>OX371262.1:26786364-28131829 GCA_947311025.1 Lypha dubia | reverse complement strand
AGTTTCGACATATTGGACAATAAACTAATAGGTCGATAGGATTCAACCTTTGTATGATCCTTACCGGGCTTTGGTATCATAGTAATCATCGAAACCATCCATTCCGCCGGATATTATTGCAGTCGTAAAATACTATTAAAGATGAATAGTATTACTCGTTTTGCAATGAAAGGCAATTCTTGCAGCATTTTGTTACTTACTTTATCAATACCTGGAGCTTTTTTTGAATTTAGACTTGTAATAGCCTTTTCAATCTCCACAATATTAAATCTTAGCGGAATTTCTTGTAAAGCGAAGACTGGTGGAAGTTCAATAATATCAGCAGAAATATTTGGAGTAAATACTTTTTCTAAGTGTTTATCAAAAAGAGCACCTTTTTCAGCAACAGTTCTTGCCCAGTCACCATTTGAAGCTCGTAATGGAGGTTTACATATCACCGGCCTTTTAAGTCCTCTGGCTGCACGCCATAGCGAATAATCCGTTGATGGTGTTGCATCGAGTTCTTGCAGAAATTTTTGCAGCGAAGCTGTTTTTTGTGTTTGCAAAACTTTTCTAAGCTGCTTGGTACACTCCTTAAGCCTTAATTTTAGCTGAGGCGATCGGTATCGTTGCCATTCTCGTCGAGCTCTCCGTTTTTCGGTCAATAGCCTTTCTATATCTGCACAAAAAATATTGTTAAATCTCGCTTGTTGATTTGGTTGAATTGAAGAAGCATTAAGAGCAGCTTGTTTAGCATGTGCTTCAAACAACCTAATAGAATTTTCTATGTCAGTAGGTGTTCTCAATGGCATATTTTCCGTTCAATGAGCACTCAAATATTTTTTGTATTTCAGCCAGTTAATACGTGCAGATGTCAGCGGTAAATCACATGTTGGTCTTGCGGTTGTGTGTGAGTAAACAGTGATAATAGTAGGCGAATGATCTGAAGACAAATCCAAAGATGCTCCTACTTCCATCATTTCGCTGGAAACACCTTTCGAGATTCCAAAGTCGATAACATCAGGAATTTTTTGTCGATCCGTTGGCCAATATGTTGGCTGACCACTTGAAACTACATTCAAACCCATTTTTGAAATTGTGTCAAACAAAACACGACCCTTAGGACTTATTAAACGTGAACCCCAAAAAGTGTGTTTAGCATTGTAGTCGCCAGCTGCTAGAAAACGGGACCCCAGTGTTGTATAAAATGCGGTATATTGACTCTCTGAAATTGAAAACCTGGGAGGAGAATAAACAGATGATATCACAAGCTTTTGATAAAAATTTTCAATACAGATATTCGTTGCTTGAAGATATTCTTCACGAAGGTCATTTAGCAGGTAGTGTTTTATTCGAGTTTTTATTAGGATTCCAGAGCCACCACAAGCTCTACCTCGAGGATCCTTAGTATCGTAGAAATTATATCCACTAATTCTAAAATAGCTTCGAGACGTCAAATGAGTTTCTGAGATAAGCATAACATCGATTTGTTTATCCAGAAGAAAATATTCTATTTCATATTTATGTTGGCAGATGCCGTTTGCGTTCCAAAAACAGATTCTTAAGTTCATGGTTTGTTCAATACAGCCTGCAACAAAGTAGACTGCATTTTCAACATTTCCTGCATCATACAGGACATTTTGAGAGTAAATGTATTTACTGTTTGTATTAGGATCTCTATCGAGGCTTCAATACGACTAAAATTATGCCGTGATTCTTCATTAGCTGGTACAGTTTTTTGCGCCGGAGTCTGGTTACTCTTTAAAATATTAGCGTATGCAAATTGATTATTAGGTTTTTGTTGAGTAAGAGTCGTGTTAGACTTTAAAACATTTGAGTATTGATTATGGCTAGACGACGGTTGAGGTAACTGAGGGTAGTTTAAAGGGGTGTTGGGCTGATCAGGAGTAGCATTTGTTTTTCTGTTCGACGAATTTTTAAAAAAAGAGTAAAGAGGGCAGCCTATATAGTTAGCAGTGTGGTTTCCACTGCAATTGTCGCATTTTTTTGCCTTGGTATCACGTTTTATTTTGTCACAGTTAGCGGTACTGTGCAACTCACCACATACAACGCAAACGGTAGGCAACTTGCAATAAGTTTTGATATGGCCAAATTCTTGACAGTTCATGCATTGGATAGGTCAATTTGTTTTATGTGGCATCTCAACTGTAACTCTTCTGTGTAACAAGTACTTTAGATTATAGATTGGGTGCGATTCATTTTTTTTAATTTTCAAGTCACCTGGCTGTAGCTCGACTCTAAAAATAGGTTGGGGGATTTTATCCCTATTTTTGATGTTACGCTGCGTTTACACATGAAAGTAATTTCATGGAAGTTCCCTATACGTATTATCAATGAAAGAGAAATAAAAAACAAAAAAATTTTATGAAAATTTCTTGAAAGTTTTTATGAAACTGAAATTTTAGTTTTAAAATGTCGTCAAAGGGAAAGCTTAATATATTTCTTCCATTGCTGTTTTTTGTTATTTTTATTTTTCAGAGTTGCCAGTATAATTAACCAAGCCGAGTTATAGGAAACGTATTAAAACTAAAATTTATTTTTATAATTCTTTTAATATTTTTAAATTATAATTAGAAAAATTGTTTGTTATATATGCTTCAAATGAAACTGTTAGAATTATTTGTTTAAACGCTTAAAACAAGTAGCTTTTGTACCTGCTTTTTAAAACAATCCTGAAATTTTTCATGATTATTTTTACCTGGCAACACACCTTTGGTTATTATCATTTCTTTCAGAAAGTATATTGAAAGTGTCAAAAAATTACTTTTATGAAATTTTCGTTGAAAGCAGAGCTGAAAGTTGACTGAAAGTGACAAATATATGAATGTGTTTGTGAGGAATTGTGAGTGTATTGCGACTTTCATGAAATTACTTTCATGTGTAAACGCTATGTTAGAAACATTTTTAATTTTGAAGCCATTATTTTCAAGGCCAGACTTAACCTCTTCTGGATCCACACTAGAGTCTATACCTTTTATTACGACGGTTAGACCTTTAGCACTCTTTAATTGGTACGTATAAAAATTTTTGTTTTTTGACTCAAGGTCAGAAACTATTTTTCGGTAATTACTTTCTTGCACTACCTGGATTTTTGTTTCGTTAATATTTCCGCGCTTAATTGGAGTTACATAGAACTCATTTTCTCCAATTAAGGAGATAAGGCTTTTTACCAAAAAACTAGAGTTCTGCTCTCTTAAATATATCGGTGGAGGTTTAATCGACCTTGTTGTAGTTGAGTCTTCATTGTCTTGTTGTGATAAAATCGCGAAACGATTTTCGGAATTTTTTGTTTTGTTTTTTCCATCCCTGGGAACTTTCGCTGTTGAAGCTATTTGAGCTGATTTTGGACTTCTTCCCCTTTTTAACACGGTTATGTATCTGTCCATTCCTGTTTGAATTTTATTATCATTTATTGTACTCACCGCATCTACCATTTTGTGCACGTTGGTCACCTTGTTACTTATTGTTTGTTTGTTTGTTTGTACAGCTAAGCTGACAAGTTTGCTGATGGGTGCAATTGTTGTTGCTTCTATATCAGTATTTAACATATACCGCGAGCATGATCACGCACGAGTAATTGTGTTTTGCGTAGAATTCAGGTTTTTGTTTAATTCATTTTTTTTTATTGTCGTCATCAGCAACTAAAGTTATATATTGTACATTCCTACTGCTTGTAGGATTATTGTTGTTTTTATCAGAAGATGAACTCATCAGAGTTCTCTTTTTTTTTTATTTTCACTTATATTAGTTTGTGTATGCAAATATTTATGTGTATTGCACACAAGCAAAAAATAAAATAAAACCAGTAAAATAACTGTTCAATAAATGTTTTGTTTTTTTTATATATTTTGTGACTTGAAAATTTTTTTTTCTTTTATATTTTTTTTATATTCAGTTGCGACGATTATAAAAACGCGTCTGTTCACTACGAGAGTTGAAACTGCTTGTGGGAGCGAAAAGCTAATTGAATGCGAGAAAAACAGTTCCAAAGCGTATTTCAACGCCGAAAACATTATTTATGTTATGTTGTTATGATTTCAACTTGTTTGGAAAACATAAAAAAAATAAAAACAAAAATTTAAGAAAAAGTAAATAAAACGTGCAATCGAAAAATTAAAAAAATAATAAAAATTAAAAAGAAAATAAAAATTAAAAAATAAAATAAAAATTAAACAAAAAAATAAAAATTCAAATAAATGATAAAAATTAAATAATATTATAACTAATGCAATATAAACAAATGCATACAAACATACATAAAACACAAATAATAGATAAAATATCAGCTCTGATTCTCGCATCCACTATGCACACTCAAACTTGTTTCTCGCATGAACAAGTTCTCGCAATAAGCGTCAGCCAGCTCGGCTCGGCAACAAGCGGCCACTCTGTACGCACCCTTAGTCCATCACCACCAAGAGAGAAGCTTATCCTCATGGGAATTGTAGAATACCTCTCTCCGCAACAGAAAACTCTGACATGGCAACACAGCCATCCAGGTGGATTTTTGTCGTCCGGTTACGCTATCAGAGAATGAATTTTCTGTATCAAAATTACAAGACAAGGATAAAGCTAAGATCCCAATATCGGCGCAATGTACTAATTTTTGAATATCAAACTTGATGCGCCGATAATAGGAACACGCTATTGCACAATGTGGCCAATCAATCGGCAACTTGTGCGCCGATCACAGTCGACAATCAGTGCCGATACACGGAATAGAAAAACAAATTTTGAAATTGCGCCATTCTAAACTAAATTTTTTTGAGCTTAGTTGTACCAAAAATAATTTGATATTAACTTTTATTCATATTTTTTAAAAAAATTATTATATTTTATGGGCTAGCTTATCTACTTAAATGCATTTCGTTCGTAGCTAAATACCAACTCATCAGTAGATCTTTACTTAAAACATAAATTCTTGAGTATTTGCTCGAATAAAATGTTATATTTTGTAAAAGGAAAGATTATTTATATTTCTTCAACATATCCAACAGTCATCAGTAAAACAACTGCTAACACCAAAAGACTTTCTGCAACAATTTAGACAACTAAAATGTCTAGATGAGACTCAAAGCGTTGTGCCGTTCATCAAGTCAGTAATGGCACTGTGTCCAACTGAAAAAAAAAATATAGCGATGACCATAGTAGCCAATGAGAAGATTCTTGGGGCGGCAGGAAGATGTATCCAGGAGCTGGGGGACAACATAACATAGTTCCAGATGAAAGCAAAATAAATGGAACAATACAGGCCAAGGACAATATATGGAGACGTATTTATTAGATGCCGAAATATAAAAGTATGTAACCTTAGAGAACTATTTAATTATTTTGAAAAGTGCAAACATGAAGTAAATGAAATATACTTATTCGATAATAAAAAACCAGATATTTATAAACCATATATTGTAGATAGAGATTTAGTAAATATTTAATTCGAAAAAATAGGTATTACAATGCGAACACACTTGGACCAAGCTAGCTCACTGAATGATATTATTACACGATACTCACAAATCAAGGCATTAGATGACCCTAGAGTTATACATATAAAATACAGAAAAAACGCATCTAATTATAATAGGTCACAAAATTTTATTAACTACAATAACATAACTAAACCAACTACATCAGACACTCAAAGATACAACCACAACAATTCTAGTACACAAACACATTTAAACGTACATAATACAAATATATATCAAAACCAACAAAATCACGAATTTAGACAGAACTATCAAAGTGGCAATCAATACAGCAAAAATAATAATACTAACCAAACTAGAATCACTAATAGAAGCACCAATACTCAGCGTTCTTGGCAAGCATTAGAACCCATGGAAATAGGCACGTTGCAAGAAGATCATCTCGCAGCAAACAACGAAATAAATTTTATAACACTGCCTCACGACCAAATTTACCCCTAATAAACATATCAATAGGGAAACAGAGGATTAAATGCCTCATTGATAACGGGTAAACTATAAGTGTCCTAAAAGAAGGAACACTGGCGGAACGCTTAAAGGCTTAAGCGAAATACAGTCCGTAGTGACTATCCCATTTCCAAAAGAATTTGGCTGCCTGGGTGCACTGCAATGGAAACTTATAAAATTTTCTCAGGACAAGTTTTCCGCTATAATAGGAAACAATTTTTTAAAAGCATTAAAAGCAAAAGCCGATTATGAACAAAATTGCATAATAATTTTAAATAAAAAATTCTTCTTCGAAGAATACAATTACCATCAATATATTGAAAGTGTTTGCAAGAGTCTAACGAGATGGGAGAGAATTTCGTTATGTCTCATAAGAACAATGAGGAACGTCAGGCAACCTTAAGGCTCCTCACTAAGTTCAATGATATATACTTATTTTTTCAGGGAAGGGGATATGTTATCCTGCACAAACGAAATAAACCACGAGGTAATAACTACGAACGATAGGCCTCTATATATTCTAAAATATATAGATATCCTCAGATTACCGAAAAGGAAATTGGGAGGCAGATAAAACAAATGCTAGAACAAGAAATCATACAGGAAAGTAATTTACCATATAATAAATAGCCCATTATAGATAGTAGAGAAAAAATAAGATAATTCTGCGAAAAAGAAATATAGAATTGTCATAGATTATAGAAAATTAAATAAATTTACGATCCATGATAAATTTCCCATTCCGAATCTAAATTCGCTTTTGGACAAACTAGGCAGAGCACAGTAATTTACTACTTTGGATTTGGCTAAAGGATTTTAGCACAAGGTTTTTAGCACTAGCTTACAAGAGCACTTAGTGAATCTGAACCTAATATTCCGGGCACTGAGAAAGGTCGGATTAAAAGTACAAACTGATAAGTGTAACTTTCTAAAGAAAGAAACACAATTTCTGGGACATTTTCTTTCAGCGGATGGAATAAAGCCAGATCCTGCAAAAGTTGAAATGATTAGAAACCTAAAGATACCAAACAGTGTAAAAAAATAAAATTTTTCTTGGGAATGACAGGGTTTTACAGAAAATTTGTTAAGAATTATGCAAAAATAGCATATCCTATGACCCGATAATTAAAAAAGAATCAAAAAGTCAACGAATACGATCCTGCTTTCATAACTTCACTTGAAAATTTGAAAGATATTGTCACTAATTCACCAATATTACCGTATCCTAACTTTAATAAAA
Source organism: Lypha dubia (assembly GCA_947311025.1). NCBI lineage: Eukaryota > Metazoa > Arthropoda > Insecta > Diptera > Tachinidae > Lypha > Lypha dubia. Next base: position 28,124,653 of record OX371262.1, on the reverse strand, counting down.
ATTTTAATATTACCACTGATGCTAGTAATTTCGCAATTGGGGCTGTTCTATCCCAGGACGGACATCCAATTGCATACGCCTCTAGAACTTTAAATAAACATGAAACACATTACGCCACAGTGGAAAAAGAATTGCTTGCAATTCCGACCATACGTTTTCGGCAGGCGGTTCGAATTGGAAAGTGATTACCAGTCACTGAAATGTCTGATGACAAAATATTTAGGTAAAGACATAAACCAAAAACTTCAGATATGGCTTCTCAGCCTTGGGGAGTATGATTTCTCAATTGAGTATATAAAAGGAAAAACTAACAATGTCGCGGATTTCTTAAGCAGAATAAAAAACGACGACATGTGGAAATTCTTCAGGGTGACGATGAAAACAGTAGCATGTCGGTTGAGGTAGACGGTCCATTTACAGGAGGAAGATCTGGAGTATAGCATTCCAATTTTGGATACTGTCGTCAATAGGTTAAAAAGACAAATAATTATTCTTCACTGGAAACAAAATACTGTTGAAACGATATTCAATCATAATAGAATCTATATAGATAAAAATGACATTGATCAAAACAATGTATTAGACATTGTTAGAAAAGAAAGAGGGAGAGGAAAAATAGTCATATATTCCCACCTAAATGACCACGAATACTATAAAGTACAAAAAATTATAGAAGAGGAGTTTTCGGGGAAAGCCGATGTAAAATTTCTCAAATGTTCACTGTTGGCAGTGGATATAGAAGACGAAGCTGTTTTAAGGGCACAAATTGCCTTATTTCACAAAAATGAAAGTGGTCATTGCGGAATAACAGCAACTTTCGAAAAATTGAAAAAAGCTGTATAATCCTAAACTTATGGTGCAGATAACTAAAGTTATATATAATTGCGACATATGTTCCGAAAGAAAATACGACCGACAAAGTTAAAAAGATGGTTTTTGATAATGAATTCAACAACGAAAATGTAAAATACTTTCTGCGAGCTGAGAATATAGCATATCATATTTCCAAATCCAACAGTCATTCTGGTAATGGTGACATAGAGAGACTCAACAACACTATTACAGAAAAAATACGAACATTAAACTTAGAGAATCTTCTGCTAATCACCCAACAGGTGCATAGAGCGATTAGGATATACAATGACACATATCACGCCACAATTAAATGTACACCTTTACAGTTCAAAATCACATGATAGATCACACAATAATTTACGAAAGGTTGTATAGAGTAAAAGAACAGAAAATTGCCAAGGCAAATAAGAACAGGGAAGTTTTATACAGAAAGTAGACAGGAAGGTTTTATAAAAAACTACAAAAACGTGAGACATAAGGAACAACCAAAATTTAATAAAATACCTTTACAAGGAATACACACAAACAACATAAAAAGACCCAAAAATATACAATCCCATAATGCCTTAATTCTTATGATTAGCTTAACATTCAAAATTGCAGATAATTTTGTGGACGATAATAACAATAATGGTACTAACACCAACTCAAGCTAAAGTAACGTTTTACCCAATAATAAAAACAAATGGTTATATAGAAATCAATAACATTAACAAAACCCATCCAATACAGTCAGATAGAATAAAGTTAGTGATGCTAGTATCCTAACAAAGCAAGGGATAGGCGATTATGATATAAATATAGACGATTGTGATATAAATATAAGTAAGATTAAATATTTAATAACAGCAATTTTCGAAACAAAACGAATTAATCTTTCTGATTAAAGTACCTAAAACATTCCAATCCATACAAGTTATAACCACAATACCAGTACCATATTTAAATAAGGAAATAAATTGAGAGATCGAAAATATATTTTATTACAATAACGTAACATATAAATACTCGTATAAGGAAAATGCATTTATAAACGAATGTAAACGAACGACACATTGTACAATAGCAAAAACATACAAACTGTTAACAAATGAAAATACTGAAATTTTAAAAATTAATGGAAATACAATTATAGTTAAAAATGCTTACCACAATTAATAGTAGCCATAACAATACAAATGATGTTTTGAATGGAAATTTTTTGATACACTACAATAATTGCTCATTAAGAATTGCAAATCAATATTTTTCGAACAAAAATAAAATGTATATAGATAAAATAATTATTCCCAAATTTCATAATGTTACATTTAAAACAACACTTACAATAGTAAAAGTAAAGCTAACAACTATTCAAAATTTAAAAGAAACATAAGAAATAAAATATAAGAATAGAATGGTAACTTATATCATACCACCAATTGTAGTGGTGCCCCTAATAATAATATTAATAATTATAATATACGGAAAATGTAAGGCGTCAAATGAAATAATTCAGGAGAATCCTTTATCCAAGAGGGAGCAGTTACAGATGTACTTCCACAACCACCCCTCGTGGATATAAATTCTATAATCGCTAAATATAATAAACAAACTTAAAACAAAATCAGATTGTAATTATATTGTTTAATAACTTGAAATATAGGCCTTATTAGCGTAATGTACACGTATGTATAAAATTTCAACAAAAGTCAGATACTTTGTAACAATTTAAAAATAAAGAAATGTTTACGCATATAAAAAAATTTTACTTCTTTTTAATGTTTTTTTACTATTTTTTATTTTTTCTGAAATTTGATTCCACTTTCCGCTATTTAATAAACTCTTGAAGTCAATGAGATTTTTGTTCAACCAAATTTTATTTTGTGTACATAGTAAAATACAATTTGGTTGAAATTCGAAACTCTCAATAATTATTTTGTAAAACCAATTGAAGTCATCGACTTTTATTGCGATGACCTAATAATTAAAGTAAGCTAGAGATAATAAAAAATTAAGCAACAAAAACAGAAAAAATTATGTTAAGAATAGAACTATGAAATTTTAAAGATTTACGGCCGTATTCATAAAAATTTATTTCAGATTTATTGGCGGTTTATCAGCCAAAATTGTTAGAGTTGTATTCATAAACGAAAAAATTTTATTAAACCTTTAGTAAACCATCAGTAAAATCAAAAAATTTATTGTTGGATTTGCCCTTCTTTAAACCAAAAATAAAGTGACATTTTGCATTATATTCAAGTAAATATAAAATATGGTGACATACATACATATATGTATGTATATAAGTGTGTAGATATGTAGCATGTATTAATAATATTTACCATGTTTTCCATTTCATTTTCTGAAAGTTCTTGTTTGTTATTAGTTGCATCCATTTTAATTACACAAATTATAAATACATATGTATGTACGTTTACTTGAAGCACAAATCAAAGAAATAAAATAAAATTCTGACGAATTATAGCAGTGATGTAAATTAAAGGTAAACAAACTCATTATTCGGTTACCTTTGCTACCGTATATCACAAAAATTGATAAATGGTAACAGTTTCTTTATTGATTTTCATTTAAAATTGTTCGCAAACTCATTTTTTATGTTTCTTATTTTGCAAACATATATTTTTCATTAAATTTTTTAAATAATTTATAGAAAACCTGATATCTACTTGATTATCGGGTTTAGCAAACAGTGGTTTAAAGCATCACTAAGAACTAAATGACAACCGCATAAAAAGAGAGTTGCCATACATTCACATAAAGTCGCTACAATCGTTCAACAGCTATAAAACTGATATTGTTCCTTTATGAATACCAATTTTTATTAATCATTAATAAAACGAAAAGTCTACGATAGCTATTGTACTCTATAAACCTACAATAATATTTTTTTATGAATACGGCCGTTAGTCTTAAGAAAAAAGTTTTTTTAAATATTAATAATATTATAATTAAATTTAGACAATTTTTAAACTGTTTTAAGTAAATCTTTTTAATAAAATTTTGTAAATTTTTTATTTTTTTGAGCATATCTTGGCAGGAACGTAATTTTTTAACGTCAATGGTAAACTAATAGAAGATTTATTAAAAAGGCACATAACAAGTTAAGCATGTGCTTCTATATCGGCAATCAATTCAATATTGTTTATTTCATTAATTTCTTTAAATATTTGCATATATTAAGATAAAAAAAATTAAGTTCTCTACCACTTCTACTTAATCTTCAGCTGAGAAATTTTTGTAGAAAATTTCGAAATAAAATTCCACTGAGGTATTTTTGTCGAAACATTTTCCTCGTTTGCTTGCTTTGGTATTTTATAAAAAAATATATAAAATTATTTTTATATTCTTGTATGTATAAGCTTGTGTGCACGTTTTCGTCGCAATTTCAGTAGTCATGCATGTTGGTATATTTGTTTGTATGTACATATTTAGATATAAGTATATGGTTTATAACCATATTTTTCTCCTTAAATCCAAATTATATTTTTAATGTCTTCTCAATCCTTAATATACTAGTTTAATATTTGATGCAATACTTTTTAGTAATATCTCAAAATTTGAATATTTATAAAATATTTTAAATTATTTACTTTGCATGATGATAAACAAATGAATCCGCACAAAAACACAAATGTGAAAATAAGGCCAAGTTCATATCCCAAATATCCTATCCAAGAAGGCAGTCTTATTATTTTAATAAGAAAAACCTTTTTGAAAAAATCAAGAAGGAAACTTATGGTTTTTTTTAGGTATTCTTATTGATTTTTTCAAAAAGGTTTTCCTTATTAAAATAATAAGACTTCCTTCTTGAAAAAAATCCGTAGAGATATCTCTTAATTTTGTTCTATTTTATTAGGTATTTATTAGGCACTGTTTTCTCTGTCTGATGTTAGGAAATACAAATTTGATGTCATCAGAACGTCATGGTACGTCCGGAATGCTTATTTACAACATGTATTTGTACTATCTGGATGGAGGGGTGATGAAAACATTTTTATAAAACTTAAATTTAAGCTTCGGTTTAGTAGATTGGCACTCCAACCACCTCACTACTACACCTTGCTACATGTTAGCAGCCACTTTAAGAAGATGATTTACACATGATCATACAGGAACCTAATGAAATCAATAAGGAATACCTTTTTGAAAAAATTAATAAGATGGCCTAATGAAATCAATACGAAGTCCCTTTTTTATACAATTCATATGAAAACCTAATGGAATCAAAAAGTTTTTCTCTATGGATTGTTTTTATATTGCCAAAAATAACGGAAATTGGGTAAAAAAAAATTGTGAATAACAAGTTTTCTTCTTGATTTTATGTATTATCCTTCTTGATAAAATTAAAAAGATTTACCACATAAAAATAATAAGGAATCTCTACGGAAAACTCTTCGCTTCTTTCTGCTGGGATACCCCTTACAGCCATACCTAAACAAGAGCGGCAAGCGTTTTTAGCTGTCAAAAGTTCTCATGCCCATACAATTTGTATGGAGCATCCCGAAATAACGCGGCGGCAACATTTTGCAATTGGAAAATCCGATTTTGACAGCGCGTTTAATAGTGAAGTTAGCTGCAAAAGACAAGCACTCATGATACAATGTCTATAAGGTAGTCTTACAAGCCCAGCTGACAATTCTTGTAAATTATTTGTTTTTTATTTCAAGTGTTAAATTTTTCTTGTTTAGGTATTGATGTTAGCCTAAAAATGTTTCATAGAGAAAATCTTCTTGATTCTATTAGGCAGTTTTGGCTCTGTGTATATTCTCTACTCTATCCATCTCCCAGAGTGCACTGCACACGTAGTGTAGCATGTGACCAACAGTGTGTAGTATGTATGCATTGCGATTCAATAGTACCGCAACATGCAAGCATTGACAAACTGCAAGCAAGATATTTTGTGTGAGGTATCCCCTGGTCATCCCCTGACTTCTGGTCCTAATAAAAAAAAGTTGCATTTTGTTTCGTTTAGGGGCTGTGCACATACATATTAGGTAACGCTTCAAGGGGGGGGGTTAAAGATTTTTTACGGATTGGAAATTTTGCACTGAAACATTATCTATTAAAAAGCGTTACGAAGGGGTATAAAATCTGTGAAAGCAGCGTTACGTAATATGTGCACAACCACTTATGCGAGATTTTCGATAAAAAGAATTGCAGATAAGTTAATAAAGTTTCAGTTACCCATACAACCCTACACTCACTTCTTTTGTTATGAGTTGTTCATATATTTGTGATTCAACATCACATGGCTTAGCATATGCAAGAGCGAACGAACATTTAGAAATGTGAAACCGAACATGGCTTGAAAAAATATCAATATTGTTTATGCAAAAACAATATGCTCTCAAAGATCAGTGTTGCCAGTTGTAGCAAAAAGGAAAATCATTTAAGAAATACGTTAAACATACACAATGCACTAAATCGCAAAAAGAGAAGCCAAAAAACTCTAAAACATTTACAGTTTAATCATTAATGATTTATTTCATTTATTAACGTTTATTGAAGGTTTATGTTATTTAGAAATGCAAATAACAAATTAAAATACATATTGAATTTGATTTACTACTAGTGCTCGTAATATGAATAGTATATACATACATACGTACATGCGTGTAAAAGCTAAAACTTGAAATTACATACATATGCACATGCAAAAGATTACAAGATTTCACCAAATTGGTAACATTGATATTGCGTATTAACAGCGTTGTCAACTTGGTGCGTTTCGCACCTTTTTTGGTGCTTTTCTAAATGTTTTGTGCGAAAAATATCCAGTTGTTGCGTGGTGCGCTTTTTCTTTAATTTTGGTGCGTTTTTTTAATTTTGGGTGGCTCCAAATCATATTAAACACAATCTTTTGTTTCAGTATGAGAAAAAAGAATTTTGTACAAAAAATACAACTGTTTCAATTCCATTTCATTAAATTTGTGTACAATTTTTACATTCGATTTTACAGATGTTTAAGAGGTACCAAAACGCATTCACAAAAACCGTTAAACCGTCTTGTTGTTACAGATAATTTGTAACATTTCATTATAAGAAATTTGTTGTCCCTTTTAGATTTTCAGAGTACATAATTGTTTTTTGTCGTAAAAGTTGTTGTCAAGTAGTGCTGGCAAATTCTACTACTTTTCATTACTCAATAATATTCGATACTTTTCATTTGGGTACTCAATACTACTCGATACTTTTAACGGATTTTTTGAATTTGTAAAGCAGTTTTTATCTGCATATTGAAGTAGTTTCTTCAAAAATAAAAAATCTACAACTATTATTGGTTTTGTATGTCTGTATTATTAAATCAAAAATAAATGTAAAGCAAACTTTTAATTCAACGTTAACAACTAAGAAATAATTTAATTGTTATCAAAAAAAAAATTTTGTTACGCATATAAGGGTTCATTGGAAAATGAATGTTTTGATTTGTTTAAAGAATTGAAAATATTTACAAATGCATGAAAATACATATGTGCCTGCATGTGTAATACATTGTGTATGTATGTAAAAATTAAAATATAATATTTACATGTATGTATATATACATATTTAACTAATATACATTTTTAAGTACATTTAAAATGTAATTTATCACATGTGGTTGTTCTATTTTATTGACAGCTTTACTCGTATTTCGGCGGTTGGTTTAATTTTGTACAGTGATGTATTTTTATACACTATTTTAGCCACTCAACTGCTTAAAAATACAACTCTGAAAGCATCGAGTAACTACTTTTGAGTATTGAGTATCCAAAAAAAAAGGGCAAATACTCGATAATCGGTACCCACTACTCAATACTTTGCCAGCACTATTGTCAAGTCTGTTAAAGAGCTTGCAAAAACAAAGTATTCTTGAGAATTGCGATCATTGTTCGTTTTTTATAAAATGCGTAAAAGTTTACATGAAGGGTTTTAACACTAAAATTAATAAAATTTATATTTACTAAAAGAAATATTTAAAGTTAGTGTCAAGAATGGAGGCTATAAAAGGAGATCATAAGCGAAATACAAAAGGATTTGGGAATCACAATGTGAGTTTAAGCAATGGATTCGGCCTTGACCAAATAATAACACAAAAGCAAGATGTTGTTATTGCAAATGCGATATCACGCTTAAATATCCAACCTTGTTCGGCATGCTGGAACACGAAAACACATTGCAGCTTTAAGCCCATTTAGCTACAACCGACACCAACAACCATCATTGTACAAAATGTTTTATCCCATTGCAAATATGATATCATGCCATTAGCAGTACAATTTGAATCCGATGTCGAAATATTATCTAGTACTAAAAACGGTGTAGCATGATTCACTTCATGCATTGGCACAATATTATATCAACATTAGAATTTTAGACTAAAGTTAAATGTTGTAAAGACGCAAAATTTATTCTATAAAAATTTTCATTAAAAAATCTGAACTTGGTGCGTTTTTTGTTAAATGGTGCGTTTTTTTCTCCATTTTGGTGCCTTTTGAAATTTCAAAGTTGACAACGCTGCGTATTAATAAGAAACTGTGAGATGAGAGCGAAAACTTCGAATAAAAATCGTTTCAAGGAACAAACTCTTTGTGTTAACGAAGTGAAACAAAATGTTCTCACTCATACTATGAACAAAGCAACAGTTGAAACTAGCTCACCCGACAGACGTTGTCCTGTCTAAATGTAAATAATTTTGTTTGTGATAATTTTGTAAAAAGCTATTGGAAATATGGAAACAAAGTAAAATTTAAGGGAAAAAAGGCATTTCTGATTGATGATCATTTTAACAGATTTTATTTTTGTAAAGATTTTGATCGCGTTTTATTTTGAATTGAGATCACAGAGATTCTAAAAGTGTTTTATTTACACTTCGAATATAAGAATGACGTTCGAGTAGCAAAACAAAAATATGTTTTGTATCGATTGGTTCACTTTAACCATGTCTTTCATTCGATACACGACATTCTCGGAGCACTTTAAGCAATAAGATAAAAATTTAGCGAAATCGGTGTAGCCGTTCTCAAATTATGCGCTTAGCAACGGACAACGTTTCATTTTTATTTATATAGATGTAAACCTGAGTGGGTTATTACGAACGTTAGAACAAAAAATTAGCTAAATCAGTCGCGCCGTTCTTCGATTTTAGATAAATAGAAAAAGTAGGCGTAAGAGTGGGTGCAGTCAATTTTTTGTGCTATAAACCATTCTCGGAACACTTTAAGCAATAAGATGAAAAAATTAGCGAAATCGGTGTAGCCGTTCTCAAGTTATGCGCTTAGCAACGGACAACGTTTCATTTTTATTTATATAGATAGAGTTTTATTTTAAAGACATTTTGCTGGAAGTTGTGTTTTGTTCTTAAAGTAACACACACCCATTTAAAAATTATTATGTGCTTTAGTTGCACAGATATCTAAATATTAATATTTTATTTGTTTGGGGTGCCCCTTCTCCTCATCCTTCCGCTACAAAATTTTGCTGGAAGTGGTGTTTTGTTCTTAAATTAACACACTCCAAAATTTTAAGAGTCCGTGTTTTAGTCGCGCAGATGTATTAATATTTTACTTGTAGGGGGTGCCCCTCTCCACCCGAATTTTAAAAAAGAGCCTATTTACTTTCCCAGCCATCAGTAATATGGTTCGGAAATTTCTAGATGATCGGTCTTACCATTTGGCTTCTTATAAGGTTCATACAGTACAAACTAAATTCATTTTATTTATAAAGATTTCCCAGCCGTTTACGAGACAAATTTTAGCCGCTGAAATATAGACGGCTTCGATTCCTGGTTGTGATATTCAAAAATACAATTTCTCTCAAAGGTCAAACAAATATTACTGCAGAACTTCTTTGATTGACCTGTGCAAAATAGTTTTTTATATATTACTTTTTTACTGATCACGGTGTAGTGTTGAATGCCATCTAATCTCAAATTTTTCGGAGGCGGATACTGAGAATTAGACTTATGCCTCTCCTGTTGTATTTAAGTTCAAATTTGGGCTTCCACGTAAAAAGGCATCTCCTGATTTGTTTTTGTAACCGAAAAGTGAATCGGCCACTTCGAGTCTTTGTTAATTCTGCTAAAATGAGCCCAGGGGTATTATTCTGGATTGCGATGCGATAGCAAATGCGATGCGAAAGCAATCTTATTTACATTGTTTTCGCATCGCAATCCAGAATAACCCCCCAGGCGTTTATGCATGTCATACTAATAAGTGGTAAAATAGTCTATTTGTCCATTTTCTACTCTTAATGGTTATTTTATGACGACTTATAGAGCAACACCTCCTATATTGGCGTTGTAGTCCTTAGCAATCTGTGGGCAACCTACGGTTTTTATTTAGTTCTGTGTTTTATCAAATCTGCGAACGTATTACATTCATCTCATTCAATTCCGAATAGTAATGGCTTTGTTCCGAAATATGTTGAAACCAGACAACGAATTCCTTACTAGTTCCACGCTCATACTTAAACGTTTTTTCTTCCGGAAGCTTACAAGTTTTAATTCTTTTTCGGCGAATCCTATTAATGGATAGAATTCCTTGGGCTCTAAAATACGAGTATATGTATATGTATGTAAGTAAGAAAATAGTGGTGTAACAGTTATCGAAGTATGTATGTATATAATTAGGGCATTCAAACGCTAGCCTATTAAAAGATATTATCATAATCACTTATTACTATGATACCAAAGCCCGGTAAGGATCATACAAAAGTTGAATCCTATCGGCCTATTAGTTTATTGTCCAATATGTCGAAACTTTTTGAAAAGCTGTACATGAGCAAGCTGTCTCCTATAGTAACTAGCAGTGCATGTATTCCAGATCATCAATTCGGTTTTCGCAGACAGCATAACACTATTGAACAAACTCACAGACTTGTGAATGTTATAAGAGAAACTTTTGAAAAAAAGAAATATTGTTCAGCGCTTTTTATTGATGTCGCACAGGCCTTTGATAAAGTATGGCACGAAGGTCTTGTCCACAAATTAACACAAAATCTACCCGCAAACATCGTCAGGGTCTTAAAAAGCTATCTAGAGGAACGAAAATTTTTAGTTAAGGAAGGCAATTTTACAAGCCCCCCGCAGTCGATTGAAGCCGGAGTCCCTCAAGGCAGTATCTTCGGTCCTTTACTTTATTTAATATATGCCTCTGACTTACCGTTAAGCAGTATCATTCACACGTCAACATTTGCTGATGATACGGCTTTTCTAAGCGTTCATGAAAATCCTGTAGAAGCTTCCCGGAATCTACAAGGGTACATCTCAAAATTGGAAACATGGCTAAAACAATGGCGGATAAAAGGGAATGAGCAGAAATGTGTACACGTTACTTTTACTTTACGCAGGGAAACATGCCCGCCTATACAAATCAACACCGAGACACTGTAGTAAAATATCTAGGCGTTAATCTTGATCGTCGTTTAACATGGAAATCGCATATAGACGCAAAGCTAACACAAATTAAATTAAAAGCAGCCCAAATGAATTGGCTTATTGGAAGAAATTCTATATTAAGTCTTGACTGTAAACTTTTGTTATACAACGCGATCCTGAAACCAATATGGGCATATGGAATCCATTTATGCGGCACTGCCTCAGCATCAAGTGTAGAAAAAATTCAAAGGCGACAAAACAAAATTCTACGTACAATTACTGCAGCCCCCTGGTATATCCGAAATCAGCGAATTCACAAAGATCTTGATGTTCCGTTTGTGAAGACAGTATTTTCAAAACACGCAAAAAAATATATTGAAAAATTAGTATTGCACCCAAATCCACTTGCGCGCAACATTCTAAATTATAGAGGCCACACCCGGTTGAGAAGGAGGGATACTCTTTCTCTCAGCCGTACACGAAAGATGAAAAACATCAAAAATCAACAGTTGGAATTAAAAATTTTGTTTAGCATTTTCTAAACATATATTAATGTATTTTTAGATTTAAGATTTGAAATACTTATTGATGTTTCAATATATAATTGAAGATTCAATAAATAATAAAACTACCACAAAAAAAAAATAATCACTTATTGTTTTACAATAGATTAAAAGAGTTGTTGTTGGGCTTCAATCAAAAAAGTCGTATAACAATAACACTTTTTGAACTATGTACATATGTTTATGGTTTTGTCACAAAATAACAGTAGAATCCAAGTCAAAAGGGCGAAACTCTTTAGTCGAGCCGGCGATAATATTTATAAACCGGCGCTACTTATAAATAACACAAGAATAAAAAATCTTTGGTGTAAGTTTTCTAGCTGGCAGCTATTGACTTGCCGCCGATCAAAAAAAATTTTCAGTTAATATTACCGGCTGTTGTTGTTTATATACTCGTACATACTCGTATATGTATATTTCATGAGTAAAGAAAAATTTGTTAATTTAAATTGAAAAATATGTTTTCAAGTGTTTTGATGGTAAGTCCCGTGGGTGACTCGGGCACTGATTATCTGGTGTTTTTTGTTTGTACGCAGTTAGCGTACAGGAAACAGTAGGATTTGATAATGAACTATTTCAGGGGATAAGATGACCTTTGTCACTATCAACAACAAGAACATTTCTATTTTTAGTGTACACTATTTATGGAATTTCAACTTCATCAGTGCTGTCATAAGGAAATTCCTCCCTGTTGCAAAGCATTTTACACATTTTTAACATTTGTCATTTTGTATCTACTAATATGACTAAACTTATCAGTATCTACGTTTGCAATCGTATTTAGAGTAAAAAATTAAAACTTTACGTTGCGAACGAAAAGAATTTGTCACATTAAACAACAAGAATAATTTACATAAACAGACAAAACAGTTTGTGCACCAGCCAAACGTACATACATAATACAAATACACCTAATTCTCTTTTTACACGAATTATTTTTACACGAATTTTCATTTAACACGAGTTAAAAAGTTAACATTTTTCTCTTTTTACACGAATTGTTTTGTTTTAACACGATTTTAAATATTCTACAAATTCTTTTTATAAATTTTTATTTTTTATGTTCTATGATTTTTTTTTATTCTCACTGCTCACAAATTACACATTTCAATTAATTTAACGGTATGGCATCCCGTTTATGTCGATTATATTTATGCGTATGTATTTTGTCTTTGAGTGGGATTCCCCGAATTAAACATAAAGTAAAAATGCAATGTATTATGTACGCAAATTAGTATGGTTTTGAGAATAGAAAAGAAAAGACGTTTAATTGCTGTAAAGTTAGTGCTCGTACAAATTTATCAACTCAATAACAGGTAAGTTTTAAATAATTTCCAAATCGCTGCATTATTAATTATAATTGAAAATCAGAATTGTGTTTAATTATAACTGTTTCTTAACTATTGTATATTGGTAGCCCGGTCACAATGTCACATAAATCACCTGTAATATTATTTATGTAATATTAATTATTATTAATTTATTATACTTTTACGTTATTTTTTAGGTCTGGAACCAATCTACTATTTTCATCTTTGGCTAGTATCTTTTTTTACACGAATTTATTGGGAACGTATCTATCGTGTAAAAAGAGAATTAGGTGTATCGTACATGAAACAATAACAGCCTACATTCATAACTGGCGTGGAATGCTCAATGTATCTTATAAGATACAACCACTACATATGATATTTTTACGAAAGTATAAATCAGACCGCATTAAAAATGTCTATATATGTAGTTAAAAACACTATTGTAACCAACATATATTTTTAGTAAATTCATAAAAAAATAACGCAAATAAAAGTGTGCATATCTTAGCAGTATTTCTAATACATAGTTCGAATTTTTAAATTTTGAGGCTACGGCTCTATATTTTCCAAACACGTTATAGTTTTGATACAAAATTTATTCAAGATAATAAAAAATTATCCAACATTTTTTAGTAATGTGGAAATAGCATCTTTAAGGATACACAGCGCATTTAAGGGTTAAAAAAATATTTACTTCAAATTTACATACGGTATGGTTCTATGGTTAAATAACGTCCTTAGACAATATTATATATTTAAGCTCAATTGAATTTTCTTTCGAGCTGTTTAAAAATTTTAAACATCAAACTATCAATAAATTTAAAATTTTTTGCATATGTATGTCCCACTGTGGCATGTCTAACTCAGATGATACCATACCATAAATAATATTCTTTAACAAAAAAGTATGTTAAACTGTACATAAGAAGAGAATTAAACGAAAAAATAATAAAAACTGAAAGTTGACACAGTAAATTAAGCAGCTTAAAGTTTGCTTTTTTATTGTTCTTAATACCATTTTGTTTCATTTGTATTTTAATCATATAAGCTACCAGAATAATAAATAAGGAAACAAGGATTTTTTCATCCGTCTAGTAATACTTGTTGATCTTCATATACATACATATATATTTACATATACTTACATATTTGTTGTGCTTAGCACAATTTATAGGATTAAAAGAATTTATTTTTGCAATTTTCAAAATAGATTAGAAGTATTTATTTAAAATTTTCTAAATTCTTTTTTTTTTTTAGTATTTAACAGATGCAGGTGTACAATATGTATAGCAAACATATGCCTTTCAGTAAAGTCCCATTTTTTGTAGCGTTTACATTCCAATATTTCCTCAGTTAACAAAAGTTAATGTGTCGTCAATAATATAATTGAAATGGAATAATACTTTTCCCACAGCCCACTTGACGCTCTCCGAAATTTTTAGCAAATTTTGTACTAAAAGAAGAAAAACGAAATTCCTTAGCGCGTTGACTACTAAGCAAACAATGACGTGGGCCCTGGGTTCAAACCCTGGCCAGAGCAAGTCAATCAACATCATTAATTTCTGTAATGTACATAAGTGAGACATTGTATTAATTGTTGTCGGACTATTTAAGTGATGAAGGCATAGAACTGGTCACTAAAAAACTGTTCCGACAGCGATTGATGATGTTCCAAGCTAATGTACACAACATCGCAATCCTTCGTCGGTTAGCAGAAACATCGGCGAAGTAAAACAATTAATAATATGCCTGCCAATACACCTTAACAAAGGTAATGCGTCTACTTAACAGCGTAGGCGCCTCAACACTGCTTTAAAAATTAACATAAGTTGTAAAAGAGTTAAGCCTTCTACATTTTCAACATCTATCTTCTCTACTCTATCCCTCTCTCTGAGTTCCGGCACAATGCACTGCATACGTAGGGGTCATCCCCTAGTGCTGGTCCTAATTAAAAAAAAAAAAAATGTATTGGTATTCCTAAATTTAATTAAAATTTTATTAAACATTAGAAAAGTTTATTTGAATCTCATATTATATTTAATGTGTTTGAAAGTAGTTCATAGTGTTACCCCAAAAAATCGTTCTTTTAAGTAAGAACTTTTTTAGTATAGTCTTAAAGATCATATTCTTGAATACCATCACACAAAACTATTGATTGTTCCTTGTCGGTCCTATTTTTCTCATCCTTTTGAAATAATCATTGGCAGTCCACTTTGGCGTTTCCAGTTAAAGAAGGCAATAGTTTTCCATTCCAATGCAAGCATACGTAATTTTATTTGCTTTTCAATACATCAAACAGCTTTTTAATTCTAAAAACCGGTGTTGGCGACATATTTTTCGTAATTTGTAAGTTGAGTTTATCTTTATTATATAATTTGTCACATTAAACTTTACTGTTTCACCAACGAAGAATGATAATATGCACCGCTTTCCAATCGCCTATCATGTAAGCATCTGAATTAACTACAAGTTTTAAATATTTAGAATAATTTATTTTAATAAAAAAAATGTACATTCCGTTAGTATTAGAAAAAATCAAATAGTTCGTTAATTTCTTGAAAATAGTTCGTAGTGTAGTTATAAAGAACTTTTACTCAAAGAAACACTACAAAAAGCTGAATTGAGCAAGAAAATACTGTATTTCAAGGCGATTAATATATGAATATGTTGCTAAAACTTTCATGTGAATCAGCAATATTAATTAATGATAAAGGATATTCAACTACTTGACTGTGGCTGTCGTGGTTGGTAGTGCGGTCTTCGCGGTAAGCAACTCTCAGATGATATGACTGTGGGAAGTCCCGAAAAATTGTGATATCAGTTCAACCTTAAGTGGAATTTAATTTTTTTTGTCTGTTCAATTATTACGAACTTTCGGATTTTTTTCTAATAAAACAATATAATAAACAAAAATTAAAATAGTTAGTTTTTTATTTAAGCCTGAATAAAACAATTTCATTGATTGAACAGTATTCAGTTCGACTAAAAAACGCATAATTTATTTAAAAAAATTATTACTTTAAAGCAGTGTCGGGCACACACATACTCTCTCATATGTTTTGGTATGGGAAGCAGCAAAAAAACGAACGACCGGCAATAATTATACACTCGAAAAATTTTTCTGTTGCCAAAAGTAAAATACATTTCTTGCCTTTTAGTATTTTTATTTGATTTGAATTTTTTTTCAATAATACTTTTTATGTTAATATAATAATAACGAAAACAATATTCATTTAATAATAAACTAGTTACACAACGAATGAAATAAAATATAATATTTAATAAGTAAAGAAATATCGAGAAAACATAATAAATAAAAATAAAATTTATTAAAAACGAAGCCCTCAAGCTTGATAATTTATTAAATTCGATAATTAAAATAAAAAGTTCGAATAAAAACAATATTATAAAAAAAAAATCATTTTCCCATTCTTCATTGAACATTTTGCTTTGAGTGTAATCAAAAAATTATAAGCGAGATCTTCCTCAAACAAGTGCTGATCAGCGACTGGTTTGATTTACTTTGACGAAATGATAACAAAGCAACAACCGAACGTTAATTCTCATAAGCTACACGAAGATGCTTATAGTATACGTGTGTCGACGTCGCGCAAACAGAATTTTCTTGCTAACGCTGCCTTTACACATGAAAGTAGTTTCATGAAATTTCTGTATACGTATTATAAATAAAAATTGTGATGAAATAGACGACTTTCTTGAAAATTTCTTGTCTGTTTACACAGGAAAGTGAAAGTTCATTTTAAATATGTCGTCGATGAGAAAGGTTGCTAAAATTGTTATTCTTGATACGCAATGAGTGAATTTTCTTCTTCACTGTTTCAGCCACCATACACATTTCACTTGCAATATTTTCATATGCTTTATTTTTTAAATCGTTCCGCCTATATGATTTATTGTTCATATCCCATAATATTGGGTATGACCGGTATAAATTAATTAATTTTATAGTATTTTGTAAACTTAATTTTTCCTCCATTTTGATCGTTTTGTGTACTACATAAAAAGAGTTGCCAATATACATACACATAGACATCAATAGGGCAATAGTTGGAAATAATTACAATTGATAATTTTTTAATGAATTTATTATTACAAAACAAATGAAATGGTTTAGTTTTGTATATATAAAGAAAAATACTGTAATTATATTCATATATATGTACAAAATAACTAAAATGTTGAATTATCCGTTTAACACAATCCTGTAACTGTGTACAAGTCTGTTTAGTGGGCAACACTGTTTCCCGTTCTGTCATTTTACTTTCAGAAAGTGTCAGAAAATTACTGTCTTGAAAAATTCGTTGAAAGCTGAGTGGAAAGTAGAAAACGTTTAAGTGTGTTAGTGAAAAAGTGTGAGTGAATTGCGACTTTCTTGCAATTACTTTCATGTGTAAACGCTATGTAAGCACGCGTGCTTAGCATTTCAAAAATCGCCCGACACTGCTTTAAAGGAAACGTTTAGTTAATTTTGGAGCCCGTTTTGGTGTGTTTAGGATTAACCTCTAGTAGTGTATAGACGCGTTTTTATAATCGTCACAACTGAATATTAAACTTTATCAAATTATTAAAGTAAAAAAAAAAAGAAATAGAAAAACAAAATAAAATTTTACATTTATTTGAGCATGTACTCAAGTATATATGTTTCAAATTTTATTTAATTGTTGCGGGTTAGCAATATCGAAATATATATTTCGTAAACACATTCACAATGGGAAATTATATGTTGTGTGTGTTTAAAAAATTTTGAAAGCTATTTTTATGCTTTGTAATTCACAAAAATATATTTGTGGGTTTTTGTATAAATAGATCAGCTTTAAAAATTTTTAAACATAAAGGTTAAAACATCTACTGATAAGTTGGTATGGCTACCAACGAAATATATATTTAGATATTGGTAACCGGCAACAACTAAATAAAAAATTAAAAACAAAATAATTATTAAACAGTTATTTTACTTGTTAATTTTTATTTTTTGCGTTTGTGTAATATTCATAAATATTTGCATACATAAACTCACATATGAGAACACAAAAAAAACTCTAAATCAGTTCATCTTCTAACAACAACAATAAATCTACCAGAAGTAGGAAGGTTTACTTAACCTAGGTTGCTGCTGATGTCAACAGAAAAAATAAATTAAACTCAAAGTTGAATTTTTCACAAAAACAATTACTCGCGCGTTCAAAAAGTGTTATTATTATACGACTTTTTTGATTGAAGCCCAACAACAACTCTTTTAATCTATTGTAAAATAATAAGTGGTTATGATAATATCTTTTAATAGGCTAGCGTTTGAATGCCCTAATTATATACATACATACTTCGATAACTGTTACACCACTATTTTCTTACTTACATACATATCGATGGCTTAATTCCAGAGTATGCTAAGTCGACTTAGCATGTTTTGAAGGAGTTTGTTTATTTGAATTTGGATCGATGTAACTTGAGTCCTGTCGAAAGCTCGAATTTATCGGACAACCCTATCAAAAGTTATGCTCACAATTGTACTTAGCCTACGACTAAAGTTTTAAAAAACTTCCATTCCGAAAAGGGCTACGTACAGTCAGTATTGTTTGGAAGAGAACTGTAAAATTTTTTTTAAAATTAAGTTAACATAGCATTCTTTAGAAAGGGCATTTATTGTTGTTATGCTTTCTAAGCCTACTTAGCATACACTTGGTACATTTTTGAGTGTCGCTATGTGTACTTAGCATGTTATTCCCTGAATAAACAAAAACAGTTCGCGCGTGTAACTAAACATAGAACAGTTTAGTTTGGAGAAAGTCGTCAGCGTATAAAAAGAAAAAGATGCTAAGTCCACTTGGATGAACAACGCAAAAAGTTTTGTACATTCTAAATTGGCCTAAGTCATTTGTAACCATGTTCTACTACCAGTATTTATAATTCGTACACACTAAAAAAATTCTACAATAAATATGATTTTAACGCCGAAAAAAGTGAATTTCTATCTTATACGGCCTTTGAGAAATTCCAAATAAACTTTGAACGCGTCTCCTGTAAAATTCACTTTTTTGACTTAGCGTACTCTGGAATGAAGCCATCGATATATACTCGTATTTTAGAGCCCAGGGAATTCTATCCATTAATAGGATTCGCCGAAAAAGAATTAAAACTTGTAAGCTTCCGGAAGAAAAAACGTTGAAGTATGAGCGTGGAACTAGTAAGGAATTCGTTGTCTGGTTTCAACATATTTCGGAACAAAGCCATTACTATTCGGAATTGAATGAGATGAATGTAATACGTTCGCAGATTTGATAAAACACAGAACTAAATAAAAACGGTAGGTTGCCCACAGGTTGCGAAGGACTACAGCGCAAATATAGGAGGTGTTGATCTAATGGGCAGCTCTATAAGTCGTCACAAAATAACCATGAAGAGTAGAAAATGGACAAATAGACTATTTTACCACTTATTAGTATGACATGCATAAACGCCTGGGCTCTTTTTAGAAGAATTAACAAAGACTCGAAGTGGCCTATTCACATACAGAAACAAATCAGGAGATGCCTTTTTACGTGGAAGCCCAAATTTGAAACTTATATACAACAGGAGAGGCATAAGTCTAATTCTCAGTATCCGCCTCCGAAAAATTTGAGATGAGATGGCATTAAACACTACACCGAGGTCAGTAGAGGGTGGTGTTGGCTGAAGTGGTTAGCGCGTTGACTACTAAGCAAACAATGACTTGGGGCCTAGGTTCAAACCCTGGCCAGAGCAAGTCAATCAACATCATTAATTTCTGTAATGTACATTAGTGAGACATCGTATTAATTGTTGTCGGACTATTTAAGTGATGAAGGCATAGCACTGGTCACTTAAAAACTGTTCAGACACCGATTAATGCTATCCAAGCTAATGTACACAACATCGCCCTCCTTCGTCGGTTAGCAGAAACATCGGCGAAGTAAAACAATTAATAAAATGCCTGCTAATACAGCTTAACATAGTTAACGCGTTTACTTAACACCGGAGGCGCCTCAACACTGCCTTAAAAATTAACATAACGCGCAAAAATTTCAACTAATAAAATCTACTACCGTTAAGTAGTTTTGGGCTAACAGAAAAAAAAACTTTACTTTACTAACACTATACTAACTAGTAATATATACTAACACTAGCACTAATATTTATTATCACTAACACCTATTTACTTCTCTTATTTTTATAATTTTATAATAATTTTATTAATTTTATTTATTTAAATTTTTATTTTATATTTTCAAATCTTCAGTTCCTTTCTAGGCTTTATTGAACACAGTTTTCATACACACTATTCTTTATAAAAAAAATTTTCTTTTATTGTTTATTTTTCTTTTTCCCGCCGGAATATAAATAAATTTTTTTCTATACTTAAGCAAACATAGTCCGACGCTGACTGACACAACAAACACAAAAGAGTATTTTGTACCGTTATTTTCCAAGCATCTACTTTCGCGTTCTCTGTACCTTCTTATTGTGTACTCTTGCGTATGTTGTTGTGTTTAGATCGACTGATGAAAGCACATGTGCCAGCGTAAGCCAAAAAGTGTCTGCAACGCAACCACATCAATATTATGGTAGGTGTCTGAGAGACAATCACATCAGTGTTATTGTTTTATTTTCATAGTGTCTGCTAGACAACACATCAGTAAAATTATTATATTTTCTTAGTGTCTGCCAAACAACACGTCAGTAAAATTATTAGTTTTTATTTTTGTTATTATTTAGCATTCAAAAACATCGCAAGTTCGAAACTGTTGTAAGAGAACGTCATCTGGAACTTTTAAAAACCGCCAGTGGTTCGAGGAAGAGAGTGAGCATGAGTTTTTTAGTTTGTTGGTGTCTGCTAGACTACCACATCAGTCGGAGAGGGTTAAGTTATAGGGGTTAAATGTGCCAATTGAAATGTTAATTAATTTTTTTTTTATCCACTGAATTTATTTTTTTTTGTTACCAACTGATAAATTTAAGTGTAAATAATAAAAAATGAAAACATTTTTTTAAAAAATTTAATTTTTTGATATATTTTTTGCTGTATTAGTGCAGGTCTAAGGTTTTTACAGAAAATTCATGCCATGCCGATGAATAACATATAACACAAATTTTCGCAGAGAATTTGAAAAATAAATATATAAATACTATCTAACATTCATAAACAATAAACAAAAAGAGTTTTATTAGTTTTACAAAACGGAACTTGGAAAATATAAGCCATGTAAATGGTGTCTGGTAGTCTACCACGTCATGAGAATTGCGAGAACTATATCACGTCAGTCGCAGAGGGTTAAAGGACTCTAGGTGGGGGTGGGATTGTAATGTTCTTTAAAAATTTTAATATATTTTGTTAGTTTTCGATTTTTCCTATAAATATTATTGACAATAGTATAGATTTAAAATGTTAACTAATATTTTTTGTTAATGATCATTTAATCATTAAGTCTTACAATTAAGTGATTATAATTTTATTTACATATATATTTTTTCCATATAAAAATTATGCTAAAAACGAGTTTGCCAAGGCGAATTCATAAAACGGTGTTGTGAGTAGCGAATTGAATTCTTTGGGTACTCTGGCTGTCAGTTGGCCTGCGGAATTGCAATAGCTTGCTTGCTGAATGAATTTATTTCTAATATAGCAATTATTACTAATACCCAGCAGAACTACGTAATGTTCTGCAATTACCAAAAACAACATATTTTTCAACACAAACTACATACCTTCTACATTACTTTATACTAGTCAAATCAATTAATTACTAGTAAATAAAATAACCTTATGATACAATTTAGTATCAACAGTTCTAGTCCTGGCATAGCAAAGTAATTTTTTTTTTAATTCTGTGCATGTTCGTAAAAACAACTTTTAAGATCCGTAACAAAATGGCATGAGTTCTATGCTCTTTAAATACGTTTAATTTGAGTATTCGATGATTTATAAATATGTATAGAAATTTTTTTATTATCATAAGCAACGTTATGTTTACATTATTATAATGGCTCCGTTAGTCAAATCGTATCGTCTTACTTTTGAAATTGTCGTATCGTTTAAGTTCGGATGTTAGTTAGTAAAAACGTACGGCTACCAATAAATGTGTCATATGTGTGTGTATGTATACAAGACAAAATTTGACGTTTGGCACGTAAAAATCTATTTTCTGTAGAATTTTAAGTAGCAAACGTTACCAATACATTTTCAATAAGCATCAACATGTTTATTAAATGTTACGGATTTTGTCAGCTGATACGCAACTCCACGATACGATTTGACTAACGGAGCCATAAGTCCATGAAGAAAATTTCTGAAGAGAAAAAGTACCAAAAGTGCATTTTTTCCTTTTTTCAACCGTAAGTTTAAAAAAAAATGATAAAATACTAGTAAAAATATAAAAACTACCAAAACTACAAATTTATCCCTTTTTATCCTTTAAAAAGTAACCTATATTTGAATGTTGATCAAGTATTTTGTTCACGCTACATGTAACTAAAGGCGTACACTGTCTGCTTAAATGAAAAATGGCCCCAAACCAAAAATGAAAAATGGCCCCAAACTCGAAAATGAAAAATGGCCCCAAAATAGTGTAAATGATATAAATACCACAAAAAACTCATTACATCAAATAGTGCATTTTCAAAATTAGTATTATAAAATTTTACATCTATTTGAGCATGTACTCAAGTATTTATGTCTTAAATTCCATTTATTTGTTGCGGGTTAGCAATTTCTATATATATATTTCGTTGGTAGCTATACCAATTCATCAGTAGATGTTTTACCCTTTATGTTTAAAAAATTCCAAAGCTCATCTATTTATACAAAAACTCACAAATATATTTTTTGTGAATTACAAAGCATAAAAATAGCCTTTAAAAAAATTTTTTCAAACACCAACAACAATAATTCTCCATCATGAATGTGTTTACTTTTCTACACCTATACAATTAGACAACCGCTGGGTGCCATAAAAGTATCCCATAAGGCAAAAATGAAAAGCAAATCTCCCCGTTATAAAATTTTACATCTATTTGAGCATGTACTCAAGTATTTATGTCTTAAATTCCATTTATTTGTATGCTTTGTAATTCACAAAAAATATATTTGTGAGTTTTTGTATAAATAGATGAGCTTTGGAATTTTTTAAACATAAAGGGTAAAACATCTACTGATGAATTGGTATAGCTACCAACGAAATATATATCTAGATATTGCTAACCCGCAACAAATAAATGTAATTTAAGACATAAATACTTGAGTACATGCTCAAATAGATGTAAAATTTTATAACGGGGAGATTTGCTTTTCATTTTTGACTTATGGGATACTTTTATGGCACCCAGCGGTTGTCTAATTGTATAGGTGTAGAAAAGTAAACACATTCATGATGGAGAATTATTGTTGTTTGTGTTTGAAAAAAATTTTTTAAAGGCTATTTTTATCCTTTGTAATTCACAAAAAATATATTTGTGAGTTTTTGTATAAATAGATGAGCTTTGGAATTTTTTAAACATAAAGGGTAAAACATCTACTGATGAATTGGTATAGCTACCAACGAAATATATATCTAGATATTGCTAACCCGCAACAAATAAATGGAATTTAAGAAATTAGTATTATTATTAAACGGCGACGTTGCTCGAAATTCTATGGAGTGGAGTTACCTTGAGCCCCGTCGAGGGGACTAGAATGCAAAAACCCGTTAGGAAGCTACTGCCGCTGTGAGGCAACATGGAGAAAAAAGTGACTGCGCCCAACAATTGCCCAAATAATTTAAGTCCCCAGATTTGCTGCAGTGCATTGGGGTGCTACGTCAAAATAAAATTAAGTACGTATGTAATGCATTGCAGAAAATCTTTACTAAATATCGACGTGTCGGGAAATACCATGGTGGAGAAAATGGCTAAGCCCGGCCGGAAAACGCATTATTTGATGTAATGAGTTTTTTGTGGTATTTATATCATTTACACTATTTTTGGGCCATTTTTCATTTTTGGTTTGGGGCTATTTTTCATGGAGCCCAATTAATATACAGCCTTCTGCAGTAAAATTTTCATATTTGTGTTCTAAGATATTTACGATTTCCCTTCCACAAATCCATACATATTTGAACACTGGCAATTTGACGTCTTAATTCTGCTGACGTTATTGCTTGTATTAAAACAAATGAAATTGCTGGTCTGGACGGGGGGTGATGTACGAACAAACAATAAATAAGAATGTGACCAAAGTGCACGAAATTGGAGATGCAGTGAGTGAAATAAGTGATAACAAAATTCAAACAGGCACGGACAGATACATAACCGTGCTAAAACGGGGAAAAAGTTCCAAATCTGCACAAATAGCGTCAAATGTATTTTCGCCAGTGATGAAAAAATATTATTAAAAATTCCAAAAACCGTTTCGCGATTTTAAATGAACAAGGCGATGAAGACACAACTAGAACAAGATCGACTAAACCATCACCTATATATTTAAAAGAACAGAATTCTAGTTTGCTGGTGGAAAGCCTTATTCGTTAATTGGAGAAAATGCGTTCTATGTAAGGAAACAAAAATTTAGGAAGCTCAAAAAAATAATTACCGAAATGTTGTCTGATATTTTGAGTAAAAATATAAAAATGTTTATACATATCAACTGAAGAGTGCTAAAGGCCTAACACTCATTATAAAAGGTATAGATTCTAGCGTGGATCCAAAAGACCTTGAAAATAATGGCTTCAAAGTAAAAAAACGTTTATAATTTGAAGTAATTATTGCACCGATGAGTTACCGTTGAACTGCCACATAAAAGAATTGGACCTGTTCAATGCCAGATTTGCCAAAAATTTGGCCACATGATACTTATTGCAAGTTGCCTTATGTTTGTGTTATATGTGGTGAGTTACACAGTAGCGCTAACTGCAACTAATTAAAATGTGTTTGAAAGGCAAAGAAATGTGGCAATCACACTGCAGGCTATAGGGGCTGCCCTCTTTATTTGTTTTTTAAGCGTTTGTCGAACAGCAAAGATAACAATATTCCCGCTCAACCTAACACACTTTTAAGCTACCCACAGTTAGCTCCACCGTCTACCACCGACTGTTGGTCAACAACAACCTAATAGACAATTTTTAAATGTTAATATTAAAAAAATTAACCAGACTGCGGCACAAAAAACGTTACCAGCAAATGAAGATTCAGGGTCTAATTTTAGTCATACTGAACCCTCAATGGAGAGCTTAACATAAACAGGAAATACTTTTACTCTTAACATGTCCTGTATAATGTAGGAAGTGTTAAAAATTCAGTCTACCTTGTTACAGGCTGTGCTAAACAAACCATAAACCTAAAAATTAGTTTTTGTAACGCAACCGGCATTAGACAACATAAAAACGAAAAATAATATTTTCTTTTAGATAAACAAATCTATTTCTGCTTATCTCAGGACTAATTTGACATCTCGAAGCTATTATAGAATTAAAGGATATAATTTCTACGACACCAAGGATCCTCGAGGTAGAGCTTGTGCTAGCTCGGGAATTCTAATAAAGACGCGAATGTTAAATGATCTTTGCGAAGAATATATTCAAAAAACAACTATCTGTATTGAAAATTGTTATCAAAAGCTTGTGATCTCATCTGTCTATTCCCCTCCCAGGTTTTAACTACAGTGAGCAATATACTGCACTTAATACACTATGGTCACGTTTAATCTCTCCTAATGGTCCTGTGTTGGTTGACACAATTTCTAAACTAGACTTGAATGTAGTTTCAAGTCCTCAGCCAACATATTGGCCAAAATATCAACAAAAAATTACTGCACGTGTTAACTGGTAGAAATACAAAATAATACTTGAGTGCTCATTGCTTGGAAAATATGCCGTTTTGAACACCTTCTGACATAGATACGGTGATCATCCGTCCATTTTTTAAAAGGACAGTCCTTTTTTTTTTGACACAACGTCCTTTTAAATTTAAACAAAATAAATTGTCCTGTTTTTAATTGAATTGTTCTTTTTTGTCCTTTCTTTTTGATAGCTAATGTTCACTTTAGTTTCTAAAATTTAAATGTTATATTTTCTCAAAATACCGAAATTTTAAACTCAATACAATATATGTAAATTCATAATCAACCAAGACAGGAATTGCCTGGCAACGCTGGAAAGTGTATGTTCATTGTGTCAAATTTTCTGTCGGCTTTCAAATGGACTGTGCAGAATTTAAATTATTTTTATCAAATAACATTGATATAATAAAAAAAATACATTCTTCAGAAAAATATCAATAATAAACATACATACATATGTATGTACAATCCTTAAACTATGTATTGTTTTTAGTTATTTTTATTTATTGAATTTTGTTATTTTTGTATTAATGGCTTAATTTAATTTCTTTGTTAATTTTGATTAATTAATTAATTTTTTTGTTTTAACGACATGTGAACTTCTAGGCATATATAATTTCTGTTTTAGAGTCTGAACACAATGTAACGATATTTTATTGCGGTGCGGTTTTTCATACGATTTTGAAGTAAAAAACCGCAGTGCGGAACGGTATTAAATTAAAATCTATTTTATTTTCATTGCGGACTTTCTTATTCTCTCAATTTTTGATACTCTTTCTCTTTCTGATGTTGCCATAGTTTTTGAATAAAGTAAACAAAAAAAAATGTTTTTGAAGTACGTTTGAATTAGAGTTGTGCGCGTGAGTAAAATTACGCTCACGAAACATAAATATTTTTCACGCACGCTCACGAACGCAATATGTTTAATCACGTACTTTCACGGACGACGGGAATAATTTTGCCCGCACGCTCACGGTGAAATACAAATTTTGCAATAAAAGATTTAGCAGGTGCTAAAAAATTTTATTTTCTAAAAAAGCTCGCAAAATTAGCAATACAAAGGATAAACTTAATATAAAAAATCTAGCACTGTCTGCCAAGGCAGGTTATTTAAATTTATTAATTATATGTAAAGGAATTCAAAAGGAGTACTAGTCTTGTTAGGTTTAGGTTAAAGTAAGATTTCCAAAGGAGTATGTATCTATGTAGATACTACATACTACGGTTCAAGATAGTGTTTTATTGATATGTACATACATACATTTTATAACACCAATGAGATAAAATATCACATTAGATATTTTCATTATCTGGTTAAACATACAGAAAACAAAATGGACTTTCATATCTACATATGTATGTACGTACATGGATATGTATGTATGTAGAGAATGTCTGCATTTGTAATAGAAATTTTAACATATATAACTGTTTTGAGTGCGTGAAAATTGTAATAAAAAATCACGCATGGTCACGCACGGTATTATATTTTTGAATCACCATCACGCACACACGCGTGATTTTATCAATTTGTAATCACGAATGACGTGATTCACGCGTGAGTCACGAGTCACACGAAAAATTCACGACACTTGCACATCTCTAGTTTGAATGTATACACATATAAACGACAGGCGACAGCAATAAATTTCCATTTTTATTAATTTAAATGTGCATACATTGAAACTAGAGATGTGCAAGTGTCGTGAATTTTTCGTGTGAAGCGTCACGCGTGAACCACGCGATTCGTAATAACAAATTGATAAAATCACGCATGCGTGCGTAATCGTGATTCAAAAATATAATACCGTGCGGTATTATGCGTGGTTTTTTATTACAATTTTCACGGACTTAAAAGAGTTCTGTATGTTAAAATTTCCGTTACAAATGCAAAGATTCATCTGTATACATATATACGTACATACATATGTATGTACATACACAGAGAAAACAGTGCCTAATAAATACCTAATAAAATAGAACAAAATTAATAAGAAATATCTATGGTTTTTTTCAAGAAGGAAGTCTTATTATTTTAATAAGGAAAACCTTATTGAAAAAATCAATAAGGAATCTTATGGGTTTTATTAGGTATTCTTATTGTTTTTTTCAATAAGGTTTTCTTCTTGATTTTATTAGGTATTCTTATTGGTTTTTTCAAAAAGGTTTTCCTTATTCAAATAATACGACTTCCTTTTTGAAAAAAATTCGTAGAGATATCTTATTAATTTTGTTCTATTATTTTTAAATTATTATTATTACGAATAAACGTAATTATTATTTGAACTTATATTGATGTATATATGAAAAGTAATATTATCAGGCTCAAGTTCAGTTTTATTGAATTAATGAAAATTCAAAATTACTAAGAGTTTTTTTTTATATTGGAAAATATTATTATTTATATCCAACCAGTTTTTAGCAGAACGTATCAGTACTGATTTCAACGCCGCTACACCTCTCATCAGCGTTCAATTGTCAATCTTTACAATTTTCGAAAAGTGGATACTAATTGAGAAGAATATCAACTATTTAACCAGTTTTCAAGAGAAATAGAATATGAGAATTAATTTTTAATTCATTTCTTATTCTACCTTGAAACAGTGCTGGTTAGTACGAAATTCCCTCATTACTGTTTGGAAAGTACTAATAATCAACACAAACTCATAGTCCGTTATCATCAAAGTATTCTACTTTGTATTCTAACGTTTCTGTTATTTTTACTCTACGAGTATATTAGGGAAATTCACATATTACTGTGACTCTTGTTATTAGAGTATTAATTCTCATATTCTATTTCTCTTGTAAACTGGTTAAATAGTTGATATTCTTCTCAATTGGTATCCACTTTACGAAAATTGTAAAGATGGACAATTGAACGCTGATGAGAGGTGTAGCGGCGTTGAAATCAGTACTGATACGTTCTGCTAAAAACTGATTGGATATAAATAATAATATTTTCCAACATAAAAAAAAACTCTTAGTAATTTTGAATTTTCATTAATTCAATAAAACTGAACTTGAGCCTGTTAATATTACTTTTCATATATAATTTTGTTCTATTTTATTAGGTATTTATTAGGCACTGTTTTCTCTGTTATGATGTTAGGAAATACAAATTTGATGTCATCAGAACGTCATGGTACGTCCCGAATGATTATTTACAACATGTATTTGTATTATCTGGATAGAGGGGTGATGAAAACATTTTTATAAAACTTACGTATTCAGGGAGTTGAACCAATGAACTTCGGTTTAGTAGATTGCCACTCTAACCACCTCACTACTACACCTTACTATAGTATACATGTTAGCAGCCAGTTTAAGAAGATGATTTATTGTAGCACAAAAAAATTATGAAAAAATTGCTCCTTTTTTGATTTATATGTATGAAATAACAAGCAAGCTATTGAAATCAAGAAGAAAACCTTATTGAAAAAACAATATGATGGCCTAATAAAATCAAGAAGAAAACCTTTTTGAAAAAAACAATAAGACGACCTAATGAAATCAATAAGAAATCCCTTTTATTTACAATTCATATGAAAACTTAATAGAATCAAGAAGTTTTTCTCTATGTATTGTTATTTTTTGGTGCCAAAAATAACGGAAATTGTTTAAAAAAATTGTAAATAAAAAGTTTTCTTCTTGATTTTATGTGGTTTCCTTATTGAAAAAATTAATAAGATTTACCACATAAAAACAATAAGGAATCTCTTCGAAAAAATCTTCGCTTCTTTCTGCAGGGATACCCCTTAGCCTAAAAGCGTTTTATAATGAAAATCTTATTGATTCTATTAGGCAGTTTTGGCTCTGTGTAGATATGAAATTCCATTTTGTTTTCTGTATCTTTAAACCGATAATGAAAATATGTAATGTAATATTTTATCTCATTGGTGTTATAAAATGTATGTATGTAAATATCAATAAAACACTATCTTGAAGTATCTACATACATACATACATACACTTTTGGAAATCTTAATTTAACCTAAACCTAACAACACTAGTACTCCTTTTGTATTCCATTACATATAAGTAATAAATTTAAATAACCTGCCTTGGCAGACAGTGCTAGATTTTTTATATTAAGTTTATCCTTTGTATTGCTAATTTTTCGAGCTTTTCCTGAATTTTTTTATTTAATGGATGATCTTGAAGTAAAGAAATTAATTACAATAGCCCTATTCACAATCTTGTGCAAATGGTCTTGCATCATTGCATTTGCAAAATGGTGTAGTATATTTTTACTCTACACTAACAAAATACAGAGAAATGCACATGCTACATCTTTGCAAATAAGCAACACTAAAAACCAATAGCTTATATTTACAATACTTATGCAACACTTAATTGCATAAACGACAGTTGAAACGCAGTAAACTTTGCCGATTTTGCTTATTCAAATTTTAAAAATTTTATTCAAAATTATAAAACAAAGCAAAAGGCTAACAAAAATTTATTTAATAAAAAAATTTAATAACAAAAAATAAAAATTTACAAAACGCAAAACATAAAACATAAAAAATCAAATTATTTAATTATTCAAATTTACATATTTGTATGTATTATTTAAAATCCTGACTAACTAACAAATGAATCCTTATTTTTATAATAGAAATCAGAATTATTTGATTAAGCAAATATTTTGAGTCATCTGTATTTTTTATTAATCAATCAGCTGTGAATTTTGTGTTTTGCAATAAGCATTGCAACCTTACCCAAAGATATCATTCACAATTGATAGAATAAATTTGCAATTGCAAAATTTGCAATCCCAAATGCACAAGATTGTGAATACGGCTAATATAAAATCTTTAGCATATGCAAAATCTTTTATTGCAAAATTTGTATTTCACCGTGAGCGTGCAAAATTATTCCCGTCGAGCATGAAAGTACGTGATTAAAATAATTAAAAAATATTTATGTTTCGTGATCGTGAGCGTAATTTTACTCACGCGCACAACTCTAATTCAAACATACTTCAAAATCATGTTTTTTGTTTACTTTATTCAAAAACTATGGCAACATCAGAAAGAGAAATAGTATCAAAAATTTAGAGAATAAGAAAGTACGCAATGATATAATAGATTTTATGCCGTTTTTCACTGCGGCTTTTTACTTCAAAATCGTATGAAAAACCGCACCGCAATAAAATATCGTTACATTGTGTTCAGTCTCTTAAACATTAAAATAAGTACATACATATGTAACTGCTTGTACTAGTCACTAATATGACATTTTTTGAATTATATTTTTATTTTATTGATATAAAATATATCTATGTTTGTAATTAAGTTAATACCAATAATTTTTATTTAATTTTGAATGTCCTTCTTTTTTGGGCGAAAAATAAGGTCACCGTAGACATAGACATGGACATGATTCTATTAGCTTGTTTGGAGAACACATTAATCAAGCTGCCCTAAATGCTACTTCCAATAAAACAAATCAACAAGTGGGATTCAACTATTATTTTTCAGTGTATATAGAATGGCTTTTGTATGAAAAAAAAAAGTTTGAAGAGAATGGCAAATTTACAGATCCCCCCAGTGAAAATCAAGGCTGAAAGAATGCACCAAACAGCTTAAAAAACTTTTACACGCACAAAAAACAGCTTCCCTCCAAAAATGTCTGAAAGAATTCGATGCAACACCACAAACAGACTATTCGCTATGGCGTGCAGCCACAGGATATGCAAACCTTCATTACGAGCTTCGGATAGTGACTGGGCAAGAACTGATGCTGAAAAAAGGTCTTTTTGGATAAACGTTTAGATAATGCATTTACTCCAAATATTCCAATTCAGTTTCAACTTTCGCAGTGCACAGACGCGTTTTATAATCGTCGCAACTGAATATTAAAATTATCAAAAATTTAAAGTCACAAAAAATACAAAAACAAAACAGTTATTAAACAGTTATTATACTGGTTTTATTTTATTTTTTTTTTGCTTGTGTATACATAAATATTTCATACACAAACTCTTATAAGTGAAAAAAACAAGAGAACTCTAAATGAGTTCATCTTCTGGCAACAACAACAACAATAAACCCACAAGCAGTAGAAATGCTTATTTAACTTTTGTTGCTGGTGACGACAATAAAAAAATTGAATTAAGCACAAACCTGAATTCTACACAAAACACTACTATTCGTGCGCGATCATGCTCTCCGTACATGTTAAATAGTGATCAAGAAGCAACAACAATTGCACCAATTAGCAAACTTGTCAGCTTAGCTGTACAAGCAAACAAACAAACAATAAATACCCAGGTGACCAACGTGCACAAAATGAATAAGATTATGGATAAAGTAAGTGAAAATAGTGATAATAAAATTCAAACAGGTATGGGTAGATACATAACTGTGTTAAAAAGGGGAAGAAGTCCCAAATCTGCTCAAATTGCGTCAACGGCAAAAATTCCCAAAGATAGGAAAAATATAAAAAATTCCGAAAATCGTTTCGCGATTTTAACTGAACAAGGTGATGAAGACACAACTAATAAAAGTTTGAGTAAACCACCACCGATTTCTTTAAGAGAACAGAACTCCAGCTTTCTGGCAAAAAGCCTTATCTCGTTAATTGGAGAAAATGAGTTTTACGTAATTCCAATCAAGCGTGGGAAAATTAATGAAACAAAAATTCAGGTATCTAAAGAAAATAATTACAGAAAAATAGTCTCAGACTTTGAGACTAAAAATAAAAATTTTTATACATATCAGCTTAAGAGTGCTAAAGGTCTAACCTTTGTAATAAAAGGTATGGATTCTAGCGTGGATACAGAAGAGGTCAAGTCTGGCCTTGAAAATAATGGATTCAAGGAGAAAAATAATTCAAACATCAAAAATAGAGAAAAAATCCCCCAACCAATATTTAGAGTCGAGTTACAGCCAGGTGACATAAAGATAAAAAAAATGAATCCCATCCAATTTTTGATCTAAAGTATTTGTTGCACCGGAGAGTTACCGTTGAGCAGCCACATAAAAGAGCTGGACCTATCCAATGCCTGATCTGCCAAGAATTTGGGCACACGAAAACTTATTGCCTGTTGCCTACAGTCTGCGTTGTATGTGGTGAGCAGCACAGTACCGCTAACTGTGACAAAACAAAAGGTGATCCATAGGCGAAAAAATGTGGCAATTGCGACGGAAATCACACTGCCAACTCGCTCCTCGCCCAAAAAAGAAAATATTACCCCCGCTCAGCCTATCACACTTTTAAGCTACCCTCAGTTACCTCAACCGTCTACCAGTCAGCAACAATTTTCAAACGTATTGAAATCAAACGCGGCTATTGCTCAGCAACAACCTAATAATAAATTTTCATACGCTAACATTTTAAAAAGTAACCACAATACAGCGCAAAAACCGGTACCAGTAAACGAAGCTCCAGGGTCTAATTTTAGCCGTATTGAAGCCTCAATTGAGAGCTTAATACAAACAGTAAATACTTTTACTCTCAAAATGTCCTGTATGATGCAGGAAATGTTGAAAATGCAGTCTACTTTGTTGCAGGCTGTATTAAGCAAACCATGAACTTGAAAATATGTTTTTGGAACGCAAACGGCATCTGCAAACATAAAAATGAAATAGAATATTTTCTTCTGGATAAACAAATCGATGTTATGCTTATCTCAGAAACTCATTTGACGTCTCGAAGCTATTTTAGAATTAGTGGATATAATTTCTACGACACCAAGGATCCTCGAGGTAGAGCTTGTGGTGGCTCGGGAATTCTAATAAAAACGCGAATAAAACACTACCTGTTAAATGAATTTTGTGAAGATTACCTTCAAGCAACAAACATCTGCATTGAAAATTTTTATCAAAAACTTGTGATATCATCTGTTTATTCTCCTCCCAGGTTTTCAATTTCAGAGAGTCAATATACCGCATTTTATACAATACTGGGGTCCCGTTTTCTAGCAGCTGGCGACTACAATGCTAAACACACATTTTGGATCATTGAATTTATCTTCAGATCACTGGTCTACTATTATCACTATTTACTCACACACAACTGCAACATCAACATTCGATTTACCGCTGACATCTGCACGTATTAACAAAAAATATTTGAGTGCTCATTGCACGGAAAATATGCTGTTGAGAACACCTACTGACATAGAAAATTCTATTAGGTTTTTTGTAGCACATGTTAATCAAGCTGCTCTTAATGCTTCTTCAAATCAACAAGTAAGATTCAACAGCATTTCCTCTGTAGATAAAGAAAGGCTATTGACTGAAAAACGGAGAGCGCGACGAGAATGGCAACGTTACAGATCCCCCCAGCTAAAGTTAAGGCTAAAGGAATGCACCAAACAGCTCAGAAAAGTTTTACAAACACAAAAAACAGCTTCGCTGCAAAAATTTCTTCAAGAACTCGATGCAACACCACAAACAGATTATTCGCTATGGCGTGCAGCCAGAGGACTTAAAAGTCCAGTGATTTGCAAACCTCCGTTACGAGATTCGAATGGTGACTGGGATAGAACTGATGCTGAAAAAGGTGCTCTTTTTGTTAAGCACTTAGAAAAAGTATTTACACTGAATATTTTTACTGATATTGTTGAACTGCCACCAGTCATCTCTTTACCAGAAATACCGTTCAGATTTAAAATTGTAGAGATTGAAAAGGCCATCACTAGTCTTAACAATAACCATAATATTAAATCTCAGCGGAATTTCTGGTAAAGAGATGACTGGTGGCAGCTCAACAATATCTGCATAAATATTTTTATTTATTATATTATTTATTGAATCTTCAATTATAGATTAAATTATCAATAAGTTTTTCAAATCTTAAATCTAAAAAATATTAAAAATAAGTTTAGCCAATGCTAAACAAAATTTTTAATTTCAACGGTTAATTTATGTTGTTTTACATCTCTCGTGTACGGCTGAGAAAAAGAGTATCCCTCCTTTTCAGCCGGGTGTGGCCTCTATAATTTGAAATATTGCGCGCAAGTACATTTGGGTGCACCTCAAGTTTATAAATTTTTTAGCGTTTTTGAAAATACTGTCTTCACCAACGGAACATCTAGATCGTTATGAATTCGATGATTTCTGACATACCAGGGGGCTGCTGTAATTGTACGTAGAATTTTATATTGTCGCCTTTGAATTTTTTCGACATTTGATGCTGAGGCAGTGCCCCATAACTGGATTCCATAGAACCATATTGGTTTCAGGATCGCGTTGTATAATAGTAGTTTACAGTCTAGGCTTAGTATAGAATTTTTTCCAATAAGCCAATTCATTTGGGCTGCTTTTAATTTCATTTGTATTAACTTTGCGTCTATATGCGATTTCCATGTTAAACGACGATCAAGATGAACGCCTAGATATTTGACAATACTGTGTTGCTGTATGGTCTCGGTGTTAATTTTTATAGGCGGGCATGTTTCCTTGCGCAACGTAAAAGTTACGTGTACACATTTCTGCTCGTTAACTTTAATACGCCATTGTTTAAGCCAATTTTGCAATTTGGATATATACCCTTGTAAATTGCGGGAAGCTTCTACAGGATTTATTCCTGAATGTACAACTTGTCACGTAATTTCCCATCTAATTATACAGTTATAACCTGACGAAGGAATTTTTGTATAGTGTCTGTATAAAAAGGTATCATCGCCATACGACAACAATTTTGAACTAAATTTTAGAAAAATTTCCATACATAGATATTTTGTTTCATGTATTATACTGGTTGAACTATGCTACGATTCTATAAATAATAAACAGTCCAAAAAATCAACATTTGAGGGAGCATAATTTTGTTGGTAGTTTCGAAGTATCCTCGTTTTTTTTTTTATCTTTTTAGCGACTGTTTAGTCATAAAATGTCAATTGAAATTGACATATATGTACATATAAATTCTGTTTTTATTGTTTTGCTCTTTGGTTTAGTAATTTGTTTACTTTTTATGTATGTATGTATATGCGACTGAAATCCCAATAACAAAATTGACTGATATCGATACTATTCTTGCAATTGCCACCAAGCAAGAATAAAGCATCAGAATACATGTTAAAAGTGGTCTTTGCACACGGCTTACAATAACGACATGAACGACAAACAATAACACAAACTTTGTCAGTTTACAAAATATGCAACTACAAGAACAAAAACAAAATAAAAAAATGTTTGTTGGTGTTAAACAGCGTCAACAAGATTTATTACAAGTTTTATATATTTCAATATGTT
Source organism: Lypha dubia (assembly GCA_947311025.1). Taxonomy (NCBI): domain Eukaryota; kingdom Metazoa; phylum Arthropoda; class Insecta; order Diptera; family Tachinidae; genus Lypha; species Lypha dubia. The sequence continues at coordinate 28,088,510 of OX371262.1, read as the reverse complement.
CAAAATGCAAAAAGTAAAAGAAAGACTGCATGTAATATGTTAGTAGGAGATGCAAGTAAATGAGCCATAGTGTCAGTTCATCTTAAATATTTTTGTTGTTGTCTTTAGTTCCATATACATACATATGATATCATGGAAAAATAGATAAAAGCCCTTTTCAGAATTTTGTACATTTAAGATTTGAAAAATTTATGCAATTTTAAATTAATTCTACCAATTGTGAATGAAGAGTTAAGGCCCAACCATAATATGCATAAGCTGGCTTAAGCTAATGTCAAAATTGAACGAAAAGTCTGTCAAATGCTTAAGCAAATTTGCAGAGACTTTTAGGTGGCTATAATGTACTTATGGGACTTAAAATTTAAGTAGTCATAGTTGCACACATATGTAGCATAAATAATTTTTCGAAAAATTTGTATCTTCTTATTTATCCTAAACAAATTGAGTCTTGTACTCAAATGTATATAAAACGATTGTAATTAAAAAAAATTATGCTAAAATATACGTATGTATATTATTATTTTTACTAATAATAAGAAAAGATACAACCGAAATTATGTACTTTGTAGTATTTATTTTATTTAAGGGCAAAAGTACTAAAATATATATTAGTGGAAATAAAATATGTTAAATAAAATATATGAAATGTCACTTTCGTGTACAGACACTTCTTTTCTTCCACATTTTCTATTAAATTTTATATGTAAACTATTTCGTCTTCTTTTTCCATTTTCAAAATTAATTTATTTTTACGTACAAACATACATATGTGTGTATGTATTAAAGCTGATTCCGTACGGAATGTGCGTTCAGTTTCGCACTTTGCTTAAGCAAATGACGTTTCATAAAACTTAACGAAAATTTTGCTTAAGTTCATTATAGTTGCCACATACGATTTACATGTATTCGCACAGTTACTTAAGCTGACTTAAGCTAGCTTATGCATATTATAGTTGGGCCTTTAAAGTTATAAGCCTTGATGCAAACACGAAATTCACAGCTGATAGCAGTATTTTTTTCTATTTAAGTTTTCGCCAAAAAAACACAAGTCTAAGAAAAGCTTTAAAGATTAATTAGTTGAATCTTTGATAAACAAAGCTACTGAAGAGATTATATACAGTGAAGATATAAACAAGACACTGCTAAAGCTATGTACAGACGATTGGCAGATCTTACAATATTGTCAGAAAAATGTTCAGAAAATGTCTCACAACCGTCTAAACTTACAATTTTTGTCTTGCAACGTTGCAAAAAAAAGCATTGTCAGTTCATTGTAAGACAATAATATTGTCAGACATCTGACAATCGTGAGAACACTCTACTTTGCCATTATCAGATAATTGTCAGACATTGTAAGCTCTTGTTTTATTGACAGATGTGTTTAAATTAATGCATCTGACAATGGCACCATTGTAAGATAATTTTTCTGTTGGCAATGCTGTCCATAAATACTATTGGATTTGACAGTTCTGACAAAGCTTAACAACGCATCTGGCAATTTTTCCACACAACAAGCTAACAACTGTGTAAACTGACAATTTTTGTTGGCAGATAAATTTATTGTCTGACAATTGTCTGACAATGAAATTGTAAGGATTTCTTACAATCGTCTGAACTGACAATTTACCTTTTGGTAACAATTTTTCATTGTCAGTACGTTGTCAGCATATTGACATATCTTACAATATTGTAAGATCTGCCAATCGTCTGTACGTAGCTTAACATTCGTTTAATTAATGCCAAATATTTAACCCTTATCCTGTGTAAAAAAAAAATTACGTATAAGGTGTAAGTGGGTCAAATTTGCCCAATAGTATTTTATTATAAAAAACATTAAATTATGTAGCATTTTTGCAGTATTCACATGAAAATATTACATTTGAGTGGCTTTTACAAATAAAATTATTGCAGTTAGTACATTTATTTTTATATGTTGTACTGGATGAATGTTGGGGGCATCGGCCCCTCTTTAGAGCGCTCTTCTCAAACACTTTATCTTTCTTCTGCAAACTTCGTACAGTTAACGGCATTATGGAACGACGTGATATTTCGTCATGGACAAGGGCATTACCTAATTCTTCTAAAAAAAGACGACGTCGAAAGTGTTTTTGTTTGTTCCATTCAGCGTCAATGGCAGTAGATATAGATTACAAAAGAGTTATATGCGCAAATGTCAACATGTTGTTTTTGTTTTGTTTTTTTATTGTGGGCGGAGTGACCTTTCATCGTCGGTGAAGGCATCGTCATCTTGGTGATATTAACACCTTTGTGCTGAGCCTTATGGGCAAAGGGTAATTGTCTTTCCAGACATTACGATTACCAAGATTCTGAATGGGGCTAAAATGTATGTGGTTAGAGTTCTTATTGTCTAAAGTTAATTTTTTATGCAATGCATTGTGCCAAAACTTTTTGGTTTTTCTTTTCTACACACTAAATAGCACTTTGTTGAAAGGTACATACATGTAAAGTTTTACAGGGCACTATCAACACTATCGATTTTTACGGGGCATAATATGCAATGCCTTCCGCTATTTTTTTATAATCGATTTTTTTATAATCAAACACACCACCCATTTATAGAGCAAAACATTTTTAAGAAACGAACACCAAAGTACACTTTATCTTCTTTTTTGTAGAAAATAAAACACCATTAGAGAAAGGGATGGACTAGGAAATGCAGATGTTGAAAATATAGAAGGTTTAAATCTTTTACAACTCTGCTATTTGGCGTTTTTGTTGATTCTTAGAGCATTGTTGCAGTGCCTCTGTCGCATTAACTTTCTTAAGCTGTATAAGCAGGCATTTTAATAACTGATTTACTTCGCCAAACTAGACGACGAACAGTGGAACATTTTGCGAGAAGGCAGTCAAAAATCTATAACTTTTGACTGGATTGGAATTTTGATACGCGGTTATTTTTGTATACTAGGTGAGACTATAAGATTTAAGTTTAAGATATAAATTTTTAAAATCGACCGGTTAGTTGTGATGGGTTTAAAATGCATTTTAAGATTTGGGTGATTTTTGGTACAAAAGTGAAGTATTAAAACTTGTTAAAAGATACTCAAATTCTTATATTTTGAGTGTCGTTTACAATTTAATTTCATAAAAACCTTAAATTTTGTCAGAAAGTGCCAAACGTTGGCCCCGTGAAATTTTTTGTACGAAGGGCCAAAGGTTGGTTTTTTGAAGCAGTTTAAGTTAAAAATTAGTTTATATACCACTAAACAAAATATACAAACATTGGTTCAATTTTTTTTAATGAAGAAGACGTAGGTTTATATTTAAGTCCAAAATAGACATTGTAAATATTGTATGTAAACAAAAAAATAAGTTCCAAAATTTTACCATTCAAATATGTATGGTAAAAACCTACTGATGAGCTGGTACTGAGCAACCAACGAAATGCATATAGATTTGCTAACATATAGAAAATAATAATTTTTGAAAATATTATATGTAAACTTTTATTGTAAATTTGTAAATTTAAAATTGATTAATGCTCATAAAATGTTAAAGCGATAAAATACCGATACCTCTACTGTTTTGACAAATGTCTATTAATTAAACAATTTTACTAAATATATCTTCTAAATAGCCTTGATTTTCATCTTCTAGAAGTAGTTTTTTTTCTACGTCTAATTCAATGGAGTAAGTTTTCCATTTTTTGTCGGATGTTGAACATATAGCGATCTCAGGTGCATAATAAAATAGTCAGGTCTTCAGGGATGACCTATACGATGACCCCTAAGTATGCAGTGCATTGTGCCGGAACTAGGAAAATAGGTTTTGGGAAGGTGGATAAACGGAGTAGTGTTTGTGGACATTCGATTTGAACCTTAACACACTGAAAGTGGCAGGAAAGACCTCTGCGGGGAGTTTATACCATATACGAACAGTTTGGCTAATGCGTAGTGCCGTTCACTGGCATAACGACCACAAAGGGATTTGCTCTTAATGAAGAGCGTGTTGTACGTGAAAAGTGACGGGTTTCGGGAACAAGTTCCTGATTTCATTAGAACACATTCCATTGTAGTAGCGATAGAGCAATGAAATGCTCTAATGAGTCCATAGAGTTGGCTACCCTACTGTCACCAAAAAGCTTCTTCGCCCTATCCTGTACGCGATCGAGTAACTTAAAATAGATTTTGAAGCACCGGCCCATACATGAGAGTTGTATTAAATTTTCGGTCCGATAAAGGTTGTATAAATATTAAGGAGATCAGATGGAGTGAAGTATGTCCTACACCGTCTTAAAAAACCGAGGCATTTCAATGCTCTTTTTGAGACATGAAACATGTGATCATGATCTTTTTTTTTTTTTTTTTTTTACCTCTTGCAATGTTATTTCTGCTGAAATGGAAGTGACATTTATAGGAGTTGGTGAAGGTAAGAATTTTTTTTTGACGGAGACTAAATCTCTATACGCTAGGAAAATCCCAGAATTCTTTTCATTGGTTCGCTTCCGCAATTTCTTATACTGATTCAGGAGTAAATTTCTTGTCTTCATTTGGTGTAGGAATATTTTCAAAATCCGCTTTGTGTGCCTCAGACTTGCTTCTATTATTACTTCAATTATCTCAATTTGTGTTTTTTTTTTATTTTGTGTTGGTTGAATTTGGTGCAAAAATGAGTCTTTGTTAATTTTTGGAGAAATTTCTTCATTGATATTCTGAAGTTTGTGTCTTCGAGTTCTTTCACTACATTTATCAATTGGTTTTGCTGGTCATTCATTGGCATTTGTGGATAAAATTTCGAAAACAAGTTCCTTTGGTGACGTTCGTACACGCTTTTCTTCAATATATACATATATGTGATATGGTAATAAATAAAGTTTTATTTTTTTCTGTTCCCGACGTGCGCTAGTATCTACTTTCGAATGAACTTTAGTATTTTACAATCGGTGACCATAAAAAAATGAGTTTTGGCCGCCTTCTCGTAAAATGGTCCACAGTGCAACGGGGGCCACTGTGGTGTTTATTAGCTAGAACTGTATTAAGCGTTGCCGAAACAGTTAATAGTGAGCAGTAATATGCCATCAACACTTTAACAATACAACAACAATAATTACAAATGTTTCACTAATGCAGATTAGATTAAATTATGATGTTGATTGGCTTTCCCTGACCAAGAAAAAACAAGTTCTAAATCATTGTTTGCTTTGCAGTCAACGGGCTAACCACCTCAGCCAACACCACTTTGTTTCCTTTTTTCTCATTTGTGTCAAAATTTGCAATAGGGGGAAACATTGATATGTATGTTATTCATACATAATAACATGTTAAATTTAATCAAACTAGCAAGGTTGCTACACGCTCATCAGCGATCGCTTGTTTGTGTTTACCACAAATGCATTGGAGAAATTAGTATTACTTGATAAATAAAAACCTGCAAATATTTATTTTATTAACAAGAATACTTTATAAAAATATCCAAAAACTTTTTCATGTATGTACCTAATAATTATTCTTTTGAATACTGTTGTCATGTAAATATAGTCCGGTCAAATTAGACCAAAAAATAAGAGTAAAGATAGGGAAAGTTCAAACAAGCTGAAAATTTTATTCAAGGTCAAAGGTCAAAAAACGAGTTTTTCGCATTTTTCAGCAAAACGGTAAGTTTTATTATAAAAATACGCCGGATAAAATTTTAGATCATAAAATTATCTACAAAAAACTTATATATACTTTTTTTCATACGAGCCGCCATTTCTAATATATTACGATCCAAAAAGTTGTAAACGTCATATTATGCATAAGTATGCCACATATATGTATACATCTCTAAAAATATCGTTAGTGTTGAGCTATACTCTGTAATGCAAAAAACACGTGTTTATTCTAACATATGTATATCTTGCTGGTTTGATCAACTCGAGTTTTATCACAAAAATGTCAGAATATTGTTTTATTTGTGCTAAACTTTTAACTGAAAGTGAATTAATGCTGAGAGGCCTAATTGTAATTTAGACTTAAAAGACCTTGGTCGAACAGCAGTCATGATAGTATGACAAATATTTGTGCATATTAATTTTAAATATTCCAAATTTGATCGTTTCTTCTTTAAAATCACTCGTTCCACAAAATATGTCAACGATTCTGGGATTTCATTATTTAAATCTTCAAACATGCGACTTGGTGGAGGGTAGTTAGAATTTTCAGCTTGTTGTAACTTTCCGTATCACCGAATGTCCAGATTGACCGGACTAATATAATAAATTTGTTAAATTAATTAAAGAATATTGTTTCATTAATTGGAGCTGCGCCAATACTACAAAGGTGGATACTACTTCGAAAAGAATATCAGTTATTTAAAAAACTTTGCAACAGATATTTTAAGAATAACCCAAAATTTTTTTTTCAGACATTATCAGACAATGGGTGCGCTTAGCAGTGTTGTCAACTTTAAAATTTCAAAACGCACCATAATGGAGCAGAAAACGTGTCATTTAACAAAAAACGCACCAAGTTCAGAATTTTTTTTTTTTATTGAATTAATTTTGCGTTTTTACAACATTAACTTTAGTCCAAAATTCTAATGTTGATACAATATTGTGCCATTGCATGAAGTGAATCATTCTCCACCCTTTTTCAATACTAGATAATGTTTCGACATTGTGTTGCTAATGGCATGATATCATATTTGTAATGGGATAAAACATTTTGTACAATGTTGGTTGTTGATGTCGTTTGTAGCTAATTGGGCTCAAAGCTGCAATGTGTTTCCGTGGTCCAGTATGCCCAACAAGGGTGGATATTTAGGAGTGATGTCGCATTTGCAATAAAAGCATCTTGCTTTTGTGTTATTATTTGGTCAAGGCCGAATCCGTTGCATAAACTCACATTGTGATTTCCATATCTTTTTTTATTTCGTTTATGATCTTTTTTATTAGACTCCATTACTGACACTAACTTTAAATATTTTTTTTTTAGTAAATAGAAATTTTATTATTAATTTTAGTGTTACAACACTTTATGTAAACGAATTGTTTATGCATTTTTTAAAAATCGAACAATGATCGCTAGTCTTCGAGAATACTTTATTTATGCTTTTACTACAAATATATTATGTACTATGAAAATCTAAAAGGGACTGCAAATTTCTTATAATGAAATTTTTCATAATACAAATTATCTACAACAAGACGGTTTTACTTTTTGCATATGTTTTGGTACGTCTTATGCATTAAACACATTCACCACAGCAGGCTACACTACTAACACATGACTATAAAATGCTGCTATCTACATTTGTCAGTCAGCAGCGACATAATATTCTTGTATAACAGTGATGTCACTTTAAATTTAGTTTAACTTTTTTTAAAAGACTCTGCGTTTTTTTATTTCTTTTCTAAGAGGCTATTAGAAGAGCAAAACATTTTTTGTTAGGCGTGTCATTAACATTTAAAATATTTTGGAGTATATCTCGGGAACAATAATTATTGCAATATTACAACAAGCATATACTAAAAATAGAGTTGAAAGCTATACAGTTCTATGACATCTAACAGAAACATAAGTGTTTAAAATTACTTATAAACATAGACAATTGCAATTTCTATTGGGTGTATAGACACAACAACAACTTAGAAAAATTTCTATTGGGTGTATAGACACAACAACAACTTAGAAAATTAACTATATATATATTTCTATGGAATTTTTACAGTTCTTTTCATGTTTATATATATTTTTTTTTTTAAAATACTTGAAAATTCAAAAAGCCTTCAACTATAAAATGATTTACATATAATATGCTTAAATATTTTATTAAATAACACTATCAATTTTTACTATTTTCGTTCTGCCGAATAAGAGATTTTTAAACATTCATTTATTTTACATGGTTTATTGCATTGATATCACTTTATTGTTTACTGTAGCCACTAAAAATAGAAATTAGTTTGTACGAAAGTGAAAATTTACACATTTTTCAATTCATACCGTTTTTCATTTGCTTCTTCAGCTTACATACAATTTTATTTATCCGAAAAAAATTAAACAAAAGAAAAATTAAATACATTCATAAATTGTACAATGTACATATTCATGTTTGTAAATAAAATAATAACTCGCAGATAATAAAAATTCAAGATTCAAATAAAAAACCAACTAAAGATGAGCAAATATTATTTTCTTGAGATGGCAAGCTGGATTTGTACCAATTTCACTTGAAAAAGTTATGGTAGCTTTTGCAGTTTTTTCTTGCTGATTTTATAAACTTAAAAAAAAATGTATTATTAAATCCGCTTGTATACATAACATACATATATTAAGATACATCTTCAGAAACAATGGAGTTCTTTAGCCTTTGTAATAAATTTTTACCGTTTAAGTACTCTAAAATTATCAATTACACCATATTATTTTGAATCCAATTAAAAACGAAAATTTTTTGAGTTTTACGTTTTCTGGAAAAGGTAAAAACGTTTTCACTTTGTTATGAATTATTTCATATGTAATATTTATATTATTTGTGAGTAATTCTAATTTAAAAATAACAAAAACTACAGTAGGGTACATTATTGAATTGTGATTTTTCATAAAGTATACCTATACAAAGAAATGCATTATCTGTACTCGAAGCAGTTAATGAATTAAAAAACTAATTGCTGATATTAACACATGTGTATCACACACACAAATATTTATAACGACAGCTGATTTCGTACGGAATATGAGTGCAGTTTCGTATTTTGCTTATGTAAATTACAGTTTGTAAAACTTGACAAATAGTTTTCTTAAGTTCATTATAGTTTCACACATTATTTCAGTTGCTTATGCTGATTGAAGTTAGCTTACTTGTATGCTGTTTGTCAGCGCGATGATGTCTGCTATGGACGTTGCTGAAAACTTTCTACTGTAATTATCGGTAGTCTATTTCATTTCGTAACCAGTGTAGCCAGGTAAATATTGTCTAATGTCCCCAAATTAAAGAGTGTTGTCCCCTAAAATCCCGATTTTAAAACTGGAAATCCCCAATTTTGTCCCCAATAAATATATCGAGCCTTTGCTGCAATAGAGTCATAACTCAAAAAAACGTGATTTTTGAGTTAACAATGCAGCATTAATTCTCATATCGTTCTTCAGAATGTGTACAAATTTCATTCAAATATCTTGCATACTAAACTTTTGAGACAAATATTAAATTTTCGATTACCATTAAGTTGTTAGAGAATGCGCAACTTTAAACTCGTTTTATGAAAAACTCCTTTTTTTGAGTTATGACCCTATTGCAGCAAAGGCTCGATATGTATTAGAGTTGTCAACCGATTAAGAATAATTCAATTAATCGATCAAACAAAACGAAACTCTTGTTTGAATAATTTTAAAATGCCGATTTTCGAATAACGAATAAATCGATTAATTTATGTCAATTAATCGAACAACTTTTTTTAGTTTAAAATGCATACGTCAAATATGTTTAAATTTGTTTGTATGATATTTTTTTTTTTTTTTTTGAATTAGGACCAGCACTCATGGGATGACCCCTACGTATGCAGTGCATTGTGCCGGAACTCTGAGAGAGGGATAGAGTAGAGAAGATAGATGTTGAAAATGTAGAAGGCTTAACTCTTTTACAACTCTGCTTTGCGCGTTATGTTAATTTTTATAGCAGTGTTGAGGCGTCTCCGGTGTTAGGTAGACGTATTAACTTTGTTAAGCTGTATTGGCAGGCATTTTATTAATTGTTTTACTTCGCCGATGTTTCTGCTAACCGACGAAGGAGGGCGATGTTGTGTACATTAGCTTAGAACATCATCAATCGCTGTCGGAACAGTTTTTTAGTGACCAGTCCTATGCCTTCATCACTTAAATAGTCCGACAACAATTAATACAATGTCTCACTAATGTACATTACAGAAATTAATGATGTTGATTGACTTGCTCTGGCCAGGGTTTGAACCCAGGCCCCACATCATTGTTTGCTTAGTAGTCAACGCGCTAACCACTTCAGCCAACACCACCCTCATCAACATGATATGAAAAAAAGCGAGTACTTTATATCAACCAAATACATATTATTTTGGATGTTTGCGGTTGTTGTCGAACTGTGCATTACCTACATAGTAGTCGTGCTATATTTTGAATGAAACGTTAAAAAATTTACAAGAATGGGGTTTTTTCACTCTCAGGTGAATAAATTAGAAATACACTAAAGCCAAAAAATTGAGCTCGCTTTGGAAGTATTTTACCAAGCACAAAAATGATAAAAAAACAAAGTCACATGTAACAAGTGTCCTAAAGTATACAAAATTGTTGGATCAACAACAAAAAAAAAATAATAATTCTTTTGCAACAGATTTACGAAAACGTATTAAAATAAGAATAAATGAGGGACGTATAAAATTTTTAAATACGTTAATAATATTTTTTAAATTCTGGAAATTTTCCGAGCAATGAAAGTTTTTTAAAATATTTTTAAAAAAGTGAAACTAAAGAATAAATTATACTCCAGATTGTTTTATGTTGAAAGTAACCACAATAATTCAGATAAAAGTAATGATAAAGAAGATGTTACTAGTAATTAAATTAACAATATTTTATACGAATTAAATAATTATATTAAAAGTATTAAAAATTCAAAATATAAAAAAACTTCAGCGATATATTAGACGATATGGTATATTTGAAAAAATGTAAAAAAATAACAGAAAAATTAGATAAATTATTTTATGCTCTTCTCACAATATCACCCACCTCGACAATTAGCGAAAGATTTATTTCAAAAACCAAAAATCGTTTGAGAGCTAAAAAATTTAGTCAACTTTTATTTGTAAAAGATTATTTCTTAAGAACCACCCAAATTGTCTGATTTCACAAAAAAAAAACATTTGATATATTTTGACTGAATGAAGCATGTTTATTTGAGTTAATAGTTTTATGTATTTTTTTGTTAATAAAAATATTAACTATTTTATTTTTAAGTTTTTTGTATGAAATGTTTATTTTTTGTAAATAAATTTTTTAAATAATTTTTTATTCGTTGTTCTCATCGATTAATCGAAAAATTTTCCAGCTTTAATCGTTTGATCGAACGAACAAAATCAATTATTTGAATTATTCGAACAAAGTTGAAAGGCGAATAATTGACAACTCTAATATGTATATTAGGCATCATAAAAAACAATCTTTATTATTAATTTTATTACATACATTGATTTAACTTAATGCATTCGTATGTGCTCAATGGAACTTTTGAATCCATAGAATATTTTAAAATTCCATACACGGAATCAAATTTAATTTTTTTCTATGCTTTCGAGTTGTAAATTTATAAATATCTCAAAATTTTCCATACTCTCAGTGAATATTTTAAGTATTTATTTTGCTAGTACAGTTAAATAATCTAAAAAAAAATTGTATGAACTCCTTTTGCTTCTAATTCCCATGAACATTCTATGCCAACATCAATTTTAGCAACAACCAAATTACTTTCCTTATCGTCAATTAGTACATCCATTTTGGCAATATCGAATTCAATAAATTCTGTTTTTAAAAATTTTGAACAAATTGTTATAAAAACCAACATCCTCAATACCATCGCCTTGAAATAATCGAAATATGGAGAAGAAAAACACCTACATACATAAACATATATGTAAATATATGTATGAAAGAAAATGGTAAAATAAAGCAAAATTGATAATAGGTATACTGAATGAATGAATGCAAAATCTCCAAATCCCTCCCCACGATAATCTGTCCACAAAACTAGCTAAAATCCCTAATTTGGGGAGAAATCCCCACACCTGGCTGCACTATTCGTAACAATATATTAGAATGCACGGATTAACAACAATTTCGTCATCAGACTTGTATAACATTTAGATCTCACTGCCAATCAACTAGGTAAATATCCTTTATCAGGATATTGAGTCACATGAAAGCTTTAAATCAACATTTGGTTTTTCATGACTTGGAAATTCACTATTCCTTGTCTTGTTATACAGTTTTACGTCTGTTGTAAAAAGGCATTTCTAACTGATACAGAGCTAAGATGACATCAAAAGCTTCGTTTTAGCAGATTGACAGTTCAGAAGAAAGTAAAACACGGATATGAAAAATTAGCAGTAAGATCAAAAACCCCATAACAAGAAAATGAACTCTGTGATATTTTCATTAATTTTTGAATAAACACTGAATTTAGATAAGTATATTCCTAGTTTTTATTAAAAATTTCCTGTTAAAAACGAAGTTTATATTTTCTTACATCAAGTATTTTCTGTAAAAAACGTCATCGGTACCAAACGACAACCGTTCTGAATTCAAATTAAGTAAAATTTCCAAAATATTAGTTAATATTTTTATTCTAGATACCGGTTTAGTACAAATAGAAAAAAAGAAAACAATTAAAAACTTAACCTGAATTTTTCTCTTTTAACTTTTCTGCAATGTATTTGCGAAAATAGTTTAAGCTATTAATACAGTTACACTATAATATAAGACGAAAGATAAGTATTAAATTTATTTAAAAAAAAAATCAAGACATTCAAAGGAAAACTTTTCATTGTTTTTAAGGACTACCGATAGAAGTGGGAATTATACAAAAAAAAAAGAAGGGAGGTGTCCTAAGACACCTGGTTAGAACTATGCTCATTAGGTTTTTATATATGTACATACCTACATAAAATAAATTTCATGAGTTAAATAACAATGCAATAAAATTATTTTTATTTTTAAGACTATTTCTTAATTTATTTTTAAAAATACAAATATCAACTTATTAAACGATTAAAGTAGGGTTACAGCCAAAGAATATTCTTATGTACGTATATACAAGCAATTACTTCTCCAATATTTCTTTATTCTGTGTTATGTACCAAAACTTAAACAAATTTGGCCAAATATAACAAAATTATACATGTTACATTGGGCCTTCAAATGTTACGAAATATGTAACCAAGCGGCACCCATAGCTGCCAGATTTTTTAGAGGTAATATCGTCATATATTTCGGCAAAAATCGTCATTATCGTCAATATAGCTTATTGAAATCGTCATAAAAACGTTAAATGAAAAAACTGTTCTTTTACCAACAAAACCTATTTTAAAAGAAGCAAAACATAACAAAACTCTTAAATCAACAAATCTTATTAATAAAACAGTGTTCTTTTAAATACAGAATTCAGATACTTCAATTACAATTCACAATAAAATCACATGTAAATAGATTGTATGATTTTCAATAGTTTGAAATATGTATATACATACATATGTATATACATTGTAGGGAAAAAATAAAAAAAATCAATCCTAAGTTATTTTTTTTCCAATTTAGTTAAATATGCATTTAAAATTTAATTTTTGGAAACACATTTTCTAAAAATATATCAAAACTACAATATAATTTATACAATAAAAATATAATTTTTTAAGAAAATAGACTTATATACATATACATACATATGTATATGATTAATATGTTTTACAAATATATATTGCAATTAACGATATTGATTAATTCAGGTACACCTGCTAGATCATAGTAGCTACATATGTTTAATCTTTTGTGTATAATATTGCTTCCAAAGTCGACTTTTTCAATAAATTTCTCACTTTAGTTTTAGTTATGTTTACCTGACTAAATATTATTTCCACATTTGCTGAAGAATATGGTTAAACTAGGAAATTGTAATAAATTTGGTCAAAACCGGAAACAAAAGACTAGAATCCCTAGTTTGCATCTCTGATATTTTTTTTCCAAAAATCCAATAGTTATATGTTTTTATCAGAACAATAATTTTAATTGTCTGAGCTCAGTTTATAGCTCTTGGCTTTCACTTTCTTCAACAAAATAGGAAAATTCTTTTATAATTTCAGAAAACAAATTTTTTTCTACATTAATAATATTAAATGGATTAATTTGGCCAAGAGCTTTATATTTATTTTCAAAATCAAATCATGATAATATCTGATCGCAAAGCTCTATATAAAAATTAACACAATTATTACTACTAACATATTTTTCTTTTGCATTTGTTTGTGGTTCTTCCAATACGTCTCTGGCAAATATTCCTAAATAAATGTCTTCAAAATTTAAAAAATTGTAACTGTGTTAATAATCAAGCCGTTAAATGTTGCTTTAATAATACAAATAAAAGTTGCAAACTTGAATTATTTAAAATTGTCAAAATTAGGGTATAAATGGTCCCATCGTCACTATATCATTTTTAGGAGCCAAAATCGTCAAAATGACGATAAATCGTAAAATCTTGCAGCTATGGGGGCACCGCTGATTCGTACTGTCTTTCATTTGGTTTTCGATGAGACCAGCAAACAAATTGAATAAACATACTTATGTATAAAATCATTGACTTTATTTTCTTTTAATAAAGTTCTATCAAGAGTTTTTAAATCAAGGTACTATAAAATAGAAAAAATTTCTACATGCCAATTATGTGTAAATAAACTAAGTTTAGTTTGCATGTGTAAAGATTTAATATAAAATTGTTTTAAGAAATTTAAACCATATTTTAAAAATTTTAGTTAAGTTTTTAAATAATATAATATTTATTTAATTGAAAAAACAAAAAATTATTTTCAATTTATTTTGTTGACCTAATATGTACTAGCTACATGCATCAAATCATAATAGTTCAAACGCTTGACGTTTTGTTTGGTGGGTAGCTTCTATCTCAGCAACACAAAGCAAAACAAAAACGAAACACTTACATACGTAAATATTTATTCAGATGAGTATATTTAATATTTTGTTTTTGTTATTGCAGTTGAATGTGAGTAACACGCCATATACATACATATTTTCTCGTCTGGATTTTAAAAACAAGAACAAAATCGCTTTTAAATTACAAGCAAAACAAAACGAAAAATATAACTGTTATAGTGTCGATTAATTATGTTACGAAAAATAAAATTCAACCTTCATCGCGCCATAAAGAGCATAGCTCTAAAGACATCATTTAATAGTCTGATATTACTAGATATATAATGGGCCCTTCCCCTGGACAAAAGGTTACATTAGCAGTGAAAAGATAATTTATTTCGCTTTTGAAGCAAATAACTGCTGGAGACGAATTTATTCAGAAAATTGAAAACGGAAAACACAATTAATGGTGTTTTTTTTTTAGCTCGACTTGTAACATGAGATACAAAATAAAAAAATAAGTAACCATATCAACCTCTAGTAGTGTACAGATGCGTATTTATAATAGTCGCTACTGAATATTAAAAATTATCAAAAGTTAATATCACAAAAAAAAAAATACAAAAACAAAACATTTATTAAACATTTATTTTACTTGTTTAATTCTATGTTTTGCTTGTGTGTAATATAAATAAATATTTGAATACATAAACTCATATATGCGAACAAAAAAAAAAGAACTCTAAAAGAGTTAATCTTCTAACAACAATAAACCTACAACCAGTAGGAAAATTTACTAACTGTGGTTGTTGATGAGGTCAAGAGAAAAAATATAATAAACTAAAACTTGAATTTTTTACAAAACACAATTACTCGTGCGCGATCATTCTCTCCGTTAATGATAAATACTGATCATAAAAAAACAACAAATGCACCTATTAGCAATCTTGTCAGCCTTGCTGTAAAAACAAACAATAAATAACAAGGTGAGCAACGTGCACGAAATTGTAGATGCAGTGAGTGAAATATCTAAGTGATAATTAAATTCAAACAGGCAGATACATAAAGGGGAAGAAGTCATAAATATGCTCAAATAGCTTTAATAGTGAAAGTGCCCAAAGATGGAAAAAATAATATTAAAAATTCGGAAAAGCGTTTCGCGATATTGAATGAGCAAGCCGATAAAGATACAATAACAACAAAGTCGAGTAAACCACCATCGATATATTTAAGAGAACAGAGCTCCACTTTTCTGTTAAAAAGCCTTATCTCGTCAATTGGAGAAAATGAGTTCTAAGTAACTCTAGCCGCGCATGGGAAAATCTACGAAACGAAAATTCAGGTATCTCCAGAAGAATATAATTACCAAAAAATAGTCTCAGATTTTGGGACAAAAAATAACAATTTTTATACATATCAAATGAATAGTTGAGCTACAGCCAGGTGACTTTCATCGAAGAATTAAGTTGAGCTGCCAGATAAAAAAATCTGGGCGTATCCAATGTATGAACTGCCAAGAATTTGGCCATACCAAAAATTATTGCAAGATGCCTACCGTTTGCATTGTTTGCGGTGAGTTACACAGTAACACTTACTGTGACAAATTAAAAGGTGATCCGAAGCAAAAAATGTGGAAATTGTGGCGGAAACCACACTGCCAACTAAGGGACGCCCTCTTTATTCGTTTTTAAGAGTTTTTCAAAGAGAAAAACTAATGCTATCCCGCTCAGCCCAACACCTTTTTAAACTTCCCACAGTTACCTCAACCGTCGTCCAGCCATAATTAATACTAAAACGTTTTCAAGTCTAACACGACAACAAAAACCTAATAGTAAAATTTCATACGCTAAAAACAGTACCAGCAAATGAAGAATCGTCGTATTAAAGCCTCGATAGAAAGCTTAATACAAACAGTAAATTATTTTACTCTCAACATGTCCTGTAGGAAATATTAAAAAGGCAGCCTACCTTGTTGCAGGCTGTATTAAACAAACAATTAACCTAAAAATCTGCTTTTGGGACGCAAACGGCGTCTGCCAACATAAAAATAAAATATTTTCTTCTGGATAAACAAATCGATGTTATGCTTATCTCATTTGAAGTCTCGAAGCTATTTCAGAATTAGTGGATATAATTTTTACGACACAATTGGATTCTCAAGGTAGAGCTTTTGCTAACTCGGGAATCCTAATAAAAACGCGAATAAAACACAAGATTTTCAATTACAGAAAGTCAATATACCGCATTGTATAGAATACTGGGTCTCCGTTTTCTAGCAGCTGGCGACTATAATGCTAAGCACACATTTTTGGGTTCACGTTTAATCAGTCCTAAGGGTCCGTGTGTTGTATAAGACTTTAACTTTTAAATGCTAGTTGCAAAATATATATGTATTTATTGTGTCTGTTTTAAAGAAGGTTATTATCTTGCGTCGAACACAAAGGGTTTTCTTTAAATAACCCAATGGTCATCTTTTGCAGTTCCGTAGTATTTTTTCGTCTTGCTGTAAAGGAATATACATTACCTCCAGATATCAGTATATGTACCTTAAACCACTGATGGTGAAAATTTCAGGTGAACTTTTTTTTGTTGTGAAATTAAATAGCTTTCTTTATATATTTTTAGTTTTTTCTCATCCTATCTCCTCTTCTTATGAAATACTATGAACGAATGAAGTTACATACAATTGACAGCTCTTTGACTAGCCAAGTTTTGAGAAGACTAAAATAGTATGATCATAATAAACTTAAAATTTTAAATAATCTTTTATTATTCTCATTTGCAATATATAATATTGTAACAGCGAAAATAATTTTTATACATTTAAATTTTATAAGACAAAACCAGTGCTGTCAGATTAGGGAATTTATCCCCAAATCGGGGATTTTTTTTTTCAAAATGGGAATGAAAAATTTGGTTTGGGGATTGGGGAATCATTGAGGATAATTTATATGCTTTGGAGAATTTATGAGATTTTTTGGGAATTTTTATTTTGTTTATATAATTTGGTTTATTTTTTTTACTATTATTTTAATATCAACATATTCTAATTGTTCTTTTTTGAGTACATAAGTGTTTTTACTGTGGTAACTAAAACTTTGTTACTAAAGGTAAAGAGGACTTTTTTTTTTATACCTAAAAACTTTATTGAAACATTTGCCGTCAAATCTCAACATTTTCAAAACACATAAGCAATTTTCTCCAAACATGTGTTGCAACCCATTAGGACAACCCAAATTTAGTTCAATCATAAAAATACTAAAACCAGCGTCAAATGGAAATGTTCCAAGAGATATTTTTGAGTCACAGTGGAAAAAATGCCATTTACAAGGTGGAATGATTTATTTGATATACAAATAACAAACAACTTAAATATGTTTTGGACAGAAGTTTATTCATATCAAGATGCCGCTGGATCACTGCCGTTTAAAGACTTGGCAGAGTTGGTATTTAATTTATTTTGCGTATCAACGAGCAACGCTTGCGTTCAATGAGTTTGTCGGCAATGAACACGGTAAAAACAAAATGCAGTACGAGTTGCTCGAATCTGTTGAGAATTAATATACATTTTAAAAATAATGCAATTTGTTGTGAAACTTTTGATCCATCTCCAGAAATGGTCAAATTGTTTAATTCTAAAAGCATGTACCAAAAAATTTCTTCAGGCAGCGGTAAAGAAGATTTGGATTCCGAACTTTTTGATTTTCTTAGTCAACTTAACTAATTTGTTAGAACGCATAAACAAATACATATATATTTAGAAATGAACTACAGTGCAAATAAAGTATTCATAAGTTAATACTTAAGTGAATTGAAATTGAAGTAGTATTATTTTTAGTGAGGATTTTCGGGGATAGTAAAAATTGCTTTTTGGGGAGTTTTTGGGATGAAAATTTTCAAATTGGGGATGCGACTCAAAAGAAATCTGGGAACCCTGGACAAAACCACAAAATTATTATTTTATTGTCGCATTAAATATTTTAATAATGGAAGAATGTTTGATGCAACCATATTTGCTTCAAAGAATAATATTTGGTTGTGGCTGAGCATAAATAAAAAACGCTTCAAAATGCAATAGACTTTAAACGATAAAAAAAAAAAATAAAACGATTTAACGAACAACAAACAGGAAATACTGCCGCTAAATGAGTGGAAAGCAATAAAACCTAAAGCAAAAATGCAAACGGATTTACTGACAGACAGACCAAACAACTCGTTGTATGACCGAGTGACTATTCTACTGCTTTGTGCTGTACCGGAATAAACGGAAGGATAAAATAAATGATTGGTACAAAAGACTGTTGAGAAGAATTAGAAGACATTTTTTTATATCTTTATTTTTACTTGTTTTAAATTTACACCTCTTTATGTAGGTATTTGTCTCTGCTAAACTTAAATCCAGTGAAAAAACGTATACATCTGAATTATGAAACCTAAAAATGTTGCCAAGATAAATTGGTAATATATCGTGTGTGAATCCTTATTTTAAATTAAAAAAATACTTCGAAGGAATTGAAAATATTCAAAATAAAAGGAAGATTTAAATTAAATGTCGAAAATGTAAAAATAAACATATCCCTGCAAACCAAATGGATAATATAGCCTTAGCCAGAAGATTAGCAACATTCCCAAATTATCATCTAGAGTAAAATAATCGTTGTAACATCTTTATTTTCTTCCTTTTAAAATTTTTGAGAACATTACGCAGTACATGTGACAAAAATATATTCAAGCTTTTATTTAATTTTGTGCTACCTTTTACCCGTGATTTTGTTCAAGATACATGGAAATAAAAGCATAACTTGGCTTTATGCCAAAGTTCTCATAAAACATATATTACCAAAAGCAAAAACCACCAACAGTATAATGAATATTATTGTAAAAATATTAGTAAACAAATGTATTATTAAAGATTTTCTCTAAGTTTTGTGTTGAACAAATTTTTATATTTTTTAAAGCTTGAAGTCTACTGATGAATTGGTAAACTGTAATATGATTAAAACAATTTAGTTATTCTGGTGCTCTCTAGGAGCTATCAATTTATTGTGGAGGATTGATGATGAAGAGTTTAAGTAAAATAAATAATAGTGCCGGCGCTTAAGAACGCCACTGGCAAATAAAAGTAAAAGGCAGATGAATGCCAGTATGAATTAGTAATGCCGATTGAAGGCAAAGTATTAATTGATTCCTTAAACTAATTAACATTGGCTTATGAGAATAATTCCTAGGGGTACCTTAACATAAGAGTAAAAGAATAGAAATATATATTATTGTTGGGTAAGCATATTTAGCTTCCAACTATTTATGTATGGCATGTGTTCAACAGTTTTAAAGTTCAACGAGTGCATACTTAAAAGCAACAGATACTTTGTGTAGCTTATATCTACAATCAAACAAATACAGTTAATAAATGTGATTCATTTAAGTGCATTGTGCTGCTGCACTTAATAAACTGTACAAACGTCAACTTACCGACACACACAAAATATCTTGCTTGCAGTTTGTCAATGCTTGCATATTGCGGTACTATTGAATCGTAATGCATACCACACACTGTTGGCCACATGCTACAAAACCACCAATTAAATGCATACAGACATTGCTTAACCATCAAAAAATAAAGAATTTAATAAAATAATTAATAAAAAAAAAAGTACCATAAACAACAATTTGTATCGTTTTTACACCGTACAAAGTATCCTATATTTTAATCTGATGCGTCCCTAATCTATTTAAATATAAACCAACTGGCGTTATTTTTGAGTTACAATAATTTTGAGTAACGTCTAATTAATGACTCGAAATTTTTTTGATTACAACAACAAGGTGGCAGCAGGAGAAAAAAAAACTTGATAGAATAAAAAAAGTAAAGTACGCGTCAAAAACATTTATTCAGTTTCAACTCTCGTATTGTACAGACGCGTTTTTATAATCGCCGCAACTGAATATTAAACATTTACTGAAAGTTAAAATCAGAAAAAAAACAAAAACAAAACATTGATTAAACAGTTATTATACTGGTTTTGTTTTATTTTTTGTTGCTTGCGTGTAATATACTTAAATATTTGCACACACAAACTTATACAGTGAACACAAAATAAGATAACTCTAAATGAGTTCATCTTCTGAAAACAACAACAATAAACCTACAAGCAGTAGGAATTTGTATTTAACCTTGGTTGCTAATGAGGGCAACGAAAATAATAATTTGAACACAAACTTAAACTTAACACAAAGTACAAATACTCGTGTGCGATCATGCTCTCCGTACATGTAAAATAGTGATCAAGAAGCAAACAATTTAGCTTAGCTGTACAATCAAACAAACAAACAATCAGTAACAAGGTTACTAACGTGCACAAAATTGTAGATGCGGTAAGTACAAAAAGTGATAATAAAATTCAAACAGGTATGGACAGATACATAACCGTGTTAAAAAGGGGAAGAAGTCCAAAATCAGCCCAAATAGCGTCAACAGCGAAAGTTCCCAGATGTGAAAAAAACAATATCAAAAATTCCGAAAATCGTTTCGCGATTGTATCAGAACAAGACAATAAAGACACAACTACAACAAGGTCGAGTAAACCTCCACCGATATAGAGCAGAACTCTAGTTTTTTGGTAAAAAGCCTTATCTCCTTAATTGGAGAAAATGAGTTCTATGTAACTCCAATTAAGCGCGGAAATATTAACGAAACAAAAATCCAGGTAGTGCAAGAAAGTAATTACCGAAAAATAGTTTCTGACCTTGAGTCAAAAAACAAAAATTTTTATACGTACCAATTAAAGAGTGCTAAAGGTCTAACCGTCGTAATAAAAGGTATAGACTCTAGTGTGGATCCAGAAGAGGTTAAGTCTGGCCTTGAAAATAATGGCTTCAAAATTAAAAATGTTTCTAACATCAAAAATAGGGATAAAATCCCCCAACCTATTTTTAGAGTCGAGCTACAGCCAGGTGACTTGAAAATTAAAAAAAATGAATCGCACCCAAGCTATAATCTAAAGTACTTGTTACACAGAAGAGTTACAAAACAACAAATAAAAGGTGATCCCAAGCCGAAAAAATGTGGCAATTGCGGTGGAAATCACACTGCCAACTATAGAGGCCGCCCTCTTTACTCGTTTTTTAAGAATTCATCCCAAAAAAACTGATGCTACTCCCGCTCAGCCTAAAACCCCTATTAAGTACCCACAGTTACCTCAACCGTCCAACAGCCAGAATCAATATTCAAACGATTTTAAGTCTAACGCGACTAGTGCTCAACAACAAGCTAAAAATAAATTTTCGTACGCAGGTATTTTAAAAAGTAACCAGAGTATTGGGCTAAAAACCGTAATAGTAAATGAAGATTCCGGTTCTAATTTTAGTCGTATTGAAGCCTCAATTGAGAGCTTAATTGAAACAGTAAATAATTTTAACCTCAAAAAGTCCTGTATGATGCAGGAAATGTTGAAAATGCAGTCTACCTTGTTTCAGGCTGTATTTAAAAAACCATGAACTTAAGAATCTGTTTTTGGAACGCAAACGGCATCTGCCAACATAAAAATGAAATAGAATATTTTCTTCTGGATAAACAAATCGATGTTATGCTTATCTCAGAAACTCATTTGACGTCTCGAAGCTATTTTAAAATTAGTGGATATAATTTCTACGATACTAAGGATCCTCGAGGTAGAGCTTGTGGTGGCTCTGGAATCCTAATAAAAACTCGAATAAAACACTACCTGTTAAATGATTTTTGTGAAGATTATCTTCAAGCAACGAACATCTGCATTGAAAATTACTATCAAAAACTTGTAATATCATCTGTCTATTTCCCCCCTAGATTTCCAATTACCGAGAGTCAATATACGGCTTTTTACAAATCACTGGGCTACCATTTTCTAGCGGCTGGTGACTACAATGCTAAACACACATTCTGGGGTTCACGTTTAATCACTCCTAGGGGACGAGTTTAGTTCGACACAATATCTAAAATGGATTGAATGTAGTTTCAAGTGGTCAGCCAACATATTGGCCAACAGATCGACTTTGGAATAGCGAAAGGTGTACCCAGCGATTAGGTTGAAATTGATGCATCTTTGGACATATCTTCAGACCACTCGACTACAATTGTCACTATTTACTCACATAAAATTGCAACACCAACATATGATTTACCGATGACATCTGCACGTATTAACTGGCTGAAATACAAAAAATATTTGAGTGCTCATTGCTGGGAAAGAATGCCGCTGAGAACATCTTCTGACATAGACGATTCTCTCAGGTTGTTTGAAGCACACGTTAAAAAAGCTGCCTTTAGTGCTTCTTCAAATCAACCAAGTCAACAAGTGAGATACACCAACCTGTAAGCTTGTCAAAATTTGTTTGCCTTTCTAATATGGGAAAGAATTTTTGGAAAAATATTGCCAAGCTTATAGGTTGCCTAGAAATGAGATGGAATTGTACCTATCAAGAACTTGGTCCATATTTTGATCTCAATACTTTTTACGTCCGAAACTTTTTGGATACGAACTTGGCCTTATATTCACATTTATGTTTTTGTGTGGATCTTACTTCTTTTTCTAAGTTGTTTTTGTATAAATATTTATATGTATTAATTATCTGGGCCTACCTGTGTAGAAAATTTCAGCTTTCTAGCTATACTAGTAGTGCCCTATACAAAGAAGGGGCACCATAGTCGCACCAGCTGAAAAGTGCCGGTTTAAAAATAATTTTCGTTATTTTCTTATCAGGACCTACCTGTATACCAAATTTCAGCTTTCTAGCTATACTGGAAAAGCCCCATACAAATAACGGAACCCTAGTCCACCCAGGTGAAAAGTGCCCGTTTTAAAATTATTTTTGTTAATTTCTCATCAGGACCTACCTGTGTACGACATTTAAGCTTTCTAGCTCAACTTAAAGTGTCCCATACAAAAAAGGGGCATGATTGTCCCCCCAGATTAAAAGTGCCAGTTTATATATCATTTTCGATAATTTCTCATCACTACCTGCCTGTGTACCAAATTTCAGCTTTCTAGCTATACTGGAAGTGCCCCATACAAAGAAGGGGAACCTTAGTCGACCCCGGGTGGAAAGTGCCCGGTTTCAGATTTTTCTGATTATTTTCTCACCAAGACCTACCTGTGTACCAAGTTTCATCTCTCTAGCTTTACCGGAAGTGCCCAAAAATATTGATGAGTCATTGAGTCAGTGAATATGTACTAAAATATGGACTTTTCACACCTTAATATCTCGGGAAGCTTTTATGATAGAACTTTCAAATTTAACCTGTGAGGTAACCTCTGTGGGGAGACCTTATGTTTCAAGTTTCATTATATTATAAGCAGGATGAGCAAAGTTATGAAGGGGGGTAAAACCAGCTCTAATGGTTTCGTGTAAACATACACACTGTGTGGCCGAACTTGGCCTGGCGCACTACCGTGTGCCTATATACCAAAGCCCGGCAAGAATCATACGAAGGATGAATCGTATAGGCCTATTATTTTATTGCCCAATATTTCTAAACTATTTGAAAAGCTGTATATGTGCAAGCTGATGCCTATAGTGACTAGAAGTGGATGCGTTCCAGATCATCAATTCGGTTTTCGCAGACAACATAGCAAAATTGAACAAACTCACAGACTTGTGAATGTTGTTAGAGACACTTTTGGAAAGAAGAAATATTGCTCTGCGCTCTTTATAGATGTCTCTCAAGCTTTCGATAAATTATGGCACGAAGGTCTTATACACAAATTAACGCAAAATATTCCCGCAAACATCGTCAGACTTTTAAAAAACTTTTTAAAGGAACCTATATTTGTGGTTCGAGAAGGCAACTTTTTAAGCCCTCCGCAGTCGATCGAAGCCGGAGTTCCCCAAGGCAGCATCTTTGGTCCCTTGATGTACTTAATATATACCTCTGACTTACCGTTAAGCAATAACATTCATACATCAACATTTGCTGATGATACAGCTTTTCTAAGCGTTCATGAAAATCCAGTAGATGCTTCCCGCAACTTACAAGACTACATATCAAAATTAGAAAAATGGCTCAAACAATGGCGTATAAAAGTTAACGAGCAGAAATGTGTACACGCCACTTTTACGTTGCGCAGAGAAACATGCCCGCCTATACAAATCAACACCGAGACTATACCGCAACACACTGTAGTCAAATATCTAGGCGTTCACCTTGATCGCCGTTTAACATGGAAATCGCACATAGACGCAATCAATTGGCTTATTGGAAGAAACTCTATACTAAGCCTTGACTGTAAACTTCTCTTATACAACGCGATCCTGAAACCAATATGGTCCTATGGAATCCAGTTATGGGGCACTGCCTCACCAACAATTTTCGAAAAAATTCAAAGGCAACAGAATAAAATTCTACGTATAATATCCCCCTGCGATATCCGAAACTAGTGAATTCACAAAGATCTTGATGCTCCGTTGGTGAAGACAGAATTTTCAAAACACGCAAAAAAATATATTGAAAAATTAGTATTGCACCCAAATCCACTTGCGCGACATTCTAAATTATGGAGGCCACACCCGATTGAGAAGGATGGATACTCTTTCTCTCAGCCGTACACGAGAGATGTAAAACATCAAAAATCAACAGTTGGAATTAAAAACTTTGTTTAGCACTGGCTAAACATATATTAAAGTATTTTTAGATTTAAGATTTGAAAAACTTATTGATGTTTCAATTTATAATTAAAGGTTCAATAAATAATATAATTAAAAAAAAAAAAAAAAAAACCCAAAAGCTCCAACATAAAATTATTTTCCTTCGTATGTAATAAATATAGACAAAATGCATACTAAATGAAAAAATTATTTAAAAATCGGAGGATTCAAAATATTTTATGTAGATTAATTCCTACTTTTGTCTAATAAAAGTTTATATCCGATGTGAGACTTTGCAATCCTACAATAAAAATCACATTGACAGTTCTCAAAAAATTAATTTATTGTATTTCGTTATAGATAAAGAATTTTAAGTTTAAAGTTATAAAATATAGTGCAAAAAAAATAATAACTATTATATTAACCGTGTGTAAATACACAAAAGCTTAAAGTAAAAAAAAATCCTCAAAAGTTTGAAGCAAATTGTAAACACTAAGTGCGCTGTGGGCAAATGCATGCATAACGATGGAAAAAAAAATCAAGTAAAAAACTGTGATAAAAAAGCTTTGGATACAATTTTGCAATCGGCGGGACACTATTAGGAGCCTCAGGGAGAGAATTTACTCGTTACATTTTAAGCAGGACGATTTAGAAAGAAATTTAAAATATGAAATGGGTAAGTTAGAATTATTTTGGTTTTTTCAGTTCTTCATTTTTCATTTTCTTTCATTCGGAAATCCAGTCCCGATTGCCATCCCTAATACCAACACAAATTAAGTCAATTTTCCAAACTTTTTAGGAGAGAAAAACTACGAATATATGGAATTAAAAATTTAATGTTCACATTTAAAGAAAAGTAAAAATTTAATTTTTGTATGCCATATATTTTTCAATTTTGGTTTTCGTCAAAATTTTGATTTAGTTCATAAAAAAAGAAGAAAAAATTATTACATAAAAAAATTTGATTTTCTAAATAAATTTACAAAAAATTTTTCACAATAAATTTCTATGAAAATTTTTCAATATGTGGAATAACGTTGCTTTTTTTTCCTGAAAATTGTTTCAATAAAAGCACGTATTTCAATTAAATTGCAGGTCATTTCAGGAACCATACTTCGTAGAATCTCCTAAGTCGACTTAATATATTTTAAATATGACGATTTTTTTTTGAGGCGGAGAAAATATTAAAAGCTCATTGGAAGAATTAACGTATGTACAACCACAGAGCTGTACTGTAAAACAATGACTCAAATCTGATTTTTAATTCACAATGATTTATAGAAAATACCCCGTTGGCCATGTCTGCAAGACATCTTACACGACGGGTACAAGACAATAGAAAATCGTAGAAGACATATTGGAGAGAGCTCAAGCAAATCGTCGACGAAATCTTCGAACAAATGGCCACAAATTTCTTGCACGACAATGTGGGCGACAAATTCATGCAATTCATCGTCGACGAATGCATGAGCGACAAATTACTCCACCTTGTCGTCGACGACCACATGGTCAACGGTCACTTAAATCAAATAAAAATAAATTTTTACATACATACATACATATACTCGTATTGAGAATTTCATAATTATTATAATTTCATTTGGTTAATGTGTACTGTACTTACCGTTTAATAATTTTTTTAATGTTTCTCAAAACTCGTTAAAATTAAACCTTCACTCACTGTTTATAAAATCGAACTAAAAAATGAACAATCAAAACTATTTGCATTTTTGTTCTCTTTTTAAAGTCCCGTTATTTGAAATTCGTTGCTTCTTAAACAGTTTGAAGAAAAGATAAAAGACATTGTCGCCCATCTTGTCGCCCACGTCTTTAGAAAATTTGAACAAAGAGGAAAAATTGTGCATAAATCGCCGAAGGCTTTGTCGGCTAAGACGGTTTTGCCAACTGGGTATAATTAATAAATTTTGCTCAAAATGTGAATTAAATTGAAACACGTAAGCATTCCTAATACATTAAAAATTCTTTCATACATTGAAATCACTTAAAAAATTACTTGAATATTGGCGGCGAAAAATAAAGATGTCGGGGCAGTTGGTTTCCTTCAAATCAGTCGACACCGTTATGAAGCAGGATGACGTAGTCAACTATCCCACGGGTTTTTTAAATTCACTGGAATTGCATGGATTACCACCTCACAATTTGCAGTTAAAAGTACGATCAGTTGTCATCATTAATCAACCTCGACTTTGCAATGGAACAAGACTGGCTGTGAAAAAGGTGATGAATAACGTCATTAAGGCAACAATCATAAAAGGAAAATATAAAGGAGAGGATGTCTTGATCTCTCGTATACCTATGATTTCATCGGATTTACCATTCGATTTTAAACGTTTACAATTTCCAGTACGTCTGGCCCTTGCGATGAACATAAATAAACCGCAAGGCCAGTCGTTGGAAGTTTGCGGAATCAACTTGGAGTTTCCCTGTTTCGCGCATGGACAATTATACGTCGAGTGTTCGCGCGTTGGAAAACCGCCATCTTTGTTTATTTACGCACCAGAAAACAAAAATTATAATTTATCAGAAAGCTTCAGATTGATTAACAGACTGTGTCATAACTGTGTGTGTCTGTCAATATCAAATTAAAACCTTGTACATAATGTAATGTGTGGAAGTATATTTAATAGGTTATTCAGGGGTTTTTAAAATAGACCTGCCTATTAAGGTGCCGGCGCTTAAGAACGCCACTGGCCTAAATATATTTAAGGCAGTTGGATGCCTGTTTAGAAAGAAGCAGTTTAATGCTCCAAGAGATTAAGCCGAATTTAAGGCTAAATAATGATTGATTTATTTTATAAAAATTTGTTCCTTATATACTAAAATAACAGTACCTTAAAACTACAAAAATTCCTTATTCAATAATATAATTTGTGGTATACACCAACAATGTAATGTATAATAAAAGTAGCAAAAGTTGTTGTGTAAAATAACAATTAAAATAAGGTATACTAGTTGTTGTATTTTTACATTACAGGAATTTGCTTAATTTTAGCATAGCATTGTTGTTGTGTATTGTTAATAAAGGAATTTACTTAAAACTAAGGTTACGAGGGCAGTTCTAAAATTACAAATGTAATAATCAAAGTAAGATTCACTACACCCTACCCCTTAAGAAAAATTTTACAATTTTGAGGATTAAAATTTTAAAATTTCTTACTAATATTTTAACAATTAATATTTTTTTAAATTATTATTATGTAGTTCTTTTGTTTTGCCTCTTATATCTATGACAGAGTTTACCCCTTTCGTTTCAACAATTTTATACGGGCCATGGTAAGGTGGCTGATTCTTTTTTCTATTAAAGTTTTTTACTAAGACCATGTCTCCTATATTTAAATTTAATTTATTGAACTTTACACACTGGTCGACGCGTTTGATTTTAGATATTTCTAATAACTCTTTTGCTTTTTGCAATGAAAATTTTAACCTTGCTTTTAGTTCTTTCGAATAATTATCAATATTATATACCGGTTCGAAAGTTAATATTTTGTCATTAGGCAAATTTGGTAATCTACCAAATATTAATTCATATGGAGTGTAATTAGTATCCATATGTGGTGTTGTGTTGTACGCGAAACAAAAATAAGGTATCCAATGGTACCATTCTTTATCTTTACAGAAGCCTAAAAGAAATTCAATTAGCACTCTATGACTCCTTTCAACTGAACCAAGAGTTTCATGGTGGTATGGTGTACTAAAAACTTGTTTTATTTCTAATAATTGGCATACTTCCGACATCAACTCGTTTACGAATTCAGTACCTTTGTCTGATTTGAGAACTTTGAAGTGTCCGTACCTTAAAATCAAATTTTCTACTAGAGCCTTTGCAATAGTCTTAGCTTCTTTAGTTTCAATGGGGCATGCTATAATATATTTTGTTAAATCGCACTGTATAGTTAGCACGTATCTATAGTTATTCGAAAATCTAAGCGGGCCTACTGTGTCTATTGACACTGTTTCAAAACTTGTCCCTGGCGTATCTGTTATGGTTAATTTCTCTTTAATGTGCTTTGTTTGTTTATTGATTTTGCACTCTTTACAATTTAATATATATTGTTTAATCATCCTATTCATATTCTTCCATACATATTTTTGTTTAAACTTTAATGTTGTTTTTCTGACACCTAAATGTCCTCCTATCGTTGAACTATGCTACTCACTAATGAGACTATTCTGTACTTCTCTATTTGTTATTCTTTCTGGTTCTTTATATATCAGAATTTTCAAAATTGATTTACTTTTACTTCTTACTTCTTTAAATATTCCCTTAAACTGTTCTTTTGACATTACTTTAAAAATTTCATCATTAGCATTTAATGCTAATTCTTTCACGTTCTTTAATAGTATTTTTGATAATAGCTTCTCCAAATACATCTGTGTGTTAGTTGGATTATCACCACATCTCACTACTATTTCTAAATCGTGAATTTCTACTTGTATTAATTTACATTTTTTTATTATTTCAAATCTAAGTTTCTTCATCCCTTTAATATCAGAGATTGAAGTGCATTCCCAAATATAACCTTCATCAGTCTCTTTACTGGAAGTATTAACTATATGTTTTTTATCTTTTCGCGCATTTAATTTATTCTTCATGTTTCTGGTTACGACTAATATGTCTTTACGTGTATGTTCATTTTCACTTTCGGTAGGAATTAACGTTTTCAACGATTCGCTATTTATAACTATTCTAGATAATGCATCGGCATTGGTATTCATTTTACCTTTTTTATACGATATTTCGAAATCGTAGTCACATAAATCCAATCTTATTCTAGTCATCTTCGATGATGGATTTCTGTGAGAAAATAATGATACTAAGGGTCTATGATCAGTAATTACGTAGAACTTTCTACCGTAGAGGTATGGCCGGAAAAAATTTATTGCCCAATGTATGGCTAGCAATTCTTTTTCTATAACAGGTTTGTTTATATCGTGTTTATTTAACGATTTGCTCGCATATGATATTGGTAAATCTGTCCCAATTTCACCTTGCGACAATACTGCTCCTAGTGCTAAATTGGATGCATCTGTTGTTAATATAAAAGGTTTCCTAAAATCAGGATATTGGAGTATTGGTGGTTTAATTAATTTTGATTTTAATGTCTCAAAAGACTTTTGACAATTTTCATCCCACTTAAAAATTTTATCTTTTTTTAACAAAGTATTCAAATCTTTAGCTATTTCTGCAAAATTTTTAACAAAACGTCTGTAGTAATTACAGAACGCAACAAAACGTCTGACTTCATCAACATTCTTAGGAACTGGATAGTTTTTTATTACATCATGCTTTGCAGGGTCTGTACATATTCCCTTATCAGTTATCAGGTGACCTAGATAGACTACTTCTGTCTTTAAGAAACAACATTTATTTGTATTTAATTTTAAATTATATTTTCTCAACTTTTCAAAAACTTTTACTAAATTATCATGATGGTGTTGTATACTACAACCAAACACAATAATGTCATCGACATATAAAAATGCTTCGGCATCTAATCCACTCAATGCAATTGTGAGCATTCTCTGAAAACTATTGGATGATATTTTTAATCCAAAGGGTAAACGAGTAAATTGAAAACGACCATTTCTAGTAGAAAATGATGTTACTGGTCTAGAATCTTTATCTAAACTGATTTGATGGAAAGAACTAGTCATGTCTAGCGTAGAAAAATATTTAGCTCTACTTAGCTTGTCTAATACGTCTTCAACTCTAGTTAATGGAAACTTATCACTTATGATTTTTTCATTTATCTTTCGGAAATCAACTACTAATCTCCATTTCTTCGTGTCATCTGCTGATTTTTTTGGTACTAGCAACAATGGAGAGTTGTACGGACTCACGGATGGTTCAATTATGCCATCTTCTAGCAATGTATTTACTTGTTTGTTTATCTCGCTCATTTGTGACTCAGCGAGCCTATATGGTTTTATATAAACCGGTGCCGAATCGGCCATCGCAATTTTTTGACTTTAAAAATTATTAACAGTTAACTTGTCACCCTCAAGGTGGAAGACATCGCTATATTTTGCAATTATATCTTTCAAAGATTGTCTTGCTGACGGATCTATTGATTCTATTTTTAAATCGTGCAAAACTTTATGTACTCGCTCTTTGTTTTTATCAGCTATTTTGTTGAAACTATAAATCTTGTACTTCGACAACGGTTTAGTTTCTAATTTTAACTGATTCAAAACTACATCTTTGTCAGTAGTATTTAATAATTTCA
Organism: Lypha dubia; assembly: GCA_947311025.1. Classification (NCBI taxonomy): domain Eukaryota; kingdom Metazoa; phylum Arthropoda; class Insecta; order Diptera; family Tachinidae; genus Lypha; species Lypha dubia. Next base: position 28,057,033 of record OX371262.1, on the reverse strand, counting down.
CGTGTTTTATTCCCACGGCTGGTATCACACTATTTCCTACGAAAATTCCAGGACTTATTTCCTGATTTAAAACGATGCTTTCCTCATTGGTACATATATTAATTGGTGCTATTAGTTCTGATCGCGCTGGTATACAGATTTCAGTTTTATAAACGCGTTTAGGGGTTATCGGTAGAATAACTTCTTCATTATCTATATTGAAAGACGTTGTATAAGTTTCGAAATCAATTTTACATCCATATTTTTCTAAAATATCCCTACCAATAATTCCATTAGTATTAATTGGAAAATTATCTTCAACTATGTGAAATTTGTGTATAATACTTTTGTTATCTAATTTTAGAGTTAATCTTGCAGTACCAAGACTTTCTATAGTACCTGCAGTAATACCACTCAGTGATGATATATCACGTACATCTATATTATCTATATTATCTTTTTTACAAATTGAAATATCGGCTCCAGTATCTATTAAAAATTTGAGCTCTTTATTAATTGTGTTACAATTAATTGCTATATAATTATCTGTATTGTTTGAAATTTTGAAACATTTTTGCCCTTCTGGATAACAAACTTTGTTATCCGGGTTTGTTAGTTTCCCTGATTATTTCTATTGTTGCCAGATCTATTCGAGAAGCTGTTTCTATTGTTATTATTAAATGGATTATTACTTCTTGCTGCACTACTTCTATTTGCACCATCGTTATTATTTCTATGTCTATCAGGGTTATTGTTATTATTGTTATTTCCGTATCCATTACGATTGTAATAGTTTGTTTCAGCATGATTAAAATTATTATTATGGTTATTATAATTTCTATTATTATTTTGATTATAATACCCTTGATTTCTGTACCCTGTGTAATTTCTATTATTTCTCTGTGAATTGTAGTTATTAATGCGTTCATTTTCACGCCTGTTTATTCTGAAAATGCTATTATTATTATTATCTATTTGTAACGATCTCTCTATAGTTACACATTTTTCTACTGCTTCGCTAAGCGTTTTGGGACTACTTGCCACTAATACGTTTTGGTATTCTATATTAACACCTTTTGTAAATACATTTAACGCCATATTTTCGCTCATTTTATAAATCGCGTTTTTAGTCTCTGTTGACGGATTTTCTATCGCTTTTATTTCAAAACTACTCAATTGCTCTGACAGTAATGCAACTTTTTCCCTGTAAGCTAAAATACTCATGTTTCCTTGTTTCATTGTGCCTAACTCATTTAAGACTTGTTGCAAAATTCTAGGGTTTGGGTACGCATCAATTAATAACTTCTTCAACTCCGCAAACGTAGTTGGTCTGTTGGAACGCCCTAAGACACCTCGGACATGCGCAGCTAGTTTGAAGTTATAGACGTACTTAATGAATATCTCTCGGTCTTCTGTTCTCAAAATATCATGTAACAATTCTGTTTGCACTATAAAATCTTCCAACACCTCATATGAACCCTTAAAAATATGTAGGTTTTTACCTACGACATTTATGTCAAAATGTGCCATATTGACAATTTTTTCTTTAAGTGTATCTCTTGGTAATTCTTTAGTTTCTTTTATGACCATACAATTGATCAATTTCTCAACCTTTGTGTATAATTCTCTAAATTTTAATATAACTGACTTAGTCTCTTTTTCTTCAAAATGTTCACTAATACTCTCTACTTCTTCTTTAATATGCGACAAACGCGATAATTTTTCTAATTTATACGCAGAGGTGTAAATTCTGTCTTTACTCTTTTTTAAATTTTTCTCTAGTTTATCTAATTCAATACAATATTCGTGTACTATTTCCATTTAAAATTTAATATATATAATTTAAATTTTATTTTTATATTTTAAAAATGCTGGCAACTCTTTTTAATTTATTTTTCTAACATTTTATATTTCTTTGTGAAATTCTTATTTCATTTCTATTTCTTTTAGTGTTTTTTTTTTTTTTTTTTTTAAATTCTCATGTTTATAAATTTTTGTTCTTTTTTCATCATAAAAGTGATAATAAATTTGTTTAATTTGTGCAAAAAAAAATTTTGTGCTTCTTGCATTTAAAAGAAAATTTGAAAATAATGTAAAAATGCTTTTTATTTGTGTTTGGGGCCTTCATTTATTGGAGTGGCCATTTATTTCGGTGCTTCTTTTTGGCTGCCAGTTGGGATGTATTCTTCCATATGCCTGGTTTATTGGTGCCATGTAGGGTTCGTGCGCAATATCTGATCTACCTCTTCTTTGTTTGCTGGCACGTACTCCTCGACAGGTATGATATTTTTCTTTTGTTCGTTGGGCAGGATCGCCATGTAATGTGTGGAAGTATATTTAATAGGTTATTCAGGGGTTTTTAAAATAGACCTGCCTATTAAGGTGCCGGCGCTTAAGAACGCCACTGGCCTAAATATATTTAAGGCAGTTGGATGCCTGTTTAGAAAGAAGCAGTTTAATGCTCCAAGAGATAAAGCCGAATTTAAGGCTAAATAATGATTGATTTATTTTATAAAAATTTGTTCCTTATATACTAAAATAACAGTACCTTAAAACTACAAAAATTCCTTATTCAATAATATAATTTGTGGTATACACCAACAATGTAATGTATAATAAAAGTAGCAAAAGTTGTTGTGTAAAATAACAATTAAAATAAGGTATACTAGTTGTTGTATTTTTACATTACAGGAATTTGCTTAATTTTAGCATAGCATTGTTGTTGTGTATTGTTAATAAAGGAATTTACTTAAAACTAAGGTTACGAGGGCAGTTCTAAAATTACAAATGTAATAATCAAAGTAAGATTCACTACAATAAATAGCCATTGTTTCAGGAAAATTCTGTTTCGTTAGTAAAGCTACGTTCACATATGTATATCAAATATTTGTCGAAAAAAACGTAACCAAGAAAAAAACTAATAATTTATTTTTTTTTAATTACAATATTTTTTAATTTTGGGTTCGAATTTTTTAAAAACTGTATAAGAATACTCTTTTGGAGAAGAATTAATTTTATTTTGTAATATAAAAATCGTGTTAAATGACATTATCCCTAAGCAAAACTATTGGTTACGTTTTTTTGGGCAAATATTTGATAAATGTTAACGTAGCTTAAGCAACATTATGTGTAATTAACCGAAAATAATAATAAAACTTCATTCATATCGAGCATTTTTTTTATTAATTATGGATTTAAGTTTATTTTATACAAAAGTTTAGGTCTTTTATTTATCGATTGAGGCAGTACGAAGTCTGCCGGGTTAGCTAGTGATTAATTAAATAAGAAGCATAAATTTTAACGGGTTTTCTTAAACAATTGACGCATCGTATTAATGTTGTTACGTGGCTTAACTAGGATTAAGAAAAAAAATAGAGATACAAATAAATGGAATATAGTCGTATAAACGTAACGTGTTAGATTTACAGTATTCATACGCACAAAAATACTTACATACATACATATATATACATATATATATTGCTTTGAAATTCTTGCTCTTCCATTTTTTCGACCTTGTTACCTCTTTGTATGTCTGGAGAATTGCGGAGAACAAACTGTTCATTGAATTCTTATTGTTTTGTTGGATAAAAATACATTCATATACTCGTACATTTAAATATTAATATGTATGTATATGCGTCCTTGTATGTGTCCTTAATTTTGGTTGTTGGTTTCGATATCTTAGCAGCAGTTAATAAATTGCAGAGGTTTAGCGTTCGACACGTGTTAAGCTCATGGGATGTTGGTTGCACAAAATATATTGTCTTGGAAAGTTTACATTTGGATGCACGTAAAATTGTTAGTCGTGTACAACTACAGAAGTTACTAGCTACTACATACTGTTATGTTTTAAATTTTAATATAAATGATGCAAAGAATTTATAAAGTTTATTTTTTAAATTAATTAAAGAATGTCACACAAAATGCTTTGTATAACCAGAAAAAAGATTACTTACAGCCATACGTAAACAAGAGCGGCAAGCGTTTTTTAGCTGTCAAAAGTTCTCATGCCCATACAATTTGTATGGAGCATCCCGAAACAACGCGGCGGTAACGCGGCGACAAAATTTTGCAATTGGAAAATCCGATTTTGACAGCGCGTTTAATAGTGAAGTTAGCTGCAAAAGACAAGCACTCATGATACAATGACTATAAGGTAGTCTTACAAGCCCAGCTGACAATTCTTGTAAATTACTTGTTTTTTATTTCAAGTGTTAAATTTTGATTTGTATTTATTTTTTCGTATTTGAATGAATAATTTTTATTTATATTTTTGTCACAGGTTGAAACATACACACATACACATTTATACTTTTGACTTCTGAGGAATTTTTTTGTTGTGTTTGTTGTAGAGATGCATGTATTCTTAGGTTATGAGTATACTATTATAATCAGGGTTGTTATATATTTTGTAATAACAAAGCGTTGACGCTCTTGTTTAGGTATGGTATTTCAGCGTTAACGCTAGGCGGTAGAAAACGTTCCGCTTTCCGCTCTTGTTTAGGTATGGCTGTTAGAAAACTGTTATGCAAACTAAATACCAATTGTTTAGACTTTATTACAGCTATCGTTATTAAAATGAAAATAAACACAAATCAAAAAAGAAAGTGTCATGTTAAAATAGCTTTAAAGAAGGGTCGAACTAATTTTAAAATTCGTTTATTTAAATAAGGTTTAAAATAGTAATTTTAAGCTAAAATTCGTTTATGGATACCATTTTAACGAATTTTGCTTAAAAATGGTTTTAAATGCTGTTTAAAATTTTTATGAATACGGCTGTTTTATGAAATCAACCCCTGAGGCCAGTTCAAGGTTTTTATTCATAAAGATAAATAATACGATAATATTGTATAAGAAACACTAAAAAAATTTATTAAGGTTGCAATATCCTATTTATAGGTAATTTTATGTACTACGAGATATCTCGTAGATGGCCCCATTATAAAAAAATAAGTAACCCCCGCCGACCTACTAGTGTTATTTTTGAATAAGATTTGCTTGATGTGGTAATAAATAAACTACAATATAATGAAAACAAAAGCTTTATTCATAAAAACAAAAATTCAATATAAACATATCATTGATATAAATAAGTATTATTCATATGCTATTTTAATTTTGGTGATAAATTCCAAAATAAATTCTGGGCAGAGTTCAAATACTTATATATCTAGACTCTTTTCTTTTCTTTGCCTTATTGCAAATTTGACATGGCTTAGTTGGAAATTTTTTCAATTCAGTTGGGGGAATAGCTTCCAGGAAGTGAAATTGATTGGTATTATGAGATACTGTAGAAAATTGCCCATTTTCATCAGCTTAATTTTCAACCACCTTTTCTCTGAATTGCAATCTCGTCAAGTTTGGAAGCGACTGATTATTTTCTGTATAAAGCAAACAGGCATTATGGATGAACATTTCGAAAAATTGGAAACCCAATTCCTTATACCATCGAAGAGACTTTTTTAAAGATGAGTAGTACGAAATGTTCTGATCTCCTCGATAAGCTCCTGCCATTCCTAAGATATAGTCACGGATAATATCAGGCTTTATACAAAATTTTTTATTTATATTAGTGACTTCAACCATGTCACCGCAAAGTTTGTTAGAGATTGTTAATACTTCTCGTGTATCTTTACATTTGCAAACGATTACAGAATCTTACCGAGCCCATGTTGATGCTCCTCTATTTAGTTTCTTTTCAGTCTCATTTTTTGGATTTTCCACTCTATTAGAACGCAGAGTACTAGAAACATAGATAGACCTCTTTGTAAGTTCTTTTATTAAACTTACAGAATTATAAAAATTGTCCGTATATATAATACATGACCTTTGTTGAGAAAGCCTTTCATTAATTTAATTACAACATTTCGTGCATGACTTTTTCCGGAGAACGCATCAAGCTTTTTGCCTTCTTATATCTGGATCCTTAAAATCATTCCCTTTGACTCGCAAAGCTCATACGAGTATAATTTGATGCCATATTGAACTGGAATGATTAATATTTCAAATAATGTATGTATTCAACTTGCAGTGTACGAAATAAACAGAAAACAAAGAGAAAATAAAGAGATTATATTGGTACTAAATTGTCAGCAATAAAATTCACGTTGCTTTGTAGTAATACATTGTAGTCTGTTCATAAATGCAACCCTGAAAATTTTAGCAATGTATTTTGTTCCCATTTGCAACACTGTTGTAGTTAATACGGAAGAAAAAGCAAGAAAGGTATGCAAATAGATTTAAATGCAAAATAAATACAACACGCAGCACAATGGCGACGCAGGAAGATAAGTGAGCGGTTTTCTTATAATATCATATATTTCTATACTCACAATACAAAGCTACAATAAAATAAAAGGTGTAAAACATAAACTATAAACTGTGGAATTAAATTAGGAAATAAAAATTAATAAAAAGCTAACTTAAACTAGAAACTATGAAAGTAAATTTCGGAATTAAAATAAAGAATTGAATTAAACTAGAAACTGTGGAGTTATAAATTAATAAAAAACTAAAAAGAGAGAAGTAGAGATAACCACGAAACGAAAATTAATCGTGAACAAGAAACATCCGAGTAAAAATGAGAAAAATCCGAGTTAATAATGGAAAGCATCAGAGTGAAAAGCAGATAAATTAAAAGAAATAACCCGATAGACAACGGTTCCCAAGTAGCAGCATCAAACGGGAAGCATTACGTGCTATCCGACTATCATCTCTAACAAATCATCAGACGGATTAAGGTAGATAATAAATATATTAAAATTAAAAAAATTGTATATATTCCTTTACTTATATGAAAAATCAATCTTTGAAAAAAATATATTAAGTTGAATTAAAGCTTAACTTGAATAAATTTAAATAATTGTCACAATACATTTATTAAAACCAAAAGAATTTTTGTTATACGAAGAAGCAAACTTTAAAAATTTTTGTCAAACTAAAGCTTAACGTGAATTTAAATCATATATGCGATACATTTATTAAATCTATAAAAATAAATATTACACGACACAAATCCTAGAATTCAAACATGTCGAATCCTGAAAAATTTAATACGACCTGTTATCCTTCCTCAAGGCAGTAACCATTCGCCTAATACGCAAATCAGCTAAGACGATCTAAACACATTAATTTCTAACATAGCTACAGAAGTTTTTACACGACAGGGTCCACAAATAGAACAAGCAACCCTTAACCCTAACTCAGGACAAAACATAGTCAATGGCCAGGTAATAGACAAACGGTTTAGGAATAATTTGGGAGATCTTGATAAGATTCCCGACATAGTGAAGATTCGCAGCTTACGCGAATGTTCCGGAGGCCAAGGTGAATTCAACTCTTGGAGGAAAACTCCCCTCGACTGCACAGCCATTGTAAGGTGCTTATCATTGCACTATGCTGATAAGAGAGACCTAGTTACTCTCGAATATCAGATGACTTCGTTAATACAGGGTAGGTCCTCAGTGCAAGATTTTTACCAAAGAGTTTACAAGCATTTGTCATTAATATTAAACAAATAGGAAGCCTAAATGCGTAAAACGAATCTGTATGCTTACTGACTCAAACTAACAGGGATAAAGCCCTCGATACTTTTATACAAGGACTAAATGGCGATCTTCCCAAGCTCCTTGGTATAAGAGAGCCGGTGGATCTCACTCAAGCTCCGCACCTTTGTTTGAAGCTCGAGAATCAAACATATAGAGCAAATTACGCTCATAGTAGTAAATTACTACTAGTAATCCTGGTAGAAGCGGATATAGCTCCCAAATGCAATCAACACGTAATCACCAGAATTTAAATAAATTTCCGCGCAACCCACAACTTCCTCCACGTTCACGCCCAATGACATTCTTTTCTCAGCTTGCCCATAATCCACAAACACCTCGCGAGAATTTCCATTTTAACAATCCCCAACAAAGGTTTATACCAGATAGACGTTATGATTTCAAGCCACAACCGCCCCCTAGGCACAAGCTCCAAGGCCACCACCTGGTTGGAGGAAGACGAAAGTTTTAGCACTATAAGAATTGACTATATGAATAGGCCAAGGCCAAGTTAAAACCGAGAAAGACTTCCACCATCGATTAATCAACCACAAAGAAAAATTGCACGGAATTTCCATATAGAATCCGAGTACAACAATACGAAGCAAATATCGAAAATTCGGATGAACAAGAAGATCAAACTTTAAATGATTACCTAAACTCGTCGCTGTGGTGGCTCAGCTCGACAACCAATATCCTTGAACATTTTAGTCGACACAAAATCAATAAAAAATTATATCCAACCACAATTTGTAAGGAAACCCCTAGTAAATAAACATGATTTTATCCAAAATCCGTAGAAGGAGATGTGGAAATTAAGGAACACACTTTCGTTAATTTATTCAACCTTAAAAAAAATTTAATGTTACATAATGCCATCATTAAAATCATTCCACGGAACTTTAGGGAACGAAACGCTAAAGCAGCTCAACGCTGTTATCCATGCAGGTGAGAAATTTATACAAATACGAAAGGGTATTAAAGTAAACATGAAGCAGCAGGCATCTCATGCCGCTCTGAACTCAATAGAAATAAAAGATGAACACTTGACCCCGTCACAAAAAGAAAAGTTAAATATTTTAGTGAGAAAACATGCTAAACTTTTTTCAGATCCCGACGAAAGGCTCACTTTTACAACAAAAGTAGTGGGTGAAATACGTACAAACACTGATTCCCCTATTATACCAGATTCTATCCCTACCCTATCGCCTTAGAAAACAGCGTTACGTAATATGTGCACAGCCCCTTAAAAACGGAAATTGAAAAACAAATAGAGAAACTATTACGAGATGGTATTATTAGACCTTCGCGTTCCCCATACAATTCCCCAGTATGTATTGTAAGCAAGAAAGGCAACAAGAAGTATAGAATGGTCGTAGACTATAGGAAACTAAATTCTGCAACCATTTCGGATCGGTATCACATACCAGAGATAAACGTTGCACCTTGCAGCTTCGCGAAAACAAAGTTTTCACAGTACTTGATCTTAAGAGTGGGTTTCACCAGATACCACTGAAACCAGCTGATTGCGAGAAAACCGCCTTTTCAGTTTGTAACGGCAAATATGAGTTGCCTGTCGGACTCAAAAATGCGCCGTCAATTTTTCAACGAGCCCTCGAGCTCCTCCGGGAACATATCGGAAAGAGATGTTATGTCTATATTGACGATATAATTATCTTCAGTAAGACAGAGGACGAGCACATGCATAATATCGAAAAGGTCTTTAAAACTTTGAAGGACGCTAACTTAAAGGTACAACTGTGCCATCCTACATGTCTGCAGACAAGTATGCGTGTCTAATAGCCCTTTAAGACACTAAAGGAACTTCGTTCATTTCGGGATACTACCGAAGATTTATAAGAGACTATGCGAAATTAGCCAAGTCCCTGACATCACTCTTAAGAGGGGAAGAAGGAAGAATATCAAAAAGAATATCTTTCCTTGTTTCAATAAATTTAAATCCAGCAGCTAAAGAGGCATTTAATAGAATAAAGAATACCTTGATATCCGAATACTATCATACCCTGATCTTAGCAAAGAAATGGAACTCACAACCGATGAATTCAACTTTGCATTAGGCGTGGTTCTATCGCAGAAAAGTAAGCATATTTCTTTTATTTCAAGAACGTAAATAAGGCAGAAGAACACTACGCTGCCAATGAGAAAGAATTTCTAGCCATAACATGGGCACTAAATTCAATCCGAAATTACCTGTACGGATCGGCAAAAGTGAAGATATACACTGATCACCAGTGATGATTTGAGTAACAAGAATAATAACAGCAAAATGAAACGCTGGAAGGCTATCCTCGAAGAGTACAACTATGAACTCCTCTACAAACCAGGTAAAGCTAACCTTATCGCTGATTAGGGTTCCCACCTTTTTTTTGCAATTAAAGTACATTGGTTGTTAAAGGTTAGGAAAAAAAGTACACAGTATAAAAATAAAGTACAATTTATTTTTCTTTATTGTTATATTTGAAAACGTATTGTTTATTGCTTTTCGCAAGTTTTATCAAATAATTATCATATTTAAATTAAAGTAAATAATTAATTAATTTTTTAACAGATTCAGAGACGCTTTCTTACTTTCGTCTCGCCATTTGCTCTTCATTACAGCAAAAACTCTCTCTGTGAATGCTGACATGGCAGGAATAGAAATTAAAAATGAAATTACTTTATACAAAATTGATAAATGATCATCAATCTTATTAAATAATAGCTGCCATTTACTTGTTGAAAATAATTCCGCAAAACCTTCAGAACTGTATATCTGATCATAAATTTTGTTTAATGATGCAATTTCTCCATAATGATCATCCATATTTATATTAAGTTTTTGCAGATTTAAATTTTCATTTATAATAACAATATTATCAAATTCAACTTTGCTCTTTAAATTTTTATTGCTAATTGTAAATAACCAGTTTGTATTTTTAAAATCAAACCATTTATTCAGGTACTCTAAGGCTTTATCGATAAATAATAAAAAATTCATGTGAATTTCCCTGGTCAGTTCCGGTGCAGACAAAAGGTTAACTTTTTTGCTTGTTTCATATCCAAATTGCCATGACATAGTCTTAAGAAAGAATGGCCACTGTAAAAAAACGTCAACAAATGACTAATATAACCCGAATCTATTTTGAATTGTAGATAAATCAAATCATGAGAAATAAAGTATTTTGGTGTACTTTATTGTTTCTATAAAGTATAGAGTACAATTAATCAAAAAAACGTACAATACTTTATTATAAAGTACAAGTGGCAAGCCTATCGCTAATGCTCTCTCAAGAATACTACCAGAAACTGATATCCACACACTCTCTATAGCAACAAAAAGCGCAGAAAGCTCTGCTCACTATTTAATATATCATGTCGACGTTCCCATAAATGCGTTCAAAAACCAAATCTTTCTCAATAGCGGTCCTACATCCGATTACAAATTCCAAATTGTTTTCCCCACCTATCACAGGCATACAATAACTCAAACCGAATTTAATACGGATAATTTAGAACGAATTTATTAAAAATACCTCTACCCATCAATTATAAATTGTATTAAAACATCCAAATCAACTATAGGAATGATACAAGAAATATTTCTAGACCATTGCCGAAACTATAAAATTAGATTTTCCAGCATACAGGTAAGAGATATTAAAAGCGAACAGGAGCAAGAAGAAGTTATTCTAAAAATACAGAAGCGCGCATACAGAAACGCAAGGGAAAATAAATTACAAATTCTTGAAAATAGTTTTTTTTCCGCAATGACAAGAAAAATCAAAAACGTTATTAAAAAATGCGTTATATAAAAAGAAAATAAATACGATCGGCATCTGATGAAACCACAAATCTAAGACACGCCTATTCCGCAGTTCCCAGGACAGATAGTCCACCTGGATTTATTTTCAGTCGAAAGGAATCTGGTTATCACGGCAATCGATAAATTCTCGAAGTGTACTATAGCAAAACCTATACAATCCAAAGCTGATATTCTCTACGCATTCATGCCCGAGACCATCGTCATGGATAACGAGAAGTCCTTCAGCTCGGAATCCATAAAATTTATGATTGAAAATGAATTTGGAATAAGAATTTTTCGAACAGCCCCCTAACTAGCTGTTCTAATGGTCAAATAGAAAGATTTCATTCAACCTTACAAGAAATTATGTACTGTTAAAAAAAACCGAAAAATACACCGGTCATTTCAAGAACTGTTGGATAGATCTGTAAACGAGTATAACCAATCGATTCATACGGTCACAAGAAAAACCCATAGAAGCATTTTTTGACAGACGGGTTAGCCCAAATCCCGAACTGCTGGCGAAAGATAGGGAAGAAACCATTAAAAAGCTCGTAGAAAAACAGGAAAATGATCTCTCATATCATAATACAAAAAGAACACCACCAAAAAAATATGCAATATGACGTAATTTTCGTAAGAATAATACTAAATACAAAAAAGAAATAGTGGCACAAGATTTCAATACAACAGTAGTAACTAAGTCAAAAAGAGTGGTTCATAAAAACAACATTAAATAATCTTAAAAATCTGATTTTTTTAGGACGAAATAGAACTCCTACTTGCAATTTTTATGTGGATACTAATGACGAAAGCACAACAATTGGACGTACAAGACCTGACCAACAATAATGGCTACATACCTATAAAAAAAAGCAAACAGATGACGATCAGCTACCACGATAAGGTTTTTCACTTCATAAACTTGACCGCATATGATGAGACGATGTTGTTGATCTCCAAAAACATAAAAACGTTAAATGTCACCACTTTTGAAGATAAACAACTTATAAGTACAATAAATAAAAACTTTTTTTTATTCAGGACACGAATAAATAATCTTCATATAAATTCTAAATCAAAAAGAGGACTTTAACATTGTAGGAAAAGGCTTAAAGATCATAGCAGGATCGATGCACAGTGATGACGAACAAGAAATACGAGAAACTATACGAGAAAATACACGACAGTAAACATGTTACTGACAGAACAATTAATAACTTAACTCTCGCAAACAATATCATAAGCGAACAAATTAATAATATCACGAAACATATGTATAAACAAACAACAAGTTCTCATTAGTAGTTACATAATAATTTTAGATCCCAAACACAAAATAGAATTAAAACACTCGAGGATGAAGTCCAATTCACCCAACACATATACAGAGTTAACAATAACATACTACTTCTGAACAATCACGTCGAGGACATTGGACGAGTAATATTTTCCTGTAAGTTGGGCATTATTCCCACCGACGTTTTGACACAAAAGGAATTAGACTTAATCACAGACTTTGATAGTTATAATAGCATAAAAATTGTAGAACTTTTTCAAAATAATGGAATGATTTTAACATTACTGATACCTAAGGCGACCATCCGTCCTTTTTTAAAAAGGACAGTCTTCTTTTTTGACACAACGTCCTTTTAAATTTAAGCAATATAAATTGTCCTTTTTAATTGAATTGTCCTTTTTTGTCCTTTCTTTTTGATGGCTAATGTTCTTCTTTAGTTTCAAAAATTAAAAGTTTTGTTTTCTCAAAATACCGAAATTTGAAACTCAATACAATATAAATTTATTACCACCCAAGACAGGAATTGCCTAACAACACTGAAAAGTGTACGTTCAATGTGTCAAATTTTCTGCCGGCTTTCAAATGGACTGTGCAGAATTTAAATTGTTTTTATAAATAACATTGATATAATAAAAATATACATTATTCAGAAAAATATCAATAATATATAATCCTTAAACTATTGTTTTCAGTTATTTTTATTTATTGAATTTTGTTATTTTTGTATTATTGGCTAAATTTAATTTCTTTGTTAATTTTTATTAATTAATTATTTTTTTGTTTTAACGACGTATGAACTTCTAGGCATATTTAATTTCTGTTTTAAACATTAAAATAAGTACATACATATGTAACTACTTGTACTAGTCACTAATATTACATTGTTTGAATTATGTATATTTTTATTCTATTTATATAAAATATATCTATGTATGTAATTAAGTTAGTACCAATAATTTTTATTTAATTTTCAGTGTCCTTTTTTATGCCGAAAAATATGGTCACCGTACTGATACCCCCATATTCTTTTAATATTTTGTCAAAAATAAATCAATAATATTAAACCAAACAGAAATATTAGCCGATAACAATAATAATAATATTTATACAATAAATATCAAAGACAACCCGCAAAAAAATTTAATTGCATTAGACAATAAATGCTTATTAAATATTCTAAATTTTAGAGAAGGTCAATTGTGAGCTCGAAAAGTCAGAAAAAACCACAGATTTTATTTAAAAATGTTAGAGGAATTATAACTCATGACTGCTGTAAATTAAAAATAAAACAGAAAGAAACGTTACTTATCATATTCGAAAATTGTAAAATTAATGTACTAAATAAAACATATATTAATTCTTATCTAAAGATATACGATGCACTTGTTCTACTTAACCTAATTACAAAGATAAATGAAAATAATAATACAAAGCAGAGAGCTGCACGATCAGTGGTTTTCGTGATTTAGGTATACTCGTCTCAAATGCGGTTGCGGTGTGATCGCCACCGCATTGCTTTTGCTCAAGTATTCGCCATATCCGTGCTAGTGATGTTACGAATACTCGTATTCGTATTCGACTATTCGCCTGTTTTAAGATACTCGTACTCGTATTCGCCAAATTCAGGCGAATATTTTTCGAATAATTTTCCCATACATTTTCCAAAAAAATATCATACAAAAGTTTACAAAGAGTACATAAAATGTAAAAAAAATATTAATTTTTATTAAAAAAAACCACTGTATTTCACGCAAAGTAATAACCTTCTTAAAAAACAAACAAAAATATATATAAATTATAATTTAAGTTGTCTCAAATGTATTAATAAAATTAAAAATGCTTTCGCAGCAGTGAATTGAACAAAGTACATCATCTATCGGCAATAAATTGGAATATACTCGTATAACTTAAATGCATGATATTCAAAGAAACTCGGTGAGATGTTTTGATTCTGTTTAGATGTAAATGTATAAGGGTGGGAAGCTACAGGAATCAAACTAAAACTTTTTATATATGATATTCCACTGACACAGGTGGATGCGCATTCTGTTCGCTAAACAGCACTGAATTATTAATTAAAAACCAAAACAGAGTAAGAAAAACGAAATCTGAAAGTATGTAAGTAAAATAATTAAAAAATGTTCTGTAGCGCTTTTCAAATTCGGCATCTTAATGCAATAATAATGTTAAATCACAAATTTTTTTTTTCATTTATAGTTACTAACGCAAAGGCAGGGATTTTTTCCAATTAAATTTGAAATATAAACCTCAAAAGAAATATTCGTATTCGTATTCGGCGAATACTTTTTTAAATATTCGTATTCGTATTCGCGAATACTAAAAATTGATATTCGTAACATCACTAATCCGTACACAGTTGAGTATTGCTACGTTTGAGCTTCTAGCATACATAATCATATGCGGTCGCGGTGACTGCTCTGCCTTACTTTTTTCACACATTCGGCAGTCGTACTCATACTTAACGTAATAACAAATACAATATTTGTATACGAACATACGAGCAAACTCATTGATGTGTGCTTTATATGAAGTAAATACAGCGTTGCCACTGTGTAATTATACAAAAGATGTAATAATTTAAAAAAAACATCTATGTATTTGTATATAGCTTTTGTGTTCTGCAAAAATTGCAGTAAATGTAAAATATTAGCGTCGCATATATTCATATGAATGTACATAATATGTATGTATGTGTAAATGCCGAATACCTCTATCATGTTTTTCAAAATTACCTCTATCATGTGTTACGCTTCTCTTGTAAAATAATAAAGTTGATAGTTAGGGCATTTATCGTTTTTCGAAATGCTAAATAAAAACAAAGTAAATTTTTTGGAATGAATTCTTGTACATATGCAAATATAAGCAGATAGCGCCTTAAGAAATGTTTTGTGAAAGATTTATTCGCAAATACCTATAATTTTTGGGTAATTTTGAATCTTTTATTATGTAATGTTTAGTCTTAAATCTTGCATCACTGATTGTTTGTGGAGAAAACTTCCAAAAGCAAATATAAAAAATAATAGAATATGAAAAGACGAAATACTAAAAGTTTTGCTCATGCAGATTGCGATTTTTGCTACTACTGGTTTTTGCGCTCATTGTTTTTATGTACACACACATCGCAAAGTAGCGAGCATATTATGATCGCATCAACTCTCTATAAATAAACGGCGAGTCAAATCAACACAGCAAATTTTTTTTTGCGTTGTTTAAAGTGCTCGGATGCGTAAAGTATACAGTACATATGCGGTGTATTTATGGTTGCGGTGTGATCGCGCCGTTCTCTGATACAAAGCTTATTTTGAAACTTGAAAATTTATACATTAAACAACTGCAGCATGAGGATAACCTTAAAATATTAACAAGTAAGAATAAAAATACACATTTAATTAGTCTAAGCACAGATGTGGCAATCGCAATTCTCCTTTTTTCAGCATTTGTAATAATTTTATAACTTAAGCGGAAATGGTATATATTAGCGTTGTCAACCGATTAAGAATAATTCGATTAATCCATCAAACAAAACGAAACTCTTGTTCGAATAATTTTAAAATGCCGATTTTCGAATAACGAATAAATCGAATAATTAATGTCAATTAATCGAACAAATTTTTTTCAGTTTGAAATGCATACGTAAAAATTTTTTAAATTTGTTATTTTGGATGTTTGTAGTTGTTGTCGAACTGCGCATACCTAGAAGTCGTGATATGTTTTGAATGAAACGTTAAAAAATTTCAAGAATGGGGTTTTTTCACTCTCAGGTGAATAATTTAGAAATACACTAAAGCCAAAAAAATTAGCTCGGCTTGGAAGTAATTTTCCAAGAACAAATGAAAAAAAAAATAACAAAGTCACATGTAACAAGTGTCCTAAAGTATACAAAATGTTTGGATTATCAACAAAAACAAATAATAATTCTTTTGCAACAGATTTAGAAAAACGCATTAAAATAAGAATAAATGAGAGGTATAAAATTTTTAAATACATACGTTAATATTTTTTAAATTCTGGAAATTTTTCGAGCAATTAAAGGTTTTTGAAATATTCTTCAAAAAGTGAAACTAAAGAATATGCAAATGAATTATACTCCAGATTATTTTATGTTGAAAGTAACCGTAATAATTCAGATGACAGTAATAATATAGGGCAGTAATAATATGGGCACTTCCAAGATTGTAAACGGGACATTCGCACACGTTTATTTTTTTTTTTTTTTTTTTTTTTGATAATTTTATTATTTATTGAATCTTTAATTATAAATTAAATTATCAATAAGTTTTTCAAATCTTAAATCTAAAAAATATTAAATATAAGTTTAGCCAATGCTAAACAAAATTTTTAATTTCAACGGTTAATTTTTGTTGTTTTACATCTCTCGTGAACGGCTGAGAAAAAGAGTATCCCTCCTTTTCAGCCGGGTGTGGCCTCTATAATGAAGAATATTGCGCGCAAGTGGATTTGGGCTCAACTCAAGTTTTTTTATATATTTTTTCGCGTGTTTTGAAATTACTGTCTTCACCAACGGAACGTCTAGGTCTTTATGAATTCGATGGTTTCTGACATACCAGGGGGCTGCTGTTATTGTACGTAGAATTTTATTCTGTCGCCTTTGAATTCTTTCGACATTCCATGCTGAGGCAGTGCCCCATAACTGGATTCCATAGGACCATATTGGTTTCAGGATCGCGTTGTATAAGAGAAGTTTACAGTCAAGGCTTAGTATAGAGTTTCTTCCAATAAGCCAATTCATTTGGGCTGCTTTTAGTTTCATTTGTGTTAACTTTGCGTCTATATGCCATTTCCATGTTAAACGACGATCAAGATGAACGCCTAGATATTTTACTACAGTGTGTTGCGGTATAGTCTCGGTGTTAATTTTTATAGGCGGGCATGTTTCCCTGCGCAACGTAAAAGTGACGTGTGCACATTTCAGCTCGTTAACTTTTATACGCCATTGTTTGAGCCATTTTTCCAGTTTGGATATATATTCTTGTAAGTTGCGGGAAGCTTCTACAGGATTTTCGTGAACGCTTAGAAAGGCTGTATCATCCGCAAATGTTGATTTATGAATGTTACTGTTTAACGGTAAGTCAGAGGCATATATTAAATAAAGTAAGGGACCGAAGATACTGCCTTGAGGGACTCCGGCTTCAATCGACTGCGGAGGGCTTAAAAAATTGCCTTCCCTAACTACAAATTTACGTTCTATTAAATAGCTTTTTAAAAGCTTTACGATGTTTGTTGGTAGATTTTGTGTTAATTTGTTGAATAGACCTTCGTGCCATACTTTATCGAAAGCTTGTGAGACATCAATAAAGAGCGCAGAGCAGTATTTCTTTTTTTCAAAAGTGTCTCTAACAACATTCACAAGTCTGTGAGTTTGTTCAATTGTGCTATGTTGACTGCGAAAACCGAATTGATGATCTGGAATGCATCCACATCTGCTCACTATAGGCATCAGCTTGCTCATATACAGCTTTTCAAATAGTTTTGAAATGTTAGACAGTAAACTAATAGGCCGAAAGGATTCAACCTTTGTATGATCCTTGCCGGGCTTTGGTATCATAGTAATTAGCGAAACCTTCCATTCTTTGGGATAGTGTTCTAGGCGTAGAATACTGTTAAAAATGAATAGTATTATTCTTTTTGCCTTGTAAGGCAATTCTTGAAGCATTTTGTTGCTTATTTTGTCGACACCTGGGGCTTTTCTGGTGTTAAGACTAGTAATAGTATTTTCAATCTCCGTCATGTTAAATCTCATCGGTATTTCTGGTAAAGAGACGACTGGTGGCATTTCAACAATATCAGCAGAAATATTCGGAGTGAAAACTTTTTCTAAGTGCTTAACAAAAAATGCACCTTTTTCAGCATCAGTTTTTGCCCAGTCACCATTAGGGGCTCGTAATGGGGGTTTGCATATCACCGGCCTTTTTAGTTCTCTGGCTGCACGCCACAGTGAATAATCTGTTTGTGGTGTTGCATCTAGCTCTTGAAGGAATTTTTGAAGGGAAGATGTTTTTTGAGTTTGCAAAACTTTCCTAAGCTGCTTGGTACACTCCTTAAACCTTAATTTTAGCTGGGGCGATCTGTAGCGCTGCCATTCTCGTCGACCTCTCTGTTTTTCAGCCAATAGCCTTTCTATATCTACAGAAAAAATATTGTTAAATCTCACTGGTTGGTTTATTTCATTTGAAGTAGCATTAAAAGCTGCTTGTTTAACATGCGCTTCAAACAACCTGAGAGAATCGTCTATGTCTGAAAGTGTTCTCAGCGGCATTTTTTCCGAGCAATGAGCACTCAGATATTTTCTGTATTTCAGCCAGTTAATACGTGCAGGTGTCAGCGGTAAATCACATGTTGGTGTTGTAGTTGTGTGTGAGTAAATAGTGATAATAGTAGGCGAGTGATCTGAAGACAAATCCAAAGATGCTTCTACTTCCATCATTTCGCTGGGCACACCTTTCGAGATTCCAAAGTCGATAACATCAGGAATTTTTTGACGATCCGTTGGCCAATATGTTGGCTGACCACTTGAAACTACATTCAAACCCATTTTTGAAATTGTGTCAAACAAAACACGACCCTTTGGACTGATTAAACGTGAGCCCCAAAAAGTGTGTTTAGCATTGTAGTCGCCAGCTGCTAGAAAACGGGACCCCAGTGTTGTATAAAATGCGGTATATTGACTCTCTGAAATTGAAAACCTGGGAGGAGAGTAAACAGATGATATCACAAGCTTTTGATAAAAATTTTCAATGCAGATGTTCGTTGCTTGAAGATATTCTTCACGAAGGTCATTTAGTTGGTAGTGTTTTATTCGAGTTTTTATTATGATTCCAGAGCCACCACAAGCTCTACCTTGAGGATCCTTGGTGTCGTAGAAATTATATCCACTAATTCGAAAATAGCTTCGGGACGTCAAGTGAGTTTCTGAGATAAACATAACATCGATGCATCATACAGGACATGTTGAGAGTAAATGTATGTACTGTTGGTATTAGGATCTCTATCGAGGCTTCAATACGACTAAAATTATGCACTGATTCTTCATTTACTCGTACAGTTTTTTGCGCCGGAATCTGGTTACTCTTTAAAATATTAGCATATGAAAATTGACTATTAGGTTTTTGTTGAGTAAGAGTCGTGTTAGACTTTAAAAAATTTGAGTATTGATTATGGCTAGACGATGGTTGAGGTAACTGTGGGTAGTTTAAATGAGTGTTGGGCTGAGCGGGAGTAGCATTAGTTTTTCTGTTCGACGAATTTTTAAAATGAGAATAAAGAGGGCAGCCCCTATAGTTGGCAGTGTGGTTTCCGCCGCAATTACCACATTTTTTTGCTTTGGTATCACCTTTTATTTTGTCACAGTTAGCGGTACTGTGTAACTCGCCACATACAACGCTAACGGTAGGCAACTTGCAATAAGTTTTGGTATGGCCAAATTCTTGACAGTTCATGCATTGGATAGGTCCAGTTTTTTTATGTGGCATCTCAACGGTAACTCTTCGATGCAACAAGTATTTTAAGCTATAGATTGGGAGCGATTCATTTTTTTTAATTTTCAAGTCGCCTGGTTGTAGCTCGACTCTAGGTTGGGGAATTTTTCTCTGTTTTTAATGTTTGAAACATTTTTGACTTTGAAGCCACTATTTTCAAGGCCAGACTTTACCTCTTCCGGATCCTCGCTTGAATCTATTCCTTTTATAACTACTGATAGGCCTTTAGCACTCTTCAGTTGATATGTATAAAAGTTTTTGTTTTTAGTCTCAAAATCTGAGACAATTTTCCTGTAATTATTTTCTCGTGTTACCTGAATTTTAGTTTCGTTGATTTTGCCACGCTTAATTGGAGTTACATAGAACTCATTTTCTCCAATTAATGTGATAAGGCTTTTTACCAAAAAGTTGGAGTTCTGTTCTCTTAAATATATCGGCGGTGGTTTAGTGGACCTTGTTGTACTTGTGTCTTCATCGACTTGTTCATTCAAAATCGCAAAACGATTTTCAGAATGTTTAATATTATTTTTCCCATCTTTGGGCATTTTCGCCGTTGACGCTATTTCAGCTGATTTGGGACTTCTTCCCCTTTTTAGCACGGTTATGTATCTGTCCATACCAGTTTGGATTTTATTATCACTATTTTCACTCACTGCATTTACAATTTTGTGCACGTTGGTCAACTGGGTATTTATTGTTTGTTTGTTTGATTCTACAGCTAAGCTGACAAGTTTGCTAATAGGTGCAATTGTTGTTGCTTCTTGATCGATATTTAACATGTTCAAAGATAATGATGGCGCACGAGTATTTGTGTTTTGTGTAGTATTCAGGTTTGTGTTTACTTCATTTTTTTTGTCGTCGTTAGCAACCAAAGTTATATACATATTGTACATTCCTACTGCTTGTAGGTTTATTGTTGTTGTTAGAAGGTGAACTCATTTAGAGTTCTCCTTTTTGTATTTTCACTTATGTATATTAGTTTGTGTATGCAAATATTTATGTGTATTGCACACAAGCAAAAAATAAAATAAAACCAGTAAAATAACTGTTCAATAAATGTTTTGTTTTTTTTTATATTTTTTGTGACTTGAACATTTTTTTTTTCTTTTATATTTTTTTTATATTCAGTTGCGACGATTATAAAAACGCGTCTGTTCACTACGAGAGTTGAAACTGAACTGAAAAACTTGTTTATATCGACAAAACTGTAAAAAAGAACATGATTTTCATTTTTTAATTTAATGATTCTTTTAACTCTCAATTAGCTCTTTAATTTCCGCAAATGAAATTTTTCGCTTACTGTTGTGGTTTCCGAGATAATTGCAAAAAACCAGTGATTGTAAAGGGGACAAAAAATGAAAGTGGGTTTTAAGGGGTAACCGTTTAAACAGTGATTTCTGCGAAACCGGACACAATATTTTATTGGGATTAATTTTAAAATGTTGCGTACTAATGTGCCCTAAAAATGGATTCGATTTCAAAATAAAATATGAATTACATTTTTTTTAATAAATTGTTAAAGAAATTGTAAACGGGACAATTTTTCCACCATGATTTAAAATATTTTTATGTTGCTATTTATAATCCTTTATATAAGAAACTCAATAAAAAATGTTTTTCAGATCATAAATATGCCTTAGATTAGAGTTTTGTTGTTCCAAATGCATATTTTCTAATAGACACAAGTATGTGCTAAAAGTTGTAGTACTTCGTTTACCATTTTTTTTCTTCGCTGGATCACTTTGAAGACTTTTCAGGAACCTATTATATTTTTTTTATTGTCTTCCAACCTTTTATTTTCCATCTATTTAAAAATATTTATTTAAATTAAAAAAAAATCTTAATTCTTAAAACAAGTATACTAACGATTGTAAACGGGACACACTTTGAGCACTAACAAAAAAAAAGTTGTTGTTGTAAATGTTTCTATTTTCGATTTTTTTTAACAAATTCACTACTTTAGCTTTAAACTTTAATTTGCAAACTGATTCGATCAATGATCACCGAGTACTAAAACTAAATGCCTTTTTTTGATTGTAAACGGGACAGAGAAGTAGCATGTAAGACATAACTAAAATTTTTACCGTTACTTAGACTTTTTAATCTCTTCTATTTTTTCTTTACTCTTTGGTGTTTGTACAATAACTTACAGTCTAATTCATAAACGATTATTAAAGTTATTGTGGCGTTAATGTACGAATTTTGTATGAGAAAACCGGTTTTAAAGTGCACTTTATCTTTATGAATCGTTTATGAATTACGGGGTTAGAGTATAAACACAATATTTGCGGTGCGGTGCGATTTCTCGTTGCGGCAGAGAGAAGTAAACATAATACAACGGGAGACGGCGACGGCAATAAATTTACATTTTTATTAATTTATATGTGTATACATTCAAACTAGAGATGTGCAAGTGTCGTGAATTTTTCGTGTGACTCGTGACTCACGCGTGAATCACGTCATTCGTGATTACAAATTGATAAAATCACGCGTGTGTGCGTGATGGTGATTCAAAAATATAATACCGTGCGTGACCATGCGTGATTTTTTTATTACAATTTTCACGCACTCAAAACAGTTCTATATGTTAAAATTTCCGTTACAAATGCAGACATTCTCTACATACATACATATCCATGTACGTACATACATATGTAGATATGAAAATCCATTTTGTTTTCTGTATGTTTAACCAGATAATGAAAATATCTAATGTGATATTTTATCTCATTGGTGTTATAAAATGTATGTATGTACATATCAATAAAACACTATCTTGAACCGTAGTATGTAGTATCTACATACATACATACTCCTTTGGAAATCTTACTTTAACCTAAACCTAACAAAACTAGTACTCCTTTTGAATTCCTTTACATATAATTAATAAATTTAAATAACCTGCCTTGGCAGACAGTGCTAGATTTTTTATATTAAGTTTATCCTTTGTATTGCTAATTTTGTGAGCTTTTTTACAAAATAAAATTTTTTAGCACCTGCTAAATCTTTTATTGCAAAATTTGTATTTCACCGTGAGCGTGCGTGCAAAATTATTCCCGTCGTCCGTGAAAGTACGTGATTAAACATATTGCGTTCGTGAGCGTGCGTGAAAAATATTTATGTTTCGTGAGCGTAATTTTACTCACGCGCACAACTCTAATTCAAACATACTTCAAAAACATTTTTTTTTTGTTTACTTTATTCAAAAACTATGGCAACATCAGAAAGAGTATCAAAAATTGAGAGAATAAGAAAGTCCGCAATGAAAATAAAATTGATTTTAATTTTATATCGTTCCGAACTGCGGTTTTTTTTTGAAAAACCGCAC
This sequence comes from Lypha dubia, assembly GCA_947311025.1. Classification (NCBI taxonomy): domain Eukaryota; kingdom Metazoa; phylum Arthropoda; class Insecta; order Diptera; family Tachinidae; genus Lypha; species Lypha dubia. Next base: position 28,033,560 of record OX371262.1, on the reverse strand, counting down.
CGCAATAAAATATCGTTACATTGTGTTCAGACTCTAAAATAGATTTTAATTTTATACCGTTCCGCACTGCGGTTTTTTACTTCAAAATCGTATGAAAAACCGCACCGCAATAAAATATCGTTACATTGTGTTCAGACTCTTAGTAAGAAGAGTGCGAACTATATTATACTAAACACTGAAAAAAAATTGGAAAAATTAGACAAATAGAGGTCAAATGCAATAATATTAATATTACACCATTCAGGTCAATTTTTTCGAAATAAACAAAAAATAAAACAAAAAAATTTTTATATAATAAAAAAATATAAGCAATTCTCTAAATAAATCTTGAAAAGAAATTTTTTTTTTTCCATTTTTTAAATTTGGTCCGTAGTTGACGTTTTTTTGGGAAATAGCCATATGTTACTTGTAATGAAAATAACAATCTTTTATGCGAATTGAATAATTATATGAAAAATATTAAAAATTCGAAATTTAAAATATAAAAAAGACTTCAGCGGTATAATAGACGATATGGTATATTTGGAAAAATCTAAAAAAAGAACGGAAAAATTAGATAAATTATTTTATGCTCTTCTCACAATATCACCTACCTCGACAATTAGCGAAAGATTTATTTCGAAAACCAAAAATCGTTTGTAAGCTAAAAAATTTAGTCAACTTTTATTTATAAAAGATTATTTCTTAAGAACAACCCAAATTGTCTGATTTCACAAAAAAAAAACATTTGATATTTTTTGACTAAATGAAGCAGGTTTATTTGAATTAATAGTTTTATGTATTTTTTTGTTAATAAAAATATTAACTATTTTATTTTGAAGTTTTTTTATGAAATTTTTATTTTTTGTCAATCAATTTTTTAAATCATTTTTTATTCGTTGTTCTCATCGATTAGTCGAATAATTTTTCAGCTTTAATCGTTTGATCGAACGAACAAAAACAATTATTTGAAATATTCGAACAAAGTTGAAAGGCGAATAATTGACAACTCTAGTATATATATATTTTCAAAACCACAAATAAGCACGGGTTATATCCCAAATATAGAAAATGGACCATTTCTGCAAATTTCAACCCCCCAAATTAATAACTAATCGATTGCGGACAATCGACTTAAGAGGGGTAGATGTTTTACCCTTTATGTTTAAAAAAATTTCAAAGCTTATCTATTTATACAAAAACTCACAAATATATTTTTGTGAATTACAAAGCATAAAAATAGCCTTTAAAAAATTTCTCAAACACACACAACAATAATTTTCCATTATGAATGTGTTTACTTTTCTACACCTATACAATTAGACAACCGCTGATTGCCATTAAAAGTATTTTATAAGGCAAAAATGAAAAGCAAATCTCCCCGTTACAAAACTTTTACATTTATTTGAGCATGTACTCAAGTATTTATGTTTTATATTCTATTTATTTGTTGCGGGTTAGCAATATCTAGATATATATTTCGTTGGTAGCTATACCAATTCATCAGTAGATGTTTTACCCTTTATGTTTAAAAAAATTTCAAAGCTTATCTATTTATACAAAAACTCATAAATATATTTTTGTGAATTACAAAGCATAAAAATAGCCTTTAAAAAATTTCTCAAACACACACAACAATAATTTTCCATTATGAATGTGTTTACTTTTCTACACCTATACAATTAGACAACCGCTGATTGCCATTAAAAGTATTTTATAAGGCAAAAATGAAAAGCAAATCTCCCCGTTACAAAATTTTTACATTTATTTGAGCATGTACTCAAGTATTTATATTTTATATTCTATTTATTTGTTGCGGGTTAGTAATATCTAGATATATATTTCGTTGGTAGCTATACCAATTCATCAGTAGATGTTTTACCCTTTATGTTTAAAAAAATTTCAAAGCTTATCTATTTATACAAAAACTCATAAATATATTTTTGTGAATTACAAAGCATAAAAATAGCCTTTAAAAAATTTCTCAAACACATTTAAAATAATTTAAATAAAAAAAAAGTCGTAATTTGCCAATTAGTTAAAAAGAAATTATAAAGTATATTGCACCTGCAAATGATGTAACCTGAGAATTAAATACAATTGCTTACATTCTTTGAGAATTTTATTTAAGCATTTCTTGAGAAATGAGGGCAGTAGCTTGAAACCAACAATCATGTCACTTTTATAATTAAGTCTAGTAAGCAAAAAAAAAAAAAAATTAAAAAGAATTAAATTGTAAATTAGTTTTAAGTTGCGCACGCACTTACATCTATATACTTATGTATGTAAAAGACAAACGGTCCATGTATGTCATAGCATCACGTGAAAACGGCTGGATCGGTTTGTCTGATTTTTTTTTTATTTGGTTTGGAATTTTTGGAGATGGTTTGTATAAAAAAAGTTAGGAGAAAACTTTCGGGAAACTCGAAAAATTAAATATTCTTTTCTTTAACTAACTTACACCCAATTCACAAGATGACTTTTGCGACATCGTTTTTACTGACTTCCCTTTTGAAGTTGCTACCAAAATCTTTCTGTGTTCATACGATGTCTTTTAGTTTCATGTTTTTTTCCCAATTTTGTTTTTATGTAATGATAATAATGAAAAGTAACAAAGATAAATAACAAAAGTAAGAAAAAAAAAGAATAGTAAACAAAGAGAAATAGAAGAAAAGTCTTGAAAAAGACAAATCGAGTCTTTTTGTTTACCCCTCCTTCTTCCCTACAACGCTCACCAACATACAGAAAGAGACGTCGCAAAAGTCATCATTTAAATTGGGTGCTATACACAAACGAGTTGTACATCCGACGACATGTTCGAATAGCTTTTGTTTTGATTGCAACTTTTATTAAATTCCGAAGTTAAAACAGTAAGGAAGTTGTGTGTTTTTCTTTAAATTTTGCTATATGCGTTTGTATATGTATATAATTACATACGAGAATATGTACAACATGCATAGTTATACATTCTTAGCATACGAAGGAAGTTGTGTGTTTTTCATTTAATTTTGCTATATGATTTTGTATATGTATATTAGGGTGGGTCAATTTTTTTGCCTACTAAACGTATAGCAAAATCGTAATCTACGGGAAATTCTAAGAACCAAATTTTCTCTTAAAAAACCGGAAGCTCGATTTTGATTTTAGAACCATGGTTTCTTTGGGAAAAGTCCTTAGAATTTTCCGTAGATTACGACCTTGCTATGCGCTTTGTCATGTTTTTCGGTCCCGAACAAATTGACCCACCCTAATGTACATATATACATATATACATGCATAGTTATAGAGTGTTTTACCATAGGTACTTGACAACTTTGAATTTAATTTGTGAACGCACTATTTCACTGATCATCTAACTCTTACTTTCCTTTTATAATAATAAAATTCATAAATGTTTTGATTGTATTTCAAGCCGATCATAAAGTTTTGGAAATATCTAAAATGGTTTGCGTTTTATATAAAGTTGAAGTAAAGTTGACTGCGACTGTTTTAAAAGAAGAATCATTATCAACAGGTTGGTTGTCTTTGGCCAGTGACAATTTAAGAAATCAAGGAAGTACCCTACAAGAAGACTACCAGCTATATAACTAGTTATTTAACTGGTAGTGCTGACGGCTATGTCGGTTATAGTTTCCACTATTTTATTAAGAGCAATATGCAAAAACTAACCGAAGCTCTTGTATACGTGTGATTTTGCATCTTTCTCTAACTGATTAATTTCCCCGACTAAATAACATATATCTGTACTGCTTACTCTGCTGCTTTTTATTAGTCAATGATAACTTAAATATTGGTTAGCACTAACTAGTCAAACCTAACCAAAATATTGGTTAGCACTAACTAGTCACAGCTAACCAAAATATTGGTTAGCACTAACTAGTCAAACCTAACCAAAATATTGGTTAGCACTAACGAGTCAAACCTAACCAAAATATTGGTTAGCACTAACTAGTCACAGCTAACCAAAATATTGGTTAGAACTAACTAGTCCCACCTAACGAAAATATCCGTCAATACAAAATGTTTTTTCTTTTATATTTCATATGAAATGTACATATTTATTTGATATTGTATATTGTTTACATATTTATCGTATGTGCCAAAGTCATCTATATTGCGAGCATCACACTGATTCAGTATTAAACGACGTCCTACACAACGTTCTTCGCAATCGAATAAATATTCCTTCATAACTTTACGTATACGATTTACACGCGATTCCATCACATCATTACATACCAATTGTTCGGGATGCAAAGTTTGTAACATTAATAAAGATTTTCCACCGGGAGCAGCACATGCACCCAGAACACGCTCACATATAATAAAAGTGGTGGCAGAACTGAAGCTCCATAGAGTAAATAATGTGAAAGAAAGCCTGAAAGACATTGGTAAGTGAGACTTTTTATTACAATAATTTAATAATACAAAAATTGTATTTCTTATCTTTTTGTCTTTTGGTAATCGTGTCCATATTGCTGCCTATATCGTGGTTGGTTTTATTCTCCCCATATGTGGTTGAATCTTCTAAGCGTTCTTTGGCCAAATATACATATAACAAAAAGAATCTTGGCAGTGCCTTTAACGAATTTCCAGAAATCACTTTTTGGAGTTTTAGGCAACATTACACAATTTATAAAACAATTTTAATATTTTCTCACTGTTTTAATTCCTTTTGTGGCATTTTTTTATATATAATGTACATATATGTTCCACTCTAACACACATGTTAGAGTGGGACAACTAATGTAATATTTGCCTGCAATTGCTACTAGCAACACTTTTTTCCCAATACGTTTTCTTTCAAAATACCCCCAAAATTTCCCAAATCCATTTTGTATACAAATTACATTTATTTTACAATAAATAATTAAATTATTAAAATGTATGAACGCATAATTAATAAATTTTGATTGAACTTTTATTCAAATGAAAATTAAATAAATATGTACATAAATTGCTAAACCAAAATAAACAATACACATTATAAAAACAATCCTTAAAATTTTATTTCAGAAACGAAACAGTGGCAGCACCAATAGCAAAAATTCAATATAAAATTGTTGCAAGTGTGTTAGGGTAGTTTACATTTAATATTAATTTGCAGTATTCTAATTTTGTTTTGTGAGTTTATTTGTTTGTGTTGCATGTATGTACATTAGGGGGGGTCGATTTGTATGGAGGCAAAAAATCGCTTAAATTACAAGGAAAATCGTATTCTAGGGATCAAAATAACAAACTTTGCCGAAGGAACCATACCTCTACAATGTATATTGATGTGCTGACTTTTGAAAAATCTCACTTTGACCCATTTAGAGTACCTCAATCGAGTCAAAATGTATGACCGACCCTCACTAACTTAGGAGGGCCGACCCACCTATGCCAGTGGCACACCCCCTGGTACCACCCCTGGGGGTTCTCCATACAAACATTTCAAAAAATTACCATTTTTGGCACTTTACAAGAAAAACTCAGCGAAATGGCTATGTTTATTTTTATTAAGTTATATATACAACCCTTGTTTACCTGATAAGGAGATAAAAAAAAACAAATATCTATAAGAAGTGTAATTACCAACAGAATAGAAAATGGTAATTACTTTTTAATTGTGTCGTTGTAAGAATCTTGTGTTATTTTTGGGTTAAATGCTGGTAATCCCTGATAGCTAGAAAATAAAATATATCTTCCATGTGTTTACAATATGAAGCTATATGCGGTAAAAAGCATGCCTAAAATCAGGTACGCATATGTACTGGTTACTTTTAAGGTTCTCATTTTTAGTATTTAAGTCCAATTTTTAATAATAAAAATTCAGTATTTTAGAACTACCCAAAGCGTAAGCTATATAGTTTATTATTTAAACAATCATCCTATTACAATGAATCCACCATCCTGTACACCGCAAGATGAAGCCACAAAAACTATCGAAAACCCTATGAGTCATATACCCAAGCATGATGTTACTGTTTTTGGTGTGTCTACTGATTTGAGTGATCTTAATTTACCAACTCATCTGGATATCTTGAGATATTATATTTACTTGAGCGAACGTGTGTAATGAACAGAAAGGAATTTTCTGAGTTTTGGTCACTCAATTATCAAGGATAAGAGCGACGTGAACTCTTACTAATCGAGGACTGCGGGAGCCACTGATGAGCTAGCTAAAAAGTCGGGGAAGGGGTTTGGTCCTTCCTTAACAAAAATGCTGTCAATTTACAGAGGTTATTGTTTTTTAGACTCCTCTTTTTTTTTTAAACACAGTTACGCTAGATACGATGTTTTTATATGGACTATAATGACTACAAATATATATAACCCATTAACGCCCAACTTTTAAAAATAAAAAGTTTTTCTTTAGTGAAACGTTTTTAAATAAAGTAGAATAATACAAAAATACAAAAATTATTTTTTATAAAAATAACGTATATATAGCCTGTCCTAAAATTAGGACACTGGCACTTAAACATATCAACCGTTTATAGGTGAAGTCAAGACGAAGAATATTTTTTATGGTAAGGAATGAACTTGCAGATTGTCACATCACATTTGACACAAAATGAAATAGGTTTTGATGAACTGTTTTGCCCTTGACATCTTCGCTGACCTTGGATATCATATCTTAAATCCTCGAAAACTTTTGTTGCAGACGTTGTCGTCCTACCGACAAACGGTTTTTGAATAATTTTCATGTACGGTACGGCAACAGATCGTCTGTACTCTAGCATATTCAAATCAATATCGTTACTAGCTTGTAAGCGAGCCATGAATTTACCATTGATATCTCAAGACACCTAATAAATAGCGGCCAATACCATTTCTTGGCTCTAATATTTGTTGCATACATTTGCACCAACCAGTCATATTGATCCACTCCCCCCATGTAAGAGTTGTTATTCTTTAGCAAAAGCGGTTTTGGTGTGCATCGCTTTTCTTTAGCCTTTCGATCCCACCTGCCTGCTTTATGGAGAGGTTCTACTGAATCGAAATTGGTGGCAATTGTAACACACTTGTTATCATTTCATTTTGCAATAAGTATTTCTGCATTTGCATCGAATCTGTAATCATACGAGCCTCGTTCTTCTTTTCCAAAAGATTTGGAATCTTTTAAAGGGCATGCAGATAATCTATTCTCCCTTAAAGTTCCAGTGGCACGGAATCCTAGCTGTTGTAGATGAATGAGTAAGTCTTTACTTGCAAACAAGTTGCCAAAATATATCTGATGACTTGCGGGCTCTGATACACAATCTAACATATCAAGTACTACCCTGTATCCTAATGCCAAATCTTCACGATCATTTTTTGCAATTGATTTTCCAGTATTCAGGTCAAAGTTATAGCAATATCCACTAAAGCCACAAAGAGCCCACAATTTATAGCCAAATCTAATAGGCCTTCCACGTATAAATTGCTTCAGGCCATGATGTACATCTTTTGAGTATGTATATGTATAAACTAAATGATATATATGATATATATCACTATAACATCACGTAATAAAAATTTTTCACACAATATACTTACTTGACATACAATGTAGAAATGAAGCTAGAGACAAACTTAAAATACTAAAAAAACGCAACTGTAAATTTTTTATAATGCCAACATACAATACACAATATAGAAAAGTACGTGGCAGCAGACAAACTTGAAATATGAAATAAAATAAGATTGTAAATTTGATAACGCGAAGTACCAGTGTCATATAAATAGGACATCCATAATAGACCATCTACATATATTGTGAAGTTTTTACAAATTTTGTTTTGAAATAGCTGTGGCAACACCTTTTTTGTACTGTCCTATAAATAAGACGCTTTGATATAATGGGATAAACACAAGTCCGTTTATAGTCTATCCGATGTGTTCGATAGATTAGTCTCTTAACCCTCCCATTACCTATGTCCTAATGACTTAGAGTTTGATTAGGACCCACAAAATATACACCTAACTCCTCCTCAACCTAGGAAAACACGGTTTATTCACTTATCTCGACATTTTAGTTTAATTCAAGATTTATTCACATGTTATTTGTCTTTTGTTTCTTTTTAACATTTTTCTTAGAAATAAAATAACTTTAATTAAAATTTGAAAGGTAAATTACGTGTACTATATAAAACGTTATTATAAATATGTATAAAGAGAAAACGCTCAAAGTTATTATCATTGAGGGTCGCTATGCCAGCACTGAGAACAATTTTAGTATGAGCAAAAAATATAAACTGAAACACCCAATTCACACCATGATTTTAAAAATCGCGATTTTTTTTAATTCTCTTTAAAAGTTGGTACCAAAATCATTGCAGATTCATACCATGATTTTTTCCCATGTTTTAAATGTAATCGGTTATTCTTCTTTACTTTATTATTTGTATAAAAACAATCTGACATGTGTATGTATTTAAGTACATCAATTTGTTATTTCCGTGCAAACTTCGTGCAAACGAATATGCGTATTGCCACATGAAAATGAAATATGAAATAAAGCAAAATAACAAAAACGAATATGTGTGAAGAAAAATATAAGAAAAAATCACAGAGAACTGAAAATGTGATTTTTTCTTTACCCCTTTTGCTTCTCTACACCGTTCGCCAACATACACGAAAAATCGCGATTTAAAAATCTTGGTGTGAATTAGGTGAAAGAGTTTTATGCTATTAATATAAATAATCGTAACTCAGTTGGGGATTTGAGATGAGTTCTCAATTTCAATTTAATATAAGTATGTAGTAGATATTAAAAAAATATGTAACAAATGATAATAATATAATCGCGAATGTATTATGTGTTTGTTTGTGGCTATAGTAATTTCACTCCAAGCACATGAACTTGGATTGATACTATTTTGTTTGCCGGGATGTCCTTCAAGCACTTGAACTTGAAAAACCGTTGAGAAGATCAATCAATAAAACACTTTAAATGCCTTAAGAAGATTGATAAATTCTTTATTTTTATTCTTGCTTTTATACTAAATTAACATAATAACAACAAAAATAAAATGCTTCACTTAACTTAATAATAACAAAATGTAAAATGCTTAACTTAACTTAATAATAACAAAATAAAATGCAACGAGTAACTTTATTATTGACCTATTTTTAATTATTGTTTTTACGTTAATAATAGCAAAGTTGATGTAATATGATAAATGCATGATTTTAATGCGGAAATAAAATGACCTACTTTCATGTTAAAGCAAAATTGCATTTTGGCAAATTTAGTAATTATTAAAATGTATGTTTAACAAAATGAGTTACAGTGACAAACAAATTTATATTAATATTTAAAATTTATATTTTATGACAAACAAATTTATATTAATATTTAAAATTTATATTTTATGAAATACTATGTTGGCCTAAGAGTCAACATTCTCCCCCGCATTGACCAATGGTCGATGGTGACATCAGGTCGAATTCATGCGTCTCCGACATCGGTGTTAATGGTTCTTGGTGGTGGAACTGGCTGAGAGGTGGGTTGGTTGCATCTGGGATTGTTGTTCTTTTGTTGTTTTGAATAGAATTTGACGAGTAAGATGGCAATTAATACAGAGATTATAAGTGCAGAGTAGCTGACTGCATGATGGTGAAAGCTATTGGACTTGATGAGTGCTGGTATGTGAACAACGGTTGATTCGTTTAGTTGTCTTTTCATTGCGCTTAGTTGTTTCTGATGGATTTCAATCTGGTCGTTGGTGCTGTTAAATATTTTAGTTATCTCTTGTGGTGTGCTAATATTATCTATGGGCCGCAGCTGAGCATATGATGTGTGTAGGGTGTTAGATAAACCAAAATGACCTTGGATTGTGATAGACGTGCCTTTAAGTGTGCAGCTTGATTCGATCTCTATTATTCCGGTGCTGTTTATTGTATATAGGGTATGTTGGGAACCGCAAACTGCTGACATTTCTAAATTTGCGGTGGTAGCGAAGATCCATTTATTTGGATCTTTTAGTTGTGCCCAGGTGGAGTTGCCTGCCAACCGAATGAGTTTGCATTTAGTTGTTTGCCGACTGTTGAAAATGTTTATTTCACAAGAATCACTCCCCTCATTTTTTCTAAGTTTGAACTGTTTGTTATTGCATATGAATACATCATCCTTAGGCGTAATACAGTTCGATATCTCACGGGTTGTGAATGGAATGTATTCGTCTCTATGTGGATTTATAGCAAGAAGTGACTCTTCTGGTTTGATTGATATTAAACTATTATCTTTTATGGTTGGAACCGGTATTATGTTGAAAAGTTCTAAGAATTGATGGTCGACTAGAGGCAACATTACTTCGAATAAGACTTCGCTCCTGGTCACTGCTCCTTTGGCCTTCATTAATTTGTATAGTTGTACTAAATTATCGTCCTCAATTGGAAGTGTTCGGCGTGCTGGAAGATGAGCTTTTATTACCCTTAATTCGTTCCTTAATTGTGTTGGAGACAATAAAAGTGGACTAATTTTTCCATGGTGGGTATCGGTTAGTACGTCAATAATCTCCCTTTCAACTCCTTGTAAGTTTATTGCTGTCAACGTCAACTGATTGGCTAGAAGTGAGATTAATTGCATTTGGTTGATTTGGTCCTCCTGCTTGGCTATGGCATTCTCTTGCTCATTAACTTTGTTGATTATATCCATTATTTGTTTCTGAGTACTTAGTTCATCTCTCTTAATGATGTTGATGGTCGAGTCAATAATAGATGTTTGATTTTTAAGCAGTTGAAAAAGATAGTTTGATTCCTCCTTAGCATTCTTGATGGTGGTTGACATTTCATTTGCATAATCGGAGTCAAGAACGCCAAACAAAGATCGTGCAACGTTTCCAATAATGTTGAAAGCTCCCCTTTTTACTCTACTGCTGGAGAATAGCTCCTTCTCTTGAATTAATTCGTTGCTTATTTGATTGAAGTTAGTTGTTAAAATGTTGCAAGTAAGTTGATGTTTAATGGGCGAACATAGCTGCTGTAGGGTTGTTATTCCTGACTGGAAGGCCTTCAACTCAGAATTAAATGGTGCTAAGTCATAGTAGATCATTAGTCTCCATTCAGCCGTTATTAGTTTTACATTCCCAATTCCCTCAAAGTATAATCCCGGGTTACCATGAAAGTTTTTTATTCTGACATTACTGCTCATTGCTACTGGAATTAAAATTACTGTTGTTATTATAGTAAGTAGCATTGAAGTCGACATAGGCCTAGATTTTTTAGATGGTGGACTGTCTGTTTCATCAACTGCAGCTGGGCGGGTAAGATTGGTTACTTCATTGGCGAGTGGTTCTTCCTGCTGCAGTAGCGGCGCTAATCTATGAATAGGTCTTCGCTTTATTCCGGAGGCTGTTTTTATATCTGCCACCCTAACCTTGCCGTCGTTTCCCTCATAAGTTTTCAGGATTCTACCCAGTGGCCATTCCATTATTGGCAAATTGTCTTCTTTTACTATGACTAGGATTCCTTCTTTCGCGTTTTGAGATGACGTCTTCCATTTCTGTTTTTCTTGTAGATGGTGCAAATATTCTACTGACCATCTATTCCAAAAATCATGTTTAAGTTGCGAAACAAGGTTCCATCTCTTTACCAGTGAGCAAGTTGGGTTAAGGGCTGGAGTTTCCACTTGTGCCGTCAGTGGTTCTCCGATTAAGAAGTGACCTGGAGTTAAAGCCGTTAAATCGTTTGGGTCACTTGATAAAGGCGTAAGGGGTCGCGAGTTCAGAATAGCCTCAATTTCAATGATGACTGTTTCTAATTCCTCATGTGTTAGCGAAGCCGTTGATATACTGCGTAACAGTAATTGTTTGGCTGACTTAACAGCTGCCTCCCATAACCCGCCGAAATGAGGTGTCCTTGGAGGTATAAATTTGAATTCTATTCCGTCATTACTGCAACTTCGAGTTATCGCATCTTGTGAGTGTTTGGAAAATATGGCGTTTTTTAGTTCATCGAGCTGGTTCCGTGCCCCAACAAAGTTTGTAGCGTTGTCTGAATAGATAGTTTGACAACGTCCTCGTCGTGCGATGAACCTCTTGAGAGCTCCAATAAATGCATCTGTTGTGAGGTCAGTTACCACTTCTAAGTGTACAGCTCTTGTTGAGAAGCATACGAAAACTGCAATGTACACCTTGTGTGGTTTTTTACCTCTTATTTTGTAATGTACAGATAGCGGGCCACAGTAGTCAACGCCTGATATTAAAAATGGCCGAGTCGGAGTCACTCTGGAGGCAGGAAGATCTCCCATAATTTGTTGCATTAGCCTTGGCTTTGCCCTGGTACATCGGATGCAAGTTTGAACTATGTGTCTGGCAATTGACTTCCCTTTTATTATCCAAAATTGTTGCCTTGAGATGGATAACAGTGTTTGTGGGCCGCAATGATGATTGTCGTCATGTAACATTCTCATTATTAATTTGGAAATGGGATCATTGTAGGGCAGAACCATTGGGTGTTTAGCATTATATGAGATATTTGAAGCCTTTAACCTTCCGCCGACGCGTAGTATACTATTTTCGTCAAGAAAGGGTGATAGTCCACATATAGGACTTGCCTTATCGACATCCTTCCCTTTCTTTAATGCATTTATTTCATTTTTGAAGTCTGAACATTGCATGGCTCTGACTATAAGATGCTTAGCTGAAGTGAGTTCTAGTGGGCTTAGTGCATCGCTAGTCGGTCGTTCGGTCCTTGCTAATTTGGTGTTTTGAATGAAACGTTGCATGTATGCTATTATCCTTTGAAGCGTCTTGAATGAATTGCGGTTGTTGACCTTATATATAATGTCTTCCAATGAGGTTGAAGTTGCAGATATGGCACTGACTGGATTTGATTTGAATTCTTCAGTGGAGGATGGTTTCTGAATTTTGTTGAATTCCATTGGCCATTGACTCTCGTTTCCGTGTAAAAACATTGGCCCAAAAAACCAAAGGTTACACTGTGATAGTTTTTCTGGATTCAAACCTCTTGAGATGAGATCAGCCGGGTTTTGCTTTGAACTGACGTGCCGCCATTGAACACTTATGGTTTGTTCTTGAATCTTGCTTACTCTATTTGCGACAAAAGTACGAAGAGAAGATGATGTTGCATTGATCCAATGCAGTACTATCTCAGAATCTGACCATAAATACGTAGGCATGTCTTCAACTCGTAGTTCCTTTTTTACTCTTGTGGTAAGTTGAGCCCCAAGAAGAGCTGCACATAGCTCTAATCTTGGTAAAGTTACCTTTTTTATAGGGGCAACGCGTGATTTGGCACATAAAAGTCTCACCACGAGTCGTCCATCTTGTAGCTTGGATCGTATGTATACTGTGGCGCCATACGCCTTTTCAGATGCATCTACAAAGGTGTGTATCTGTGTGTCTCTTGTAATTTGACCATCAAAAATGTGCCTTTTGATACTTAACTTGTTAAGGTGTTTCAAATTTTGACGAAACATTACCCATTGGTTGTTAAGATCTGTTGGTAGTGGTTCGTCCCATGAGAGTTGTAATTGCCATAGTTGTTGTATGAATATTTTAGCAGCGACGACAACAGGTCCGGCAATTCCTAATGGATCGAATATTCGCGCTATATCCGATATTATAGACCGCTTGGTGATTTTATTGTTGTCTTGAATGTCTGCTCTGAGACAAAAATTATCTGCCTTGGGATTCCATGTTAATCCCAAAATTTTTATTGATTGATTATCAAAATCTAGATTGAGTTCTATATCTTCAGGAGAAATACCAGATAGTAGCCTTGAATGATTAGCGCACCATTTTCTTAATTTGAAACCAGCGCCTTGTAACAAGCGTGTCAACTGTTGTTGCATTTCAATTGCTGTTGTGAGGCAGTCAGATCCACTCATACCGTCGTCCACGTAAAAATCATCTCTTAATGTTGCTGCCCCTAATGGATATTTTACTATGTTTTTGTCTGCTAATTGCTGCAAACATTTTGTTGCCAAGTAAGGGGCTGCAGAAGTTCCATATGTCACAGTGTTTAGTTTGTAGGTTTCCACTGCTTCATTTGGATTATTTCTCCAATATATTAGTTGCATGTTTCGGTCTGCTGAGTGAACAAGAATTTGACGATACATTTTTTCAATGTCTGTACAGAAAACAAATCGTGGCATTCGAAACCGTAGTAGCATTCCAAAGAGATCTCCTTGTGTCGGAGGACCTACGCATAATATGTCATTGAGAGCTATTCCTGTTGAGGATTTTGCCGATGCATCAAACACTACGCGTAGTTTAGTGGTTTTACTTTCGGGTTTGATTACGCAATGATGTGGAATGTAGAAATGGGGGCTCACTACCTCTGAGTTATTTATGCGGGTCATGTGACCCAATTCTTCATATTGTTTCATAAAGTCAACATATTGTTGCCTAAGATCTTTGTTCATCGATAAACGCCTTTCTAAGGCCATCAATCTTGAGAATGCTAACTTTTTTGTCTCTCCTAGACAGCTTGGGTTTTGTGAAAAGGGAAGTCGCACTACAAATCGGCCCTCAGAGTTTCTTGTCGTTGTTTGGATGAAATGTAGTTCACACCTTTTCTCTTCAGCAGTGAAAGAGTTGATTGACTCGAATTCGTCCAGTTTCCAGAATCTTTGGACGAGTTCGTTCGTGGCTGCTTCGTTTTCACCGTATACTGCACATACCGCTGAGTTGCTATAGTTTTCTCTTATCTTTCCACTTACAATCCAACCCAGCCTTGTGTTTTTTAAAATTGGCAGTTCTGGTGAGAGGTGAATTTTGCCGGTGGTCAACAACTCGAAGTAATATTCGGCGCCTAGCAAAACGTCAATATTAGCGGTGTTGTTGAATTCAGGATCGGCCAGTTGGATGTTTTCTGGAATTGGCCAGGCGATACAATTGAATTCTGTTGAAGGTTGGGCCGGAATTATGTTGGGAAGAACAAAGGCTTCTAGTCTTGTGTTGTAGTTACTTGTTGTAGACTGAAGATTAACGTTAACGCGTTGATTTGTATTTCTTGACTGACTGCCGATTCCTTCGATGCATAAGGATGTCTGCGATGACTTGAGTGATAAGCGATTTAATAGCCGGTTAGTCACAATGTTGATTTGCGATCCTGAATCTAAAATAGCCTTGAAGATTCCAGATCGTCCGTTATTGCCTGTAATTTTTACCTGAGCTGTAGCTAACAGCACGTAACCTTTCCTTGTCTCAGGACAGTGAGCTGAAGCTACCGTTGAAGTTGAGACCTTACTGTCAGTGGAAGATTTGTTCGATGGTACAGTTAAGGGGTTGGTGTTCTGTGGATGCTTCTCCAAATGTACGAGTGTGTTGTGGGTTTTCTTACATTTCCTACAGGAACTTGCTGTGCAATGTTTTGACATGTGGTCGCCCTTGAAGCAGTTAACACAGAGTTTTTGTTGCTGTATCCACCTCAGTCGATTAGGTACTGACATCGATAGAAATTTGTTGCAGTAATACAAATGATGACTTCCATTGCTGCATAGTTTGCAATGGTTGTTTTCCTGGGGTGTGGTTGCTGCAGCTGAGGTTCTTTTTGGCGTTGTTTGTGTTCGTCCGACTGCTTCTAATGATTGAAATCTGCTTTCCAGAAAGCCCAACAGCTCTTCTAATGTTGGCAAAGATCTTGGTTGTTGTATTGATTGCTCGTATAACATGTGTGTCCCTTGATCTAGTTTTTTGATCAATATATTGACCAGCATGGGGTCCCATGTTGATGTATTAACATTCAAATTGTTTAGTGCTGAAATGCACTCGCGTGTTGTGTCATGTAACCCCTTTATGGCTACAGCAGAGGGATTATCAGCTATTTTTGGTTGGGCCAATAGTCTATTTATGATGCTATTTGTCAATATACGTGGATTACTGAAGCGGTCTTGAAGAGTTTTCCAGGCTGTTTCATAGTTGGTTTCGGTTAATGATAAATTTTGTATTAACCTTGCGGCCTCACCTGTTGTGTTTGTTTTCAAAAACCACATCTTTTGTATGGCCGGCATAGTTTTCTTGTGAATCATTTCGTTGAACATGTCGTAAAATGGTTGCCAACTCAGATAGTCCCCATTGAATTTCGGTATTGTTACCTTTGGGAGAGGCAGTGGGTTAAGTATAGCTGAATTGCTTCCCAATTGTGATTCATTATTTATAGGTTGTTTGTGTTGATCGGCGAGAACAGAGAGTTTGACTAACTGTTCGTGGACTGAGTCTTCGAGGTTGTTGTAATCATCTTGATGTAAACCTTGGCTAGATGGATCTTCGATTTGTTGCCACAAGTCATCATATAAATTTTGAACTTGAGACCATGACTTTTTTATAGTCTCTGATTTTATTTCATAAAATTGTTTTGGCTGCTCTTCTATTAGTGTTTCCAAACCTTGCAGCAAACGTCTTAATGCTGTCATACGCGCAGTTATTAACCTGACCAGTCCTGGTGATTGCCTTTCTTCCAGATTGCACTGTTTGACTGAATCATTTACTGGTGTTCTTACGGATGGTACAGGTTTGGTATATGGTGTCGTGCACTTTTTTAGTTCGCACTCAATATATTCAATTGTTGAACTGTATTGTTCGCCAATAGATTTGTAAAGGTCCTTCGTAATATAGGGATCATCCTCTGATAAGCTGGCATCATTCCGAATTTTGGTTTCTATTTTTTCGAACGATTGCCATATGGTAGTTAATTTATTTAGCTTTGCCTTGTAAAATTCCTCTGTTCTTCTTTCTAACGGAGCTTTTCTTACGGTTGAAATTACTCTTTCAATCTCGCTTGCATTCGCCTTTTGTTGATGCATAAGTTCTTGTACTGCTGACATCTTGAGTAGTTTTTTGTGTTGCGTTTTCAATGTGAAACAGTTGGATATTGTAGCCCTGTGCTACTGTTTGTAATTTCGTACGAGTTTATAGTCGTAGCCCTGTGCTACTGTTCGTACCAATGTTTTGTTGTATTTTTTGCTGTGCGAACTGATGTTCTACACGTGGTTGCGTGTTTGTCTCAAAATTCTAAAGAATTCCTTACCACTGGTGGGGGGAGTATCAGTGAATTTAGAAACAATTAGGGGTCACCAATGTTTGTTTGTGGCTATAGTAATTTCACTCCAAGCACATGAACTTGGATTGATACTATTTTGTTTGCCGGGATGTCCTTCAAGCACTTGAACTTGAAAAACCGTTGAGAAGATCAATCAATAAAACACTTTAAATGCCTTAAGAAGATTGATAAATTCTTTATTTTTATTCTTGCTTTTATACTAAATTAACATAATAACAACAAAAATAAAATGCTTCACTTAACTTAATAATAACAAAATGTAAAATGCTTAACTTAACTTAATAATAACAAAATAAAATGCAACGAGTAACTTTATTATTGACCTATTTTTAATTATTGTTTTTACGTTAATAATAGCAAAGTTGATGTAATATGATAAATGCATGATTTTAATGCGGAAATAAAATGACCTACTTTCATGTTAAAGCAAAATTGCATTTTGGCAAATTTAGTAATTATTAAAATGTATGTTTAACAAAATGAGTTACAGTGACAAACAAATTTATATTAATATTTAAAATTTATATTTTATGACAAACAAATTTATATTAATATTTAAAATTTATATTTTATGAAATACTATGTTGGCCTAAGAGTCAACATTATGTATAATTACACCAAATATATAAAAAAATAAATGAAACGTGAACGAACTATATGAATTGATTTTGAGCAACCATCATTAGTATGATATGCAACTGTTATGAGTCGTTTTCCCCCAACCAACAGAAATATCAGCAGCAGCGAAACACACGCTGCATACACATACTGACGTTGTCATGAGTTATTTTCCCTCAACCAGCAAAAATACCAACGGCAGCAAAATACCGCTGCATGCATTACTGACGTTATTACCAGTAATTTTCCTACAGACATATGCTGACGTTGCGATACAGCTGCATACATATATATGCCAGTAAATTTCCTACAGATATATGCTGACGTTGCAATATCGTGAGAACCGCAATCGGCTGGAAGTTCCACGGGTATGAATATGCTGAATTTGCATACTAACACACTTAGCAATATCGCGGGAATGACCACGCCGGCGGCAGCGAACGTCAGCAGCATCGTTCAATCAGACAATGAAATTGGGTATAAAAGCGGAGGGTGATTTGGTATAGAGGGTCTAGTCGGTGGGTTCTAGTCTGTAGAATCTTGACAGAAAGCAGTTCGGGAATATTCTTTAACACGTAACAACAAACCTGATCAAACACCAGCCTTAAAAAGCGGGTCCCTGTGAAGGCTAAGTAATGTTTTAAAATAGTCTGTGGTTAATAAATAAAAATAATAATAACTAAATAATAAAAATAATGTTTTAATTTAAACATAACATTTGGCGCAGCCGATAGCCGCGTAAATAATAACATCAAAGAAATATAATAATCCTTGTGTTGATCTTTCTCAAGAAAAAACTGTCCGGTGTAGCAAATCCAACAATAAATAAAAGTCTAAACCCTAGCTACCTTGTATTGTTGCATCCTACATTCGACGGTGTAGAACTGCACAGGACAAATTGAATAAAGTCTAAACCCTAGCTACCCTCATATTGTCATTGCAGGACTAATCGCTAAAGCGGATCAGGACCAAAAGGAGAATTACTTTGATCGTAAAAATTCTGCGCGGTTTCGAACAAACACATAAAATAAAATAAAAAAATAATAATAAAAAGTGAAAATAAGCCTAAACCACAGACAACTATGAGGATAATAACCAGCGGAACATGGGTAAGTAGAAGACAGCTTTAATGGCCAATCCACAGACAAAGACAAACGAATTGATACAACGGATCGACAAGTGTAATTATTCAGTGGACAGTCTACAAGTTCTTGCGTGGACAGAACTTAAGGGTTTAGAAGCAGACAAAACATTCCTGGACAACCATAGGGAAACAATAAGATACCAAAGACTGACAAAATTAGAAGAAGTAAGCTATGTCTTACAATTAATAAGCGAGTTAAGTAAAGATAGATCACTGGAGTTTATAAAGAAGATCGAAGAACTAGAAGAAACAAAAACATTTCTAAAGGGCCATTGCGAAAAGCTAAGAGGACAAATAGAATATACAGACAATTTATTGGAGGACGTAGTAAAGGAAAATACGGAATTAGAGGAGCAATTGCAAGGGAAAGGACTTAGTGAGGAAAATTTTAAAAAACAATTGAAACAACAGCAGTTGATAGAGACACAAGACGACACTATCCAAAGGCTACAAAAAGCATTGGAAAACGCAAGTAGAGAGTTGGACACAATTCACAGAGTTAGTTCACCAAATCCTTCACTGCACGAAGAACTAAACGAAGCAGGACTACCAACAATAGTCATATCACACGATAAAGAAACACCTTCCTTGACGCTGTTGGAAAAAGTAAAAACCCTAATAAACAACGCAAGGAAAGCGGGTAGCAGGGTGTACTCCGCGGAAACAAAAGCCAGGAAATTAAAGGAGTTAAGCGAATACACGCTGAGATTCGGTGAATTGGAAGAAACCGAAGGAGTTGACAGCAGAATAACAGAGGAATTTAATAGACTGATCCCAGTGGCCCAAGAAATTTTGGAAAGACGATCACCATCACCCCGTCACACCATCACTATTGAGAGAGCAGAAATCGAAACGATCAGAATGACTTCGCTATCCGAGATTATTAAGATAGTTAACAACACAGTCCCATCATTCTTCGGGACCGATGGGGCATACTTGTCATCAGAAGTATTCAGGTACGTACAAGGATGCAAGATGGTAGAAAGAGAAGTACTCACAGGTGCAAATAACGTTCTAACACAAGATGTAATACAATGCCTAAAATTGAGACTCCTAGGGGGCGCCTACTCAAGAATTTCCCAGATGAATTTCAGTTCCGTGGACGCGTTATGTAATGCGCTCAAGAAATATTATCTAAAAAGCAAGAGCTTAGATAAAATAAGGGAACTAATACTGGGTTGCAAACAGAGCATCAGAGAGTCAGCATGCAAATTTGGAGAACGCCTGGATAGCCTATTGAATGAGGCAAAAACAACAATAGAGAACGAATGGCCCGTGGGAGCTGGCCGGGAAACCATGCTGAAGGACTTCAAACGGATAGCTTTGAGAAGTCTTATCAAGGGGTTGAAAGACCATGCTCGCAAAGCTCGATTTGTGGGTCAGGAAGAGAAAGAGCTCACCAAGTTGATAGAGATAGTGGAAAATGCAGAGGAATTGATTGGCGAACCAACGCACAGTATCAACGTAATAGATTCAGAAGTCCCCTGTAGTTTTTGCAACAGGATGCGGCATGAATGGAATAGCTGCAAAAACAGGCTAAACACACCATACTGTATGAGCTGTGGAAAATATGGCCATGAAATGGGGCCACTGTGCAGGAATATCGTGAGCTGTACGTTCTGTGGAAACAGCGGGCACGATGTGGAAAACTGCAGAAAGAGATTAGCCTCCTTATACTGCCGATTGTGTAGGATAAACGGTCACAAGGAAACCCCTTTCTGTGAGCCAAGAAGAAACCTACCCAACCAAAATCAATCGGATAGACGGACGACAGAAAGAAATAGGAGGATAACAAACACAGAATTCCGTGGAAGCCCACAAATAGCGATGGGACAAAATATGAACAGAGGGGCAAATAGAAACATTGGTACACGACCAACCTGTTTTAAATGTCAGCAACAAGGACATTTTGCACGGGACTGCAGAAGTAATGTTAGACAGACTGAAGCAATGGGTGCAGGGATCTACCAACAGGCACGAAATAGCAACAACGGCAGGGACCTAGCTAACAATGCCGTAGAGGCCCATAGCAACACAAATCGGACAAATGCTCAGGGAAACGAAATTCGGCCCAGTTATCGCCAATAACTGGGATCCCGCAAATTAACAGAAAATCAGATTGGCATAAAAAAGAGAACAACTACAATTATAATAAAGAAACAAAAAGAGAGAGTCGGGTAAATAAAGATGATACGGAGTCTGACTCAGAAACAGAGCAGCCAATCAGGATAATAACCGAGGCAGTTGTACACTCGGTAAAGAAGGAGAGCGGGCACACCATAAAAGAAAATACTACAAAAGGTAATAAATCAAACAAAAAAAAAGGAGGAAAAATTTAAGAAATGATGCGAAATATAGAAGGTGGTGCTGAATCACCGGGCAATGTGGACACAGTTGTCATTACGCTCCCCTGCCAAGAAGCAAGGGTGGGGGAGATTGGTCTTACTTGTGGATACCGGAGCAGATTTCAGCATAGTTAAAGAGGACTCAATGAAGATTTTTCTCAATAAGAACAGAAGGCAAACTAAAATTCTTTCTGGAGCCTTCGGAGGAAAGACTACCACACTGGGCACTACCGAGATCAGGATAGGAGATAAAAGGCAGTTGCCGTGGGTGTTCCATATTGTGTATCGGGAAATACAAATCCCTGGAGATGGTATTCTCGGAAGAAATAATATGTGGAACAGGTGTATTGCAAACACCATAGACGGAACCTTGAGCATCTTTGATAACGAACATTGGGTGAAGACGTTTACCCTTCGTACGGAAATAGATTGTCAAACAAATCATCAACAAGGTGTCTGTCTGAGGAAAAGAGCAGTCACTATAGTACCAGTCAATATTATATCGAGAGACAAAACTGTGGTTGTGCATAAACAGGAGATTTCCCCTGGAGTTTACGTTGGAAATACTGTGGTCAACATAAAAAATGGAGGCACAGCAGCAGTGCCCATACTAAACGCAACCGAGCAGGACATACCATGGAGGAACGACATTAAAGTGAAATTTTCAAATTTCAATCACTACACGCAATATGGAGGACGAGATCAACCCCCTTCGTCGGTGACAAATCAGGACGATAGAATAGGGCGTCAAAAAAACACTATTATGACGGAGAGGGATTGGAACATGGAAGAAACGGAGTCAATAAACCGGATATGCGAGGAATATCATGACTTATTCATGTTAGACAATGAAAAATTGCCATTCACCACATTGGTGAAACATAAAATACCAATAAAAGGTGAACAACCACCCATTAATCAACGACAGTATCGTCTACCTCACGTCCATAAATAAGAAATCAACCGGAAAGTATCGGAGCTACTACAGGAAGGTATAATAAGCCTAGCATATCCCCATGGAATTCACCAATATTATTAGTGCCCAAAAAATCTCAAGACGGTCAGAAAACCTTTTCGAAAACTAAATGAGGCTTCAATAAAGCAGGTAGTCCCTATTTCTAGAATTGATGAAATTTTGGATCAATTAGGAAATAGCAGGTATTTCACTACCTTAGATCTGGCGAGTGGATATCACCAGGTACTGGTTGACGAAGGAGATAAGGAAAAGACTGCCTTCAGCACCGACAAGGGTCATTTTGAGTTCAATAGAATGCCCTTTGGCCTAAGAAGGGCACCAGCTACATTCCAAATGGCCATGAACACGATCCTTACAGGTCTACAAGGCCTGGATAGTTTTGTGTACCTCGACGACATAGTCGTATACGGAAGAAATGTGGCAGACCACGAGGAAAAAATCATCAATGTTTCATCCAGGCTACGAGAAGGTGGACTCAAGTTGAACACAAAGAAATGTCAATTCTTACGAAGAGAAATCGTTTACCTAAGCTACAAATGTTCCAACGAGAGTGCGCTACCAGACCCTTCAAAGGTAGAATGTGTAAAACAGTACAAGCACTCCTGGGCTTGATCAACTACTACCGAAAATTTGTTGCAGGAATGGCAAAATTGGCTTCACCAATAACAAGGCTGTTAAAGAAGAATGTTAAATTTGGGTAGACGGCGCAATGCCAAGAGGCCTTGGACAAGGTCAAGGAAAACATTGCAAATCCTCAAATATTGATTTATCCAGATTTCACGCAACCCTTCAGAGTAACAACAGATGCAAGTAACGTGGCCTTAGGAGCAGTGTTGTCACATATAAGATACGAAATGGATCATCCGATAGGATTTGCTAGTCGAACTCTCAGTGACTCCGAACAACGATATTCGACAATAGAAAAAGAAATGCTTGGTGTGGTATGGGCAACATATACTTTCCGCCCATATCTCCTGGGGCGACACTTCACCGTATTTACTGACCATCAACCCTTAAGGGGGATAGCAAACCTCAAAGACCAAACCTCAAGACTTGCACGGTTTAGGCATAAATTATCAGAATACGAGTTCGAAATTGTGTACAAACCAGGGAAGACTAATTTGAATGTGGATGCATTAAGCAGATTACCAACAAAAAAACAAAATATCGGAGTGATAACTAGAGCTCAAGCAAGCTCGAGAAAATCGGAAGAGGAAAGGACAAAGCAGAAAGAGCAACAGAAAGCTCTTGCCGAGGAAAAACAGAGTGAAAATAGTGACAAAACCTTCGCGGCGACATTTTTAACTGAGAAAAAAGATATCCAAGAAGTTCTTAGAAGCTTTCATGACTCACCGCTGGGCGGACATCAAGGAGTCATGAAGACCTACTCTAGAATAAAAAAACAGTACAGGTGGAAGGGAGTGCAACACGATATCAAGACCTACATCAAAAATTGCCCTAAATGTCAGAAAAATAAAAGTGGACTTCTCAATAGAGAGCCCATGGTCCTCACAGATACAGCAAACAGACCGTTCGAAAAGGTATATATGGATATGGTGGGGCCCCTGCCGACAACCACCATGGGAAACAAATACATTCTTACCCTACAGGATGATTTATCAAAATTTTTTGTCTGCGCACCCATGCAAGACGCCGAAGCAGAGACGGCAGCAAGAGTCTTTTATAACGAGGTAGTAACAAAATATGGTATTCCCAAAAAATTAATTACAGACAACGGAACAAACTTCACTTCGAAATTGTTTGGAAGTGTGTGTAAGCTTTTGAGAATTAAGAAGCAACATATTTCTCCCTATCATCCTCAAGCTAACGGGTCATTAGAGCGAAGCCACAGACCATTAGCAGAATATTTGCGAAGTTTCGCAAAAGAAGATGGTTCGAACTGGGATCAATGGCTTGCTCCGGCAATGCATGTACATAACCACACGGAGCACGCAGCCACAAAACAGACACCATTCAAAATACTGTATGGATTCGATGCTCCCCTGCCATCAAACCTACAAACACGCATACCCTTATGTAACCCCTACGATTATCCCAAATTATTGAGACATCAAATACAAAGGGCTTACGAGATTGCCAAAGAAAATCAAGAAAAAGCTAAGGCTAGGGCAAAGAAGCAGTACGACAAACAGTCAAGGTCTTATACTTTAAAAATAGGAGGCAGAGTCCTAGTAAAAACACAAGCACGTAAAAACAAATTCACGCCCCTATGGGATGGGCCCTACGAAATTAAAAGTTTCCCCACACCAGTAAACGTAATTTGGTGAAACCATACAGCCAATAAATGATATTTAGAAAAAAAAAAAGAAAAAAAAAAAAACCAACTCACCCCGAAATCGACGCTGGAAGCAGTGTTGTGCTACCATGTCTCTCATGGTCTTGAGATCTTCAACAGCTGAAATAGAGAAGGGAGATACATTTTTATGCAGTACTGTAATAAGGGATAATGGAACTTCACATACCGGAAAAGAGATGAGAATGGACGCAGACCTGAAGGAGGTTCCTGGGCGAAGTGCTGAACACTGATGACGGACATTGATTTCGTGACAGTGCGTATCCAATTCGATATCAGCTGCGGCAATACCATGGTTCGCCGTGGGGAGGAGGGCAACGAATCCATGTATTCGCACGTTGATACGGATTCACTCACAGAAAGAAATTGGTGAGATGGCCAAAACGAATTTATCAGGCTCGTAGCAGAATTATGTCATACAACAGGTGCATGGAGGATGCTTCATCCATGAGGGTGCACATGCACATTGACCGATAGATATCTTCCGACTGGTTCCCACGTAACCCGGAACCCAGGTCGACGTCAAAGGAGCTGAAAGAAGCAAAATAATTAGAAAAAGGGAAAAGTTAAAAAAGGGTGGAACGCTACTGACCCGGTATCGGCTTTTAGTCGGCGAACGAATGCTTGTCTAAAAAAAAAAAGAGAAAAAGAAATAGAAGATAGATTAATAACGTATCACTACCAACAAAGAACACAACAAATTATTGAATTAACAAGGCCGCAAGGTGTACTAACGGCCTATCTACAGTTACTCATTGTAGGGGCAATACTACTACAATCAGAAGCGGAAAAGAGCCTTTACGTGGAAAAACTGCAAACCAAAGAGGGATATGTCGAGATCAATATAGGCAGAGCCAGGGTGGTGCGCAGCTATAACTATATTGTGCACACGCAGAACACGGAAGAACTGGGCAAGCTCGTCCAAGGTGCCCGAGACACAATTGAACTCCAGGGTGACAAATAATACGTTAGACTGGCCAAAGACGAGATCCAAGAAATGGAGAAGATTCTAAGTATACTCCACCGCCACCGATGGAAGAGAGGTTTGATAAACGCCGGAGGTTCATTGCTAAAGTTCGTATGGGGCACAATGGATGACGAAGACAGGAAGCAAATTGAACAGCACCAGAAGATAATAGAGAAAAATAACCACCGCCTGGTTAATGGACTTAACCAACAATATTGATTAACAACGCTTTTAACAAATCCATGACAAATCTGAGGGATGCAATGCTCTACGACAGAGATATAATAACTAAACAGGTGACAGAATTTGAGGCCCTGCAACGGGAGTTCGCAACCCGCCAACTGGTGGTGACGCAGCTACGCCAAATACAACACCTGCGATCCAAGTTGAGGGACATAGCTGAGAGCATAGCAACCGCAAGAGCGGGAATATTTTTGCCGTCGATACTGACACCCGAGGAGGTAGAAATATTTAATATTGACTTGGAGATTCTGGAGAATATCCGCACGGCACTGATCGAATGGGTGAACGGTGAATTAAGCATAGTGATTATGGTGCCAGCGGATATAATAATTCTCAAAATTGTAAAATTTTTCTTAAAGGGTAGGGTGTAGTGAATCTTACTTTGATTATTACATTTGTAATTTTAGATCTGCCCTCGTAATCTTAGTTTTAAGTAAATTCCTTTAATAATAATACACAACAACAATGCTATGCTAAAATTAAGCAAATTCCTGTAATGTAAAAATACAACAACTAGTATACCTTATTTTAATTGTTTTTTTTTACACAACAACTTTTGCTACTTTTATTATACATTACATTGTTAGTGTATACCACAAATTATGTTATTGAATAAGGAATTTTTGTAGTTTTAAGGTACTGTTATTTTAGTATATAAGGAACAAATTTTTATAAAATAAATCAATCTATACTTTGCCTTGAATCGGCATCACTCAATATTCAGCCTCAAATCGGCTTACAATTTTATTTAAAACACAGGCATTTATCTGCCTTGCAAATTTAGGCTAGTGGCGTTCTTAAGCGCCGGCACTATTATTTATTTTACTTAAACTCTTCATTTCTTCATAAATCCTCCACATGGCGATCCTGCCATTTTCACAAACACTACACACATCCTTTCTCTACAACAGGTTCAAAAACCTTGTTAGAAGCGCAAAAAGGAAGTCTTGGAGGAATTTTTGCAGTGGCGTAGAGAGCTCCTCCGAAACCAACCGATTGCGCAAGATATTAGCTACTTCACCGGTGGTACCCAGCTACATACAAAAACCATGTGGAAGCTGCACTCTAAGCAGCCATGAAACGCTCAGCGTACTTCTTGACACCCATTTTCCCGGTAACGCCCGGTTTCTACTACAGTTACCGCTACCGGTGATACAACTACTTCGCCTGAGCCAGTTATTATACCGCTGGACAATGACAGAATCAGATGGGCGATCAGTACCTTCGATCCATTCAAATCTCCTGGACCAGACGGAATTATTCCAGCGGACCTACAGAGAAATATGGAACTAGTCGTGCCCTGGCTCTCTGAAATCTTTACAGAATGTCTGAAAAGGGCATACATTCCTGCTTGCTGGAACCTGTGTAGGGTCGTCTTTATCCCCAAGGGGAGCAAGACGTCTCACACTAAACCTAAAGACTTTAGGCCTATCAGCCTGACGTCCTTTCTGCTCAAAACAATGGAAAGAGCTATAGATATACATCTTAGAATGTCCATACCAAAGGAACTTCTATCCCCCTCACAGCATGCCTACACAAAGGGCAAGTCTGTCGAAACTGCTCTCCACTCCCTGGTCAGTCACATAGAGAAATCTCTCGTACAGAAGGAATTCACTATGGTGGCTTTCCTGGACATAGAGGGCGCCTTCAATTTTGTCAAACCGGACTCGATCATCAACAGTATGATAGAGTTGGGGATTGACATCAATATCTGCAGGTTCGTAAAAAATCTGCTAACTAGAAGGGTCACAAGTGCATCTTTTGGATCTGCCACTGAATACAGAGCAGTGAATCGGGGCACCCCACAAGGGGGCGTCTTGTCACCGCTCTTGTGGAATTTGACCATCAACTCTCTACTGCTAAGCCTAGAGCGGAAGCTGGTTAAAACCGTAGCTTACGCTGACGACGTGGCAATAGCTATCTCTGGCAAATACCTGAGCACAATATCTCAGTGTATGGAATCTGCTCTGACACTCCTCAGCAAATGGAGTGTCAGCTGTGGGCTTGGCGTCAATCCGGCGAAAACCGAATTGGTGCTATTCACCAGGAGGCACAAAATCGGAGATTTTGCGCCCCCCAAACTAAACGGGACCACACTGAAAGTCTCGGACAACGCTAAGTACCTGGGCGTAATCCTAGATAGCAAACTATCTTGGAACCTAAACACCCAGTATAGAGCAAACAAGGCCCTCGTGGCTATTTACACCTGCAAAAGAGCAATTGGTCGCAGCTGGGGCATCGAACCCCGAGGGACCAACTGGATCTTTGAGACGGTAATTAAGCCCATAATTTTCTATGGGGTTATAGTCTGGTGGGAAGCGGTAGAAAAAGACTCCCACCGACGAACTATAGAGAAAATTTTTCGGCTAGCGGCGATCCTGATAACGGGAGCGCTCAGGTCTACTCCAACGAAGGCATTGTTCGCTATGTTGAATTGGCTTCCGGTGGATGTTCTGGCCAAACAGCTAGCTTTGACTGCGGCGATCAGACTGAACGCTACATGTTCATGGACGAGAACCGATCTTGGTCACTCCAGGATTCTCAGGCAGCACCAAGCGCTCCATGACTTCACCGACTACTGCCCACCGGAACCTTATTTTGGCGGGCTTTTTCAATCCATTGTTCCCAATAGGGAATATCACTCCCTACCCCCTGCCACCGAAGGGGCCATCAGAGTTTTCACTGATGGCTCCAAAAGAGGCGTAAACACTGGGGGAGGCTTCTATGTGGAAAACTTCAACGTCAAGGTTCCATTCAGACTTCGGGATGGCTGTAGCGTCCTGCAAGCCGAAGTCTCGGCCATTACAAGGGCGGGAAGATGGCTTAGGTATTATAGGATATCGGAAGACATCCATATTTTTACCGACAGCAAAGCGGCCATTGCTGCTATCAATGGTGTATACACTACATCGACGGTGGTAAACGAATGCCGGAAGTCTCTAAACGAGATAGCGAGACATTCAAGAGTAACACTAGTCTGGATTCCAGGGCACTCAGAGTGCACTGGAAACGATATTGCGGACGAAACTGCCAAAAAGGGAACATCATTGAGCAACATAAAAAAAATAGATTTGCTAAAGGTGAGTTTACATAATAATACAAAGTATTAACACTTTGTAGAATCAAAATATTATGAAATTCTCTTTGTGTATAAGAAGAGGGAACAAAAGTATGTTGCAGGTATTTTTCATGTTTACACGGATAATATTAATAAAATCAAAAGTCTGCGCTACGAAATACCTGGTGGATACAGTTCTACAATATTTACAAAAACAACATGAATTTGTTTAAGTTGTTTTTGTAGTTATTGTATAGAAATGATGCCACCTTCAATATATACTCTTAAAGCTGCCAATGTTTACTTAAAAAGACACCTCTGATAAAATGGTTTAGAAAATAAACATTTACAGAACGCTTGTCAGAGTTTTTATCCGTATTCTCTCTTACTCCTAACAATTTGCGTTTACATGATAAGATTTTTTTTAAATTTTTGACATACCGATATACATGTATTACCATGTAAAGAGGCCTTAAATAAATTTACAAAAAATTTTTGACAATAAATTTCTATGAAAAATTTTCAATATGTTGAATAACGTTGCTTTTTTTTTCCTGAAAATTGTTTTCAATAAAAGCCCGTATTTCAATTAAATTGCAGTACATTTCAGGATCCATACGACTTAAGATATTTTAAATAAGACAATTTTTTTTCGAGTCGGAAAAAAAAATTAAAAGCTTTTACGTAAAGAATTTAACGTATGTACAACCACAGAGCTGTAAAAGAATGACTCAAATCTGATTTTTAATTCACAATGATTTAGAGAAATATTTAATTAATTTAGTTCGTAAATTTTTATAATCAGAGAAATATTTGCAATGGAACAAGACTGGCAGTGAAAAAGGTGATGAATAACGTCATTGAGGCAACAATCATAAAAGGAAAATACAAAGGAGAGGATGTCTTGATCCCGCGTATACCGATGATTTTAACGGATTTACCATTCGATTTTAAACGTTTACAATTTCCAGTGCGTCTGCCCTTTGCTATGACCATAAATAAATCGCAAGGCTAGTCGTTGGAAGTTTGCCGAATCAAATTGGAGTTTCCCTGTTTCGCGCATGGACAATTATACGTCGAGTGTTCGCGCGTTGGAAAACCGTCATCTTTGTTTATTTACGCACCACAAAATAAAAAATATAATTTATCAGAAAGCTTTAGATTGATAAACAGACTGTTTTATAACTGTGTGTGTCTGTCAATATCAAATTAAAACCTTATAAATAGCCAGTATTTCAGGAAAATTCTGTTTTGTAAGTAAGCACATCATGTGAAATTAAACGAAAATAATAATAAAACTTCATTCATACCGAGCATTTTTTTTATTAATTATGGATTTAAGTTTATTTTATACAAAAGTTTAGGTCTTTTATTTTTCGATAGAGGCAGTACGAAGTCAACTTGTCATGCCATGTTAAAATTATATGATAAGTAATAAAATCATTATTACTACGAGTTATCTTGTAGCCTTAATATTCGAATTATAAGAAGAACTACATATAATTTCTGTTCTATTCCCCATCAAAAATAAAGTGAAAATATCAAAGGGAGAAGTGAAAAAATTCCGAGAGAAAAAAATTATTCACGATAAGGGGAATTTTTTCAGTGAACACATTTTCACGTTGCTATTCTGGACTGAATGAACTCACTTCATCGGAATTTATCATGATTGCAACTACACGAAAAGTGAAAAAATTACGGGGAAAACATTATTCACGATAGGGGTGAATATGTCGATTTAGTATTTTTAAAAAATTAAGCCTTTTTGAAAATCATATACGATATTTATATAAACTATTTCATATGTTTTATTAATTTTATTTTTAAGATTAGCATTAAATTTTGCTTTATGTATGCCAAGTGCTTATTTGATGAGAAAACCATTGTTAAATGTGGTATTGAGTACAAAATATTTCAATTCCCACATTAATAGATCTTATGAACTTATATGTGTGTGTATGTATACATATAAATATATATGTATATACATATATGTTAATAATTACGTAAAGTTATTCTTGAAGGATTCACATAAGTATGATTTTTTTTCTCTAGACAACCCTTACCTACAAAGGTTAGAACTCGGTATATTAACTCTGAGCCTACTTGTAGTTCCAATTTGATTTACCATTTTCATACACGTTTACCAACTAGGTACCCTACAGTTTTAAAAGTATAAATTGACTCGATATCGTTAGGTATTTCGCTAATTAACTAATGGACTAACTACTTCACTAGCTACAAGTAATGCAAGAATTCGCCTTTTGACTCTCTCACTTAGGTACATGTACACGCACTCAGTACATGCATAAATGTTAATGCCTTAAACCTTAATTTTTTTTACGAGTTGAAAAAAACTGTGCCGTTATTCCAAAGAAAATCAACAAAAAAATAAAAAAGATTTTATGTAAGTGTTATGATTTTGTGTTGCGGTACAATTGGAAGTTTGTGGTCAGTGAATGTTAAATTTTTATTAAAAAAAAGTGTTTTTTTTTAGAAATGTAAAATGAGCAGAGCAAAAGTCAACTAAAACGTTGCATAAAAAAAGAAAAAAAAACTATTAATTGAAAACTTTATATATAATGAAATATAAATTTGATAAATAAACGAAAATCAAAAAAAAAATAGATTTCTGTAGTATTTTAATTAAGGAAATATCACTAGCGATCTAACTGGTACATTTTGACAAGCGAAATAGTTTGTTCTTGCTGACTAGAGATTTCACCGGTATGATCTTGTCAATTGACTACCTTCAATGTCATCCCCATGTTAAAATCGTCAGTCGATTGCATTGCTAGTAGTTAGTCTGGTAGTTGGCGGTAACGACTGGTAGTTAGCGAAATCGCTAGTCATTCGCTAGCTACGCCGACTGCAGGGTACTACTGTGAAGTGTATGTGGGTATATGCGTGTTTGTTTTGTTAGCTGCTTTTGCCAGATAATAAATCTATAAATTTTTCATATGCATGTACATAGATATGTATATATCCTACACTGATGTGTAGTGTTATATCTTGTTGCCATTTATGTGTTTTATTCTTCAGTGACAGTTTTATTGCCCAATATACATGCATTTGGCCACATTTTCTATTTCCTGCTTTAGTTGTTGCATATTTTTTTTAACCAAAAAAAATTCAAAGGGGATACACTTTCTTATACATAAATTTATTACTGTATCCAAATGATCAGGCGTCTCAATTATTCAAACATTGATGCTGTTTAAGATTACTGGAAAGTATTATTTTTTTGTTTTAATAAATAGATAACTCAGAAAGCTTACATAAATTAAATAATACAATAAAAATATTATGATTTCTTTCGTAATATTGGAACTTTTGTCAATTAAAGTTCTATATCTTTATTGCAAATTTTTTTCAAAATATTAATGATATAACGACTGACAGTGTTATTCAGAAAAAGTAAGAGTAGGTTTAATATCCACTATTAAGCAAAATTCCTTAAAGTATTATTCACAAACGATTATTAACTTAATTTGCAGATGTTAACGCCATATTAAATGTTGACATTTTAAAGTACGTGGACCCCTACTTTAAACCTAAGTTAAAGTAAAAAAATGACATTTCTGTGCTGCTGACATTCATTTGTTTAAATGTACACCTTTTTATAAAACTAGTTAAAAAATAATAAATTTTTGTGGTTAATTGTGTAAAATATGGAAACATTAAATTTTATTAAAAGAATTGGTAAGTTAATTCGTAATACGAAATTTTTTTTAATTCTGTTGTACTTAGTCTGTGTTCACACGTGAAAGTTTTCTTTCATGAAACTGGTAGTTTGTAGGTGAGAGGGGAGAGAAGAATGCTGTCGGGTACACCCTTTCATGTTCTCTGAAATTCTGTTTTGTTTTGTAGTACGTGATTGCCAACCCGAAGTTGGCTGTAGCTTTATTTTTTTTTCTTTCGTGGTGGTGACAGCAAAAGTGTGTGTAAAAAAATAATGAAAGTGAAAAAAATAGAAAATTAAAAACAAAACTGGCCCAAAAATGGAAGCATCAAATAATGGAAAAACTTATAATTTGTATGCAGCAACACCCTTGCCTATTTAATGTAAAGAGTACGGATTATTTAGACAGAGTAAAAAGGCCCAGGCATGGAACAACATAGTGGAAGAAATGATGCAGACTGACTCTACGCTTAATATGGAAGAAATTAAACGGAAGTGGAGGAATTTACGAATGTAGTTTATGCAGGAACAGAGGCTACTAAATAGCTCAAAAAAAGTGGGGCTGGAATGGCAGATCTATATGTCCCAAAGCTCTGGTGCTATGACCAATTGTGCTTCCTCAAAACTCACACAGAAGTGAGATCAAGTAAAGACAACGTCGAGGTATGTATGAATTAAATTCAAGAATTAGTACAAATTTAATTTGTTATGTTTTTATTTCTTTTAGACAGAAAACGCTGTATCCGACTTTGGCGAAGAAGACAAATTAAGTCAAGAGCCCCCTAAAAAAAAGCAAAAGGTAATTTTGTTTTATTGTTCATATACTTACAACATGAGATAAAACTAGGCTTGTGTGTTGAGTAAATATTTAGTGTATGTACACATGTACATTCATATATATGTACATATGTATGTATAAAATTCTTGCAGCTATTATTGCAATTTAAAAATGTGTTTAATTAGACTATTATTTTATTTTTTGTTTAGAATGCAATCCATTCATTCCGCAATGACCTGGACAATTTAAAAACATTAATTTCGGGAAGAAAAGAAAAAAAATTTGCTTGGCTAGGAAATTTAGTTGCAACTCAGATGGATGAAGTACCAGTCGAAGACCAAGCTGACGCTGCTTGGCAAGTTCAGTGTCTTATGAGAAGACTAATACTACGTTCACACGGAACATGCTTCGCTCTCTATTCATGCTTCACATCCCAATCATGAGCGAAGCAACATGCTTCGCCTTACAAAATTTTGAGAGCGAATCAAGTAGATTAATAATGAATCTACTTGCCAAGCATGAAAAATTGCTGTCTTCTCTAACTTTTATCGGAATTTATCGGAAGTTTATCTGAACTAGATGCAAAAAACACAACAAAAACTTTAAAAAAAGTGAAAAATTGAATTAAAACTATAAAGATAAAACAACAATGGAAACAAAAAATATGTTTGTGCATTTTTAAAAATGCGTAATAATTTTAACTTGTTTTTTTTTTTGTCCATTTTAGATTTTATTTGTTATTAAAAAGAGAACTGTCAAATCGAAGCAAGTACACGAGTCGTGTGAACAGCTAGATTCATAAACATGCTTCAGAAAGCGAAGCAAGTGCTTCATCTTGTCGTGTGAACATAGTATAACAAAACAGCCTTCGACAAGTAGCAGTTCAGCTCCGTCATCCAAAAATATTTTGGAGCTATCCATGGAAGGACTGTTTGACGATGAGAACTTCTCTACTTATGAATAGGTAAAACTGATTTTTATATTTATTTCCAGTAATTTTATACTAAAATTTAAACTTGTTTCAGAAATATTTAAATAACAACCTTATTTTCCTGTCGCCATTGCTGGACAATGAGAAAAATTTTACTTTTTTTATGAAAACTAATCACATAGTGGCTGTGAATAATTTTTTGTTTTTAGGTTTAAGTGTGAAATGAACTGAACTATATATATTGAAGTACCTGTGAATTATTTTTTGTTTTTAGTTTTAAATGATTTAAACTGTATTAAAGTACATACATGTAATTAATTCTTTGTTTTTAGCTTTAAGATTGAAATGAACTATGTATATTGAAGTACCTGTGAATTAATTTTTTGTTTTTAGCTTTAAGTGCGTAATGAATTAAACTTTAATAATAAAGTTGCTGTGAACTATTTTTAATTTTAATTATATGTTTTTGTTTTCTTTTATTACCAAAAAGGATGTTTTATATGAAAGAAATGCTGATATAATAATATAGCATTTTTTAATAAATGGATTTAAACAGCATCAACACTCATTTTAAATGCCAAAATATTGGTAATGATTACTTTTCCTAAACTACTGAAAACTTAATAAAAACATAGTGAATAATGAATTTTTAAAGTCTAACCTCTTTTCCATTAAATTAAAAAGGTACTTTTTGCCATTTTGTCAATATTTATTGCGTCTATTTTATAATACATACTTTGAACATAAATATTTTTTATACACATAAATCTTTATACCCAATCCAGTTTACCTTCATTCTTAAAGTATGCTGTAAACTGTTGTCTAATGGCTTCCGCCTCACCTTTCCGTGGATTGTAAACGCTGCTTAAATTGTTGTGATTTACGTTTGGAAATACTGCATTTTTATTTTGCGTATAGTTTTCATCATTATGCAACAAAAAATTATGTAAGGTAACACAAGCAAAGGTAATAAATTCTACCCTTTCCACTTTTAAATTCACTGGCGTTGAGAAAACTCTGAATCTGTTAGCTAACATACCAAAAGCATGTTCTACCACATGCCTTGCTCGGGAGATTCGTGCGTCAAAAATTTGTTTTTCTTGACAGTTGGTGTGGTAAGGGTACGGTTTCATTAAATGCTTCTGCATTGGAAATGCATCGTCTCCAACTATGACATATGGAAGACGACGACCATTACCAACCATAGCATCAAGCGGTATCTCTTTAGCTTCTTGGAGAACTGTGTATGTATGTATGTATGTACTTGATACATAAAAGACAAAATTGTACTTTAAGATGCTGGTTGATGCAGGAGATATTCATGGCCTCTCCCAAGCCACGGTAAGCAGAATTTGTTCTAAAGTCTCCCGCGCCATTGCGAAACTTGCAAAAGACAAAATCAAAATGCTTTCATCTATAGAAGAAGAAGTAAGAATATCTAAAAAATTTAAAGAAATAGGCAACTTTCCTATTGTTATCAGTGCCATTGACGGAACCCATACAAAAATTAAAAAAACCGATGGTGAAGTAGACCACGGGGGATTTTTATATCATCCAAAGAATTCACAAGTATTTTCAACAAAAACTTTTACTCAATTATAACAATAGCTTTACTTAAGGTACGGTCACATCTGTCAAACATTTGCCCAAAAAAGCGTAACCACTAAATACGAATGAGAAAACTTTTGATTTAGATACCTGTTTATTACGTTAAACAGTTTCCTGTATAAGTTATAGAAAATGTAATAGAATATTATCTTATTAGATGCTGTTTAACTTAATAAATAAATGCATAAATCAAAAAGTTTTTCATTGGTATTTAGTGGTTACGCTTTTTTGGGCAAATGTTTGCCAGATGTGACCGTACCTTTACTTACTTTGTCCTCTTCGTTCAAATTTTTGGATCTTTTTCTTTTAATATCCTCTGCTTTATCCATTTTTTATGAAATTTTCAAAATATTTACCAAAAATTAGTTAGCAATGTAATGGAAATCTACAGAACTTTTTAGTGATTTACATACAACAAACTCAAGTAAACAAAGCTCGTACTCGGATTAAAATTTTATCCGATTATCTGAAGTAATTTGAATCCTTAACAAAAAATAGCCGTATTTATTTATTTTACATTACTATAAATGTATTTAGTTTATGTAGTAATGTAATATAAATATTAATTTACATCTTTAATAAGAAAAAATTTAATATTATATTAAAACTATACAAAAATGTATTAATATATCCGAATATCCGGATGAATTAAGAATCGTTTTTTTGCATCGTTAACTATAAAGAGACAAGAGAGAATGGTGGTATTGCCAGTATCAACATGTTAAATTTATTAAAGCATACACTACCCTACAAGAAATGGATAACCGAAACTAACACAAGCAACATTTTTTTACTAACACACTTGCAACAATTTTATATTGAATTTTTTCTATTGGTGCTTCCGCTGTTTCGTTTTTGTAATAAAATTTTAAGGATTGTTTTTATAATGTGTATTGTTTATTTTGGTTTAGCAATTTAATTTTCATTTGAATAAAAGTTCTATAAAAATTTATTAATTATGCGTTCATACATTTTAATAATTTACTTATTTATTATAAAAAAATGTAATTTGTATACAAAATGGATTTGGGAAATTTTGGGGGTATTTTGAAAGAAAACGTAAATTGTTGCTAGTGGCAATTGCAGGCAAATATTGCATTAGTTGTCCCACTCTAACATGTTTGTTAGAGTGGCACATCTAATGTACATATGCAAAAAATTTAGTAAGAATTTTTATTCTGTCATTCTGAGTAGACGCTGCATTCTGTAATGCTGTTTTTTCCTGTGCTATTTATAAACTTTTAGTTTTTAATTCTAAAAGATAAGTATAATGAGTAAAAGGCACATGCAGAATTTATTTGTTAATGAAAAAAGGACATATAAGTCCAATGTGGAAAAATTTAAGGAGTTGTTACATTCCAATGAGAAAATGCACTTAGAAAATGTGCAAAGTGTATGTGAAGATTTTGAAAGTGTGGTTGATGACGCAGTCGCATCCACATCTACATACGTGTGAGGTGCTTCCAACAAATACAGGTGAGTGCAGTGATAAGTCGTCCTTAGGTTTTGTAGAAAACCATCCTGTATATGTGGATGGTAAAAAAAAATGTGAGGAGGTAAGATCATGGGCTGTTAGGAATAAAGTTTCTCATACAGCTTTGGATGATTTGCTCCATACATTAAAAAGGGTAGGTGTTAATGATTTGCCATTATCATCAAAAACTCTTTTTAAAACAAACCAAGAAGAAGTTTTGAAAGTTTCGACTATTTCCGAAGGGGAGTTTATGTATTTAGGAATACAAAAATACTTCCCTTCGGGGATATTCGATTATTTAGATGGAAAGGAAGAGGTTTCAATCGATGTGGGTATTGATGGCTGTTTTTCAGGTTTTAACCGAAAAGACAGTTTCATGGCAGACTTTTGCACAGAAGTGAAACTGCTTTAAGAAAATGGCATTAAAATAGGCCCTAAACAAAACTTGTTGAGATTTAGTGTTCGCTTATTTGTTTGCGATTCCCCAGCTAGGGCTTTTGTCACGGGAGGTTACCCATAATAGTAAGAATGGGTGACCCAAATGTTGCCAAGAAGGTATATATAAGGAGAGAAGAGTATGTTTTTCAAAAGAATCCGATATTTGAAGAACTGATACGACATTTCACTTTAGGTGTCATACTTCTCACCACATAGATGCATTTAAAGAGAATAGAAGTATTTTAGAGGAAACTGGTTTTGAAATGGTTTCTCAGCTCCCTTTAGATAGAATGCATTTAGTTGATTTAGGAGTCACTAAAAAATTGCTTAAACTTTTAATTTGTAAAAGTAATACAGTATAAGAAACACTTTTCCAGACACCATGCACATTTCCATATAACTACGTGCTAAATAATCCTTATATAAGAAACTCGCTTATAAGAAAAACTCTGCTATAAGAAACAAATTTTTATGAAAAATTACATTCCTTCCATAGAAAATTGTACGTGTATAAGAAAGTATTCTCACAATGAAAATTTTTTCAATTTGGGGAAAAATAAAAATTTTTTGATTATATTTTATAATTTACATCTGTGAACACTGGTCCAAATTTCAAATGAAGTAGTTAAGACGAAGAAGACGCATATAAGAAAATATCTTTCCTA
Organism: Lypha dubia; assembly: GCA_947311025.1. NCBI lineage: Eukaryota > Metazoa > Arthropoda > Insecta > Diptera > Tachinidae > Lypha > Lypha dubia. Next base: position 27,995,345 of record OX371262.1, on the reverse strand, counting down.
TATGCGTGTTACATATATAAGAAAATATCTTTCTTATATGCGTGTTCTCTTTATAAGAAAGCTCGCATATAAGAAACAAAATATGTACATTTTCAGACTTTCTTATATGCGTATTGTACTGTATAGCAAAAATTGATGAAAAAATTTATTTCGTTGCTAATTATGTTCCATCTGAATTTTGCCGTGTACCCAGAAAATTAGATGAAATTATAACCATTCCTGGCTACATTTGGGGCATCCATTCTTACTATTATTGGAAACTATCTAAACTTTTCGGTTTCTTAAAACCTGAAAACAGCCTATCATAAATGGTTTAACATTAGCAAAACCTACAATTGGTCCAAGAGTTCAAAACTTCTTCTTGGTTTGTTGTTAATGAGTTATTATGAGAGATTAACATCTACCCTGTTTAATGTATGAAGCAAATCATCCAAAGCTGTATGAGAAACTTTATTCCTAACCGCCCATGATCTTATGTCCTCACATTTGTTTTACCATCCACATTTAAAGGATGATTTTCTACAAAACCTAAGGATGACTTATCACTGCACTAACCATTGAACCACACTTTCAATATGTTCACTTACACTTTGCACATGTTTTAAGTGCATTTTCTTATTGGAGTGTAACAACTCCTTTTACTTTCTTCTGTTTTATTTTTTACATTCGACTCATATGTCTCATTTTTAAATAATAATAATAATAATAATAGTGATACTAATAATAATAATAACAATAATAATAATAAAAAGTTATTATAATAATAAAATACTTTTAATATAATAATAAAAATGATAATAATAGTAATAAAAATGATAATAATGATAATAATAATAAATGATAATAATAACAATAATAATAATAACAATAATAATAATAAAAAGTTATTATAATAATAAAATTCTTTTAATATAATAATAAAACTGATAATAATAGTAATAATAATAATGATAATAATAATAATAAAAATGATAATAATGATGAACGCTGATGAGACGGTGTAGCGGCCTATCGAAATCAGTAGTACTGATCCGTTCTGCTAATCCAATTGAATGTATAAGTTAAAAATAAATTAATTACGTAAAAAATAATAATAATGATAATAATAATAAATTATAATAATAACAATAATAATAATAAAAAGTTATTATAATAATAAAATTCTTTTAATATAATTACATGAACTTTTCACAGAATATATATGATGGGGCTACCCAAGAGAGTGTTGCTGAAGGCAGTGGTGAGCAAAAAATGATACATTTATTTTGAAAATATATTCATTTGATATATTTTTTTGCTAAATTTTCCAAATTAAAAGACAGACGTATATTGAAAGACACTCGACGAAGGAAGAAAGTGATGCTGAAAAAAGTGATGCAAATCAAGGTAAATACAAATAAATTATTTTAAACATTATGATATAAACGACCGTTATTTATTTCTCGTTTAAGAAATTCTTAAAACATTGGCAGATATATGCAAAAGACTGAAAAATATTGAGAGAAATCAGAAAGTTTTAAGTAATGGGCAGGCCACAATCGTCACCAATCAAGAGGCGATAGCCAAAAAACTTGAGCAGATGGAAGAAAATGTAAGTTATTATATTCGAAGAATATCGAAATATTGGAAAATAATAAAAATAAAGTTTTTTACAAAAAAAAAACCTTGACCTCGAGCTTGATTAATTATCTCATAGACTGTAATAAAAAGGTCGAATAAATAAACTTAAAAAAATTTCATGTGTAAATTTTAATATTTATATTTCTTTCACAGCTTATGTACATCCACCGATTAAAGGGGGTGGCGGAAGATGTCAGCAGTGTCATACGTGGCATCTTTACAGATGATCTGCTGCAGATGTACAATTGGGATGGGACGTGGGAGAAGAATTCCCTAGGTAAACTTTACCTTGTAAATAAGATTTTAAGAGGTATGTTTGTACATGTTTTTACACTTCTATGATATAGGAATATATTTCTATTTATGTCTTCTTCAAATTTCAGACGTTTTCCAAAAGGTGCCAGCAATGGAATTTGAAAAAATGTAAAAAAGGCGATAGAGAAAAGCCACAACAGAGTGAAACAAATAAAATTTAATAAAAAATAAATATAGTTATTATTTATTATATGTATGTATATATATTTTTTATTTGTTATAATGTATATTAATATACATATATATAATTAATATAAAATATGAAATAAATTCATTTTGTAATGGTTAAAATTGACGGATATATTCGTTAGGTGTGACTAGTTAGTGCTAACCAATATTTTGGTTAGGTTTGACTAGTTAGTGCTTACCAATATTTTGGTTAGCTGTGACTAGTTAGTGCTAACCAATATTTTGGTTAGCTGTGACTAGTTAGTGCTAACCAATATTTAAGTTATCATTGACTAATAAAAAGTAGCAGAGTAAGCAGTACAGATATATGTTATTTAGTCGGGGAAATTAATCAGTTAGAGAAATATGCTAAATTACACGTATACAAGAGTTTCGGTTAGTTTTTGCATATTGCTGTTAATAAAATAATAGAAACCATAACCGACATATCCGTCAGCACTACCAGTTAAATAACTAGTTATATAACCGGTAGTGTTCTTGTAGGGTAGTTAATATCAGCGTTGTCAACTTGGTGCGTTTTTTGGTGCTTTTCTAAATGTTTTTTTTTTTGCGAAAAATATCTGAGTTGGTACGTGGTGCGCTTTTCTTTTAATTTTGGTGCATTTTTTAATTTTGGGTGGCGCCAAAACATATTAAACACAATTTTTTGTTTCAGTATGAGAAAAAAGAATTTTGTACAAAAAATACAACTGTTTCAATAACATTTCATTCAATTGTGTACAATATTTACATTCAATTTTACAGACCATAATAAGAGCATCCATTAATGATGTTTAAGAAGTACCAAAACACATTCACGAAAACGGTTAAACCGTCTTTTTGGTATAGATAATTTGTAACATTTCATTATAAGAAATTTGTTTTCCCTTTTAGATTTTCAGAGTATATAATTGTTTGTTGTCGTAAAAGTTGCTGTCAATTCTGTTACAGAGCTTAGAAAAAACAAAGAATTCTCGAGACTAGCGATCATTGTTTGATTTTTATAAAATGCATAAAAAAGGCGTTTATATAAAGTGTTGTAACACTAAAACTAATAAAATTTCTATTTACTAAAAGAAATATTTAAAGTTAGTGCCAATAATGTAGTATAAAAAAGGAGATCATAAGCGAAATACAAAAAGATTTGGGAATCACAATGTGAGTTCAAGCAATGGATTCGGCCTTGACCAAATAATAGCACAAAAGCAAGATGTATTTATTGCAAATACGATATCACGCCTAAATATCCAACCTTGTTCTGCATGCTGGAACACGGAAACACATTGCAGCTTTAAGCCCATTTAGCTACAAACGATATCAAGAACCAACATTGTACAAAATGTTTTATCCCATTACAAATATGATGTCATGCCATTAGAAGTACAATTTGAATCCGATGTCGAAACATTATCTAGTATTAAAAAAGGGTGGAGAATGATTCACTTTATGCAATGGCACAATATTGTATCAACATTAGAATTTTAGACTAAAGTTAAATGTAGTAAAGACGCAAAATTAATTCAATAAAAATTTTCAATAAAAAAAAAATTCTGAACTTGGTGCGTTTTTTGTTAAATGGCGCGTTTTTTTCTCCATTTTGGTGCCTTTTGAAATTTCAAACTTGCCAACGCTGGTTGTTATGGTGTTATTGCATACTATTTTTTAACATAGGTTTGTTAGCGTTAAAGTCGCTGGTAACTAACACGAACTTCAAACCTTAATTGAAATTTTTTTTTGCATACGGCTGTGAGGCTTTGCAGAGACGATTCAGAAAAAATATTATCCTAGTAAAAAGGTTGTATATATAATTGAACATATTTTCTTTTGCTCCAAAGAATTGATACTAAAAATATTTAGCTAATTATTAAAAAGAAATGAAAAGAACTATGCAAACGTTTTTTAATTAGATTTTATTGTTGTACTAGCTGATCCCGGTGTACTTCGCTACCCCCCTCGTTATAAAATAAAATTAAAAGTATTTATATATCCTATTGTGAAAACTTAATGACCATCGGTCCAATAGTTAAGACTATATTAAGATTTTTTATTTTCCTATAAAGGGGCGTGGTCCCACTCACTTTTCTCCTAGTACGTATTCCTAATTATGTCAATACTATATGTACCAAATATCATCGGCGTAGGTCAAAAAATGCCCAAAATATGGCGATTTCAATTTTTGGGTTATATGGGAGCTGCCACGCCCACTTGTCCGATAACGCCCATTTTTGTCCTGATTACTCACATTAGTAACATATGAACTATTGCAATGTTTCAAAACTCTTGCTATCACAATAGTCAAGATATATGATGTTATTCAATTTATGTGGGAGGGGCTACGCCCACTTGAAATATTAAAAGCCTAAAACCATCCTCTATAAATTCCCTTTTGAATGACACCAGTTTGGGTCAAATCGGTTGGATAGTTTCCGAGTCTATAGCGAACATGGGTACAAACATTTTTTGTATTTTATATATATAGATTAAAGAAATTTTATAAAGTGTGTTCGTTTACAGCAAATTTATACAAATTTGCACTTGATTTTAATGAAACGCGTTTGTTTACACATGAATTTCAAAAGAGAGCATCATTTAAGAGTGTAAAGAGACAATCGTCTCACTGAGAGCCTGCAAATTTTTACTGGACAAACTTTTGCCAGTAAAATCCAGTAGAACAAAACATCAGGAGATTGGGCATTGTAGGATATAATTTGCTGGCAGCACTGTAATGTTTAATATATAATAATAAATAAAAAAAAAAAACCCCAAAAAAATAAAAAATTCCCCAGCTAGCATCCAGTAAAAATAAGTCGCGTATTCTATTTGTAATTGTGTATAAATAGAGTATGTAATGACCCAGCAGTCGGCGTAGCTAGCGATTTCGCTAGCTACCAGTCGTTACCACTAACTACCAGCAATGTACCCGCTGACGATTTTAACATGGGGATGACATTGACGGTAGTCAAATGACACGATCAGACCAGTGAAATCACTAGCCAGCAAGTAGTTAGTTCTTTCGCTAGTCATAACGTACCAGTTAGATCGCTAGTGATATTTCCTTAATGAAAATACTACAGAAATTTAAATTTTTTGGATTTTTTTTATTTATAAAAAAAAAAATAAATAAAATTTAAATAATTAATTTATAGATTAAAACTCAAAATACATTACTTAAAGGTTTAAAAGAGTATATACATTATATAAAATATTATTTGTCTGTTTTTAAGGGTTTTTTTTTTGCGACTGAATTTGCTTTTATCTCCTTTTTTTTTTTTGAAGCTGAATAGCTGTTCTCAACTGGTCTTCAGCCGGGACAGGTAATTTTGAGTTAAATAATCTGGAAATGAAATCTGGAATCTGGAAATATTTTAAATATATAGATATTACCTATGAGAGCGGAGTACACATATGCAAGTTCTTTTAAACTTTTTTTGCCATGGATCCCATCAATGTTGTAGGCCATGACAACATTGTTACTTAATATATATTTTAAGTTTTTTTTTTTATTCAAAATCATAACACTTACATAAATCTTTTTTATTTTTTTGTTGATTTTCTTTGGAATAACGACACAGTTTTTTTCAACTCGTAAAAATAAATTGATGTTCAGGTATGTAACAGGTATGCATGTACTGAGTGCATGTACATGTACCTAAGTGAGAGAGTGAAAAGGCGAATTCTTGCATTACTTGTAGCTAGTGAAGTAGTTAGTCCATTTTTCGTTAGCGAAATAACTAACTATTTGGAGTCAATTCCTACTTTGAAAACTGGTGGAGACGTTCAACGAAGCTACCTTACAAGTAGTGAAAAAACATTTGCACATGAATACTGGAGAGGTTAAGTGGCTTTTACCGAAAAACAACGGTAGTTTCTATTCAGCCATTGCTGTTGAAAAATCTACAAAAGGGATGTATAAATATTAAATTTTTCCTACTACCTAATATTCTCTGATGATAAACATTTACGAACTTTAGCCTGTACAAATATATACATTTATTAATAAAAATCAAGAGATTGGCATTGTAGGATATAACTGGCTGGCAGCATTGTAATGTTTAATATATGGTGAAAAAAAAAACAATTGCTGAATTCACAATTTGTATCGTCTATCTTGTATGAAATACACTCTTGTTTATATGTTTGTGAACACCTAGTGTATATTGTATCGGCTTGGATCCATAGCTGCCAGATTTGACGATTTATCGTCATTTTGACGATTTTGGGTCCTAAAAATGACATAGTGACGATGGGTCGATTTATGCCCTAATTTTGACGATTTCAAATAATTCAAGTTTGCAACATTTATTTGTACTATTAGAGCAACATTGAACTGCTGAGAAACTTTTTAAAAACTAGTTTGCTTAAAACTGAAAACTTTTATTTAACTGATTATAAAAACAAAAACAATTTTTTAAATTTTGAAGACATTTATTTAGGAATATTTGCCAGAGACGTATTGTAAGAATCACAATTAAATGCAAAAGAAAAATGTGATATTAGTAATAATTGTATTAATTTTTATATAGAGCTTTGTGATCAGATATTATCATGATTTGATTTTGAAAATATATATAAAATAATTTTCCTATTTTGTTGAAGAAACTGAAAACCAAGAGCTAGAAACAGAGTTCAGAAAATTGAAATTACTGTCCTGATAAAAACATATAACTATTGGATTTTTGGAAAAAACTATCAGAGATGCAAACGAGGTATTCTAGTCTTTTGTTTCCGATTTTGACTAAATTTATTACAAAAATCCTAGTTTTACCACATTATTCAGCATATATGGAAAGAATTTTTAGTCAGGTAAACGCAAATAAGACTTAAATGAGAAATTGAAAAAGTAGTCTTTGGAGGCAATATTATATTCAAAAGATTATTTAAAGCTAAACAAATGTACCTGCAATGATATGATAGCTGTAACTGAATTAATCAATATGTTTAATTGCAATATACTTATATTTGTAAAATATATTTGGGGTATTCACACTGTAGTCATAAGTCATATGTTATAAAATAATAGCACACCAAAATATGACAAGTGTGAACAACCCCGTCATAATTTAGTGTGCTATGTCATAATTGTGCCAGCTGATACAAAAAAAACATTTAAAAATACAATTTCATATCAAAATGTAATGTAATTAATGTAATTTTTTATGCATGGAGAATTTTGACAGCGTATATAATGAATTCACCGTTTACTCAAACAAAATGCCTGTTGTTTGCTTTGTTGTTGATTTATTGTAGTCGTAATAAATTTGCCTTTTGCACGAAAATTACATTAAAATGGCGCCGGAAAATATCATGGTGTAATAATATCAGGTCTGCGCAACAAGGAATATGGTTTTTTGTAGGGTTGTGTTTTGACCGTTAAATAATCTGCAAAAAAATGGTAAGTTTCACGGTCTTGTCAAAAGTTGTTTACATTTTTGGCCGCCATTATGAATATTTTTGTTTACGTTATGCTTTTTGTTTTTGCATAACCACTAAATACATACAAACCACATTTTGTTATGTTTTGTATACAGCTTTTTTTGAAAATATTGTGATAATTTTACACAAACAAAATGCATGTTGTTTTTTATTGTTGTTTCATAAGAGCACCTTATATTATTACACCATGGAAAATATGTAACAAATTTGACAGGACAGTTAATGTATAAATTCACTTGATTTCGCCACTGCAACCACCTTATAATTAATTCGTCTCCTGGTAATGAATTTGCCTTGTTTTCATTTTGTTATTTGTAGCGGCGGCTTGTTAATATTATCGCCGGCTCGAATAAGGAGTTACAGCTGCTCGACTAAGATTTCTACTGTTATTTTATGACAAACCAAAAACATACCTTAAAAAGTCTTATTATTTTATGACTTTTTTGCTTGAAGCACAACAACAACTTTTTTAAACCATTGTAAAATAATAAGACATTATGACAATGTGACTGATATGACCACAGTGTGAACACCCCAATTATACATATACGTATGTATGTAGAAAAAGTGTTTCCAAAAATGAAATTTAAAATGCATGTTTTACTAAATTGAAAAAAATAACTAAAAGATTTGATATTTTTGTTTTTTTTTTCCGTACAATGTATAAATATATTTCAAAGTATTGAAAAATATGCAATCTATTTAGTACATGTGATTTTATTGTGAATTCTAAGTGAAGTATTTGATCTCTGTATTTTAAATAATGATGTTTTTTAATAAGATTTGTTGATTTAAGAGTTTTGTTATGTTTTGCCTCTAATAAAAATATGGTTTATTGGTAAAAAAGCGATTTTTTCATTTGACGTTTTTATGACGATTTCAATAAGCTATATTGACGATAATGACGATTTTTGCCCAAAAATATGACGATATTACCAAGAAAAATCTGGCAGCCATGCTTGGATCTTGTATTGATGGACGAAAGAAGAACAAGCACCATACAAATACTCTCTGAGAGTATATACATATACTCTCTGAGTATTGTATGAAATACGATTTTTGCAAAACATATGAAATAAAAGTGTAATGGTGTATTTTCTTTTTTATATGAAAATTACCAACAACACATTTTACACTATTGTATATGATACTATAATACACTCCATACAATGATACAAGAGGTTTTGTGAATTCAGCAAATAAAAAATTTCCCAGCTAGCAACCAATTATTAGTGAGAAGTCGCGTATTCTCTTTGTATGTGATGGTCAGCGTTACCGTTGACAATTTTCAAAAAGGGGCACAAAAAGGAGATTTTCCAAAAAAAGGCTCATAAAAAGGGGATTTCTATGAAAAAAAGGGGCATGTTCAAAAACACGAAAAAATAAAGCAAATAAATACGTTTCATTTCTAAAAACAAAGCTTAACAAACATTTTTATTAAAAGTACATACATATAACGAAAAACAAGCAAGAGAAAACAAAATATGTCATATGGTGTACATAAATTTAAAATAAATATAAAATTTGAAAATATGTGTATTCATTTTATGAAAAAAAAAAATATATAGCTACGAAAAATAAAATATAGTTCAAGGTAACAATAAGATAAGACACATATACCTAAATTTATTCTCTTAGAGGAAAAGCATTTAGTGTTGATAACAAATTAAATATACGATTTGCAAGAGAAAGACAATTATGTAAATTTTCTATATATCTCATTATTAAATTAAAAGATATGTATAGTCACATAGTTTTGCACTCAATACCTATTTTTTTGAAACTGTTCTTCTGTATTTTTGAATAAGTTCATCGCTAGGAATCCAATCTTCCAAGTCACTTTAAAACAAATTTAAGGCGGATAGCATGGACTGACAAGTGTCTACTTTCAGTCTATTTGTTAATTTATTTTTTAGTAATGCTAACTTCGAAAAAGCACGTTCAGCAGAAGCACTGCTATGTGGCAAAGTAAATATATATGACGCAAATTTATACAAGTTTGGATATAATTTGTTGTCCAAACAGTTTTTTAAATTTCCTATTTCATGCCAAAATGTGTCAGGCTAAAATATTTTTAAAATTGCCTCATAGCTTTTGACATTCGCTTTGCTTTCTAATAGCTTGAACTCAGTTACAAATTCGTCTGGTTTACTACAAACAGAAAAAATTTCAAAGTAGTTAATGTCCTCAACTGATTTGATAAAAACTGGATCTAAATACTTCAATACACACAGTCTTTTATTGCTAATATTAATTCTTGATAAAATTTCCCTATACAATTTTTGATAAAAAAGCAATATTTTGCTTTTAATATTCATAATATCACTCCTTGAGGTCTCGTTAGCATTTATTTGTAGCTCGGCTTCATGGCCAATATATATATATTTTAAAAGTATCTTTAATGTGTAAAACATTAAAAAAAACAATATTTTCTTCGCTTGTTTCTAAAATGTATTCTTTTTTGTTCAAAATCGGCACAAAATAAATCATATTGATTCATTTAAATTAAAGGGGATGTTAACGCATGGTAACCCTGTGCGTTCGTTATTCTGTAACGAGTTTTTTCCCCTCTCTCTTTTTTTTTTGTCGTCTGGGTGACTGAAAGAAAGAGTTTTTTGAGAAAGAGTTTTTCTTCTTGTAATATACGTGGGACGAATAACATCGTAGTTACGCCAGACAGCAATTGAAAAATTAAATTAAATTAAAACTGGATTAGTTTTTCAAATAAATAAATCAGTTAACTAAAAATTAATAAATTCAGTAAAATAAATAAGAAAAAGTGAACAGAATTACGCAGTTGTGTAGGAAGATAGAAAAGTTTAAAAGATTCATAATTGCAAATTTATTGTGACTAAACGAGTAGTAAAAATAAAAGATTAAACAGAAAATCAAACTAAGTGGAAAAATAAAAATAACTAGTTTTATAAATAATTTGTATCTACATATATGAAATAAACAAAAGAACAAGGAAATAAAATCAAATAAATAAAAATACCCAAAGTTTAAATTATTAAGTTGAACGAAACGGCAAATTTCCAGGTTTAAGTATTGCATATTTTCTCGTTTATCACGATTTCTCCTCTAATCAATTTTGGATTATTACATTAATACATATATACTTACCAGTGGAACCATAAATAAGTATATTGCGCCAATTAATCTAAGGAGCGATTCAATCACCTACAACAACAACAACACCAGCAAGAATAACAGCAACAGCACAGCTTTATTGCAACAGTAAGAACCCCCACCTCCATAACCAGATGTCATCGGTAAGTCTTCAACTTTTAATTAGACATTTTAAATTGTCCAACCCCCGTGTGCCCTGCACATTTTGGTCCTTCGAACCGGATCCGGATCATCTATAACTCGGCACCCCCCTTTTGCTATCGGGAAAACCCGCCTTTTTTTATATATTTCATTTTGTGAGATATGTCGTTTTGTAACTAAACGGCAATTAACCCCCTTTGTCTCAAACAAATTCTATTTTTTCTTCCCAAATGATCTAACATCATTTTTGTGAGATATGCCATTTTTGTAATAAATGGCAATTAAACCCCGTTCTGAACATGTGTGTATAGCTGCCAGATTTTTTGAGGTAATATCGTCATATTTTTGGGCAAAAATCGTCATTATCGTCAATATAGCTTATTGAAATCGTCATAAAAACGTCAAATGAAATAAACCGTTTTTTTTTCAACAAAACATATTTTAGTAGAGGCAAAACATAACAAAACTCTTAAATAAACAAATCTGATTAATAAAACAGCATTCTTTCGAGTACAGAGATCAGATACTTCAATTAGAATTCACGATAAAATCACACAAATCCAAATCCTTTAGTTATTTTTACTCTAATTTAGTAACATATGCATTTTAAATTTAATTTTTGAAAACAAATTTTCTAAAAATGTATAAAAACTAAAATAAAGTTTATACAATAAAAATATGTATAATTGTTAAAGAAAATAGACTTGTATACATATACATACATACATTCATATGTGTATAATATATTTTACAAATGCATATATATTGCAATTAAAGATATTGATTAATTCAGGTACAACTGTTAAATCATAGGAGCTTAAAATAATCTTTTGTAATTAATATTGCTTCCAAATACGACTTTTTTTAATGAATTTCTTACTTTAGTCTTATTTATGTTCACCTGACTAAGTTTTATTTCCACATTTGCTGGGAATAGTGGTAAAACTAGGTTTTTTGTAATAAATTTAGTCAAAACCGGAAACAAAAGACTAGAATCCCCCATTTGCATTTCTGATATTTTTTTTTCCAAAAATCCAATAGTTATATGTTTTTATCAGTGCAATAATTTTAATTTCTGGCTCTTGGCTTTCGCTTTCTTCAACAAAATAGGAAAATTCTGTTATAATTTCAGAAAACCAACTTTTTTCTACATTAATAATTTTAAATGGATTAATTTGGCCAAGAGCTTTATATATTTATTTTCAAAATCAAATCTGGATAATATCTGTTCACAAAGCTCTATATAAAAATTAACACAATTATTATTTTTCTTTTGCACTTATTTGTGCTTCTTCAAATTCATCTCTGGCGAATATTGCTAAATAAATGTCTTCAAACTTTAATAAATTGTTTTTGTTTATATAATCAACTAACTGAGCGCCCCGGCTGCGGACGGAAGATATTTACTTTTATAAATTTCGATTTACCTAATCAAAGCACATCACGACTTTTACGAAAAGTCATAAATCATGAACGCGTCGACCGATTTCGATAAACCATCTACGCGACCATACGAACAAACCCTAAAAATTTAATCCAATGTTTGACCGTTCGTGAGTTATAAAATCACAACACACTTGCAACAATATTTAATATATATAGATGAACTGCCTGTTTTTAGAAAATGAAAACAAAATAGTGAGTGAGAATTTATATTGAAAACAAAAACAAATTTTCGTATTTTATTGTTGTTTTCAATATAAATTCTCACTCACTATTTTGTTTTTATTTTCTAAAAACAGGCAGTAAATAAAAGTTTACAGTTTTAAGCAAACTAGTTTTTAAAAAGTTGCTCATTAAAATTTTCAGCAGTTCAGTTGCTTCAATAGTACAAATAAATGTTGCAAACTTGAATTATTTAAAATCGTCAAAATTAGGGTATAAATCGTCCCATCGGCACTATGTCATTTTCAGGACCGAAAATCGTCAAAATGACGATAAATCGTCAAATCTGGCAGCTATGCATGTGTGTACAGTCTCGTCGTAAAACGTTAGTTTGACGAAAAAACTTTCCATTCTTATTAAATTAGTGTTCTGTTTTTTTATATATAAAAAAACACTAACGGTCCGCGAAATATAAACATATGTACATACATATATGTATGTATCTACATACCTGTGAAGCAGACCATACATTCATATTTCTCGCACAAAGAGAAACAAAAATAATCAAGAAGAAAAAAAATAAGCTGATGAATTTGCCCTTGAACAAGTACATATGTACATGTCACATCACATCGCAACAGCTATCCATACATATACATATAAGGAAATAAATAAAGATTGTCTGTGCCATTAACCACGTCACTATATGCAGTACATACCAACAGCATGAATAAATAAAAGTTACCAAAGCAACTAATGTTGTGGTTCGTTGTTGCCCCTCAAAAGTAAATGCCAACAAGAATCTTTCAACTTGATATGCTTTACGTATAAAAGGTGGATGATTTTTTTTTCTCATTAAAATGCGAGTGAACGATCAAGCTCACAACTAAACATACACACAGACATACGCGTGTATGGATGAATACATTTACTTCTGGTGGATGATATATTTTCACTACAAGAGCGAGTGAATGATCAACAAAAAAATAATAAAGCATACATACGTACATATGTATATACACTTGTATGTATGATTGCATGTACTTCTGTTAAATAAATAGGTCAGTAGAACATACGCAACAGCTGATACATAAGAACATTTATTAACAGGTGGTTACGAGGGCAGCACCGCAAGTACCCAAAGGAAAAACAAATTATATTTTTATATTAATAAACCGAAATGTACTAATGAATACAGACTTAATACGTAATTAACCCCCGTCGCACACATGTCAGAGCATTAAATAAATATTTTTCGCTACATGAAATCGTGAAAACAATAAGTTGAAAATTTATTTAACTATTTTCAATACTTATTACTAACCCCCATTATTTTTAAAAATATATCTAACCCCCATTATTTTTAAAAAATATATATAACCCCCATTATTTTTAGAATATATAACCCCCATACATTGGTCGCTTATACGAAGCACCACTGAAAATTTTCTTAAAGGTTTTCACCCATATATACAGGTCGCTTATAATCAGCACCTTTGAAGATTATTTTGAATCTTTATAACCCCCATACATTGGTCGCTTATACGAAGCACCACTGAAAATTTTCTTAAAAGTTTTCACCCATATATACAGTTCGCTTATAATCAGCACCTTTGAAGATTATTTTGAATCTTTATAACCCCCATACATTGGTCGCTTATACGAAGCACCACTGAAAATTTTCTTAAAAGTTTTCACCCATATATACAGGTCGCTTATATTCAGCACCTTTGAAGATTGCTTATAACCCCCGATATACTGATCGTTACCTGTAAGACCAGTGAAGATCTTTTAAACCCATAACATACATTGTCAAACAATCAATCACGCCGAACGTTTTTCATTGTAATGGCAGCGTTAAAAAATTTGATACGCGCTTCTGATCGCGTGGTAAGTTTTCAAAGCTATTTTAAAGGCTTGAAAGAAGAGACGCCCACTCTTCATACCTTGGAGGAACAAAACCAACAGCTTGAGAAGCTATGGTCTAATTTCGAGACACTCTACGAAATAGCGCTGGATAAATATGAAACAATGAAGGATGAAATTGAAATGGCAGTACTAGAGAACCGTTTTTATTTCACTTTTGAGGCCTATACTGATATCCGCGCAATTATGCGGGCCTTGGCCACCGTCGCTTCATCAGTGGAACAACACGTGGATATGACCCCACATATTTCCTTACCACCATGCGATACTGAAGTCTTTCATGGCGACTACAAATCGTGGCCGACATTCCGTGATATGTTCACGGCCCTGTACCGCAACAATAAACGTCTATCGCCCGTAGAGAAAATGTGTCACTTGATGAAGAAAACGCAAGGCGAAGCACGTGAGCTTCTCAAAACTTGTCCCATGACCAACATAGGTTTTGCTATGGCATGGGAGAACCTCAACGCACAATTGAAATCACTTTGCAATATAAAACCGATGTCGCGGGAAACTAGTTCGGATCTTAGGCGTCTGCAACGTACCATCAGCGATTGTATTACCAATCTCCGTCTGCTTCAAATTGAAACCGAGAATTGGGACCCAATATTTGTATATATCTGCTCGACCTGCTTGCCTGAAGTTACCCTTCATTTATGGGAACAATCTTTGTCGCCTACAACCGATTTGCCCACTTGGAAGGAGCTGGATGGTTTTCTGACATCTCGATTTCACACATTAGAATCCGTTGCTGATATTCGATCAACTTTTGCGAGTTCGAACACTTCGAAACCAGTGCATCTGGCTAAGCTGAATAAATCTAATTCGTCTTCTAAGCAAAAACTTCAAACTTACCAGACTAATATTTCTAAAGGAAGGATGGAAAAATGTGCCCTTAGCCCACAATTTCATCCCCTTAGATTTTGTTCAGTTTTCCTAGCAATGCCAATCGAAGAGCGCTATGCTACGGTCAAACTACAAAATCGATGTACAAATTGTCTGGGGACTTCTCATGGGTCTAAAACATGCAAAAGCAAATACGCCTGCCAGACATGCAAAGGAAAACATCACTCATTGCTTCATCGCAACCCTACACAACGATCTAGCAATATAACCCCCGTAATTTCTCCACCTATGCAGGCCAATCTGAATAATAATCGGCCTCCGTTAGATAGGAGCCCATCAACGTCAGCACAAGCAGCTGACAGAACGTTGCAATCTTTTTCAACTCATTTAAACCCCAATACACAATCCGTCATATTAGGCACTGCTCTCGTTGATGTATATCAGGACGATTGCAAATACACGGTTCGCGCGCTAATCGACTCTGCATCTGAGGCAACTTTCATTTCACGCAAACTACAAAAGCGTTTAGGTCTCAGCACGCGATCTTCCAGAGCACAAATACATGGCTTAGGTGATTCATTAACTGCTACTTCAGCGAAGACATGTCCCATTAAAATAGGCTCTCCTATCGATCCATCGTTTGAACTGTTTTCAGAGGCCTTAGTCATCAGCAAGCTGACAGGTCAGCTTGCATATTACCCCCCATCATCGCTGGCAAACAGCAGTTTTTCGCATTTGCAGTTAGCCGATACTTATCGCAGCGGTGGGTCCGACATTGACCTTCTTCTCGGTGGAGATGTCTACCCACAAATAATTCAAGATGGGCTGCACTGGGATATAGAACGGTCTTTGGTTGCGCAGAAAACTGCTTTCGGATGAATAATTACCGGTAAGGTAACCGCAAATCCATGTAAAAAGGCAATTTCATCATTTTTTAACACCGTCGCGTTGGATGATCAACTCCGACGCTTCTGGGAGCTGAAAGTTCTACCAAAGAAAACAAAATCCTCACCAGAGGATAAATATTGCGAAAATCTGTATACCTCTACTACCTTCCGCAATCAGGATGGTCGATACGTTGTATCACTACCTTTAAAACAAGAATACCCTGAAAAATTAAATATTGATCAATCCCGAAAAATCGCGTTATCACAATTTCTACGAAATGAAGCACGATTGACCAAAAACCCCCAACTCAAAGCTGAATATGATCGGGTTATTACCGAATATTCTGCTCTTGGCCAAATGGCCAAGGTAACCCCCGCAACTGGTGACAGCGGCGCATATTATTTGCCCCACCACGCTGTTCTAAAACCCGACAGCACCACAACAAAATTACGTGTGGTGTTTAATGCATCAAATCCCTCATCAAACGGCGTAATCCTCAATGATCTGCTTCATACTGGTCCAGTTCTACAAGCAGATTTAATGATCTTAATATTAAGGCGGAGATTTTTAAGCTACGTTTTTAACGCGGACATTGAGAAGATGTACCGCCAAATTTTGGTACAACCCTCTCATACCCCTCTTCAGCGAATTTTGCATCGCAATTTTCCAACAGAATTTATCCAAGATTATGACTTAAACACAGTCACATTTGGCGTGAACTGTGCCCCCTATCTGGCAATCAGGACGTTGCTAGAACTCGCCAAGGAGAACGAAACCACTCACCCTAACGTCGCCGGAGTCCAACGGAACTATATGTATGTCGACGACGTCCTTTATGGAGCACATACAATATCATCGGCGTTGAAATCACGCGATGAACTCATAAGAGTTCTTGCTACATCAGGTTTTTCGCTTCGTAAATGGACGGCAAACAATGAAATGTTACTACACGGTTTACCGCCGACACATTTGCTTGATGAAGAATTCCTCACATTGTAAGACTCCAGCATAACCAAAACTTTAGGACTCAGATAGAACGCAGGAGGCGATTATTTTTATTTTAAACTCAAATCTACACCCAATCGTACTTTCGCTACTAAGAGGTGTGTGCTATCTGAAATAGCAAGATTATTCGACCCAGCCGGTTGGCTTTCACCAAAAATCATCGCTGCGAAAATCATTATGCAACAAGTATGGAAAGATGGTACTGACTGGGACGAAGATTTGAACCCCCTGACGATCCAAAAATGGCATGAATTTCTCGACGACTACATAAACATCGAGCACGTTAAAATTTCCCGTTTCATTGATTTCGATCCCTCTTATAAGGTCGAATTACACGGCTTTTGTGACGCGTCGGAAAAGGCGTATGCAGCAGCCATTTACCTTCGCTCTGAGTCCCAAGGATATGTCACCAGTCAACTTCTCGTAGCCAAAACGAAGGTTGCGCCAGTGAAGTTTTTCTCCTTACCTAGGAAAGAGTTATGCGGAGCTGAACTACTAGCTAACGTGATAAAATCTACTCAAGCTCAGCTCAACCTCAAGGATTACAACATCTTCTTGTGGACAGATTCCACCATTGTGTTGGCGTGGCTGAAAAAACCGGCCCACAAGTGGAAAACTTTCGTCGAAAATCGAATTTCCTCTATTATTGAAAAGGTAGGCATGGATTGTTGGTCTCATGTGGACTCCAAAAATAATCCAGCTGATATGGCATCTCGCGGTACTACGGTTACTGAATTGTCATCAAATGATTTGTGGTGGCATGGACCTCCATGGCTCAAACATCCCCATGATGAATGGCCATCAAGAAAAACTGACTTTGAAACTGAAGAGGAACAACGGCCAGCACGAGTTCTTACTACTACAATTCACCCCGAAGATATTCTAGCAAGCTTTTCGGACCTTCCTCGTGCACCAAGAGTCATATGTTATATCTTTCGTTTCTACAACCGTTTACGCGCCAAACAAAGTTCTGATAACATCAATACCGAGCTATCAGCTAAAGAAATCGTTTTCGCCAAAAATCGCTTGATAATTGTCTGCCAGAAATCATTGTTTTTCGTCGCTATCCCGCAAAAGTTCGCTCTTAACTTTCAACCCATTTTTGGACTCTAATGGAGCTATGAGAATTAATGGCCGTTTGAAAATTATCCTACATTAACGTATGACGAACGTTACCTTATTCTATTACCATATCATGCCAGTTTTACGCGATTACTTCTCAAATATATACATCAATATTCTCTTCATGGTCAAAATGCGTTGTTATCTCGTCTAATGCGACTACGTTATTACGTCCCAAGACTCAAAACCTTGATAAAGACGATACTATCTCAATGTCTTATTTGTGTGAGACATAAACGCCAAATAAACCAACAAATCATGGCGGCGTTACCCCCCGAACGTACAAGTTTGTCTCGCCCTTTCTGCAACACTGGAGTCGATTTTGCCGGACCCTTTGACATAAAATCGTATGCGGGTCGCGGCTGCAAAGTTACTAAGGGCTACGTGTTGGTGTTCGTATGTTTTTCCACCAAGGCGATACATTTGGAAGCCACCGGAGACATTTCAACACAAGCTTTTTTAGCCGCATTCGCATTTTAGCGCTTTTTTTCAAGAAGAGGAACACCTCATGCCATTTACTCCGATAATGGCACCGCCTTTGTCGGCGCCTCTAATATCTTACGTCAAGATAAGCAACAGTTCATGTCTTTACTGCAAAAAGGTCTCTTATCTCAGGACAGTTTTAGCCCGGTCGAATGGCATTTTATCCCTCCTGGAGCTCCTCATATGGGTGGTCACTGGGAGGCAGGGGTGAAGAGCTTTAAATCGCATTTTAGAAAGATTTGCCTCACTCAAAGTTTTACGTACGAAGAATTCACCACCATGCTCGTTCGAATCGAAGCATGTCTCAATTCACGACCTTTAAGCCCAATGAGTGAACACCCAAACAATTTATGCGCTCTTACTCCAGGTCATTTTCTCGTCGGCACTCCACTCTTATCTCCGCCAGAGCCTGGCTTCTCAAGCCATTCCCTTAATTACGTAAATCGTTGGCAGAAGTTAAAAATACTTCATCACCACTTGGCCCGCTGGTGGAAAGAAGAGTATTTAGGCGAACTTCATAAACGAAATTCCCCCAAAGAGATTTAGAAATTGGCGATCTTGTAGTTGTCAAGCAAAAAAATTTACCCCCTAATCAATGGCGTCTCGGCCGTGTCGATAAGATTTTTCACGGCTCCGATAGCAAAGTACGGGTTGCCGAGGTACGCACTGCCAATGGCACCATTACTCGGCCAATCGTAAAACTAATTTTACTCACAATTCCCCGTCAACATGACAAATAATTTTCCACCTTTACTTCTTCCCCGTTGCAGCAAACATGCATCATCGTCGCCGCAATCACGACTCCCCAGTTGAAGAACGCAAGCTCGCCATTCACCACCCGTTGCGAAAATGCGTCAAATTTACTATCAATTTTGTTCTAGGAGCAGACGTATATCCCAGACTGACCAGGAGCGGACTGCAAACAGCTGCTATTGGATCTCCGCTGGCACAGGATACTGTACTGGGATGGGTGATCATCGGCAAATTTGCCGTTTAAACACTTCAACTCTACCCTAACATTTTAATAATTATATGCATTTATATTTACTTTACATTTAAACCCTTCAATTATACTACAATATTTTTTATAATTATTATATGCATTTTATATTTAAACATTTCAATTATATCCTAGCATTTTTCATTTTATAATCATACATCTACCTTTTTGAATTTATATCTTTAATATATTTGCAAAATTTTTAATTATAAATTGGATTGCACAGCGGATATGGGTTTTGTTCACTTATTCTATCATTATACGCCGGCCCTCGTTGTTATTGTAATATAGCAAGGGGGGCGGGATGTTTACGCATGGTAACCCTGTGCGTTCGTTATTCTGTAACGAGTTTTTTCCCCTCTCTCTTTTTTTCTGTCGTCTGGATGACTGAAAGAAAGAGTTTTTTGAGAAAGAGTTTTTCTTCTTGTAATATACGTGGGACGAATAACATCGTAGTTACGCCAGAAAGCAATTGAAAAATTAAATTAAATCTGGATTAGTTTTTCTAATAAATAAATCAGTTAACTAAAAATTAATAAATTCAGAAAAATAAATAAGAAAAAGTGAACAGAATTACGCAGTTGTGTAGGAAGATAAAAAAGTTTAAAAGATTCATAATTGCAAATTTATTGTGACTAAACGAGTAGTAAAAATAAAAGATTAAACAGAAAATCAAACTGAGTGGAAAAATAAAAATAACTAGTTTTATAAATAATTTGTATCTACATATATGAAATAAACAAAAGAACAAGGAAATAAAATCAAATAAATAAAAATACCCAAAGTTTAAATTATTAAGTTGAACGAAACGGCAAATTTCCAGGTTTAAGTATTGCATGTTTTCTCGTTTATCACGATTTCTCCTCTAATCAATTTTGGATTATTACTTTAATACATATATACTTACCAGTGGAACCATAAATAAGTATATTGCGCCAATTAATCTAAGGAACGATTCAATCACCTACAACAACAACAACACCAGCAAGAATAACAGCAACAGCACAGCTTTATTGCAACAGTAAGAACCCCCACCTCCATAACCAGATGTCATCGGTAAGTCTTCAACTTTTAATTAGACATTTTAAATTGTCCAACCCCCGTGTGCCCTGCACAGGGGATTTGAATTAAAGGGGCCCAAAAAAGGGCTTTGTAGTCAGAAAAGGGGCAAAGTGCCCCTTTAGGGGCTTAACGGTAACGCTGGTGATGGTGTATAAATGGAACATGTAATCACGTTCAACAGAGCTACCTAACAAATAGTGAAAGTATTTGCTCATAAATACTAATGAAGTTTACTGGCTTCTACCTAAAACAACGTTTGTTCTATTCAGACGTGTAGTTTAAATCTAAACGAATGTTTAGGTGTTCACCCCTATCGTGAATAATAAGTGGAATTTTTGTATTCCCCTTGAAGTGAAAAATGCTATCTGTTCTCAGTGAATGTAAAAAAAAGAAAGAAGATTAAAAAAATAAAAGATATTTTTGCACAAAAATATGCAAAGAAAAAATACAAAAACAAAACTTGAGTGCGGAAGGGTTAAAAAATTTCTTTCCCCAACTACAAATTTTCGTTCCCTTAAATAGCTTTTTAACAGACTGACGATGTGTGCGGGTAGATTGTGTGTTAATAAAGAGCGCAGAGAAATGTTGTGATACTTGCATCGTAATCCATTTCATTGGATTGATGGATCGCGAGCTAATGCTACATGATCAATATTTATGACGTCAGTATAGAGTTCTAAATTCGGCTGTGCTGAATAGAATATAGCCTTCACCAAGCTACATCCATAGGAATATTTTATATATATATATTGGTGAAGTATAAAACATAATATGCTGCAAAGTTCGGGCAGTCAGGGTTGGCCGAGAAAAAAATCTCTAATACAATTAAAATAATTGAATAAATAAATAAACGTAATGAAGGAACGTAAAGATGGAAAATTGAACGCTGATGAAAGATGTATCGGCCTTGAAATCGGTACTGATACGTTCTGGTAAAAACTGATTGGATAAAAATAATAATATTTTTCAACATAAAAAACTCTTAGTAATTTTGAATTTTCATTAATTCAATAAAACTGAACTTGAGCCTGATAATATTACTTTTAATATATATCGTGCATCAATATAAGTTCAAATAATAATTACGTTTATTCGTAATAATAATAATATAAAAATACTAAATAATTTTACTTCTCAATAATTGATATTTTTCCCCATTTGTGATTTCGTATTCCAAATAAGATATTCCATTCCTGTTCACTTGTATCCATAGCTGCCAGATTTGACGATTTATCGTCATTTTGACGATTTTGGGTCCTAAAAATTACATAGTGACGATGGGACGATTTATACCCTAATTTTGACGATTTTAAATAATTCACGTTTGCAACATTTATTTGTACTATTAAAGCAACTGAACTGCTGAAAATTTTAATGAGCAACATTTTAAAAACTAGCTTGCTTAAAACTGTAAACTTTTATTTAATCTATATATATATATATAGAATTGTTGCAAGTGTGTTGTGACTTTATAACTCACGAACGGTCAAACCGAATTCGATTAAATTTTAAGGATTTGTTCGTATGGTAGTGTAGATGGTTTATCGAAATCGGTCGACGCGTTTGTGAGTTATGACTTTTGTGAAAGTCGTGATGTGCTTTGATTAGGTAAATGGAAATTTATAAAAGTATATAGCTTCTGTGCGAAGCCGGGCGCTCAGCTAGTTGATTATAAAAACAAAAACAATTTTTTGAATTTTGAAGACATTTATTTATTAATTTTTAATTTATTAATTCATAGAAGTAATATAAAGCCTATAGGCCAAATAACATATTACTTAGCATAAATAAATATAAGAACATAAATTTTTAGGATTAACTTTGGATAAAAAACTAACATTTAAGTCCCACATTCAGAACATTAAGGCTAAGGCTAACTCTAAGCTAAATATAATTAAAATACTAAGATGCTCTCAATACGGATCTGATTCAAAAACTCTTCTTAAAATATTGTGCTCTATTGTTCTTCCAACTATAGACTACGCGTCGATAATATATTCATCTGCCAACAATACAGACTTAAAAAAATTGGAACCAATCCTAAACACAGGAATAAGACTTTCTATTGGATCCTTTAGAACCAGTCCAGCTAAAAGCCTACAAGTTATAGCCTCATGCCCACCTCTTAAATTGAGAAGATTAAAGATTTTGCTCAATTACACACTTAAAATATTTTCATTACACAATCATCCGCTGTACGATAAAATCTCTGATACGACAAAAAGTAACCAATTTCGACTTCAATCAAAAAACAAAAAATATATACCTTTTTACGTAACAGCTCATGAAGAGTTTAACAAAATTATTTCAAAATATACAATAAATATAAATAATATAGAAAACATTAGTTACTCTCTTATAACACCTTGGTGCTTTTCAAATATTAATATAGATTTCTCCCTTGCATATACAAATAAACGAGATATGACCTCCTTTGAAATTAAACAGAAATTCTTGGAATTAGTTAAAATCAAATATTCAAATCATAGTCAGTTTTTTACTGATGGTTCTCTTATAAACGAGAAAGCTGGTTTTGCAGTTTTTGGTGAGAATATCGCAATATCTAAACGTATTCATAATTTTTCCTCTATATTTACTAGTGAATTATTAGCAATAAAAACATGTCTAGAAAATCTTGAAAACGTTTTTAAAAAAACACTTATAATATCTGACAGTAAAAGTGCCCTAGAAGGACTACAAGATCCTTTTAACAATAACATGATTATACAACAAATACGAATATTAATAACTTCCCTTCATAATCATAAAATTACCCTTCTATGGGTTCCTAGTCACCTAAATATAGGTGGAAACGAGAAAGTTGACCAGCTCGCCAAAAATTCTTTAAAAAATGACATATCTACTGAATATAAATTTCAATACTCAGACTATAGGCAATACATTGGAAAATACATTTTTGACATCTGGAATGATTTATGGAAAGATAATAACGAAACTAAATTATTTAAAATTCAAAAAAACATATCGCACAAATTTAGTATACCTAATATATCAAAAACTGACTTTATTAAGTTAAATAGACTTAAAATAGGTCATTGTTTATTCTCACATAAATATATTATTGAAAAGACACAACCCCGTGGTTGTGAATGCGGGCAAATAATAACCATCTCTCACATATTTAATGAATGCAATCTTCTACAGGACAAACGTTTAAAATATAAAATAAATAATATTAATATCCTTCTAAGAGAAAATGAATTTGAAAATATTAAAAAATTCCTGACTGAAATAAATATTTTTAATTTGATTTAAATCTACATATGTATGTATATATATAAAATAATGTAAAAATGTATATATTAAATAAAATATAAGTTCGTATGTAAAATTAGTAGGCCTATATAACCTAATTGTGTTGGGGCCTTTATAATAATAAAAAAAAAAAAAATAATACCTTACTATAACAGCTTGTAAAAATAGATTTTACCAACAAATTTTTATATATGTACATATATTTACATTTTCATATTTTTAAATAAAGAATATAAAATAGTTATTTAGGAATATTTGCCAGAGATGAAATTGAAGAAGCACAAATAAGTGCAAAAGAAAAATAATAATTGTGATAATTTTTATATAGAGCTTTGTGATCAGATATTATCCAGATTTGATTTTGAAAATAAATATATAAAGCTCTTGGCCAAATTAATCCATTTTATTATTATTAATGTAGAAAAAATTTGGTTTTCTGAAATTA
The DNA here is from genome assembly GCA_947311025.1 of Lypha dubia. Taxonomy (NCBI): domain Eukaryota; kingdom Metazoa; phylum Arthropoda; class Insecta; order Diptera; family Tachinidae; genus Lypha; species Lypha dubia. The sequence goes on along the minus strand of OX371262.1, from coordinate 27,970,881 downwards.
TAACAGAATTTTCCTATTTTGTTGAAGAAAGTGAAAGCCAAGAGCTAGAAACTGAGCTCAGATAATTATAATTATTGCAGTGATATAAACATATAACTATTGGATTTTTGGAAAAAAATATCAGAGATGCAAACGAGGGATTCTAGTCTTTTGTTTCCGGTTTTGACTAAATTTATTACAAAAAACCTAGTTTTACCACTATCCCCAGCAAATGATGAAATAATAATATATGTAAAATATGTATGTATATGTATACAAGTCTTTTTTCTTTCACAATTATATTTTTATTGTATAAATTATATTTTAGTTTTTATACATTTTTAGAAAATGTGTTTCCGAAAATGAATTTTAAAACCATATTTTACTAAATTGAAGTAAAAATAACTAAAGGATTTGGATTTTTTTATTTATTTCCATACAATACTTTTTCCATGCATGTTTTCAAAGTATTGAAAAACATGGAATCTATTTACATGTGATTTTATCGTGAATTCTAATTGAAGTATCTGATCTCTGTATTCAAAAGAATGCTGTTTTATTAATCAGATTTGTTTATTTAAGAGTTTTGTTACGTTTTGCCTCTAATAACATATGTTTTGTTGGAAAAAAATCGGTTTGTTTCATTTGACGTTTTTATGACGATTTCAATAAGCTATATTGACGATAATGACGATTTTTGCCCAAAAATATGACGATATTACCTAAAAAAATCTGGCAGCTATGCTTGTATCCCTAAATAAGATTCAATACTGGGGCACCGTCATATCTTAATAAATTGTTTATGTATATACATATATGTATATATATGTAAATGTGTATAATTAGTTTTTAAGCTATTGCATAGCTTCTATCGCGGGCTTCGAGGCGACCGAATCAAAAATTTTTTTGTTTATGAAACGAAAAAACCTGGCATTTGTTTTGAAACGAAAAACGTGTCATTTGTTTTGAAACGAAAATCCTGTCGTTTTTTCAAACAAAAAAAAAACATACATACATACTTACATATTCAATTTCTAATCCAATAAAATTCATTACAACTATATGTAATATTACATGCGCAAATTAAAGTCAGCAAATCCTCGTTCTGCAGAAATGCCGGCAAACACGTTCTTGTTTAGAGGATTTGCATGTAGGCGCAAACATATTCCCAGTGCAAAGCAGCTCAATGTGCTTATAAGTCCAGATACAAAAGAATGGAAGGGAAATGTACCAACCAAGCAGCAATAAACCAATTGAATATCAACCAGTTTTAATTTTTTCGGTGTTTGGCTATTATAGTCAATATATTAATTACAGAAGATTATTCCTCTCAGCACTAAAATAAACACGTCAATATTAATTGGCAGCGTTGACAACCAGAGTAACAAGCCGACAAAAAATTTGGCGGCGTCTGAAAGGGCAAATCAAGGCAAATTCATACCAGGTATATGCACGACCAAGGCAAATTCATACCAGGTATATGCACCACTACAACAATTGGCCAACAAAACAAAACACAGGCATTTTGTTTGTGTAAACGGCGAATTCATAAAAAATTACATAAAAATAGCGCCAAAAACTATGTACAAAATTTGACAGTGTGGGCAATGGATACATTCGCCGGAATTCGCCACTGCATCCACCTGGTAATAAATTCGCCTTGGGGCAAATATTTTCGGCGGCAGTGTCCAAGGCGAATTAAACCAGGTGGCATCAGGAGAAAAGGAGAACTTGGCAGCACGAGAAAAAGTAATGCTTATAGTGCATTTACATTGTCTCGAAATCTAGTACTTACGAGATTTCGAGCTAAATCTAGTTTTTTTTACTAGATTTCCCATACAAAATGAAATCTACTATGACACTTGATTTGGACGAAATCTACCTAAATCTAGTAGTACTTAGTGATGCAACTATGGTTTCTTTCCAAATTGTACCAAAAAATACTACGCTGTACAAAAAAAAAAGAAAAAACTGGATGTTATTGTCTATATGTACTTACATGTACCCATTTCATTCTGCTGTTTAACAATTGTGTGTAGCAATACATTTGAATTGTTTTCTAAAATTATATATTTAACAGATGCTGGCGCTTCTTTTTACGCAACAACATAATTTCCGAGTGGATTTTTTTCGCTCTGGATGAACAAAATACTAATAAATGTTCTATATTTTTCATTGTTGTTTATTATCAAATACAATTTGAATATACATATGTATAGCAATATTTCTTTTACATTTTAGTCAGCTGTTTTTGTTAAGAATATAAAATCTAACTAATGTCAAAAACATGCAATGTAAACGAGCTAGATTTTGAGAGAGATTTAAAATCTAATCCACTAGATTTCGAGACAATGTAAATGCACTATTAAGCAATTGAAGTTGTCAATAATGTAACCAGGAAACAGCCCTTTGACATTTTCATGGTGGAATAATAAGGTGCGCGTATCAACGCAACAACAAAATCGACATGCATTTTGTTTGTGTAAAATTAATTCAACATTGTCAAAACAAAGCTGTATACAAAACAAAACAAAAGTTGTTTTGTATGTATTTATTGGTTATGCAAAAACAAAAAGCATAACGTAAACTATAATATTCATGATGGCGGCCAAAAATGTAAACAACTTTTGACAAGACCGAATTAACTTACCATATTTTTGCAGATTATTTAACGGTCAAAACACAACCCTACAAAAAACCATATTCCTTCTTGCGCAGACCTGATTATTAGACCATGGACATTTTCAACTAAAATATAATTAGTAAAATAGGAAAAAAATAGTCAGCTGTCGTAACGATACCACCTGATTGTACCCATTGCATTACTTTGTAATTAGCTTGGGTGTACCCAAGGCAAATTTATTACCAGGTATATGCACGACTACAACAAAACAAACAACAGGCATTCTGCTTGTATAAACGGCGAATTCGCATCTTTCGCTTGGCACTGCCCATATAACCCAAAAATTTAAATCGCCATATTTTGGGCATTTTTTGACCTACGTCGATGATATTTGGTACATATAGTATTGGCATAATTAGGAATACGTACCTGGAGAAAAGTGGGTGGGACCACGCCCCTTTTTAGGAAAATTAAAAATCGTAATATAGTCTTAACTACTGGACCGATCGTTATTATATTTTCACAATAGGATATTCTTACGAAATAATAAATTATTGACTATATAAAGTTTTGATTGGACAAAGGGGCGTGGCACCGCCCATATAACCAAAAATTTATATCGCCATATTTTGGGCATTTTTGACCTACGTCGATGATATTTGGTACATATGGTATTGGCATAATTAGGAATACGTACCAGTAGAAAAGTGGGTGGGACCACGCCCCTTTTTAGGAAAATTAAAAATCGTAATACAGTCTTAACTACTGGACCGATCGTCATTAAATTTTCACAATAGGATATTCTTACGAAATAATAAATTCTTGACTATAACGAGGGGGTAGCAAAGCACGCGGGTTCAGCTAGTAAATAATAATTTTAATTGCATAAGTTGATAAAAAAATATTGTGCAATAGCTTTACCGCGGCAGTCCCCGAGTGCCACATGTCTTTTTTTTTAGTTTTCTAATCTTCAATACGAATTTTCTTAAGACAAATCCTTACACATCAGTCCAAGACCTAAATTTCCATCTCTTCTGCGAAATTTTAGTCATAGCCATACTAGTATTCAATTATGACACTGAATGAAATAAAACTTATCATAAACAACCGGGTTAAAAACAAAAACCTGAAAAAAACTATTTTTTTTTTAATTTTCAATTATTTAATAAATTTGTATTATAGTATATTGAATCACTAGCTATAACCGGTACGGTCCGCTGTCCTTAATTTATATTAATAATATATTTATATTGGGTTAACCGTTTCCCGGTCTTATAACCTTAAAAGCTTGCTTTTTTAACAATTCAAAATATTAAATCCAGAAAAAAGTACTATGCTGGACTTGGTCTTAAAGCTTCCAAGAGGTATGGAATCACAACCCTTTGAATGATTTTCACTCGGAACGCCTTTAAACTTGTGATTGCTCATATATTCATATGTATGTATGTATGTATTATAAATTTATATTTTTATCTCTACTTTTTGTATTTTATCGTATTTACATGACATGTTAACTTTGTATAGTATGTAGTTTTTTTCTACTAAACAAAATCGTTTGATCAGATTTTCCTTAAATTTAAAACTTTAAGCCGGATGTTACAAATTTTCATATATTCGAACTATTTAGTTCAAAGCCTGTTTCTGGAAAATATCAAATAATTGGTCACACTGCCACTCATGGCACAATTCATTACAGAGTTTTCAACAGAACAATAAAAAATTTCAAATTCTGTCAATAATACGGAAAATACTGATGTAATTGATTTAGGAATAAAAAAAGGTTAATTAAAAAATCTTTCGGCTTGATTTAAGACGAAAATTAGGTGTTTCAGAATTAATGCATGAATCCGCGTCCAACATAGTCATACATCCAAATGAAATACATCCCTTTTTTTCCAAAAAACATTCCTCTCGCATACTTGAATCAATTATAGGTATTATTTATGCTCTTTTTTAACCTGGAACACAATTGAATCAATATTGTAGTGCATCTTAAATAATCTATTATTATATTTATTATTATTTTATATGTAAGTAAACTTATTACACATACTGTTCTTATTATAACTTTTGCACACGGCACTCTATTAATCTATTATTATATTTGTTACACATACTGTTCTTATTATTACTTTTGCACACGGCACCCTATTAATATTACTACCATTTTTACAACAAACATTTATACCTTTAATACAATTGTTCTTTTTTATATTACAACAATTGTATTGTTCAATACTGAAATGTTTGTTATTGCTATACAACAATTATGTTTAATGTATTTTAAATTTTTTTCTCAAACTACAATTATATTTAGTGAATAAGAAATTTTGTAGTTTTAGAATACAGTTAGTTTAGAATATAAGGAACAAATTTTTGAAAATAAAATTAATTAATACTTTGCCTTCAATCGGCATTACTAATTCAAAAACATTTAAATTTTTATCTTTGCCTTAAATCGGCAAGTGGATACTGGCATTCATCTGCCATTCACTTTATTTTGCCAGTGGCGCCGGCAATTTAAATACTTCCAAATACAATAAAATACTATCCAGACACCAACCTTTACATGGCGATCCTGCCAGACACCAATTTTTACATGGCGATCCTGCCAGACACCAACATTTACATGGCGATCCTACCAAACATTGGCGACCACAAATTGTCCGAAGGAGCACCTGAAGCTGAAGCACCATCCTGGGACATTACATCCGAAATATGGACACAAATCGGCCGACTTGAAGCCGAAATGGAACAACACAAACACAAATAGATATTTTTTTAAAATATTTTTTTCAAATTAAATTTTTTTATATAAATAAATAATGAATTCTTTTTCACATATGTATGTATGCATACATACACTTATAATTTTCGAATGAAGTATGTATGTATATTAAAATAATATATTATAAACACATACAACATGAATTTTTAAATCACATGCTGAAATATATATAACAATATTATATTCAATATAAAAATAAAAAATCACAAAACTTTTTCACTAAAAAATACACTAACTTTTACCGTGCTAATTAAATAAATTACAATTATGAAATAGAATTTCACAATAAAAAGAAATGTCAAAAAATTTAAGAGTTGCCACATTGAAGTGAACAAATGAAACACTATATATATAAGTTAAAAAATATGAAAAGGAAGAAAATAAATAAGAGTTGCCATAGTGGATCAAACTAGAATAGAATTTAAAAATAGTATTTATATGCGACTAAAACCTTTTCTGTATTAAATGGAATCTATAGAAAAATTTATAAACGAATTATAGAAAATTGAAGTAAATATTAACAAAAGTAAAAATAGAGTTTACACCGAAGAATATAAATTAGAAAAATTAAAACGTTTGCAATTAATAAAAACAGAATTCGAAAAATATTCTCAATCATTAATTAAAGAAAATTGCGAAAAATTAATTCAGAAATTGGAAGAAATATATAGTAGAATGTTACCACTTATAAAAAATCTTCTAACAAAAGAAAGTAAAGATACCAATCAGACGAAGAAGTAGGTAATATATCATATATGGCTCATTTTGACATAAACGTCGTAGGTAAAAATCTACATGTGTTTAAGGGTCCGTATGAGGCGTTGGAAGACTTTTTGTTGCAAACAGAACTATTGCACGATATGATTCTTGCAGAAGAGAGAGAACTTTTAATAAAATATGTTTACAATTTTAAATTAACTGCAAATGTTCGTAGCACAATTGGACGTGCAAATAGAACAACAATAACATTTTTAGAAAAAAAATCTAAACCAAAAAAGTAACAACGAGAATGACAATAACGGCTCAAATAAAAAGCCTGATCAACTTTTTATATGGGAATGTACGTCAATCTCAAATGACAAAAATTTAAAAAAAAATTAAAATTTTAATTAGATTCAAAAATCAAAATACCCGATATTGCAATTAGTGATGTAGAGATAGTATTTAGGTGCAGCGACAATTCATCGAACATACAAATGTCATTGGAGAAACTTTTACCAAAAATGCTATCCCTAGGTATACACAAATTAGCACTAAAAAATAATGATGTTATTTTCAAGAATATAAACATTGAACAATTTAAGAATATTTTTAATAAATTAAAAAGAAATGAGTGTGAGAATTTAAATATTTTATTATATAGAGAACCCATTAGAATCACAGACAAAAATCGTCAAACCAATTTAATTAATGAATATCACAATTCAATTTTAGGAGGTCATTTAGGTGTAAGAAAAACTACCCTAAAACTTAAACAAAAATATATATGGAAGAGCATGGGAAAAATGGTCAAAAAACATATACAAAACTGCAACGAGTGCAGAATAAATAAACAGACCAAACACACAAAAGAAAAACTAATCATTACTGATACACCACGAACAAGTTTCGAAACAATATCAATAGATACTGTAGGCCCATTGAGGTATTCAAACCAGTACAGATATGTCTTAACAATACAAGATGATCTGACAAAATATATTGTAGCATGTTCTATAGAAGCAAAGGATGCAAAAACAGTTGCCAAGAATATAGTAGAAAATTAAATTTTAGTATATGGACACTTTAAAGTTCTCAAATCTGACAGAGGTACTGAATTTCTAAACGAATTATTGTTTGAAGTATGCAACATTTTACAAATTAAACAAGTTCTTAGCACACCATATCACCATGAGACTCTAGGATCAGTAGAGAGAAATCATAGAGTACTCAATGAGTTTCTTTTAAATTATTGTAAGAATGATGAGTGGGACAAATGGATTCCTTACTTCTGCTTCGGATACAACACAACACCTCATATAGACACAAATTACACGCCATATGAGCTAATATTTGGCAAATTACCGAACTTTCCTAATGAAGAGATTTCAAGTAATAAACCAATTTACTGTAGTATAAATGAGAACTTAATCGTTTGACTTGGTGTGAAGAGTGTTTTATATTAATTTTTCATTTTTCTTACTCGATAATTCTGTTCCTTATATATAGTTAGTTGCTTATATAGTAGTAATTAACAGGGATGAGTTGAAGAGGTAGTAGGCGACAGTGCTGCCACTACACCTCCCTTCTTTTAAAGAAAAAATATAAATTAATTATAACTTATAATACAATAATAACTTTGCAAATATTTATTTTTGTTTTTGTTTTAAAAATATTTATATTATTGAAAATGTTGATATGTTGGTTATTTTTCTATTTGAAAATATTTATAATTTGAAAGTATTTGTATTTTGTTTTTAAAGTTTGGAAACATAAGCATTGTCCACAAACAAGGTGATCAATCTTGCTTGCTTCAATATTTTCTATAGTATGTTTTTATAGATTACAGAATATTACATTTTTCAAAAATATGTAAACAAAATTTATTTTTTTTAAATTTTAAAAGTAGAAAAATTTTAAATCATTTTGATTTAAGGTTATTTGGTTAAATTAATTTGATTAAGAGTAATATGCTTAGAGTAATTTGATTGAAAGTAATGTAATTAAAAGTAATATGATTAAAGTGATTTGATTAAATTAATTTGGTTAAAAGTAAGTATCTATATATATTTATCAAGTTTTATTTTAAATTAACAAATTTAAAGATTTTGTATAGTTTTTTTTAACAATTTTAAGTAATTGCAAAAAAAAGAATTTTCAATTGTATATATGTAGAGAAACTTTTGTTTTGTTTTTTTTTAGGTAAATAAATTTATAGATTTAATATGTATTTTATGTTTTAATTTTTGGATAATGAAATGAAAAAAAATTTTAGAGTATTGTTAAATTTTAAATTCTCTTTTTTTTTATAGAGAAAGTGAGAGAAAAATGATTTCAAGATTTATGTTTAGGTTCTTAGTGCCATGTTCTTTTCTTCTTTAAAATTTTTTTTCATGTACCTATGTACATATTATTATAAGTAAATCTTATTTTGGCCATTCTGCTCTGCAAATATTGCGATTATTGGCCGTAGCCTCGAAAGCAAGTAGACTCATCTATATGTTTCGTTAATAATCCAAATTTGACAGGTAGCAGTTTCTTTAAAATTTTATATACTCTTATGCGTTTTTTTTTTGTTGTTTTATCAATGTAAATAATTTTTTTGTTTTAAATTTTAGCACTTTTTTTTTGATATCATAAATTTGCAGTGTTGCATTGTTTTGCTCTTCACTGTGTTTCTTTTTTTTCTCTGAGTCATAAAAAAAATTTTGTTCTCATACATATACATTAAGGGTGTTCTTATTTTTAAATGTCGGATTTTTATAATCCGCCGGGCAGATTATTGTTCCTTTGTGCTACAAAAGTATGTAAATCCAATTTGGAGTAAATCCGATAACTCTTAATGGACCCGGAAACGACTTCAATATACCTCTACAGAGAAATTTTTTAAAAATTTTCGACACAAAATCAAGAGTTTATATTTTTACCATCTCCGATTTTAATGAAATTTGACGTATATACGCTACTCTTACGTGCGTAACGCATGACGAAGGAATTAGTTCGATACCTCTTATGGTTCCGATTTTATTTCCGTCTAAACTTCTGGGCATCTGGGCCATTTTTGCGAAAAGTTCGTATTTTTTGTGCCACCCCCCTGTGGATATTTTCGTAGTTGAATTAACGTTAAAATTTCAAAAGTTAAAAACTTTAAAATTTATTACTTTAAAACTCTTTACTGTTTGTGTAAGCTATTCCTAGAAATTGTGTATTCCTCCGCTACAGTCGCTGCTGATAACGGAACATATTTGCAAACATTGTGATTAAACCGACAAATGACATTGTTGTAAAAACCGTGATTTAGTTTATTTTTTTCATTTGTAATGTAAGTGTTGATCGGAGTAAAGAGAGTTCTTAAGAGTAAAATTAATTAATTTGCAATTCAAGTGGTGTTAAGTTAAAAAATCATATACAGGCATCTTCCAGAAAAGTAAATGAAGTTTAGTTTTCAAACTTTCTATTTTTTGATTTTTTGCAAAACCAAAAGTTTGCTGTTCGTAATGAATATACATAATGTATTATAAATTCCATACGAAAACATAAATAGTGATTGTGATCTGTCATTTTTATGTAAAATTGAAAATAAGAAGTTTGAAAAGTAAACTTCATTTACTTTTACTTTTCTGGAACATGCCTGATACATATAAGAATTAAGATGTCGAAATCGACTGCGGGAAATTCACCAAGCACTTCAATCGTTACAACACGTAAGGCCATTGAAAATTTAAAATAAATTGATTTGGTTGGAAATGTTTCTCACCAGTCCTATTAAGTCCTATTTTACAATATGCGCTTTGTTAATCTTTTAGCAAAGCAAAGTCAAAATTGGAAATCGAAGCAGTTCAAATTTTTTGGCATTAAGCACGTATACCGATTTGAGAAGGTCATAAGTGTGTTGTCAAATTATTAAAATTATATGAAAAGTGGAAAAATATTCAAAAAACACTCCCAGAGAAAAGATCAAATGCCCAAAAAAGCGGTCGATACTATTCGAATTTAATAGACTTTAAAAAATACTCCTTATGTGATTTTGTATCAGAGAAAACAATGTATTTCTTCAGTCGGTTTAGTTTATCCCTGAAATTTCTAGACTTTGATCCCTCAACTTGGGAAACATCATTTGAATTTCAGGAAGGTTGGACATTCTGAAAGGACTTATTTGTTGCAAATGACACTGCTGAAAGAGGCATTAAATTCATACAAGACTAACAGAATATTAACCAATGATGAAGAGGAAAAACAATTTTTGCTTCAGGGTTTTGAGACTTACCGACAGAAATATCCATCCTATAAAAAATCTGATCTAATATTAAATCCATAATTTTAAGATATATACATTAAAAAAACCCTTATACTAAAATTCATTAAAAAAAATATTTTAAATATATCCCTCGGCTCAAGTAAAACGTTAAATTTAAATCCTGTAAAAAATAGTAAATTTTTGTAACTGAGTAAATTTCTTTCGAGTGCAGATACAGAAACTAATTTTATTCAAATCAATTAAAATTTGTTCGAAAAAATTATTTAAAACTGTCATTTTGTTCTTTTTACTTTTTGCAAATACATAACAACGACATCGCAAATGAAAAATAGAAGCTATGTCATTTTAAGCAATATTTGTAAAATGTAGACTGAAAGAATTCAAATGACACCAATATTATTAATATCTGATGATGAACTCTAAAATTATTCAATCTTGATTATGACGAATTTTCGCAAAAATGGCCGAGATGCCCAAGTTTAGACGAATATACAATAGGAACCATAAGAGGTATCGAACTAATTCCTTCGCCATGTGATACGCGCGTAAGTGTAGAGTACATACGTCAAATTTCATTAAAATCGGAGATGGTAAAAATATATACTCTTGATTTTCTGTCGAAAATTTTTAAAAAAATTTTCTATAGAGGTATATTGAAGTCGTTTCCGGGTCCATTAAGAGTTATCGGATTCGCTCCAAATTTTACCTAATTAATTTTTGAACATAAAGGAACCAAAATCAGGCCGGCGAACTGGAATCAAAACATTTTGAAATTTCACCATACTAATAAGAACACCTTTAATATACATATGTATGTATTTATTTATATAACTATATGTACATATATATCTCTTTACTTATATATTTATTCATACACTATATCAGGGATGCAAAATGAGAATTTCAATTTCGTACAAAAGTGATTATAAAATTGTACTTTTTGGACCTTAATTGTACCACTTTTTTGAAAATTTATTTTATATAAAAATTAACAAAAATAAAATCGTACATAAACATTTCACTAATTCATTTTTCATACATAAGTATGTTTAAGTCAAATGATTTGAATAAAATACCAATTACAGAATTTTTGATTTAATATTATTATTTTTTTAAAGTTAACAAAAAACTGTACAGAAAAATTCACTTGTACATAAAAATAATAAACATTCCAAAAAAAACTTAAAAAATAATATATACATATTTTTATATGTAAAAATAAGGTACGAAAATTCCTGAGATCAATAAATACATATTATATTTTAGTGGATAACATACTTTTTGGTATTTTAAAATTATAGCAACAAGAATTCGATGGGTGTAACAAATCTTTCGTTTGAACCAGGTTCGAAACGGTTGAAACATTTAATATATTTCTTTCTTTCGTTTTTATTATGTTTTGTAATGAAAACGCCCTTTCCACATTCGCTGAAGAATGTGGAATCGATAATACTCCTCGAATAACTTTCGATTATTCTTTAAACATTAATTGATTCAATTCATTTCTCAATGTTGAAACCTTACTCCAAAACATAGAAATACTTTCATTTTTAAAATCTTTTAATTCTTCTATGTCAGCTAAAGCTCTAAATTGTGTATTAATTGACTCAAAATGTTGTTGTTCACTTGGAAACATTTTCACTAAAAATGGCACTACACTACTAGTTTCACCAGAAACAACACTTTCTGGAGTAAATTTATGGAACCATTTTAAAATTTCGTTATCAAAGTCCACTTTTTTTCTTAAAGTTCGCATTCATCCAGCTTATCTTTTTTTAAAAAATTTCGACCTACTTGACGAAATAAAAATGATAATAGTTTTATAAAAATGTGCATACGAGCATCTTCAGACTGCATTTCTAAATTTATTTCATTAATGACTTTAAGTATGTATTGTAGAAATAAAAATGTCAATTTATAAAGTGGATTTTTAAATCCAGAAATAATAAAATTCAATTTGCCGTTTTTAAATTCTGCCTCAAAATCATGCAATATGAAATAATATTGGAGGGGTTCTCACTGTTCTAATATTCTATTGACTACTTCTTGACGTGATAACCACCGCGTTGCTGAATATTTCAAAATAATATGGAGATCAGTTCCAAAATATTCTTAAAACTTCACAAAATCGTCCCTTCTACTAGAGCTGTTGCAAAAGTGGTAGTTTATTCCCTTTATAAATTTATCTATATCAACTGGAAGTGCGAATTTTGATGCTGCCGCAGAAACTAAATTTAAGATGTGGCATATGCAACCATTTTTAAACAAATGTGGTACTAGAGCCTTAAATTTTGATTGTACACCATTGACAGCGCCCGTCATTACAGGGCATGTAATGACGGCCGTTGTTATACCAACCATGTTTTGTATAGGAATATTATTGTGATTTAAAATTGTGGTGGTTGTATCAAATATACCACTTGCGGTGCAGGCGTTTATAGGAACTAGTCCTAGAAAACGGTCTTGACATTGACCATCAAAAGTCCTTATGATTAGAGCAAGATTTTTGAAAACACTAACATCAGTGCTCTCATCAATTACTAAAGAAAAGTAATTGTCTTTACAAAAACTGCTTATGCTGTTAACGTTCTCCGGGCCAGTCAAATTTGTAACTATTTTTTGACCTTTAGCTCTATTTATTATGAATTTTTTCGCAATTTGAGAATCAGTAATTTCTTCCTTGATAACTTTGTTTAGGTGGTCCAACATTTTGAAGGGCAAATTGTGTTCTGCAACAAGTAAAGTCAGCCTTATTTCTAGTTTTTTGGCGGATTCCCCAATAGGACAAATAAATAATTATTGATTTTTGGGGTAGTTTTTATATCATTGATTTTTTTCATATGGCTATTACAGGCAGCATGACGTTTTATGTGTACAATGCCTCCCATTATACTTGTGTTGCATAAAGTGCATCTTTTTAATTTACCTTCTTTCACCAGCCATGGAAACATCTTCGTCCACTATTCTTTATAGGATACAATGTACGGCTACCGCCTTACTTGTTCTACAAATGTAAGATAATATTCATATTAGGAAATGTAAGTTATTATATTGTTTGAACAAACTTACGCAGCTTCTTCGGGTTCCATGTTTAAATCGAAATTTTTTATTACTTGTATTTTTAACTATTGTAAATTTTTTTTTTGTTTAAAATATGATTTGAAAATGTGTTTTTGGCGCTAATTTGGCAACAGCTAATTTTTATTTTACTTTGTTCCAATAAAACCTCACAAATTAATGCAAATAAACGAACAGATGGTAAAGAAAATAAAAAAACATTCACAAGAATATGATAGCAAAAAATGTTACAAAGTAAAAAAAGAGATTAATAAAAAAAAAAAATTCACAAGAGTATGACAGCAAAATGAGTTGCCAAGTAAAAAAAGTTTAAATGATAAAAACTGGGGGAATTTGTAAATTGTACCAAATAAACCATTGGTGTACCATAGTGCTTTTCAGAACTTTTTAAATTGTACCAAATATGCGATTGGAGTACCATTGTACCTTTAAGACTCAAATTGTACTAAAAATGGTACAATTGTACCAACTTTTGCATCCCTGATCTATATATATATATATATATATATATATATATATGTATTTATATATTTATTTACATAGACATACATATATGTATATGTTTGCTTATTCATATACATATGCTTGTAGATATGTACATATGTATATATTTTAATATTTAATATTGAATTAAAAAATTCCAAAGATCTTTTTCCTCTTATTTTTGGTTTTTATTGTTGTTTCTTTCTTGTAATATTTGCTTGTATGTTTTTGTGTATTGTGGAGTATGTGTATTGTCTATTCTGTTTGTGTTGGAGTATGTATGTAATTATGTGTATATACATATGTATATATGTAGATAAAAATTTTAATACATATATACATTTTTATAAATACTTATATTTTACACTTCGTTGTCATCTGTCTTTGTTGCTGATATTCCTTTGTTTTTGCTGTTTATTTGTTGATGTTAATGTTGTGTTGATGTGTTGTTTCTATTGTTGTTTTGGTTGTTGTTGTTGCTTATATTTGTTGAATTTTTTGTTTTCGTTACTTCGTTTAATTTGTAGCATTTTGTAGCATTATATCTTGGTGTTCATGTTTTCTCCTATTTTTTCAAATTCAATTTTTTTCCAGTTTATCTTTCAATCACTGTTTATTATAAGTTTCTTTTTGCATATATGTATATATTTTCTATTTTTTTTCATTTCATTTTCATTTTGTTTCAGTTTCCATTTTTTCAGTTTTTTTTTGTATATTTTCTATTTTCATTTCGTTGATATTTTATTGTTTGTATCTCTGTAGTTTTATATGTTGTAGAAGTTGCAGCTTGGAAACCAGCGATCAAAAAAAATTTTTTTTTTTTTTAATTTCATGTTTCTTTATATGTACGTATGTTTCATATTTTCGTTTATAGTTTCTTTTTTTCACATTTGTCTTTTCGGTTTTTATTTTATTTCTTCTTCGTTTTTTTTTTTGTTACGAAGTGTAGTGTTTTAATATACATAAATATATTTTTCTGTTATGTTTATTTCATGTGTTTTTTTTTTAAATTTTGAGTTGACTTTTGACACGACTGTACTTTTTCGGGTCTGTTCTAGAATCCGAATTCTCTCGAAAGTGGATTACTTTAGCATTTTTGGTGTTCTGCAATTCAGATTCACATATTTTTATTAATAAAAACATGTGGATGTGAATTGCAGAACACCAAAAATGCTAAAGTAATTCACTCGAAAGTGAATTCGGATTCTAGAACAGACCCGTTTGTACTACGTTTTTATTGTTTTTATTTACCGTTACTTATTCTCATTTGTACTGTTTTTGATTGATTTTTTTTTTTTTTGCTTTGACTGTACTTTTTTCTGTAGGTATATATGTATGTATGTATTTTTTCTCTATGCATATTTTATTTTCTATTTCGTTTAATTTTTTATTTTTTTCGTTTATATTCTATTTTATTTTAATTTAAACTTCATTATTGTTTGTTACTAAGTGTAACTTGTTCTTTTTGACATTAAAAATTTGTAAAACTTTTTTATTTGAAAGTATTTCTTCTTGTGTTGTTTTGTTGTTGTTGTATGATCGCGTAGATGCAGTGGAAATGATGATGTCTTTTATTTGATATTTTATTTGTTCTCAATTTTTTTTGTTTCATTTTCATATTTTTTCATAATTTATTTCGTTTTATTTTGTTTCTTTTTGTTGTACGTCTTTTTTTTAATTTTGATAACTGTTGATCATTTTACTTGTATGTATGTTTCAATAATTATGTTTGCATGTATGCTTGTTTTATGGTTTTTATTTTGTAGTTTTTTTAGGTTATAAGTATGTAAAAAAAATTCTGTTTTTTTTTCGGTAGCCATTTTTTTAATAATGGTTTTTTGTTTCCAGTTTTTTTCTTTTTCACTTTTTTTCTTTCAATAAATGGCATTTTTCTTATTATTTCTGAAAATTTTGAGTTTTTCTGTTTAGTTAAATTTTGTAGCACAAATTTTTGCTGTGACTGTACCTCTTTTTTTTCTCTTTTTCCAATTTTCCATTTTTAATGTATGTATTGGTTTTTTAGTTTATTAAATGTGTAAAGTTTTGACTGTAGATATTTGGAATTCTTTGTTAAATGTTGCTTGATGTTTGTTTTAAGTTGAATTTGTTACAGTATTTTTTTTAAATTTTTCTTTATTTCATTTTTATTTCAACTTTTTCCTCTTTTAAATTTAGTTTTTTTTCATTTATTGCTTATATTTACACAACTATGTATGTATTTGATGTTGTTTTTTTTTTTTGTTTAATTAAGTTTTTCTTTATATTTTTGTGTGTATATTATTTTTTTTTAATTGTTTAGTAGAATAATCCATTTAATATTTATGTATATGTATGTATTTATTCCACGCCTTCACGGTCGCCATGTAGTATAAATGAGAACTTACTCGTTTGACTTGTGTGTGAAGAGTGTTTTATATTAATTTTTCATTTTTCTTACTCGATAATTCTGTTCCTTATATATACATAGTTAGTTGCTTATATAGTAGTAAATAACAGGGATGAGTTGAAGAGGTAGTAGGCGACAGTGCTGCCACTACATTACAACCCTGAAAATTATGCCCAAGAATTGAGGTTCAGATTACAATATTCTATAACTAAAGCAAGAGAATATTTAGAAAAGTCGAAACAAAAACGAATAGACAAATGTTTAAAAACTAATCCCCTAAATTTAAAAGAAGGAGACTTAGTACTCGTTCGAAAATTTAACAGAAAAAAAAATCAGGCACCATATCATGCTCCATATAAAATAGTCAAAAGAAAAGGAGTCAATTCTATTTTAGCAATAGGTAATGAATTTAAAGAATACCATAATAATAATTTAAAAAAATATTAAAAAAAAAAAAAAAAAAAAAACAAACAAATATGAAATTTTAATCCTAAAAATTGTAAAATTTTTCTTAAGGGGAAGGGTGTAGTGCATCCTAAATAATCTATTATTATATTTATTATTATTTTATATGTAAGTATACTTATTACACATACTGTTCTTATTATAACATTTGCACACGGCACCCTATTAATATTACTACCATTTTTACAACAAACATTTATACCTTTAATACAATTGTTCTTTTTTATATTACAACAATTGTATTGTTCAATACTGAAATGTTTGTTATTGCTATACAACAATTATGTTTAATGTATTTTAAATTTTTTTCTCAAACTACAATTATATTTAGTGAATAAGAAATTTTGTAGTTTTAGAATACAGTTAGTTTAGAATATAAGGAACAAATTTTTGAAAATAAAATTAATTAATACTTTGCCTGCAATCGGCATTACTAATTCAAAAACATTAAAATTTTTATCTTTGCCTTAAATCGGCAAGTAGATACTGGCATTCATCTGCCATTCACTTTATTTTGCCAGTGGCGCCGGCAATTTAAATACTTCCAAATACAATAAAATACTATCCAGACACCAACCTTTACATGGCGATCCTGCCAGACACCAATTTTTACATGGCGATCCTGCCAGACACCAACATTTACAATATTATACAAATTAACACCGATACTATACCGCAACACTCTGAAGTCAAATATATAAGCGTTCGTCTTGATCGTCGTTTAACATGGAAAACGTACATAAAAGCAAAGTTGGTCCAAATGAAATTAAAAGCAGCCCAAATGAATTGGCTTACTCGAAGTAATTCTATACTAAGCCTAGACTGTAAACTTCTATTATACAACGCGAATCTGACACCAATATATTCCTATGGAATGCACCTATGGGGCACTGCCACATCATCTAATGTAGAAAAATTTAAAGGTGACAAAACCAAATTCTACGTACAATTACAGCAGACAGTAATTTCAAAACACGCGAAAACATATATTAAGAAACTTTAGTTGCATCCAAATCCATGCGCACAATATTCTAAATCATAGAGGTCACACCCGGTTTCTCTCAGCCGTACACGAGAGATGTAAAAAACAATAAATCAACCGCTTTTCTTAGCAGTGGCTAACAATTTTAGATTTGAGATTTGAAAAACGTATTGATGTTTCAATCTATAATTGAAGATTCAATAAACATTAAATTATAAAAAAAAAATCGATGGCATATATTCAAAAAGTGCTATCTGCATTTTTTTTTTTTTTGATAATAAGTTTTTACAGAATCATGTTCACTCATTGAATTCTCATCCGTCATTTTATTTAAAATATATACAATCTCATTTACAAACATTTTTTTATTAATAAAACAGTGCTTTCTACATAAAAATATAAAAAATAATAAAAATTGGCAATCGAAGTTATATCTTTCATCTTGTTAAAAACCAATACGTATAAGAATTTTTCAAATGGGCACGATGAAATCATTCATCTAAAAAAAAATGAAGATGATCCTATCTATGTAGAAGAGATTAGTTTTCTTTTATACATATATTTATCAAGTTTATAAATGTAAATGTTTGTAGAGCAAGGTTAATCCGGTATCATTTTAATCGTTTTACAATTTCTTTGGAAATGTGAACTGGCTAGTGAGAGTTAGTAAAGCGTACTAGTGTGGCGGTTAGGTTGCTTATCTACTTACCCAAAGTTTCTATAGGATTTTAGTTTTATTAAAAGATTTCCAATCCCTTCATTCCAGACAATACATCCAATTTTAATATAGCAGCCTCGGATTTTTTAGTGCTCTCCGGACATCGAGAGCTTCTTTGTACCACATGGAGCGTTCTCAATGTGTCCATCAAGAGAGGAAAGTAAAGAAATCAAAAGCGCTTAGCATGATGAAAAACATCATAGTACGAAAATAAACCACTATAACTACAATTATAGGAAAACATTGTTCCTCACATTAGATGACGGCCAATTATGAAATTTTTACTATTTTTTGCATAGAGACTGAATTTCTCTTAAGTAAATATTTGCTTTTAATGATGAAATATCTCTGAAAAAGACGAAATTTCCATTTCCTAAAATCTAAGAAAACTTTTCAGAATTTCTGTACAAAACGGAATTTGCGCCACTACGCCATACAACAACCATTTGAAACTCAAACTACAACCGTCTGACAACATTGCCAGAAAAACTATTGTCAGCGAATTATAATACTACAAACTAATTAATATCCTGTTCAGACATACACATTTACTGCGATTATCGCAATAAATGTTTATAAACTCTCAAACAAATTTGGCACACTAGGATTTTTTTATTTAAACAATATTTTCTGATTAAAATTTATTAAATAACTTAAATACATATATACTCATATGTTGCTTCAGCCATGGTGCAATAAACAAGGCGGCAGCAGTAGAAAAAAATAATAAATACCAAGAACCAGAAACAACAGAGATCAACAGCCCTTCTGGAGCTTTTGCTACTTCAAAAATTTAAATTTACAGTGATAGTGATGATGATTAGGTCCAAATAAGATATAATGCTATTAAATAAAAAAGGTGTTTTTGTACGCAATATTTGTATGACAGCGCCATATATCGTCAGTTTTAGGTATAAAACAGCAAGAACCACAACTTTCCAGGATAATAAAAATAAATAAGCATTATTTTATCAAATTTTCAATGATTTTCCTTGTTAGAGAGCGTTCCAAATCTCCAACTTCAAATGCATGTAAAAATCCCGCACTGAACTTTGTTATGGATAATGTCAACTTTTATTTGCAATTGGTCTCATCCCATTCCTAAAAGTTCGATTTTGTATAACTGTATAATTGATTTTTTTTTTTGTATTTTTTTGTGAGTAACTGCATCATATCTAAAATATAATATTATACATAAAAAATGATAAGGGACATTCTCTTTCTCTCGTTGGAGTACAAATTAATTAAAATACTAAATTATTGAAATTGAAAAACCAAGTGAAATGACTTTTTTCCAATTTTCGGGGTCGCTTTCCGCACATTATTTTAAAAAAGACCATATTTTATATTCTTATACATCTTTTTTTTAAATCTGCAGTTACACGTTCAAGAAGTTGCTTTTAAGTTGAACACATTTAATCTACGTTCACATTTATCAAATATTAGTCCGAAAAAACGTAACCACTAGTTTTGCTTTGGAATAGTGTCATTAACTTGGTTATTATATTTCAAATTAAACTAATACTTCCATATAAAAGGATTTTTGTACAGTTTTTAAAAAATGCGAACCGATAATAAAAAAAAAAATTTGGAATTAAGGGAAATTAGTTATTAGTTTTTTTGTTGGTTACGTAAAATCAAGATAAAGCAAGGCCGGGTAGCAAGCCTAATAGAAATACACTTTAAGTAGACTTGCAATTGTTTAAAACATTTTAAATAGTAAATTATATTTCAGTCACCTACCCCAAAAGAATCAGTAACATTCGCATCTAAAATAAAAAAAAAAAACATGCATCAACACCGCTTGATCGATATCAAAGAGCTTTTTTCTACAGTATTTTTAGATGTGAGAAGAAAATGTTTTCCACAGGTACATATGTGCAATTCCTTTCGTAGACTTTTAAGTGGTTTCTAAGTGTTTTGCAATTATCACATTGCCGCTGGTTCAAATGTGTGCGTATTTGTTGATTATTCGTTGGCTAAGTGTTTCTGCGAAATTAAACCACCAATATTTGTTAGCAGGTTTATTTTCCGTAAAGTTTTTATTTTTTATTTTTTGTAATTATTTGGTACAAGCCATTTAAAAGGAAAATTGTAAACTAAGTGCATTTTAAAATGTTTGACGCTAATGGTAAACACAGTAGAAGATTTCTCTTCCATTGAATGTTGTGTACTTAAAGCATCCTGTATTAATTTCGAACTTGTTTTTGATTTCTTTTGCTAATGTGCAGAATGTTTGTGCGTAAATGACATATTGATATTAGGTGAAATTGTTCCATTGCAATAACTAGTGAAGATATTTGCAACACGACATTTCTCTTTACAAGTTTTAATATGCTGAAAGCAATTGAATTTTAAATAAGATTTAGTTATTTTTAAATATTTTAAAATTCAAGTAACAGTTAAATAAATATGAAAAGGATCAATATAATTAAAGACGCAAACTGAAAATTGTATATAAAGACTAGGTAGGACCCAGCATTCTTCGATTCAATTAAACTTGGAAATGTAATTTATTTTTAATAGTTTTGTTCTATTTAAAATTAATTTATAATAAATTATTGTGATATTTATAAAATCCTGCTATCGATTTAAATATATGTTCCCGTCGTTCCCATAGGGAGCACAGGGCTCTTGATTTAGGATAAATTATATTCTTTGACTTTCCTTCATCTTTCATTCTTTGACTTTCCTTATATCAACATATGATAGGTGCCACACCCATATGTCCAATCCATATGCTCTTTTCTAATAAACATTACATAAAATTTACAGTATCTTAATTATTAAGCTCCAAATTGTAATTATGATTAGTAATTTATATGATTAGAAAACCTAAGTGCATTTTGAGCGGTACATAATGTAGCAGGTCATTAAAAATACAGGTAAAAAAGAAGAGCATTTCATCGGTATCATTTGTTTGGTAAAATCAACATTATTCAAATAATTTTCCAATCCTGCCCTGTCAATATTCCTATAATCCCTGAAATAACTAGTGAAGTTTAGGCGTGGGAATGGAAGCACATATCAGTGAATGATGCGAGATAAAAGGAAGCTGGAATTGTGCTGATGTGAGCATCCTCATATTCTGAATCACTAAAAAATAGTCAATAAGAGATGTAGAATCGTGGAATGAGTCATAATACGTAGGAATACAATTATGATGACAACTTAAAGCAAGACTCCTACATACCATATTCATTCTATTCGATTTAGGAAATTCACTTAAATTGTTATTAAAATCACCAACAACAATAACATCAGGATAACGCACAAGTACGTCACTAACTGATTGTTCAAATGTTTCCAAGTCTCCTCTGGGAAGGTAAACCACACCTATTAGTATAGTGTTCAAGCCAGAAACAATTTCCACAAACAGCCCTTCACACGAAGGATATTCAGTACATCTATCAATACACCTAAAACTAATCACTTCAGCAATATATTGCAACCCCACCAACTCTGGAACCCGACTGACGATCACTTCTACATATGACGTATCCAGGAATAATACAAACCGCTTGATCTAAGACAGTACTATCCTGCCATGTCTCGGTGATACAGAGAATATCAAGTAGTTTGTTCCTAAGAAAAGAAGGAAGTTCATCGAGCTTGTGAGATCTGTTGGAGGGACAAAGACTTTGAGCATTAATTTTGTGAGTCATTTCTAAAAGTATCGTCTAGACGTCAGTCACCCGTAATTGGGCCTAAATTTATATTAGAACCCATAGTATTTGAATTTATTAATAAAGCGGTAAGGATAAATCAGTATGTAAAATAATAACTCAAGAATGAAACAATTTTTAATTAAAATTTGATATTTAAAAAAAAAAAAAACTATAATCACGCTAAGAACAGTTTGCCAAAGAAATTGCACATATAAATAAAGAAAATGTTACACCACGTTTACAACTGGCAGAACTGTCAAAGTACCAATGAATACGCATTAAATGTCAAAGAAGCTGATCATCCAGACAATCGGGCCTACCACGAGCCCCCACCCCGACCCCGCAATAGACTAAGGAAATATGTTGTGTATTTCTTCAATCCAGTACAACAGCCGAAGTCAACCCGACACCGCAATAAGGCCCAATTACTATGACATACAAATACATGCATAGAAACAACTTAAGTAATGGGATTACAAGCTTTTGCTTTCGAATTATAGAAGACAGTAATGCAGACGATTGGAAAAAAAATTTGCATGTATTAGTGAAACAGTGTCAATGACACTGCAAAGGTGGAAACGTGGAGTGAACGACTAAGTACATATGTAAATTCAGGTAAGCATTAACTAAATATTTTTCAAATAAAGAAAAACATACCAAAAAGCAAAAATATCGCTTAATTAATTAGGAGCCACCCAATTTGAAACATTGTTCATAATCTAGCAGCTTTTCTTTTCCATCATGTGCTTTGTAAACAAAGAGGGACGTTCAAAATTATTCTATATAACTATTTGCGTCACATCAGGTATAAAGTTATATATAAAGACAACGGAGCTTATATATAAGCCCAAAAGGAGCTTATATACAAAGCAAACTGAGCTTATATATAAAGACAAACGGATGAAAAGTTATTATTAGTTTGCAATTTATCCTCGTAAAAACGAAGAATGCACAAGACATTGATTGCTTCAGTAATTAACTCTCACCACCGTAAGTAATTTACTTTATTACTTGAATTTATTTAGCGAAAAAAATTTTCAAAATTAAGCACTGTCACATCGACTTTACATCTTCATAGCATTGTTAGACTTTACATTAAATTATAAAATTTGGTTTTGACGATCGTTGTTAAAGTTGGCATATTATCTGAATTATAAAATCGCATCATTTAATTCGTATATATATTTCAATTTCAAAGGTTATTGTACATCTTATCAATTTTAAATTTTAGTTATTTGTTGCGGGTTAGCAATATCCAAATACATATTTCGTTGGTTGCCATACCAACTCATCAGTAGATGTTTTACCCTTTATGTTTAAAAAGTTTCAAAGCTCATCTATTTATATATAAACTCACAAACAGATTTGTGAATTACACAGCATAAAAATAGTCTTTCAAAACTTTTCAAACATACACAACATATAATTTTTCATTATGAATGTGTTCAAGAATGATAGAAATACAGATTACGCCTGCCCGAACACAAAAATTGAATCTTCTGCGCATATTGGTTATGTGACGTCACGAAACATGCTGACATTTTTTAGTTGTGTAAAGATAACAGTGGGGCAATTGCTTAATTTTTTTCTTAAATAATTTTATTAGAAAAGTTTTTATTTTGTTTTTAATTTAATAACAAGTCGATCGGCAAGATCCACAAGAGCGCATTAAATCAAAATTAACTCAAAAACAATGTTAATATATTTCCAAACTAAATTTGCTTACTATGATGGATTCAGACCTCTAAGGAAAATATTGAGTTATTACCCTCTTGTTGATAAAGTGCGATATGCACTTCTAAAATTTTTATATGAAGTTGAAGTTGAACTGTCGTCGTTTGTGTCAGTGTTGGTTTTTTTCGTTTGCTCTTCATATGGTAGTGTTTCCCTTTAAGTTGCGATAGCGTTGGCTTCTATTTTCGGGACTGCTGCCGGTTTCAATTTTATAGTTGTTCTATTACTAAATTCTATGTGCAATTAGCAAATAAAGAACTGGAAATACCAAAATAATTCTAACTTACCCATTTCATATTTTAAATTTCTTTCCAAATCGTCCAGCTTAAAATGTAACGAGCAAATTCTCTCCCTAAGGATCTTAAATCAGCGGGACAGATTGCAAAATTGTATCCAAAGCTTTTTTATCAAAATTTCTCACTTGATTTTTTTCCATCGTTATGCACGGATTTGCCCACTGCGCACTTAGTAAGTTTAATCACGATGGGTAGTGCAAAGTGTGCAAAAGATGCAAATGTGTGCAAATATACACACATTTGCCCAACACAACAACAAAATGTATATATTTGGAATTTGCTTCACTTTGCTTCGTTTGCACTAAAAAACCACGAGTATACGCGACATACAGACTGTCATATTTTTTTTGTAGAAAAAGAACATTTAATTTTGTAACTAATTTTAATTTAATTTACAAAGTTTTAGTCACATTTTTTTTTAAATTTATTAGTAAATATTAATTTTAAGCATTTCTAACTTGACAGTCAGTGCTACCAGAATTTTTGATGAGCTGCCACATTTTTGTTAAGAAAATTACATGTTCTTACCAAAAATGCAATAAATTTAAAAGTACGCTCACGAAGGACACTAACATGCACAGCAAATTTGCAAAATGTAAATTTGCACAATCACCATCATGATTACCCTTAGTGTTTATATCATTCTGGATCTCACCCACCCATTAAGAATTTTTATAAAATTACCTTCCTTGAAAAATTTTATATGTCATGTTATTACTGAAAAGAACGAAAATACAAAATGTTTATGTAGAATAGAATACAATTCGTTAATGCTGAAAGTAACCCGACTTACCGTTCTGTAATTTAACTGTTTTACCCACCAGGCCGGTGATATTTGAGGGCACTGTTGAATCAAATGTAGGACCGCCAGTGCCTGGTGTTGGTAGGTCTTGTAAAAAGTCTGTGAAAAATCTTTTTGAAGCACATTCTAGGGAACCTAAAACGATAAAAAAATCAAATAAATATAATTTTTAATTTTTTCATTAAGTTACCTGTTTAAGAACTTGTGAACACACTTAATAATTGTTAATGATAATATAAACGTTAGTGAACTGCCTTAATGTTGTTTTAACAAAAGGATATCATATTACACAATGAATTAATTGCAAACATTGCTACTTCAATTTGATTGGTCAATTTAACGTAAATTTTAGTTTTAAGTATTTTGTCGACTCAACAATTAATTGTTAATATTTTAGTATAAATACCACAATAAAATTATATTTCTTTGTCAATAGTAAAAACTCGCTTTTTATTCATTGATCACATTACGTTCAAGTTACAAGTGCTTGAAAGTAAAACCACACAAACAAAAATTAGTACAGTTCAAATTCAAGTGTTTGAACTGAGTCATACTAATAAAATCATCTACAAGTTTAATTCTAAACATTTTGGTGACCCCGACCACCATTGATTTTAAAGCTTCCCCCCAGCGGTAAGGGGTTTTAAAGTAAAATTGGTGACTTACAACAGCACGCAGCCTACCCATTAACACTGGTATTCAAGTGGAAGAATTGCAACATAAAATCTGCCCAGCGAATCCTTGTCTTCAGCAGAGGCTATAAAAAACATCATACCAGTGGTGCAATACATATCAGCCGCTCCAGCACATTAGAGCACTGACAACAAGCATCGGTTTATTGGTGACCAACTTCATCATCTCCACTAACACGAAGTTTCAGTGGACATATACTACCAGCACTACACCATTAGTGCAACAAACATCAGCAGCTCCAGCAAATTGATTAGAGCACTGACAACAGGCATCGGCCCATTGGTGACCAAATTCACCTCCAATTTTTTAGCGCTTAAACAGGCAGTTCCATATCGTACACAATGGCGGCAGCAGAGTTATTGGATACCCTCTTGAATACAGGCGAAATAATTCAAGCAATAGTGCGAAACTTTAAAAAGGATTCTGCGGACAGAAAAGCCACCGCAGAATACTTTGAGGAGCGTAGCCGTCGACTTTTGCAAGCCTGGGAGAAATTTGATGCCACGGATACAGAATTGCGTATGCTTGACGATGTTGAAACGTTAAAAGCAGAGAATGAATATTTTACTAAGGACTACTATTCAAAAATTAGTGAGATAACTAATGTGTATAAAAATCTGTTTACAACAGAGGCTAATCGTCTTAGAACATTATCCCTACAAAAGCTACCATCAACTAAAACTACTGGTGCATCAGTGCCTCTTCAGGAGTCTAATGAAAATCAAGGTTTGATTCGGAAGGCAAAAGCTAGAATGACAGCCTTAAGTAGGTTTTTAAATGTATTAAACACTAGCGACGAAATACAACCACGTCCATTTTATGACATCAAACTGTCAACCATAAACAGTCTTTGGGATCAGATCCAAGACTTATACGACAGTATATGCGAGCGCTTTGATGATCCATTGAAGTCTGGCTTTGAGGTTACAACATTTTATGAATTGAATGACAAAGTTCAAGAACAGTTGGTCAGACTGTCCATATTGGCTAAAAAGGCACAAAACTTTGGTGAAAATCAGCCAACTCAATCAAATCAGCCAACTCAATCAAATCAGTCATCTTCATCGTTACATCTTCCAAAAGTTACAATACCGAAATTTGATGGCGACTATTTAAAATGGCGGCAGTTCTATGATTTATTCTCTGAAATGGTGGATAATCAGCCGATTCCCGCTATTCAAAAATTTTGGTATTTAAAGAGTAATTTGACGGGAGAAGCTGAACATCTGATAAGTCAATTTTCTCTATCAGAGACAAACTATAGCACTGCCTGGGGAACCTTACAAGATCGCTACAATAACAAGAGAATTTTAGTAGCGAATCTAGTAGAAAAAATACTCAATCAACAGTCCGTGACGTCATCCGCACAATCCATCAAAGCCATGCATGACACCACCAAAGAATGTTTACTGGCATTAAATAACTTGGGAATCGAAACAGATTCCTGGGATGCGATTATTATTCAGTTATTGATGAAAAAACTTGACAAAAGCACACACATCAGGTACATGCAATCACTAACTAATCCAAAGGATGTGCCAAATATAGCTGACTTCTTATCGTTCCTTGAGCTTCAATTTCAATCTATGGAAGCAATTGTTCCTAGGGAAAAATCGACTTATAAAGCGGTGTCAACAATAGTAACATCTAACGCACACAACATTAGCATATGCAAATTATGTAATAACAGTAGTCATAAACTGTATCACTGCAACAAATTTCGGCAATTATCAGAAGCAGAACGACTACGTTGGGTGCAGCAACAGAATCTATGCGTCAACTGCTTCAAAGATGACCACACTGCGAAAACCTGCAAGTCAAGTAGCTGCAAAAAATGCGACAAAAAGCACAATACATTAGTCCATTTGCAAAAGAAAGACAACACGCAAATGGATAAGAAATCAAATTTCAGTTCACAATCAAATACAACCGAAAGGACGACTGCTTCCAATGTCGTAGCAGTTACATCAGCAACAACTGAAGTTTCTGCGGGCCGCCAGGGCTATGTTGTGCTAGCAACAGCAAAAGTCATAATTACAGCCTCAAATGGTGCATCAGGTAAATTTAGAGCGGTATTGGATTCAGGATCACAGGTCAACATTGTATCTAAACGCCTTTGCCAAAAACTATCTATTTTACCATTAGGAGCTTCCCTTTGTCTTGACGGCGTTGGCGAAACCAAAAAGCATTCAAAGTATCGCACAAACGTTCAAATGAAGTCCAGAGATCTCAGTTTTTCAGCAAATGTGGAAGCATACATATTACCAAGTATAATTCCCGCACAACCAAGTCAACATATTAACAGTTCTTCTTGGAATATTCCCAACAACATTCACCTAGCAGATCCTCATTTTGATCAGCAGGATAAAATAGACTTGCTACTGGGAGCAGAATTTTATTACAAATTAATAAAAAGTGGGACGATACACCTTGCTGATAATCTACCAACTCTACAAAACACAGAACTAGGCGGGATTGTAGGGGGTGCAATAGGAAGATCCACTATATTCATCCACATGTGCAATATTTGGAGACACCGCTTCATTGGAAGAAGCGATAGAGCATCTTTGGAAACTTGACGAAATTGAGGTTAGCGAAAGGGCACTTTCGCCATCGGAAAAACAATGTGAATCACATTTCACTCATCATGTGCACACCAATCTAGATGGCCGCTTCACTGTCAGTCTTCCGTTTCGAGAAAACCCAACAGCATTAGGAGAATCCCATAAGATGGCCGTCAACAGATTTCTTGGCTTAGAGCGTCGACTTCTAAAAAATGAAGACATTCGGACGCAATATATAAAGTTCATGCAAGAATATGAGCATCTAGGACACATGCAAAGGGTCAACATTGATACAATGGTAGATCCTAAATATTTCATTCCGCACCATTGTGTGATGAAACCAGATAGCACTACAACGAAATTAAGAGTAGTCTTTGACGCATCGGCGAAAACATCAACAGGACTCTCGTTGAATGATCTAATGTATACGGGGCCAACGGTACAGAGTGAATTGTTCTCGATCCTACTTCGTTTTCGACTACCGAAGTTTGTATTCACCACCGACATTGAAAAAATGTACCGACAAATACTACTTGATCCCGATAATCATCAATATCAACTGATAATATGGAGAGAAGACCCTGGATTGCCAATCAGCTACTACAAACTTAACACGGTAACTTACGGAACTCGGGCAGCACCTTACCTCGCCACAAGATGTTTACAGAAAATTGCTGATGAAAATATTATCAATTATCCGTATGGTGCGAACATGCTTAAGAGTAATTTTTACGTTGATGACGGCCTTGGAGGCTCTGATAGTCTCAACATCGCACTTGAGACTCAACACGAACTTATAACGATTCTAAAAAAGCATGGGTTCAATCTAAAAAAATGGTGTGCAAATCACCCACAGTTATTGATGAATATTCCATCCGGCGATCAAGAGGTAGATTATTGTGGACCCTTTTGGATTCACTACAGGGTCAGAGGCAAACGGCCAACAAAGGCTTATATAGCCGTTTTCTGCTGTTTTGCCACTAAGGTAGTTCATCTTGAACTGGTTTCGGATTTATCAACAGATTCCTTTATAGGCGCCTTAAAGCGTTTTATTGGTCGTCGTGGACGGTGTCAGAATATTTACTCAGACAACGCCACCAATTTTGTTGGGACAAAGAATCAACTAGCAGAATTAGCCGATAACATTTATTCAAGCCAGGCTCAGGAATCAATTATCTCCGCGTTCAGCTCAAAAGGAATACATTTTCACTTTATTCCTCCAAGAGCACCACATTTTGGAGGTCTGTGGGAAGCAGCGGTAAAGTCTGCAAAACATCTTCTTCTGCGGAGTGTTGCGAATGCATCAGTAACGTACGAAGAATTGGAGACAGTAGTGGTCGAAATTGAGGCTATACTAAATTCGCGTCCACTAACACCCATAACAACTGATCCAGAAAATCTTGAAGCCTTAACTCCTTTCACTTCACTGATTGGCGAAGCACTTACATCGCAAGTAGATAGTAGAGCACAGCCAACAAACATGTCAGGATTATCCCATTGGAAGCATGTGACCCACATAAAGCAGGAATTTTGGAAAAGATGGTCAACAGAATACTTAAACGAACTTCAGCAAAGATGTAAATGGCGAAAGCAATCTGTTAACCTCAAAAGTGGAGACTTGGTAGTAATAAAAGAAGATAATATACCTATTATTAAATGGCCTTTAGGTAGAATTGTTCAAGTATACCCAGGTGATAACTGCATAGCAAGAGTCGCTGACGTAAGAACTGCATCAGGAATATTCAAACGTCCAATACATAGACTGGCATTATTGCCCATACATAATGATTCAGAAGGACTTACTGAAGACAGCAATACGAACATCAACAACTATACACCCAATTCTCCCTCTCTGCATTCTGCTCCTGCCACAGTCTCTCTTAATCAAGCTCCAATCCCGACAGAAGAACCTAAGCCGAAAAGACGCAAAATGCCAACCAATCTTCTAACACTGACGTTACTCACGTTACTACTACTAGTACCAGTGGCCTTTGGAACTCCATTAAAAAATAAGAAATTTGGATCAAGAGTCGGAATCCATTTTGAGCAAATTGGAACAACATCTATTTCAACTACGGAATGGAATAAATTGGTATACTATGATTTAGCTCCTTACTGGACAGAAACATCAATTCTTGTCAATGGCACACGGTCGTTACAAACCTTATGTAAAATGATGAAAACAAACTCGTCTTGTCACGGCATTCTAGACCACTTTCAACACATGGAAAGTGAATTACAGCTAGATAACCGACTACTACGAGTTAAAAGAGGGGCGCTGGATATCGTTGGTAACGTTGCTCATTCATTATTTGGCGTTCTGGATTCTGAATACGCTGAACAGATGTCAGAAACAATAAAACAAGTCAATGACAATGAGTCGTATTTGCTAAACTTATTGAAGAATCAAACATCAATTGTAGATTCTACAATTAATATCATCCAGCAAAATCAAATAACAGCTAAGTCAAGATTCGAACGATTGGAGCAAGAGATTAAAATATATTCAGTTAATATAAATGATATCTCCAATACATTAGTACAAGTACAACTAAATCAACTATTCCATTCAGCGGTTCTTGAACTAACACTAATCGCAAACAATATAAGACAGATACAATCCGTAATCCTTGACACTCTCATGGATACCCATCATGGACAGATCAGTCCATGGTTACTCACTCCAGAACAGTTACAAAATGAAGTCAATCAGATCATTCTGCATTCACCACCGTCAGTGAATCTTCCAGTGACAGAAAAAACTGACTTACTCCAGCTATTTAAACTCATGAAGATAAAGGGCAGACTAACACGCCGCCATGCAGTTTTCAAAATAACTTTACCATTAGTTGAACGTGAAAAATTCAAGCTGTTTCATTTTATTCCTGTACCCAACATAATGAACAGTACAGTAGTGGCCATTAAACCATGTGCTAATTTTTTGGGCATATCTACTTTGCAGAGACAATACATTCCCTTCACAAAATCTGAATTAACCGCTTGCAGTACAATAGAACAAGGCGTTTTCCTTTGTTCCAACATTCAAATCCGTTACAATTATGGTTCGGATGCATGTGCATGCGATATTAATTTATTCAACAACAAAACAAAACCAAATTGTATCATCCAAAAAACTGATATCAGATGGGTACCCCTAAGCAAAGGCAATCAATGGATATATGTTGCGTCACCACCCTCAAGAGCAGCAGCAGTTTGCAACATGGAAATCATTCCTATATCACTAAAAGGCTCCGGTTTGCTGACACTTGATCCAGAGTGTATCCTCAGGCACGAGTTTGTCAACATGAACGGACTAAAATCTATATCAAGCACAGTGAGGTCTTCATACACAAGCCTTGGCCAAATCTCAGCCTTATCATTACCAAAGAACTCTACAGCCTTCACAAATAATAACGAATCAACCTCAACAAATTTGGAGAGTGTATATGCCAAGAATATTAAGGACCTAACAACTCTACAACAGTCGCTGGAACAACACGAAATCGCTGATCTACCTAACAAGTTGAAGACCCACCAGACACACAGCTATATAATTGGCTACCTAGCTCTTGTAGTAAGCGTCATAGCTCTAATCATTCTGCTTTCCAGATGCAAATCCGATAAAAAGGCACTAAACTCACATCCAACTACATCAATTGAATCCACTAGAGAAAACATTGAGCTTCAACCACAGGCCGAAGAACGCAAGATGACACCACTACCAATGCCACGCCAGCAGCCCAAATTCATCCTTGATGTCTAGCAGCTGATGACAACAATCAATCAATTCATTAATAATTTAGTTTAGCTTATACTCCTGTATCTAATAACTTTATTTTCCAACATATTATTTTCATCTATTACTTTAAACTTTCTCCCAATGTTTATTTATTTTGTTTTGAACAGTCGTTCAACGCGGGGGAGAATGTTTAAGAACTTGTGAACACACTTAATAATTGTTAATGATAATATAAACGTTAGTGAACTGCCTTAATGTTGTTTTAACAAAAGGATATCATATTACACAAGGAATTAATTGCAAACATTGCTACTTCAATTTGATTGGTCAATTTAACGTAAATTTTAGTTTTAAGTATTTTGTCGACTCAACAATTAATTGTTAATATTTTAGTATAAATACCACAATAAAATTATATTTCTTTGTCAATAGTAAAAACTCGCTTTTTATTCATTGATCACATTACGTTCAAGTTTCAAGTGCTTGAAAGTAAAACCACACAAACAAAAATTAGTACAGTTCAAATTCAAGTGTTTGAACTGAGTCATACTAATAAAATCATCTACAAGTTTAATTCTAAACATTACCATAAATAAAAATTAACATCAATGTGATGAAGTACTTCATAAGTTGATATATTTTTTAATAAAATGTAAAGTTACAAAGTAAAAGAGTAAAACTAAAAATAAATAATCTTCTTTACTCTTTATTATTAATCCTTTTGTTCCTGTAATTATATATTCTCCAATGTAATATTCATTGCTACAACAGATAGGAAATATATATTGTAGTGTATGTACATCACTATGTGCTAAATTTTTGTACACTGCTGTTTGTCGTGCAGTTGTAATATGAACTATTTAATAAAGTAAACAAACATTCTTTTATTGGCCTTGAATGAATAAGCGTACTGTCAGCAAGTTTCACGGAGTTCATTAACGTATAGGGATTTTTAAACAAAATTGATTTCGTGGGATAGTGCTGACATAGATAATAATTTAGAATAAATTTTAGTATATAAGCTGAGACAAAATTCAATAAACTTTAGAATTAATTTGACAATCAAATTTTGAAGTCTATTATTATATTCTCAAAATGAAATCGGCACTTCTGGTGCTGAAGAAAAGCGGCTGCAGAGCTCAGTAAATACTTCAAACATTAAAAACACACACTCACCACATGGCGATCCTGCCAAACAAAATTTGCGTTCTTGTTAAATAATATTTTTTTAGAAAACAAAAAAATTTTTTTTAATCCTGCTAAAACAATATTTTTATTGCAAAAATTTTTATCCTGCCAATCTATGTAAATGAGTCCTGGAGAATCCACACAAAAACAGAATAAATTTTTGAGATCCTGTTTGTTTCTTTTTTTTTTTTTAAATAAATTTATTTTTCCAAATGACTCAAAAAGAAGTCAACGAAATTTTCGAACGCTGGCAAAAAGTTCTACAAGAGGAGTACGTTACAGAAGGAAAGATTTTTTTTATCGTGCTAAAATAATGCTGCTGCTGTTATTCATTCAATAAGGAACCACTACAAGAAATAGACATACATAAAGGAAATAACAGAAATTTTGCAAATCATCGTTATAACAACATCGACAAAATTTAAAAAGGGTGAACATATTCTAAGCTATAGCGTCGTCTGTTTCGTACAGTTCTTAAATATTAAATATTAAATTTTATATTATTATAATATTAATAACTAATTAATAATTAATTATAAAAAAAGATCTTATAGAAAACAAACAAAATATGAAACCATACATATATACATACAAAGCTCTTAGAATCAATTTTATATACTTATATATAAATATAAATAGAGTCAAGAAAAGAACATGAATGAATGAAGATTAATTTTTAAAAAAACATCTAAAAAAGAAATTTTTTTTATATACATAAACTTTACTATATACTACCATTAAAACAACAGTTGCAAAAACGGAGAGTAATTAAATGATAACATTAATTTATAATTAACAATACGAAAAACAAAATACAAAAATTAGTTAATTATGAGGTAAACCAACTGCTAAAAAAAAAAAAAAATAAAGTTATAGACAAAAAAAAAAAAAAAAAGAAAAAGAAAAAGAAAAAAAAAGAAACACAACAAACATGTTTTAGGATAAAGAAACTCTAAAAATAATAAAAATAGGGGTTTAAAAAGTTATAAAACATTTTTTTAGATTAACATTACTACTTTTTACAAACACGTCATAACTGGGAAGGAATAAATATTTCTGTAGACCAAAAAAAACGTGAAATATAACAAACGAAAAAGATTAGCAGAAGTTATATTGATTTTGTTGTCTTCGGTTTGATGGTATTTGCCAAAGTTATTAAGACTTGGCATAAGTTTTCACTTTTTGAAACGACGTATATAAGTTTATATATGAATTTTTTTATGATTAAAATAATTTCAAAATTACTTTTTAGCTAAAAATGTTCTTTATTTATTTTTTTATTACAAGGTAACTTTTAATGTTAAAGCAAAGAAAACAAATGTGTCTGCATGTAAAACTATTAGATTTTTAGAATACCGCAATGGATTACATTTAAAACAATTTAAATTAAATTTAACTGTAGTTAAAAACCTACAGTTAGACATTTGCATATAAGTATATATAGTTAAAACGTTAATATATAAATTTAAATATGTATAACTAAATATAAAGAAAGTAACTTTCAATTGGACAGAAGATTGCCAAATAGCATTTGGGACACTAAGAGACAAATTAAAAAACCCGCCTATATTACGATATCCGAACTTTGACAAAACATTCATTTAGGCGACAGACGCTTCAAATGTAGCTCTGGGAGCAGTCCTTTCACAGGGTGAAATCGGAAACGATTTACCCATATCATATGCAAGTAGAACATTAAATAAACATGAGAAAAATAAATCAGTAATTGAAAAAGAGTTATTAGGTATTCATTGGGGAATACAATTTTTTAGACCATATCTATATGGTAGAAAATTTACCGTAGTCACAGACCATAGACCTCTTATTGCTTTGTTTACCCATAAAAACCCGTCTTCAAAATTAACCAGAATAAGACTTGAATTATCAGATTATGACTTTGATATAAAATATAAGAAGGGAGCGAATAATACAAACGCAGACGCTCTATCGCGTGTAGAAATAAACTCACAAATATTAAGAGACATGATTCCAATCTATATTGATGAAAGAGAAAAGAAAACCTTGGCAATAACAAGAAATATGTTTAACAACAAAATGAAAAATGAAATTAATACCGAAATGAAAAATAAATATGATGAAGATGAAAATAAAAAGAACGACAGCATATCTCGAAAGGAGACTGATCACCTCCATATGTGGGAATGTACGTCAATAAATAATATTAAGGGTACCCAAAAGATTGAATTTATATATGATAATAAGCTGCAGCAAGAATTAAAAAATAAACTAAAAGAGAAGAATGATAGAATAACGCGCATAATATGCAATAAAAGCGAAAATCCTATGTTTTCAGGAACATTTATGGAGAAACTTTTATTGAGATTGAGGAAATTGAAATTTAAAAAGTACGTACTATATGATAATGATGAAATATTTAAATATATAACGGCCGAAGAATTGAAGGAAAAGTATAACAATATAAAGAAAAACGATATCGAAATAATTATATACAGAATGCCAAGAGATATAAAAGATAATATAACACAATATAGATTGATAGAAGAATTTCATGACTCACCACATGGAGGACATTTTGGAATTAGAAAAACACTTTCCAAACTAAAACAAAGATATATATGGAAAAATATGAACAAAATGGTTAGAAAATACATAACAACATGTGATTCATGCCAAAAACATAAACAGATAAGAAATGCAAAAGAACCCTTTACTATAAAGGATACACCATCACACGGTTTCGATACTGTTGTAATGGACACAGTTGGACCATTAAGACCATCCGGACAATTTAGATACATACTTACAATGCAGTGCGAACTGACAAAATATGTTGTTGCTTGTCCGATTGAATCTAAAGATGCCAAAACAGTCGCGAAAGCTTTAATAGAACATATTGTATTAAAATACGGTTTATTTAACATTCTCAAAACAGATAGAGGAACTGAATTTACCAACGAAATAATGAGAGAGATTTGTGTATTATTAAAAATAAAACAAAATTTCTCAACACCTTACCATCATGAAACTTTAGGTACAATAGAACGAAATCATCGCGTTCTAAATGAATATTTTCTAAATTTTGTAGATGACAATAGTTGGCATGAGTGGATACCATATTATACTTTTGCTTTTAATACGACACCAAATGTCGATACAGACTATTCTCCGTTTGAACTAATTTTTGGTAGACTTCCTAGACTGCCAAACGACACTTTAAGTGATACTAGAAAGATTTATAATACTGACAACTATTTAAATGAACTAAAGATTAGACTTCACAACTCATTACAAAGAGCAAGAGAGATAATTCTCGAAGTAAAAAGAAAAAGAAAATTAGAATCTGAAAAGAAGCAAAATAGAATAGATCTTAGAATAGGAGATTTAGTTTTAGTTAAAGTTTTAAATAGAAAAAAGTATGAACCTCCATACAAAGGCCCATACAAAGTATTAGATATAGAAGATTTAAATATACTTATAGAAATTGATAATAAAACAAAATTAGTACATAAGAACAATCTAAAAAAATATTTGAATTGACAAACAACAATATATATATAAGAACTTAAAATTTATTTTTGTAGACACATACATAAGTATAATTATATGTATATACATAAGCAAAATATCAAAACATTTTTTACGTTTATAAAGTTTAATATTACATCAACAATTGTTAATTTCTTTCTATAAAATTACAATTTTTTTTAGATATAGTACATAACGTCTTGTTCAGCCAAAGTATTTGTTTTTCTTGTTTCATTTTTAATAATACCCAAAACCAATAAGGGTGAGGGTGTAGTGTATGTACATCACTATGTGCTAAATTTTTGTACACTGCTGTTTGTCGTGCAGTTGTAATATGAACTATTTAATAAAGTAAACAAACATTCTTTTATTGGCCTTGAATGAATAAGCGTACTGTCAGCAAGTTTCACGGAGTTCATTAACGTATAGGGATTTTTAAACAAAATTGATTTCGTGGGATAGTGCTGACATAGATAATAATTTAGAATAAATTTTAGTATATAAGCTGAGACAAAATTCAATAAACTTTAGAATTAATTTGACAATCAAATTTTGAAGTCTATTATTATATTCTCAAAATGAAATCGGCACTTCTGGTGCTGAAGAAAAGCGGCTGCAGAGCTCAGTAAATACTTCAAACATTAAAAACACACACTCACTACAATATATATCGATGTTAAACCGGACTTTGTATAATAGAGCTAGAAATCGTGCTAATCTTGTTACAAGAGAAGCAAAGAAAAGTTACTTTTCACGAAAGATTAATACATTCTTACCATCTGGAAGGATTTGGCAAAATATTAAAAGCTGAGGTGTCGACTCGTGTGGAAACTCTGATTGCCTTTTAGATCTAAATATTCTAAATGACTTTCTTTCTGTAATTAATAGAAATAACTGCGACTTATATGGTAGTCTCCTAATTATTGCCCTTATAGTTTTGAGTTTTCCACAGTATCTGATGATGAAGTATACAGAACTGAGATAAGTAATAATTCTAATGCGTGTGTGTATTCGATTTTTAAAAATAATTTTACCGAATATTGATTGATTGATTACACATATTAATAATAACTGTTTCACAACTTTTCCAAAACTATGGAAAATTGGTAGCATTGTTTCAGTGGCAAAAACGAACTCAACGAGTATCCATAGTGATTTTGGGCCAATACGAATACTTTCTGTTCTTGGCAAAGTTTTTTAAATAATAATGTCTTACTACTAATTATGAACTAAAAAACTAGTGTATGAAGCATATAACCAAACTTCCAATTACTGTTAGACCACTTCGTACTAAGAAAATCCTTATTTATCGACCACTAACAAGCATTATCAACCACTAATCACTCCTAAAATCTCATTTTTTTCTCCTTTTAAATTTTTTTTTGTCTTTTTGCAAAAAATATTTAAAGCTGCCAACACCATCAACATCTTCTTTTGCTGGGCCCATCAACACAAGTGGAGTGTATGGAACATGCAAAAATGAATCTCAACATTAACCGATTGTAAGTAGTAAAACAATTAATAATCAATATTTTCTCTTTTGATTTGTTTATTAAAATAACTCTTAATTTGAACTATCCGATTCCGTCCGTCTCTCGTTACCAACATCATAAGTACTGATTATATGAAAAACTGTAGTAACGAACTCTTCGAGCACTTAGTTTGGCAATTTAATTTTAAGAAGTAATATTGATCCACACAAAAACATAAATGTGAAATTAAGGCCAAGTTCGTATCCAAAAAGTTTCGGCCGTAAAAAGTACTGAGATCAAAATAAGGGCCAATTTGTTTGCCTTTCTAATATGGGAAAAAATTCTTGGAAAAATATTGCCAAGCTTATAGGTTGCCTAGAAATGAGATGGAATAGTACCTATCAAGAACTTGGTCCTTATTTTGATCTCAGTACTTTTTACGGCCGAAACTTTGTGGATACGAACTTTTTTTTGTATAAATATTTATATGTATTGCTTATCTGGTCCTACCTGTGTAGAAAATTTCAGCTTTCTAGCTATACTAGAAGTGCCCCATAAAAATAAGGGGCATGATTGTCCCCCAGATGAAAAGTGCCAGTTTATATATCATTTTCGGTATTTTATCATCACTACCTACCTCTGTACCAAATTTCAGCTTTCTAGCTATACTGGAAGTGCCCAATAATATTGATGAGTCATTCAGAGAGTCAGTGAATATGTACTAAAATAAGGACTTTTCACACCTTAATATCTCGGGAAGCTTTTATGGTAGAACTTTCAAATGTAACCTGTGCGGTCACCTCTGTGGGGAGACCTTATGTTTCAAGTTTCATTCTATTATGATCAGAAGGAGCAAAGTTATGAGGGGGTAAAAACAGCTCGAATGGTTTCGTGTAAATATGCATACTGTGTGGCCGAACTTGGCCTGGCGCACTACCGTGCGCATTGATAAGTTTATTTAATTACCCACTTGTATACATACAGGGATCCAAGATTCAATTTTTTTTCCTCTATACCTTATGTTAAATAAATATGTTTATATTTCTAGTGTATACTTAATTATGAGTCAATAATTTTTTTTTCATTGGGGAATGATAGGCTTGGCTTATGTAGCGCAGCATTAAAAATTTGTTTTTTTTTTGTTAGGGGCAATCAACAATTACGGGTATAAACGTTCCCACCGGCATGGGAGGTGCGGCTCTAATATCAACAGGTAAGAACTATTGTACCTTATAAGGCAAAACAACATACCTGAGTAACATCTACACAAGCAGATTTGAAAATTTCATCTACTTTGGCATTTTATGGCATGGATGTAGATTTTATATGTCAGGCGTGCGAAACACGGGTCAGGAACCACCTAACCATGTTCCTAAGTAGCTAGCTGGGAGACTGTATCTATCACGCCCACTTTACTCGTTTTCCACAGAGATTTTTCTTCAATTACACGAGAGATCTAAAACATCATAAATTAACCGTTTAAATTAAAAATTTTGTTTAGCAATATTTATTTAATTTAATATTTTTTAGATTTAAGATTTGAAAAACGTATTGATAATTTAATCTATAATTGAAGATTCAATAAATAATAAAATTTATCAAAAAAAAAAAAAAATTTCAGCAGTACAAATAAAAGTTACTAACATGAATTATTTAAAATTGTTAAAATTAGGGTATAAATCGTCCCTCCGCCCTTGCAGGTAGTATAATATACACTGTCATTTTTATGATGATGTATGATATTTTACCTACTTATGGGAAGCACAGCTGAGTGCTACCGGACGCGTCACAGGTTGCGGATAGTGGTACGTTCTGCAGATATGTAGAGTAGCTGCCAACGGCAGCCGCGGACAGTCAGCGGTTACAAGGGGAGAGTCTCGGAGGGTCTCTCGAGCACCCACTAAATCCCGAGTTTGCCTGTGATCCTTGTAACGTCGTGGCGAGCAATTGGCGCTAAACCAAAAATCCAATATCACAACCGACCACGGGCGGTATAACCCTACGCATGCCTGGATGCATTGTTGGCAGCCCCAACACCAGGATCGGATGCTTTGGCCCAATCAGCCACTCGTCTTAAATAAAAACTGATTACCGAAACCGTAACAACAAGGAATATAAATAATAAACCCGATTTAAAGACGACGACCTTTGGCATGAAAACAAGGACACGAATTGGAACATGGAATGTTAGGACGCTCTCGGAAACATCTCGATTGGCACAGGTCTGCAAGGAATTCAAATCATACAAACTAACAATGCTCGGATTGTGCGAAACACGATGGTATGATTCAGGTGAATTTACTACGGCTGATGGTCTTACACTTCTCTATTCTGGGAAGTCAAGTGATGAACCCCGATCCAGTGGGGTGGGCATCTTATTGTCACAGCCAGCGAAAAAAGCCCTTATCGAATGGAAGCCATACTCAGACCGAATTGTAACAGCAAGACTGCGTACCCGCGCCCGCAATCTTACATGTATACAATGCTACGCTCCAACAGAAGCAGCTGAATTATCTGTAAAGGAATCTTTTTATGACCTTCTTAGCAGTGTATTACCATCAGTGCATCGTGGTGGTATTGTGATAATGATGGGTGATTTTAACGCTCAAGTTGGAGCAGACAATACAAGCGCAGAAAGTACAATGGGAAAGCATGGATTGGGGCGGTTGTCCGAGAATGGAGAACTGTTGGTGGATACATGTACAACTAACAATCTGGTTATTGGTGGAACGTTGTTTCCTCATCCAAGGGTACATAAGGTGACATGGGTTTCCCCCGACGGGATAACTGAGAACCAGATTGAACACATCACTATTAGTAGAAAATGGAGAGGCTCGCTTCTAGATGTACGTAATAAAAGAGGAGCTGATGTCGGAAGTGATCATCATTTGGTAATCGCAACAATCCGTATAAAAATTGCCGCCATTAAAAAAATACACAAACCTCCCAAAAAAGATATAACGTTGATAAACTCAAAGATTCAACAGTTGCAAACTCCTTCACGTTAGAATTAAAAACATCACTTCGGAATAGTAATAATAGAAATCGTTGCTGGGAGGAAACAAAAAAGATCTTAACACAAGCAGCAGACAATCACCTGGGATATAAGAACAACTTTCGTAAAGAGTGGATAAGTGATGAAACCTGGAGACTGGTGCTCGAGAGAAAGGAAGCCAAAGCTTTAATTAATAATAGCAGAACACGGTCGGCTAAAGCTCTATGTCAACAATTGCACAATAACCTCAACCGAGAAGTCAAGCGGAGCGCCCGACGTGACAAACGGAACTGGGTTAACAACATCGCTAGAGAGGCGCAGGCTGCTGCCGAAACGTATCGTATGGGAGATCTATATCGTGCTGCGAAGAAGTTAACTAATAGTTCAAAACCCACTATTAAACCTTTGAAAAATGATGCTGGAGAACTCGTCACATCCAAACAACAACAACTTAAACTTTGGGAAGAATTTTATACTACCATGTTATCGTCTTCTGTACCCATTACACAGGCAATCTGCAGTTGTGATTCGCACATTACAAACACAAATATCTCCATTGAGAGCCCCAATGTTACTGAAATTTGCGAAGCAATTAAATCGTTAAAAAACAAAAAATCGCCTAGTATGGACAACATTTCCCCAGAGCTGCTTAAAATTGACGCGACAACAAGTGCCCATCTACTTACGCCTATTATAAACCAATTCTGGTGTACTGAACTCCTCCCAGAGGAAATTTCTGAAGGAATTATCATAAACTTACCAAAAAAAGGCGACCTTACAGCCCGTACAAATTGGAGAGGCATTACTCTTTTAAGTATGATCAACAAGGTGATAGCTCACATAATTAATAAAAGATTGTCAACTTCTCTTCTTCCTGAACTCAGAAAGGAAAAAGCCGGATTTCGTGCTCACAAATCCTGTGTTGATCATATTAACAGCCTAAGAGTGATAATAGAGCAATCTGTAGAATGGAGATCACCTTTGTACCTAACGTTTATAGACTTCGCGAAGGCATTCGACACCCTAAATCACTCAGCCATTTGGAGCGCATTATAATGTAAAGGGGTACCTCTGAAATTAA
Organism: Lypha dubia; assembly: GCA_947311025.1. Taxonomy (NCBI): domain Eukaryota; kingdom Metazoa; phylum Arthropoda; class Insecta; order Diptera; family Tachinidae; genus Lypha; species Lypha dubia. The sequence goes on along the minus strand of OX371262.1, from coordinate 27,928,683 downwards.
TAAATCTCATCAAAGGTCTATATGAAAATGCTTCATGTCGTATTCTTCACGAAAAACAACTAAGCAACAAAATAAACATCAACTCCGGTGTACGGCAAGGGTGTGTATTGTCTCCCTTGCTTTTTAACTGCGTACTTGACGTAGTAATGAACAAGGCAACATCCCATAGAAGAGGGATCACCTGGAGTCTCCAAGGCAGACTAGAGGACCTTGACTACGCTGATGACATTTGTCTACTTACTCACACTTTTTCAGACATGCAATCAAAGTTATCACTTGTCCAGGAAACAGCATCACATGTTGGTTTAAAAATAAATATCGACAAGACGAAAACAATGCGAATAAACGTTAATAATGCACAACTGTTATCCGTTCAGAATCAATCGCTTGATGAAGTAGAGTCTTTCTGTTACCTGGGGAGCTTACTGGACAAAAGCGGTGGCTCCAAAGCCGACATATCTAGTCGCATAAACAAAGCCCGACAGTCATTTGGCCAACTGAAATCGGTGTGGAACTCATCGTTTATGTCAAGAAGGACGAAGTTGAACATTTTTAATTCTAACGTAAAGTCCACGCTGCTGTATGGTTGCGAGACGTGGAATGCAGCACCAAATGATATACACTCCATACAAGTTTTTGTTAATAAATGCTTAAGAAAGATTTTGCATATATTCTGGCCTATAACAATCCCTAATCATCGTCTCTGGTTAGAAACTGGGCAACAACCAATCCAAACTGAAATCCGCAAACGTAAATGGAATTGGATTGGACACACACTGCGTAAACAACCCAACGATATTGCTAAACAAGCCATAGAATGGAATCCGCAAGGCAGTAGACGTATAGGTAGACCATCACACACATGGAAACGGCAAATTGAAGCTGAAATATCCCAATTACACATGAGTTGGAATGAAATCAAATACCATGCATCAGATCGAATTTATTGGAACAACCTTGTAGCGGCCCTATGCTCCTTGTAGGAGTAAAAGGAAGAAATATATATATATATAAATCGTCCCATTGTCACTATATCGTCAAAATTACGATAAATCGTAAAATCTGGCAGCTATGGCGGCACCACTGATTCGTACCCTCTTCCATTTGGTTATCGATGAAACCAGCAATCAAATTGAATAAAAGTACTTACATATGTATATAATCATTGACTTTATTTCCTTTTAACCCTCTAGTACCCAAATTTTTTTCTGGATAAAAAAAATTATTTTGGGGTTCGAATTGAGCTAAAATAAAAAGGTATTAAAAAATTTTTTTTCTGAGCGGATCGGGTTTTATAGCGCCAAAACTTTGGCCGCCTCTAGGCGGATTTGGGATAAGTAGCAAGAAAATGTCAAAGCAATTTTTTTTTATATCTATAGAATAAAATGTTTTATTAAAATAAGAATAGTTTATAAAGGAACTTTGTAATAAATAAACAAGATTTTTTGTTTAAATTAATAAAAAATATATGCTTGTATATACATAAGTACATACATACATATATATAAGGAAAAACAGTTAGTGCAATTTATTTGTGGTGGAAGCAGTCCTTGTGGTTAGAAAGACATAGGTTTAAATTACGCTTTCGACATACAATTTGAGTTTCGGAAGTACAACCAGTAAATTTACAAGTTTTTTTTACCAGCGCGTGATAAAAACTGTGGAAAATGTCCTACTCCATCGTAACGAACATCTGCTAACGAACTCTGCTCGGAAGCTTGGCAGCTGGAATCGCCTATCATTAGCGTTAGGATTGTTAATTCTGCTGAACAAAATATAGGCGAAATATCGACTCCAGAAGCCGATCCACAAAACTCAGTAGAATATCCACGTGGTTGCTTCTTTAGATCGTTGTCGCTTGGCAACTTACAATTCGGAATGCGATTTGAGCGACTAGTCCCCAAGGAATAAATTCCGCGTGATTTTAAATATACAAGAAGTGACAGTGAAGTGTAGTAGTTGTCAAAATATATTATTTGGTTTTTATAATCTGGAACATGTTGTTGATTCAAGGAGAAAAATTTTTAAATACTGATCATTGTAAGATCGGCATGTTTGTCAACCAGTCGAAGTTGTGTTTGGTTAGATTGGCATATATTTCATTGTTTGGTATTTTTGATTGCGGCATATTTTATGAAAAGAATAGCCGTATTCACAATCTTGTGCATTTGCAAATTTATTCTCTCAATTGTGAATGATATCTTTGGGTTAGGTTGCAATGCTTGATGCAAAACACAAAATTTACAGCTGATTGATAAATAAAAAAAAAATTCCACTGAAGTTTTGGCCTAAAAATACATATGTCTAAGAAAATACTCAAGTATCAAAACATTTACTTACACCCAATTCATACCATGAAATAAAACTCACGATTTTTCTTTAGTTCTCTTCAAAAGTTGCTTCTAAAAACTTTACAGATTCATACGATGATTTTTTCCCATGATTTAAATGTTGATTGTTTTCTCCGTAATCGGTTATTCTTCTTTACTTTATTATTTGTATAAAAACAATCTGACATGTGTATGTATGTATGTACATCAATTTGTTATTTCCGTACAAACTTTGTGCAAACGAATATGCGTATTGTCACATGAAAATGAAATATTAAATAAAGCAAAGTAACAAAAAACGAATATGTGTAAAGAAAAATATAAGAAAAACTCACGGAGAACTGAAAATGTGAATTTTTTGTTACCCCTTTTGCTTCTCTACCCCGTTCGCCACCAAACACAAAATATCGTGAAATAAAATTCATGTAAAATTTCATGGTATGAATTGGGTGTTAATCAAATAATTCAAATTTTTATTATAAAAATAAGGATTAATTTGTTAGTTAGTCAGGATTTTAAATAACACATTTATTTATGTAAATTTGAATAATTTGATTTGTGATGTTTTGCGTTTTGCTAATTTTTACTTTTTGTTATTAATTTTTTTTTATTTCAATTAATTTATGAATTTTTTTTTCATTAATTTTTGTTTGTCTGGTTAATTTCCTTTTGCTGGAAATATTTTTGTTTTATAATTTTGAATAAAATTTTTAAAATTTGAATAAGCAAAATCTGCGTAGCTCACTGCGTATCAGCTGTCGTTTTGCAAGTAAGTGTTGCATACATACGTAGAGTAAATATAAGCTATTGGGTTTTAGTGTTGCTTATTTGCAAAGATGTAGCATGTGCATTTATCTGTATTTTGCTAGTGTAGAGTAAAATTATACTACAGCATTTTGCAAATGCAATGATGCAAGACCATTTGCACAAGATTTTGAATGGGGCTAATATTTAGTATATGTGTGTTCTTGCATTTTTGTGTGGATGGCTAGTTTTCATTGACAAGAAATTGTTGCTGAATAATATATTGCAGAGAATTTATTTTCATTTTGTGTGCTAGTAAAAAATGTTACTAGTTGTCAAGTACAAAATTTTTTTAGAAAACTTGAAATTTATTTGTTATCAGGTAAATATTTTTCTAGTTTTCACAAAAAATTATGGAACATGAGGGGAATTTTCACTAAATATATTATAACAGTGATGCCACTTTAAATTTAATTTAACTTTTTAAAAGATTCTGCGTTTTTTATTTATTATGTAAGATGCTATTAGAAGAGCAAAACATATTTCGTTAGGCGTGTCATTAAAATTTAAAATATTTTGGAGTATATCTCAGGAACTTTAACACAGGTCAACAGTGAAAATGGGCTAGAATAACCACTATATAGATTTGATGCATCATGTAAAATTTTTCAATTCTATGGATAAGTTTTTTTTATTTTTTTCTAAATTTTATAATTTTGTATGTACTCCACCACGTATTAGTTATATTATATTATTATATATATATAACTAATACGTGGTGGAGTACATATCATGCATTTAATGCCGCGGTGCTCACAAGTTCCTTATGGAAGAGCAAACACCATACATTTAAGGAAAAACAAATTTTTATTCAAAATTTTTTGTTGTAAAAACAAATACATGCAAAGAAAACACAAAAAATATATTTCATATATTTATTTCATATCATACGTTAAACAAAAACAAAATGTACATTAATGATCGCTGTCGTCAATGTTTACCAGCAAAGCATATGAAAGTGTTGTTGCTTTGCTCTTGCGTGTAGACCAGTGTCGGGCGCACACATACTCTCTCATATGTTTTGGTATGGGAAGCAGCAAAAAACGAACGACCGTCAATAATTATACACTCGAAAAATTTTTCTGTTGCCAAAAGTAAATTACATTTCTTGGCTTTTAGTATTTTTATTTGATTTGAATTTTTTTTCAATAATACTTTTTATGTTAATATAATAATGACGAAAACAATATTCATTTAATAATAAACTAGTTACACAACGAATGAAATAAAATATAATATTTAATAAATAAAAATAAAATTTATTAAAAACGAAGCCCTCAAGCTTGATAATTTATTAAATTCGATAATTAAAATAAAAAGTTCGAATAAAAACAAAATTATAAAAATCATTTTCCCATTCTTCATTGAACATTTTGCTTTGAGTGTAAACAAAAAATTGTAAAGCGAGATCTTACTCAAACAAGTGCTGATCAGCGACTGGTTTGATTTACTTTGACGAAATGATAACAAAGCAACAACCGAACGTTAATTCTCATAAGCTACACGAAGATGCTTATAGTATACGTGTGTCGACGTCGCGCAAACAGAATTTTCTTGCTAAGCACGCGTGCTTTGCATTTCAAAAATCGCCCGACACTGGTGTAGACAGTGAAAAACGAAAAAAAAAAAAAAAACTAAGAATACAAAGTTGTTTGTGTATTTCGCATTGAGGTTGCTGAGTGCTGTATGAGTATATTAAAACACACACGGCCGTATTCATAAAAAAATATTATTATACGTTTACAGAGTACATTAGCTATTGTAGACTTTTCGTCTTAATAATGACTAACAAAAATTTGTATTCATAAAGGAACAATATCAGTTTTATAGCTGTTGAACGATTGTAGCGACTTTATGTATATGTATGGCAACTCTCTTTTTATCTCGTTCTCATTTAGTTGTTAGTGATGCTTTAAACCATTGTTTGCTAAACCCGATAATCATGTAGATATCTGTTTTTCTATAAATTATAAAAAAAATTTAATAAAAAATAAATGTTTGCAAAATAAGAAACATAAAAAATGAGTTTGCGAACAATTTTAAATGAAAATCAATAAAGAAACTGTTACCATTATTCAATTTTTGTGATATACGGTAGCAAGGGTAACCGAATAATGAGTTTGTTTACATTTAATTTACATCACTTCTATAATTCATCAGCATTTTATTTTATTTCTTTGATTTGTGCTTCAAGTAAACGTATTTATAAATTGTGTAATTAAAATGGATGCAACTAATAACAAACAAGAACTTTCAGACAATGAAATGGAAAACATGGTAAATATGTGTATTAATACATGCTACATATCTACATACTTATATACATACATATGTATGTATACGAGTATGTTAACATATTTTATATTTGCTTGAATATGAATGCAAAATGTTACTTTATTTTTGGTTTAAAGAAGGGCAAATCCAACAATAAATTTTTTGACTTTACTGATGGTTTACTAAAGGTTTAATAAAATTTTTTCGTTTATGAATACAACTTTAACAATTTTGGCTTATAAACCGCCAATAAATCTAAAATAAATTTTTATGAATACGGCTGACAGCCTATAGCTAAGAGTATTACAAAAACAAATGAGCATGAAGAGCATAGGGCCTGGGCACCAATGATTTAATACAACCTAATCAAATCTTAAAATCGGTTAATTTCATTGTATTCTGAATAAAATCAACATTTATGCATCGATTTTCATGAAGTAAAGTTTATTTTATTTGGAATATACATACCTTTCTAATCATGTAATAAAAATATGAAGTTTTTGCCATTTTTTAAGAATAAAAATTTACCAATTTTGCAAAAAAAAAAAAATTTATTTTAATTATTTCAGTCTAAATAATTCCGAAACCGTTAAGTTTATAAAAAAATAATATTATCATGGCTTAAAAGTAATTTCATTTCAATTTTTTTAGTATGTTTTGTGACAAAATTGAACAAGTCGTTCCATAGTTATGATAAAATTGGTATTCGAAAATTCCAAAATTTAGAAAAAAATTAAAAAAAAAAAACTTATCCATAGAATTGAAAAATTTTATCATTTTCGTAATGAGGTATCCATGATGCATCAAATCTATATAGTGGTTATTAAAGCCTTTAAAATTTTTTTGATTTTGTTCCCCTGTGTAATTATTGCAGTATTGTGTGAAATATAAATAAAATCCGCACAAAAACATAAATGTGAAAATAAGGCCAAGTTCGTATCCAAAAAATGTCGGCCGTAAAAAGTACTGAGATCAAAATAAGGACCAAGTTCTTGATAGGTATAATACCATCTCATTTCTAGGCAACCTACTATAAGCTTGGCAATATATTATTGCCTTTCTAATATGGGAAAGAATTTTTGGCAAAATATTGGAATGCTTGCAGGTTGCCTAGAAATGAGATGGTATTGTACCTATCAATACGGTGACCATATTTTTCGACAAAAAAAAGGACACTCAAAATTAAATAAAAATTATTGGGCGCGTTCAGCAGAAAAAACTGCTAATAAACAGTTTAGATGTAGCAACTTTTGATTTGATTAATTTTTCTAAACGACCTTCTCACTTTTTTTGTCAAAAATATCAAAAAATTTTACTTTTCAATTAAAATTAATGAATTTTATTTTATAAAAAGATTTTTTAATAATTTTTGAATTTAAATCAATTAGAATTTAAAAATATATTATAAAATTTGATTCAAAAGTCAAACTAACTGAAATATCGTAATTTGATGATATGTATCGTACTTTTGATATTCTGTGTGAATATAACAACAAAAATAAAAAAACAAGGATTCTGTGTGAATCAATCAAATTCTGAGTGAATTTAAGAATTACAAGAAGTAATAACACATACATATGTACATACATATGTACATTTTTTGTTGAATTGTGTTTTCTCAAGTTTCTTATTTGAAAATTTGCTGAGTGCAAAGAAGTGAACTGAATTGTGAATGAAATAGAGACGAATACATACACAGATAGTTTTTTTTTTCTTGTTATGCTACAATCTAAAAATCGCGATTGTTTTTAATTCTCTTCAAAAGTTGCTTCCAAAATCTTTGCAGATTCATACCATGATTTTTTTCCCATGTTTTAAATGGTGATTTTTTTCTCCGTAATCGTTAATTCTTCTTTACTTTATTATTTGTATAAAAACAATCTGACATGTGTATGTATGTATGTATGTATGTACATCAATTTGTTATTTCCGTGCAAACTTCCTGCAAACGAATATGCGTGTTGCCACATGAAAATGAAATATGAAATAAAGCAGAATAACAAAAAACGAATATGTGTAAAGAAAAATATAAGAAAATATAACAGAGTACTGGAAATGTGATGTTTTCTTTGCCCCTTTTGCTTCTCTACCCCGTTCGCATACATACACCAAAAATCGCGATTTAAAAATCATGGAAAAATCATGGTTTGAGTTGGGTGATAGTTAAATTATGTATTTTCATTTTTCTTATTTTTGTTCTTGTACTATATAATATAATATTGTGTAAGCGTTTTTCGATTTCATTTCTGGAATTTTAAAGTTAAAGAAATATATTCAAGTGAGTGTTCGTGTATGTAACTTTTGTTTTTGTTTGCTTTTTTTATATATATGTACATACATACATATGTACCTTTATATGATGAAATGAAATTGGAATACGTTTGGAGTTAACCTGAAAATGATAATTGAATTGTTTTAGTTTTAGTAATTTTTTTCTTAACTGTAACGTAAAATATACATATGAATGTTTTGTGTTTATATAATGTTTTTTTTTTTTTGAATTTTAACCTAAAAAACACAAATTAAATTTTGCTTGACTAATTTTTATTGATTGAACTTAAATTTTATATTTTTATTTGCGTATAATTTGATTCTTTTTTATTTATATTGAATATAATTGACTAATTTTATTGGATATATTATTTATTTTTAATATTTAATATCACATAGAACTTATTATTTTATACATTGTACTAATCCTTAATTGCACAGAATGGACTCACGTCAGATTTCGACATTGACTGTTAAAGTGTTGAGGGAAAAGTTGACTGGATTAGGTTTAGACACAACAGGACGCAAGAGTGAACTACAGCAGAGACTATTGGAGCATTTTGGTCTTACTGTGGGTGATTCAGGCTCATAATATGACGATGCTCCATTGGGTAGAAGAGTTTGCGCTGTGAATATAGAAAGAAGTGTATTTACGTTGCGAGACATAGAAGATTCTTTAACTTCATTTTGCGGTACTAACAATATTGAAGTTGTCAATTGGTTGGAAGATTTCGAAGACAATGTTTAGGCAGTTTGTTGGAATCAGCTACAGCGTTTCATCTACGCGAAGCAACTTTTGAAGGAAGCAGCTAAAATCTTTGTCCGTAGCCAATCTGGTATTAATAATTGGAGCTCGTTAAAAGAAGCTTTGATTGGGGAATTCGGAAGTAAGTTAGCTTCAATCGATGTTCATCGAATGTTAAAGAATAGAAAGAAGAAAAATAACAAAAGTTTAAGGGAGTATATTTACACTTTGGTAGAAATTGTCAAGCCGATAAAACTTGATGAGGAGAGTTTGATACAGTACTTTATTGAGGGTATACCTGATTCGAAGTTTGGGAAGACCATTTTATACCAAGCGAAAAACATACACGATTTAAAAGAAAAAATAAAGGTCTACGAAAAAATTAGAGAATCTATTCATCAAGCATCAACATCTATGGCATATTCTGAGTTACGGAAAATAAATGATAAACCAAGTAGCAGTACGAAGAAAAAGTGTTACAAATGCGGACAGGGAGATCACATAGCTAAGAACTGTAAATCGGAAACATATAAATGTTTTAAATGTGGTAATTCGGGCCACAAGTCGTTTGAGTGTAAATTACAATCAAAGTTTAAATTGGAAGCAAACTCTTGTATGATTAAATCTTTTATTGATACCTCTGAAGACGTTAGATCAACTGCGAATCGAAATTTTAAGACTATAAGTATTAATGGAGTAACATTCCCTGCTATTGTTGATTCGGGTAGTGACATTTCTATTGTTAGACATGATGTTTTCCTTTGTTTATGCGATATTAAAGTGACACCAGGGTTGAGACATTTCATTAAAACTGGTGATTATACGTTGACTACTGTTGGGTATTTCTATGAAATGGTCAGGAATAAGGTAGAAAAAGAGTTTTCATTGCTAAGAATTTCGTTTATACAGCAGCTATTAGTAACGATACATTGCAACAGGCTAACATAATTATGAGTTCTGAAGGCGCAAAATTAGTGAAAAAGGAAAATTCAAGTCAACGCAGGGATAGGAATTGGTTCGATAATTTTTGTATGAACGTGGTAATTGATGATGCGGAACAAGAGTATGATTTAGTTCACCTATCGAAGGAAAGTGCGTCAGAGGTTGCGAATATAGTTTCGACTTATAATCCGCGATGAGAAGAACCGTCACCGATTAGCATGAAAATAATTTTATCCGATAATAGTCCAATATTTGAGAGACCTCTATGATTGTCATATGATAGTCAAAGATTTGTAGAGCAACAAGTGGATGAATGGCTTAGAGAGGGTATTATTCGACCAAGTACATATGAGTATGCCTCACCTGGTGTGGTAGTGCCTAAGAAGGATGGGAGCAAAAGATTATGTTGCGATTTTCGAAAATTGAATGAAAAGATTTTGAGGGATAATTTTCCGATGGTGTTAATTGACGATGTCTTGCATATATTACAATCCGCTAAGATTTTTACGACATTGGATTTGATAAATGGTTTTTTCCACGTACCTATTGATGAGGAATCTAGAAAATTTACTTCATTTGTGACCCACAATGGTCAATATGAGTTTTTTGTACGGGTATGGAGGAGTTTTACTTCAGAAAGATGCAGAAGATCAACAGTTTCACCCAGTGGAGTTCATGAGTCGTAAGACCACTAGAATTCAGTCAAAATATCATTCGTATGAGCTAGAAGTTCTCGCTATTATTGAAGCTTTAAAAAAATGGAGAGTTTTCTTAATGGGTATACGATTTAAAATAGTAACGGACTGTAACGCATTTACCATGGCACTTAAAAAGAAAGATGTACCTTTAAGAGTTTCACGATGGGCTACGTACCTACAGGAGTTCGAGTACACCAAAGAACATAGGTCAGGTGGTAAAATGAGACATGTTGATGCTCTTAGTAGAGTTTCCAGTCCTTTAGTTGAAGATTCAATAAAACATCGACTTAAAGAAGCTCAGTTGCATGACCTTTGGGTAAAGGCGGTAAGAAAATTGGTTGAAAGAGACTCCTTTGAGTATAATATTCATAATAATTGTCATATAAAATTCGCTGTGGATTATTCCAAGAAAAATAATACAACAAAATCTTGGGACGATAGTACGGGGGAAAGTGGCCTCCCCTATACAAAGATGTTATTAATAAAGACTTATGTTCGCAACTAAAACAGTGAATGTCTTGAAATTTTATATGGTGTTACTCCTGGAGCAGAATACATTTTCCAAATAAACCTTAATAAGCTTTGGAATAAAATTTCAGGCAAACTACTATTTTATTTTAGTTGCACCAATATCTAAGTTTTATTAATTAGTTTGTACTGTTGGTTTTCTGTGAGAAAATTCCTAAGTTTAAAAACGAGCGGTCTTACTGTTTAGCTGTCTACACTAAAAACAATTAGCTAAAAATTGGAAAATTTTACTTAATTTAAGTCAAAATAGAAAAAGAAAACATATATTTAAATAATAACAAAATGTAGTTTTCAAATTCTTTTTGGATTGCTCAGAATTATATTCATAATCATTGCAGTCATAATTAAAATTGTTAATATATGTATATTTAATATATTTATCGTACATAATTTCAAAAAAAAAAGTTACTCAGTACATTGCATCTAATTTGAGTTAAACACATTTTGGGGTTTCTAGCAAAAATTAACAGAGTTAAAAAAAAGAAGAGAGGTGTCTTAGGACACCCGGTTATAGCTTTGCTCATTTTTTTTTATAAGGAACGAAGGCGAATAAGAAGAAGTAAGTATGTACAATGTACATTGTACATATGTATGTACACATAATATTTTCGGTTTTTTGTTAAAGTTGAAATCAAAATAAAAAAAAGCAATTTCGTTTCTTGCAAGGCGAATATGAAGTAAATTTGCCAAATTGTGGTGGTTTTTTTACTTGCATACACACATACATATGTACATATACATACATATATATACATACTTGATAAATTCTGATATATTGCAGATATTATAGTGATAAAATACAAACGATCACTGAAAACAAACTTTAATTAATTAAATAATAAAATAAATATTTCACATACATACATATGTATTCATATGAGTATATTTATTGTTTTGTTATTGCGGTTGAATGTGAGTAACACACTATATATGTACATACATATTTTCTCGTCTTGATTTTAAAAAACAACAACAAAGTCGCTTTTAAAGGATGAGCTAATCAAAACAAAAAAAGAAAAACATAACGGGAATAGTGTCGATTATTTATCTTACGAAAAATAAAATTCAACCCCTACCGCGCCATAAATAGCAAAGCTATAATAGTTTGAATATTTATTACACACTAGCAGCATAATATTACTCCTTTGTAAGTTCTTGTTTTCATAAAAGTGCTGTTTGCTCATTTTATTTTACTGAAAGAATTTTTTATATTTTGTATATGTTTTACTCTGGCATGTCAATAAAGATGCTTGTCACGTCATTGTTGCACTTAATTGTAGGAAGTTGTAAACGTTTCATAAAGTATGTATAAAATATTATAAGTTTTATAATAAGAAATTCGTTCTGTACTTAAACACACTTACTCAACCACTCAATTTAGCAAACTCTTCTACACCAGTAATTTTTCTCAATTGTGTGTTTTTTCTATTTTTTCGAAAGTTTCACAACAGTTTTTCTCTTGTTCGATGGATGGATGACCAACAAAAAGCGTGTTTTTTGGTAGTTGCATTTCCTATCGTAAGATCTTTGTTAAAGTGTGGCTATTTTGTTCATATTCTTGTATCACAGAATTTTTTTTCTGAAAATTTTTTTGGTTGTGTTTAAGTAAGAGCTAGTTTAAAAGTTTTTCTTTAAGTTATTTACTTCATTCCTGAAAGAAATAGCAACTGAAAAATGTTTAAAAGTACAATTAAAGCTATTCAAAAATAAATTTCAAAATTTCGTGTAGCTTTTCAAGGGATTATAAGGAAACACGTAATGTTAGAAAACGTGATGATGATAAATTTATGTCTGGGTTGTGAAAAAAGTTATTATGAGACAAACTTAAAACCCACAAGCAAATCAATCTTAACGTAAAATAATATCACAAAGTTATGCGGTTAAATATTAATCAGATATGTATTAAAATATATAATATAATTTTTATCTAATTTAAAAATAAAAGTTGATATACAGTCATTCCATGGAGTACAATTTCGTTCGAAAACGTAATCCATTCCGTATTTTGTTGCTTCAGAAAATTAATTACGAAAAAATGTTTCGGAACAAAACCACATTTGATTTCTCGTACGGAATGTGAGTTTTCTATATTTCAAAGGGCAAAAAATTATCAAAATTTACTTTCTTTCAATAAAGCAATATGTTTTTATTATTGATTTAAAAAAAAAATATTTTAAATAATTTCTAATCATTTATTTTACAAAAATTTAAAACTCTTTAAAAACATGTTTACAGAAAAACAAAATTTTTGTAATTGATTTTTTTTTAATTTGAAACATCACTCAGGGTATGACCCCTACGTGCGTTGTGCCGGAATTCAGGGAGAGGGATAAAGTAGAGAAGATAGATGTTGAAGATACATTTGCTTTGTGCGTTATGTTAATTTTTGTAACAGTGCTGAAGCGCCTCCGGTGTTAAGTAGACGTATTAACTTTGTTAAGTTGCATTAGCAGACATTTAATTAATTGTTTTACTTCACCGAGGTTTCTACTAACCGACGAAGGAGGGCGATGTTGTGTACATTTGCTTAGAACGGCATCAATCGCTATCGGAACATTTTTTTAGTGACCAGTGCTATGCCTTCACCACTTAAATAGTCCAACAACAAGTAATACAATGTACTTTAGAGAAATTAGTAGTCAACGCGCTAACCATTTCATCCAACACCAACACTCAAATGATTGATTTGTGAAGCATTGCCATATCTAAGCGATTTTGTTGCCATACTGAAAATCCTGATGATGCCAATTTGGTTATCGCTTAAGCAAAAATTTTTTTTTTTTTAATGAAAACGATTGAAATCTAACACTGCTGTTACACGTTCAAGTTTTGCTTTCAAGTTTTTTACACACACTGTCTGCCGAAATTCACAAAAATTGAGAGCTGTAAAGTTGTGGTATTCAATTTCAAAGCAATTTACTCCCAAGAACACAAAAAATTATGCCGGCAGAATATATGTACTTATGTATGTATACGAAGACACGAGAGTTTATAATAGATATTACAATCAGCTGATTTCTTGAAAGCAAATTGAACGAAAATTTTAAAGCAAATTTTAAAAGTGTGAGTGTATTGGTAAAAAAGGAGAGAAATTTTATAATTTGACAGAAAACTTGATCGTTTTACTACCAAGTAAAGCACCCAAAATGATTTCGAACGGAATGACAAATACGAAATTGACAGTATTCCAAACGGAATCTGTGAAACGGCTGATAAATTTGTTTTGTTTAATCATAAATTAAAAAATATAACAAACATACGCCTACGCATGTGTTCTACATTCGTAAAAAGAAATGAAAATGAAAATTTCACCAATTATATCACTCTTATAGAAAACCTTTTACATATCGACCCCTAACCGCAAAAAAACGTAACTAACATAAACGTAACTAGCATTTCTTAAATTTTCATTAAAAATATCTTAAGGAATTGAAATTAAACAAAAAAATATAAACAAAGATTTCAATGGCTGCAATAACAAAAAACAATTTCCTATGTATGTACATACGAGTATATGTACATACATATATGTATATATTTTATATTGTAATTTTATAATATAAATAACAAATTATTTTTATATGGACATAAATATATAGAACATTTCCCACTTGTTCCTCAAAAGCGTAACAACTCAAAATTTTCAAATTTTCACTTTTTGCAAAAAGCCAAACCACAGTGGTCAATCACCACTGGTCATATCTACTACTGTAAAAATTTTACACCATTTTCTCCACTCTTTCACCAAAAAAATATAATTGTATCTCTCTTTGTGATAGAAGAGTAGTATTAAAAAAATGTTTGGCCTCTACTGAAAATTTATGAATTTTGAGTTGTTATGCTTTTGAGGAACAAGTGCGATTCGTTGTACCATTTACATACCTTAGGTACATTTTCTTCACAACAGTAACAATTTGTGTTGTAAACAGCTTTTTTTTTTATTCATATGTTTATTCACGCATATCGTGAATAATTTTTCCTCGTAATTTTATCCCTTTTCACGTACTTTCAATCATGAAAAACTCCCATGAAAAAAGTTTATTTAGTTGAGAATAATAACGTGAAAAAATGTTGGCAAAAAATCCCCCTATCATGAAATACAGAAAATACTTGAGCTGCTCCAAATGCCATTTAAAAAATCAACAAGTAAGACATAATAATATTTTTTTCTTTGATATAAAAACATTTCGAAATTTTCGAAACATTCGAAAACGAGAGTCCGACGAGACTACAGATACCCTTAGTTAAAAATTATGCTAAAAGAAAGTACACCAAAAATCTTAAAGCATTACTATACCAAAAAAAACCCATCTCCCCTGCAAAAATTTCTCGAAGAACTCGATGTAAAGCTGGAGTTACATACCACGCGTCCTACGCGTCACGCGTTCTACGCTTTTTACGCGTTGTACGCGTTGTACACTTTTTTGAAATTCAAGTTACATGCAACGCGTTCTATGCGCCAAAATGTTCGTATTGAGCAGCTGTTGTTCAAGTAAAGTGAACTTGTTTACATACATACCAGTTAAATAAAGTAAATTGTTTTGTCAAAAATGGACAGTGAAAGCGATGTTTTAAAAGAATTAATAGAATTTATTAATTGCTCTTCCATTTCGCACACAATATTTTACACGTGTTTTTAATAAACATGCAATGGAGATGATACAAACAACTTAAAAGTTATCGATAATTAAATGCAAATTTTGTTGATTACATAATTGTAGTAAAATGTGCATTAAAATGCATTTTATTATTGTGTTCAATATTTACAAGCTTAATTACAAAAGATTTTTGTATATTTAGCACTTTTTATGAAAAAAAAAATTAAACAAATTATCCACGACACAAAAATATTTATCGATAACATTGGAAATTGAATATTATTTACCATCCATGACTAACAAATACAGCTGTGTTTATTTATATGACGCGTCTGACGCGTACAAAAGTAGAAAGTACATCTACTTTTCGCGTCGCATGCGTCGCGTGCGTTCTACGCGTCGTGCTGTGTAACTTATCACATGCAAATGCACTGATTCTACTTTTCTGACAGACGCATGAAACGCGTCGGCGCGTATAACGCGTGGTATGTAACTCCAGCTTAACACCACAAGCAGATTATTTGTTTTAGCGAGCAGCCAGAAAACTTAAAAGGCTGGTGATATATAAACCTCCATTACAATCTTCGAATGGTGACTGGTCAAGAACTGATGCTGAAAAAGGTGATATAATCGATACCCATGCAAAATCTATTCACTCCAATTATATCTCTTGATATTATGGAACTGCCACCAGTCGCAGCTGTACCAGACATTCCACAGAGATTTAATATTATGGATTTTAAAAAAAATTTTACAGGCCTCAACTCGAGGAAAGATTAAGGTTGCGATAAAACAAGCAATAAAATTTTTCCAGAACTAACATATGTCGCAAAAAGGATAATCCTTTTAATTTTTAATGGTGACTTAGGGTGATAAAATATAACGAGCAGAAATGCTTAAACTGTGAGAAGAAAAGATTACTTGTTACAACCGAATTTCTTGGCAATCGAATTGTGGCAGTTGCACCAACTATCACAGAATTCAGCTGCTGCAAAATTTATTTTTGTACATTTTTTGTATTGAACCTAGTACTCACATGTTTAAAACCACCTGTTTCGCTTTCTGAATCACAATAGCG
The DNA here is from genome assembly GCA_947311025.1 of Lypha dubia. Classification (NCBI taxonomy): domain Eukaryota; kingdom Metazoa; phylum Arthropoda; class Insecta; order Diptera; family Tachinidae; genus Lypha; species Lypha dubia. Next base: position 27,912,415 of record OX371262.1, on the reverse strand, counting down.
AAACAAAGTCTTCATACAGAGCTGTAAAAAGCTGTAATCAATTGACATTGAAATCAAAGTGATTTCAACCAAACTGATTTCATTCTTTGATTTCTAAATGATTTCAGATTTCAAAATGAAATCTTGTCAAAATTGCAATATTTTTTGATTGCAATCATTTTGAAATCATTTTTTTTAGAAATCATTTAATGCAATTAATTTAATTGCAATCAATTCGATTGCAATCAAATTTTTGTTGAAATCATGTGATTTCAATAAAATCCCAATCACAACTATAGTAAAAGTCCAATGAAATAATTTACATTTGGAATCTAGCGGTTTCTACTAGAATCTAGTGGAAACCTCCAAATTTTTGGTGGAAACCACTAGATTTTAGTAAAAATCACTAAAGTTTTGGTGAAAACCAACAGATTCTATTGCAAACCTCCACTTATATTTGACCAGAAAAATAAAAGTCAAAAACAAAACAAAAATTTAATTTTGTGAATTTATTAAAAAAAAGTCATGACAAACATAACATGAACAAAACAATATGAAAAATATTTCAGATTTCATTACTTTGAGCATTTTTTACATTAGAAAGGTCTCTATTGGCTTTTAGTAAAAGTAACTTTTCAAAGTTGCTATCTGAAAGCGATCCACGACGCGGAGAATTTAGCAAGGTTGCAAATGAAAATAACCTTTCTACTGCAGCTGATGATGGTAATGGTGTGTTGAATCTCATAAATGTGGATTTCAAAGTCGGATACCGATCAAGCATTTCAAACGATGTGTTCGTATCTGTAAGATACGAATGAAAGCTTGTATGAGTGGGATTCTGTTGTGTTTCCGATAAATTAACAGGATTATCTAAAAGAAAAAATATTATATTATTTTTTTAATAGATTATTTTGATATAATTGTATTATACCTTCAAGGCAAAAATCGAAGTATTTGTTAGATGCATTTAAATTCACTTCGGGCGATGGCAATGGAGTCTCATTGGGAAGAGCATTTTTGACTAAGGCAATTACTTCGTGGATTTTTACTTCAGTAAATGACGAATTTAAAGCTGTTAGCCATTGCAACTTAATTTGTGGACAAAGGACGGAAACTATGATAGCGTCATTGACTTCTTGTGTCAAATCAAAATAGTTTTGGAACCGAGCTTCCACTGCTTTTAAAACTAAACCGGACAAGAGCGATATATATTCGTTGTTTTGACTATTTGCTATTTTAATGTATTGCACTCGAATTGTGGCCAAAGTTGGCAAAAGATATCCGTAGATCATTCCTTTGCTTCCCTGCAAAAAATCGATGGCTTCAGCTATTGGCTTTAATACCATCAAATAATCTTCAATGTAAATAAAATCGCTTTCTGAAAAACTTGGTTCCTTGAACATTCTACACAACTCGTTGAGTTTACTCTTGCTCTTTATAACATCTTTCAGCGAGTCGTACATAGAGTTCCATCTTGTCGCCACGGGATATTTCAGTTGGCATCCTAATACTGTCCTTATATCTTCAGAAGTTTTTGGCTTATTCACTCTTCTCCAAAGACGTGAACATTTTTGCATTATCTGGACGTGAACGATTGAAACTTTAATCAAAGCTTCAGGATTTTTTATCAAAAGAATACTTACTGATTGGTGCTTTTCAAAATATTTTATGTTTTGTTTCAATATACGTAAAAGATCAGTTGTCGCCACCAGATTCAAGGTATGGGTTGCACAACGTATATGTCTTGGCAACCAAGAATTGAAAATATTGCTTGGAATTTCCGTAGGCTCTCCAAATAGATTTTCCTGATCATCATCGTCACCATCATTATCATCATCATCATCATCATTTATTTCTGCACCGATCTTTACACTATCAACTCCAAATTCTTTGAACGCTTTCACGAAGTTCGAACCATTGTCTGTAATTGTCGCAACGGCGACATGTAACGACATTAGAGATACTTAGATCGAACTGCGCATGTATCTCTACCATCAAATCTCGGATACGGTCATGTGTATGTCGACCAGAAAAGCGTCTGCAAGCTAAAGCTACCGACTTTCTATTGAAATTTTCATCTATCCAATGACATGTATAGCCTAGAAAGCTACGGTGCTTAGTTTACCACACGTCGGCTGTTGTGCATACAAATTTGTTTAATTTAATTTGTTCTTTAACAGCCAAACCCACGATATCGACCGACAAGTCGATAGAGCGACAGCAACTCACTCATTATCGTTCGTAGAAGCGACCCACTAACTATCGACTTGTCGGTCGTCTGGCTTTACGTGTTTAACGTAATCATTGTCAAATGACTATATTGCCACATCAAATATTTCATGTAAATTGAGCCATAAATATGGCCATTTGAACGTGGCACAACGACCAGGTATGCACAGTTCCGTAACAAGTACAACAATCTTAAAACAACATGTATATTGTTGGCATAAAGTACTCGCTTTTCACCAAAAAACGCTAATAAATTTAACATTTTCTTGCGAATGATTTCCAAGCTGTAACAATTATTTGTGTATGCTTTAAAACTGTATCAGTTAGCATGAATATAAAGTTAGTTTAATATAAAGCGAATTGAGGTAGGTGTGCTAGTAAGCTCACCTTTTGGATATGCCTTGCTACAAATTTAAACACAAAACATATGCTTTCAATAAATGAATTTTGTGAAAAATATTTATATCAAAATAATTTTTGGTAATTTGTTAATTTCACAAATTCAACAAGACCCTGCAGCGGCTTCGGTTTTGCCTGTTAAATGCTAATCAATAATTATTATCTGTACAACAATATATTTATTAATATACATATGTATGTATGTATGTACATATTTATGTAAATACCTATTAATTTCCCATCATGAATTTTTTTAAAATTATTACATACATACATACATTCATATAAAATAACATTTTTTAAATTATTTTGTCAAATTAATTTCTCTGTCGACAACAAAACTTTCGTGACTGATTTTGACAGTTGTTGTCGCATAATATTTCTTAGTGGGTCGGAAATTTGTATGAAAATGTTTACGTTATCGCTCGCTTTCATTGTCGATCGACTTGTCGTGCTGAAAACTTTTAGTGGGGCGCAAAACAGCTGTTTGTCGTTGAAAAAGCAAGCGAGCGATATCGATCGACATCGTGGGTTAGGCTGTAAGTTTATCAATCATTGAAGTATACATGTTGTCAATAGTTTTCACAGCTGTTGGTCTACTAATCAAGTTCAATTTTGGATTAGTAAACTTGGCAAACTCTTTAAAGGATTGAGATTCAACTATTGAGATTGGTAACATGTTATCTATTATAAGGCGACACGTCACTTCATTAAAGCGTTCCTTTGAATTGTTTTTGGCGACGTGATTCTTTTTCTGATGATTGTATGCATTATATTCTTCCGCATGGCGTTGTCTTAAATGTCGAATAAAATTGGACGTTATTTGCGTTGATCCTTGTAAAGATACATTGCATATTCTGCACTTAGCCTGAATGCCACTTTGGTTACGGCTGTAAGCACCATCTATCTGCATAATTGTATGATATTAGAAATAAATTTCGAAAACAACTAAATTTTGATACACACCTTTTTTACAATTTTAAAAAACTTTGTAAACAAAATTGACGTTTCTGGTAAATTCGAATTATCAGAGTCTGATTCATTTCTACAAGAAGCAGTTTCATTCAAAGAGCGCGAAGTCTTTAACTCAATCTTTCTTCTTTTACTTGTTATTGGTTTTTCGTCTGAAAAATTTTCACATTCATAACTTGGATCTTTTTCATAATCATCAGACGAAAAATCATCAAAAATTTCTGACATTCTGATCACAATTTCTTTTTTTACTTTTTTTCAGTTTTAACAATGAACAGTTTAATTTGAACTATTAATTTATTAGCAATTTGACACCAAACGTTTAATAATATAGAAAACACGTATTTAATGAACAAATCAATAGCACAAATGACGATTTATGCACTTTGAAAATATGTCTGAACATTTCAGTAAACTTTGACTTCTAAGTAAATAATAAAAAAAAACAACAACTGTATTTATAAAAAAAAACAAAAGCAACAATTTATTTTGTTCCAGCCTACGTCGACTTCTAAGTAAATAATAAAAAAACAACAACTATTTAAAAAAAAACAACAAAAGCAACAAATTATTTTATTCCACCTTACTTTGACTTCTTAGAAAATAATAAAAAAAAATAACTGTATTTATAAAAAAAAACAACAAAAGCAACAAATAATTTGAATGCGTTGAAAAGAGAATTCTTTGCAATGTTGCAAAGTAGAGGATATTAGATAATAACAACTAAAACTTATCGGCTCCAAAATGACATGAAAAACGTAGGTTTGTTAGTCATTTCTTGCATTTTTTTTTTGATTGCAATCAATTTATATATAAATTGATTTCAAAAAATTGATTCAAGCGTTTTTATCATATTGATTTCATGATTTCAAATTGAAATCATGAAATCAATTTACGATTTTGAATGCAATCAAAAAATTAGCAATCATTAAAGCGAAATCATGTGATTGCAATTAAATCGATTGCAATCATTTACAGCTCTGTCTTCATACGGCTTTTTTGGTTTCATTTTGACGTTTAGTTATTTTGTTTACATATGGCGCAAATTTAGTTTCATCAAAATGGATAAAAAAGGTACTTTAATTATTAAAATATATATTCTTTGCTCATAATTTTTTGTAAATTGTTTACATGTATCTTACAGAAATTAGAAAAAGTGCCAGCAAATGGGATCAGTGTCGAGAGCGCGAGTTACATATACGACCCTGATAAATTTGACAAATTTATAGAAGCAATAAGCAAATAAAAACAAGTGTAAATCTGTTGCATAAGCAAATTTAAAACAATTGGACTTCCGGTCACACAATTAATTTTATTAAGAATTGTTTACCAATAAATTGCAATTTGGCAATTTATATGAGTTGAATAACTTCAGTGTTTTTAGCCAATAAAATGGTTTTAAAATAAAATATGTAATGCAAAGCCTGCATTATTTTATTAATACAAATTTTAATACTTTTAGCCAATCAAATTTATGCTTATGCAACAGGTATCATAAAGACAATGTTACATTTTAAGTAAGGAATAATTATAAAATTAGTCTTGTTTCTCCATTCAAAGCGTTTACTCTTAATAAAGTCAATTAAAATTAAAAAGTTGTGTTTTTTTTATTTTGTATCGCAATATCGATATTTATTTGGCGCAGTCGGTAGGATCCTTTCATAATAAAAAGGATCCAGTGAAACGTACCTAAATAAATAAAAATAAATAATTAAATCCGGCGAATCTCACGAGACCCTCCAGGGTTATAAAATAAAAAGAACGGATAAAAACAAGTGAACACCACTAAAACCAATATTAGTGCAGTGAACATTTAAAGCAAGTGAACACCACTAAAACATACATTAGTGCAGTGAACATTTAATGCAAGTGAACGCCACTAAAAATAGTCCAGCTATACGAAAAATAGCAGTGAACACTTTTAAATAGAAGTTATAATTCAAAGATAAAAGTGAACAATCTTTATTTATTTGGCAGTCCTACACAAAAAAAAAATTAAAGTGTAAAGGACCCAAAAATAACAGGAAAAATAGATAAAAAGAGACAAAGTAAAAACAAACGCTTCGACGCACTAAGACCAATAATGGAGGAACATGCTCATATCGCATCCGTTAGCGTAGCCGAAGAACTTGCTAGAAAGGACCAATAATTATTATTATAACTTGAACGTTTACAACAAGCATAGATGAATTTGCAACAACAAACGCAACAATTACAACAGCAACAACAAGCAAATGCAGCTTTATACGATGAGCAAACCAACAGTGCAAGGAACAATATTTTGAAAACAATAAATCATCTGCCCATTTTTACTGGAACCGGAGATGTTACGGTAAACAGCTTTTTTAGTAGTACGGAATACTTGTTGTCAACAATAGAAGATGAGAGAATATGGAAGGAGACCATCAGAACCATATTCTACAAAATAATCCAAGCACAGGCGAAGGACACCATCATAAACATCCCTAACCCAGACAACTGGCAACAAATCAAGGAGACATTGAAGCTGAGATACAGGCCGAGCGTAGAACCACATCAACTATATAGGATGATAGCCAATCTTAAAGTAAACACGGTGAGCGAATTAGTTATAGAAATACAGAACATAAAATATAAGTTCGATGAGTTAATGGCTTATTATAATAACGACCACTATATTGACTTATCGAACATAGACAGTTTGCTTGTGAACACAGTTAAGTAAATGGCACAGGGGACGTTATTAGACAAAATTTACGAAGAAAGAAACATTAATGGCATACTAAAAATACTGACCAGAAGGAGGTTTGAGGACACATGCATTAGACCTGCATTTAAGACAAGAGACGACGGAATATATACATACAAAATAGGCCACAGAATAAAAATAGTTATAATCACCAAAGTAATAATAATACTAATCCGGGATACAACCACCGAAGTTATTTAGGACAAAACAATTTTAGACAGACGGGAAATAATAATAACCATAATAATTTACAGGATCGAAATTACAATCAGAGTAGGGAATATAGAGGAAATAATTCCGGACAATTAAGATTAAACCAACAAAATTTTAATAATATACAATATTAGAATCAAAATAGGGAAAACTACTCTAATCAGTTCAGACGAAACCACCAATATTTTAATAAGGGGTACCAAAATAATAGATCAGGACCAGTTTTAAGAAATCAGGAGGAACCCATGGAAGTAGATAACATCGAAGTAGATGACAATAGACCTCAACGAGCAGGAAACCCTAATCGGTACCACAGCCAAGATAGCTGCAGTCAGATTGGGCAAAGCAAAGGAGGACTAAATGAAGATTGGGAGGAAGTAAATAACACAATTTTTTTATGAAACAGCCTCAGAGAGATTACTCCGAATAAATATTACAATAAATAAGAAAAAGTATGTAGCACTTATCGATACAGAAGCATCGCTAAGTCTTATTAATCAAAATATAAATGATTTTGCGAAACACAAATTTAATAAACCCTTAATATTTAGAACGTTGACTAACAAAGACACAATCAGATATGAAGGACATACAGTAGCACCAGAAGAATTTAACTTACCGAGTAAGAGTATAAACACAATGATTGTGGTGCGGTGTGATTTCTCGTTGCGGGAGAGGAAAGTAAACATAATACAACGAAAGACGGCGACGGCAATAAATTTACATTTTTATTGAATTGAATTTTTTTTTAGTGAATTTTTCGTGTGACGCGTCACGCGTGAATCACGTGATTCGTGATTACAAATTGATGGAATCACGCGTGCATGCGTGATCGTGATTCAAAAATATAATACCGTGCGTAATCATGCGTGATTTTTTATTACAATTTTCACGCCCTCAAAACAGTTCTCTCTGTTAAAATTTCCGTTACAAATGCAGACATTCATCTACATACATACATATCCATGTTCGTACATACATAAGTATATATGTAGATATGAAAATCCATTTTGTTTCCTGTATGTTTAAACCAGCGATAGGCAACCTATACTATTACATGTGTGAGTTATATTTATTCTCCCTCTCATAATAAAACGGTGCTGCCACTGGTAATGTTTGATGCCCATATAAAAATGTGGGTATGTTTGGTTTTTTCTGGATTAAGAATGTCTATAAACATTTCGTTAGTGCAAAGTTCTTAGATTTTTATTTTTGTTATTTTTTGTTGTTGCTACGTCTCTCGCTAAACCTTGCCGTCGTTTATGCGAATTTTTGAAAGAACAATGATTTCCTTAAATGTTTTGGTACTGAAAATCATAAGGGATATTCCACTGTCTTCTCGCACAATTGCTCGTCGCACTGAGCAAATCAGTGCATTTATCTTTTCAAATATTAAGAAAATATTGCTAAATTGCAAATTTTTCTCAATATGTTTGGATAAAACCACAGATATAAACGATATATCCCAGCTTATTATTTGTATTAGAACTGTAGATGAAAGTTTTGAAGTTCATGAAGAAATGTTTTCTCTGCATGGCTTACACGGCAGTAAAAGGAAAACTTATTTTTGATATCGTTAATGAAAATGTTCTTTCTTTAGCTGATAAGAATAAGTTTAGTTATGTATGCACCGATGGTGCCAATGTAATGATGGGTAGAAAATATGGTTTTGTAGGGCATTTACTTAAAACTAATTTGAATATTAATGTTTTTCATTGTATTATACATCAACTGGCATTGTTTACAAAAAATTCAAATGTAGTGAATACAACGAAAGTAGTTGTTCAAATTGTTAATTTATGTTGTTATTATCTTCGTTTTATTTTTAACACTATTTCTTCTTTACATGTTCAAACGTTCTCTTTTTAAATAACTTAGCACTAGCTATTTATACTATCTTAAAAGTAGTTACACAAAGGGAATATGCAATTCTTCATATTTGATTCTGACCCAAATATTTTGGCTATTGCGAAAGAGAAACATTGCACAATTTGTCAACGCAAACAATACTCAAGTTAATGAACTGTTATTGTTGCATTAACAAATAAGTGCAATGACGATTGCACAATCAATTAATACTTAAGTGAATGAACTGTTGTTGCATTAACAAATAAGTGCAATGTAGGAGGGTAGTTCAATTGTGAATCATAACATCCCTCCCACCTTTGCGGAAGAAAACATCTAGATATAAGTGTTTTCAGTCAGGAAATTTTTCAGCTATTTGGGACAGAATCATTAATATGCTATTTAAATAGTTACTGACAATTGTTTTGCAAATTATTTCAAGTTTAATAAATTAATATAAATATATTTCTGCATTACGGTTGATAACGTGTCTGAGAAAATCATCATTGGTTATTGGTTGTCGTTGATGTAGTTGGGTATGTTGTTAAAAATCTCTTATGTCTGCTACTATTGTTGTGAGGTTGGTTAGGGTGAGAAGTTAGTTGCAGTTGGAAACGTCCAAACATAATGGTTGATATTGTTGGTGTAGTTTTGCTGCTGGTGGTCTCTTCTTCATGTCTTCTGTGTAGTCTTCTATTTCCTCAAAATTTTCTCTACTCCAATTATATTGTTTTTGTTTTTCGGTTTGCTTCTCTGTTTCTTTATCCTTTGTGTCATCCGATTTTTTGTGAAATGACTTATATTATTTCTTGTTTCTTCTCCTCGTCTTTTTTTTTCTTCATTTTTTTTTATCCTTTTGATTTCTTGAATGTTATTCTCGTTATAATTTCTTTATCATTTTGCTTTTCATATTTATTTATTTGTTTTCGTAATTCTTTTCAGCCACTTTTTCAATCTCGTCTTTTTCGATTTCTTATTTTGATACCAGTGATTCCGAAGAGTCCATTTCTTCTTCTTTTTGTAATGACCTTGTTTAAAAAAAAATGTTTAGTAGGCTACTCTTTGTAACTTATTCGTGTTTTTCCCCTACTGTGGCTGTTTCGGGTTCTGACATTTCTTTATGATCTTTTATATTCTCCATGGTTTTCTTTAACGTTCTTCAGTTTTCCCTTTCTTATCTTCTTTTAGATACTCCGCGGCCGTAATACTTTCATCGACCCCACTATTTTTTTCTGCATATCCATATCTTCCACTTTGTTCTTTGTTTCCGCAACTTCCCTCTCCTCCTTAACAACCTTATCCATCCTCTTAGGCTGGCTACGCAATCTTTGATGTCGTCCTTTTGGTGTGTGTCTTCCTTTATTTTAATTCTTTGTTTATTTATATTATTAATATTAAAAAAATTTTTATTTTCTCCTTTTCAATATAGATTTAACTTAGTTTATTTGTTGTTTTCATGTCTTTTAATATTTGCTTATACAAGTGTTTTAATATTAGGTGATTATATAATTTTTTCAAAAACTTTTTATTTCCTTATTCCTACGTTACACTAATTTCAATAAAGGATTAAATTACAATTAAAAAAAAACTAGTTAAGTCTGTAAAAATTAAAACAAACTCTTTCTTTATATGTAGTATTACTTTACTGAAAAATGAAACTTTAATAAAATTTTAATTACTACAAAATTTTTCATTTTCATTTTCTTTTAATTTAATAGTTTTTTTTTTTTTTTTTTCTTGAACTATAATTTGAAGGGTTTTTTTTTTATTTTATTTACATATACATAGTATGTATGTGTATATTTTCTAGTTCATAAACCCTTTTACAAATTATTTAGAATTAAATTTAAGAATGATTTTTCTCATTTCTTGGAATTAGTTTTTAATATTATTTATTAATTTATTTGAATATAGCTGTGACTAATTGTTTACTTTCTTATTTTAATATCCCTGATTATGCATTTTATCAAAAATACCATTATTGCTTTGTAATATATATATATTTCTTCTTTTTTTTTTTTTTTTTTTTTTTTCAGTGAACTCATATGTAACTGACCTATCTTAAGAAAACTCGTAGAAATTTTTGCTTCAGTTGCAAAAACAAACATAGCCTGATGTCTGTGCAAATGAAGCCAGCTTTATAAACATTGTATGACGTTTTTTTAAATTGTTTCAAATTTCACAATTGTATGCATATGCGGTTAAAAAAAATTTTTCTTTTCTGTTGTTGCAGAAATAATTCAGTAGTTACATTATATGTTTAAATTCGCAGTTTTTGCAAAATATATGACGCGACTTAATTCCGTTTTTTTTTTTTTTTTTTTTTTAAATTTGGACGCAAATTATTACAAACAATTAAAGTTTAATGATACAATACAAGTTTAATACAATGAATTTTTTTGTTTTAAATATTTATACATTTTAGTAAAAATTTCCCAAATAAAAAAAAACTAAAGAGAAATGTTTAAGAAAATCTATAATATAAATGCTGCTTCGAATTTGGTTTATTTTCGGTTCTTTTAATATAATTGCTGTTATCAACTTTCGAATAAAATTTTCCCTGTAATTGACTTTTATTTGCAATGGAAAACTAAGTTACTGTGTGGGTTTTATTTTATCATTGTGTCTGTCTGTTCGTATGATATTATTTGAACTTTCAAAATTAAAGTTTTTCACTAAATGAAAAAAAAATACTGAAATTCAAATCAAATCCGTGATTTTAAAGCATTTAAAAACTTAAATAATAATTACAATTAAATAATTATTACAATTTCTTAAAAAAAATTAAAGTTCAATGATAACAGTCACGGTAAACCCTTTCTACTTTTTTTATATAAAAGTTTATAATAGCCTTACCGTTCCTGTACCGTGTCTGTCAACAGTCAATCGGTAGGTTATGTCGTTCATCTCTATATCTTTCCTCATATACTTGCCTTTTGTCCATTTTTCCTCCATGTCCTGCAGAAACGACTGGACTGTGTTGTTGATGTTTGAGTTAGTACTGCCTCTGTCCCCTACATTCCTTTTCGACCATTTCCTCATGACTCTAGACAGCAAGCGTCTATCAATTGATGCAGATTTGGGTCGTGAGTTCGAAATATCTGTTTGCTTAATTTTATTTTTAGAAAAGTATCCGTTGGTCGATTAGAAGGTGATACCGTGTAAGTAGCGTTCCATCCTTTTTTTAACCTTTCCCTTTTACTAATTATTTTGCTTCTTTCAGATCCTTGACGCCAACCTATAAAAGTAATTGGAAATTACAAACGAGGGGTAAATAAAAAAAAATTCCCTACGGCATGTTAAGTTCCGTTATTCCTTATATTAGACCTGTATAAATATGTATTTTTTTTTTCTATTTCAGCCATTGAAGACCTTAAGACCATGAGAGGCATGGTATTACAACACTGCTCCAGTGTCGATTTTGTGGTGAGTTTTTCCTTCTTCTCTTTTTCCAATTCATTTCCGTCCTAATGTTGGTTTTTAGACATCTTATTCTTTCCTCCTGTTTTGCCAATGACAATGTGTGTTGATGTGTTCCTCCATACAGCGTGTAGTGGTTGAGGAGGATTTCCTTCCTCCATGGGATATCTTTCTCGGTTGCGTTCAGTATGGGTACTGCTGTGCCTCCATTTTTAATGTTGACCACAGTATTTCCAACATAAACTCCTGGAAAAATTTCTTGTTTGTGGACAACGACTGTCCTGTCCTTTGTTTTTATTCTGACTGGTACTATGGTCACCGTTCTTCCGCCGACACTCAACTTTCTCTGATTTAAAGTTGTGAAATCGGTCATTCCATTGTGAAGTTTGAAGGTTTTTATACATTGGTTGTTTTCATTGAACAGCTTCAACGTCCCATTAACTGAGTTTATTATACTCTTATTCCAAATGTTGTCCCTTCCGAGAATGCCATCCCCTGGGAATTTGCTGTGATGGGATACTACACCGAAATCCCACTGTATATTTTCTCTAGCGTGTATGTCCAACGTCATAGAAAATAATGTCGTGGCGTTTCCTCCAAATGCGCCCTTCAGTGTTTTTGTTTCCCTGAAATTCTTGTTAGGGTAAGCCTTCATTGCTTCTTCGTTTATTATACTGGAATCCGCTCCAGTATCTACAAGCAATACGAGTTTCCCTTCCTTCTATGCAAGGAATAGTAATGAAAATTGTATCCGCTGATGCTACATCATTGTTGCTAATATTTATATGCTGTGAAATTTTCCCAAGAACAATTCCTGTGCACTCTTCTACCGATGCATTTTTCCTATGAAATGCATGCCCAGGATTATTAGGGGTATCCTCCTCACTTTCCCTATGTACTACTGCTTTATGCGTTATTCGCACAGGTACGTCTTCTTCAGAGTCACTACCTGACTTCCTGACTTCCTCTGTTTCCACTTTCACCTTTTGCGCCTCTTTAACAATATTATCCGTTAACCCCTTCACATCCCTTTTATATTTCACCGTCTCTATTAATTCCTCACACTCATTCTCATTGCCCTCACATATTCTGCTCTTGTTATCTTGTTGCCAATTAAGTTCGTCCTTTTTTTTCGGTTTCCCGGCTATTGGCTGTAGCTGGGCCGAATAAAGTTTCCCGAAATGTTACCAGTATTATTTTCCTTATTTCTTACCTTCTTATCATTTGTAAAATTCCTGTCATTTGGTTCATTACTTGCGCTAAATCCACTCCGACAGGCACGTGCAAAATGCCCTGTTTGATTGCATTTGTAGCATCTCATCTGTGGAGGTCCCTTAGAGTGTTGTGGTATATTTCCGTTTCTATATCTTTGCTGTGCTTGGCCCGTATCATTGGACTTATCTCTTTGCCTCTGGTTCATCCTTTCGGGCTGCCGTGAACTACAAAACTGATTTTCGATGTGGCCGTTTGTCCCACAAGTTCTACAGTAGAGCGATGACAACCTCCTACTACAGTTGTCAAAGGTGTGCCCTTTATTTCTGCAGTAAGTGCAAGTGTTGTAAAACTTTTCCCTATCGCCGCACTGAGGACCTACTTCATGGCCATATTTCCCACAGTTAATGCAATAAGGTGCATTTAATCGCTCCCTACAATTTAACCTCTCATGTCCCTTTTTGTTGCAAAAACTACATGGGGTTGACTCCAACACTGTGTTGATCGTGCCTGGGTTTTCTCCGAACAACTCTTCCGCTTCTTCTACTATGGCTATAAGAGTTCTCAGTTCCTGTCTCTCTTGTCCAATAAACCTTGCTCTGAGAGTTTGATCTCTAAGCCCTTTAATAAAGTTTTTCACAGCTATTCGTTTGAAGTCCTTTATCATAACCTCAACACTATCTGCTGACCATTCTTCCTTTATTGTGCTGATCGCGTCATTGAGCATGACCTCAATACGGTCTCCGAATCCACTGGCTGGTTCTCTGATGCTCTGCCTACATCCTAATATCAGCTCCCTGATCTGGTCCAGGCTTTTCTTCTTCAAATATGCTTTTTTGATGGCATTACACAATGCATCCACAGATTCGAACTTCTGTTGCGATATTCTAGAATATGCCATACCCATAAGCCGTAATTTTAGGCATTCGATGACATTATCCCGTGCGCTACTATCCTCTCCCGACAAAATTTCTCTTTCTACCATTTTACATCCTTGGATATATCTAAAGACCTCAGACGATAAATCGGGTCCATCAGTGCCAAAGAATGTCGGTACTATGTTATTAACTATTTTAGTAATTTCCGATAAAGTTGGCATCCTGATTGTTTGCTGTCCTATATTTTCCCTATTTAATACTTGTCTTGGTGAAGATGTTTGCTTTTGCAAATAATTTTTTGTTTGTGATATTAATTCATAAAATTCCCCAATAATTCCAACGTCGGATATTTTCGTTTTGTCTAATCTATTAAATTCCGCTTTGTTTCTTTCAAGATCTTCTAATTTTCTTGCTCTAGTTTCGGCCGTGTAGCCCCTACTGCCTGCCTTTTTTGCGTTAGTCAAAATTACTTTAGTTTTATCTAATAACTCTAGAGCAACTGCCTCCTCCCTATAAGTTCCTACTCCGTCTACTACTCCTTCTTGGTCCTGAGTTATAATTATTGAAGGAATTTTCGTATCTTCTGCTTCTGATAACTCCTCGTGTAACGATGGTGTTGGTGACCTAAACCTATGTATTGTATTTAGCTCGTGCCGGGCGTTTTCCAGCGCTATTTGCAGTCTTTGAACCGTGTCGTCCTGTGTTTCTATCAGCTGTTGTTTTTTCAGTTGCTTCTTAAACTCCCTTTCACTTAACTCTTTTTGTTTTAATTGACTAACTAGTTCCGTATTTTCTTTGACTACTTCTTCGAGTAAATTTTCTGTGTAGCTTAGTTGTTCACGTATTTTTCTGCTATGATTTTCAAGTAATTCTTTTGTTTCCTCTAATTCGGTTACCCTTGTTGAAAATTCGTCTGATTGTACTTCATTAATCTCCAACAACACTTGTAATATGTATCCTACTTCCTCTAACTTTGTCAATCTCCTTTTCCTCACGATCTCCCTATGCACGCTTGTAGAGCTCTTGTCTGACTTCAAATTAGCAAGTTCTGCCCATGCTAGAACTCGTAAGCTGTCTACCTCAAAATTGTATGTCTCTAACTTTGCAACTAAATCGTCTGTGCTCCTCTGTGGCCTGTCCATTCATATAAGAAAGAGAACTATAACAATGTACTTACCAGTTTCAGGCTTAAATTTGTCATCTCTTCACTCGTTTTTAAAAACACGTAGCAGTGAACCGTTTTTATTTTAGTATTATTCGGAAACTTTCTCGTTTTACTTATTTGAAAAAAAAACCGTTTATTTAAATTATGTATGTTTTTATAGTTAGGATATGGAAGCTTGTTAAGTCCTATACCCTCAACAATGCAGTATTAGACAGACCGAAGGTAGCTAGAATTTAGTCTCTTATCAGGCTGTCTATTCTGTACTGTTGCGCATTAAGTCCTATATTTTCATCAATGCAGGATTTGACAGACCGAAGGTAGCTAGAATTTAGTCTTTTATCAGGCTGTCTATTCTGTACTGTTGAAAACTAACACTTAATCCGTTGAAATTTTGTTGAAGTTACCGGCTGCGCCAATGTTATGTTGTTATTATCTTCGTTTTATTTTTAACACTATTTCTTCTTTACATGTTCAAACGTTCTCTTTTTAAATAACTTAGCACTAGCTATTTATACTATCTTAAAAGTAGTTACACAAAGGGAATATGCAATTCTTCATATTTGATTCTGACCCAAATATTTTGGCTATTGCGAAAGAGAAACATTGCACAATTTGTCAACGCAAACAATACTCAAGTTAATGAACTGTTATTGTTGCATTAAAAAATAAGTGCAATGACGATTGCACAATCAATTAATACTTAAGTGAATGAACTGTTGTTGCATTAACAAATAAGTGCAATGTAGGAGGGTAGTTCAATTGTGAATCATAACAGTTAATAAAATACGAGTAGGCCATAATGCGTTAAATCATAGAAAATTCAAAGAATTTAAATTTTAATCACGTTAATTAAAAAAAGAAAAATTAAGTCTATTATTGGTATTGCATAACGTTATCAATATTTATTTCGTATGGGCAACATTTTATCCGTAATAAGCCTTCTAAATGCTTATCAGTTAAACGATCGACCCAAACATAGAATATAGTTTTAAAATTTTATTTTTTAATGTTGGGTATGTATCTGTTGAAATATTTTTAAAGAAAATAAAAAGTTCATTGCATATTGTTCATCACACATCTTTTCTTATTTTACCTACAAAAAAAGTTGGGAAAAATTTTTTTTTCTGGCAACGTTGAGATTGTTAAAGAATGCGATACACACAACCTGTCTGTTTGAATGCTCAAGCTAGACTGATTAAAGTTGTTTATTTCTCTACAATGCGTGTACACACGTACATAAGAAAAGAGAATCCAAAAGGCGCGGCTCCCTGTCTTTGCCTATCGCTGGTTTAAACAGATAATGAAAATATGTAATGTGATATTTTATATCATTGGTGTTATAAAATGTATGTATGTACATATCAATAAAACACTATCTTGAACAGTAGTATGTATTATCTTCATACATACATACACCTTTGGAAATCTTACTTTAACCTAAACCTAACAATACTAGTCAGTACTGATACGTTCTGCTAAAAACTGACTGGATATTAATAATAATATTTTCCAACATAAAAAAAACTCTTAGTTATTTTGAATTTTCATTAATTCAATAAAACTGAACTTGAGCCTGATAATATTACTTTTCATATATACATCAATATAAGTTCAAATAATAATTACGTTTATTCGTAATAATAATAATATAAAAATATTAATTCCGCTTGGGCACGAGCTATAAATACCCTAATAACAAAGGTCACAGTAATATGTAAATTTCCCTAATATAGAGTAAAAACAACAAAAACGTAAGAATACAAAGTAAAATACTTTGATGGTAACGGACTATGAGTTTGTGTTGATTATTAGTACTTTCCAAACAGTAATGAGGGAATTTCGTACTAACCAGCACTGTTTCAAGGTAGAAAAAAAAATGAATTAAAAATTAATTCTCATATTCTATTTCTCTTGAAAAGTGGTTAAATAGTTGATATTCTTCTCAATTAGTATCCACTTTACGAAAATTGTAATGATGGACAATTGAACGCTGATGAGAGGTATAGCGGCCTTGAAATCAGTACTGATACGTTCTGCTAAAAACTGATTGGATATAAATAATAATATTTTCTAACATAAAAAAACTCTTAGTAATTTTGAATTTTCATTAATTCAATAAAACTGATCTTGAAATATAAAATTTATAAAATGTACCAACAGGGCACAGTATATCGAAACCGAAGTGGAGGCAGTAAGACAGATATCATTATACCAAGTGAAAGAAAGTATGCACTCAGGTATACAAGAAACTTATAATCAAATAAAAAATAAAATTTATTTTCCAAAATTAATGGAACTGGATCATTTGGTAATTAACCAATGTGACTTGTGTAAGGGAGTTAAGTATGATAGAAATCCAATCAGGCAAAAATACAAACTATCAGAAACACCCACGGATAAAAATCAAATAATTCACATACATAGATACTTTCGTTATGAAAAAATTTCGCTTTTTAACAATAATGGATAAATTTTCAGAATTCGGTGCAGTCTACTCACTGAACGATAGAAATCCTATTACTATAATTGAACAGTTAGAAGATCACTTTGCAAAGGTCGGAAAACCAATTAAAATTATAGCTGATAATGAATTTAAAGCAGCACGAATTCAGGAATTCCTAAGCCAAGAAGGAGTTCAATTGCATTTAATAAAACCCAATAGTCATACAGGTAATGCAGATGTAGGAAGGATGCATAATACTCTGGCAGAAAAGTTTAGAATTTTAGTATGTAGCTTCTTCACGTTTTATTTTAATAATGGCGGAAATACAATTTTATATAGCTAAGTTGGATGCAGTTGCAGTGTCAAAACAAGTTGGCTGCAGTTCGGGGGTGTTGCCAGATCGCATAGCACCTTAATGCCATATCTGAGATCATTACAATCTCGGCCGACCTGACAACACAATCGACCCCGATTGTCACTAACTATCTTAAAATCTAACATTCGAAAAAATTTAAATCTCATCATCTAAAAATTCATAATTTTCGTATTCGCACAGTAAAAAGTCGTGGTTTAATTTTAAAACTTAGCAGTGTTAATTTTAAACTAGTTTGGTATTAAATTTTTAATTAATTCCGAAAGAGTTTATATCTAAAACCATGTGGTATAAATTGTAATACTTGTGGGAATTGTTTTAACACCAGGAGAAATTTAAAAGTTTTTTAATGTCTATTTGGAATAGAAATAACACCAAAATTGTAATTAAATATTTTCAAGAGAAAGAAAAACAATTCCTGCTAGTTTAAAAATAACACCGAAGCAGGCATTGGTTTTTTTTTGTTTTGTTTTAATACTTTCGGTTTTATTTTAATGCCAAAAAAGACTTAAATTTCTCTCTTGCAACAATTTCGTTCTGTAAAGTTTAAAAACAACACCAAACAAGGTATTAAAAACAGCTGTAAAACTGTGCCTCTTTCATGAAAATGCTTGTTTTGGTTTAAAAATAACACCAGAAAAAGTATTAAATCTCTCTCTTTGTTACAATTAATGCCGATAAAGGTGTTAAAGTTATCTATTTTACCCCCACGCGGTTTAAAACAAGCAAAGTCATTGAAAAGAAAAGTTTAACAATGTTCATTAAAGTTAAAAGTGGTGAAAAATTTTATTTTGCGCAAATTGTGGAACCAGAAAGTGAGGAATTCACATCTAATGGCATTATAATTTCAAGTGAGTATTGACTACAAGTCCTAATAAACTAAATATTTTAAAATACGGTGTTTTTTTGGATTTTAGTTATTGATAAGCTAGGCATAAACGTAGAAGGCAGAGAACTTATGTTCAAAGATCGCGACGGTGCCACAATTGATTTTGATGACCTGCCACTAATAATTAAGCAATACAAATCGTGTAGCTGTTTTTTTATAGAGTTCTGCTTCGACGAAACAGAAGTAACAAGCCAGGTGAATTTAAAGAAGGTAAGTACAAATCGTTTAATTCCATTAGTGTTTTATTATCAAAGAAGTATTACAGGAATTAGAGTGTTACTTAAAAAATGGTTATTTCGGTGCTTTGTTTAGTGAGTATGAAGCTAAAATGTTATAGATGTTATAGAAAAATAAGTATATTGTTTTTGTTTGTTATATAAAAAATAAAGATTTTATAAAAAATGAATTAAAATACTTCAATAAATATAAAAATATAAACTAAAATTATTAAACATAAAACTAAAGTTTTTTCATTTATTTTCAGTGAAATTTTATAAAAAAGGGTGATACTTTTAGACCTTCCTAGGTTAAAAGCAACACCAGTTAAGTGGAAAATATATTCCATTAGGTATTGAAAACAACACGTACAGGGTGTTAATTTTAGCCCTGCCTGGATTAATAGCAACACCCGATTAGTATACAATTCATTCCGTTGGGTATTAAAAACAACACCTATTTAAGAATACAATATATTCCTAATGGTATTAATCCAATTCTTGGTCTGGTGTAAAACCTATTCCATAGGGTATTAAATTAATGCCTAGTTACGTATTGAATGTAAATAATTTGGTTTTATTTTAACACCAAAAAATAATAAATTGTAATACATAATGGTGTTATTTTTATGCTCTCAAAAACGAAACTCTCTCTCACTGCCTCTTTTTCAATCTCTTTAAAAGTATACCATAATGGAATACATTTAACACTTTTTAGGGATTGTTATATATACACACCGGCTTGGTGTTAAAATTAAACTAAAACTTTTTACTGTGCGGAAGTGTTGCCTTCAGAGTCCGACAAAGCTTCATCTAATTCATGTCTAGGTTCCAGCCACTTTTTTAATCTACTCGCATCTACAATTCCAATATATGGCATTTGAGTAATCTGACAGTTCTCCACATCCGAGATTTCATATCGATCATTACCCAGTTGTTTCCGAATAGTATAAGGTCCCCGATATTTTGGTATGAACTTCTTATTTACCCCGGCAGTTGTATCAACATTTTTGAGTACTACATAGTCTCCTACCTTGAAAGATTTTGCCGGTTTGTGATGTTGGTTGAAATAATTTAAGTTGTACGTTTGAGATTTTTTGATGGCCTCGGAGGCCGTTTTCCTTATGGAATTTACGTCTATAGTGTCATTATTGTATGTTTCCTGAAGATATTCCGTTAGCTCATCTATAACCTCACCCCTTTGTTGAGTCCCAAATAACATAATACTGGGTGACTGTTTTGTGGTACAGTGAACAGTATTATTAATGGAAAATTCTACCTGCGATAATCTGTCCACCCAATCAGAATGTTCAATAGGTTCGGTCAGTTTAGCTAACATTGCCCTTATGTCGCGATTCACCCTCTCTACCTGACCGTTTGACTGTGGTGACCCTACTGAAATCTTCACATGTGCAATATTACGTTCAGACACAAACCTCTCAAATTCGTTTGATGTAAAACACGTTCCTCTATCACTGATTATTCGCCTTGGTCGGCTATAATATTCGAAATATTTCTGTAGTGCACAACATGCCTCTTTTGTCCCCGGTGAGTTCACAGCATACAACTTTATAAATTTAGTAAAAGCATCTATCACGACTAACACATGTTTTCGTTTTGAATTTATTGACGGTAAAGGACCATAGTGGTCGATATGTAATGTGTCAAACGGAATGGGTTTTTTTTCAATGTTGTACAGGTTTCGCTCGTTTTTACTATGTGATGTCGAGTAGTATATGCACTTCAAACAGTTTCTTATGAATCTATTAACTTTCTCTCTCATATTTACAAACCAATAGTGTTTCTGTATCTCATTCACACACTTGTCTATACCTACGTGCCCATATTTCTCATGAATTAACCGTATGATGTTATCCTCCAGTTCAATTGGTACATATAATTGTCTCTGTCCTCGTAGACCACGCCGAAAGACCAAGCCGTTATCCAAAATGTAACCTTCTAGGTCTCCTTTCTCCAGTTTGTCACGTATATCCTTAATTTGACTGTCTCTTGATTGGGTGATTTGAATGTTTACATCTATATCGTACTGTTCAATAGCTGCCATACAAGGTGCACGACTTAATGCATCCACATGAGCCATTAGCTCCCCTTTCCGATGTCTGATCTTAAACTCAAAGTTTTCCAGTTCTAGGGCCCATCGTGCTATTCTAGGGTTTATCAATCTCTTGCCCAACGTCAGTGCTAGTGAATTGCAGTCTGTTACTATTGTGAATGAAATTCCTTCTAAGTATACACGAAATCTTCTCAAAGCGTATATTATCGCAAGCGTCTCCAGTTCAAAACTATGGTACTTCGACTCTGCGGGCGAAGTACATTTCGAGTAGTAGGCCACCGGGTGAAATTTTCCGTCTCTCTGTTTCTGCATTAAGACTGAACCATATCCTTTTATGCTAGCATCAGTATGTAGTTCTGTCTCACGTAGGGGATTATATACCGCAAGAATGGGTGAATTGAGTAGTTTCCCTTTCAGAATTAGAAAAGCTTCCGTGCACTCGACTGTCCAATTAAATGACTTACTTCTCAGGTTGGTCAAAGGTCTTGCTATTCTCGAGAATTCCGGTACAAAACGTCTAAAAAAAGAAAACAGTCCTAAGCATCTCTGCAAGTCCTCAAAATCTGTAGGCATTGGGTACTCTTGAATTGTCCTGATGTGTTCATTGTTCGGTCGTATGCCATTCTCATTCACTCGGTAACCCAGGTAATCTAGTTCATCGTAAGCAAATTTGCATTTCCTCAGGTTAAGTTTTAATCCAGCTCCCTTCAAGGTACGCAACACATTCCCAAGAATATCTAAGTGCTCCTCCCATGTTTCAGTTGCAATGCTGATGTCGTCCAAGTAAACTACAATCTTCCCTGACTCAATAAATTCCCTTAAAACTCTGTTGATAAAACGCTGAAATACAGACCCCGAATTTTTAAGGCCAAACGGCATGTAACGGTACTCGAATTGGCCTAGAGGTGTGACAAACGCTGTATATTTAATTGAATCCTGATGCATTGGTACCTGGTGAAAGCTGTATCGAGATCCAATGTTGAAAAAAATTTTTTGTTCCCCAGATAGTCTAGACAGTCTTCTATAATCGGCAGAGGGTAATTGTCCTTCAATGTAATTCTATTCAACGCCCTGTAGTCTACGGACATTCTTAGGTCACCATTCTTTCTTTTCACTAACACAATTGGCGAGGCATATGGGGATTCACTAGGGCGAATTATCCCCTTATGTAAAAGTTCCTCAAGCTTGAGTTTTACCTCACAACGCTCACGATATGAAAGGCGCCTTGGGCCACTATACACAGGTACATCGTTCGTCAGTCTAATTCTCATACTGTGATCGGTTTGTACCTGAGTTCTTTCTGAATTGTCAAAATAACTCTCCCTTATGAGCGATCTAATAGTCGAATCATCTGTCAGATTTAGCTTATCATTTACGTCCAGTTCAATATCTGTCTCAACCGTACAAATTGATTGCATCAACTCCTCACAACTTTCATTCTCTTCGACTATATACAATGAAGATACTTCGTCATCAACGGGAACTTCTACCTCAGAAACAACTGCGTTACTGTTTTCTACAGAGCTTATACTATCAATTTCTTTCTCTACCATCGCACTCATTTTACAAAAATTTTCTTTTCCATCATATATCTCAAGAGGTAGAACATCTGTCAAATCATCATCACTAACAGCGGCTGGAATCATACATGCAATTTTCGGATCTCTATATATATTAAAAAACATAAGCGCACTGATAATATTCTCATTCGGTTTTTTATTAAAATTATTTAAATTCATTTTCAATAAGGTATTTTTATGGTAATTAACAAAAACATTTTCTTCTTGACATAAATTAATTTTCATTTTGTATAGTAGATCCCGTCCTATGAGCAGTGGCACCACAGATTCTTCATCTGGTAAAATAGAGAAATTATGTACCACTTTAGTTTTTCCAAAACAGATCTCGCATTTAATAATACCGAGTGAACTTATTTTATAGTTACCTACACCGCGATATGACGTCACTTTTCTCCTACTCTCAATCAAAAACGGAATGATAGATTCCTTAACACAACTAATTGGGCTACCAGTATCGAATAGAGAATAAATATTTTTCACTGCAGTGCGCTTATTTTTGTTAAAAAAGGCAACACTTACCATTTGATAGGCCTCCAAGGGTTCATCAGGTTTTCCTATTATTGCAGCAGCGGTCTTCTTCTTTCGAGGGCAGTTCTGGTGAAAATGCCCCACTTCTGCGCATATAAAGCACGAGTTGGCAGGTCGCTTCGGCTTTGGGCAACGATCCTGGTAGTGGCCAAACTGCGAACAGTTAAAACAGCGTACTTCACCACCTGATGCTTTGGCGGCATCACCTCCACTGGCTTCAGTTGACTTCGGCTTGTTGCTTGTTATAGCACTAGCAGTTCTTGTAGCTTTGGGTCGCATTATATGGCGCCGTTGTTCATACCGGTCCATCCGCTTGACCAGCTCGTCGATGGTGTCAGCACTGTATAAGAATGTAGTGGCTAAGGTATCGTCGGGTATTCCGTCAACTATAATGTCTACCAGCTCTCTTTCTTCTATGTCAGATTGAGCGGCTATTGACTGCATCGAAACTAAATAGCCTAGACATGATTCATTTGGTTTCAACGTACGGGCCCGTAGTTGGCGGTATACATCTTGGCGAGATACAGTGCGGTTAAACATTTTTAGTAAACTCGATTTAAGCTGATTATAACTCAGCAGGCCCAAATTTGCAACGTGCTTTTTTGCAGTACCCTCAAGTCTACGACGAACACCTACACATTTCTCCTTTTCTGTGTATTTACACATTTCAGTGTAATCTTCGAATTGGTCGAACCACTTCGTTATATTGTAGTGGTCGTCGCCACTAAACGGCGGTACCGCGACGTCCAGTTCCGCTAGGTCTATCCGGTGGGTGTAAGACTCGCGGTGTTCGCTTACCTCGAGAGCTTTTATCTCCTGCTGCAACTTTAAAATCTCCATCCGGAGTTGAAGATTTTTGCGTTCTTCCTCAAGAGCAACATTTGGTTTTACAGCGTTATTGAGCATGTCGGCAGTGGGTATTACGGCAGTAGAGGCAACAGCAGTATGTACAGCAGTGTTTAAAACCTCGGCAGTGGGTATTGCGGCAGTAGAGGCAACAGCAGTATGTACATCGGCGTTTAAAACCTCGGCAGTAAGGGTATCTAGCAGAATACCAGAGACGGCGGTTGAAACACTAACGGCGGCAACATTATCCGCATCGGCATAATTATTAACGGCGGTGGCATGTGATATAGTGCCGACTTCGGTGTTTGCAGCTTTTGAATCTGGTGAAGCAGCCTCTAATAACATAAGAGCACTGTCTTTTGATGCCTCAGAATTCGCTTTGTCAGCCTGTTCTATTGCGAGGCCATCTTTTGTGTTGAACTGTGTTTCATAAAGTACCCTAAGTTGGCTTAGCGAGGCCGACTCAGGGTAGTCAATTCCAGCTGCAGTCAATCTGGATATCATCACCTGACGTGTTGGTCGCAAGTCCATTATGGCTTGTTGAAATTTTTCAGATTTGTGGTGGAAGCAAATTGTAAAATAATATTTAATATATTATATTTTATTGGCAGTTGTACCCCACACCTGAATTTTAGTATGTAGCTTCTTCACGTTTTATTTTAATAATGCCGGAAATACAATTTTATATAGCTAAGTTGGATGCAGTTGCAGTGTCAAAACAAGTTGGCTGCAGTTCGGGGGTGTTGCCAGATCGCATAGCACCTTAATGCCATATCTGAGATCATTACAGAATAATATATAAATCGGACAAAAAATTACCAATAAAACAAATGATACAGAATGTAATACGTAATTACAACAGCAGATATCATTCTACTTAAAAGTACCCCTTTAGATGTTCAAAATGGTAAGACAGATATTGCGAAAAAAAAAAGAAAATATTGAAGAGAAAAAGAGGAAAATTATTGACAAGCTAAATTTAAATAGGGAAGAGTATAGCGAAAATGGAAAAGGGTATGTGAGAAACTATAAATCCATTAGACATAAAGAACTACCAAAATTCAGAAAACTAAATTTAGATAACATACACACCATGTAATATTAAAAGACCTAAAAAATTTTCAGACATGGTGGATTATTCTATAGATCATGATGTGGATATCATATAACAACGCACATTTAAACATGACGGAAATAAAGGACCAAATGGGTTTTGTGGACTTTAAAACAGGAAATCAGGAAATAGTTAAAGATACAGATATTGTTATACATATGATTAACATTGAACAAATTGAAGAAATTATAAACGAAATGACAGATAATATTATTTTGTTGAGAATAATGAATAAAGATATTCTCCAGAGAGAACTACTAGACACAAGAAATAAGCTATTAACGTTAATACCGAGGAACAACAGACACAAACGCGGACTGATAAATGCAATAGGTAGTATGTCAAACTGGTTCTTTGGAACAATGGACGATACGGACAGACAGGACATACAGAATCATCTATTAAAAATGGACGCAAATATTAGTCAACAAATTCAAGTAAATGAGTATTTTAATACAGCATTAGAACAACTTAAAAATATTGTTAAAAATGATAGAAAAAATATCGAAAATGCAATAAATACCATTAATAAATTTAATGAAAAAGAAAGAGAACAAAATTTGTATTTAGAACAATTATCAAAAATACAAATGTTGAGAGATAAAATCGAACATATACAGGATAATGTAGTATCAGCAAAATATGGAATAATTCATCCTAATATTTTAACAAGCAAAGAAATAATAAAATATGAAATAGATTATAATAAATTAAAATATTTACAATTAGGAACTGCAATTTTTAATGATACATATTTAATATTTGGCATAAAAGTACCAAAAACACATGTAAACATTAGATTTATGATATGTACCTATACCAAATAAAGAAAATAATGAAATAGAGGAAAAAATTGAAATAATGCAAAGCCTGCATTATTTTATTAATACAAATTTTAATACTTTTAGGCAATCAAATTTATGCTTATGCAACAGGTATCATAAAGACAATGTTACATTTTAAGTAAGGAATAATTATAAAGTTAGTCTTGTTTCTCGATTCAAAGCGTTTACTATTAATAAAGTCAATTAAAATTAAAAAGTTGTGTTTTTTTTATTTTGTATCGCAATATCGATATTTATTTCGCGTGTTAATAGAAATATGGGCCGAAAAGATAAGCGAATTGCGTGGCTGCCGAAAAACAGCCTTATCCTTATGGAAAAGGCTTCGACGTTGGAAGCGCACGGTTTTAAATACTCATAGGAGGAAATAAAAACAAAAATGCACAACTTAACCACCCGATATAGGTAAGTATAAAAGTAAATTGTACATTGTAAGGAAATACTACGTACTCATCGGATTGAATTCCATGAGAATCTGAGTTTAAAAGACTCGTTATTAATTACAATGTTTTTTAAAGGAAAGAAAAATTGAAAATTGGGACAACCGGTGGCTCACCCTCCGTTTAGGACCACTATACAGCGATGCACAATTTATTGGCTCCATTCAAAAGCTATAATTCTCAGGGTTTAATTGCCGATAGCATAAAAAGTAAGTTAAACTCAACACTTGAAGAGGTAATATAAGTATATACTCATACATATACAATTTATATATATTTATTTATTATTATATTTACATACATATATTATATAAAATAAAAAATTTTGAAAAAACACACAGTAATTATATTTTAATTATGTATGTATTAATTACAGCCATGAATGCAGATATTATATATACGGTCAAATCCCGATAATTCGTAATTGCAAGGGACCGGCCATTTCTTACGAATTATAGGGGTTTTCGATTAAGCGGGATTTCCATTCAACGGGGTTAAAATAAAATAAATACAAATTAAAGGGGTTTTTCAATTTTACTAAAACGATAAAAGAAGAAGAGAGGTGTCTTAGGACACCCGGTTAGAGCTATGCTAATTAGGTATTTATATACATACATCTGTACATACCTATTTAAAATAAATTTCATGAGTTAAATAACAATGCAATAAAATTCTTAAAATTATTTCTTAATTTATTTTTAAAAATACAAATGTCCTTATTAAACGATTAAAGTAGGGTTACAGCCAAAGTATATACTAATGTACATATATATAAGCAATAACTTCTCCAATATATCTTTATTCTGTGTTATGTACCAACAGTTAAAAAAATTTGTCCAAATATAACAAAATTATACATGTTACATTGGACCTTCAAATGTTACGAAAAATGTAACCAAGCGGCACCCATAGCTGCCATATTTTTTAGAGGTAATATCGTCATATATTTGGGCAAAAATCGTCATTATCGTCAATACATTATTATTGAATATATTATTATTGAAATCGTCATAAAAACGTTAAATGAAAAAACCGTTTTTTACCAACAAAACCTATTTTAAAAGAAGCAAAACATAACAAAACTCTTAATCCAACAAATCTTATTAATAAAACAGCATTCTTTTAAATACAGAGATCAGATACTTCAATTACAATTCACAACAATATCACATGTATGTAAATAGATTGTATGTTTTTCAATACTTTGAAATATGTATGTATGTATATACTAAAAGGCTGCATCAAATTATTCATTTGTTTATATACACACTAGAAATACAATATTCATTCAAATATTGATTACAAAAAGAGATGTTAACATAGTCAAACGGGTGAAAACACAAAAGAGAATGAATTCGGTATAGCACTTGGTCATAACAAAGAGAAACATTCCATTTACTTGTTTACTTTGAATATTTATTTGCTCAATTTGCAAATGCAAAAACACACAAATGTATGGTAACAGTTACATTGTATACATGAAATATTAAATGGGTAAATGAATGTTATATGAGTAAATGAATATATTTATGGGTAAATGAATATATTTACAAAGTAGATCATTGTGTGGAAGCAAGTGTTTTTTTGAAAAATCTGTGCGCGGAATAAAGTTTTTGTTGAAGAACAAAGCAATGTGGAATTTGGGTTTGATTGTTTGTCGTAAATTTTCTATTAAAAATTTATTAAATTTGAAAATATTGTTAAAATAAATTAAATTTAATATTATAAATAAAATTAAATATTTATATTTTCTTTAAAAAAAAAATAATCCTTCTGCCGATTAATTGATTTTAATTAAAAGATTACAAAAGTTTTTGTAACTCTTTGAGTAAGGTGTGTGAATAAAGTTTGTTGATTCGAAGCAAACAGACCGATGTGATCACTAGTCAGCAAAACCAAACTATTTCGCTAGTCATAGTGTACCTGTTAGACCACTAACGATATTTCCTTAATGAAAATACTACAGAAATTTACTTTTTTTGAAGTTTCGTTTATTTATCAAATTTATTTTTCAATATTTATAAAATTTTCAGTTAATTGTTCTTCTTCTTTTTTATGTAACGTTTTAAGTTGACTTCTGCTGCCCATTCTACCTTTAAAAAATAAGAAACACTTTTTATTTTCTAAAAAATTTAACATTCACTGACCACGAACTTTTAATTGTACGCCAACATAAAATAATAACACTTTCATAAAAACTTTTTTATTATTTTGTTGATTTTCTTTGGAATAAGGGCACAGTTTTTTTAACTCGTAAAAAAAAATTTGATGTTGAAGGCATTAACATTTATGCATGTACTGAGTGCATGTACATGTACCTAAGTGAAAGAGTGAAAAAGCGAATTCTTGCATTACTTGTAGCTAGTGAAGTAGTTAGTCCATTTTCCGTTAGCGAAGTTACTAACTATTTGGAGTCAATTTCTACTTTTAAAACTGCAGGGTACATAAATAGATATGAATTTATTTGTGTTGATAATTTTTTTAAATGCACTTTTAACAAACTTTATACATACATATGTATGTATAAATATAAATAATTGTACAAAATGAAAAAAAAATTCTATATTTTGCTTAATTTTTATAGAAAAGTTTACTTTTAAGCAGGGACCGAAACTGGTATGACTTTTTTAAAATAAGTAAAAAATAATAGTTATTTTTTGGCTAATATATTTTTGGTAGAAAATAAAAGTTAAAATTTGACTGATATTTCTTCAGTCAAAAATGATAGTTTTATCAATTTTTAATCAATATTATGGCTTATTTAAAATTTTGAAATTTTCCGCGAATTTTCGCAATAAATTTATGTACATATGTATTTTTTTATAGGGATATTTTAAAATACATGTTCATATTATATACCTACATGGTTATGTATGCATTTGTTTATTTATTATTTTCAAAATCATAATCACCACAAAATGAATACAGAAAATACTACTAGTAATATGAATATATTCAAATAGGTAGTAAACATTCAAATAATATTGTATTCCACACATATTCATAGGAGTGCTTCACTCATTTTACTATATTTCGTTTATTTGAATGTGGTAGTATTTTTTTCTCATCAAGTAGATATATTCTCTTTTCTCTTTCGCCTTATGTATTCATTCATTTGGTTTTATTAAGAGTAAATGAGAAACACAGAGTATTCAAATCTTATGTGGAATGAAACTTTACTTATTTAAATAACATACGAATGTATTGAAACGCCGTTTGAATGTACTCATGCAGACCATTAGTATATATATTATAGGGAAAAATAAAAAAAATTCAATCCTTAAGTTATTTTTTTCCAATTTAGTAAAATATGCATTTTAAATTTAATTTTTGGGAAACACATTTTCTAAAAATGTATCAAAACTACAATATAATTTATACAATAAAAATATAATTTTTTAAGAAAATATACTTATATACTTACATATACATACATATGTATATGTTTAATATATTTTATAAATATATATTGCAATTAACCATATTGATTAATTCCGGTACATCTGCTAGATCAGCGAATAATCTGTTGATGGTGTTGCATCGAGTTCTTGCAGAAATTTTTGCAGCGAAGCTGTTTTTTGTGATTGTAAAACTTTTCTTAGCTGTTTGGTACACTCCTTAAGCCTTAATTTTAGCTGAGGCGATCTGTAACGTTGCCATTCTCGTCGAGCTATCCGTTTTTCAGTCAATAGCCTTTCTATATCTGCACAAAAAATATTGTTAAATCTTTCTTGTTGATTTGGTTGAATTGAAGAAGCATTAAGAGCAGCTTGTTTAGCATATGCTTCAAACAACCTAATAGAATTTTCTATGTCAGCAGGTGTTCTCAATGGCATATTTTCCGTGCAATGAGCACTCAAATATTTTTTGTATTTCAGCCAGTTAATACGTGCAGGTGTCAGCGGTAAATCACGTGCAGGTGTCAGCGGTAAATCACATGTTGGTGTTGTAGTTGTGTGTGAGTAAATAGTGATAATAGTAGGCGAGTGATCTGAAGACAAATCCAGAGATGCTTCTACTTCAATCATTTCGCTGGGCACGCCTTTCATAATCCCAAAGTCGATAACATCAGGAATTTTTTGACGATCCGTTGGCCAATATGTTGGCTGACCACTTGAAACTACATTCAAACCCATTTTTTAAATTGTGTCAAACAAAACACGACCCTTAGGACTGATTAAACGTGAGCCCCAAAATGTGTGTTTAGCATGTAGTCGCCTGGGAGGAGAGTAAACAGATGATATCACAAGCTTTTGATAAAAATTTTCAATGCAGATGTTCGTTGCTTGAAGATATTCTTCACGAAGGTCATTTAGTTGGTAGTGTTTTATTCGAGTTTTTATTAGGATTCCAGAGCCACCACAAGCTCTACCTTGAGGATCCTTGGTGTCGTAGAAATTATATCCACTAATTCGAAAATAGCTTCGGGACGTCAAGTGAGTTTCTGAGATAAACATAACATCAATGCATCATACAGTACATGTTGAGAGTAAATGTATTTACTGTTTGTATTAGGATCTCTATCGAGGCTTCAATACGACTAAAATTATGCACTGATTCTTCATTTACTGGTACAGTTTTTTGCGCCGGAATCTGGTTACTCTTTAAAATATTAGCATATGAAAATTGACTATTAGGTTTTTGTTGAGTAAGAGTCGTGTTAGACTTTAAAAAATTTGAGTATTGATTATGGCCAGACGATGGTTGAGGTAACTGTGGGTAGTTTAAATGAGTGTTGGGCTGAGCGGGAGTGGCATTAGTTTTTCTGTTCGACGAATTTTTAAAATGAGAATAAAAAGGGCAGCCCCTATAGTTGGCAGTGTGGTTTACCACATTTTTTTGCTTTGGTATCACCTTTTATTTTGTCACAGTTAGCGGTACTGTGTAACTCGCCACATACAACGCTAACGGTAGGCAACTTGCAATAAGTTTTGGTATGGCCAAATTCTTGACAGTTCATGCATTGGATAGGTCCAGTTTTTTTATGTGGCATCTCAACGGTAACTCTTCGATGCAACAAGTATTTTAAGCTATAGATTGGGAGCGATTCATTTTTTTTAATTTTCAAGTCGCCTGGCTGTAGCTCGACTCTAGGTTGGGGGATTTTTTCTCTGTTTTTAATGTTTGAAACATTTTTGACTTTGAAGCCACTATTTTCAAGGCCAGACTTTACCTCTTCCGGATCCACGCTTGAATCTATTCCTTTTATAACTACTGATAGGCCTTTAGCACTCTTCAGTTGATATGTATAAAAGTTTTTGTTTTTAGTCTCAAAATCTGAGACAATTTTCCTGTAATTATTTTCTCGTGTTACATGAATTTTAGTTTCGTTGATTTTGCCACGCTTAATTGGAGTTACATAGAACTCATTTTCTCCAATTAATGTGATAAGGCTTTTTACCAAAAAGTTGGAGTTCTGTTCTCTTAAATATATCGGCGGTGGTTTAGTGGACCTTGTTGTACTTGTGTCTTCATCGACTTGTTCATTCAAAATCGCAAAACGATTTTCAGAATGTTTAATATTATTTTTCCCATCTTTGGGCATTTTCGCCGTTGACGCTATTTCAGCTGATTTGGGACTTCTTCCCCTTTTTAGCACGGTTATGTATCTGTCCATACCAGTTTGGATTTTATTATCACTATTTTCACTCACTGCATTTACAATTTTGTGCACGTTGGTCAACTGGGTATTTATTGTTTGTTTGTTTGATTCTACAGCTAAGCTGACAAGTTTGCTAATAGGTGCAATTGTTGTTGCTTCTTGATCGATATTTAACATGTACGGAGACAATGATCGCTGACGAGTATTTGTGTTTTGTGTAGTATTCAGGTTTGTGTTTTTATATAATTAATTTCTTGTTATTATTAGTTTTGTTATATGAATTATTTTAATTTTGAAGTCATGAAATATTAGCTTTATTTATAATTTTTATTTTATTAAATAATGTTACATAAATTTTCTTTTTGTTAAAAAAATTATAAAGAATTTGAATTTGTTTCTTGAAATAATACTTACACAAATGTTCCGAAAATTCATTAGTTATTGTTTCTGGATTGTTTCTGGTGTCTACTAGGTTTGCTACAAATTCAGAATAATATCTTACTTGCTTACTTCAGCAGCTTCCAAAGCCAGCATCCAATTTTCATTAACGTAGTCGCTGTTTTCATTAAGGAAGTTCTGAAGAACACAACAAGCTAAAACTACTGAGTTAATATTTTTGATCTGGTTATCAATTCCCTTCCCAATGCGTGGGAAACGTGATGCCCAAATGGCGAATGTGTTTATAGCTTTATGCATTAAACACATTCGCCACAGCAGGCTACCGAGTACCATCTGTCATATGACAGCATGATAATGATTATATTGATGACAGCAAGGCAACAGGTTCTTGTCCATGCTGATTTTCTCTTAGCTGTCCACTAGCTGTATAGCTCTCAACACTTTCTGTTTTTAGTATTTGCTGTTGAACTGGCCAATCAATTAAATTTTATTTACATTTCACATATGTAATAGTGAAATAACTATTGTTCCAAGATATACTTCAAAATATTATAAATTTTACTGACACGCCTAACGAAAAATTTTTTGCTCTTATAATATTATAAGAAATAAAAAAACGCAGATTCTTTTGAAAAAGTTAAACTAAATTTAAAGTGACAGCACTGTTACACAATAATATTATGTCGCTGCTGCTCTCAAAATAATTAAGTAGCTGACTACAAATGTAGATAGAAGCATTTTGTAGTCGGGTGTTCCTGTAGTCAGTCTGCTGTGGTGAATGTGTTTAATGTATTATTTGCAAATAAGAGTTTAAAGCGTTGCCGTACTACTTTTTTATTGTAACTTAAAATGTTGCGAAAACTATTTGCAAATAAAATGTGTGCTGCTACCACATTTCTTATTTACTATGTTTTACGTGTTTTTGATTATCTGCTTCACTGTCATCATGGCGTGCAATTCTGCAATGGCACAACTACCATGTATGCGCTGTTTAACAGCAGGTACAACAATCCCAAAAACAACATGTATTTTGTTGGTATAAAGTACTCGCTTTATATCAAAAAAAAATTTTACATATTTCTTACGAATGCTTTGCAAACTGTAACAAATGTTTGTGTATGCTTTAAAAGAGTATCAGTTAGTATGAACATATGATCTAAAGCGATCTGAGTCAGCTGACTTGTCTTCTCCATAAAAAAATAAATGTATATGTAGCGGTGGCAATTCATATTTAATAAAATGTTCATGCATAAAACGCTCAGGCTGCCCATATAAATGCAAATGTTTCAAAAAACTTAAATGCAGTTTGCAAATACAAAAATTTTGTTTTATTGGGATACGACGTCCGAAATTTTCGGAAAC
Source organism: Lypha dubia (assembly GCA_947311025.1). Taxonomy (NCBI): domain Eukaryota; kingdom Metazoa; phylum Arthropoda; class Insecta; order Diptera; family Tachinidae; genus Lypha; species Lypha dubia. The sequence continues at coordinate 27,878,668 of OX371262.1, read as the reverse complement.
TGTTTGAAAGAAAAGTAGTTCGTTATATACAAATGTATATGTATGTGTAAAAGCCAAGTGTGTTGAAGATTTTTGTTTTTGTTTTTGTAAGTGGAAACAAAGGCGAAACAAATTTGGAAGACTTCCGTTTGAAAGAAAAGGTTCACAAATGAAAGAAAATTACGCGGTTAATATATTAAACATTTTTTGTTACAAATACAGTTGAGTGAGCTCAGTCAGGCGTAGGATTTTTTTTTTGTACGATCTGTTCATCTTGATTATATAATTTTTTTGGTATCATTTGTGATATTTTTTTTCAAAATTTAGTACAAAGCTGCTAAATTAACTTTGTTTCCGTACCCTAATATATGTAGTGAGTTGTTCATTAGTGTATAATCGAATGTAGGTTAGGTATTTAGGAAAAAAAAAATCCAGACCATAATATTCACATTTCTTTTAATTTTATAAAATCTTAGAATAATATAATCGGATCCATATATTAGTTGAAAGTTTAAAGGAAAATAGGCTAAGTAGAGTTAAGTTAGTTAATTTATTTAATAAATAATTATGTAGTAAATTGATAAATAAAACATGAAGGTATAATTTCATAATAGTGCTGGCAAATTCTACTACTTTTCATTACTAAATAATATTCAATACTTTTCATTTGGGTACTCAATACTACTCGATACTTTTAACGGATTTTTTGAATTTGTAACGCATAGTTTTTATCTGCAAATTGAATTAGTTTCTTCAAAAATTAAAAATAGATCTTTAACTATTATTGGTTTTGAATGTCTTTTATTATTAAATCAAAAATAAATCTAAAGCTAACTTTTAATTCAACGTTAACAACTTAAGAAATAATTTAATTGTTATCAAAAAAAATTTTGTTATGCATATAAGGGTTCTTTAGAAAATTAATGTTTTGATTTGATTAAAGAATTGAAAATATTATAATCTATATATATAAAATACAAAAAATGTTTGTACCCATGTTCGCTATAGACTCGGAAACTATCCAACCGATTTGACCCAAACTGGTGTCATTCAAAAGGGAATTTATAGAGGATGGTTTTAGGCTTTTAATATTTCAAGTGGGCGTAGCCCCTCCCACATAAATTGAATAACATCATATATCTTGACTATTGTGATAGCAAGAGTTTTGAAACATTGCAATAGTTCATATGTTACTAATGTGAGTAATTAGGACAAAAATGGGCGTTATCGGACAAGTGGGCGTGGCAGCTCCCATATAACCCGAAAATTGAAATCGCCATATTTTGGGCATTTTTTGACCTACGCCGATGATATTTGGTACATATAGTATTGACATAATTAGGAATACGTACTAGGAGAAAAGTGAGTGGGACCACGCCCCTTTATAGGAAAATAAAAAATCTTAATATAGTCTTAACTATTGGACCGATGGTCATTAAATTTTCACAATAGGATATATAAATACTTTTAATTTTATTTTATAACGAGGGGGGTAGCGAAGTACACCGGGATCAGCTAGTAGATACATATGTATGTGCCTGCATATGTATGTATGTATGTAAAAATTAAAATATAATATTTACATACAAGTATGTATATATACATATTTAACTAATATACATTTTTATGTACATTTAAATATATTTTATCACATGTGGTTGTAATAAGTCTTAATAATTTGTACATTAGTTCTTTATACCTACGGTGACCATCCGTCCTTTTTTTAAAAGGACAGTCCTCTTTTTTGACACAACGTCCTTTAAAATTTAAACAAAATAAATTGTCCTTTTTTTAATTGAATTGTCCTTTATTTTTGACGGCTAATGTTCTTCTTTAGTTTCCAAAATTAAAAGTTTTATTTTCTCAAAATAACGAAATTTTAAACTCAATACAATATAAATTTATAACCACCCAAGACAGGAATTGCCTGGCAACACTGAAAAGTGTATGTTTAATGCGTGAAATTTTCTGTCGGCTTTCAAATGGTATGTGCAGAATTTAAATTGTTTTTATCAAATAACATTGATGTAATAAAAAAAATACATTTTCCAAAAAAATATCAATAATAGATAATTATCTATTAGAATTATAATCCTTAAACTATTACTTTTAGTTATTTTTATTTATTGCATTTTGTTATTTTTGTATTATTGGCTAAATTTAATTGCTTTGTTAATTTTGATTAATTAATTAATTTTTTGTTTTAACGACGTGTGAACTTCTAGGCATATTTAATTTCTGTTTTAAACATTAATATAAGTACATACATACATATGTACTTGTACTAGTCACTAATATTACATTGTTTGAATTATATTTTTATATTATTGATATAAAATATATTTATCTATGTAATTAAGTTAATACCAATAATTTTTATTTAATATTGAGTGTCCTTTTTTTTTTGTCGAAAAATATGGTCACCGTATTTATACCCATTGTCAAGGAGTCTATTTAGTTACTTATTTATAACGACATAAATCATTAAAATGTAAAAAGAGTAGCTTTTCAACATTGTCACTTTTTAGTTAATTACGTTTTTCTGTTAATATCTGACCAGCTTTAGAAAATACTCTTTCACTTGGTACAGACGTCGCAACAATGGAAAAATATTTTTTGCAATTTTGGCTAAGCAAGGATATTTAGGGCCTGTTCGTAAATTCATCACTGCGCTGCATAATATGATTATTTTGCACTGCCACTGCTAATCAGCTGTTGCTTATGTTTCTTTTTGCGCATTTTAATGTTTGTATTTATGAACCAAAAAATTTAACAAAAATGGAAAAGTTAATGATAAATTTAATTTTTGAGCTGGACGATAAAACTAATGATGTAAAATTGTTTAATCTACAAGAAAGAAAAAGGTTAAGAAATAAAAAACAAATAATAAAATAAAAATTTCCGTTGCATCAGCCATTTTTATGATTAGTGTTTTGTGTTTATTTGCGCATAATATACTGCAGCGATGCATTTTTGAACGCATACCTTTTGCAGAGTTGCCACTATTTGCATATATGAACGTTCTGCGCACAATATGCAGCGCAGTTTTGCATTTACGAACAGGCCCTTATTCTCTCTAGCTTTCCACCAATCTAGAGGACACTTTTTTCTTTCCAGTATATATTCGTTCATGTACTGCTCCATTTCAATGAATGTTTTAGTTGAAGAATTATTACATTTTGAGTTGTTGTCAAATTCTTCCCAAATTGATGTTTCATTTAAATTCTCATCTAATAAAATATCTATAACGACTTCGTTATTTGTAGTAAAATTTTCCATAAGAATATTGATTTTTTGTTTACACATGTTAAGCGCATTTACATCACTAAATGACTTTACCTTAAATCTAGGGTCTAGGAAACTTGAAATGGAATATATTTCATTGTACTCTGACATACATATGAAAACGACGTTTTATATTCGCGGCAAGTTTGTCTAATAGTTTACAGCATTCCTCTTTGATTTCGAGACTTTGCTTCTTTAATAAAAATGACTGGAGCCCATGGATTAAGACAAGCACTTTTGAAATTGTTATACATATATGTTTCGCCGCTCATTTCGGCTGTGATTTCATTAAAAGGTTGTAAAATAGCTATTATTTCCTTAATAATAATCCACTCTTCCAAAGAAAAAAGCTGAACAGGATTATGTAAAATTGCTACCGTTGCTTCTAATGGTTCCTGGTTTTCAATAATTCTTTCTAACATCTTCAAAGTGCAGTTCCACCTAGTTGGCATGGAATTGATCATTTTTAAGTTACCTTTTCCCATTTGTTTTTGCATTAATTTAATTAATTAATTTATTGCAGGCTTTTGTACTGCGATTAAAATATTCTACAATAGATTTGCATTTAATAATTATTTCGTTAATTCCTCTTGTTTTCAAAGCATCCATTACCACCAAATGAAGAGTGTGTGCTAGACAGGGCAAATGAGACCAACCTGTCTTTTTGATAGCTGCTACAATGTTGGCAGCATTATCTGATAAAACGCACGCAATTTTTGAATCTAAAATCCATTCCTGCAATACTGCACAAATCTCTTCTTTAAGGTTTTCTGCCGTATGGTCTTTTGTGATTTTAAAGCAGCTTATGAAGACTGATTTTTGTTTCCAATCATTACTAATGAAATGCCCAGTTAATGATATGTATGACTCATTTGCAATGGAAGTCCAACCATCTGTGGTGATACATATGTTATCGATGTTTTTTAAAGAAGTTTTTATTTCCACTAAACGACTGTCGTACGCTTTTGGCATTAACGATTTTGAGACTGTGTTCCGAGAAGGTAATTTGTAGCTTGAATTAAGTGCTGCTGTTTATTCTTGAAAGCCTATGTTTTCAACAATTGATAGAGGCTGAAGATCTTTTGTTATCATTTTTAACAGACACTGATTTATTTTCTATTCAATTTGTTTTGACATTTTAACTTTCATGTTGTAATCTTCCAATTTCATTTGTTTTTGGCTACTACATGGAAGTTCTGAAAAGCGTTGATTTAATGAACATAAAAACGTCTCAACTAAGAAGTAATTGCAAGAAAACTTACCTTCATCAGATGTATCTTTCAATTTATTAATTTTTTTATTTGTCAGTGCAGTTGTTGGGTATTGCGAGCATAAATGCTTTCGCAGATTTGAGGATCCTCCACCTAAGAAGAACATTAAGATGCAAATATGTAGATTTCATTATAAAATATACAATTTACCTTTGTAAGATATAACTTTTTTACAGATTTTGCATTTAGCATATTGGTCAGTGATTTCATCATACTGACGCCAGACATCGCTTCTTTTCTGTGACATTTTATATTTTCAGCAATTTTTCCACAAAATATAGGTACGTATAAGTATTTCAATGTTTGTTCTGGTTTAGTGTTTTTAATGGTTGTTCTATTTTATTGACAGCTACGTCAGTTGGTTTAATTTTGTAGCTTACACATTGTTGTCTTTCTGTACAGTGATGTATTTTTACACTATTTTAGCCACTCAACTTGCTTAAAAATACAACTCTGAAAGTATCGAGTAACTACTTTTGAGTATTGAGTATCCAAAAAAAAGGGGAAATACTCGATACTCGGTACCCACTACTCAATACTTTGCCAGCACTATTTCATAATATGGGTTGCTGGTGAGAGGTAAGTGCGCGGCAAAAATTTATCGTGAAGGCATTGATGACCATGAAAGGGCAGGGCGGTTGGAGGATTAAACCTATCTCCCAATTCCAAAAGCATGTCGAGGTAGAGTTAGACTGAGAAGTAAAATAAAATTACATTAATTGTTGGTTTTTCTGAGGCTAAAATGAGGGAGGGAACACACCCGAGAACCAGCTGCATAGAGCTAGTCGGCCAATCATTTTAGCGCTTTGTCAAGTGGAACATATCGTAAAAATATGGCGCCCAAAACGAAAGCTTCAGCGGTTTACTCTGCAAAAATGAAAGCTGAAAGTGTAGACTACCAAAACACAGTGCAATAGAATGTTAGGGAAGTGCAATAGTAGAGTAAGTTATCAGATTGTGTTTCGTGTTTATGGCCATCTGTCTTCGTAGCCGTTTGTGAATATAAATTACAAGTGTAGTACGAGGATCGAGAACAGAGGGCTAGACAACAAAATGATATATTACCGTTTTCAAGGGCAAATCATTCCATAGAAAAGAATATACGAATGTCTATGTGTACTGATCGTCATCCCCCAAAATTGTTTAGTATAAATGTAGTTTCAGCTGTAAGTTAACTGTAGTGGTGACTGAAATAATTCTAGGACGATAGCCGCTTTGAACAATCACCAAAGGTCCGTAGTATCGGAGGGGATTATTCTAGTCCAAGATCATTCATAGAAAAGATAACGTGAATGAATTCAATTAACATTATTTTTATCCTTTGTTCATTAAATGGATTGACGGCATGTAGGTGCAATTGCTTTAGCAATAAAGAATAAAATTTTAAAATAACATTTTAAACAAACCGCTCCGCGCCTACCATCAGCAACCTGCAACGAGTAAAAATTTGAAGAAGAAAATATTCACAGAAAACGCAAGAATAGAAATTTATTAAACGTAATAGAGTTGAGTATTTTGAATTTTGATTAAATTTCGATATATATAAAAAGAAAAAAAAAAGAAACAAAAGAACCTTCTCAAAACGAAATAAACTTTGACAATAAAATTGGAGTGATAATCTTAGTAATTACAATATAAGAAATATTCATCTAATTTTTTTTTCAGACAAATATTTATTTACTCACTAATTTTAACATTCGATTTCTTCTATTTTTTTATTATTATTTTTTATTTTATTGATTACTATTTATACATGTACATACATATGTACATACACATTTATTTATACATTTTTATACTTTTTTTTGCGTTGTGTTATGTCAATTTTTTCTTTTATATTAATACAAACGTACCATTTTTATATACGTATAGAAGCAAAACCTAGTTTTAAAATCTTTTGGCTGTCGGGATAGTATGAGTAGAATGACAAGATCTCTGGCCCAAGATAGAAAAAGAGCAAGCCAACCGTTTTTTGATTTGAATAGGACCATACTTCCAGAACCCAAAGTAGCTAAACTTATTTACCAACCGAATATGAATAACGCAGAAAATCCGAGTATTCCCAATGTCACAGAACTATCACAGACCATAACTGTGAGGCCACTAGTTCAACAAGCGGGCACAAGTAACACAAGTGCGCAAGTAAATGCGAACGTAGGAGCAGTAGGGACCGTCTCAGACAGACCAAGTGCAAGAAATGATACAAGAAAATGTTAAAAAATTAGTACATGAAATGTTGGAAATGGGTAAAAACATGGCAGAGTTGACCACCTCAATTTTAAGTTTATCTAAAATGGTCAGATAAACAACGGCAGCCAAACCTCGACCGACACGTCAATAATTAATGGAATAGGAATGGAAAGTAGAACCATTCCACAAAATTTGTCTGAAATTTAATCAGTTGAAAGCAGCCCTACAAATAGTGCTCATTTCGTTTCAACTCTCGTAAAGTACAGAAGCGTTTTTATAATCGTCGCAACTGAATATTAAAAATTACTGTAAATCAGAATCACAACAAAAACAACGAAAATAAAACATTTATTAAACAGTTATTATACTGGTTTTATTTTATTTTTTTGCTCGCGTGTAATATACATAACTATTTGCACACACAAACACATATAAATGAACAAAAAAAAAGATAACATTAAATGATTTCATCTTCTGCCAACAACAACAACAATAAAACTACAAGCAGTAGAAATGCTTATTAAACTGTTGTTGCTAATGACGACAATAAAAAAAATGAATTAAATACAAAACTGAATTCTACATAAAACGCAACTACTCGTGCGCGATCATGCTCTCTGAACATGTTAAATAGTTATCAAGGAGCAACAACAATTGCACCCATTAGCAAACTTGTCAGCTTAGCTGTACAAACCAACAAACAAATAAATAATAATAAGGTGACCAACGTGCACAAAATTGTAAATGCGGTGAGTGCAATAAATGATAATAAAATTCAAACAGTTATGGACAGACCCAAAACCGTACTAAAAAAGGGAAGAAGTCCCAAATCAGCGCAAATAGCATCAACAGCGAAAGTTCCCTGAGATGGGAAAAATAATATAAAGAATTCCGAAAATCGTTTCGCAATTCTAAATGCACAAGGCGATGACGACACAACTACAACAAGGTCGACTAAACCTCCACCGATATATATAAGAGAGCAGAACTCTAGTTTTTTGGTAAAAAGCCTTATCTCCTTAACTGGAGAGAAAGAGTTCTACGTAATTCCAATTAAGTGCGGAAATATCAACGAAATAGTGCAAGAAAGTAATTACCGAAAAATAGTTTCTGACTTTGAGTCAAAAAACTAAAATTTTTATACGTACCAATTAAAGAGTGCTACCAAGTCTTACCATCGTAATAAAAGGTATAGACTCTTGTGTAGATCCAGTCATGCCTTGAAAATTGTGGCTTCAAAGTTAAATATGTTTGAAACATTAAAAATAGGGAAAAAAAATTCCCCAACCTATATTTAGAGTGGAGCTACAGCCTGGTGACTTGAAAATAAAAAGAATGAATCCCACCCAAATTATAATCTAAAGTACTTGTTACACCGAAGAGTTACCGTTGGGCTTCCACATAGAAAATTGGACCCGTTCAATGCCTGAAGTGCCAAGAATTTGGGCACACAAAGACTTATTGTAAGTTGCCTACAGTCTGCGTTGTAAGTGGTAAGTTATACAGAACTGTGATAAAATAGAAGATTATCCCAAGGCGAAAAAATGTGGCAATTGCGGCGGAAATCACATTGCCAACTAGAAAGGCTGCTCCCTCTACTCGTTTTTTAAGAATTCATCAAACAAAAAAACTAATGCTACTCCCACTCAGCCTAAAACCTCTTTTAACTACCCACAGTTACCTCAACCGTCCACCAGCTAAAATCAATATTCAAACATTTTCAAGTCTATTGCGACTAGTGCTCAACAACAAGCTAATAATAACTTTTCATACGCTAGTATTTTAAAAAGCAACCAAGTGCGGCGAAAAAACCGGTAAATTTAAATGAAGATTCGGGGTCTAATTTTAGTCGTATTGAAGCCTCAATTGAGAGCTTAATAAAAACAGTCAACACATTTACTCTCAACATGTCCTGTATGATGCAGGAAATATTGAAAATGCAGTCTAGCCTGTTGCAGGCTGTATTAAACAAGCCATGAACTTAAAAACGCAAACGGCATCTGCCAACATAAAAACAAAATAGAATATTTTCTTCTGGATAAACAAATCGATGTTATGCTTATATCAGAAACTCATTTGACATCTCGAAGCTGTTTCAGAATTAATGGATATAATTTTCACGACACCAAGGATCCTCGAGGTAGAGCTTGTGATGGTTCAGACATCCTAATAAAAACGCGAATAAAACACCACCTGTTGAATGATTTTTGTGAAGATTATCTTTAAGCAACGAACATCTGCATCGAAAATTACTATTAAAAACTTGTAATATTATCTGTCTATTCGCTCCCAGATTTTCAACTACTGAGTGTCAATATACGGCTTTGTAACGTAGTTTACTTTTCCAGCTGGGGTATTTTTCAGTCTGTCCAGATTCTTATCAAAGGTCTACTTCCTTTGAAATAAAATACTCGTGTCTTTAAGATGTAAAAGATGTATGGAACAAAGCTTTATTTAAACGAAACTTATACTACTTAAGACTAACTTATTACTACGAAAATTGCTCGTGCGTTTGCTGGTGATTCGGTGAAACAGGATGACGGCGAATGGCGGCGATCAGTGCGCTGGTGTGACTTCTAGTCGCCGTTGTCTGGATATCTGGCAAAGATATAATATATGATTCGAGTAAAATATCGGTAATATTCGGTGGTATTTACGGGATACTCCGATTAGTATTCGGGAGCTCTTACAGTCGGTAAACTACGAACTTAAGGAGTATTCGGGGGCCCTTAAGATCGACTACTTCAAATAACGATTAATACCATTGCAAGGAGTATTCGGGAGTCCTTACAACCGGCAAACTAAAGCAAAAGCTACGGTTATATTAGTATCGGAACACGAATCGCCATCGGCGACTGCTCCCCTCGTTGTGTGAAAACCTGCACGTTATATCAATATTGAAATCTCAACTATATGAGAGTTATATCAGCGTGCATATTTTTGTGTTTTGTTTATGTTAATAATTTGTTGGTCGCTACACTATGCAGGTTGGTATATACTCCTTTGTTATTATGTTTGTAGTTGTAGGGTACTTACGTGGTAGGTTGTAGTTATTTGTAACGGCACGTTACATTTCCCCCTTACTATATAAAAAAAATGATAATATGTTAGTATTATTATTATTTTTTCTACTTATATAAAAAATTTTTTTTTTTTTTTTAAACATTAATTATTTTACGCGTTAATTCATTTTACAAACAAATCAAAAAATTAATTGTAAAAACAAAAAAAAAAGAGGTTAAAGTTCTCGGTTTTCCCCTGACTCCTGAGGCGTACGATTCCATCTGTAGTAAAGTTTCGTTTCTTTGTTCCTGACCCCATTGAGTTCGTTGGTGGCTGTGTTTAGAGCTTTACCACTAGTTGCGTTCTCAGAACCGAGTCCCTACTCGGGCGCCATTATAAATCACTGGGCCCCCGTTTTCTAGCAGCTGGCGACTAAAATGCTAAACACACATTTAGGGGTTCACGTTTAATCACTCCTAAGGGACGAGGTTTGTTTGACGTCGTTTCTAAAATGGGATTGGACGTAGTGTCAAGTGGTCAGCCAACATATTGGACAACAAATCGACAAAAAAATTTCTCATGTTATTGACTTTAGAATAGCAAGAGGTGTACCCAGCGAGATGGTTGAAGTTGAAGCATCTTTGGATTTGGCGACTGCTCCCCTCGTTGTGTGAAAACCTGCACGTTATATCAATATTGAAATCTCAACTATATGAGAGTTATATCAGCGTGCATATTTTTGTGTTTTGTTTATGTTAATAATTTGTTGGTCGCTACACTATGCAGGTTGGTATATACTCCTTTGTTATTATGTTTGTAGTTGTAGGGTACTTACGTGGTAGGTTGTAGTTATTTGTAACGGCACGTTACATTTCCCCCTTACTATATAAAAAAAATGATAATATGTTAGTATTATTATTATTTTTTCTACTTATATAAAAAAATTTTTTTTTTTTTTTAAACATTAATTATTTTACGCGTTAATTCATTTTACAAACAAATCAAAAAATTAATTGTAAAAACAAAAAAAAAAGAGGTTAAAGTTCTCGGTTTTCCCCTGACTCCTGAGGCGTACGATTCCATCTGTAGTAAAGTTTCGTTTCTTTGTTCCTGACCCCATTGAGTTCGTTGGTGGCTGTGTTTAGAGTTTTACCACTAGTTGCGTTCTCAGAACCGAGTCCCTACTCGGGCGCCATTATAAATCACTGGGCCCCCGTTTTCTAGCAGCTGGCGACTAAAATGCTTAACACACATTTATGGGTTCACGTTTAATCACTCCTAAGGGACGAGGTTTGTTTGACGTCGTTTCTAAAATGGGATTGGACGTAGTGTCAAGTGGTCAGCCAACATATTGGACAACAAATCGACAAAAAAATTTCTCATGTTATTGACTTTAGAATAGCAAGAGGTGTACCCAGCGAGATGGTTGAAGTTGAAGCATCTTTGGATTTGTCTTCAGATCACTCACTATTTACTCACTCACAACTGTAACACCAACATGTGATTTACGATGACATCTGCACGTTTTAACTGGCTGAAATACAGAAAATATCTGAGTGCTCATTGCTCGGCAATAATGCCGCTAAGAACACCTTCTGACATAGGCGATTCCCTAAGGTTGTTTGAAGCGACGGTAAACAAGCTGCATTTCATGCTACTTCAAATAAAACAAATCAACAAGTGAGATTTAGCAATATTTTTTCTGTAGATATAGAAAGGCTATTGATTAAAAAACGGAAAGCTCGACGAGAATGGCAACGTTACAGATCCCGTCAGTTGAAGTTAAGGCTGAAGGAATGTACCAAACAACTCAAAAAAATTTTACAAACACAAAAAACAGCTTCGATGGAAAAATTTCTGCAAGAACTCGATGCAACACCATCAACATATTTTTCGCTGTGGCTGGCAGCCAGAGGACTTAAAGTATTTCTGATGATATTGTTGAACTGCCACCAGTCGTCTCTTTACCAGAAATACCACTGAGATTTAACATGGCGGAGATTGAAAATACTATTACTAGTCTTTACACCAGAAAAGCCCCAGGTGTCGACAAAATAAGCAACAAAATGCTTCAAGAATTGCCTTACATTGCAAAAAGAATAATAATATTGATTTTTAATAGTATTTTACGGCTGCAATACTATCCAAAAGAATGGAAAGTTTCGATGATTAATATGATACCAAAGCCCGGCAAGGATCATACGAAGGTTGAATCCTATCGGCCTATTAGCTTATTGAACAACATTTCAAAACTTTTTGAAAAGCAGTATAAGAGCAAGCTGATGCCTATAGTAAGTAGAAGTAGATGCATTCCAGATCATCAATTTGGTTTCCGCAGACAACAAAGCACTATTGAACAAACTCACAGACTTGTGAACGTAGTTAGAGACACCTTTTAAAAAAAAGAAATACTGCTCTGCGCTCTTTATATATGTTTCTCAAGCTTTCGATAAAGTATGGCACGAAGGTCTTTTCCACAAATTAACACGAAATCTCCCCGCAAACATCGTCAAGCTTTTTAAAAGCTATTTAACGGAACGAAAATTTGTAGTTAGGGAAGGAAATTTTTTAAGCCCTCCGCAGTCGATCGAAGCCGGAGTTCCCCAAGGCAGCATCTTCGGTCCCTTACTTTATTTAATTTATGCCTCTGAGTTACCGTTAAGCAATAACATTCATACATCAACATTTGCTGATGATACAGCTTTTTTAAGCGTCCATGAAAATCCAGTAAAAGCTTCCATCAACTTACAAGGATATATATCGAAATTGGAAAAATGGCTCAAACAATGGCGTATAAAAGTTAACGAGCAGAAATGTGTACACGTCACTTTTACGTTGCGAAGGGAAACATGCCCGCCTATACAAATCAACACCGAGACTATTCCGCAACAACTGTAGTCAAATATCTAGGCGTTCAATATGGTCCTATGGAATCCAGCTATGGGGCACTGCCTCAGCATCGAATGTAGAAAAAATTCAAAGGCGACAAAATAAAATTCTACGTACAATAACTGCAGCCCCGTGGTATGTCAGAAACCATAGAATTCATAAAGATCTAGACGTTCCGTTGGTAAAGACAGTATTTTCGAAACACGCGAAAAAATACATTAGAAAACTTGAGTTGCTACTAAACCCACTTGCGCGCAATATTCTAGAGTATAGAGGCCACACCCGGCTTAGGAGGAGGGACACTCTTTCTATCAGCCGTACACGATAGATGTAAAACAACAAAAATCAACCGTTGTAACTAAAAATTTTGTTTAGCATTGGCTAAACATATATTTATCTATTTTAGATTTAAGATTTGAACAACTTATTGATGTTTCAATCTATAATTGAAGATTCAATATATATAATATATTTATAAAAAAAAAAAATATAAATTTGGGTGGAGTCAAATAGTGCTAATAGGAAACCAAGTCTGACCTGGGTAAGAGATGATAGTGCACCTGTAAGGAGCAAAATTAACAATGATTTTTGGGTTATTTGCATAGATACTAGTGAGTCTTCAAATAATATTGGTGAAGAACTACACGGGAAAGAAAATTTCGCTGATAATGGGATCCTGGAGAAGGACGCCAATAGGCAACGAAAAACCTTCAGGTATAAGAAAGAATTGTGCGGCCAGTGGCAAGAAAAAAATTAGAAAAAAATGAAGATCTAATATAAATCCAAAATTAAAACGGATGAGTTTGGATAAGAACCGTTAAGGTATATTTTTAAAATAAAAAAAAAAATATAAAATTAGAAAACAGAAAAAAATATATTTATTTATTTTATTTATTTATTCATTCAAATCCTGTACAACAAGATTTAATCTTATATATAAAGTACAGGAAATTAGGGTTCACAAGTTACATTAAAATATCACACATTTGCATAGATAAAATAATTTACATATACATATATATTATCACAATAATGATTTACTACGGTGCAAAATAATTAAATAAAAATGTCTTAAAACTACTTACGCTGCTATTATGTTGCTGAGTTTCAGGAAGACAATTCCAATGGAGTGCGGTATGTATGAAAAAATGCCATTCAGATACAAGAAAGCAGTGTAGAGGAACTATGATCTTTTTACCTTTAGGTGATCTGGCAAACCTAATTTTATCGCTAAGATATTGTGGAGCTTCCGAATAAATAATTTTTTGTAATAGTAAGATTATGCGAATATTTAAAAGATTGAAATATTGAAAATTGTCTAATATTGAAAGGAGTATAGTATTGCATCGACCAGAGACATCTTAGCTTTATATAAGTCTGACCTACAAGTGTATTAATATGATTTGCCCAACTAAGGCTGTTATTGAAAATCAGCCCAAGGATTAAGGCATTAACAACATTGATTTTTTCACCGTTTATTAAAATGTCAAGACCAATATTTGAATCAAGTGTTCTCTTGCGAATTAGTATGCACTTTGATTTTTTAGGGTTTAAGCAAAGTCCATTTGCCGTGGCCCAGCGATAAATTTTATCCAGTTTGCCATTGAGTCTCACAATATTTTCCGCTACAGATTGTACTGGAGTACTTAAATACAACTGCACATCATCTGCTACATGTGAATTTTGCAATGCAACAGTTGTTTTGGCCAATCGTTTACATAAATTGCAAAAAGGAGTGGTCCAAGAATTGACCTCTGAGGTACCCATCTAGTTAAACTCAATGCTGTAGATTTTTTATTTTTTGAATGGACAAATTGCTAGCGATTTGAAAGATAAGAAGTTGAAAAAGTCCCCAAGCTTCATGGAAAGCATGCTGTGATCAACCACATCAAAGGCTTTTGAGTGATCCAGAAGGACCAAGAAATTTAATTTACCTTCATCTAGTTCGAGTCGTATATTTTCACACCATCCAGGAGTGCAGTAACATAGCTATGGTTTGTACGAAAGCCTGATTGTTTATCAGATAGCAAATTATTGTCACTAATATATGATGACATTTGAAAATTAAGAACTTTTTCTAGGATCTTAGACAGGTAACACAGCATAGCTATTGGCCTGCACTAAGAATCAGTTTTCGGTATTGGTACTATTTTTGCATATTTCTATTTCGGCGCTAGGTGCTAGTCATTATAATAATGTAAAATAAGTGAGCTATGTACGGCAAAAGCACAGGCAGCAATAACTTTATAAATTTTGGGTGCATGTTGTCGCAGCCCACCGCATTCGACTTTATTGAAACATAAGAGGACTTCAGATTGACTCACACAAGAGAATTGAAAAAGATTATCAACGGTTTCAAAGTTATTGCAACTTAAACTTGAAAGATTATAAACGTTGTTATTAGATGACACCAGAGGTATATTCATGAATTTAAATACCGGTCCGAAATTTTCGGAAACTGTTTGAAAGAAAAGTAGTTCGTTATAATATATTATATGTATGTGTAAAAGCTAAGTGTGTTGAAAATTTCTTTTTGTTGTTTTTGTAAGTTGAAACAAGGGCCAAACAAATTTGGTAGACTTCCGTTTGAAAGAAAATGGTCACAAATAGAAGAAAATAATAAAGCGGTTAATGTATTAAAAATTTTTTGTTACAAATACAGTTTAGTGAGCTCAGTCAGGTGTAGGGTTGCCAGGCAGCCTTGTTTTGGCTGGATTGTCTAGCTTTTTAATCGCCTGTCTAGTTTCAAGCTAAAAACAAATTTGTCCAGCTAAAAAGATTTCCACAAAATGCTCTTAATATTTATTGCTTTAAAGTAATTTGTATAAATTTCCTTATTGGAACATAATGCATCTGCAATAGCGCCATGATTTCCATTTTCGATTTAATTCGTATGTACAGTACTATTACTATAATTTTGTTATATTTTGTTATGTTAATACCCAGCAAAAACTACTGCTTCGGCCGTTAAAACTGTCAATGAAACTAAAAGAAACAAATTTAACTTTATTATTCTTTTTAAACGCATTTAGCAATTATAAAAGAATAGACCGTTAAATACATTTCTTTAAATAATTTTATTTTGTTACTTTGCTTTTTGATGAATACTGTGAAATTTTGTTATATATTGGAATTAGAAACATATGTAATTATATTTAACAATGCAATATAAAATGAATTATAAAATATATATGTATGTACATATATCTTAAATATCTTAATGTACGCGGATAATGTAACCCATAACCAGCTTTTGAATCAACAGCGGCTTCAAATGGACTTGGATTCATTTTATGAATGGTGCAATGTCAATTTAATGGAGTTAAATTTAAAGAAATGCAAACTAATGCGATTTTCAAGAAATAATTCAACTGTTATAAATTATTTCTTAGGTAGTTATCAAGTAGATACTGTGACTAATTTTATTGATCTGGGCGTTTTATTTGATCGGAAATTGAATTTTGTTCGGCACATAACAAGTGAAATTAATAAAGCTCGAGCTACACTTGGCTATTTAAAACGCTGGGAAAAAGAGTTTAACGATCCATACATAACTAAAGCTTAGATCCCACTATTGGCACAATGTACCGAATTTCCTCGGATCACTGCAATAAAGTCATAAGTTCTAAACCAAAATTGCATTATTTCTCAATTAATTCTGGAATAAGTCTATATGGCTTTATTACCAATGCAGGGTGGTGCAATTATGTCTTATATTTAAATTAGTTGACAAATAATGCAAATTTAGCGTGTTATTTATAACTTTTTTTCATTGAGCCGACGAAAATCGGTACATTGTGCCGATAGTGGGATCTAAGCTTTATTCGTTATATACTTCACTTGTACGCCCAATTTTGGAATATGGCTCGATAATATGGGATCCTATCTATCAAATTCATTCTATCAAATGCGATTGAGTCAGTTCAAAAGCAGTTTCTGTTGTTTTGAATGCGTGGACTACGTTTTAATCCTCTCAACTTACCATCATAGTCAGCTAGACTTGCTCTTATCAAGCTGCCCACTCAAAAAAGCCGCAGAACTATGCTGAACGTGTCATTTATTACGAATGTTATTAAAGGAGACTTATGCTGTGGATTTCTAATAAATGAAATTTCTTTTAATATACCCCAGCGACCATCACGTTACTTTATACCACTATCTTTCTTAGAGATAACTATCCTGATGCTGACTCACTTAGAAGGATGTGCAATAATTTTAATCAATTTTATAGATTTATTGACTATTCTTCAAATATCAATGTTATAAAAAATTTAATTATCATTTTTCTAAACAAATAGCATGTTAATGTATATATATAATTGTGTCTCAACTCTTTGTTAAATTTAATATTGTTGTATTAGCATCATTATATTTGATTTTCTTTTAGTATGTCTGTTAGGATATTCTCCATAGACAAATAAATATGTAAATAAATAATTTAATAAATATTTTATTCGAATGAATGTTCGCATGAATTTATGTTTTCAAAATTTTTGTATATTTTTTGCGGGTTAAATAATCTATATGCATTTTATTTCGGGATCCCGGGATTGGAATATTTGAAATCCCGAATCGCGGGATTCACAAATCATGATACAATTATCATGTATCATGATAATACATACCTTACAGTCCTTGTATCATGCAACATGCTAAAAAATAAGCGGAATCTGAAGATCTGAATATAATTACGGAATGTAAACATACCTGATTGTTTACGACATACCTTGTTGAGAAGTTTTGATGCAACAAAAACGTTAAAAATGATTCTTTCACATATGTTCTGATCTTGCAACATATTTTCTGTTTTACCTATTTTTGAATTGAAGTGAACTGATTTGTAAAATAATTGTATTTTTGGAAGCAGTTACCTGCAGCTTGAAGAGGTAATTTTTCTTGGCAGGCGCAAGTCTTCGCCCAAAATATTTATTAGCGAATCCCTCTTTCACATATGAACTGTTTTTTATTTTTTTTTTTAATGGGTTTGATTGCAGCTTATCATCATGAAATTATAAGCTGCTGGTTGCTTCCTCGAAATCTAGGCGCACGGTAGTGCGCCAGGCCAAGTTCGGCCACACAGTGTGTATATTTACACGAAACCATTCGAACTGTTTGTACCGCCCTCGTAATTTGCTCCCCCTAATCATAATATAATGAAACTTAAAACATAAGGTCTTCCCACAGAGGTGACCTCACAGGTTAAATTTGAAAGTTCTACCATAAAAGCTTCCCGAGATATTAAGGTGTGAAAAGTCCATATTTTAGTACATATTCACTGACTCTTCAATATTATTGGGCACTTACAGTACAGCTAGAGAACTGAAACTTGGTACACAGGTAGGTCTTAGTGAGAAAATAACCAGCAAAATCTAAAAACGGGCACTTTCGACCCGGGGGGACTAGGGTTCCCCTTCTTTGTATTGGGCACTTCCAGTATAGCTAGAAAGCTGAAATTTGGTACACAGGCAGGTAGTAATGACCAATTACCGAAAATGATTTTTAACAGGCACTTTTCATCTGGGGGGACAAGAATGCCCCTTCTTTGTATGGGGCACTTCTAGTATAGCTAGAAAGCTGAAATTTCGTGCACAGGTAGGTAGTGATGAGAAATTACCTAAAATGATTTTTTAACGGGCACTTTTCATCTGGGGGGATAATCATGCCCCTTTTTTGTATGGGGCACTTCTAGAAGAGCTAGAAAGCTTAAATTTAGTACGCAGGTAGGTCCTTATGAGAAATTAACAAAAATAATTTTTAAACGGGCACTTTTCACCTGGGGGACTATGGTTCCCTTATTTGTATGCTAGCTAGAAAGCTGAAATTTGGTACACAGGTAGGTCCTGATAAGAAATTAACGAAAATTATTTTTAAATCGGCACTTTTCATCTGGTGCGACTATGGTGCCCCTTCTTTGTATAGGGCACTTCTAGCATAGCTAGAAAGCTGAAATTTTCTACGCCCAGATAAGCCCAGATAAGCAATACATATAAATATTTATACAAAAACAACTTAGAAAAAAGAAGTGAGATCCACACAAAAACATAAATGTGAAAATAAGGCCAAGTTCGTATCCAAAAAGTTTCGGCCGTAAAAATTACTGAGATCAAAATTAGGACCAAGTTCTTGATAGGTATGCCATGGAGCGCTTGGTGCTAGCTGAGAATCCTGGAGTGACCAAGGTCGGTTCTCGTCCATAAACATGTAGCGTTCAGTCTCATCGCCGCAGTCAAAGCTAGCTATTTGGCCAGACCATCCACCGGATGCCAGTTCAGCATAGCGAATAATGCCTTCGTTGGAGTGGACCTGAGTGCTCCCGTTATCAGGATCGCCGCTAGCCGAAAAATTTTCTCTATAGTTCGTCGGTGGGAGTCTTTCTCTACCGTTTCGCACCAGACTATAACCCCATAGAAAATTATGGGCTTAATTACCGTCTCAAAGATCCAGTTGGTCCCTCGGGGTTCGATGCCTCAGCTGCGACCTATTGCTCTTTTGCAGGTTTATATAGCCACGAGGGCCTTATTTGCTCTATACTGGGTGTTTAGGTTCCAAGATAGTTTACTATCTAGGATTACGCTCAGGTACTTAGCGCTGTCCGAGACTTTCAGTGTAGTCCCGTTTAGTTTGGGGGGCGTAAAGTCTCCGATTTTGTGCCTCCTGGTGAATAGCAACAATTCGGGTTTCGCTGGATTGACGCCAACCCGCAGCTGACACTCCATTTGCTGAGGAGTGTCAGAGCAGATTCCATACACTGAGATATTGTGCTCAGGTATTTGCCAGAGATAGCTATTGCCACGTCGTCAGCGTAAGCTACGGTTTTAACCAGCTTCCGCTCTAGGCTTAGCAGTAGAGAGTTGATGCTCAAATTCCACAAGAGCGGTGACAAGACAACCCCCTTGTGGGGTGCCCCGATTCACTGCTCTGTATTCAGTGGCAGATCCAAAAGATGCACTTGCGACCCTTCTAGTTAGCAGATTTTTTACGAACCTGCAGATATTGATGTCAGTCCCCAACTCTATCATGCTGTTGATGATTGAGTCCTGTTTGACAAAATTGAAGGCGCGCTCTATGTCCAGGAAGCCACCATAGTGAATTCCTTTTGTACGAGAAATTTCTCTATGTGACTGACCAAGGAGTGGAGAGCGGTTTCGACAGACTTTCCCTTTGTGTAGGCGTGCTGTGAGGATGATAGAAGTTCCTTTGGTATGGACATTCTGAGATGCATATCTATAGCTCTTTCCAGTGTTTTGAGCAGAAAGGACGTCAGGCTGATAGGCCTAAAGTCTATTGGTTTAGTTTGAGACGGACTGCACCCCTTGGGGATGAAGACGACCTTACACATTTTCCAGCAAGCCGGAATGTATGCCCTTTTCAGACACTCTGTAAAGATTTCAGAGAGCCAGGGCACGACTAGGTCCATATTTCTCTGTAGGTCCGCTGGAATAATTCCGTCTGGTCCAGGAGATTTGAATGGATCGAAGGTACTGATCGCCCATCTGGGTGTCAAGAAGTACGCTGAGGGTTTCATGGCTGCTTAGAGTCCAGCTTCCACATGGTTTTTGTATGTAGCTGGGTACCACCGGTGAGGTAGCTAATATCTTGCGCAATCGGTTGGTTTCGGAGGAGCTCTCTACGCCACTGCAGAAATTCCTCCAAGACTTCCTTTTTGCGCTTCTAACAAGGTTTTTGAATCTTTTTAGCGAGGACTTATATCGCAACCAGTCACTTGTTTGCTTAGCCTCGTTAAAAAGTCCCCCACCAGTTTCTTATCTACCATGTCCCACTTATCGTGTGACATGGCATCGTCACCTACACCCCTGTCTATAATGGCCCTTACGAGGTGCCCTTTGGCCACCTCACTGTAGGAGCCACTGCCGACAGTGGTGTGTTTGGTCCTTCGGTGGTTAGCTCCAACTGCGTTTTCCTCCTCTGAACGTTGCCGTTTAGGCCCTGCAGCAGGGGGAGGGTTGCTACGCAGTGCAACCATGTGGGCTTCCGCCCATGATAGAGAAGCTGTCTGCTCATTCGTGAGCTGATCAGCCGGTAAGAATCCTAGGATCGAAATAAAGCGTAAGGCGGAACGCCTTGTTGTTGCGGCCCTTTTAGAGTGTACAATGTGCCCGGGTGCTGTTGTTTTGCCGGAGTTGGCAGGGGGTGACAGGGTATTGGGGCCGGAGGTTATCCTACCGGTCCCTTCCCCTGCAGTTCGCGCATTGAGGGCACCAGGTTTGTCTGGCTTTGACTTGACCGACCTGGCCCCTGAAAAGGGAGGTTTAGCCGTCTTGGCGCCGAGTTATATGCGTATTGTACTGTTTCTAGAAAAATAGTTTTAAATATTAAGTGGTTTGATCAAAATGTAATTGCGTTGTACTAAAAGTATATCATTCATTTTTTAACACATGATTCTCTCACCTATTACATACATATATATATATAATTTGAAACTTAATATTTTATTATAATAATAATTTAGAAAAAGGAAAGCGCCAAGTAATTGTGCCAGAACTTCGTTCATATAAATAAAACTTTGCCCAGAGATGCTTTTGAATATGGAGAATACCATGGTGATATTACTTCAAAATCAGCTTATCTCGACTTAAGCAGTTTTCCTTTTTGCAACAGAAATATTAATAATAAGAAGTTCATAATAATTAAATTAATGTATATACAAAATAATTTTATTTAATACAAAAGTGTAAGGGGTCATTTGGACCCCGTTTTAGTTATATTTCCTGTTCTTCTAAAATCTCAGCGCCATACATCCGACACCACAGGTAACCAAATATGACGAAAATGTGTCAAAAAAGACTTGGATCATATTTTATTTGTCAGTAAGAAGCATTGTGAAAAAGAGACGACAATAGTGTCTTTGTTATGAAAGTAAACAAAACGAAAAGCAAAAAAAAATCAGTTTAGTACAAAATGCTACTTTAAAGCACGCTTAACTTTAATAAAATGTAATAATATTCGGTTAAGCAGAAATGTTAAATTACAAGCACTTTGTTTGGCTTATGCGGTGTTTGTTTTATATCAATTAGCTTATTTCTAACATAAATATCTTTCAGTTAAGCGAGTTTTCTTTTAAGCGAATGTAAGTGCTTTGAAATTGATTAAATATAATTTATAAGAATTTTTAATATCAATTAATCGATTATTTAATTTAAACAGCGCGCTATTATCCGAATTCGACTGTAAACATACGTACATATATGATGTAAATTTGCCAAAATAAATTCTGACATGATATTATAATGATATAACTGTGGAATAACAGCGTATGTTCAATTTTTCTCATTTCGAGTTACTGATACAAAATTGTTACATTTTAAATGCTTTTTTAAAAGGTAAAATAAATTTTTGAAAAATGTGGACCTATATCACTTTTTTTCTAACACAACATATACATTTTTTCAAACAAGTTTCAACACTAACGTGGTATGTTGACAAGGATTGGTTTTTTTTTAAATTCTTTCTTATTAAAAAACACAGCGCCACATACGCCGTTTTTTCTGAACACATTTGAAAATTATATTTTGATATTTGTTTAGTTAATAACAAATCACAATCACTTGTGTGTTTGTTTTTTGTTTTGTCTGGTCATACTTGTGTGGGAACATTGGCATTATTTGCGTTCAGCGACAATCATTTATATCTACGTAATTTGTTTTGCTAGAACACAATTTCGATGTATAAAATGGTTTGTTTTTTTCAAATTGCTCTGGGATCTGATTCATAAGGAATTTATGTCCTAAAAACTAATTAGAATATTGTCATAACGTAAATCTACATTATTGTACAAAAAAAAATTTGAAAATTTTGGATACTAAGATCGTAGCTTCAAAAATAACTTAGTGAAAACAAACTTAAATTAATTAATAATTTTTTAAATGTGAATTATGGGAATATATGGATATTTAATTAGTTTTGTGCTTTATAGTTTTAGTAAGTGAAATTTCAGAAGTATGCCATATATTCCGTCTCGAGTCACTTCTTTATATTTTGTGACACCACGTAATCAGGTTAGTTGAAACATTGTACACGTAAGTTGGAAAATATGACTATTATAAATATACGTACACAATACCACTAAAGACTAGGGAAGTTACAAATATTCGTATTTGTTTTGCCAAGTATTCGCCTATTTCAAAACATTCGTATTCGCCAAATTCAACCGATTTTTTGATGTGATTATGATCACTAAGGGCTTGTGGTCTCTTTCAAAGATTACTTTTAAACCATTAATGTATTCGGAAAATTTACCCCTAACGCCTAACATCATATTAAAATTTTGTATGCATACACACTGGATTTGATTAGCGTGTTTATGGACGAAAGAATGAACGAATGAATTAATTTATATAATTAAAAAAATATGTACATTAAAATATTCACAGTGTACTGTGAATAAAAAATTAAAGAGATTAAAAAAAAGTAATATTTTCTTGTCCTCTTTTGCATGTGTTTTGTTGTTGCAAATTCTAAAATGAAGCGACAAAGAACCTCATTCATTGACTGCTATCGTACAAATAAGTATGTTTCGTATTTTAGTTTGTCTCTTCTGTTTGGTTCGTGTAGTGTATGTGAAAATGACGATTGGTGCTCGGCCCCTAGGGGCTAGTTTGACGATCAATGATCTAAATCGACGAATCTTATCCATGTATTTTAAAGATAATATACTGCTGCCAACAATTTTCAGAACCTCACTTCCTGCACCTGTGAACTTTGGTTACCTGATATTCTGTTCCATTACCCCCCTTGCCTTAAACGGAAATCCGAAGGAATGCATAGATACTCTGCCCCTGTATCCACCATCAATGTTATTTGTCGATTCAATTCTTCAACGAAGCATTTAACATACCGCGACCACTTATAATTCCCATCATCACCCATTAAACTACCTAAAAAGAATTCATCTTGACAATCCATATAATCGCAGCCGCTCAACTCAACATTACGACTGCCCTCACATAGTGAATTGCTAAACATCAGCATGTACTAGATTTACATTGTTTTTTTTTTAATTAGTATTTCTATAATTATTAAAACCATTATTTCTACAAACCTTGTTGTAATTATCAATTTTCTTACAACTGTTGCACATTGCATTACGAGCTGGACACTCCCCACGACTATGGATTTCATAACTAAAAATATTACATTGCTTCCCTCGGGGCTTTGCATAGTTCTGTGTACCACCATTTCCTCAAGCAATGTGCACCTCTTGCTCATCCAGGATAACCCTCGATTGCATTTCGGCTTGTTTGACACAGTCTATAGCTGTCTTCAAATTCAAATCTTATTTTAGCTGTAGCTGCTCACTAACTTCAACATTTTGCATACACACTGCAATTCGATCGCGAACGAGTTCATCCTTTAAACTTTGAAACTCACAATTTTCCGCAAATTTGTGCAGGTCGATTATGAAATCGTCTACCGGTTCACCTGGTCTCTGAGTAAGGGAATTAAATTTGAATCGTTAAAAAATTAGGTTTTTCTGCGGCTGAAAGTATGTATCAAATGATTTAAGCAACGGCTCTAAAGTTTCGGGTTGACTATTAATTTGAAGTAGTATTTCTTCACTTTTGTCAACTTGTTCTCGGTGTAGATGACTGCTTAGTTTTGAAACCGTCGCATATCTCTCAAAGCGTTTTTGCCACATTGGCCACCTTTTTGGCTGTTGAAAATCAAATGGTTAAGGAACACTCACGCTTGGTGTTAACATAACCACCGCTTTGTTCTCGGTAGAGATTTTCCTATAAGTTTTTTTCTTCTAATATTTTTCCTGTATGCGTTAACTTTCAACTCTGGCTTTTTTTCATCAAATTTCGTTCAACTCTTTTCTTTTACTTACTTTAACAATCGGCTCTAATTTTCTTTCAACGCTGCTACAATGTTCTATTCAGATAAACTTTATTTTTCGTAATTCATTCTTACATGTGCTTAACGATTTTCACAAAACCCTTTGTTTACATTCTGGCAAGTCGCTAATCATCACCCAACTACCTCGCGGATGTCAGGGGAGGTAAGACCCGCGACTTGCAGAACAGGGATGGACAATAAAAATTTGTATTAAACAGAAAGTAAAAATCAAAAACAGACATTGGACTAAAAATGAAAATCTATGCGAACGGTAGTGCGCCAGGCCAAGTTCGGCCTCACAGTGTGTATGTATATTTACACGAAACCATTCGAGCTGTTTTTTACCCCCTCATAACTTTGCTCCCCCTGATCGTAATATAATGAAACTCGAAACAAAAGGTCTCCCTACAGAGGCAACCTCACAGGTTAAATTTATAAGTTCTACTGCAGGTGGGTCTTTGTGAGAAAATAACCAGAAAAATCTGAAAACGGGCACTTTCCACCCGGGGGGACTAGGGTTCCCCTTCTTTGTAGAGGGCACTTCCAGTATATCTGGAAAGCTGAATATGGTTTCCCATATTAGAAAAGCAAACAAATTTTGCCAAGCTTACAGATTTCTGTGGACTCACCGCTAACCACTTGCGCCTTAGCTAACCAGGAAATACCCATACGATTGTTTATCTGCCCCAAAAGTTGGCCAATATTTTATGGATTGTTGTTCTCGTGGATATTGTTTCTTGTCTCTACTTATTCTTTCTTCCTCTTAGTCTTCCTTGGCTCTATCTTGTTCTCGGCTCTATCTTCTATTGGCTTTATATTATTTCACAGCTTTTTGTTTTCCGTTATTATTTAATTTTCAAATGTATGTAAGTATGTATTTTCAATTTTTATTTATCTCGATCTTGCGGGCTATCTCTTCATCAATCTACATACCATTTTATTTTCAACCTAAAACTACCGCACGAGTTTGTAGTTCTGTCGTAGCTATCTTTTACCTTTTCTCGCTAATTTCATGGACATTTTCTTTACTACTTGTGCAAGGTATCTAATGGTTGCAACTCTTTACACTAACAAATATACTAACTAACGTTATGCTAACATTAGGCTAATGAACTCCGCCATTATGACCTTGAACTTAGGCACGTACTTTAACCATGAAATTAAAAATTTTATTTGCATACATATTAAAAACAACGTTAGCCTGAGACAAATATACTAAGCTAAATAACAACCTACAACTCACTAAAACAACTATTTCGGACAAACAAACTGGGCTATTTACAAAAATAGATTTGGCCTAACTACTAGGTCATCATCAAAAACAGTAAGTGATCTTTATCACTAAAATCTTATTGTTTTCTTTGTTTTTGTCTTTACTTTTATTCTATACTCCACTTTACCTCCTTCTTTTGTTATTCACCTTTCTCTTTCATTTTAATTTGCACGCTAAACACAACCACTAACTTAAAACAGCATAGACATAAACATTCAACAAAGATAACAGCACGCATACGCTACACGATCTAATTCTATTTATCTATCAAGTATAAAAACACGGTTGTTAATTACATATGTATTTAATATACTATCAGCCGTATTCATAAAAAAGTCTAATTTCATGTTTAAAACCCATAACAGTTATTAAAGGTTTTTATTCTTATAAAACATTATAAGAGATTCGTATTCATAAAACCTTAATATGAGATTAATAGTTATTAAACGTTTTAAGTTCATTCATGTTTATGTGTGGCAATTCTGTTTGTTTTTGCTTGCTAATATTTTCATAGTGACATTGAAATCCACTTTACGATTTAATCGGTATTCTAGTGAGTATTTACATAACTATTGTCATTATTTCTATGCTAAAAGGTATGCATTCAAATAAAAATATATATCTGCACAAAAACACAAATGTGAAAATAACGCCAAGTTCCTATCCAAAATATTTCGGCCGTAAAAAGTACTGAGATCAAAATAAGGACTAAGTTCTTGATGGCTACAATTCCATCTCATTTCTAGGCAACATATAAGCACCTATAACAGGTGAGGTCACCTCTGTGGGAAGACCTTATGTTTCAAGTTTCATTATATTATGATCAAGAGGAGCAAAGTTATAAGGAGGGTAAAAACAGCTCGAATGGTTTCGTGTAAATATACACACTGCGTGGCCGAACTTGGCCTGGCGCACTACCGTGCGCCTAGATAATAGATTTTTCAAATCAACATTAAGCAAAAATATATTTATTTAGTTATTTCCACTATTTTTGTAATCGGCAACACGAAAAGTATTCGGTTTTGGGTTTTATTTCGCTTTTTTCTACATCACTATCAAAATTCTTTATTCTATTAATTGTGTTTAAATTATCCATATTTTTACTTCTTTTTATATTTATTTAATTATTTTTCACATAATGTAAACAATTTCGACAAAAATATAATTTCTAAAATGTAAACAAACGTAGAGCAGCTGCTGAAATGCAGACCTGTCAGCTTATTTTTGGTTTATAGAAGGGTTTATAGAATTTTAATTTTTATTTTTGGTTTATTAAACGTATAATAAACTAAACGCTTATGAATACAATTGAACTTGACTTCAAAGAAGAAACAATTCTAATAATCTTTGTTTTGTCTACTATATTTTGGGTAATTTTTATACACTTCATTAAAAGTTGTAGGTTTTTGCTATTAAGATGTTTCATAAATTAATTTTAATTTTTATTAAGGCTCTAGTGACACAGAAAACGTTTGCTGTGCGTAGGTGCAATATTATTTTTCCTTCCTTTCAGTTTGTAATTATATGTATATATTACATAATCCACTTCAGATGAAACGAAATTTTTTTTGTTTTATTTTCATGACAGATATTTTTGCATATTGAATGCGTATAAATGATTTATTTCTTAATATCTGTTCACGAACAATTCCTTACCAAATAACTTCTGTAGTTAAAACAAAATATATAAATTAATTTATAGTTCTTTGCCGTTGTATTTCCTTTTTTTTTTTTGTTATTCCAGGTTAAGTTCTTTAATAAATTTAAAATGTTTTCATGCCTTACGTAAGTAACGCATACATTTACAAAGCAATTTTTTTACACATCAAGATATGCGCCCTACATTTGGTAGTGCAGCTTTTGTGATCGTCTTAATTCAGCTTAATGTATTATATATAAAAGTAGGGAAAACCAAAATACAAACTTTATAAATTAACAAAAACAATTTTAATATCTTGAGCTTATAGAGCGAATAATATTGAAATAAAATAACACGAAAAATGTAAAATCCTCATAAGCTGATTTAATTTATATATAAACACTAATTAGTTTATTTGTAAAATGCATAAGTGCCAAAAAGTGTGAAACTAGCCAGAAGTCTTGCAAAACATTTCGTAAGTCGTTACCCGATTTAAAAAGGGGTACAATTTTATGTTTGTTTACGTTATAACTTTTATCATTTATAGACCGATTTTCAAATTCGTATTTTTAAACCAAAGAAAATTTAATTAATCAGACTTACGCCTGATTTCACAATGTTCGGTAAAATGTCTGTTAACAAAAAATTAACTTATTGCTGGTTAGGCTAACGGGCACTATTTAATCAACGGTTACGAATTTAGGTTTCACCATCTTTATGTTAACTAACAAAACAATTTAATAAAAATGTGGCATTACTATCGTTTTGTTTACATAAAAAATAATATTAAAAAGACAGTTTTTGCAAATGTGAGAAACAAAACTTTGTAATAATAGTAAAATTCAGGTAAGTAATAATTAAAATATTGTTATTTGTACATACATACATATGTACATGTATATAAAGCATTAATATAAATTGTTTGTTTGTAGTATGTTCTCCGACAACAACGTATACATACATACATGCATATGTAGTTGAAGGAATATAGTTTGGATGTGTCCAGAGGATGAGAAATAAACCAAGAGAAGGAATTTACCATGGTAAGATGATGTAAAAATATGTGCATAATCGTATTTAATGTCCAATACTGTTATCTAGGATTGAAAAATACCGACCGGCAAAATTTGATGAAATATTAGGCAATGAAGATACTGTTTGTCCGAATTCGCTACGCAGGGTAATGCTCCTAACATTATTATAGCGGTAAGTAAAATGATGAATAAAAGAATAAACAAAAGCTGATTTTTTTTTGGAATGGCATAGGGTCCAACCGGGGTCCAACAAATATTCAATGTTTGGCTTGGTGACAGCTATAAGGAAGCAGTATTGGAATTAAATGCCCCAAATCAATCAAAATTTATAGTAATAGCACACGTTTTTCATTAGCGTGAAAAAATCATCGATCCCATACAGTCTCAATGTGCCATGTTACGTTTTACGAAATTATAGATGCCCAGATTTTGGCCAAAATTATTGTAGTTTCTTTCTTTTTTGTGAATAGAAAATTGTAAAATAAAAATATTACAAAAATATTATTTTCCTCCGATTAGAGTGCTAACCGGAGGAAAATTTCTTTCAGTTAAATTTAACATCAACTTTTCTGTTAAATTCTGTCAGTTAAGAGTTAATCATATATTTTGTGTAATACAATTTATCCAGACTTTAGGTTAAAGTGCTGATTATTTTTTAATCGAACATCGTGAAAGCGGGCGTTAAGTTCATATAATTTAATTATGAATTAAATAATCTTTTATTAGAAAGGAATCTTTAGAAGATCGTAATGAATTAACAGACAAAAAAAATTTAGACGCCACGGAAGATTGAACTGACATCATGATGTTTCGAAACCACTCGCTGTGTCATCATCAAACTTCTTTATCGCTTATATGACAAATGTCTAGATTTGAAAGCATGTTATTATATGAAAGAATGTGTGTACTGAAAGCTAGAGTGAAATTACACTGGAGTCATTTTTTTTTTTAATTAGGACCAGCACTGAGGGGATGACCCCTACGTATGCAGTGCATTGTGCCGGAACGCAGAGAGAGGGATAGAGTAAAGAAGATAGATGTTGAAAATGTAGAAGGCTTAACTCTTTTACAACTCTGCTTTGCGCGTTATGTCAATTTTTATAGCAGTGTTGAGGCGCCTCCGGTGTTAGGTAGACGCATTACCTTTGTTAAGCTGTATTGGCAGGCATTTTATTAATTGTTTTACTTCGCCGATGTTTCTGCTAACCGACGAAGGAGGGCGATGTTGTGTACATTAGCTTGGAACATCATCAATAGCTGTCGGAACAGTTTTTTAGTGACCAGTGCTATGCCTTCATCACTTAAATAGTCCGACAACAATTAATACAATGTCTCACTAATGTACATTACAGAAATTAATGATGTTGATTGACTTGCTCTGGCCAGGTTTGAACCCAGGCCCCACGTCATTGTTTGCTTAGTAGTCAACGCGCTAACCACTTCAGCCAACACCACCCTCAATCTTGCAATACCACCTGTAAATAATTCTCTCCCTGATATGCATCCCTACAAGAAATGGTTGACCGAAACTAATACACTGAAAATATTTTCACTAACACACTTGCAAAAATTTTATTTGAGCGAACATATGATTGTCATTGTTGGTGGAGTTATCCATCATCGTTGAAGAAATTATGTAGTTTTGTAGTTAAACATAAAAAGTTTGAATTAAGCATTTGCGTGTGTTATAAAAGTTTCATATTTTTATTTAAAAAAATAAATAAGAGTTTATTTAAAAAGATACTCATACTTAAACTTCTTGTAGCTTTTTTATTTCAACAATTTCTGCGAATTTCAGATGTTTTTCAACAGCAAGGTGTCCCTGAATTGGAAAAATATTTAAAGAAGGCAATGCAGCATGTTCACCACAGATTACGAATTTCCTATTATTATATTTTGTCTTAAAATTAATTTATATTTAATTTTTTGTTTTAAATAAAATTATAAGGAATTGAATACAAATAAATCGTGTTTTATTTTTAGTACTTTCTCCGTCAACAGTGACGATTATAGCCATCATGATTGATAAGTCAACTATGACCAATGAATTCATCATCTTTGATTAGTCAAATGTGACTGCTAAATCCGTCAACTTTGATTAATCAAATGTGACCAATATTTCTATCAACGCTGACACGTACACAAGAGTTTCCATCACATTCTTCTCTACTGCCCTTAAGAATGTGATAGAAACTTTGTTCTACGCGATGATAAATATTTCTGTCAGTAATGACAGTCAAATGATAGGTCAAAGGACCGTCACTGTTCTTGTAGAGATATGTGTGTATATAGTTTACGTGTCTCTTAGAAGTGTGCAGGGTGCTCAAAGCTTCATATTCACCATTAAAATAAATGTTTGTATTGAAATCATTTAATTCATATATGTAAATATGTACGTACACATAAAGCTATGTGGATCTGCATACATGCTAACTAAATGCGTAGATTAAATGATAGCTCCTTGTATATACATACATATATGTACATCTATATATATAAAACCGAATGTGTGTTTGTTTATTTGTTTGTTTGTTTGTTCCTTATAGGAGGCCAAACCCTTGGACCGATCTTCCTGATATATTCACAGTATTTAACTGGAACTCTCGGATGAATTATAGGCCATATGAAGTTTTGATTGGGCAAAGGGGTGTGGCACCGCCCATATAACCTAAAAATTTAAATCGCCACATTTTAGGCATTTTTCTACCTACGTCGATGATATTTGGTACATATGGTATTGGCATAATTTGGAATACGTACCAGGAGAAAAGTGGGTGGGATCACGCCCCTTTTTAGGAAAACCAAACCCTTGGACCGATCTTCCTGAAATTTTCACAGCATGTTAAGAGTAATGTGACTCTGGAAAGAATAATAGGCTATATCAAGTTTTGATTGGACAAAGAGGCGTGGCACCGCCCATATAACCCAAAAATTTAAATCGCCATATTTTGGGCATTTTTTGACCCACGTCGATGATATTTGGTACATATGGTATTGGCATAATTTGGAATAAATACTTTTAATATTATTTTTTAACGAGGGGGGTAGCGAAGCACTCCGGAATAAGCTAGTACATATATAAAAGTGTAAAACTGATACAGAGTCATAATTTAGCGGTTTTCATTACGGCATTTACAATAGCATATGTATAGTAAAAAGATATATATACATATATATACATATATATACATATATACGTATGTATGTATGATTAAGGAAATATTACTCCTTTCCCAACAAACACTAGGTCGACAGTTTTCAATATAATAGTTTTTTATATTGGAACTAATGATAGGTACGAATATGTGTACTTACAACCCCTTTTTTTAATATATGTAATTAAAGATCTTGAGCTCTATAAATAAGAATTTAAATCATTAAAAAGATCAAAGGAAAAGAAGAAGCAAAAATTATTAATTTTTAAGTTTCTTATTCCGTGTGTAATTTCCACAATATTAATATGAGACCAGTAAGTTATATATATTCTGGATCCTTACAAATTGGGCAGTTAAATAAGCCATGGCCATCTGTCAATTTGATAGTCTTTTCGTCCGTTTGTACATTTTTCGCTTTTCCGATGCGTCTTAAGGCCGTGCTTCACTATCCTACACAATCGTACGATTCATTCACAGGAAAATCTTGCAAAAATCTGACCGACTTTAAAAAATCGTTTCAAAATGGTGTTGTAGGTGCCACACTATCATACAAATCTGATGCCAAAACATCTGGGGGGTTACTCTGTATTGCGATGCGATAAGAAAAATGTTCGCATTTGTATCTTATTTACATTGTTTTCGCATCGCATTTGCTTTCGCATCGCAATACAGAGTAACCCCCCTGGTTGACAATAAATACTCCTCTGATCGCATGAAAACTATCATTTTATGAAAATTTTCATAAAATTTTACAAATCGCATGACTTGCCAAAAAATCTGTCACACAGTTGCATTTTTAGTCCACACTACCATACATTTTTAGCACACATGTCATATTTTGCAAATCGCGCGACTGTGTAGGATAGTGCGGCACGGCCTTTAAGACGATTCGTTTTGAAAATTGACCAAAATAAAATATCGCTTGCGATATTTAATTAAATATACGTATATATGTACATATTTAAATAACAATTTAGTTAAGGGATGGAAGTGGCTGGGAATGAAAAATTTTGTTTGGATAATAGAATATATAACAGAAAAAATTATTAAAAGTATTAGAACTAAGAATTTTTTGGCCACCCAAAAACACTGGACGGCCACATTCCAGCTTATTATATATATATTTGGCGGCCTCTACTATGGTTATCAAACGAAATAATTTTCTGAGAAGACACTTGATAATAAAACGTAATCATATAAAATTAAAAATTTTGGCCACCAAAAACATTGGAAGCCCAAAATTTGCTATTCAATATTTTTCATGCGTCCTCATGGTATATACAAATATTTCATATACATATAGCTTGGTGAAGGGTACATACATATATACCTGACGCCTTTCCTCTGAAACACAGTTACTCCAATAAAGTAAAAAGTATAAACACAAACGCCTAATGTAATAGCAACTTGTAGTCGCCCCTGGGTATGAAAAGATACAATATAATCCCAACTGCAAACAAGACCAAAAAATATTGAGTCTTCTAACCATTAATATAAAAAAATGTGTTGACAAAAACGTTCATGTTTTTTTTAAGTTTTTATTTATTCAATCTTCAATTGATATATCAATACTCGTCTGTATTCACATCTTAAATCTAAAAATTTTAAATATATCTTTAGGTAAAATATTAAACAACATTTTTAGTTTCAGCGGTTGATTATTTGTTGTCTTGTTGAATTAATGTTGAAGGATATTCAACTACTTGATTACAGCTGTCGTGATTGGCAGTAAGATCCAAGCGGAAAACAGAAAACAACTCTGGTGATAAGATCGTGTTTAATATCGAAACATCATGATGACAGTTCAATCTTCCCTGCAGTATAAATTTTCTTTGTCTGTTTAATTATTAAGAACAGTAGTTGCTTGAATATTTCTTGTTTAATGATTTTTCTAGAACATATCTGTAAAAAATATTATCTCACACTTTTTGAATTTTTGTTTTCCGCCGTATTTCACCTGTTTGTTCTGAAACGTAGAATAGTATTTCAGCACCATTATGTTTAAACAATTTGGAAATATGTAGTTGGTTCATGTAATACCAGCACATGCTATATTTTTCAAATTGATTAAATTTATTTTATAACGTTTATATTTTTTAAGATACAATATCATAAAGATATGTGTGTGTGCTTGGTTTACGGCGCATAGTGGTTCAGAATCGTTTTTCGTCGGCCAGGACTTTTTTATCAAATGAATAGCCGTATTCAAAATCTTGTGCATTTGGGATTGCAAATTTATGCAATTGCAAATTTATTCTATCAATTGTGAATGATATCTTTTCACAAATTTTAAATAATACATACATTTATGTAAATTTGAATAATTGAATAATTTGATTTTTTGCGTTTTGTAAATTTTTATTTTTTGTTATTAACTTTTTTTATTAAATTAATTTTTGTTAGCCTTTTGCTTTGTTTTATAATTTTGAATAAAATTTTTAAAATTTGAATAAGCAAAATCGGCTCAGTTCACTGCTTTTCAACTGTCGTTTTGCAATTAAGTGTTGCATAAGTATAGTAAATATACTCGTAAGCTATTGGTTTTTAGTGTTGCTTATTTGCAAAGATGTAGCATGTGCATTTCTCTGTATTTTGTTAGTGTAGAGTAAAAATATACTACACCATTTTGCAAATGCAATGATGCAAGACCATTTGCACAAGATTGTGAATAGGGCTAATGTATTTTTGTAGTTCTATTTTTAGTGGATAAATAACATCTTAAGCTTTTATTGACTTTTGATTTAATTGAATTCAGTACTGTTGTATATGAGTAAATTTAAGGTTAAAGTTGAATTTTCGATTTTTTTTAAACAAAAACCTGATATTTATTATTTTTCTTTTAATGTTGGAAATTTTAAATGGGTTATTATGAAAATTAAAAAAAAATTTTTTTGGTCCTCGAACTACAAAGATTAATTTTTAAATTTTTCACTAAAAGGTTGCGTTTCCGATTTGCAACCAGGCATTTGCACATATTTTTTCTAGATCACTCCAAACAAGTATACCAGTGTCCAACTTGATCATAACGAACATTATTAGCTGTATCGGTTTTTGTAGAGGAGGAGGTATGTATGTCAAGAAAAATTATAGGTTTTAGCCGATGAAAATTTATTCCGAACCACAGTGCGGCGTGTAAGACCATTTAAACAAAATAATTAATATCTGCATTTATTTTCGCATTCATAAATGATATCTTGCTATTAATATATTTGTTTGTTCGTTTCGTATTTTTAATTTATTTATTTTTTCTTTTGCTGCGAGTAAGAGGTTTTGTGTAAGCATTTATGTTTTTATTAATATTTTCATTTTGCGTAAGAGCATTTTATAAAATATTTAATTGTCTGTTCTGCAAAGGTATTACTTACTTTCTTACCAATGTTCATACAGACATGTACCAAGCGGAAAAAAGAAAGAATAAAGATGCCTTCTAGAATAGTTCTGGCAAAGTATTGAGTAGAGGGTACTGAGTATCGAGGATTTGCCCTGTTTTTTGGATACTCAATACTCAAAAGTAGTTACTCGATACTTTCAGAGTTGTATTTGTAAGCAAGTTGAGAGGCTAAAATAGTGTATAAAAATATAGAAAGACAACAATGTGTAAGCTACAGAATTAAACCAACCGCCGAAATAAAGCTGTTAATGAAATAGAACAACCACATATAATAAATTACATTTTAAAAGTACTTAAAAATGTATATTAGTTAAATATGTATATATACATACATACATACATGTAAATATTATATTTTAATTTTTATGTACATACACAATGTATTACACATGGAGGCACATATGTATGTTCACGCATATGTAAATATTTTCAATTCTTTAATCAAATAAAAATATTTAATTTTGTTTTATATTTTATTTATTTGTTGCGGGTTAGCAATATCTAGTGTGGAGAAAAAGGATGTGTGTGTGTTTGATAAATAAATGTAAGAAAGTGCCGGCGCTTAAAAACGCCACTGGCCTAAGTTTGCAAGGCAGATAAATGCCTGTATTTTTAAATATAATAATATAAAATACACTACACTATATATATATTTCGTTGGTAGCTATACCAATTCATCAGTAGATGTTTTATCCTTTATGTTTAAAAAAATTCCAAAGCTCATCTATTTATACAAAAACTCACAAATATATTTTTGTGAATTACAAAAATTAATTTTCTAATGAACCCTTATATGCATAACTAATTTTTTTTGATAAAAATTAAATTTGTAATGAACAATCGGTTCGTTTCGCTTTGTCGACGTTCAAACAGAATAAAAAAAAACAAAAAAAAAAAGTATTTGTATAAAAGCTAAAACCGTTTTACTGGCGACTGGTGCTCTAGTGAAAGAAAGAGAGAACTATTGGGAGCCATTGTTAACCACTAGCGGTCAGTCGGGTGGGGGAGTTTGTAATGCAGTTTTGGTTTCCAGCCGGGGTAGGCGTCAGCCTGTCCAGGGTTGGGAAAAAAGGTCTGCTTCCTTTCTTAGAACACGAAACTTAGCTTAGATTCGCACTACAAGAGTTTTGATCACTTGATCTTCACTACCCGAAGGTAAAGTTTACCGAACTAGTAATAGTTTCGGCTCGTATAGTAGTGCGAGCGAATTTAAATGTTCAGCTATCTACGATTTAACAAATACGAACACACGATAAATTCGGGAGATCAAATGTGTTCGGGTAACTACGTTCAAAATAACGAACACACGATGAATTCGGGAGATCGAATGTGTTCGGCTAACTACGTTCCAAAATACGAACACACGATAAATTCGGAAGATCGAATGTGCTCGGCTAAATACGACAACGTGCTCAGTTAACTACAATACGAACACACAATGAATTCGGGAGATCGAATGTGTTCGGCTAACTACGTTCAAAAATACGAACACATGATAAATTCGGAAGATCGAATGTGCTCGGCTAAATACGACAACGTGCTCAGTTAACTACAATACGAACACACGATGAATTCGGGAGATCGAATGTGTTCGGCTAACTACGTTCAAAAATACGAACACACGATAAATTCGGAAGATCGAATGTGCTCGGCTAAATACGTTCAAAAATACGAACACACGATAAATTCGGAAGATCGAATGTGCTCGGCTAAATACGATTAAAAATATGAACACACTAACTACATGCAACTATGTAGAAGGAACAAGAGTTGATAAAGCTCTCGGGTGATAGTTCAAGTGGCCGACTTGTAACTACCAGTCGTACGGTATCAGAACTTGTTCCCCGATTGATAATACAGCTTAACATCTTATACTTGTTTTATTTTCAACTGTTTGAGAGTTGCAATTATATCGTTGTTGACGTGTGTGTTATTGATACCCTACCTAACAGATGTATGGTATGTACCTATCAGTTGACCAGTATGTCAACAGTAATACATTATTTTAGTAACGGAACGTTACATTCCCCTTTTGTTTTCGAGAAAAAAAAACAAACAAAAAAAAAAAAAATCTTTTCCTTCTCCTTCTCCCTTTTTTTTTTTTTTTTGGTATATGTGTTAGTTGTTGTTGATGAATGGGTATTTATTATAAGTTAGTTGTTCATATTGGCAATACTTAAAGAGAATAAGAAATAGTTATGATAAACCACAGTTTTAAACAATCAACTTCGTTTATTTATTATTTTAATAATACAACTAAATAAAAAAAAATTCATTCTATATATATATATATATATATATATATATATATATATATATATATATATATATATTATTCTTTCAGTCCTCCTTTGCGGTAAAAGATTTTGTCCGTCCTTGACAGCGCAATCGAACTTCCCCATTCTTTATCCTCACTTCAACTTTGGGTCGACCTTTCGGGAAGATAGTCCATGTCTTGTATTTAATTTTTCTTGCCCCCTTAATAACAATCCCTCTGAAGGGGTCATCCTCTGTTTCCTCATCACTCATCTCCGAGGTACTGAGGGTGAGGATATCCTTCAATGTTTCATGACTTGTCTGCTCTGCCCAGGTTAACTTTTCCTCTGGGAATTTTAGATCGGGCATGGATGGGAATTCGTTTTGTGGTGCTTTAATAGAAGCTGGCTGTCGACCGATTGGTACCAAGGGTGGCGGTTCGCTGTGTCCGCTGCTCTGCAGGGGGTCTTTAAGACAAAATCTTTTGGCTATTTTATCCACCGATGCATTGCCTGACCTGGCCACTGGAGCGATGACCACGGATTGTATTTTTGGCCGTGCCTCGAAAGGTGGTGTGTATGGTGAGATGTGTTTTGGCATTGCAGTCTGTCGTAAATATTGTTTTATTTTTCCTGGTGGCAGGGGTCTTGTTATACGGCGTTCCATTTTGTTACTGATGCCGTTCGTTTGTATGTACCTGTTTTTATAGTTTTTATTTTGTGATGTACTGGGGTGTAACTGAGCCCCGTCGACAATTAGTCTTGTTTGACGTCGGCGTAGAAAATCCATGCCCAATATCATTGGTTCGGCCAAACTGTCAAGCGCAGATGCCAATAGTCGGGTGGGTTTTCCTTGCATGATTACCGTAATAGGGTAAACTTCTATGCTGGGGATACACGAGCCGTCGGCTAATTCTATGGTCTGGTGGTATTTGCGTGATGATACGCGGTTGTGCTCTATCAACTTTCGTACTTCCTTTCCGATATATGTAAGCGTCGCTCCAGTATCTACTAGTGCTTGTACCGGTGTGTTGTAAATGGACACTGTGGTGTAGAAACGTCCGTCAGCTTCATGTGTCGTGTCGATGGGGTGCCCAGCCTGTACTGTACTCGAGATTTTTTTCTTCTGATTATAACTGGGCCGAGGTAATGATTTTTGGCTAGTGCATTGCCTTCGGAGATGTCCAACGTTTTTGCACTTCCAGCAACGCTGCTGGCGCGGATTGACCCGAATGTAATGATTTGGGGGAGGTCGGAATTGTCTCGCCTCTTCTTTACGCAGCAGCTCGTATTCATCCGTTAGTTCCATGAGTTCATCTAGTGATTGGAAGTCATTGCGTCGTACGTATAGTTTATACTCGCAGCGGAGGCCATCGTATATACGGTCGACATGATGTATCTTTCGTAACTCAGGATGTTGTCGTACGAGTGTTTGAAACGACAAGATAAAATCTTTCGCACGCTCCTTGGGCCCCTGTCTTCGATGGTAGATTTTCTCCTCTAATTGTGCCAGGTGACGTTTTGGCAGAAAGAATCGGACCGCTTCAGACTTGAATTCATCCCAAGTATGAATTTGCTCACGTTTGACTCAATACCACTGTAACGCCCTGTCTTTTAAAATTTCTAGCAGTGAGCAGAGTAACCGGCTTCGATCGACACGATAGCATTGGGCTAACTCTTCTAACCGTTCTAAAAATTCTAACAACTCCTCATTTCCATGATAGGTTAGATTCCATCGGCCTACTGTAGACATAATCTCCACGTCTGTATATGTGGAGGGTAGGTTGCGCCCCTTATCATCGGTTGGTCGTACTCCCAGTGAGATGTCGCCTGGTTCTTTATTTAGCGCGGGGCCCTTCTCTTCGTTCAACACTTCTTCCTCCAATGAACGAAGTAAATTTTCTGACGACGCTTTTTGGCGTTTTAAGCGTATGAGTTCGGCAAGTTGTCGACGCAATTGGTCGACTGTAGCTTTTTCGGTGACCGGGATTTTATGCTGTCGGCACACTTCGATAAGCTTATCCTTCCGCAGAAGGTATATCCAACTGAGCGAGTCAGCTTGTAGTAGGTTCGTGTCAGGGCTTGTTTCGTTTTGGTGTTCTCGACCCGATCCGAGGTCGTTGGTGGGTTGAGGTAAAGTTTTCCCACAGGTTGTGCCTTCGGAATCGGGTCCCTGCTCGGGCGCCATTGTAATGCAGTTTTGGTTTCCAGCCGGGGTAGGCGTCAGCCTGTCCAGGGTTGGGAAAAAAGGTCTGCTTCCTTTCTTAGAACACGAAACTTAGCTTAGATTCGCACTACAAGAGTTTTGATCACTTGATCTTCACTACCCGAAGGTAAAGTTTACCGAACTAGTAATAGTTTCGGCTCGTATAGTAGTGCGAGCGAATTAAAATGTTCAGCTATCTACGATTTAACAAATACGAACACACGATAAATTCGGGAGATCAAATGTGTTCGGGTAACTACGTTCAAAATAACGAACACACGATGAATTCGGGTGATCGAATGTGTTCGGCTAACTACGTTCCAAAATACGAACACACGATAAATTCGGAAGATCGAATGTGCTCGGCTAAATACGACAACGTGCTCAGTTAACTACAATACGAACACACGATGAATTCGGGAGATCGAATGTGTTCGGCTAACTACGTTCAAAAATACGAACACACGATAAATTCGGAAGATCGAATGTGCTCGGCTAAATACGACAACGTGCTCAGTTAACTACAATACGAACACACGATGAATTCGGGAGATCGAATGTGTTCGGCTAACTACGTTCAAAAATACGAACACACGATAAATTCGGAAGATCGAATGTGTTCGGCTAAATACGACAAAGTGCTCAGTTAACTACAATACGAACACACGATGAATTCGGGAGATCGAATGTGTTCAGCTAACTACGTTCAAAAATACGAACACACGATAAATTCGGAAGACCGAATGTGCTCGGCTAAATACGACAACGTGCTCAGTTAACTACAATACGAACACACGATGAATTCGGGAGATCGAATGTGTTCGGCTAACTACGTTCCAAAATACGAACACACGATAAATTCGGGAGATCGAATGTGTTCGGCTAAATACGTTCAAAAATACGAACACACGATAAATTCGGAAGATCGAATGTGCTCGGCTAAATACGACAACGTGCTCAGTTAACTATAATACGAACACACGATGAATTCGAGAGATCGAATGTGTTCAGCTAACTACGTTCAAAAATACGAACACACGATAAATTCGGAAGATCGAATGTGCTCGGCTAAATACGACAACGTGCTCAGTTAACTACAATACGAACACACGATGAATTCGGGAGATCGAATGTGTTCAGCTAACTACGTTCAAAAATACGAACACACGATAAATTCGGAAGATCGAATGTGCTCGGCTAAATACGTTCAAAAATACGAACACACGATAAATTCGGAAGATCGAATGTGCTCGGCTAAATACGATTAAAAATATGAACACACTAACTACATGCAACTATGTATAAGGAACAAGAGTTGATAAAGCTCTCGGGTGATAGTTCAAGTTCCCGACTTGTAACTACCAGTCGTACGGTATCAGAACTTGTTTCCCGATTGATAATACAGCTTAACATCTTATACTTGTTTTATTTTCAACTGTTTGAGAGTTGTATAGTATGCATTGCGATTCAATAGTACCGCAACATGCAAGCATTGACAAACTGCAAGCAATATATTTTGTGTGACTGTAATTTGACACTTGTAGGTTTAATCAAGTGCAGCTGCACAATGCACTTAAATGAATAACATTTATTAACTGCATTTGTTTGATTGTAAATATAAGCAACCCAAAGTATCTGTTGCTTTTAGGTATGCACTCGTTTAGACTTTAAAACTATTGAACACATGCCAAACGTAAATAGTGGGAAGCTAAATATGCTTACCCAGCATTAATATATATTTGTATTCTTTTACTCTTATGTAAAGGTACCCCTAAGAATTATTCTCATAATTAGTATATAAGCCAATGTCAATTAGTTTAAGAAATCAATCATAAAACCTCAAGCTTAGGAGCTACTAGATAGCTCGAAGTAAATTATAAAATAATAAATAAATTTAGAGCTCCTAGAGAGCACCACAATAACCCAAAGACTTTTAATTATATTACAAAATATTATTATAGACTCCCGTCTCAAATATAATAATTAATATAATGGGCCGGAGGATGATCTTTATGACTTCGGTATGAAGATGATGTTATTTTACCCCTTGTAAGATCAGCCAAAATAACCGGAAAACCATGGTGTCATTGGATAGAACTGCACCTCTTTACCCTCCCTACCTTTGATTTTAGGGGTGCTTAATTAGTTTCCTAAAATCAAATATACGATCACTACTACTTTTAAATCACACTACATCCAACAAGAAAAAAAAATAAATTGATTAGTTTTCCATATTAATTAATTCACTGTTTTCATTTATTAAAGAAATCGGTAACAATGTGCATTGTTTAACCAATAATTAATTTTTAATAATCTTAATCTATTTAGCATAGGATAGGTGATAGCTATCGGTATATATCAATACAAACGACCGTAACTCTAGAAAAAGGGAATATATGTAAATACTAAATTAACAAACTATAAATATAAAAGAACTTTTAAATAATCCGTTTCTTTGTTCATGTTAAAAAAATGAAATCTACAATAAGCTAGATTTTAATTAATTTTCATTTGTAATAATTGGAATGGTACCAATAAATATATATAAACAAAAGTAAATAAATGTATCTTTGTATGGAAGTAGCTTTTTTGTATCTATTAGGTGTCTAAGCAACTCTTCAAACATATCAACATGTTGAAATAAAGATTTATCGCAGCATGTTGCGAAACATGTAATCAGAGCTTATCTTGTAAATTAATTTTTTTAATGTTGCGTACAATTTGAATATGTTAAATATATATATGCATCTGTAGGTAAATAATAACAATAATGATCATGATATTACATTCACTCACCGAATTAGAATTTTTTTTAATTTTATGATGTTCGAAGTATGTATGCAGCTGATTGATGAGGCCTCCTCAATTGCTGGTTCTCTTCATTGCTTAATGATGACGTTTTTTTGTTTTTTTGTGTTTCGTTGCTGTGGTAGTTGAAAAAGAGTTTGAAATTCTGCATAGAGCGATTCCCATGCGATACATGTATTTAAATACATATATATATATATATATATATATACTTAAGCTAAAGGAAACATTTAAAATGCAATATTAAAGAAGAAATAAAATAAACTTATAATATATATGTAGGTTGTTACTTGCATTGTATGGTGATAAATGTGCCATGTAGGTTATTTAAATCAATAAAGACATTATTGTGGTGTGCTGTTTCTTTATGTTATGTTTGTTCATCTTTTCTTAGGGGTTCTTAGCACAATTCTACAGGGCATGTTTATCCATACAATAACACTTACTTAAATTTCTTCATTCTTATGGTATGAGGTTTCTTTTGGCTCTGTTTTTTTTTTTCTTTTTCAGGTTTTTCTGATTTATGCTAATTAAAATAATAAAAGTTGTACTTTACAATTATAAGTATTAAGTATAAGCTGTTGACACGAAGGATGATCCGAGGGTATTGGTCAGCTAAACTTATTACGAAAACAAATCCAATATGCCCCGATTTCTCTGTTTTGGTAGATTT
Organism: Lypha dubia; assembly: GCA_947311025.1. NCBI lineage: Eukaryota > Metazoa > Arthropoda > Insecta > Diptera > Tachinidae > Lypha > Lypha dubia. The sequence goes on along the minus strand of OX371262.1, from coordinate 27,835,761 downwards.
ATCTTCCTTGCTGATGTTGTTTCGGCAAATCAACCACAAACTATTTGACTGGTATAAATAAATGAAATATCGATACTGACAACACAGATGTAGTGGCAGCACTGTCACTTACTACTATTTAAGCAACTACGTGTCGAATTAGTGAGTAAGCAAAATGAATAAATAAAATCACTCTTAACATACCATCCAACAAGAGCAGTTGTTTCTTCTTTATACTACATGGCGACCGAGACAGTTCCTTGGGCGTGGCAGCCATGACGTGATTTTTGACTTTGAAAGAACGTGAAAAACAGTTTTAATAAAATAATTATTTAATTAAATGTTGGAAAATATACATACACAACAATAAAAAAAAAATAACAAAAAAAATACTTAGCTAGTGAAAATGAAATAACCTGTAACAAAGCTACATGCATACTTACATACACACATACTGTATGTACACATTTATTTCTTAAATAAAGCATATACCTAATAAAATTGTCAAATAAACAAAAAATATCTTTATTTATGTACTTCACATATTGTTAAGTAAAGCATTACAAAATTAATAAAAAGTGTACCCTACTCTTTAATAAAAAGGATACCTATCCAAAATGAAAGAAAATCATCGGATTTAATTTCGGCTAAAAACTTAAATGTGTGAATTTCTTGTCAAATTTTTGGGTACAACTGTACCAAAATTTTAAAAATCATAAAGAAAAATTTAAAACTGTAAAAATAAAAACTTGTTATACAGAAAAAAAAGAAGAAAAACTGTAAAGAATCATGAAAATAACGAAAAACAAAAAGCCGTTATAAAGAAAAAAACACCAACTGAACGAAACAAAAAAAAACTTGGAAAAAGAGAAGAAGAAAAACCCAAAATTAAACGAAGAAACAATGTAAGGTGTAAGAAAAAACAAGTTCAACCGAAAAAAAAATAGACTAAAACAAAGAATAAAATAAACTGAATAAGAAAATATAAGAAAAAAAGAAAAACGGGAAAAAAGCAACTGAAAGAAAATTGAAATAAGAAAAAAAAAATGGAATAATGAAACAAAACGAAAATGAAAAGTAACTACGTGGAAGTGGAACAAAATACATATATGTATATATGTATTTATATATATATACATACATAACTAACTAAAAACTATTACATGACAATACAATGAAATAAAATGAAAATGAATAAGAGTAAATCAGTTTTGGGACGAACATACTTACTTATAAATGGAAAAATAAAATAAATATTTCACATGTAAGTATGTATGAATGTGGACAACATGATATAAACAAAATCAAACTTAAAATAAATCCAACGAAAGAAAAATGTGAAAAAATTGGAAAATGAATTTGAAATGAAAAAATAGAGAAAATATATATGTAAAAAGAAACTGGAAAAATATGAAAAGAAACTAAATGAAAAGAAACTAAATGAAAATAGAAAAAAAAACGAAAAGAAACTGAATAAGGAAATATAAAAAGGAAAAGAATAAAACAGAAAAAAAAGCAAGTGAGAAGCTGCAACTTCTACATCATACAAAACTACAAAAATACAAACAATAAAATATCAACGAAATATTCTACAAAACTACAAAAATACAAACAATAAAATATCAACGAAATATTCTACAAGCAAGACACCACAACAATAGCCACACAACAACAACAAGAAAATAATAAACAGAAGACGAAATTCAACAACAACCAATTTATCGGCAGACATAACAACAATAGAAACAACACAACACATTAACCAAACGCAACAATAGAGAGATGACAGGCCTAACAACAAAATACACTATTTCACCATGGGTATTATTAAATAACTTTATATAATTATACTATATATACATACTTATATTTATCTCTTAAATTTTTTGACACTAACACATAAATACATATATGTACATACACTCGCTAACACAATCACATACATGCATATACAGTCAAACACAAACAGAAACATACACACATAAATGACACAAATTTGAAATTTTATTTATTTGTTTACATACATACATACAATAAATAAATGAATGAGAAAAAAATGAAAAAATAATGAAAAAAAATCTTGCGTTATTTATGTTGGAAATTTTATATACATACATATGTATACGAGTTGGACGTACACATGTATGTGCTTGCGAAGAGTGAAAACGAAAGGGTAGTTTTATCAAAAAATTATTAATTCTCTCAAAAAAAAAAAAAACAAACAAGAAATAAAAACATATACATACATATATTCATTTTAAACAACAAAAACAAAACAAACATAAACAATTTGAAACCTTTCACATATTTAGATGGGTATACATAAATATAAATAAATACATGCATAATTCAAGTAGGTAATTAAACTACTATGAAGTAAATTTTCCTTTTAAATGAAATTTAAATTTGAACTATTTGGTTATTGCTAAAATCAGTAAATGTCTACAAATGAATTTGATTATAAGACTTTTAATAATCTTTTAGGTGAATTTTACAAAATAAAGAAAAGAGTTTTGCAAAACCGTCCACTTTCGAATAAGGATAGTAAAATAGAAGAATACATAAATTTGCTAATATCATCCTATAATAATATTCTAGTATATTCAAAAATTCATATTGATCAATTGTCCGGCCGTTTACAAGAGGAAATAAATAGTAAAATAATAAAAAGCAGGGAAATTTTACTTAGGTGTTTTTTAAAACTAGAATGCAAAACCAAAATTCCATTTGGTAAAGATTTATTTGAGATAATACAGAAAGACATTTTGGTAGAAGCAGCATCTGATACTGAAGCAAGCGATAGGGACTCTGAAGCAGAAGTAGAAGTTAAGGAAGAGATTATCACTGCTAGAACATTCCATAGTACAAGTAGGGTAAACATGGCGTCCATAGAAGAAAAAACCAAATTTATTTCAATGTGCTCTAACATTATTCGTGAAAATTATGATGGGAAACCACAAACGTTGAATTCATTTATTGATAAAATTAATTTGATTCAAGAAATAACTGCAACTAATTTAACTGGTTGCTTTATTTCTTTTATAAAATCAAAATTAGACGGAAAAGCAAGAGAGGTTTTACCAGAGAACATAACAAGTATTAAACAAATAAAAGACTCACTAAGAAATAAAATAAAACCAGATAGTTCCAAAGTTTTATCAAGCAGGATTGCAGCACTACAGGTTAAAAACAATAACTACGAAGATTTTTCCAAGAGTGTTGAAAGTTTAGCAGACGACTTACAGCGTTCTTTAACAATAGAAGGCGTAACGAGGGAAAAAGCCCAAGAAATGGCAATAGAAACTATAAACATTTGTAGGAAAAATGCCAAGTCGGACATGATAAAAGCGATTTTAGCCTCGGCAACTTTTAAAGAACCGAAGGACGTAGTAGCAAAACTACTTACAGAAGAAGCTACAAACGAAATAAAGGAACGTCAGGTGTTATCGTTCCGAACGCCAAATAAAAATACTCACAATAGATCAGTTAGTAACAATGAGCAGTTTCGCAATAATCCCAACCGTAACAATAATTACGGAAATTCTCGTGGTTCCTATTCTCGCTATAGAAACAACAATAGTTATTTCAACAATAACAATAATAGGTTTCAGCGTAGTTATCGCGGTAATCACAGATACCAACCCCCGACAAACGCATACCAAAGAGCTGCTGTTAGGACTTTAAACGTGGAGTCCCCTCAACGACCGTCGTTGAGGGAGGAAAAAGAAGAACATCCGCAACAGTAAATCTAACAAATAATATTTCACAAACGTATATCTATACGTTAAACCTCACATATTCTGATTTCATTAAAGTAAATTGTACTGACACAAAACAAACTTGCACCTTTCTCGTCGACACACAAGCAGACATTTCCCTTATCAAAATTTCTTGTCTTAATCATGATACTATTTTTAATAAAAACCAAGTAATAAGCATCACTGGAATAACAGATAATCCAATTTTAACGTTAGGTACAATATGTACAAATTTAATTATTTCAAACCAACTAATATCTCAAGTGCTTCATATAGTCAGCGATGACTTTAATATTCCTGCTAACGGCATATTGGGAAAAGACTTTCTAAAAGACAATAAATGTAAAATTAACTACGAAAACATGGCTATATCTGTTACTATCAGAAATACTAGAATAAATATCCCAATACAACAGGGGACAACAAATTTTTCTTGTATAATACCTCCCAGGTGTGAAGTATTCAAAATATTTAATTTAAGAAACATAACAGAACCCATGTTTATCGATTCCCAAGAAATTTGCGAAGGCGTGTTTGTAAGCAAAGTAATAATCGATTCGAACAACCCTATCGTACAACTTATTAACACAACTGATGAACTCAAATGCATAAGAAATGACAAAATCAAATTGGAAAAATTGAGTAACTTTTATATATATTCCATTAATGAAAATAATATTGATACTGAGCGTATAGCTGAATTAAAGGGAATTTTACAAAATCAAATGCCAACTGAAGTTAAAGATAGCTTGTTACCTATTTGTGAACAATATGCAGATATTTTCTGTTTAAAGAACGATAAAATGACAATAAACAATTTTTATGAGCAGGAACTTCAATTAATAGATAAATCACCAGTTTACATAAAAAATTACAGACTTCCGTATACCCAACGAGATGAAATCGACAAACAAGTTGAAAAGTTATTAAAAAATTATCTGATTGAACCTAGCATATCGAATTACAATAGCCCTCTTATATTAGTTCCGAAAAAGAGTACCGATAATAAAAAAGCGTATCGAATGTGCCTAGATTATCGAGCAGTAAACAGAAAATTACTCGCAGACAAATTTCCTCTACCACGCATAGACGACATCCTAGATAAATTAGGTAGGGCGAAATATTTTTCAATACTTGATTTGTTTTCAGGATTTCACCAAATCCCTATACAGCCAGAATCACGTAATATCACAGCATTTAGCACCGACAAAGGATCTTTTCGCTGGAAAGTGCTACCTTTCGGGCTGAATGTGGCACCTAACTCCTTTTCTAGAATGATGTCAATTGCATTTTCGGGTATTAATTCAAATAAAGCTTTTTTATATATTGACGACATTATAATTATCGGTTGCAGCAAACAGCATCATATTAAAAATATACAGGAAGTTTTTGAAACATTAAGGCGGTACAATTTGAAAATAAACCCTTTTAAGTGCAATTTTTTTCGACCAAAGGTCACATTCCTAGGGCATAAATGCACAGCCAATGGTCTTTTACCGGATGAGTCAAAAATAACGGCAATAAAAAACTATCCAATTCCATTTGATAAAGATTCTACCAGAAGGTTCGTGGCATTTGCAAATTATTATCGTAAATTCATTCCGAATTTTGCAATTATAGCAGCACCACTAAATAGAATGACGAGGAAAAACATCCAATTTAATTGGACCACAGAATGTAAAAACTCATTTGAAAATTTAAAATCAGCATTAATGAACCCTAACATATTGCAATATCCAAAGTTCTCAGAACCATTTTTAATCACAGTAGATGCATCTAAATCAGGATGTGGAGCTATACTCAGCCAAAATTTTCATGGTAACGATTTACCAATATCTTTTGCTTCAAAAACATTTACTCAATCTGAATAAAAAAAACCGATAATTGAATTAGAATTGCTTGCAATTCACTTTGCAATTAAACAATTTCGTAAGATCGGATCACAAACCCCTAGTATATCTTTTCAATATGAAAGACCCATCATCAAAACTAACCCGTATACGGTTGGAACTCTCGGAGTATAATTTTGTAGTAGAATATATCAAAGGAAAAGATAACGTAGGAGCGGATGCTCTTTCGAGAGTCGGAATTAATGAATTAAAAAACTCAGATAACCAAGTACTGGCTATGACAACACGTTCGATGGCTAAATTGCCAGATAACAAGAAAAATACCATACAACACGAAATAGAAAAACAAAACATTCCCAAATAAAAAGTCTTCGACAAGTTTTCTTATAACTTTAACAAGAATAGTTCAAAAATAAGAACAGAAATAATCACTAGTGAAGAGAAAATTAAAATATTGCGCATCAATTTATATAAAAAATTTAAAAAACTGTTTAATATGGATTTTGAGATTATAAACGAAACAATTAGGCTAGACTATTTGTTTTCGAGGCTACAACTGAAAGCCGATAACCACAACATTCATAGTGCAGAATTACCAAAAAATGACATACTTTTTACAATTTGTTCAACTGAAGACTTTAAAAATTATGGTAATAAGTTTCTTAAAAATTTGGAAATAGCCTTAACGGATCCAATCGAAGTAATACTAGACGACGACAAAAAACTAAAACTCATGCAGATATACCACAACGACCCTATTTTAGGTGGTCACTGCGGACAAAAGAAATTGTATGCAAAAACCAAAACAAAATTCTAGTGGAAAAATATGACGAGGGACGTAGCAAAATTTGTTAGGAGTTGTCCTAAATGTATTTTAAATAAAGTTAAGAACAAAAATATAAAAAAACTAATTTTTACACCAACTCCACTCAAGGCTTTTCATTTAGTTGTTTTAGACACAATCGGTCCATTACCACAATCAGCGTACGGAAACAAGTATGCACTTACTTTAATGTGTGACCTTACGAAATATTTGGTTACAATATCAATCCCTGATAAGTCAGCACGGACTGTTGCGCGTGCAATATTCGAAAATTTCATATTAGTCTACGGTAAAATGAATTCCATAAAAACAGATTTGGGAACTGAATTTAAAAACGATATATTCATGGAACTTTGCAAAATTTTTAATATTGATATAAAATTTTCTACAGGGTATCACCACCAAACGGTAGGAACTGTAGAGCGAAACCATCGTGTGTTCAACGAGTATGTCAGAGCATATTTGAACGAAAATTTGACTGATTGGGATACTTACCTCAAATATTTTACTTTTTTTCACAATACGTCACCCAATACAGTTTTTGACAACAAATTTACTCCCTACGAATTGGTATTCGGTAAAAAGTCAACAATGCCAAATGAAAAAAGTACTGAGGTAGAGCCAATTTATAACATTGAAAATTACAGTAGAGAAGTTATATATAGACTAAAGAAATCGAATGAATTAGCACAGCAATTGATCAATAAACATAAGCATCGAAATAAGAATTATTATGACCAATTTTCCAAACCATTAGACATAAAAGCAAATGATACTATTCTATTACAAAAAAAACCATACGAAAAGCACAAGAGCATATACGATGGTCCTTATCTAGTAACGAATGTGGATGGTACAAATGTAACAATTATGCATGAACTAACAAAGAAAAGAAAGACGGTTCACAAAAATAGAATAAGAAAAATGTAAACAAAATCAAATACGTATCAAAAAAAAATATAACAAAAAAAAACCATTAATATAACAATTAAAACAAAATTTTTTTTTTCAAAATCTAACTTAACCATGATGAGACAGGCAGGCTGAACAATTGGAGGAAGGCGCTTCCTGGTGGGCCTTTGGCTTACCAGTCGAAGGGGTGGTGTCTGGTGGGTACTATCCCCTGATCCCAATTGTTCCGCTGTGTTTGTTATATAACAAATTTTAATAAACGTGACATTTTTCATAAAAATAAAACAAAATTTGTAATGTTACAATTTGAAATGCTACAATAACTTTATTAATAACTAATAATAATAACATGTTATGAAAGAAAAAAACATAAAATTTATATTAAATTATAAATTTGTTTATTTAAAAACAAAACCTTTTAAAAAAAAAAAAAAAGAAAAAAAAACTTTTTTGGAATTAAACCTAACAAAAATAATATATTATTAAACTAAATTTGTAGAAATTGAAAACAAATAAGATGAATATAAGCATTTTGTTAGATATGCACATATGTAGAATATCACAAAACTTTATTATAATAACGTCGTTATACATATATAACAACAAAAACCCAAAATTTAAATTAAATTAAATATTCATATATTTATTTAAAAACAGAATTTGAAAAAAATATAAAATTTATACCTTAAATAATCTAGGGTAAATATATACTCATATAGAAGAAAAGAAAATTAATTAAATAATATCAAAATAAATAGAAGCACATTGAACAAAAACTTTTTATTAAAAATTAAACTAAATTTTTCTACAAACAAACAAAACAAAAATAAGAAATAAATTTTTATTATTTTTTTTGCAAAATCAAACACTTAACATTAAAAATATTTTTAGATACTTACACATATATAAAAAAAAAAATCAATCAAACTTTGTAGAAAATTAAAACAAAATATAAAATTTTTTTTTCTTTTATATATTGTTGGAAAATGCTGAATCTAACGAGACTGATCACCTCGGTTTGATTCAACATTTTTTTATAAAAAGGGAGGTGCATAGGTAGGTGGCCAATGCTTATGTTTCCAAACTTTAAGAACAAAATACAAATATTTTCAAATTAAAAACACAATATAAAATTCTTCAAAAAAAAAAAAATATAAATATTCTCAAGTCTTATTAAATTATAAGTTATAATTAATTTATATTTTTTTCTTTAAAAGAAGGGAGGTGTAGTGGCAGCACTGTCACTTACTACTATTTAAGCAACTACGTGTCGAATTAGTGAGTAAGAAAAATGAATAAATAAAATCACTCTTAACATACCATCCAACAAGAGCAGTTGTTTCTTCTTTATACTACACAGACACGATGACGTTGCTTGGATTTGCCAGTATATATTGTTGGTATTAAATGGTTGGGATGTTATATGTAATGAGTATACATATACCGATCCAGAAGAAATAATAATCCTCGCAGGTTCAATAGCGCACAGTTTTATTATAATTTCAGATTTCGTTGATATTTCTGACTATGTTAAATTTACAAGCTTTACAAGCAAAAATCCAAAGTATGCATGAAACTTTACGTTTATTTAAAAGGTGTGCGCTATGACATCTTAATCTGCCAGAGTATCGATGAGAAAAAGAGCTTATCGTAGCGGAAACAGTTGCAACTTCACTTGCATCGTGCGCAAACGATCAAGCAAAGAAGATAATGGGAAAGAAAAAGATGTACAAGCATGGGTACAGAGAACTGAAGTACGTTGACAACATTGGTCGGTACTTTTACAAACTAACAAAAGTACTCATTTTAATTATTACTAAACACAGTTAACTATTCAGATATCTCTGAGAAAGAAAAAATATGTTAAATAAAGGCGCGAAGTATCAGAAACATATATGCTTTAGCGATTTAAAAGAAAAACAAGTAAGAGTGCTATATTCGGCTGTGCCGAATCTTATATACCCTTCACCAATGCATATACATATATGTGATTCGCAGAATATAATAAGCCTGTATATCCTTTGTTAATATCCTTTGATAATACTGTAAGCAGTATGTGTGCATGTTTTATCATTACTTTTTTTCTCACTGAGCTTAAAAGGAATCTAAAATGAAAAACAAATCACATATTTTTTACTTCTAAATACAAATGCATTTTTAACATACACACATATATGTACATACATATATATATAAATTAATATGTTTTTGTACATTTTATGTACTACTTTTTTATGACTTTTTTTTTTTTTTTGGAAAATGTACCTACTCTGTGCAAATTATTCGAGAAATATGTTTAAATGAAATATGTAGAAATATGTAGCTATTATACATATTAGGTACATATGTATATATGTACTTATATTATCCAATCAGCCTAACAGAACGTATCAGTTTATCGATTTCGAGAAGGCTAAAACAATATTCATTGTTCTAACGTAGGGCTAGTTCAAATAGTAATTATGTAAGTTATTTATTCTTCGTTATTGACCTATTACATAGGTACTTATGTATGTATGTACATATCAAAAAACACCTCATAGAAGGGAAAGTTATTTTACTGGTGACAAAATACTTTTTAGCGACGGCTCATTTCAATTATGTATACAGTATTTTTCGGTTAATTGACCCTACGGTTAATTGGTTTCCACGCTTAATTGAACCACATAATCGGGCAAAAAAATATTGCATACGAAAACACATGTAAATTTCCTCGGATAATTGAACCCGGTTAATTGATTTTCCCGCTTAATTGGTTCAAAATTCATGTCATCAAAAATAAATTTCCTCTTACTTTTACCCGGTTAATTGCAAATGAATTGTTTTTTAGTTTATAAATTTAATTTTTTTGTAAAACTAATGTGCACATAAATAGTGCATTTAATAGTAAATATGTACCTACTTACAATAATAAATACCTGCGTATACACATATATGTACATTTTTTCTGTTACTTGCATTTTTTTCGTTTAAGGTAAAAAAAAATTATTTTGAAAAACTTAAAGTGCACATATGCGATTTCTTTTAATTCATTAGTAGTTCCAATTATGCGGATTCTTGTAATTGAACGATTTGTTCAATTAAGCGGGTATCGGCTAATTGGTTCCCCGGTTAATTGAACAAAAAGTTGTGCAAATTTTGATGTGCAATTAACCGAAAAATACATATATACCTATGTACATATATATATATACACAAATGTATATTTAGCGTGTAGTACCTACACCTGTATCATACCATAGCGTTTTAATTTACTTTAGCAAAAATAAAATTTCGGTTCTGATTTTTGATTACATACATATATACAATTTTATAACCCTTTCAGAAATAAATTTAAAATAAATAAATACTCCAGTATTGAACTGAGGAATCGCTCACAATAATCCAACACACGACCCATCGTGCTACTGAGGCTAGATAGTTCTTTGTGTATATTAGTTTAAAAAAAAAAATATATATATATATATATGTATAAAATAACCTGTTTATTATTTTCAAAAATAGTTACAAGCCTATGTACATATATTTCAATTTTTAAAATGAAAAACAAATTGACAAATATATAACATTTTAAAAGATAAATACAAAAGCATTTTTAACATACATATAAATACATCAGAGTATATTTTTGTAATCATCAGTGTGCGACATTTTTTTCCACAGAGTTTACTTGTCTGGTACGTATAGTGTTCTAAAAACGATGTGTGTGCATACATACATATTTATGTTTATAATGTGCTTTGGTGAAAAAAAATTGAAATTTTTTATGTGTGTAGAATAGTGCTTGGTATCAGAGCTGCCGTTTTTTGTTATTTCTAACCAAAATTGGTAATTTTATTTTTCAATGTGAGATGCGAATATTTTTTCATTTTGGTTAGTTGTTTTCGTTTGAATATTTTTTAACTATATATATAACTTGTTAAGCTTTGAAAACAATTTTTGAAAATTTTTAATTACCTGTTCATAGTACGATTGGGTCCCAACACTGTCAACACCTCTCCGTACTACTAAATGATCTGCTCTGTGTTATCAAAAAATATTCAATGATTCACATCTATCTAGACCTGACAACTTTCAAAGCAAAAATGGGATGAACGAAAAAACTTTCGAACAACTTTTTTATTTCGTACAAAATTTATTATCATTGCCACATAGTTCTGCTGCAGCCGAAAGAATGTTTTCACAGCTTAATTTAAACAAAACCAAATTTCGTAATAGTCTTGATTTTAAAACTATTAACAATATTATCCAATCGAAACAGTTGTGCAAAAATCAAAATGTTGCCCATTATTTATGGTCTGCCAAAGATATGAATTGAAAATTCGTATATAATTTCTAATCTCAATACTGTGAATTGTAAATCTATTGATTTTTTGATTAAAAGAAAAATTTTGTAAAACAATTACATATTTTTCTGAAGTACAAATATTGCTTATTTTAAATAAATAAACACTTTAAAAAGTTTGTTTAAATTTAAGTTTCTTGTTATGTTTTTCACTTATTAATAAGAAATTTATTAATATGTAAAAACAATTTCTTTTTTTCCTTTCTTATTATTTATAAATGTGCAGTACAAATATTGTTTATTGTAATGATCCTATTCAAAAAAAATTTTAATTTATAAACTTTCAATCAAATGAATTTTGTATAAACATTTGGCAGGTTTAACTCTTATAAAAAAAAAACTATTTTTACGAATAAGGGCTCAAATAAACAAAAACTGATTTCAATTTAAGTTTCTCCTTTTCATTTACTATTAGTATGATTTTTTTTTTTTGTTTTCTTGTTTTGCAATTATTATTTAACTATGTATAAAATGCAAATAAACTGTATGTAATGCTACTTTAAATAAATATAAATATTTTTTGTTAATAAAATATGCATTTTAAATTTGGTTATTTTTTCACATTTGGTAACTTTTTCAAAATATTTGGTTGTAATATTTTTTTGGTCGTGGCAGCACTGCTTGGTATGTTAAAAGCAAATAACGATTTGAATGTGTGGATCTTTCAAAAGCAAATGCCTTGTATTTTTATACACACATGCTTAGATGTGTGACAAAAAGGGGTTTGTACAAAAAAATACGTAAAGTTATAATTAAGTTAATATACATTCAACACTAACAAGCCTCTGTAGCACAATGGTTAGTGGGTAGAAGTATAGTGAGCGACTCCTCAGTTCAATACTGGAGCACAAAGTATTTATTTTAAATTTATTTTTGAAAGGTTTATAAAATTGTATATATGTAATCAAAACTCAGAACCGAAATTTTATTTTTGCTAAAGTAAATTAAAACGCTATGGTATGGTGTAGGTACTACACGGTAAATATATGTGTATAAAGTCGAATTCGGATAAGAACGCACTGTTTATATGTAAAAAACGCTTAATTGAAAATAAAAATTGTTATTTATATTTATTATTTTTGATCAATCTCAAAGCACTTGCTTGCATTTGCTTAAAAGAAAACCTGCTGATTGAAACATATTTTGTTTAGAAATAATCTAATTTATATGAAACAAACATCCCAAAAAGGAAAAATGTTTAATTTCTGGTATGTAACAAAATACTTACTTGTCGAATACGAATAAAAATATATTAAAATAAGCAAATAGTCGAAAAATCGAATACGAGTATTCGTAACATTACTAGTACGTAGGTACATACATAAAATAAAGATAATGGAAATTTTTTCAACATCCATCGACAGCTTCTATTATTTATTCATGGATAGCTCAAATATATTTATTAGATCAACATCAAGCTTAGTTAGAACTTTAAAATTCAACAAACATTAACATTTTCAACACAAATACTTACATATATATGTAATGCTGCTTCTGTGTGTATAAATATTATTGTTTGCAAGTATTTTAAATACCCTGCAGTCGCCGTAGCTAGCGAATGTCTAGCTATTTCGCGAGCTACCAGTCATTTCCTCTAACTACCAGCCTAACAACTAGCAATGCACTCGACTGACGATTTGAACATACGGATGACATTGACGGTAATCACTTGACGCGATCAGACCGATGAGATCACTGGTGAGCAACTCCCAACTATTTCTCTAGTCAAAATGTACCAGTTAGATCAACAATGATATTTCCTAAATGAAAATACTACAGAAATTTAATTTTTTTTTGATACATATTTGTTTATTTATCAAATTTCTTTTTCAATAGTTATAAAATATTCAATTAATTGTTCTTTTTCTTTGTTTATGCAACGTTTTAGTTGACTTCTGCTCATTTTACCTTTAAAAACACTTTTTTTACATGTATATGTGTGAGAGAGTCAAAGGCGAACTCTTGCATTACTTGTGGCCACTGTAGTATTTAGTCGGATTTTCGTTAGGGAAATACTTAACGATTTCGATTAAAATTCTACTTTTAAAAATGCAGGGTATGCCCTTTTTATGAAAACATTCAGGCATACATACATATATATATATACATATATATAATTATATAATATATATTTGTACGTATGGTTGGGCGCATGGGCAATAATACAAAATATTTATTTTGTTTTTCTACCGTAAGACATTTCTGTATTATGTCTGAAGTTATACCTATTTGATGTTTACAAGTTTTAAATTGAGTTTGTGAAGAGAAACATTTTTTTAAAAAATTTAATTATTAAGTAAGTATTGCAAAATCAGGTAAACTTCGTTAATACAGTCTTTTTCGGTTAATTGCACATCAAAATTTGCACAACTTTTTGTTCAATTAACCGGGGAACCAATTAGCCGATACCAGCTTAATTGAACAATTCGTTCAATTACAAGAAACCCGTTTAATTGAACAATTTGTTCAATTACAGAAATCACGCATAATTGGAACTACATACTAATGAATTAAAAGAAATCGCATATGTGCACTTTAAGTTTTTCAAAATAATTTTTTTTTACCTTAAACAAAAAAAAGGCATGTAACAGAAAAAAATGTACATATATGTGTATCGCAGGTATTTATTATTGTAGGTACATACTATGTACTATTAAATGCACTATTTGTGTGCACATGAGTTTTACAAAAAAATTAAATTTATAAACTAAATAAAAAACAATTCATATATTGGTTTTACAAAAAAAACATAAACTTGAACACAAATTTTTTCACAAATGATGTCAATAATGTATGTGCAAAAATGCCAGATTATTTTTCAATAATAATGCAATTAACCGGGTAAAAGTAAGAGGAAATTTATTTTTGATTACATGAATTTTGAACCAATTAAGCGGGAAAATCAATTAACCGAGTTCAATTATCCGAGGAAATTTACATGTGTTTTCGTATGCAATATTTTTTTGCCCGATCATGTGGTTCAATTAAGCGTGGAAACCAATTAACCGTAGGGTCAATTAACCGAAAAATACTGTATTATTTTTAGTTCAATAGATAAATATAATTAACATGAAAAATTTAATAAAATTTACAAGATAAATAGTGTTTTATCACGTGCAGATCTTTAGTCAATTAAAAATGATTACGAAAACATTAAGAATAGTCTAAACGACATTGTTAAGACATATTTTTACAAATCGAAACTTTCAAATTCGTTACAAAATCGAAGTTTTTGGTTTGATGGGTAACTTTGTTTTATATTTATACGCACATTTTTACATACATATGTACATACATATGTTTGCCTTATGTTGGCTTGTTACTTTCATTTCAGCACGGATTTAAAGTTGATATTGTTATATGTACATATTGATATAATTGCTATGTAGGTACCTACATATGTATGTATGTATATTGTTATTTGTTACACACATAATTACCTATTATTTTAACTGTAGGTAATAATTTGATATTTGAAAAGTCAACACTATTTTGAGTTAGCTTAAAGCTTAGTACATATCTACATACCTACTTGCTTAGATGAAAATTCAAATTACTAGGGGGTTTTTAAAAACACATACATATGTACATACATATGTATGTAGCTTTTATACATATTAGTTACATACATATGTACTTACTTAGATTATCCAATCAGCCTAACAGAACGTATCAGTTTATCGATTTCGAGAAGGCTAAAACAATATTCATTGTTCTAACGTAGGGCTATTTCAAATAGTAATTATGTAAGTTATTTATTCTTCGTTATTGACCAATTACATAGGTACTTATGTATGTATGTACATACATTTCAAAAAACACCTCATAAATGAAAAGTTATTTTACTGGTGACAAAATACTTTTTAGCGACGGCTCATTTCAATTATGTATATGTATATATATATATATACATATGTATAAAATAACCTGTTTATTATTTTCAAATATACATAGTTACAAGCCTATGTACATATATTTCAATTTTTAAAATGAAAAACAAATTGACAAATATACAACATTTTAAAAGATAAATACAAAAGCATTTTTAACATACATATAAATACATCAGAGTATATTTTTGTAATCATCAGTGTGCGACATTTTTTTCCACAGAGTTTACTTGTCTGGTACGTATGTATAGTGTTTGTGTGCATACATACATGTTTATGTTTATAATGTGCTTTGGTGAAAAAAAATTGAAATTTTTATGTGTGTAGAATATTGCTTGGTATGTAAAAGCAAATAACGATTTGAATGTGTGTGATCTTTCAAAAGCAAATGCCTTGTATTTTTATACACACATGCTTAGATGTGTGACAAAAAGGGGGTTGTACGAAAAAATACGTTGAGTTATTATTAAGGTAATATACACAAAGAACTAACAAGCCTCAGTAGCACGATGGGTCGTGTGTTGAATTATTGTCTCTGACACATATTCAATGCGCGTGACCCCGTATTCAATACTACTGAGGCACCTAGTGTATTTATAAATTTATTTCTGCAATGAATATATATATATCTTCATTTATTTGTATATATATCCATTTCAGAATCGATACTTTTATTTTTGCTGATTTTCAATACGAAGCATCCTTAGAAAAATCCCTACATTTTACTTTAAGAAACAATTCTCTAGCTCTTCTTGTGTCTTCAGAAAATGGATTTCACGTACAGACAGACGGATAGACGGACAGACGGACAGACGGACAGGGCTCAGTTAAATTTTTTAATTATAAGGATCCAGTATATATATACTATATGGACCTCATATAAATATTGTGGAAATTACACACGTAATGACAAACCTATAAATACCCTTACCATTTTTGGTGAAGGGTATAAAAAAACAATGTTTTTCTATATATTGGTGTGGACTAAAAATTGATGCCGTAAGATTTCTTTTTATTATCTACCGTGGACAAAGTATCTGAATATAATAGATTAATATTATTATATCCGAGAATATTTTTGTGCGGATTAATTCATAACTGGGAGTTGTTGGTAGATCTTGTAATCTGGCATCTCAAGTTGAACATAAGCTTTCAATATCCAACTTCATTGATTTGTAAGCCTAGACGTTAACCTGCCGTAAGTGTTATAAATAATGACTAACTGTTATAATAGGATTATTGACATGCATAACCATTGCATACAGTTAGGCATGGAAAGATAAGTTGATTACCGATGTAAACAATAATATCTATGCAAGTAACAGCGATAAGAGAAAATACATAATTATAATGTTAATAATAATAATAATGATAATGAGACTTAATATAACCAAACAAGAATAACAATATAATGTCACTATGATTCCGAAAAATTAAAATAATAAATAAATATATACCTCATTATTCCCTTAAAGCGTATGAAACTACTATTTAAGATCAATTAAAGCGTAGGGTGTTTTTTCATAAGAATGACTGTTACAAATTATTTCTTAAGTTGTTAACGTTGAATTAAAAGTTAGCTTTACATTTATTTTTGATTTAATAATAAAAGACATACAAAACCAATAATAGTTTAAGATCTATTTTTAATTTTGAAGAAACTACTTCAATTTGCAGATAAAAACTATGCGTTACAAATTCAAAAAATCCGTTAAAAGTATCGAGTAGTATTGAGTACCCAAATGAAAAGTATTGAATATTATTGAGTAATGAAAAGTAGTAGAATTTGCCAGCACTATTCTAGAAGGCCTCTATAGTATAGAGGCTCTATACTCCTTCTATTGGATGAACAAGAACTGCTCGCCGCATTCCATACTAATTTCTATTTTACACAAGATGTCATTGCGGGGTAGCACTTCCCCATTCATTTCGTTCCGAAATTATTTAAATAGGCCTTAAAATAAATTTCAGAAAAGGTTGTTGGCCATAGCAGAAAGCTAATATTGAATAGTTTTTAATAAAGTTACATATGTATGCTAAAGGGTATCAACTAAATAATATCTAAAGGTTAAGAAAATAAGGAAATACCTACTTCAGAATATAAAATTTAAATTTAATTCTTTTAAGAAAACATACAAAACTAATAATTATTTCATGCCTACATTAGGTTTAAAAACTCCCTTCTTCGACGCCTGGCGCTTCGAGACTACCTGGTATATTATTGTACCATGTTATAATCCAACAAAAAAGTAAGGCTTAGCGTTCCCAGTGAGAATATCTTAGATCTGGTCACATTGTCACTATTATTACTGAAAAACGTTGTTTTAAAAAAGTTAACTTATATGAGGGGTACCTTGATTATGGAACACATTTTAATTATCTAAGTTTTTAACTTTTTTAGGCTTTTCACACTTGCCTACATTTTGCGGGAATGCATGGAAGATGTTGAAAACATGAAACATGAGTTCATATCTGCAACATATATCATCATTTAACTAGTCAAAATAAAAAGAAAACAGATGTTTTAATGAAATAAAATGGATTTGGAAGAACAATTAATAATTGGATTAAATGTTAATTTGCCAGAGCAATCCCTTTTATTGAATCAGTGTATAGAATCACTAAAAAGTTTACTGGAGGAAGAAAATGACGAGAACATCGTACTGGACGGTTGCATAACCGATTCTAGAGGAATTTGGATGTTTTTAAGTAAACGAGTAATGTAAAACCAGTTTCAAATTAATATATAAATTTTATTTAAGAATCGCTACGGAACAATTTGGGAAAAAGATGTCGTAAATAACAATCAGGATTTTTTCAGGAAGCCTTTCGCGTAGAACGAAGTTTGTTTCCAACACTTGTGGAAAGGTTAAAAACCTTGCAAAAAATGGACGCAACGCTAAGGAACGCTATATCTGTATTTGCGAACTCATAATTATTATCCGAATTAAATTTATACAATTATTGCACACAACCAAATTTAATATATACAAATTCTCTTTTTAAAACACAGATTCTTTTTTACACAAAAATTCATTAAAAGATGGCTGATTACAACATTTTTAAATTTTCATTTTAATAATTCCGTTTGTTTACTTTTACAGTAAAATGCAGTAATTACTCTCCAAAATAATGTTTGCCCAAAAAAGTACGCGAACGGAAATATTTTAAAAATTCGTAAAATTGAGGCAACAGCTGATGGAAAATAAATTTATTCATCCGTACTCGATTATATACTTTTAATAACACAAATACACATTTTAATAAAATATAAGCAATTTAATTTATGTAATCTCTTCCATTTCTATTTTTTTTTATTTTATTTGATTTTACATATTTGTGTATGGTTAAATATATTCAAACTACATGGAAATTTGTTTTTGCTACTGACTATCGTAAAAATAAGTGCATTACTAAGTACTCAAGTACTTTAGAATTTTACAACTCCAAAGAATTAAAATAACAACTCCACAAACCTAAAATAACTTTTATTTTCAATTAAAAGGCATGTAGGTAATTGTTTCACAAACAAGTTCCATTTAATGTTAATTTACTGTTAGTTTTGTTTTATTTTTACTTTAATCTTAAGTTTGATAAATATTTTAGTCACAAATTGCACACTCTTTGTTTGTTTACATTTTGAATCATGTGTTTTTTTTGTTTTACTAAACTTTACTGCGAAAAATTTCTGCAGTAAAAATTTGCAAGTTCTTAGTTAAGAACTGTCACTTTACGCTATCAATTTGTGTTCTCATTTACTGTATTTTGTGTAAACGAACGTAATTTAGTAAAATGCAGTAAAGTTCATTAAAAAATAGTAAAAACTTTGCGTACTCGAACACACTTATTATTATTAAATGTCAACTTCCAGTGGTTCCACTACAATTTATTACCATTTTCTAGAGCTGACACTAAAATTATCGAAAGATGGAGACTGGAACAAAAATATTTAGGAAAATTTTATAATGATGTTGAAATATGTTGACCGTTCAGTATAATTCTTATGGGAAAATTTCGACATCTTCGCAAATTGATGGTAGATGTTAGATGTTTATATGTAAATGTGAAAAGGCTATTAAGCAAGTATTTTTTTAAGATTCTACTGTATCAGCAAATATTAATAAAATTGTTTACGTTTCATTTATTTATTCGCTGCGTATTTGTAATTTGTAATGTTTTCTTGTTTTTATAACGGTATCTGAATTCTTTTGCTTTGGAAAAAAAAGGTGCTACACCGCCTCTTCTCCCTTTAGCAGTTAGCAAAAAAATCGAAATTAAATCAAAAATATTCGGAAGTAGGCCTTTATTGAGGCCTTAACCGTAGGGTTACCCTCTGGATCTGGCCAGACCAAATTTCTTTTGTGCTTGCAATATCTTTCACAAATAAGAAAAATCCTAAAAAAGTGGTCTGTGTATTCTATCAAAAATCGATCGGGCAAATGTGTGTGTTAAAATTGCATTTTTATGTGTAAGTATATAAAATTACCCCTTTGGTCTAGCTAGACCAAGAGGTTTCTGTTTGTTTATTTAAAATAAAATACTATGTAGTGGCTGGAACATGAAATTATACAAGTGACGATATATCCTTAAAAAAATTTCCAAATGCCGATTTTCCGATCTTAGGCAAAAAATGCCGATTTTTATCAAACCAACAGACAGAACGGTAATTCCGATTTCGAACCACATTTTTGTGATTTGGCACTGATGTACTGGGATGTTAAAGGATTGCTATTGAATTATTAAAGAGACAATTCATTGGCATTACTTTAAATAATTATAATGAAAAAAATCCCAACTACCAATAAATGCCAATGCCATTGTTAATTATTTTTACCAATTGTAATGGAAAAGCAATTAAACCTATTAACTTAACTAGATACTAGCTATAATTGACAAAAATAATTGTTCATATCAGTAGCATAAGGGAATCTTATGTATTTTTGCAGATAAAGTTACTGTTTTGATTAAAATAAAATAAATAACGCAAAAACTGTTATGATAACTCAAAAAATTGTGAAATTAATAATTTTTATCGTAAAAATGAAAAAAAATATACAAAAAGGTAGCAAATTTAAACAGAAAGTTAAAAATTTATTAAAACTGTTTGAAGCCATAATAATATTTTTTTTTTCTGCATAAAAATCAACAAATTTTGCATGAAGAGAAAATTTGTGAATAATTGCAATAATTTTATAAAACACATAATTTTGATTAAAAATTACTAATATTTTAAGGAATGAAAAACAAGGTAAAAATCGCGACAACGGCGAAAATTCGAATTGCTGAAATTTTAAAATCTGTAGAACACTGTAGGCTGACTTCCAAAACGTTAGTATACAAAGTTTGTATACAGTATTGCTACTGTATTTAAATCACATCCATATGCAAAGTTCGGAAACAATGCAACAACTATAAAACCGATGCCTTGTTTGCTCTCTTACTGCGTTAAAAATACTATGCGGCGTCGTTTTGAAAGGGTATACATTGTATAATTATTGTACTGCGGCGTTATGAAATGTGATGCTTTGTTCAAACACAAAGCAATTGACGTTTTGGAAATCAGCCATACTGTTTAAAATGTTAAAAAAGTCATGCAAAAAGATCAAAAACTTACGAAAAGTTTTGAAAAACTCTAAAACCAAGCATTTGGGGTTAGTTTTACACGAAAAGCAGTCCGCTACTACTCTGCTGTAGACTTTGCTGATTTGCAATTTTTATATCCACTTCAACATCACCCAGAATTGGGGCAAGTATTATTTTCAGTAGGCCAACGCATTATTGTCCACTTTTTTAAATATGTATAGTACAAGTAACTTACAATGCTTTACACAAAAAGAAAACTCTAGTCAATCGCAATGTTTTGGTTTTTTAAATAATTATTAATGAAATCTTGCCATTAAAAATCAGTTTAATTTTTTAAAATAAGGATAATGCAAAAAATTACATTAGCGTTATTTAATACTCAGTGCCAAAGAAATTAATTTATAATATTCAAGCTGGCGTTTACCGCTATGCTTGAATTCTTAGAACTATCCCAGTAAAAAAATTTCATGTTTTTTGAAGCACTAAAGAAATAAAGCTCATTATAATTCGCTTTAAAATATGAACTTGCTAAGAAGCTGATTTCATAGCTCCACAACAATGCACGTTTTAAAGCGAGAAAGTTAGCAAATATACACACATTCAATGGGTAGTATGAATAAAAAGGATTTGCTTTTTACTTATGGCGTTTTCTTTTCTAAAATAAAATGTTACATATATGTTACATGTGATTTGGCAACATTTTTAAATGTTCCTACGACTTTTAGAAAGTGTTGCATATTTTAAGTTTACAAAAGAACATAAATGTTAGCAATAATCAATAAAGTAAAGAAACAATAACAAAATCAGCTGTTAATATAATGCTGCACTTATGCCCCTTTATGGCGTTTTCTTTTCTGAGTAATATGTTGCATTTATTCTGCCTTCTACATATCTTTCTCTTTTTGTGTTGAACATGTAACATTTCTTTTCTTTTTAAGGGTAACATCATGAGAAAAGAACTCGTTACACTTTTAAAATAGCACATATTTTGCAGAAAAGAACAGAAAGATATGTAGAAGGCAGAATAAATGCAACATATTACTCAGAAAAGAAAACGCCATTAAAGATTTGTTTTAAAACTCAAAATTCTGGATAATATTGGATATAAAAGTAAGAATTTTTGGGTTTAAAACAAATTTTTAAGTAAATAGGAAATACTTTTTTTTATTCATACTGCCCAATATCATATCATCATACACTTATAATTAATCGGATAACTGCTGTGTTTGCATGTTTTATTAGATGCCAAAAATCGCTTTTGTGAGCAAAAATGTAGTACTCCAAACCGGGAACTCGCCATACAAAAATAAGCAGCGATATCAGCAGGTTTGTCAGCGCTCCTTTTATTCTGTAATAGTAGAAACCTGCTTTATTTGAAGCAGTTTTTTTACTGGGATTATTCTATAATTAAAAATTATTACTTTACTTAAATTGACATTTAGGCAGAGAATTTGTTGTAATTCAAGTCTTATTATATTATTTTATTACTTGGCGTTTTTGGCTTTTGGGTTTTTAAGAAATAAAAACAAATTATTATTAAGAAAAAAACTTTTAATTTAATTCATTTTACAAAATAATGAATTGAGTTAAAATTTTAGTGAATTCGTCTTGAATTAAATATTTTGAATCCATTAACTTCATATAAATAAAAAAAATTAATTAAAATTTGAATGCATTATCGATGATTTAAAGGAAAGGAATTGTGTTAATACACGTTATGCATTGTATATTAAGTTAGAAAAAGGCACCTACTCAGCAATTGTGGCCTCAGTTCTGTGCCCTGCAGTAAAATGTCTCTGGCTGAAGTCACTAAGCCCTGATTTCGATATAGCAACTAAATCCAAGGTTGTAAATATTGCAAAGGGTGCTGTGATTGCAATGGCAAGCGAGGGAGATCAACTCATACCAAGTTCATCAGAACCAAATATATCAAGATACTTTAATTTTTCAATTATTGGTAAAACATTCCCCATTGTGTAAAATAACTGATTTAATTGCTATTATTTTAGAAAATGCTGAAGAACAACTATGTGGTACAGCTTTATCATCCGAAACTGCTTAACAAGTACCCCATAATTAAAAAAAAAAACTTTTCTAAAATACAATGCCCCTTTGCCATCGTCAGCTGCCGTTGAAAGAATGTTCTCTTATGCGTCAATGCTAAACGCCCCTAAGCGTGGGCAGTGATGCCAGGAGATTTTTTCTGAAATCCCTACGCTTATGAAAAAAAATCCCTTTTTTTCCCTACACCCGCTTTTTTTTCCCCTACATTTTTCCCTACACTACTTTTTTCAATTTTTTAAAAAATAAAATTTTATCTTTAATTTGTACATTTTCAATTCAGGTACATAAATTCAGGTTTATTTAAAAATAATACAAAAACAACATAAAAACGAATAAAAATAACGTAAAAAGTAACATAAGAATAACATAAAAATAATATAAAAAAAAGGAATACAAAAATTATTTATATAGTTCTGTATAATTCATTTTTTTGAAATGACTAGATGTGCATTCAAAACTTACACAATTAATTGCATTAGCTTGTAAATTAGATCTAATAATGCAAATAGAATTTAACATTTCATGGCTTAATTTGTTTCTTTTTTTCGTACGTACGTCAGTAACAACAGAAAAAATCCTTTCGGCGTCAGCATTGGCATGTGGCAAACTTAGTAAAATTTTTATTATTTTTGCGAAATTTGGAAAAATCAAATTGTCATTAAAATTTTTTGATTTGCAGATTTTGGACCAAAATGCTTCAACATCTAATTTAGACAATATTTGCTTTTCACATTCAGAAAAATTATATTCTAAAGTTAACCATTCTTGTGTTAGTAAACTTATGTCAACTTTATACTTATCGCATAACAATTTAAATTGATAAACACTTTTGTTATTATTTCCAATGGCCACTTCAGGATTTAAAAATTCCATTTCTTTGAAAATTGACTTATCATTTAGTGGCAGTCTTCTTTGCGTTTCTTCAAGTGCAGTCATGTAGAATTTTATACAGTCAGATTTTATCTGATGAGCACTGGTTTTTGGAAACGTTTTCAACAATTCTTCACATTCACTGCCGACATAAACGTCATCTATTGGCAATGAAACGTGAGGTGACCTTATGGCACAATCAGTCTTTAGGCATTCTTTTTTTATAAAATTTTGGCCAAGTTTAAAAAAAATTTTTGTTGATTCTGAGTGTAAAGCATGGACCAATATTTTTTTTGATTGAAAAAGTGCATTTAACGAGTTAAAATAATTCAACACATATTTCAAAAAAAGCAAGTAAGCCTTATTACACTCATTTGTAAGTTCAGCCAGTATAACATCTGCGGATTTCAATTTGTCCTGCTTAGTTGCAAATTTAAAATATTCTATTAGAACTTGCCAATTATCCAATATCCTTTCGATACATTTTTGATGGGATAGCCACCTGGTCGTTGATGTTCTTAATATTTTTCTTTTTTCTTCCTTCATCATTCCTTGGAACTCCTCCAACTGAGAACATCTTTTTGAACTGCCGGAAATGTATGTTCCCAATTGTCTTACCAAATCTTCCGGAGCTCTTGGCAACATTAGGCAAGATTTGTTTGCTATGATGGCAGCAGAGTGGCATATACATTTGATTGTTATTACGTCGGGATTATCTTTCAAAAGTCTAGACGCGAATGAATTGTTTTGTCCGACCATAACGTTAGCGCCATCGCAACACAGTCCAATGATATGATCAAAGGGAATATTGTATAATAAAATACATTTTTTAAAAAGGTCATAAAGTGCTTCAGCAGTACAATCAGCTCCCACATGAATTAACTCCAACAACTGTACAAAAGTCTTCTCTAGCTCCTCGTCATAATACCTTACAAGAAGACACATCGTTTTTTTTTGAAGAAACATCAGTGCTTTCATCCAGTAGCACAGAAAATTTATATATTTGAAGCTTTCTGATTAAATTTTCCTTTTCTTCTCTCGCTAAAACGTTTTGAATAATTTTCGAACATTTGGTTCGCCCTAATTGGCATTTTTTTATAATTGACGAATCAGGTACAATTTCTTTTAATAGCGGTATTAAGTGATCAATAACTTGAACAGCTAAATTGTGTTCAGCAAAAAAAAGGCTTAATCGGATTTCGAAATTGGCCACATCATTGTTTTTTTCCAGGACTTGTTTGTCAAAAAATGAATCCATTGTTTTGGTTTTTATTTTTGAAAGATTCTTTTTGTGCATTTGGGTATTAGCATGTTTACTTAAATCAGATTTACCGCAATTTAATATTTTGCAACAAGCCATGCATCTGCATTTAAAGTCGTCATCTTTGACCGGCTCCAGCCATCCCATTAGCTTCTCGTCTCTCAACCAACTTGAGCAAAATCGTTGTTTTCTGTATTTCTTTGATGTGTTTTCCGCATCATCGGAAGACGAATCGGACATTTTTCTAAAATTAATTATGTTTTAATTTATAATGTTTTAATGTTATTTATTACTTACAAACTTTCTTATTAAAAAGATCGAAGAGACGAGACCGGCAAAGATGGCGTACGTATGTATAAAAAAAATCCGCAAAACAAGTAAACTGCACAAAACAAAACAAGTGTTTACCTGTCATTATTATTAAAGATGCCACATATTTACTTACTTCATATTATAGAGATATTACCAGATTTACCAATTTCTAATGATACACTTAAAAAAAAAGTATATATTTTTTAATTTTAAAGTTTACAATTGGAAAATATATAATTTTTATTTGTTTTAAAAAAAAAAGTTGCAATTGAAAAAAATCCCTACAATTCGACAAAAGTAAGAAATCTTTCCCTTTTTCCCTACATGTCAAATTTTTTAAAAAAATCCCTACAAAAAGGGAAAAATCCCTACACTTGGCATCACTGAGCGTGGGTCTCTTTCTGACGAAAACTTTGCAAAATTGCTGCTGCTTAAAGTTAATAATGCGTTATAAAATTTTAGCTTAATAAATATACATACATAAATGTAGTGTGTAAATAAAAAAAATATATGTATATATGAGGAGAAATTATTTTTAGCTACATACCTTTTTATACTATCGCTAAAAATTAATTTTTGATTGTCGATCTAGAATTTTTACATACAAACGAAAGTCTTAGTCAAATGGGTATATGTACGTATTTGTTGATATTTTTATGAATTTGTATACAGAGTCTGCGACGCAAATATTGTTTTTGAACTTAATTGTACTCTGTTCGATTTTGTGGAAAATGTTGAGCAACATTGATGATTTCACTTGGAAAATATGACATTTAAAATCTGGGGGTAGATTCTGGTTCTGCGATAACGTGAAATGTAAACATTTTTCTCGTTTACATTTTGTTTCTGATTCCCGTTCTGTGAAGAAATTAAAATCTTTGCACAATGAGATAAACAAATGGAATGAAACAATTTTTTTCCCAGTTTCACAGCAAAACTGATTCTCGTTTTATGTAACTGCGAATACAAATGTCAAAACATTTTCATATGACGCGTTTTTTTTCACTTAAAATTTGTCAGCGAAAATGGGAAAAGCAGCAAAAGGCATGCGCACAAGCATAAATCAAACAGAATTTTTATTAATTTTTAGAACATAAATGTCGATATTGCAAACAATAAGTATGTAAGTATGTGCATACATATGTACATATATAGTTCAAAAATAAAAAAAATCATTTGAATAATTGATTTATGTATACATGTATGTATATACATACATATGTATATGTATTTACAGATTTGTTACTACATTTAAAAAAAATAATGCATACATTTTCAACTTTTACATATATATTATTCGCATGTACTTACATCGTAATTTATTTTTGTTGTTGCACAATTGTACAGACCCAAGCAGAGAGAAAGTTGGTGTCGGCTTAAAAAAAAATAAATTAAGAGGCGGCTTAAATTTATTTTGGAGCCAGCTGCTTAAAAAATACATAAGGCGATAGAAAATCGAAAAGTAAGAAAAACTTATTATGCAGTAAAAGTCTCGGAAACGCATAAAATTGAATATCTAACACATCTGAATAAACTCGGTCCGAAACTACAAAGCAATTAGCATATGTTATGGAATATCTAACACATTTGAATAAACTCGGGCCAAAACTAGAAAGCAATTAGCATACCAATATTTCCGACTGTACTATCGATTGAATGTTTGTACTTAAGTAAGAAAATTTCAACTAATTATAACTATTCAGGCAATTTGTTGTTATCACTATATTTAAATTACTACCTGCAACCGCGGCGTCGCCCGCCCGGCATTAAGTTTTGATTTACTACTTATAAAGTGCCCTGGAGACGATCAAAGAAGCACGTCAATCAATGCATATGTGTGAGTATCGTGTTTTTGTCGTTTACAGGGATACGTACAAATAAAATCATCAATCATCATTTTTGTTGTGACTTCGCGGCGTCTTGTGCGTTCGACACTGTTTATACACAAAATACCAGAGCATAAAATTAACAAGTATGCGTGTGCTGCCATCTTTTTACTCATTACACTTCGATACAAAACAACTGACATTTTCTTTGTCAATCGCAATTGGAGACTATCAAAATAATATATCACCAGATTATGGTTTTCATCAATCAGAGTCGACAACGTGTACATGTACCCGAAAAAGCACGACTGCACGCACACACTTAGAACGTTGATGTGTTTTTTATCATCTCCAGAGGGCACAAGAGAAAGGTTGCTCTTTGCAACATGCATACATACGAGTATGTAATTTGAAAACATATCATTTTATTAAAAAGAATAAAAAGTTTTTACCATTTGAAATTATAGTATAAAAGTGTGATTATACACTATTTTTTTATTATATTTTTTTGTCAATAAGACATTAAATAATATCTCCGATTATATATACAAATATATATATATATATTTATTCCTTATTCAACTTGTAGGATTAACTCAGTATCTGTAATGATAGACTATTAATAAAATTGCCTACTTATGTAATTCATACAATTTCTTCACCACCGCTAATTTGTTTATTTAATATTTTCTAATTTTTATTATAATAATAACATAACATAAGCTACATATGTACATATATTATATGTTGAAAAATCAACTTCAAAATTTCACCGAAGAATATATGCATGTTGCAAAAGCCGCAAAAGCAAATATATATTTGTATGCGGCCTTGCACCGCAACGAAGAAGTTCAACTTCGATCTCTGTGTATGACATTTCAAGTTGAATAACATGGATATAAAGTTACACTGCAACAGATGGAATGAAACACTTTTTCATTATATAAACGGGAATCGCATTTTGTGCAACTGCGAAAAGATATTACGTAAAGTTGTAATGAAAACGAAAATGAAACATATTTTTACATTTCACGTTATCGCAGAACCAGAATCTACCCCCTGCTGGTGTATAAATTTATTTCGCAAGTATTTTAAAATATTGCCAGAAACATTTCATATGTTTAACCACGAGAAAATAGAGTACTATTCTTGCAATATTTTTTAAGAATTTTCCACGAAAATTTTTTATACATGCATTTTACAGCATTCCGCGTGGAATACTGAACATAATACTGGGCTTTAGACTGAATTTGTTGACACATAATTTTTGATAATAGCAATTGAATACATGCATTTGGACAAGTTTTTAAATCGTTTATGTTTTACGATGTTAATCCAAATTAAAACAGAGAATCGAAAATGAATTACAATTCCTTTCCCTTTAATCATCGATAATGCATTCAAATTTTAATTCAATTCTTTTTTTGTGAAAAAAAGGAATGAATTTAAAAATTTGTTTCATGTTGAATTCATTCACACTTTAATTGAAGTAATATTTTAAGTGATGTCAATGCATTCAAGAATTTTTAATTCATGAGGAATGTTTTCGTGTTTCAATTCAATTCACATTTTGAGTAAAATTAATTAATTAAATTTTCTCTAATTCATTGTGAATTAAAACTCAGATTTGAGTCATTCTTTTACAGCTCTGGTACCCACATATCAAAAAAATTTCGATAATCGAATGTACACAGCCTGCGAAAATTCAAAATTCACCTTTTCTTTTCAACAAACCTCGTAAATGCATATTTCTATGTAATTACATGACTGGATCCGATGTCTTGAATTTGTTCTTAATCTTTCATAAAGACTTCGAATAAAAAAAAATAAAAATGCGAAGTGCTGAGGATAAAGTACTGATGCAACAGAGAAAAAATAAAATACAAGAACAATTCTGGCAGAAAAGTCTTCATGTCCATAAGACGAAAAGTAATGGCAGTGGATCAACGAATGACGGCAACACTGCGCGAAAAGCATTTTCAAATCCGGAATTATTTGCACCTATAACAAACGTTGATATCGAGCTTATAAAACATTTGCATATCATACTTATTGCAATTTCCAGTGAATTTGCAACAAGTGTCGAAAACTTAAAGAATTTTTGTTATGCAACTGCCGAAATATATTTTAAAAACTACGAATGGTATCCAATGTCAGCGACCTTGCATAAAATTTTAGCACATTCTTCACAAATACTACAAGCCTCAAGTGTGTCTCTTGGATGTGCTGGAGAAAACGCTTCTGCAGCTAGAAACAAATTCTATAAAAAGAACACATTGAGCATGATCGAATGGATTCTAGAGAGCACAATATAACGGATGTTTTTAACAGAGCAATGGATTCTTCTGATACGTTATTATCTAGTATTTGTCTGAAAAACCGCCATTAAGCAAAGAAAAGATTGCAGCTGCCAAGAGAAGTTATTGCTCTTTTAAAGATTCCTGAAATTCCTGAATTTCAATTGCCAACTACGTCAAGTGCCGTTGAAAATGATGATGTTTCCGATTGTGAAGAGGACTCAGAAATTCTATATTATTTTGATTTAGAATTAGAAATTGATAAAATGTTAGATGATTTTTGAAGTAAGATTTTGTTATCAAATACTAAATTTTACATATATAATTTAACCAAATTTTTTTTTTAGTTGGATTAAATCTTTATGGTATTGTCAGGAAATAAACACTAGCAAAAGAAGGATACTATTTTATTGATTTTCTGATTTAATATTCAATAAACTTTATTTTTTTAACTATTTATTAGATACAAATATTAAACAATAAATATTATTTGTAGCAAAATGTGTAGCAAGTAGATGTGGCAGCTCGACTTATTTTTTTTATGGAGACCTACAAGAAATTATGAAGCTTTACCAGTTTAAAGTGACTTTACCCTAAGAAGCATTATAGCCTTCTTCTGGAAAAGGGCGTGGCACTGTCTTATTGACTTGAAATTTTTACCAAAGACTTAAGAAAGCATCATAGTGAAATTATAAAACTTTATCCGTTTCCAGTAATCTTTTTCTATAGAAGCATAGTACCCCTCTACTGCAAGTGGGTATGGCTCTTGGCAGATCTACTTGAAATTTTAACTCACGTTTTTGGTTACTTCCAAAGGCATCTGTGCGAAATTTTAAAAGTCTAGCTACTTCCCGTGATTTGTTGCCTCAAAAACCTGTCATTGGGCCCATCGTGCAATGTATGGTCACAAAAAACTTTTATAATTCTCATTTGAAAAAGATACTCTTGTAGCGGCGAAAATACTTTTTTCGATACATTAAATTATTATGGGACGAAACCCAGAATGATTATTTTAATAATGGAAGAATGTTTGATGCAACCATATTTGCTTCAATGAATAATTGTTTGGTTGTGGCAGATATACTTAGTTGACATGAACAGTTTGCAATCATGTCTTTTCTCTGCGTGTGAAGTAAAAGGCTGCATCAAATTATTCATTTGTTTATATACACACTAGAAATACAATATTCATTTAAATATTGATTACAAAAAGAGATGTTAACATAGTCAAACGGGTGAAAACACAAAAGAGAATGAATTCGGTATAGCACTTGGTCATAACAAAGAGAAACATTCCATTTACTTGTTTACTTTGAATATTTATTTGCTCAATTTGCAAATGCAAAAACACACAAATGTATGGTAACAGTTACATTGTATACATGAAATATTAAATGGGTAAATGAATGTTATATGAGTAAATGAATATATTTATGGGTAAATGAATATATTTACAAAGTAGATCATTGTGTGGAAGCAAGTGTTTTTTTGAAAAATCTGTGCGCGGAATAAAGTTTTTGTTGAAGAACAAAGCAATGTGGAATTTGGGTTTGATTGTTTGTCGTAAATTTTCTATTAAAAATTTATTAAATTTGAAAATATTGTTAAAATAAATTAAATTTAATATTATAAATAAAATTAAATATTTATATTTTCTTAAAAAAAAAAATAATCCTTCTGCCGATTAATTGATTTTAATTAAAAGATTACAAAAGTTTTTGTAACTCTTTGAGTAAGGTGTGTGAATAAAGTTTGTTGATTCGAAGCAAACAGACCGATGTGATCACTAGTCAGCAAAACCAAACTATTTCGCTAGTCATAGTGTACCTGTTAGACCACTAACGATATTTCCTTAATGAAAATACTACAGAAATTTACTTTTTTTGAAGTTTCGTTTATTTATCAAATTTATTTTTGAATATTTATAAAATTTTCAGTTAATTGTTCTTCTTCTTTTTTATGTAACGTTTTAAGTTGACTTCTGCTGCCCATTCTACCTTTAAAAAATAAGAAACACTTTTTTTCTAAAAAATTTAACATTCACTGACCACGAACTTTTAATTGTACGCCAACATAAAATAATAACACTTTCATAAAAACTTTTTTATTATTTTGTTGATTTTCTTGGGAATAAGGGCACAGTTTTTTTAACTCGTAAAAAAAAATTTGATGTTGAAGGCATTAACATTTATGCATGTACTGAGTGCATGTACATGTACCTAAGTGAGAGAGTGAAAAAGCGAATTCTTGCATTACTTGTAGCTAGTGAAGTAGTTAGTCCATTTTTCGTTAGCGAAGTAACTAACTATTTGGAGTCAATTTCTACTTTTAAAACTGCAGGGTACATACATATCTACATATGAATTTATTTGTGTTGATAATTTTTTTAAATGCACTTTTAACAAACTTTATACATACATATGTATGTATAAATATAAATAATTGTACAAAATGAAAAAAAAATTCTATATTTTGCTTAATTTTTATAGAAAAGTTTACTTTTAAGCAGGGACCGAAACTGGTATGACTTTTTTAAAAAAAGTAAAAAATAATAGTTATTTTTTGGCTAATATATTTTTGGTAGAAAATAAAAGTTAAAATTTGACTGATATTTCTTCAGTCAAAAATGATAGTTTTATCAATTTTTAATCAATATTATGGCTTATTTAAAATTTTGAAATTTTCCGCGAATTTTCGCAATAAATTTATGTATGTATTTTTTTATAGGGATATTTTAAAATACATGTTCATATTATATACCTACATGGTTATGTATGCATTTGTTTATTTATTATTTTCAAAATCATAATCACCACAAAATGAATACAGAAAATACTACTAGTAATATGAATATATTCAAATAGGTAGTAAACATTCAAATAATATTGTATTCCACACATATTCATAGGAGTGCTTCACTCATTTTACTATATTTCGTTTATTTGAATGTGGTAGTATTTTTTTCTCATCAAGTAGATATATTCTCTTTTCTCTTTCGCCTTATGCATTCATTCATTTGGTTTTATTAAGAGTAAATGAGAAACACAGTGTATTCAAATCTTATGTGGAATGAAACTTTACTTATTTAAATAACATACGAATGTATTGAAACGCCGTTTGAATGTACTCATGCAGACCATTAGTGTGAAGCAGAGTAGTATAATAGCATTTCAAAGCTCCACAATGTTAAATCTTAGCGGTATTTCTGGTAAAGAGACGAGTGATGGCAGTTCAACAATATCAGCAGAAATATTTGAAGTAAATACCTTTTCTAAATGTTTAAACAGATCAGTTATTCAGCATCTGTTTTTCCCCAGTCACCATTCGAAGCTTGTAATGGAGGCTTACATACAACCGGCCTTTTCTGTCATCTGGCTGCTCTCCAAAGCGAATAATCTGATTTGCTGTTGCATTAAGTTCTTCGAGAAATTTTTGCAGCGATGCTACTTTTTGTTGGTATAGTAATGCTTTAAGGTTTTTTGTACATTCTGTGAGTATTAATTTTATGTGAGGGGATCTCTGGCGTTGCCATTCTCGTCAAACTCTCATTTTTTCTACAGAAAAATATTGATTAAACCTTTGTTTAGAGCAGCTTGTTTAACGTTTGCTTCAAGCAACTTAATAGGGTCATCTATTTCAGCAGGTGTTTTCAGCGGTACATTTTCCGAGCAATGAGCTGTCAAGTATTTTCTGTATTTCAGCCACTTAATACTTATGAATGTCATAGGTAAATCACATGCAGGTGATGATGTTGTATGTGAGAATATAGTGACAATAGTAGGCGAGTGGTCTGAAGATAAATCCAAAGATGTTTCGAAATCAATCATTTCGCTTGGTATGCCTTTAACTAATCCAAACTCGATAAGATCAGGAATTTTGTGTCGATCTGTCGGCCAATATGTTGGCTGACCACTTGAAATAACATTTAAACCCATTTTAAAAAGTGTGTCAACTAAAAACGACCATTAGAAGTGATTAAACATGACTCCCAGAACGTGTGTTTAGCATTGTAGTCGCCTGCTGCTAGCAAACGGAAGCCCAGTGTTTTAAAAATGCTCTCATACGTGGGAGGAGATAAGACAGATGAGATCTATTCTTTTACTCTTATGTTAAGGTACCCCTAAGAATTATTCTCATAATTAGTATATAAGCCAATGTCATTTAGTTTATAATACAATTAATAAATCAACTTAGGAGCTCCAACTACACAAGCTCTAAGACAAAAATAAAATAAATAAAAACTATTTTATTACATGGCGATCCTGCCAGTCTTCTTCAGCGAGTGCTACTAAACTGCACCCTGAAGAAGCAAGAGCAGCCTGCCAGTTTTCTTGGAGTGCTACTAGATTTGCACCCAGAAACAAGAGCAGAAGAAGGAGAGGGTCCGCCTGGCCAAAAGGCACCCCAGCATTAAAGAAGCAAATAAAGGTCCGCCTGGCCAAAAGGTAGCCAATGTAGGATGACATCTTCAATAAAATATCACCTCCATCAGCCAGCCAAAATCATCTGAAGAGAACCAAGAAGACAACAAAATCACCAAAATATATATATATTTACATATATTTTACTTCATATGTATTTTAAATTTAATTAATTAATAACTTTTATATTAAAAGTGGTGCGCTAAAGTCGCACACTAGGGCCAGTAAGCGTTAACCACTCGTGGCAAACATTTTTTTATTGCGTTTACAAAATAGCTCGTAGCTAAAATATTTTAAAAAACCTCATATTTACAAAAACACAAAAAAAAGGGATTAAGAAATTTAGCAATGTTACTTAAATAAAAATTAAAAAAAGTAACACTTAAAGAATAATTTTCAAAAATTCTGTTTGAATAAAATTAAACCTAAATAAGACCAACGTTTTAAAAAATTTTTTTATGTGTAAAAAAAAAAAAATTTTATGTTTATATCCTTAAGATGGATAGAAGTAAAATAAATTAATTAAAAATATCATATTTTAATAGAAATAAGAATAAATTATATTAAAAGAAAAATTTATAAAATTATTATACATAAATTTTTACACGGTCCTTTATAATGAATAGAAAACAGAAAAAGAGGGCAGGAAAATAAAAATAGAAAAACTAATTAAAGACATTAAATTAAATTATACTTATGGAATGGCATGAAATACTTAATAAAGCTAGATTAATAAAGGAAGATTTTGACCGTTCTTATAAATGCCTAAACATTGACAGACCTACAAAAGAGGAAACAATAAAAATACATTTCGATAAACTTTTAGGTTGCTTGGAAAGAATAAGAACTTTATTTAATGTGCACTACAATAGACTTACAGTTTCACACAAAACAGCAGCAGATGCATTCTTTGCAGATTTAAAAGAAAAAATTTTCAAATTGGCAGCTAAGAAAGGGGTAGAGCTTGACCTACCAACATCCATCCACGAAAATTCACCTCATAAATTCAGAACTAAACCAATAAATACTACAATGGGCCAAACAATAGTGGAATTTTTAAATACAGCCTCAAAGCTAATTCCAGACTTTGATGGCAGAGCAGAAAATTTACGTTCTCTCATAGATTCATTATCGTTACTAAATTCAATAAAAGGAGAACACGAATCCACAGCAGTATCCCTCATAAAAACAAAATTAAAGGGTACTGCAAGAAATCTTATCAACGATGAAGCAACAATAATAAACATTATAAATAAGTTGCAACAAACCGTTAAAGGTGAATCAGTAGAACAAATACTCGCTGGGTTGGTTAGACGTGTTTGCCTGTCGCTCTGTAAAGTTTTGTCATTTAAATTGTGTAAACATCATATTAAAATCAATAACTGTGTTTGAATTGATC
This sequence comes from Lypha dubia, assembly GCA_947311025.1. Classification (NCBI taxonomy): domain Eukaryota; kingdom Metazoa; phylum Arthropoda; class Insecta; order Diptera; family Tachinidae; genus Lypha; species Lypha dubia. The sequence goes on along the minus strand of OX371262.1, from coordinate 27,800,171 downwards.
TGGAGAGAATTCTTGGCTGAACTGTACAATTGGTTGTGGATTTTTGTTGTTCGTTTGCTTGGTTTCATCATTGTTCTTTCTGTGCGTCATGATATATGTACATATGTATGTACATACGCACATTGCTACGCTTTTGCTGAAACTTGTGAAATATTCCATTTTTATCCTACTGCGTATCAGCTGTTAGGATTTATATGAGTGATACTGATACTTATTGAACACAGTTTAGTGGTTTGTGGATTGGATAATATTCAGTAGCGCCATCTGTTTGTGGAGTTAATTTGTGTTACCCAGAGTTGCTAACGAATTTATCCAAGTTTGGGAAATTATCAAATAGTTCACCAAATTCTGAAAGCTTGTTTTGCACCGATATAAAATCCTTTTTAAGTCTACCAAACTTGTCTTTAAAACTTTTAAAAAATTTGTAAAACTCGACATTAATACTTTTACAGCCGGGACAACACCATTGCAATGATTTTGCTGGATCCATAAGGGCATCAGCATCACGAGCCTTAAGCCCAGTACATTTTAGGTGATAGCTTCCGAGGCATAACCAGCAAGATGTCATACGATCATTACTATTAATGGTGCAACTTACATTCTGACAAGTCATGATGAAGTATATTTCACTAAAAGTTGATCAATAATCAGATCTAAAATAAATATGTGTACGACGCGATCTCCGTACTATTCCTACCAGCAAAACGAATAAAGATAAATGCGACGAGCATAATACCATTGCGAAAACTAATGTTAAAAATATAACATCTGCAAATAACGTTTTTAACACAGGCCCTTTAGATGATACTGAAAATCTAAGTGTGTCAACTGCAAATCGAATAATATCAAATGGAATTCATCCTAGTTACGCTGAAAATCTTACATCTACTGTTCCAGTTTTAGATAATAACCATTATTCTCCGAAGCCACTTAGAGCTATTCCTCAAAATAAAGCAGTTTTTATTTCTCGATTGGCATCAGACACAACTGTTGAGAATGTTGAATATTATTTTAAAGCAAAATGTGGTACCAATGCATTTATTTCTGTACACAAATTTGTTTACTCCCAACCGAGATCAATTACATCTTTTAAAATAACCGTATCTGATGATGATTTTAGTCAAGTTGTTGATCCTGCTTTTTGGCCTATGAGTACATTTGTACGTGAGTATGTACATACTGGGAAACAAAGAGCTGTTGGTCATCTTCCCACACGTTCGTCAGCATTTGCAAAAAAACTAAATTATCACACTGAAAATATTTGTCTTATTTATCAAAACGTTCGTGGCATTAACACAAAATTAACAACGTTATAAAATCAAAAAAAAGAGTAATTTTAACTATAATATAATTGTATTTACTGAAACCTGGCTTATCGATAACATCTTAAATACTGAAATTTTATGTGATAACTACTTAATTTATAGACGGGATCGCGGTCGCAACATAAAAGGAGGTTGCGTCTTAATTGCAGTATCTAACTCACTAACTTCTGAAATTTTATCAAATGACACTTTCGGGGATATTGAATTTATAAGTGTATCAGTTAAATTAAAGCATAAAAAATTTATTATTACTTGCTCCTATATCCCACCAAACTCATCTGAGTCAACTTACCAGCAACATGCGGAAGCTATTACTTATATTGTTCATAACTCACATCAAAATGATTCTATCATTGTCGTTGGCGACTTTAATATGCCTACAATATCATGGAACTTTTCATCAAATAATGGTTACTTTACTCCACTACAATCTTGTTATAATTTAAAATATACTGAATTTGTCAACAGTTTGTTGGATTTAAACCTTTACCAGTTAAACGGCATTTATAATGACAATCTTAAACTATTGGATTTGGTATTTGTAAATGAATGTACTGATATTTCTATTGAACGTTCTATCCCAATCACTCTACCGGAGGACCGTCATCATCCCACTATTGAAATAAACATGTCGTTTCCGTTCTATCATGTAGCTGCTTCTGGTACCAATTCAAAACAGAAAAATTTTTGCTTTAAAAGAGCAAACTATAATATCGTCATTGATGCATTACATAACACAAACTGGTATGACCTTCTTTCTATTTCCAATTTTGTTAGTAAACCTGAAGCCATTGATTGTGTAATTCAAAAATTTTATAACAAAATTTATTTAATTATGAATGAATGTATTCCAAAACAAAATGATATTAATTTTTCTGGCCCACCGTGGAACTCCAAACTTTTATCAAAAGTTAAAAATAAAAAGAACAAGCTTTACAAACGTAGTGGATCTCTCATTGACTATGCTAAATACTCTACAATTCGCGCTGAATACAATAAACTTAATCAAAAATGTTACTATTCATATATAACTAGAATTAAAAATAACTTCAAATCTAATCCAAGGACTTTTTACAACTTTGTCAACTCGAAACGAAGATCAACATCTTTTCCTCCTGTTATGAAGTTTAATAATTCAGCGTCTAACAATGATCTTATAATCTGCAATATGTTTGCGGATTTCTTTTCCGGCACCTATGTTAAGGATGATGATATTGATTCTGCGTCCAACTATTTTTATGAATTGCCAAACCAGCTAATATCCATTCCATTCTTTGATGAAGATGCTGTTCTAAATTGTTTGAAAAGACTAAAATTTTCTTATAAGTATGGACCTGATAAGGTACCGAGTTGTCTCCTTATCAAATGCGCAGAGGAGCTAGCGGCTCCTATTACAATGATGTTTAACCTATCAATTAAGTATGGGTACTTTCCTAAAGACTCTTTGGAAAGACTCTTTTATTATCCCATTATTTAAATCTGGCATTAAATCCGATATTACCAATTATAGGGGTATTGCAAAATTAAGCACAATACCTAAACTTTTTGAAATCATCACGCTATATCTTTACTATCTCCTTCTCAACATGGTTTTCGTAAAGGCTGCTCTACTGTTACGAATCTCTTACAATTAAGAACTTTAATTAATCGCGGATTTGTTCAACAAAAACAAACAGACGTAGTTTATACTGATTTTAGTAAAGCCTTTGATAAGGTGAACCATAAACTCCTGGTGAAAAAGTTGCATGTTATGGGATTTACTCAAAACTGCTTAAATTGGATAATATCATATCTGACTAATAGAAGCCAAATTGTTGTTTTTAAAAATGTTACTTCAAAAACAATTGCTGTTACTTCTGGTGTTCCACAAGGAAGCCATCTTGGACCTCTGCTTTTTTCGCTATTTATTAATGACTTGCCTAAAATTATAAAATATTCGTATATACTTTTGTATGCTGATGATGTTAAAATATTTTTTAGCTACGATAATTACGTAGATCATACCTTCCTACAAAAAGATTTGGATTCTTTTCATTCCTGGTGTGAGCTGAACTTAATGAAGCTGAATTTTAAAAAATGCAAGCATATGTGCTTCTTTCGTAAAAGACATATTAACGTTAATTATGTGTTGGGTGGTAATGAGTTGGATAAAGTTGAGGTTGTTTTCGATCTTGGAATTCTATTTGATGCTAAACTTAATTTCATACAACATATTAATCTAACTGTAAATAAAGCACAATAAAAAAAATAACAATAAATAATTTTTATGAACAAAAGTTGAGGGTAAAAGACAAAGAACCGGTATACATTAAAAATTATCGTATACCACATACACAAAATAAGCAACAAAATGCTTCAAGAATTGCCTTACACTGCAAAAAGAATAAAACTATTCATTTTTAACAGTATTCTACGCCTAGAACACTATCCTAAAGAATGGAAGGTTTCGCTAATTACTATGATACCAAAGCCCGGCAAGGATCATACAAAGGTTGAATCCTATCGGCCTATTAGTTTACTGTCTAACATTTCAAAACTATATGAGCAAGCTGATGCCTATAGTGAGCAGAAGTGGATGCATTCCAGATCATCAATTCGGTTTTCCCAGTCAACATAGCACAATTGAACAAACTCACAGACTTGTGAATGTTGTTAGAGACACTTTTGAAAAAAAAATACTGCTCTGCGGTCTTTATTGATGTCTCACAAGCTTTCGATAAAGTATGGCACGAAGGTCTTTTCAACAAATTAACACAAAATCTACCAGAAAACATCGTAAAGCTTTTAAAAAGCTATTTAATGGAACGTAAATTTGTAGTTAGAGAAGGCAATTTTTTAAGCCCTCCGCAGTCGATTGAAGCCGGAGTCCCTCAAGGCAGTACCTTCGGTCCCTTACTTTATTTAATATATGCCTCTGACTTACCGTTAAACAGTAACATTCATACATCAACATTTGCGGATGATACAGACTTTCTAAGCGTTTACGAAAATCCTGTAGAAGCTTCCCGCAACTTACAAGAATATATATCCAAACTGGAAAAATGGCTCAAACAATGGCGTATAAAAGTTAACGAGCAGAAATGTGCACACGTCACTTTTACGTTGCGCAGGGAAACATGCCCGCCTATAAAAATTAACATTGAGACTATACCGCAACACACTGTAGTAAAATATCTACGCGTTCATCTTGATCGTCGTTTAACATGGAAATGGCATATAGACGCAAAGTTAACACAAATGAAACTAAAAGCAGCCCAAATGAATTGGCTTATTGGAAGAAACTCTATACTAAGCCTAGACTGTAAACTTCTCTTATACAACGCGATCCTGAAACCAATATGGTCCTATGGAATCCAGTTATGGGGCACTGCCTCAGCATCGAATGTCGAAAGAATTCAAAGGCGACAGAATAAAATCCTACGTACAATAACAGCAGCCCCCTGGTATGTCAGAAACCATCGAATTCATAAAGACCTAGACGTTCCGTTGGTGAAGACAGTATTTTCAAAACACGCGAAAAAATATATAAAAAAACTTGAGTTGCACCCAAATCCACTTGCGCGCAATATTCTTCATTATAGAGGCCACACCCGGCTGAAAAGAAGGGATACTCTTTTTCTCAGCCGTTCACGAGAGATGTAAAACAACAAAAATTAACCGTTAAAATTAAAAATTTTGTTTAGCATGGGCTAAACTTATATTTAATATTTTTTAGATTTAAGATATGAAAAACTTATTGATAATTTAATTTATAATCAAAGATTCAATAAATAATAAAATTATCAAAAAAAAAAAAAAAATACCACATACACATAAAGAAGAAATAGATAAACAGGTCAAAAAGCTAATAGATGATCAAATTGTAGAGCCTTCGGACTCTAAATACAACAGTCCAATATTACTCGTACCAAAGAAATCACTGCCCAATTCTGATAAGAAAAGATAGAGACTTGTTATAGACTACAGGCAAATAAATAAAAAACTAATTGCAGATAAGTTTCCATTGCCTAGAATAGACGATATTCTAGACCAGCTCGGCAGAGCAAAATATTTTTCTTGTTTAGACTTAATGTCAGGTTTTCACCAAATTGGCTTGGAGAACAAATCTAAGGACTTAACATCATTTTCAACAAACAATGGCTCATACAGATTTACTAGATTACCGTATGGCTTAAAAATAGCTCCAAATTCGTTTTAAAGAATGATGACACTTGCTTTTGCTGGTTTAAAACCAAACCAGGCTTTCCTATACATGGATGACTTAGTGGTTTTGGGTTGTTCAGAAAAACATATGCTTTCAAATTTAAAAGAGGTATTTGATTTGTGTAGAAAACACAACTTAAAACTTCATCCAGAAAAATATTCATTTTTCAGGACAGAAGTTACTTATCTTGGACACAAATATACAGACAAAGGAATATTACCTGATGATAGTAAATACGCAGCTATCGAAAACTATCAAACACCTAAGGATGCGGATAGTGCAAAACGATTCGTTGCATTTTGTAATTATTATCGAAGATTCATCAAAAACTTCTCAGAACATTCCAGACATCTAACGAAATTGTCAAGAAAAGGAGTACAATTTGAATGGACTAAAGATTGTGACAATGCATTCAAATACCTGAAAAAAGCTCTACTAAAACCCACACTACTTCAATACCCTGATTTCACAAAAGAATTTTGTATAACGACGGACGCAAGCAAACAAGCTTGTGGAGCCGTTTAATGCAGGAATATGATGGAAAGCAATTACCAATAGCATACGCATCAAAATCTTTTACCAAAGGTGAAAGCAATAAATCTACAATCGAACAGGAATTGACAGCTATCCATTGGGCTATTACACACTTCAGACCATACATATATGGTAAACAATTTCTTGTTCGTACTGATCACAGACCATTATCATATTATTTTCTATGAAAAACCCAAGTTCAAAATTAACAAGAATGAGGTTAGATTTGGAAGAATACAATTTTACTATAGAATACCTTAGGGGAAAAGATAATTACGTTGCGGACGCGTTATCTAGAATAACGATTGATGACTTAAAAGACATAAATATAAAAACTAATACGGTGTTAAAAATTACAACAAGATCTATGGCATATAAAATGAAAAAACAAAGTAATACCGACAATATTCAGCATTAAATTAAAAATAATGATAAAGAGCCCAACATATATGTACCACTAAAGAACACTGACGTCAGAAAGTACTATAAATTGAAGATTACTCCCGTAAAATGTTACATCAAACGAGGAAAATCTGTTATTACATATATAAATATAAATGATTTGTTTACTAATGGGAATATTGCCCTAGGACAATTTTTCCCAAGGCTTGAGAAAGTGGCCGGTAAACTTAGTGTAGAGACACTACAAATGGCACCCAGTGAGAAAATTTTCGAATTTATGTCCATAAATGAATTTAAAAATATGGGCAATAAATATTTAAATAAATTAAAAGTAGCGCTACTTAATGAGGTGACCAATATAAATGATAAGAATGCTAAGGCAATTCTTGATATAATGCTGAAATACCACGATGATCCGATAGAGGGAGGACATTGTGGAATATATAGAACATTAGAAAAAATAAAGAGGTATTACTATTGGAAAAATATGATAAAAGATGTAACAAAATATGTGAAATTATGTAAAAAATGCCAGAAATCAAAAATAATAAGCCATAATAAAAGTCCTATGACTATAACAGAAACACCAGAAAAAGCATTCGACACGGTGTATGTAGATACAATAGGGCCATTTCCAAAATCAAGTAATGGAAATGAGTATGCAATTACTTTAATATGTGATCTTACTAAATATTTGGTGACAATACCAACACCAGATAAATCTGCAAGAACAATCGCAAAAGCGATATTTGAAAATTTTGTATTAACCTATGGTCCAATGAAAACGTTCATTTCGGACATGGGAACAGAGTACAAAAATTCTATACTGACGGCACTATGCACACTACTAAAAATTGAAAATGTAACTTCCACGGCACATCAGCATCAAACACTAGGAACAATAGAAAGAAGTCATAGAACTTTTAACGAATATGTTCGTTCTTATATATCTGTGGACAAAACTGACTGGGACGAATGGTTAAAGTATTTCACATACTGTTTTAACACCGTCAACGGTGCATAACTACTGTCGTTATGAGTTAGTATTTTCAAAATTACCAAACAATTGTGATGGCGACAAGTGGTTGATTATGTATTCAGGTTTATTTTTTTTACTGACTTTTTGGTTTGAGGGTATGGAAATTCTATTGTACATTATTTTGTTGATTGATAGAGTGGCTTTGCTTTTTAGTTTATAAATTTTCGTATTTGAAAATTTTATTTTAAAAGAAACTTTCATTGAAATCAGTTAATAATTGTGATTTTTAAATATATAATTTAGTTTTAAGAATTTAAGGGTGGTTTTGTTGCTTGTGCAAGGGCAACAACGGATTTCGCCTATTTCCTGTTCATTGCTTTTGTATATATTTTAATTTAAACCAGATATAACTTCAATAGGTAAGCAGATCTTTTAAAATTTTTTTTCTTTTAAACGGTTTCTAACATTGCTTATTATATTCATATATTATTTGTAGAATTGTGGGCATTTGTCCCAATTATTCTCGGATTCTGTGGAAGGAAGTATTGATTGGCTAACTACGCTGTTATCGTTTCAGCAATTTTAACTATAACTTTTCTTCAGCGTGATTCAAGTTACTCTCTCTGAAAGAATTCGCAACGCAACTTCTTAGACTACAATTCAAAAGGGGAATATTTTATTCTAATCATTACAATATTGCATCTAAATTTAACCGCGAATAGTTTAATAATTACATACTTGTTTGTCGGTTATTCTAATTAGTATATTATTCGTTCTTTTTGCTAATTACGTTAATTTTGGAGTAAATAACGTTTATAAAAAAAAAAAAAAAAAGAAAGGGGAAACTTTATATATGTATGGTTTCATATCTATGCATATATAAATATCTCAAACTCAAATTGTGTGGATTCTGCTATTAGCGGAAATAAGGATCTCGTGAATGATAAGATCCACACACACCCACGCATCCACATAGACACAGACACAGACACACACAAAAATATCATATTTTCGATCTAAATCCTTAATTATAAAATAACTATCCCTGAAAAATATAAGTCTACGGTTATCCGGCGCCTGATGACTACGATGGACCTAATCAGAGTAAGTTATTTTTTTTTAAATTTAAATTTCTATACTCATACATTCACATCATCACAACTTAACAACATATTGTGAATTAATTAGATAATACTACAAATTGTACTACCATATCTAAAAATAATCATAATATCATTTCAAGATACACTCTACTAATAATACAATAATATCTTCCTATTTTGTTTTTGTGTTATACCAAAGAGTTTGAAAACATATAGAGTGTGCATGTCATACAAACAAAAATTCTTATGGCGGGTGCCTTCATTAAAACCGTCAATGCTGGAAGCTGCGCTGCCAATTTTTTTCGTTTTCTTTATTCAAGCGCGAATACTCACAAAAATTTACTTTAAATCAGTCGAAGTTTGCCTGTGATGAAAGTAAGACTACGTTCATTATTTACTGTTCCTTGCGTACATACATATTTTATTCTAGCTCTCGCATTGCTTGATTGCTCTCCCATTTTTTGTTTTGCTTTTGTTTTTTATTTTTTTTCTACGTACTTGTTTTTTTTTTGAGCTGCTTATTAAAACTGCTTGTTTCTTGGAAGAAAATATCTATTTGATTTAAAATATATATCAATATGTGTATCAATAAATGAAACACGAAAAAAAATATGGTTGATGTTTCTTGCTTTAATGATCTTTTTGCAATGCTTTTTACATTTCAGATTGCTAATGATACAAGTAGATTTTATGTATCTATAATTCAAAGTAAATAAGAGGTTACTGTTACAAATTCAACAAGAAACGAGAGCATTGTTAGTATATTACTAAACAGGTTTTCCAGATATATAAATGAGTGTTGTGTTTAATGACATTAACTTTAACAAGTTTAAGTAATAATAATAATACGAAGAATAATAATAATAACAGCTTTGATTATGATCAGACATACTGCCCCCATTGAAAGGACACTTTCAATCAGTTTCATCTTTTGGAATAGGAGCAATTTTGTGTATTGATCTTCGATAAACACCTCTAGAAGTTTTAACATCTACTACTCGTATTTTTCCATCACGTCCAGGTATAGTTTTTATAACTCGTGCGAGGAGCCAATGTTGCGGTGGTAAATTATCTTCATGGACAATTACTAGCTGTCCTTCTTTGATGTTGATGCATGGTTTGTACCATTTAGATTTTTGTTGGAGAGTTAGCACATATTCTCGAACCCATTTTATCCAAAATTGTTGTTTTAAGTAAGTAATAAGTTGAAATCGTTTTAAATTGTTTATATTTGCACAGTGGGCTACATTTTCGTCCGGTAATGCCAATAACGATGACCCAATAAGCATATGGGCTGGCGTTAGAGCTTCATCATCATTTGGATCATCAGATCTGGGTGTCAGTGGACGCGAATTTAAAATCGCTTCCACTTCGATGAGAATGATTTGTAGTTCTTCATATGTGATACTGGCCCTTGACATGTTTTTAACAAGGATGGTTTTTGCAGACTTAACAGCTGACTCCCAGAGTCCACCAAAATGGGGTGATCGTGGTGGAATGAATACAAATTTGAATCCTGTAACTTCAGTGTAGTTCATTAGAGTTTTAACAGCTTCGTTGTCAAAAAATCTTTGTTTGAATTCACGTAGCTTCGAGTTTGCTCCAACAAAATTTGTAGCGTTGTCGCAGTTCAAACGCTGAGGTATGCCACGTCTACCTATGAATCGTTTTAGACAGAGGATAAAGGTATTAGTTGACAAGTCTGAAACTAGTTCTATATGAACAGCCTTAGAGGCGAAGCAGACAAAAATAGCTACATAAGTTTTGTATGGTGGCTTTCCCCTGATTCTGTAGGAAGTGTAGAACGGTCCACAAAAATCCACTCCGCAAACGAAGAAAGGGCGCTGGGCTTTTACACGATCAGCTGGAAGATCTCCCATGACTTGCTGCATTAGTCGAGGTTTGTATTTAAAGCAGTGAAAGCAATTGCGAACCACTTTTCGAACGACGTCTCTCGCGTTGATCACCCAGACTTGTTGGCGAATGATCCCTATAAGTGATTTCGGACCAGCATGTAAGTGTTTCAGATGAAGATATTTGATGTACAATGTTGTGAAGCGATGATCTTTTGGAAGAAGCGCAGGAAACTTAGTTTCATACGAAAGTAAGGAATTTGCTAAACGGCCACCAACTCTAAGTATGGGCAAAGTGGTTTTGTAACTGTGAATCGTGTCGAGAAAGGGTGATAGTTTTTGAAAACTTGGCTTTAGAGTTTGTTCCTTGCGTAGAAGATCGAATTCATCTTTGAATGCTGTTAATTGAACGTCATGCACTACTTTCCAAAAGGCGAGTTGCAGTTCTTCTGATGAAATAAACGACTTTCTTTTTGATTTATGAAATAGGCGATGAATATATATGATTATATGCAAAATGCGAAGATATGATGATTGGCTGTCGATGATTTGTGAGATTATTGATGTTGGAACAGTGTTTGTTATGAACGAAGATTTTCGAATTTCATCTTGCGGTAGTATATCATCAATGATAGAAGTTTGTGGCCACTTTTCATCGCAATCTTCCAGAAATTCGGGACCAGTGAACCACATCGTAGCCATTATTTCATTTGCAAGACACCCACGAGAAACAATGTCTGCGGGATTTTGCTTTGATGGGACATGCCTCCAAGGTATATTATGTGAAATGTTTTGAATTTCCGACACTCGGTTTGCCACGAAACACATAAAGGACGATGAATGATGTTGTATCCAATTTAAAACAATTTTTGAATCTGACCAAAAGAAAATTCTATAATTATAAGCTTCAAATTTGTGTTTGATTTTATTCCACGTTCGACACAACAAGAGCGCAGCGCATAATTCTAATCTTGGTAGTGATTGCTGGACAACTGGTGCCACCTTTGATTTTGCAATAAGTAAGTTTGAACGGAAGGAATCTGCATCAGCTACATGAATATAAATGCAGCAACCATATGCTAATTGCGATGCATCTGCAAATCCATGTATATCAAATTGACCATCAGGAGTTATTTGCACGAATTTAGGCACCTCAATTTGATTTATATACCGAAAACTTTTTTCAATTTGATCCCACCGACGTTGCAAACGTTCATTTAGTGGTGAATCCCATCCAATTTGCTGTTTCCATAACTCTTGAATTAGGATTTTGCACGTAATAACAATAGGACTTAATAATCCGAGAACATCAAAAATTCTAGCCACTATGGATAGTACTGAACGTTTGGTTGGTTTTTCAATAATTGGTAGGTTGAATCGAAAACAGAATAAATCTGAATTTGGCTTCCACCACATACCAAGAGCTTTAGTAATATTCTCATTGCTACATTTTAGTTCCATTTCTTCCGTTGAATGCGCTAATGGTGGGAAATTTGAACTCCATTTCGTTAATTGAAGACCAGTTTTTTCTAAAAGTTGTGTTATTTCAGCTTTTGTTGCTGATAGATCGAAAATATTCGCTGCCCCCGTAAGCAAATCGTCTACATACAAATCTTGTTTTAACACTTTAGAGCCAATAGGAAATTCGTGTTCATATGCATCGGCGATGAAAAACAGACTTGGTATTGCGAGAAACGGTGCAGAGGATGTGCCATACGTTACGGTGTTAAGTCGATAAATGTTGATAGGGTGTCTTATGTTTTCTCTCCACAAAATCAGTTGAAAGTTACGATCCTGTTCGTGTATTAAGAATTGGCGATACATTTTGCAAATGTCGGCTGACAATGCAAACTTGTTTAGACGAAAAGCAAGAATAGTTATGATTAGGTCTTGTTGTATGGTTGGACCTACCATTAAAATGTCATTTAAGGAAATATTGGATGAGGTAGGACATGACGCATCGAAGACTACTCTAAGTTTTGTAGACGTGCTTTGAGGGCGTAATATTGAATGGTGTGGAATTACGAAATGAGGTTTATTTAAAATATCATAACTCACCCGTGACATATGTCCCAGATTGATGTACTCGTTCATGAAATCAATGTACATCCTCCGCAACGTCTCATCTTTCAAAAGACGTTTTTCTAGAAACCTGAAACGCCTACTAGCTATTTCGAAGGAGCTACCAAGTTTAGTTACCGGAAGCTTGAACGGTAAACGAACTTTTACTCTTCCATTTTCATCAAAAATTGTATTAGCGATGAAATGCATTTCACATTGTTTTTCTTCTTCGTTCATGATTGATTTCTTTTACGAGAATTCTTCAATTTCCCAAAAGGCTTTTAATGTCGAATCCAATTCTTGATAATTTGTGATGACATTGCACGACAAGACCTGATTAGGTTGCTGACATTCGTTTTTTCCACCAACTATCCAGCCGAACGCTGTATTTACTAAGCAGGGAAGACCATCTCCAAGGGCAATTTTGCCTTCTTGTAGGAGGTCAAAGAACACTTCAGCACCAATGAGTAAATCGATACGACTTGGCAAAAAAAATTTTGGATCTGCAAGATTCAGACCTTCAGGGAGGTTCCAGTTGCTTGTGTCAAAACTTTCTGAAGGTTGGTGCGAAGAAATGGATTTTGTTACAGAAAATATAGAAGTGAATTCAAATTCGGAAAATCGAGATTTAATGGTAGCTGTTATTTTGTATTTTAGTTGCGCGCGGATTTCAGAAACTCCGGATATTGCTTGATTAGATATGATTTGTTTTAGACGAAGACGATTTGCAGTTTGTTGACTGATTAAATTTACCTCTGAGCAAGAATCCAAAAGGGCTCTCACAGGTTGTAAGATACCAAAGTTATCCTTGATAAAGACAATTGCTGTGGGCAGCAACGTTCGATGACGGGTTTGAGTAACGAACGATGAATGTGTTGTTAAATGAATAGCGGCTGAATTATTTGTCAAATTTGATGTCGATTGATTTTTATGATGCGAAAATTATGGCGATGAAATTTGCATTGACGATGAGTTCGAGTTGGGTCTGCTCTGTGGCATAAACGAAGGGGAAGATGGTTTTAATGACGATGAATTCGATAACGAATGATGTTGATACGATGACTGTGAAGTATGTTGAGGTTCATTCGATTGTTGAGAGCTTGGATTGTGCAGAGATGTATGGTGCGAAATACGACAGTTGCGGCAACGAGATTTCGATTGACATTTCGATACAATGTGTCCTTTTCTAAGGCAATTGATGCATAAATTTGCGGATTTTACAAATTCAAATCGACGAGGAATAGCTAACGATAGATATGAGGGGCAATTGCTAATACAATGCTCATGACCTTTACAGTATTCGCATAAGATACTCGAAGTGATAAAGGACGAACCCGAACGTTTTGCTCTCAATGCTGTCTTTTGATCATGATTATGAACTGATTCACCTTCAAATGTACGACTTTCAAGGAATTGACATCTGCGACTCAGAATTGAATAAAATTCATCCCATGAAGGCAACTTGTTTAAATCTTGTTTTTCATCGTATATTGACTTTGAAGCTGGATCCACTTTTAATGATACAATGTGTATAAAAATAGCATTCATGACATCAGATTCTGAGCCCAAAGATAATAATGAACTGCGTAGAGCAGCCACATTGTGTAAAATTGAGCGCAAGCCTGTAGCATTAGGTTTGGTGATAGGTGAAATAGCAAATAATGATTTTATATTGTCAAGAAAAATTAAAGTTTTGTTATCATATCTTTCCTTTAATTTACTTAATGCATTTCTATAATTTGCGTCTGTAACTTGGAAGGCTTCTACTACAGCAAGAGCTGGCCCACTAAGGCAGTTTAAAAGGTAATTAAATTTCTCGATGGTCGGAATGCATGGCTCTTCATGTACTAAAGTATTAAATGTGCTGATGAAACGTGAATACTCCGAATATTTCCCATCAAATCTCGGCAGTTTCAATTGAGGCAATCTATTTTGGTGTGAAAAAGACGAGCTGGTATTATTCAAAACGCCTGGGTCAATCTCACTAGCTCGACGTTTATTGGATAATAAATCTACCATATAAGCTTTAGTCTGTATGAAAAGTTCTTCTAACTCAGTACGTGATTCGTCTGATGCATCCAGACGTTCTATTTGTGTTTGAATATGGCTGATTTGAGTAAAATACGACTCAAGCATTTGAAGTCGACACTTGATGATCGTGTAATCAGAAGATGCTCCATCTTTTTCAACTTTGGATTTTAATGCCTTAATTGCACGCTTCATAGTAATACGTTGTTGTTTTAATGACGTTAAGTCACTATTAGTTGATTTGGTATCGGTACTTTCTGTATCCCCACTCTTCATTGTTGAAATACGGCTGCACTTAAATTAAGTACAAATATGCGGTACTAATTTTCAATTAAGCAATAGGCAAACGAAAGGGTCTACTTGATGTGTAGCTCAACACTGCTGACTAGCAAAACTGGCAATGTATGTGTGTATATTAAGAGTATTGGTGAGATTGTTGCAGTAACAATAAAGATGGAAGAGTGCGTAATTATGTTTGTATGTTTATGATAATTATGGCGGCAGCGAAGACGTCTTGCAAGCAGCGACGCGATAATACTATAATTGAAGTAATAACGATGATGAAGTTTGCAATACTTCACGATGATGAGGTTTCCAATAAGTCACGATGATGAAGTTTAAAGCAACGATGATAATGATTATTTAATTCCGCTAACTTGACCTTGAAAAACTTTAATGAATTGAATATGAGGATGATGATATTTTAATGTATATTTGTATGAATTTGCTTATTTTCCACTGCCACCAAATTATACAAAATTGCTTGTTTTGTTTTCTTCTAAATTTTTGATTTTTTATATAGGTATGTACATAAGTACATAGATTTTAGTAATTTGTCACTAATTTTCTGAATGTATGACTTTATTCCTTATTTCTTTAGAAATATATACATACTTATGTACACCTGTAAAGCCTCAATAAAAAAGGACATTTGCAAATTAGACTTTACAATTCTGTCCTGTCACGGTCGCCAGAAATTTATGTATATCAATAAATGAAACACGAAAAAAAATATGGTTGATGTTTCTTGCTTTAATGATCTTTTTGCAATGCTTTTTACATTTCAGATTGCTAATGATACAAGTAGATTTTATGTATCTATAATTCAAAGTAAATAAGAGGTTACTGTTACAAATTCAACAAGAAACGAGAGCATTGTTAGTATATTACTAAACAGGTTTTCCAGATATATAAATGAGTGTTGTGTTTAATGACATTAACTTTAACAAGTTTAAGTAATAATAATAATACGAAGAATAATAATAATAACAGCTTTGATTATGATCAGACAGTTGCAATGAGTTCAAGTGGCAAGATTATAAAAAAAAAGAATTTATTGAAATCAGGCATAAAATGTTCTGTAACAATTTGCAGAGCTTCTAAAAGAAGTTGTCCAAACTTGAAATTTTTTAAATTTCCTGCAGCGGATATGATCCTTGGTCAAATTTGGCGAGAAAAATGTCAAATCATATGAAAAACGTCTTTTTATTTGTGAGAGGCACTTTTCAAGCGCCTATATAGGTAAAAAGCGTTTGAAACGGGAAGCAATTCCGACTCTTAATTTAAAAAGCAATGAGGATGCTGAAGAAGACTTTATTATCCCTCCCTCTCCCAAAAAGCCATGTTTGCTCGAATTCACGTGTTCTAATTGCGAAAAGCAAGTTAATGCATGTAATTTCTATAAAAAAAAATATAATAATTTGCAAAAAAAATATAATCGCCTTAGAAATTTATTTAAAACAGAAAAACGCACTAAAAATCGCGTTTTTTCGAGTCGTCCCAATGAAAAATCTATCAAAAATTCTATAGACGCTCTGCCTCATGTAGAGCCAAGCACAAAATTATTTTGTAAGCTACTTTTGAGCCATAGGCCAAAGCAGTACCCAGAAGAGATAAAAAGTCTGGCTCTTAATATATATTTCATATCGCCCAGCACGTAGTCTTTTCTAAGAAATAAATTGAAAATAAATTTACCACATCAAACAACACTAAATAGGTGGGCTCCTATAAAAAATTTGCAACCCGGAATTAAAAATAGCGCACTAGAAGTTCTAAAAAAAAAGGTTTCCGAATTACAAGCTGAAGATGCTAATAACATGGTGTTGTTGATGGACGAAATGACAATTCGAAAGGATTTAAAATACAATTCGCAATTAGATGTTATAGATGGGTTTCAAGATGATGGTTGGGAAAGAGCTAATAATATTGGGGGTCAAGTTTGTGTATTTTTATTAAAAGGTTTGTTTTCAAACTGGTCAATGATATTAAATTATTTTGTATCCAAAAATGGTTTATGTGCTGAAAAATTATTAAAAATTATAAAAGAAAATTTAAAAAATTTGGCTACTTTCGGAATAAGGGTACGTGCTGTAGTATGCGATCAGGGTTCGTCGAATCGGAAATGTTTTTCTTTGCTCGGAGTGTCAATTGAGAATCCATATTTTACATTTGACAACTATAAAGTATATTGTAAGTACGACTTCCCTCATTTAGTCAAGTCATTAAGAAATGGTTGGCTGCAGTCAGACTTGGAAACTCCTGACGGTAAAGCAAGTTTCAAAATTGTAAAAGAGTTGTGGGAAAAGGAACAGAGTGCTAGAACGAAAATGTGCTTGAAACTCACTAGACAACATATTTTCCCTAACTCTTTTGAAAAAATGAGAGTTAAGTTTGCTGTTCAGGTGTTCAGTCGGACAGTGCAAGCTGCCATTAAAACTGTAAATGACACCGTTGGATTCGAAACATGTCCTAAAAACGTTGCGATATCTACAGCCAATTTTATAGATAAAGTAGATAAAATATTCGATTCTATGAATAGTGGATCCTTGTATTCGGCAAACAAATATCGTTGTGCTATTCGACAAGGGAACGATTCACACGAATTCATCAAATATTTTTTGAATTATTTAAATAATGTCAAGTTTAGCGACGCAGGCAAAAAAGTGTATTTTTTGGACGGCATGAAGCTCTCTTTGGAAGCCGTACTTTTGTTGGTCAATGATGTTTTAAGTAACAGTTCAGAAAAATTTTACATTATGACAAAAAGTTTAAATCAGGATAAACTAGAAAATACATTTGCTGTTCTGCGACAGAAAGGTGGCAACAATAATAACCCGTCTGTAGCGGAGGTAAACAATTTGTTAGCCAGAATAATGACTACAAAAATTATCCAGGCAAGTTGCTCCAGTAACTGCGACGAAGATACAGAAATAGAAGAACTTATTTTCGAACAAAAAGAAACACCAATAACGGAGGAATCATCGGTCAGCACTGTTCCTATTGATTTTGAGGAGGAAATTTATTCAGACTTATTTTTGGAAGATGTCTTCGAAAACAGTTCAAAAATTAATCTGGAATTAGTTTCAATGCGATACTTTGCTGGTTATGTTGTTTTTAAAACCATCCCAAAGTTAAATTGCGAAAAATGTATGCAGGAATTGAGAAAGGAAGATGAAGTTTTGACCTGTCCAAGTGAAGTCTTTATCTTCCATAAAAACTACAAAACAATATCTGATTTCGGAAACCTTCTTGCTCCATCTGATGCTTTCCTGGAGGTCAGCAAGAAGCACATAATAATTTTTCACAACATTTTCCAAACAAAACCCCACATAAGCGGTATAAAAGCCTACATTTTGACATGCTGCAAAGAAGCAACACCTGAGTGGTTTACCGACGATTGTCAACAGCATCGGGAACAAATTTTAAATTTTATGACAACAGTTTTGCTGCGAAAACACTGCTCTTGGGCTATTTCAAAGGGTGGATCTGGCAAGAGAAAGTTGAAAATACTTAAATAATAATATTTATCCATTTAATTTTTATTACTTTATAAAACGTGAACATATTTTAATTTTTTTTATTATTATACTTTTTCTGAAATAAATACAATCATAATATAAACTTATTAACATGTTATTTTGGTTTTTGTTATTCCCTCTTTTTTTGCAGGCTGTCATTGTTGGAATTTAGTTTTTTTCTTTTTTGAGTTCTTGCTTATTTAGTTTTTGTTTTGTTCTCGTCGCTCATTTCCTCTCATATGCAACGTTGCCGAAAACAAAAAAATTACTAAAAAACAACAAACACAATAAAACAGTCATAAGCACAAACACGAAAAAAATTTAAAAGCAGAGCACAAAATCGTTCGTATTTTAGCTGTGCGTGTCCCCTTCACATGCTTCCTCACCGCATCAATAAACACGAAAAGAAAAATTAAATATTTTAGCCTATCATGCACACTCTATATGTTTTCATACTCTTTGGTTATACATACTTAAAATCTATATAATTAAAAAGTTTTAAATTACTTTTCAATTGTATTAATTAATATTTTTTTTGTTAATTAGTGTCTAAATAAAACTTTGATTTATTATAACGTTGTCAAATATGAAATTTTAAAATTTTTTTTTTATAATTTACGAAAGGTGAAGTTGGAAGTATAGGGTAGGTTATTGTAAAATTAGATATGGGCTAACAATAGACTTTAAATTATGTTAGCAAGGAGGGTGGGTGAAAGATTTGGGTAGTTAACTTCATCTTATACTACTCAACATTCCATCAACTGTTCTTTTAATTTTTTTTGTTTGTTTTAATATGTGATTGGTCTAAGTTTAGCTACCTAAAGTAAAAAAAATAAATCATTTGTAATCGAATCTTTACGTTCTACTATATTATATGGGAATACTCCACACCCAACGACGAGCATAGCCGTAACTAATAGGTAGCCCAGTTCCCATAATTTAACATCATCATTTATGATTCGTTACAGAGATTTTGGCGCCCAACGTGGGGCCTCAGTAGAAGTTAACTATTAAAAATTAGCTTGTGCGATTTCATCTAGATGCTGAGGGCCTTGGAATCTTCGGTTTGTGACCATTTACCATTACCATTTCTTTTTCTTCTATTATTTTTTTTTTGGACATAATAGTGACTTGTTTTACGATATACTATTCCAAAATTAAATTTTAATATCAGGGTTTGGGTTCGAACTAGAGAAGTTGTTATTGGATATGTTTTGGTTCAATACTCGTGCGACTCAGATCTATCTTATATTTTTTTATTATTATTTTTCATTTTGGTTTATTCGTTTGCTTTGGATTAAAGTATAATGGTTTTAGGCTATTTCTTTCCAGCAATTGATAATAAAATTTTTTTATTTTTATTGGCTGAATATTGTTTGGAACATATACATTTATTTGTTTATTATGGGTAAATGTCCATCGATTTTGTGTTAAAAGTTTTTTTTGCAGTTGATGGTTGTACGAATTAAATTTTTTTAATGATTTTTGTTTTGGTTGATTAGATTTTTATTTTATACTACCTATATTGAGATACTTCACCGAGTAGTAATTATTTGTAATTTTGAGATTAGTTCATCCTTTCCTTTTCTATTTGAAGAGTGTAACATATATGTCTTTGCTGTTGAATTTTGTGTGTGTAGATTTAGTTAGTACAGGCCATTGCGCACACGGACGATTAGAATAGCTAGCTAAGTTTTTTTTTAAATTAATTTAAGTTTCTTTTAATTTTCATTGTTTATTTAAATTAGTTTAGACTTTATTTTTTTTTAACTTTGTTAAGGTTGTTATTTTATTGTATTTATTATAATGCCGTTGTTTAGAAGTAACGAAGATATTCCAGCTCTTGTGGATCAGGAAACCGTCAACGTGGATGAGCATGGAGCTGGAGGCGACGTACCTACACCTTCAAATCGGATAGGAAGAAAAAGAACTCGGTTGCAAACTCGCAAAGAAGTAACTGAGCAAGGAAGTTTTAATGACATTCGCGTTAAAAGAATTGTTGATAATTCGCTTAAGGAGTTTAGAGATGAAATAGGTTACATGATTTCGGATGCGTTCCAAAATATGTCTTTGGCTAATGAAGGTCTTAATAGGCAGGATTGGCAAGCTCATCGAAATAATCATGACGAAGGTGATGCTCTGAGCATATCCCATTTAAACGGAAGGAACGAACGTGAAACTCAGAGATTACATAACGCACAAGAGTCTGCAAATCTGAATTCAGAAAAAGTTTTAAACTTAATTCGCAATTGGAAGTTAAGATTTACCGGTGAGATTTCGGAACTTTCGGTTGAAGAATTCATTTATCGAGCTAAAGTTCTTACAAGCTCAAATTTGCGAGGAGATTTTAATCTACTTTGTGAGCATGCTCACATCCTTTTTGAAGGAAAGGCCTTAAAATGGTTCGGGCGGTTTCATCGTGACTGCGATAAAATGAATTGGTTAGATTTATGTGACGCTCTTAAACGTCAATACAGAGATTTTAAAACAGACTTTGACATTAAGGACGAAATTTTGAGGAGGAAACAAAAACAAAATGAGACATTTGACGAGTTTTATGAAGCAATTATTGTTCTCAGTGATAAATTGAGAATATCGTTATCAGAACTTGAGCTGTGTGATACAATGCAACGGAACTTAAAGCCCGAAGTAAGACATGAGCTTCTTCACTTGGAGATAACACAAGTAGCTCAACTACGGCGTGCAGTGCGCAAGCATGAAAAGTTCATCAAGGAAATGGCAATGACTAATTGTACTAAACGCTCATATCAAAAGGGTCAGTTGTCTGAAGTAATGAGTGACAATAAACTAGATGCAGATGAGAATTTGGATGAAACATTTGAAGTGTGTTTAGTGGTTCAGCCGCGTAATTGCTGGAATTGTGGCAAGGATGGTCACAGCTTCATAGATTGCTTGGAGCCCAGAATGGTTTTTTGCTACGGTTGCGGAGCAAAGAACGTGTATAAGCCACAATGTATTAACTGTTTGAAAAGTCGGGGAAACATGTCGAGGGATGTCCGTGTAAAGAAGGACGGGTATCCGAAACAAACATAAAATCGAACAACACAAATTCTTACTTAAACGAACAGCTTGTAAATTCAATACCTGATGTAACAAATAAACCTGATGTGACAAATAAATCTGATATAACAAAAATTCACCCTCTACAAAGACCATATCATATTCGTTTGGAGGAGTATTATCGAGCTAGGAATAGAATTTTTAATAACTCTGAATTAGTTAAAAAGCAAAATAGATCCTCCAGGCGGATTTGTGATTATTATAAAAGAAAGAAAATTTTAAAAAAGTTTGTTGTCTCATCTTTGGTCAGTAAAGTAAATGACAACAGGCCTTACATTATATTAAATTTACAGGGTAAAGATCGTTTTGCATTGTTGGATAGTGGGGCAGATATTAGTGTTGTCGGTGGAAATTTATGTAAAGATATTATAAAGTGGAAAATTTATGAACGAAATACAGGCATTGTTAAAACGGCCGATGGACATAAACAACATGTACAAGGCACTGTGAAGAAGGTTCAGACACTATACCAATGACCCCAATACAAAGGCAGAAACTCCAAAGGATTGTTGATTATTTTCCTAATTCAGAGCGTGATGGTCTTGGTTGTACCTCCTTTATTGAGCACAACATTGATACAGGTAACAACATACCTATAAAACAGAGATTTTACCCAATTTCACCAGCTAGGGAAAAGCTTTTATGTGGGGAGGTCGATCGTATGTTAATTTTAGGAGTTATTGAGGAATGTCCGACATCACCTTGGTCATCTCCGGGAGTGTTGATTGTGAAGACTGAAAAAGTGCGATTTTGTTTGGACAGTCGGAAGCTAAATTCTGTGACGACTAAGGACGCATACCCTATACCTAACATAGACGGACTCATATCGAGACTTCCTCCAATTTATTATATCTCAAAAGTAGATCTAAAAGATGCTTTTTGGCAGATAAAATTGAACGATACCTCAAAACCTAAGACTGCATTCACCATCCCTAATCGGCCATTGTATCAATTTACAAGAATGCCGTTTGGATTATGCAATGCTCCACAAACAATGTGCAGACTGATGGACCAAGTCATTCCGTACAATTTAAAGACGAACATTTTTGTTTACCTAGATGATCTACTCATAATTTCGAAAGACTATGACGAGCATGTGCGACATTTACAGGAAGTGGCCAATCAACTACGCAGGGCTAGCTTAACTATTAATGTTAAGAAAAGTAGTTTTTGTATTCGACAGGTACAGTATTTAGGCTACATAGTAGGTGGAGGATGTCTTAGGGTGGGCCCTGGCAAGGTGGCCGCCATATCAGCATTTCCAGTTCCCAAAACAGTTCGACAACTTCGTCAGTTTCTTGGCATGGCTGGCTGGTATCGCCGTTTTATTGACGACTACGCCAACATTACTTTCCATTTAACAGAATTGTTGACCAAAAGAAAGACCTTCACATGGAATAATGATGCTCAAAAAGCATTTGAATTGGTGAAGGAAAAATTAACATCTGCACCAGTGTTGGTTCACGTAAATTTCGACAATCCGTTTATACTTCAATGTGACG
This sequence comes from Lypha dubia, assembly GCA_947311025.1. Taxonomy (NCBI): domain Eukaryota; kingdom Metazoa; phylum Arthropoda; class Insecta; order Diptera; family Tachinidae; genus Lypha; species Lypha dubia. The sequence goes on along the minus strand of OX371262.1, from coordinate 27,777,302 downwards.
CAAGTATGTGTGGCATAGGCGCTGTTCTGGCTCAGCTTGATGCTGACGGACATGAAAGACCAATAGCGTATATGTCGCAAAAATTGAATAAGGCCCAGAAAAATTATTCCATAACAGAATTGGAGTGTCTAGCTGTTATATTGGCGATAAAAAAGTTCAGAGCCTTTATAGAAGGCCATGAATTTAAAGTTATAACGGACCATGCCAGTCTAAAGTGGCTGATGCGACAGAAGGATTTAACAGGGCGATTGGCCAGATGGGCTCTCAAATTACAAGGATTTGATTTTACAATTGAACACCGCAAAGGTAGCGAAAATGTTGTTCCAGATGCTTTATCTCGAGCTTTTGATGACGAAGCAACATTAGCTGGAATAGAGTTACAAGTACTGCCTTCTGTGGACCTTAATTCAAAGGCATTTGAAAGTTCCGAATATCAAAGACTGAAGCATGAATTTTTGGAGTCTAAATTGCCAGACTATAAGGTTGTAGACAAATATATATATAAAAGAACTCAATTTTCTTCTGGTGACGTCGATGAATCTAATTCCTGGAAGCTTTATGTTCCATTGGAGTTACGCAAAGATGTGATATACACTGCACATGATATACCGAATGTATCACATGGTGGAATTAGCAAAACTTTACATCGTATTCGTGAGTTTTTCTTTTGGCCAAAAATGGTCATTGATGTCAGAAATTATGTGTTAAATTGTGATTCTTGTAAAACCTCAAAAGTTCCAAACATCTCACTCAAACCACCTATGGGTCACATGGTTGAGTCCGAAAGACCTTTCCAGTGATTATATATTGATCTTATTGGCCCATTTCCTCGTACTAAAAGCGGTAACATTGGCATCTTCATTATTTTAGACCATTACTCCAAATTTACCTTTTTGAAACCTTTAAAAAAATTCATAGCGAAACATATGGTGGAATATTTGGGAAACGAAATTTTTACATGTTTTGGTGTACCGGAAATGATCATTAGTGACAACGGAAGTCAATTCAAATCAAAGGAGTTTAAAAATTTAATGGATAAATATAGTATTAAACACCAATTTACAGCAGTCCATAGTCCACAGGCAAATGCCTGTGAAAGGGTCAATCGATCCATTAATGAGGCTCTACGAGCATACATTCGTAATGATCAACGTGAATGGGATAATTATTTGCCTAGTATAAATTGCGCAATCCGTAGCAGTGTTCACCAAACAACAGGACGTACACCATATGAATTGGTATTTGGACAGATAATGATAAGTCATGGACAGGATTATAATATATTACGCAACTTGGAACTTTTGGCGGATACGGATACTAAAATAGAAAGGCTGAACAATTTTACGATATTACGAGACTCTATACAGACAAAGATCAAGGATGCATATGAACGGAACTCAAAGTCATATAACCTACGAAGCAGGAAGCGGGAATTTAATATTGGTCAGATGGTATGTCGACGCAATTTCGCGCAGAGTTCATTGGCAAGTAGTTTTAATGCAAAACTTGCGCCAACAGGAATTAAAGCCGTAGTAAAAAGAAAGATTGGTACCGTGAACTACGAGCTTGAAGATGTAAATGGTGGCTATATTGGTGTTTATCACGTTAAAGATATTTGGTGCTGATATTGTTTCAGTGTCGCTGTTTTTATTTTTCATATAAAATTCCGCAGCAGGCTTTGCATTTGGTATCTGTTTTGTGATGGCGACAAGTGGTTGATTATGTATTCAGGTTTATTTTTTTTACTGACTTTTTGGTTTGAGGGTATGGAAATTCTATTGTACATTATTTTGTTGATTGATAGAGTGGCTTTGCTTTTTAGTTTATAAATTTTCGTATTTGAAAATTTTATTTTAAAAGAAACTTTCATTGAAATCAGTTAATAATTGTGATTTTTAAATATATAATTTTGTTTGAAGAATTTAAGGGTGGTTTTGTTGCTTGTGCAAGGGCAACAACGGATTTCGCCTATTTCCTGTTCATTGCTTTTGTATATATTTTAATTTAAACCAGATATAACTTCAATAGGTAAGCAGATCTTTTAAAATTTTTTTCTTTTAAACGGTTTCTAACATTGCTTATTATATACATATATTATGTGTAGAATTGTGGGCATTTGTCCCAATTATTCTCGGATTCTGTGGAAGGAAGTGTTGATTGGCTAACTACGCTGTTATCGTTTCAGCAATTTTAACTATAACTTTTCTTCAGCGTGATTCAAGTTACTCTCTCTGAAAGAATTCGCAACGCAACTTCTTAGAGTACAATTCAAAAGGGGAATATTTTATTCTAATCATTACAATATTGCATCTAAATTTAACCGCGAATAGTTTAATAATTACATACTTGTTTGTCGGTTATTCTAATTAGTATATTATTCGTTATTTTTGCTAATTACGTTAATTTTGGAGTAAATAACGTTTATAAAAAAAAAAAAGAAAGGGGAAACTTTATATATGTATGGTTTCATATCTATGCATATATAAATATCTCAAACTCAAATTGTGTGGATTCTGCTATTAGCGGAAATAAGGATCTCGTGAATGATAAGATCCACACACACCCACGCATCCACATAGACACAGACACAGACACAGACACACACAAAAATATCATATTTTCGATCTAAATCCTTCATTATAAAATAACTATACCTGAAAAATATAAGTCTACGGTTATCCGGCGCCTGATGACTACGATGGACCTAATCAGAGTAAGTTATTTTTTTTTTAAATCTAAATTTCTATACTCATACATTCACATCATCACAACTTAACAACATATTGTGATTAAATTAGATAATACTACAAATTGTACTACCATATCTAAAAATAATCATAATATCATTTCAAGATACACTCTACTAATAATACAATAATATCTTCCTATTTTGTTTTTGTGTTATACATACTTAAAATCTATATAATTAAAAAGTTTTAAATTACTTTTCAATTGTATTAATTAATATTTTTTTTGTTAATTAGTGTCTAAATAAAACTTTGATTTATTATAACGTTGTCAAATATGAAATTTTAAAATTTTTTTTTATAATTTACGAAAGGTGAAGTTGGAAGTATAGGGTAGGTTATTGTAAAATTAGATATGGGCTAACAATAGACTTTAAATTATGTTAGCAAGGAGGGTGGGTGAAAGATTTGGGTAGTTAACTTCATCTTATACTACGCAACATTCCATCAACTGTTCTTTTAAGTTTTTTTGTTTGTTTTAATATGTGATTGGTCTAAGTTTAGCTACCTAAAGTAAAAAAAAATAAATCATTTGTAATCGAAGCTTTACGGTCTACTATATTATATGGGAATACTCCACACCCAACGACGAGCATAGCCGTAACTAATAGGTAGCCCAGTTCCCATAATTTAACATCATCATTTATGATTCGTTACACAATTTTAGGCAATTTGCTAAAAAAGATAGTGTGACTCCACTATATAATGTGGATAACTATGCCAAAGAGGCAAAATATAGGTTAGAACTAGCTCATAAACGCGCGCAGATATTTTTAAATAGAAATAAAATAAAACAAAAATTAAATTACGATAAGAATATTTTAGAACATAATTTTAAAATAAAAGATTTAGTTTTACTTAGGAATAATTCAGGGTATAAATTGGAAAATCAATATAAAGGTCCGTATAAAATTAAGAAAATAGATTTAAGAAATAATGTTACCATAGTTGATAAGAAAACTACTAAACAACAAGTAGTTCATAAAAATAGACTTAAGATATATAATAATAACTAACATTTAATATTATTGTATGGCCATACGACTACTATAAAATTAGAATATAAGTACATCTAAATATTATAATTTTTTTTTTCTTTTCTTTAAAAACAAAATAAATATTATATTACACTTATACTTAGACTAATTAAAAACTAATTGTAAAAGAATGTCCATAAAACTAACGTTATATGAACATTCTTGTAAAAGGTGGAGGTGTAGCATGTGGCCAACAGTGTGTGGTATGCATTGCGATTCAATAGTACCGCAACATGCAAGCATTGACAAACTGCAAGCAAGATATTTTGTGTGTGTCGGTAATTTGACACTTGTACGGTTAATCAAGTGCAGCAGCACAATGCACTTCAATGAATCAAATTTATTAACTGCATTTGTTTGATTGTAAATATAAGCTACACAAAGTATCTGTTGCTTTTAAGTATGCACTCGTTGGACTTTAAGCACATGCCTTACATAAATAGTTGGAAGCTAAATATGCTTACCCAACAATAATATATATTTCTATTCTTTTACTCTTATGTTAAGGTACCCCTAAGAATTATTCTCATAATTAGTATATAAGCCAATGTCATTTAGTTTATAATACAATTAATAAATCAACTGTCTTAGGAGCTCCAACTACACAAGCTCTAAGACAAAAATAAAATAAATAAAAACTATTTTATTAAAATTTGTTGCTTGAAGGTATTTCACAAAGATTATTTAACAGGTATTGTTTTATTTGCATTTTTATTCGAATTCCTGAGCTACCGCAAGCTACCGTATTAACTAGCTAAAATACAAAATATATTTGAGTGCTCATTGCTCGGAAAGAATTCCGGTGAGCACACCCTCGGACATAGTCTCAGGTTGTTTGAAGCACACGTTAAACAAGCTGCTCTTAATACTACTGCAAATAAAATAAATCAACCAGTAAGATTCAACAACATTTTTTCTGTAGAAGAGTAGAAGACTATTATCTGAAAAAAGGATAGCTCGACGAAAATGGCAACGTTACAGATCCCCTCAGTTCAAATTAATGCCAAAGGAATGTACCAAACAGCTAAGAAAAATTTTACAAACATGAAAATAGCTTCCCTGAAAATATTTCTTTAAGAACTCGATGCAACACCACAAATAAATTAATGGCTATGGCGTGCAGCTAGAGGACTTAAAAGGCCGGTAATATGCAAATCTCCATTACGATCTTCGAATAGTGACTGGGCAAAAACTGATGCTGAAAAAGTTTCTCTTTTCGTTAATCATTAGAAAATGTACTTAATCCAAATATTTTTTCTGATATTGTTGAATTTCCACCTCTCTTTACTAGAAATTCCGCTGAAATTTAATTTTATGGAGATTGAAGACTCTATAACTAATCTTAACAATAAAAACCCCTGGTGTCGACAAAATAAACAACAAAATACTTCTAGAACTACCATGTATTGCAAAAAGAATAATACTCTATTTTTAATAGTATTTAAAATTATAATAGGTTTTTCTGATTAATATTATATCAAAGCAAGGCAAGAGTCATAGAAATTTGCAAGGTGTTAAATGCACTTTCCGATGATGATGTGGAATCAATATATAAAGCAAAAGCTCTATTTAAAAATGCATCTTTAAAATCTGATCTGCCGTACATAAAAGATAATTTCGAGTGTATTTGCCGAAGTATAATCAAACCAGAAAGAAGAGGACTTTATTTAAAAGAAAATTTGTCTATTATAAAAAAAGTGGAAGCGAATTATTATTGTTTCAGTTCGCTTCTACTACATCCAATGATGTTGAATGAATTTTTTCAATTTATTCTACAGTTTTATGCGATAATCGATCTTTTCTTTTTGAAAATCTGAAAAAACATATGATTGTGCTTTGCAATAAAAAAATATTTAATAAAATAAATGAAAAGTGGTTACATTGTTTAATTTTTAGAAGCATATGAGATCTTTTTTTTTGCTTATTCTTGGGCTTATTTTGCTTTTATTTTGTGCTTCTTTGCTTGCTTTTTTCTTTAATTTTGTGCATATTTAAACTTGCCCTGTTTATAATTATTCTATATAGGAAACATTTTTATCTATATATATAAAAGAAAGTCGTGTTAGTTACTTCGCTTATAACTCAAGAACGGCTGAACCGATTTAGCTGAAAATTGGCAGGGAGGTAGTTTACAGCCAGGAGAATGCTATAGGATATTGGGATTGGACAAAGGGGCGTGGTACCTCTCATACAAACCACAAATTAAAAATATATTATTTCTGCTCCTGGTAACGGTATTTGAACAAAATTTGGTATGTCGGTTTGGTGTAAATTTTTTAAGTGCTGCTGCAAATATGGGCGGGATTGGGCAAAGGAACGTGGTACCTCTCATACAAACACAAATTAAAAATCTATTATTTCTGCTCCTGATAACGGTATTTGAACAAAATTTGGTATGTCGGTTTGGTGTAAATTTCTTAAGTGCTGCTGCAAATATGGGCGGGATTGGACAAAGGGGCGTGGTACCTCTCATACAAACCACAAATTAAAAATCTATTATTTCTGCTCCTGATAACGGTATTTGAACAAAATTTGGTATGACGGTTTGGTGTAAATTTCTTAAGTGCTGCTGCAAATATGGGCGGCATTGGACAAAGGGGCGTGGTACTTCTCATACAAACCACAAATTAAAAATCTATTATTTCTGCTCCTGATAACGGTATTTGAACAAAATTTGGTATGTCGGTTTGGTGTAAATTTCTTAAGTGCTGCTGCAAATATGGGCGGCATTGGACAAAGGGGCGTGGTACCTCTCCTACAAACCACAAATTAAAAATCTATTATTTCTGCTCCTGATAACGGTATTTGAACAAAATTTGGTATGACGGTTTGGTGTAAATTTCTTAAAAGCTGCTGCAAATATGGGCGGGATTGGACAAAGGGGCGTGGTACCTCTCATACAAACCACAAATTAAAAATCTATTATTTCTGCTCCTGATATCGGTATTTGAACAAAATTTGGTATGTCGGTTTGGTGTAAATTTCTTAAGTGCTGCTGCAAATATGGGCGGCATTGGACAAAGGGGCGTGCTATTTCTCATACAAACCACAAATTAAAAATCTATTATTTCTGCTCCTGATAACGGTATTTGAACAAAATTTGGTATGTCGGTTTGGTGTAAATTTCTTAAGTGCTGCTGCAAATATGGGCGGCATTGGACAAAGGGGCGTGGTACCTCTCCTACAAACCACAAATTAAAAATCTATTATTTCTGCTCCTGATAACGGTATTTGAACAAAATTTGGTACGTCGGTTTGGTGTGCATTTTTTTAGTGCTGCTGCAAATATGGGCGGGATTGGACAAAGAGGCGTGGCACCACCCATATAACCCAAAAATTTAAATCGCCATATTTTGGGCATTTTTTGACCTACGTCGATGATATTTGGTACATATGGTATTGCCATAATTTGGAATACGTACCGGAAGAAAAGTGGATGGGACCACGCTCCTTTTTATTAAAATTAAAAATCGTAATATAGTCTTAACTACTGGACCGATCGTCACAATAGGATATATAAATACTTTTAATTTTATTTTATAACGAGGGGGTAGCGAAGTACACCGGGATCAGCTAGTATATTAATAAAAGTAATTCTTATATGAAATTTTTTTATGAAAGATTTTTTTTTTAAATTTCAGTTGCCTTTCTTCTCCCTCATAGTTTTTTAATTCACTATGATAAGTGCCATAATGAAATTTTAATGAGCATTCTCTATTTGTTTGAAATGTTTTGTAACATACAAGACATTGTGTGCAGTTAAAAGCATTCTGTAACATAAAATACTTTTCATATATTGTATAAAAATAATTAAATAATTCTGACAATACAGCTGGAGGTCCATACCACGCGTTTTAGTCGTTGCGCGTTTGACGCGTATTAAAATTCAAGTTACATGCAACGCTTTTTACGCGCTAATTGTTTCGTTTTGATCATGTGTGGTGTAGTATTTTCATAAAAAAAAAATATTATGAGTAGAAAAAATAGAAGAAATTAATCCATGAAACAAATATATTTATCGATAACATTGAAAGTATAATATAATTTATCATGCTTGGCTATCCAAAACAGCTGTCATTTTATCATGTCGCGAGCGACGCGTACAAAAGTAGAAAGTAAAACTACTTTACGCGTCGTACGCGTAAACGCGTGAAACGCGTGGTATGGACCTCCAGCTTAACACCCGCTAGTCATGTGCATTCGTCGCTGTTTCAGTGAAGATTAATGGTGTTTTCTTTTCTACACACAAAATGGCACCTTATTGAAAGGTACATATATAAAATGTCTTGCCAACTTTGTAATAATGCAGCTTGTTATTTCACTATAACTGAACACAACTTATGAAAAAGTGGAACGCCCTGTTTTCAACAACTGACAGCTAAGTTTTACAGGGCACTATCAACACTGTCGATTTTTACGGGGCAAAAAGTGCAATGCCTTCCACCCTCAGTGAGGGCGATTTTTTTAGAATCAAACACACTGCCCTCTTAGAGAGCAAAACATTTTTAAGAAACGAACACCAAAGTACATTTTCTGCATGGAGATGTACCATATTTTTATAGAAAAGAAAACTCCATAAATTTCTCGCAGTGCGTTTGAGAAAAATGAGTAAAAAGATAAGCAAAAATTTGTCTCAGATAAGGCTAAATGAAAGATAATAAGAATACGTGGGAATTCGATTTGCAAAAATTTGCTTCCTGATGTTCACCGCTGTATTATATAATACTTCGAGTTTCCTTTTACTAACACTATCGTAACTAGAAAACAATTCACAACCAAATATCAGTGTTGTCAACTTGGTGCGTTTCGCACCATTTTTGGTGCTTTTCTAAATGTTACCTCCAAACATACATATTTTGCTTTGCATTTTGCAAAAGTAACAATTATTTCAACATTATTCTTGATAGGTTAAATTCAAATTTCTTATTTGTTATTGTTTAATTCATAAACAGCTGATTGATTAACTAATTGCGCAAACTAGCCCGAAGAAAAAATACTGGCAGTTTCATGCAAGAAGAAGAAGTACATTACTCTCTCAAAATCACTCCCATTTGCCCAATTTTAGAGTACTGGAACGCTTTTCGTTTAAATTGGGATCGCGCGGGATCCCAATGTTGAGTAAAGAAACAGACCTAGTGTTGTAACACTAAAATTAATAAAATTTCTATTTGCTAAACGAAATATTTAAAGTTAGTGTCAATAATGGAGTTTAAAAAAGACATCATAAGCGAAATACAAAAAGATTTGGGAATCACAATGTGAGTTTAAGTTATGGATTCGGCCTTGACCAAATAATAACACAAAAGCAAGATGTTTTTATTGCAAATGCGATATCACGCCTAAATATCCAACCTTGTTCGGCATGCTGGAACACGGTAACACATTGCAGCTTTAAGCCCATTTAGCTACAAACGACATCAAGAACCAACATTGTACAAAATGTTTTATCCCATTACAAATATGATATCATGCCATTAGCAGTACAATTAGAATCCGATGTCGGATGCAATGCAATGACACAATTGTGTATCAACATTAGAATTTTGGACTAAAGCTATGAACACATTCGGCACAGCAGACTACACGAACACAAGAACACAAATGCTGCTAGCTACCGTTGTAGCCGTTTAGCAGCTACTTAATTATTTTGGATACGACAGATACACAGTAAACAGCTGATCCTGAATTGTTGCAACGATTCATTATGAATATTACAGTGGTGCATATTTAGCGCTTTTACTTTTTTAAAGTTCGCTGGGGCGAATTGAATTCGCAACTCACATCATTTTGTACATAATCAGAAAAAATTCATCTCATGGATTTTTTTTGGCTCCGGAGTTACGGGTTCAAAACTTATTTTTTATTGGCCATAACTCCTAGAATATGGAACGGATATAAGCGATGTGGATATCAATCTAAACTTCTCCAAAATACCTTTATAATGGGGTATACAAATTTTTTAAAACAATTTACCCATTGCGAGTGAAATTCAATTTTAAAATTTTTTTATATGACTTTTCACTTTAACAGAGAACTTACCATACTTTTATTTGGTTTATATTTGAAAGCTGTCACCGATGAAATACGTAAGTTATGCTTCTTTAATGATGATTTTAAGAATTAAATGAGTTATTTAGAGCACTTTGAAATGATACCTATGTCGTTTATATTCGTTCTATATTGTAGGACTTATGATCAATAATATATTAAAGTTTTGAAATCCGTAACTGCGATATCAAGAGAGAGCGCCGAAAAAATTACACAAACATTTTTAGGTAAAAAAGGGCTATTACCCTGTAAGTTTTTTTTAATCTTTAACAATGTTGGTATTTTTGACTCAAGTCAATGTTCTATATAACAATAAAGCTAATAAAAATTCTTGATGCATATATATTATAACATAATTTTGTTATTTTTTTTTTTATCTTACAATAAAAAATATTTCTAATCACTAATTTGTTTTACACGTTTTGTATATTGTCAACACTGTTTTGGTTTTGTGGCCATCAGAAATAGAAATTAGTTTAATTCGACTACACGACAAAAGTAGCATGGACAAAAACCTTTTGCCGTTTTGCCTTGCTGTCTTCAATATAATTATTCTCATATGCACACATGTATTCTAATTTTGACAGGTGGTAGTCGGTAGTCTGCTGTGGCGAATGTGTTTAATGCTTAAAGTTAAATGTTGTAAAGACGCAAAATTAATTCAATAAAAATTTTCAATAAAAAAAAAAAAAAAATCAGAGCTTGGTGCGTTTTTTGTTGAATGCGCGTTATTCCTCTATTTTTGGTGCGTTTTGAAATTTCAAAGTTGACAACGCTGCCAAATATGCTTTAGCAAGGAGAATTCTTACTCTCAGAGGTGTGAAGTGTTGAACAGTCCATAATGCTCTAACTTTAACATATAATTTAGCAACCAGTGCATTGATATGATTTGACCTTGTCAAATTGTTATTAAATGCAACTCCTAGATTTTTCGTAAGTGGATACTACTCAATTTTTTGTTGATTAATTACAATATCATCTTCTATACATGGATGTACAGTTTTCTTTTGAATAACCAAAAATTTGGATTTTTTAGGATTTAAGCATAATGAGTAGTAGTGGATGTATTCCAGATAATCAATTCGGTTTTCGCAGACAACATAGCACTATCCAATAAAATCACAGACTTATGAATGTGGTTAGAGATAATTTTGAAAAAAATTAATATTGCTCTGCGCTCTTTATTGATATTGCATAGGCTTTTGACAAAGTATGGCACGAATATCTTATCCACAAATTAAAACAAAATCTACCCTCAAACATCGTGAGCCTTTTAAAAAGGATCGAAAATTCGTAGTCAGAAAGGGAATATTTTAATTCCTCCGCAGTCAATTGAAGCCTTAGTCCCTTAATATATGCCTTTGACTTACCGTTAAGCAATAACATTCACACGTCAGTACTCAGAACTTGTTCATATATATGCATACATACTGACATAACTAGGGTGGTGTTGGCTGAAGTGGTTAGCGCGTTGACAACTAAGCAAACAATAACGTGGGGCCTGGGTTCAAACCCTGGCCAGAGCAAGTCAATTAACATCATTAATTTCTCTAATGTACAATAGTGAGACATTGTATTAATTGTTGTCGGACTATTTAAGTGATGAAGGCATAGCACTGGTCATTAAAAAACTGTACCGACAGCGATTGATGCTATCCAAGCTAATGTACACAACATCGCCCTCCTTCGTCGGTTAGCAGAAACATCGGCGAAGTAAAACAATTAACAAAATGCCTGCCAATACAGCTTAACAAAGTTAATGCGTCTACCTAACACCGGAGGCGCCTCAACACTGCTATGAAAATTAACATAACGCGCAAAGCAGAGTTGTAAAAGAGTTAAGCCTTCTACATTTTCAATATCTATCTTCTCTACTCTATCCCTCTCTCTGAGTTCCGGCACAATGCACTGCATACGTAGGGGTCATCCCCTGAGTGCTGGTCCTAATTAAAAAAAAAAAAAACTTTCGTAATGAACAGACGCGTTTTTATAATCGTCGCAACTGAATATAAAAAAAATATAAAAAAAATAATTTTTCAAGTCACAAAAAATATAAAAAAAAACAAAACATTTATTGAACAGTTATTTTACTGGTTTTATTTTATTTTTTGCTTGTGTGCAATATACATAAATATTTGCATACACAAACTAATATAAGTGAAAATATAAGAGAGAGAACTCTGATGAGTTCATCTTCTGATAAAAACAACAATAATCCTACAAGCAGTAGGAATGTACAATATATAACTTTAGTTGCTGATGACGACAATAAAAAAAATGAATTAAAAAAAAACCTGAATTTAACAGAAAACACAAATACTCGTGTGCGATCATTATCTCTGAACATGTTGATCAAGAAGCAACAACAATTGCACCCATCAGCAAAATTGTCAGCTTAGCTGTACAAACAAACAATAAGTAACAAGGTGACCAACGTGCACAAAATGGTAGATGCGGTGAGTACAATAAATGATAATAAAATTCAAACAGGAATGGACAGATACATAACCGTGTTAAAAAGGGGAAGAAGTCCAAAATCAGCTAAAATAGCTTCAACAGCGAAAGTTCCCAGAGATGGAAAAAACAAAACAAAAAATTCCGAAAATCGTTTCGCGATTTTATCTGAACAAGACAATGAAGATACAACTACAATAAGGTCGAGTAAACCTCCACCGATATATTTAAGAGAGCAGAACTCTAGTTTGTTGGTAAAAAGCCTTGTCTCCTTAATTGGAGAAAATGAGTTCTATGTAACTCCAATTAAGCGCGGAAATATTAACGAAACAAAAATCCAGGTAGTGCAAGAAAGTAATTACCGAAAAATAGTTTCTGACCTTGAGTCAAAAAAAAAAAATTTTTATACGTACCAATTAAAGAGTGCTAAAGGTCTAACCGTCGTAATAAAAGGTATAGACTCTAGTGTGGATCCTGAAGAGGTTAAGTCTGGCCTTGAAAATAATGGCTTCAAGGTTAAAAATGTTTCTAACATCAAAAATAGGGAAAAAATCCCCCAACCTATTTTTAGAGTCGAGCTACAGCCAGGTCACTTGAAAATTACAAAAAAAAGAATCGCACCCAATCTATAATCTAAAGTACTTGTTACACAGAAGAGTTACAGTTGAGATGCCACATAAAAAATATGGACCTATCCAATGCATGAACTGTCAAGAATTCGGCCATACCAAAACTTATTGCAAGTTGCCTACCGTTTGCGTTGTATGTGGTGAGTTGCACAGTACCGCAAACTGTGACAAAATAAAAGGTGATACCAAGGCGAAAAAATGCGGCAATTGCAGTGGAAAACACACTGCTAACTATAGAGGCTGCCCTCTTTACTCTTTTTTTAAAAATTCGTCGAACAGAAAAACAAATGCTACTCCCGATCAGCCCAACACCCCTTTAAACTACCCTCAGTTACCTCAACCGTCGTCTAGCCATAATCAATACTCAAATGTTTTAAAGTCTAACACGACTCTTACTCAGCAAAAAGCTAATAGTCAATTTTCATACGCTAATATTTTAAAGAGTAACCAGATTCCGGCGCAAAAAACTCTACCAGCTAATGAAGAATCAGGGCATATTTTTAGTCGTATTGAAGCCTCGATAGAGATACTAATACAAACAGTAAATACATTTACTCTCAACATGTCCTGTATGATGCAGGAAATGTTGAAAATGCAGTCTACCTTGTTGCAGGCTGTATTGAAAAAACCATGAACTTAAGAATCTGTTATTGGAACGCAAACGGCATCTGCCAACATAAAAATGAAATAGAATATTTTCTTCTGGATAAACAAATCGACGTTATGCTTATCTCAGAAACTCATTTGACGTCTCGAAGCTATTTTAAAATTAGTGGATATAATTTTTACGATACTAAGGATCCTCGAGGTAGAGCTTGTGGTGGCTCTGGAATCCTAATAAAAACTTGAATAAAACACTACCTGCTAAATGACCTTCGTGAAGAATATCTTCAAGCAACAAATATCTGTATTGAAAATTTTTATCAAAAGCTTGTGATATCATCTGTTAATTCTCCTCCCAGGTTTTCAATTTCAGAGAGTCAATATACCGCATTTTATACAACACTGGGGTCCCGTTTTCTAGCAGCTGGCGACTACAATTCTAAACACACTTTTTGGGGTTCACGTTTAATCAGTCCTAAGGGTCGTGTTTTGTTTGACACAATTTCAAAAATGGGTTTGAATGTAGTTTCAAGTGGTCAGCCAACATATTGGCCAACGGATCGACAAAAAATTCCTGATGTTATCGACTTTGGAATCTCGAAAGGTGTTCCCAGCGAAATGACGGAAGTAGAAGCATCTTTGGATTTGTCTTCAGATCACTCGCCTACTATTATCACTATTTACTCACACACAACTACAACACCAACATGTGATTTACCGCTGACACCTGCTTGTATTAACTGGCTGAAATACAAAAAATATTTGAGTGCTCATTGCACGGAAAATATGCCACTGAGAACACCTGCTGACATAGAAAATTCTTTTAGGTTGTTTGAAGCACATGCTAAACAAGCTGCTCTTAATGCTTCTTCAATTCAACCAAATCAACAAGCGAGATTTAGCAATATTTTTTGTGCAGACATAGAAAGGCTATTGACTGAAAAACGGAGAGCTCGACGAGAATGGCAACGATAAAGATCGCCCCAGCTAAAATTAAGGCTTAAGGAGTGTACCAAGCAGCTTAGAAAAGTTTTGCAAACACAAAAAACAGCTTCGCTGCAAAAATTTCTGCAAGAACTCGATGCAACACCATCAACAGATTATTCGCTGTGGCATGCAGCCAGAGGACTTAAAAGGCCGGTGATATGTAAACCTCCATTACGAGCTTCAAATGGTGACTGGGCAAGAACTGATGCTGAAAAAGGTGCTCTTTTTGTTAAACATTTAGAAAAAGTATTTACTCCAAATATTTCTGCTGATATTATTGAACTGTCACCAGACGTCGCTTTACCAGAAATTCCGCTAAGATTTAATATTGTGGATATTCAAAAGGCTATTACAAGTCTAAATTAAAAAAAAGCCCCAGGTATTGATAGAATAAACAACAAAATGCTGCAAGAATTGCCTTTCATTGCAAAACGAATAATACTATTCTCTTTAATAGTATTTAACGACTGCAATACTATCCGGCAGAATGGAAGGTTTCGATGATTACTATGATACCAAAGCCCGGTAAGGATCATACAAAGGTTGAATCCTATCGGCCTATCAGTCTATTGTCCAATATGTCGAAACTTTTTGAATAACTGTACATGAGCAAGCTGACTCCTATAGTAATTAGCAGTGCATGTATTCCAGATCATCAATTCGGTTTTCGCAGTCAGCATAACACTATTGAACAAACTCACAGACTTGTGAATGTCATTAGAGAAACTTTTGAAAAAAAGAAATATTGTTCAGCGCTTTTTATTGATGTCGCACAGGCCTTTGATAAAGTATGGCACGAAGGTCTTGTCCACAAATTAACACAAAATCTACCCGCAAACATCGTCAGGCTCTTAAAAAGCTATCTAGAGGAACGAAAATTTGTAGTTAAGGAAGGCAATTTTTTAAGCCCCCCGCAGTCGATTGAAGCCGGAGTCCCTCAAGGTAGTATCTTCGGTCCTTTACTTTATTTAATATATGCCTCTGACTTACCGTTAAGCAGTATCATTCACACGTCAACATTTGCTGATGATACGGCTTTTCTAAGCGTTCATGAAAATCCTGTAGAAGCTTCCCGGAATCTTCAAGGGTACATCTCAAAATTGGAAACATGGCTAAAACAATGGCGGATAAAAGTGAATGAGCAGAAATGTGTACACGTTACTTTTACTTTACGCAGGGAAACATGCCCGCCTATACAAATCAACACCGAGACTATACCGCAACACACTGTAGTAAAATATCTAGGCGTTCATCTTGATCGTCGTTTAACATGGAAATCGCATATAGACGCAAAGTTGACACAAATTAAATTAAAAGCAGCCCAAATGAATTGGCTTATTGGAAGAAATTCTATATTAAGTCTTGACTGCAAACTTTTGTTATACAACGCGATCCTGAAACCAATATGGGCCTATGGAATCCAGTTATGGGGCACTGCCTCAGCATCAAGTGTAGAAAAAATTCATAGGCGACAAAACAAAATTATACGTACAATTACTGCAGCCCCCTGGTATATCCGAAATCAGCGAATTCACAAAGATCTTGATGTTCCGTTGGTGAAGACAGTATTTTCAAAACACGCTAAAAAATATATTGAAAAACTAGTATTGCACCCAAATCCACTTGCGCGCAACATTCTAAATTATAGAGGCCACACCCGGTTGAGAAGGAGGGATACTCTTTCTCTCAGCCGTACACGAGAGATGTAAAACATCAAAAATCAACAGTTGGAATTAAAAATTTTGTTTAGCATTGGCTAAACTTATATTTAATATTTTTTAGATTTAAGATTTGAAAAACTTATTGATGTTTCAATCTATAATTGAAGATTCAATAAATAATAAAACTACCACAAAAAAAAAAAAAAAATTATTTTTCTTTATTGTTATATTTTAAAACGTATTTTTTAATGCTTTTCGCAAGTTTTATCAAATAATTATGATATTTAAATTAAAGTAAATATTTAATTCATTTTTTATCAGATTCAGATACGCTTTGTTTCTTTCCTCTCGCCATTTGCTCTTCATTACAGAAAAACCTCTCTCTGTGAATGCTGACGTGGCAGGAATAGAAATTAAGAATGAAATTACTTTATACAAATTTGATAAATTATCATCAGTCTTATTAAATAATAGCTGCCATTTACTTGCCGTAGATAATTCCGCAAAACCTTCAGAAATGTATATCTGATCATAAATTTTGTTTAATGACGCAATTTCTCCATAGAGATCATCCATATTTATATTAAGTTTTTGCAGATTTAAATTTTCGTTTATGCTAACAATATTATCAAATTCAACTTTGCTCTTTAAATTTTTATTGCTAATTGTAAATAACCAGCTTGTATTTTTAAAATCAAACAATTTATTCAGGTACTCTAAGGCTTTATCGGTAAATAATAAAAAAATTTATGTGAATTTCCCTGGTCAGTTCCGGTGGAGACAAAAGGTTAATTTATTTGCTTGTTTCATATCCAAATTGCCATGACATAGTCTTAAGAAAGAATCGCCACTGTAAAAAAAACATCAACGAATGACTAATATAACCCGAATCTATTTTCAATTGTAGATAAATCAAATCATGCGAAATAAAGTATTATGGTGTACTTTATTGTTTAAATAAAGTATAGAGTACAATTAATCAAAAAACGTACAATACTTTATTATAAAGTACGGGTGGCAAGCCTAGACATAATACCTCTTTGTTATGTGCATGCAATATTGTTTGTTGTTTGTTTTATGCAATAGAGTGTTGCCAGGCTTAGACTTATTTTAGTAAATGCCTAAACGTACGCTTCATAATTAATGAGCAATACAAATGCTTTATTATTAACATCTCCAGAAGATACTGATAAAAACGGTAGTATGAAATTTGTAAGCTTTTATATGCAGGCTGAAAATCAAAGCAACTCCCAAGACGTTTTATCATGGGATAAATTATATAATTTGCTAGATTTAAAATTGAAGGATGTCACAAGAAAATCAGATCTAGTTACACTCACACAGGATGTTAATGATCTAAAACAGTGCCATTCAACCTTTTTGGCTCGTGTACCAATAAATTCACGACAAACTTTTCGCGTACCACCAAAAAAAATATAATGTACTGAAAAATAATTAGATCAATAAATACCAAACAATTTTAAAATTTTTAATCCATTTTATTTATTAATAATAAAAAA
The DNA here is from genome assembly GCA_947311025.1 of Lypha dubia. Taxonomy (NCBI): domain Eukaryota; kingdom Metazoa; phylum Arthropoda; class Insecta; order Diptera; family Tachinidae; genus Lypha; species Lypha dubia. Next base: position 27,759,616 of record OX371262.1, on the reverse strand, counting down.
CAATAAAATTAAAAAAAGATAATAAAAATAACAAAAAACATAACAAGAACATGTACATTAAAAATATATTTTAATAAGGAAATCTTTCATTCAATTTTTATACAACTTATAATAAATTAGTAAAAAAAGAAATTTTTAAAAAATTTAAGAAATTACACATTAAGAAAGAATTATTCAAAGTTAATAAAAAACGGAACAAAATTAAAAATAATGCATTTATAAAAAACTTAACAGAACGAGTAAATTAAAAATATATTCTAATTAAGAGATCTTTCATTTGATTTTTATCCAACTACTAGCTGATCCCGGTGTACTTCGCTACCCCCCTCGTTATAAAATAAAATTAAAAGTATTTATATATCCTATTGTGACGATCGGTCCAGTAGTTAAGACTATATTACGATTTTTAATTTTAATAAAAAGGAGCGTGGTCCCATCCACTTTTCTCCCGGTGCGTATTCCAAATTATGGCAATACCATATGTACCTAATATCATCGACGTAGGTCAAAAAATGCCCAAAATATGGCGATTTAAATTTTTGGGTTATATGGGTGGTGCCACGCCCACTTGTCCGATAACGCCCATTTTTGTCGTGATTACTCACATTAGTAACATATGAACTATTGCAATGTTTCAAAACTCTTGCTATCACAATAGTCAAGATATATGATGTTATTCAATTTATGTGGGAGGGGCTACGCCCACTTGAAATATTAAAAGCCTAAAACCATCCTCTATAAATTCCCTTTTGAATGACACCAGTTTGGGTCAAATCGGTTGGATAGTTTCCGAGTCTATAGCGAACATGGGTACAAACATTTTTTGTATTTTATATATATAGATTAAATATAATTTAATAAAAAATTAAAAAAATAAACTTTACAATAGAACTATTCAAAGTAAAAAAAAAAAACGAAACAAAAATGTATTTGCAATTAATTTTATAAAAATCTTAATCAATGAGATCGTTGGCACTGCATTTTTGATATTAGAGATTTTATGTCTGGTTCAATTTTTGTTAACTTTAATCTCATATTTGGCTCCAAGTTCATCGTTGTTCGGTATTTATTTTTGATTATCACCATTGAGGAAAATCCTTGTTCACATAAATATGTGGAGGTGAATGGCAAGAAATACTTAACTGCTTCACGATATAACGATTCATATTCAGTTTTCTGTTTCATCCAAAATGAAAAAAGATTCGTGTTTTGGAAAGCTATTTTTTGTATTGGATTACAGGATATATCAATTAATGATTCCTTATCTTTAAAATACAATTTTGAACGATGTTGCTCCAAAAATGGATTTTGTATCCATAAATGGTCTTCATGGCTTTCAGGAAAATAATTATTGAATGTGATTATTAACATTTTACAATGACTAATAATGCAAGTTTTTAGCTCAATTGTGGGTTCAAATTTGTTTTCAAATAGAAATTGTTCCAATTTTGAAAATAATTCATAACTGTTGTTTTCAACAGCATTTACGATTAAATTTAACTTTTTAATCATTGCTTTTATTTTTCCCTGTACCTCAAAAGGTGTCTTTGATGAGCCTTGTAGACTTAAATTTAATTCATTTAAACGCGAGAAAATATCTGATAAATAAGCTAACTTTGCTAACCAAATTTCATCTAAAAATTTATTGTAAAAATCATTATTCATTTGTTTCAAAAATATTTGAACTTCTGTACGTAGCTCCAAAAGCCGAGTAAGCATTATTCCTCTTGATAGCCATCTTACCTCAGTATTCATAAGAAGATTGGTATACTCACTTTCCATTTCGATACACAACTCTTTAAACAAGCGACAATTAAGTGATCTTGATTTTATAAAATTAATTATCTTAACTGCATCATCAAGTACTTCTTTTAGGTCACTTGGTATTTTTTTCGAAACCAAAGCTTCCCGATGTAAAGACAATGGGTAAATGCACATTCTGGAACAACAGATTTTACTTTTGTGGCTACCCCATTATATTTTCCCGTCATTGCTCGGGCACCATCCGTGCATAACCCAACGCATCGCTTGCAGTCCAAATTGTTTTCGACTGGCATTTTGAAAATTTCATTAGCTGTGCAATAATTTGAAAGTTCCCCAGAAAATAAAAATTCTTCTTTTAACTCCATATCGTAAACGTAACGGATATACACAAGTAATTGTGCACAACTTACAATATCAGTGCTTTCATCTAATTGAATAGCAAAGTATTCGCTTTGTTTTACCTGGCTTATGAGAATTTGTTTTACATTTAAAGCCATATCATTTACTCTCATTCGTTTATTGGTATGGTTATCATTCGCTTACATTTGTTATTTTTTATTAAATGGAGATGACAGTGTTACTTAAATTTAAAAATTCAAAATTTTACAAAAAAGGTATACTTTTAGGATGATTTTTCTTTTTGTTTCCAATTGCAAAATAGAAATCGTTAAAATTTTAAAAGATTTCGCGTACCACCTGGAAATTTTTCGCGTACCACCAAGTGGTACCATAGGTTAAATGGCACTGATCTAAAAGAAGAAAATATCACATTAAAAGCAGAAATAAAAAAACTGTCATCTAGAATCGAGTCTATCGACCGCAAATGTCGTTCGTCAAATGTCGTTGTTTCTGGCCTAAGTGGTAGAAATGTAAATAGTTCTAAAACTGAATTCAAACAATTATGCTCAGATGTATTAGGAGTGGAAGTCAATGTGGTCTCAGCCTGTTTGCTTGCAAGAGGGATATCTGTATGCTTTACTTTGGAGTCAAGTTGGCAAGCTTTTAATGTATCTGTGGCAAAAAATAAATTGGCAGGCCATAATGTGTTCATACACAGAGATTATACCGTAGAGGAACAAACCGTGAGATATAATCTGCGTCAGCTGAGCAAGAATATTTCTAGATATTATAAATCAGTCAAAGTAAGATTAGGTGAGTTTTGCATTTACATAGACAATAATAAGTACACTTGGTCTAATGGCAAAATTATGGCAACTTCAAGCAGCAATGCCGAATTCCTTAGCAAATTAGTGACGGAATGTAATTACCCTGCGGAAATTTCTGTCAAAAGCCCAAGCAGCAATATACCTACGCAAAGTCCACAACAACAATAGCAATTCAATATGTGTAGATTACTGTCGTATAATACAGTCAAATCCCGATAATTCGTAATGGCAAGGGACCGGCCTTTTCTTACGAATTATAGGGGTTTTCGATTTAGCGGGATTTCGATTTAACGGGGTTAAAATAAAATAAATACGAATTAACGGGTGTTTCAATTTATTTACTAAAACGATAAAAAAAGCATAAAAAACAATTGTTTTTGAAGGATTGAAGTAAGAGTTGGTGGAGCAATTTCAAATCGCTTAAGGTACGGTCACATCTGTCAAACATTTGCCCAAAAAAGCGTAACCACTAAATACGAATGAAAAACTTTTTAATTTATGCATTTATTTATTAAGTTGAACAGCATCTAATAAGATAAGATTCTATTACATTTTCTATAAATTATGTAGGAAACTGTTTAACGTAATAAACAGGTATCTAAATCAAAAGTGTTTTCATTCGTATTTAGTGGTTACGCTTTTTTGGGCAAATGTTTGACAGATGTGACCGTACCTTTAGCAACGTCTATTTTTTTTTTCTCTCCATTGTCAGTGGCTGCAAAAATTTGTTGTTTTTGTAACATTGACAAAGTTTTATGCGTGCGCTTTGACCTTTTTCTTTATTATTCATGTAACAAATTGATCTTAGGGGCTGTGCACATTATGTAACGCTGTTTTCAGAGATTTGAAGAACTCACCTATCTATGAAAAGCTACCATCGTATTGTAAAGGTAATAGTGATTATAAAAGTTTAAGCAATATTATTTTAACTTTTTTATGCTTTCAGATTATTATTTACTGGGGGATTCTGCTTATCCATGCAATAAATATTTGATAACCCCTTACAAAGATAACGGACATCTGACAAGAGCCCAGATAGAGTTTAATATAAAACTAAGCTCTGGTCGTGTTCGTATCGAACATACGTTCGGTATTTTAAAACAAAGGTTTAGGCAGTTGTACTACTGCAAATTACGAGGAATTAAAAAATTATGCCACTTTATTAGAGCGTGTTGTGTTTTACACAACATTGCAAATGAAGATGACCTAAATTTTACATCCGAGATATCCCCAGATGTTGATGAAGAATTTCTGAATCATGACCAGGTTTCTCGTGGAAATAGTGTGCGAGATGAAATTTGTCAAGCAATGCAAATTCTGACAGATAATAATTAAAAATTCATTTCATTATTCTTAAAGAATATTTTATATTTTTAATTTTGAATTCAATATTTATTTTATTTTTATTTATTTTATCAAATTCACATAGTATAATACAAAGCCTATTGGCCAAATAATCGTATTACAGAGTAAAAAACAAAATAGTCTGATTATTTCTTAAATTCAAGTGCAGGAATATACACAGCATATTCATATACATATGTATGTATGTTGTAAGTAAGTATAATCTACAAGCTATAGGCCCCCCAGCCATAATTAGATAACATTAACTTTAATAATAGGACAAATATAAAAGTATACATATATTATTTTTATTTCGATTTTATTAGTCACTGTAAAGAAAAAAAATAAAATTAAATAATTCACTTAAATTCATTAAACAGAAACAACAAAAGTACTCACTCTTTTTTTAAAAGCAGAACCAATGATTCCAATAATGCTATTTTTCTGGCATCATTTGCTTCCTTTCTCTCTGCCCATTCTTTCCTTTCTGCCCTTGCCTTCCTCTGCTCCACTATATTAGCTTCTAATAGTTTGTAGATCTTCTCTTCATTGGCTTCTTTCTTCTCCGAATGTCACTCTGCATTTTCCACGTACTGTTGTAAAGACGTTTTCCTTCGCTTAGAGCATGAAGCCGACATATTCAGATTTTCTATAAATGCAAATGTAAAATATATGTACATACAACATAAGTTAATGAAAAATAAATAATGAAATAATAAATAACCAACGTGAGAAGAATTCGAGCGTTCAGATCCGCTGCAGTTGACCTCCGTTTCACTATCCAAAACGTATTCAGGATTCACCGATCTTTTCTCCCGAAGCAGGTCATCCAATTCGCTATAAAAATTCAAACAAAATAACTAACATAATCATCAAATATTTACTAATCTTTATTTACCTTTGGAAAGGGCACACTTGTCTACTTCTTCCAGTTTGCTTGTTGTTAAGCTGCGCCCTTTTATATTGGCGCTCCAACGTAAAATATCTCCCTTCCACCTGGGAGGCGTTAAAATTGTGACCATTAGCACAAAGCTTTGCAGCAATGGCCACCCACATTTGCCGCTTGTTTTTTAAGTGCAGTGACTTACCCACTTTTGGACGCATCTCCTTCACCAAACTAATTAACAATTTGGTGGATGTATCCAGCCAAATTGTTTTTTGAGCGTCCATCTCACTGTCATTGTTTGGTGTAAATATTATTTCATTGTATTCTTCCATGCCCGCCATTTGGGCTGCCAGAGCTTGTCTATATTCTTCGTCTGTAAGCATAAATTATATTTTCAAATACTTAAGTTGTAATTTCATTACACTTACCTTCTTCAACCCTTTTAAACGTTCCTGGCGAGCACTTCACTTCCAAATTATTTTTCTCCGTCGTCAAGCTGTTGGAGGGCACCGTATTGGGCATTTCTAAATTCTTTTTTTCCATTGGTAAGCTGGCACTATGTTGGGAAATTGAAATTACTACATTAATAACAGTGTAATAAAAAAGTTGTTTAATTTACAACACTTTTTAGGCTTCACTTTAATAAATAATTTTTAACTTACCTCGAGAATTCAATTTTGCGTACACATATGCTAAAATGCTTTTGCTTTCTTATTTCAATTGTTTATACACCGATCAGCTGTTTTCTTGCAAGATTTCACTGGATGCTGTCTGCGTACTTTTTGAGATATTTTCAGCCGACAGAGTAAAATTGGTCTTACTCTCCCAAAAAAAGTTACTGAGTATTTGCTACTAGAAAAGTACGCAGACAGACCTAATATTACAAGCTTGCCCCACACTGCTTCATTTATGAGCTACTAAATTTGTATAATAAAATATTTCTGCATGAAACTATTCCGACAAGTTTTCGTTCCTAAATTTTAATACCACTATTTAAAAAAGGTGACCCGAATGTTCCAGCTAACTATCGTGGACTATCTCTGATTGACTCAATTAGCAACATTTTTAGCTCCATCCTCCTAAATAAGATAACTGAGTGGATAAATATGAATAAGATAATGAACGAATATCAGGCTGGTTTCAGAAAGGACTATTCTACTGTAGACAACATGGGTGTAAAACAATGAAACGGCGATGCTTACTAAAGATTTTATGCACTGCGAAGTGGTGTTAGATTACAGTGAACTAAGGAATGCAGAAATTCTTTAGTAATAATGAAATAAGTAAAATGTATGAAGGTTTTTTGGGACTTATTACATTTTTTTTTATGTAATTTCATTGGGATTATTTCAGACAGCCTACCGCAAAACACTGAAGCAAAATGTCTAGGCTTATGGCTTATTTCAACAAACTCTTTACTAAGCCTATATATAGAATCTATAGATTGTAAACTTATATTATACGATGTAATCCTGAGACTAATATGGTCCTATGGAATGCAGTAATGGGGCAAAAGGTGAAAAAACAAAATTCTTCAATTACAATTACAGCAGAGCCATGGTATATTCGATATCAGCGAATTCACAAAGAACTAGATGTTCCGTTGATGAAGACTGAGGCAAACATGTGACAAAAATATAATAAAAAAACTCGAGATGCACCCAAATCTACTTACGCGCAATATTCTTAATTATAGCGGCCACACCCAGTAACAGATGTAACAACAAAAAACTTTAACCGCTGAAATTAAAATTTTTTAACATTGGTTTAACATATATTTAATTGTTTAAGATTTGAATAACTTATTGATGTTTCAGTTTGTAATTGAAGATAAAATAATTGATACAACTACACAAAAAACTATACATGCATATTTATTTAAATAGACCACATAATTTATTTGCGTACACCTTTAGGTATGGTTTTGTCCACCAACATGAAACGTATATGATTTAAAATGTATTGGTTTTTACTCTAGATATAAATAATATACTCTTTGCCTAAAACCCCGGTTGCTTATACGTTTACGGATCGAATTGTCGAATGTACTTGAAATGATATACTCGTATAATAGTTTTAACTACAAAAAGTTATATTTAGGTTAAAAAATTCAAAGAAGTTCTTAAAAAATTGTTGTTATTTTTTAGTGCTGGCTAATATGATGTTAAATTCATATATGAATATCCCACCCTCTAATTTTCAATATATTAATATCGTATTTTCTTTTCAATATTTTTTTATATTGTATATAATTTTTTATTATTAATAAATAAATAGCTTTTAAAACAAGTGTGTATGATAAAAAAAAATTAATCACCAATAGTGTTGTAATAATTATTTAAATTTTAATTTCATAAATAGCCTATAGAATTGATTTGAGATACTAATAATACGAGTATCTTAACTAATAGTTTTGTGATGTTTCAAATAAGGATAATAAAATCATGAGTGGCAGTTTAAAAGGATTTTTTTTCTTCAACTTGCGATGATGCAAAAGTGGTTAAAAAAATTCATTCTTTTCTTTATGGCAACTTTCAAAGAGAACTTAAAATATTTTTCAAAAATTTATAATAATGTATGTATGCCTAAATAAATAAATAAATAAAATTACTTTTTTTTTAAAAGGTTCTAAAATTAAGAATAAACTAAAATTAAATAAATAAAATTATATTTAAAACAAGCAAAAAAATACTATTTAAGAAAGCAAGTTTAGTGACTAAAGAGACAAGGAATCTCTTTTTTATTATTTAACATTTCGTTTATTCTCTGTATCACTCTTGATGTTTTAGTGTTTAGCTTCGTTCTCTTCTTTAACCACTATAGGTTTGATTTCCTGAACATCGGCAAACGATTCCAAAGATTTTTCATCAACTGGTTGTACTTTAACTTCTATATTCTTAGTTTCCTGAACAGCTACATCCGGTTCATTTTCATCCTCCGTCTCAATTGTATCTTCGTGTATGTCAATATCAGCTCTACTATCAGCTTTATGATTTGCTGGCAATGGCTGATGTTGTTGTTGAGGCTGTTCGACAGCATTTAGAATAGTTTGTAGTAAGCCAGCGGATAAGATTTCCTCATGATTAGCAGTTTGTTGACCACTTTCGTCATAATGGACTTGATAAGTATTGTCGTTTTTCGTTTCCTGGGAACTAAAATGAATTGCTTCGGATTTTTGGGCTGACAGTACATTAAGGCCACCTAAGCCAGGCAAACCATCGGGTAAAGCAGTAACTTGAGATTTTTCTGAGGCATAGCCAATATGATCCAATTCATTGCCGCCCGATGGTGGAGGGCCATAGCTAGTAGCTGGTCCTGCAATGAATTGTGTGTGCTGCTCAGCTACGGGAATACTTTGGGAAATAGATGTACTTGTACTGCCCGAATATTGCTGCGGTTGCTGCTGGTAATTAAAGCTACCACCATCAGTCCCTATAAGATTAGGCCCATGGCCACAGTCATGAAAACGTGGCTGTTCCTGTTGCCCATTATTGTATTGGGTGGAAGCAAAAGCTGAATTATCAAGATTAGCTGAAGCACTCCCGCTAAAAGAAGCACCGCTATCGAATTGATGTTGAACAGGTCCCGTTGGAGACAAATATTGTTGCTTTAATTCTGCTGGTGGTGGAGGAGAAAGGTAATGTGGCTGTTGTGGTTCTTGTTGGTTCAGAGGTGGAAGTGGAGGTGGTGGTACGCCATATTCACTATGAGCATTACCAAATTGTTTCTGTTGATGGCTATTTTGCTGCTGTTGTTGTTGTTCAAATTGTATAAAAACGTTTGGTGGCCTTTGTTGTGGCAATTGCTGTTCAATTATATTTTGAGGTATTTGTTGTTGTTGTTGCTGTTGATGTGGAGTACCATATTCAGTATTCAAGTTACCAGGACCAGTCTGAGGAATTTCATTGGCTGCTGGAGGTATATAAGTAGGCACTTGTAATTGAGGTTTAACCCCAAATTTGTCTAAATGTTGTACGGTAGCACCAATTGTTTCGAAGAGCCCCTGGGGTACGGGTGGCCTGTATGCAACTGGTTTGCTTGGTTGAGCTCCTCCGTTCGGTGGGAATGGTCCCAAATTACCGGATTGCTTACCATACTGAATGCCTACACCGGCTTGGGCTTGGTGATGGACAAACAAAGTGTCTGCTTGAGCTGAAGGTGGCGGTGACCCGTAATGATCTGAGGGTGGTGGGGGAGGTCTAAAGTTACTGCCAGATAGTGATAGAGATGGAGGCCCATAACTACCTAAGAGTTTTGGCGGAAGTCCATAATTACCTGATGGTAGTATTAGGTTTGCATTAGGTGGTCCATATTTACCATTAAGTGGCGGCGTGGGTACAAATCTTACACCAGGTCTGCTAAGGCCAAAACTGCCGTGAGAACTAGAATGCTGATTGAATTTGTGGGAATATTTTGAACCAGGAGCGTAAGAGTCAATTGGTGGTTTTAGATAGGAGTCTTCAAGAGAACCCAAGGATATCTAGAAAAAAACCATTCATTATGATTTAATAACATAGATTAGTTAGCGTACAACCAAAAATGTGTTTATTAAGCTATAAAGAAAACTTCTGCTACAAACCTGTAAAGCTTCTCCTTCTATAGAATTTAAGCCATGTTTATTGAAGTCACTTGAAGGTCCAGTCGAAGGCAAATTATGTTGATGTTGCATTACATTATCATTATCGAAGTTACTTGACTGTAAGGCCACTGCAACTAGTTGTTCGTCAGATAAGCCATCAATTATGCTGCTTCCTCCTGTACCTGTACTACTTCCTAAGCCAGTAGAACCTAAACCAGAAACACCAACACTAGGACCGCTGCCAATATTAACACCGTTACTGTGTTGGGTCGTAGAAAAATAAGAACCTCCTGATTCATGGGACTGAGCTTGAGTTTGAGCTACCTGGCTATAGCCAGATTGTGTGTCAATGTGATTGTTTTCGATATATGATCCTGCAGGTGCAGGTATGGGCTTCCAGCCATCACAGGCAGTATGGAAAGGTGTTTGTGATCCAGCTACTGAGTGAGTATGACCCGTTTGATCAACTTGTATTTGAAGTTGGTGTTGTTGCTGCTGTTGCTGGTGATGATTATGAGAACTTTGTCCGCTTGTTATAATAACTGTAGTATCTGGCTTATGATTAAAATTGGGCAAAGGAGGTGGACCATAATTTGATGGTGGCTGTCCAAATATTTGCTTATTTGGTAGATTTAGAGGTCCGGAAGGTGGCGGTCCATAAGATGTGGCTGGTTTATGAGCTGGACTAAACTGGCCTGCTGGTTGGAACAGAGGTAATGTCTGTATTAGTTGATGACCAAACTGCGGCTTGGTAGGATTATATGATGAAGATGGATTATGGTGGAGTAAATTTTGTTGGGATGATCCATATGTAACTAGCGGTTTTGATGGAGGTCCATATTGCTGAGATTGCTGTTGGATTTTGTGAGGTGGACCGTAAAAAGGTTTAGGGGCACCATAGTGATTTTTAATTTGTTCATGCAATCCCGAAGACGAACTCCCGCTACCAATGAAATTCAAATTAGGTGGTCCATACTTAAGGGAAGGTGGTCCATAATCGCGAAAAGGCATTTGCTGAGGCACACCATATTCATGATGAGGAAACCGTTGTGATGATGGTGGTACAAACGAAGGTTTAATTTGTATAGCATGCGTTGAAACCGCTAACAAGAATGTTAGCAGAGGAAAGCGTAAGAGAATCTGAAGATAAGGAAAGAATTAAGAGACAAAAAAAAGAGACTTTAATAGAAACAAAATCTATGTAACTATATACAGAGTATAGAACTATTGGAAAAATATGATATAATAAAAGCGAAAAACTAGTATAATTCGTATCATTTTTATACCTCTTTAATATTATGTTATTTTTATTGGCCAAAACTAAGCGGAAAAAGACTAAACTAAGGTAGGAAGGTAGGAGGACTTAAAAATTGCGTAGGTGTTTACGGTTTAAGAGCGCGAATATATATTTTACATATTAGAAGAAATTTATTGGACCTTAAGAAATATTCCGAAATATTTAGTTAATTTTTTTTATAATAAAAACACGATTTAAAATTGATTGCACCTATGGATTATTATATCGGCTTTCTGACACTGCACTCATATTAATTTTCCTTGCGCTGAGATTAACGTTTTTCTATTTTTGCACTTTTTTTTATTAATGCACTTTATTTGTCTGTTTGTGAAAAATAAAATATGTAAAAATAAAAGCGGCAAAAATTTTGGAAAGAACATTATTTTGCCAAATGATCAATGATCTTTCCAACGTTAATATCTTTAAGTTTAAAAGCTTTAAATTTCTTAAATAGTTTGCAAAACTCTTAATACGAACGAGTATTTTTTCTTTGCTTTTTCTACATATTATTCTATCATGTCATGTTAGCATTAACCTCTATGTAATTTGTTGTTTTAAACAAACATTGCCAACATCATGAACAAACTTATACATAACATACATAGTTGTAAAATAAAGATTATATACATATAGAGATAAATATACATACATACATACATATGTATATGTAGGTGTAAAGAAACCTACGGGTATAAAATCATTTTCAAAAGTACATTGACACCCTCACAACACCTTTAACTTATGATGTCGTTGTTGAAAGTTACAACAAACAGGCCCTACCACATTTATGGATAAAAGTTAAATTTCATGAACGTATAATTATGTTCGCAATGTATAAGCCCGTATATCATCAGTTTGCATTGTGACGAACAAATATAATATGCTATTATTGCATTTTTTGAATGTGCAGAGTAATATTTTTAAGTTTGGTATTTAAGCCTACCTACCCAGGTTTTGACGGCGCTAAAAAACGCTACATTTAGGCGGTTGAAAGCCTAGAAAGCAACATAAAGGATTTTTAGTTTAGTTTCAGATGTTAAACACACTTTATATCATACATGGGAGTAATTAAATAAATTGACTAATTAATTGTCGATTTCATTGAAATTGGCTTTTAAACAATGCCAATTAAATTTTTAGCATTATAAATTTTTTTAACAATGCTAATGCTTTTCAATGAAATAATTTCATTATTAGTTATTTAAAAAGTAAAAGCCTTACAAATAATCAATGCTAAAGTTTTTCAAAAGCATTATCAGTATTAAACGTCAATATTATATATATGTGTGTATGTGTATGTATTAAATATATGTACATAGCTTCCTAGCGGCGAAATTTTGGAGGCCTTCATTTATAAGGCCTTCCTAGAACTTCTTTTAGATTTTGTACTCATGCTCGCTTGCATTCTCACGAAAAGGCATTATGGATGGCCCACCTACTCCCTTCTAAAAATTTAAATTTTATTATGGGTATGTGAACATCAATAAATAAATAAATAGTTAACCCCCAAATTCAACATAATACAATAATCACTATTTTGCAGAGCTGATATTTTGGCACTTTCATAGCTTTTTACTAGGTTTTTGCATTTATAAAGGTAATTTAAAAATAAATTTGTGACTGAATAAGGCCTTCTATCAGGCCTGTGCAAGAAGGGCACTTAGAAGGCATTGGCTGGCTAGGACATCGTGTGTAAAAAATGTATGAGTATGGAATGGGGCAAGAGGTCACGTAACGCCTTAGAGAAGGCCAAAGAAGGCCTGCTTAGTGCTTCTTTCCGCCGCTGGGTTGGTTTGTATTTTAATTTATAATTTTATTTTTTCAAAAGCTTATGTGACCATATTTTTTTTTATTTTATTATTTTATTAATTATTTTTTTATCAATTGTAATTAGTATTTCAAAGCTTTCATTGTTTTTTCATTATAAATAGTAGAAAAATTATATTTAAAAAAAAAGCAATGGCATTTATTGCTCCTGATTTTTTTTTTCATTGTAAATGTTTAAAATAATGCCAATGAAATTTCAATGCCAATGAAAAAGTCCCATGTATGCTTTATATACTAATTATTAGAAGTGGGACTAAGTGGTTTCTTAATATAATTATTTAATTCTAAATTGTGGGAATAAATAAAAAATTTGAAATTTAACATTTGACAGGAATTTATGTTTTTAAAAATTTTATTTATTTGTTGGGGGTTAGCAATATCTAAATGCATTTCGTTGGTTGCTATACCACCTCATCAGTAGATCTTTAGCATTCATGTTTGCAAAGTTACAAAACTCATTTACTCATACAAATTCAAAAATTATGTTTTTGTATTAATTGTAATTGTTCGAAAGAAAGAACTTCTTCGATATCAGCGAATATAAGGCAGTTATAATTTTTTCTTAGTACTTTTTAAACATTTTTGAAATCTTACTAGTTTTCAGCGTTAGAAATATCGTATGTTTGTTCCACTATAATAGTATCATTTGGTTCACCTTCAAATAAGGGGTTGTTTTAACAGCCTTAAAAACAAGGAGGTTATCATGTTGCTGAACTATCTTAGTCAATTTTAATTCTATACTTCTCAGCGCCAATTTTTTTGGATTGACTCTGGTTCTCGAGATTCAGCGTTATTTAGAAAAAAATGACTTTATAATATGCAATAACTCAATAACTAGTTTTTCATTTAAATTAACAATAATACAAGTATCAGGAATAAAATAACCCCTAAATTATATTATAATAAATTTCTTTCGAATCTTTACAGCTAAAGAGATATTCAAAAAAGTTTTGAAAAAAATACTTTGTTTTCAAGAAAATTTGTTTATTCAGATTGTAAAATAAACTAAATCTTAGAATTTTGTTCTTAATTTTGACATGTACCGGCAATTATCTACTTATATATATAAAATTGTAACGTTACTGACTGACTGATTTATCATCGCACAGCCTAAACGCCTGAAGGCAAAAACTTGAAATTTGGACCAGGGCTTGGTCTCTCCCCAAATCGATCCACTAAGACGGGATTTTTGGAAATTCGAATGTTTAGGGGGTAAAAAAGGGCAAAAACGGTATCCTTATGTCTCTAAAACTAAAAGAGATACAAAAAAAATTTAATGCTTATCGTTGTTCTTTAGAAAAATAAGCGGAGTAAACGGGTAAAACCTGCATTTTGGTATTGATTTGTTACCCCATCTATCTTTTAAACACATAAACATAGAAATAAGGTTTATAACATATTTGAAACTTATTTAAAAAATCCAAATACATATTTGGTACTTTTTCGAAATTCGGACGTTTAAGGGGTAAAAAGCGTAACTATTTTTGGTACTTTTTTTATAAAACATTTTTTTTTTATTTATTGACATAAACGTATTAAATTATGGGCTCCCACTACAATAATTAAATTTTTCGTGCTTCAATGGGGAGAAAAAAGTACCAAAAAGGGGAAATACGGAAAATTTAATTTCTTACTTTAGCTTTTTGGTTCTACAACTGGCAATTTATTTTAATTATCGTTAATATTGGAGCTAGAAACATTCAGCCCAATTATGTATGAGAATTCCGTAGGGAATTTTCCCTTTTCCGCATTCCTCCTATTATGTAATAAAATAACTTGGGGAATTTTCCCTTTTTTTTTGTGCAGGGGAAAAAGTAGGTATTCTATAATTTTAAAAACAGGGAAACCCGCTTTTGTTTTGCTAGTGTTTTTTCCCAAACAATTTTAAAAGGAGATAGAGTAAAAATGTAAGTATTTTACTAAAAATAAATAAAATTGTATTAACAAAAAAATTTATGTTGTACAAAATAATGTTTTTTTAACACATTTTCAGGTCCAAAAGCTCAAATAAACAACAGCTGCAACATTTACTGACCCTTATGCAGGAGAATCCTGAAATAGCACGTGGGTTTTTTAAAGGAGAACGTCAAGAAGTCCAACGCTTCTGGCAAAGAGCAGAAGATGAGCTAAACTCTATAGGTCCACCAAGTAAAAATATAAATGAATGGAAGAAGGTATGTTATTCGTCCACAAAAATAGTTATACATACATACAATTTTTTTTTATAAAGGTGTGGTGTGACCAAAAAAAATACTTACGGCAAAAGGCAGCGCAAAATTTACAACAACAAAAGGGTACAGGTGGAGGCCCTAATAAAGAACACAAGTTTTCTGCGACTGAAGAAAGCATATATAATTTAATAGCAGTGAAAACTTCAGTTGAAGGTGTCCCTGCAAATATTTTTGGCTTGGAATCACAAAAAAATTTCAAAGACACAACCAGTGAATATGTGGATGTTTCTATGGAAGAAATAATACAAAACGAAAAAGTTGAAAGTGTATCCAGCAAAACTACTGGGATGCCAAATTTGGTTTCCAAGAATAAAGAAAATATTCCGAAAGAAAAATTTAAATCTTCTTCCGATGTATTGTTAGCTGAACTTGGCATACAAAGAGAGTTGGTGGATACATTGAAGGAAGTGGTAATTGATGTTAAGGAGCACCAGCAGAGTTTAAAGAAAATTCACAGATCTCTTGATAGAATGTACGACCTAAAAAAAAAAACATTTTCATCAGGTGGAAAATATTGAAAGAGAAAAGCTTAAAGAAATGCAGCGTCATCACTCTTTTATGGAAAAAATGAGGGCTAGTGAAGTCCAATATAAATTGGATAAAAACAAATTACAACTTGAGTTCAACGATCTCACCTATAATCCAAGTTAAATTAAAGACGGTTTTTTATATAAATTATATTAATTGTAAGAAGTGCCTTTTTTATTTTTGTTTATGTTTTTGTTTTTTAAATATGTTATTAAATATATAAATAAATAAATGAATTTAATGGAAAATAGTTTTTATAGTGAGTTTCCAATATTATTTCTAATTAATTGAGCTGCGTTGAGATATGTTGTCGAAGTTGCCAAATTAATATGATTCTCTACGTTGTCAATTTCTGTCAAAGGATTTTGCTGTTCTTCCCTTACCTTAAAATGTATGCATATATTGTGTAGGGCACAGCATACATTAATAATTTTAGCTGCCTTTTCTGGACGGTAATGAAGCTCCCTTGCACCGAGAAGACATCTCCACCTATTCTTCAAAACACCGTTGGTTCGTTCAATAATGTTGCGGCATTTTGAATGCACCTCATTGAACCTCATCTCTTGAGAACCCTCCTCTGGAACACGATGTGGTGTTAGTAACCACGGCTCCAAAGGATAACCAGCGTCACCTATTATATAGACATTTTAATAAAGGTATTTTCTTACAATCTTATGGCAAGTTTTACCTAAAAGCCAAAAGTTATGAACACCTTCCAGATACTTTTGCTCTAAATGAGCCCTTACATCGCTGGTAGCCCATATAAAAGCATCGTGACAAGCGCCAGGATGGGATGCATTCAACGTAACGAATTTTTAGCTCATCATCGCAAATCTAAGATATTAAAACTGTTTTTATCTATAGGTTTATGAAATTTTTAACTATACTTACCAACATAGTATTTAAACTGTATTTTCCTTTTCTGTTGTAGAACAAATGTTTGTTTTCAGCAGGAGCAATTATTTGTATATGCGTCCCATCAACGCAGCCGGTAACTCCTGGAATTTTATATTTTTGGTAAAAAGCTAAGGCGATTTTTCTTTTTTCTTCTGCTGTAGGCATTTTTATCCACATTGGGCAAAGATGCATTTCCAAACCGTCAACCACTTCATTTAAAACTTTGCTAAAAGTTGGTTGAGCCAACGACACTTCAAAATCGTTTCCAACCCCAGTCTGGTATCCGCCTTCGGCAAAAAAACGAAAACAACCACTAAGTTTCACCATAGGACTAACACCAGATTGTCTCTTGTTAGGCTGATTATGTGATGTTAGCACTTCTAATAAATAACTAAAGGCACTTTTGTTAACTCTGTAACATTTTTGAAACCTATCACAAGAAAAAATTGTTACTTTCAATCAAATCTTTTTTTATTTTTTACTTACAATGATGGCTCCAACTCAAGCGGATTTGATGCATCGCGCATCTTCCGTCGAACGATTCTTTGCATGTGTTTTTTATCATTTTTTGAAAAATCTCCTCCGCTAGCACTTGCAAAGCTATACTGCTATTCATTTTTAATTATTTATTTAAAATAAACACAATTTTAGAAAAACAAATTTAGCAATTTATTAAAATTACATCCGTAAATTAATTCACAATTGCAAATAAAATCACAATTACAAAATAAATGTCAAACACAAAGTAGCTGTTTATGAAATTTCCTTCCTCTAATTTACCAAATCCTCAAGTTTATAGAATAATATAAAAGGGGAAAATTCCGTGAGGATTTACATAATTGGGCTGATTAACTTCAACATGCAAAGTCCTGAGTGAATGAGAATTCGTTAGAGGGATCCTTTTGGTACTCTTTCGTTCTTTAACTGGTACTTTTTTCATTTTCGTTAATATTAGACCTATTAACATAAAATTAAACATGAAAGGTCCTGAGTTAATGAAAATTCGTTAGAGGGATCCTTTTGGTACTTTTTCGTTCTTTAACTGGTACTTTTTTTTAATTTTCGTTAATATTGGACCTATGAACATAAAACGAAACATGCATGGTCCTGAGTAAATGAGAATCTGTAAAAGGGCTTTTGGTACTTTTTTGTTTTTTAACTGGTACTCTTTGAATTTTCGTTAATATTAGACCTATTAACATAAAATTAAACGTGCAAGGTCTTGAGTTAATGAGAATTCGTTAGAGGGATCCTTTTGGTACTTTTTCGTTCATTAACTGGTATTTTTTTTAATTTTCGTTAATATTGGACCTATGAACGTAAAACTAAACATGCATGGTCCTGAGTAAATGAGAATCTGTAGAAGGGCTTTTTGGTACTTTTTTTATTACCTGGTACTTTTTGAATTTCCGTTAGTATTGGCCCTAGAAACATAAAATTAAACATGAAAGTTCCTGAGTGAATGCAACATAAGCTTTGGCGTAAAAATATGTCCACGAAAGAAAGGGATACGCTAACGAAGTAGCGGGTTAAATGCTAGTTAAATATAAAATTTGCCATATTTCATTAAAATCCATTCCAAAATTTTTTTTTTTTTTTTTTTGTTTGAAAGGGTTTGCTAACAATTGCGCCCCACAAAAATTTGATTATCGCATAAATCCTTCATATACTATTAACCGATTTTAAAAATTCTTTAAGTGTTAAAATAGGTTAATCTGCAGTTTTATATCACACAATTTATTTAAATCGATTGCAATTTTTTTTTTATTAACAGATTATAACAGTAGCGACAAATGATGTCTCTGAATAATTGTATAATAACAACGAAAATGTAAAAAATTGAGTTATAATAACAACAAAAATAACAGCAAGACGCCAAAAAATATAACACAAACACAAACACTTACATTATAATTCATAGTCATAGTTGCCAGATGAAATGGGTCCGAATTCGTCAAATTTTTAGCGTAAAATTGTCAAAATCGTCAAAACAGTTTTCCAAAGTCGTCAATAAATCGTCGAATATAAAAACAAAATTTTTTCAAACAAAGCATTTATTTTATTAAACACAACATAACATAACAAATAAAATTCAAGGGTTTTTATATAAAATAAAGTAAATTCTTATCAATAAAGAGATCAACTGTTGAAACAAAGTATAATTAGGTGTTTTGTGTATTTTTTTAATACAATACCATTTCCACAAAATTTTAGCAAGTTTAAATTTTTAGAGAAATTAGTGATAAAATTTAAGTTTAAATTAAAAATGATGATAGTATTATTCATTTTGCAACACATTTGTAAAAATTTAAAAAAAATTAAACATAGATATTGGAGTTGAACCGTTTTATTAAATCAGGTACTACTTTCATGTCAAAACAATTACGTTGTTTAATTTTAAATGATCTTTAGTATATAAAATTGCCTCCAAAGAAGCTTTCTCTAACCAATTTCTAACTTTTGTCTTGTTGAAAATAACTTGGCTAAACACTATTTCTACATTTGCCGAAGAATGTGGTAAAACCAATTTTTTTTTAATAAAATTAGTTAACGTGGGAAATAAAAGACTTTTTTTCATCTCTGAAATCTTTTTCCAAAAATTTAAAAGTTTTATGTACGTATCCGGGAAGAATTATTATAGATTTAGTAATTTAAATTTTCTGAACTCAGATTCAATTTCCTGTCTTTCACGTTCTTTAACAAAGGTTGAAAATACTTTTCAATCAAAATCATTAAATAAATTGTTATTTTCTTTTATAAGATTGTAGGGATTAATTTGTATTAATGCTTTGAATTTGTCTTCAAAGTCAAATCTCAATAAAACTTGGTCACACAGTTCTACGTAAAACATTCTATAATTTTTAATGCTCTCACACTTTGCATTTTCATAAATTTTGTGTAACAATTTTAATATACATACATATGTATGTACATAGTAATGATGTTACGAATATCAATTTTTAGTATTCGCGAATTTAAGAGTCACGTAATATTTTAAATTTTATTTGAAAAAATCCCTCCCTTTGCGTCAGTAACAATAAATTGAAATAAACTCTCACAATACTTAAGGTATTTATCATTATTATGACATTGAGTGCCGAATTTGAAGACCACTACCGAACATTTTTATATTATTTTACCTACTTTGAGATTTAATTTTTCCCACTCTGTTGGCTCTTTTAATTAGTAATTCAGTGTTCTTTGGAAGAACATATTTTCGCAGAAGGCGCAGCCACATGTCTCGGTGGACTTTCACATATTAAATTTTAGTTCTTCCATTTTTTAAGTCCAACATTCCTTTACTGAGAATTGATTACTAACTTAAAATGATATGAATTTACATATCAGACTTTCAATGGCAGTTACGAAATATAATTTTCGTTTGTTTTTTAGGAAGATTTATTCTTACGTCAAATATCAACGGATTTCTTTCTAAAGAAAATAAAAATTGTTATAAATAAATATATTTTTGTACATTTTATATACTTCTTTAAACTTTTTGTATGATTTTTTTTTAAAAAATGTATGTGCAAATTATTCGAGAAATATTCACTTGAATTTGGCGAATACGAATATCTTAAAACAGGCGAATAGTCGAATACGAGTATTCCTAACATAAATAGTACATAGGAACAATCTCACTTATTCAAGTTCAAGTTTTTGGCGTGCTTCAAAATATTGACACAAATATATGTATGTAAATAACAGTTGATAAATTATAAAACAAATTATAAATTATAAAACTATAACTATAAATTATAAAACTATCTCTTTTACTCCTTACTTTTCTTACATGATGCGGCAAAAGCAGCCAAGTTCTTGAAAAATTTTAAAGTAGTGTCAATGTTCAGCAGAACGCTGCCAACTTATAATTATTTAAAAATCGTCAAATTTAAGACACAAATCGTCACGTCGTCAAACTGCCTTTTTTGGCATCTGAAATCGTCAAAATGACGATAGATCGTCAAATCTGGCAACCGTGTTCATGTATACTTTTAACAACTGTAATAAAATTTAAAATGTGTATAGAAAATTCAACTCATAAGCTATAACATTAGGTGTTTATGACTCAAGTTCCCCTCAGTGTATTAACTTTTAATGTACCATCAACAAACGGCCATATTTTCTACTTTACGTACGGCAAACAATACGTAGGAATGTACATATGTATGTAGGCGCGTGTTGAGCATTCCAAAAATTAAATATGTATTAAAACGGTAATATACAAGTACATACTTATGTACATACTTATGTATACGCAATAGATACTCATAGATCCCATATGGCGATTGGTATCCAATATTTGACAAATGTGTTTCTATTTAAACATCGTATGCAAATTTTTGTTGTTATATCATGTATTTTTTCCCACGACTTAAGGTTTTTGTATACATACAATGTATTAAATATTAATTGTGTGCCCTACAATAGGTCAAAAGGTATGTAAGTATGTATGTAATTAAAGTTGTCAATTCGCTTGTAATATTTATAACCAAGTAAAAGCGAGGAATTTGTATACGAAACAATGAAAGAAAGAAGATCTCTAGTTATTAATGTACATACATACATACATACATATGTATGTACATAAATATATTTTCCACGATAAGATTTTTCCTAAGCCATCTAAGAAACCTTTATGAAACCAGTGTGAGTTAGTGGTAGTTTGCAATATGATGCATTTTTGCTGTAAGATCATTGCGTTTTATTTATGAACTCAATCTTTTCTCTTAATGAAATTACTGTCCCCCCCTATATTCCAACAAAATTTTCCTATTATTTTTTAATATATTTATATTTACATACGTACAAGTATTTTATTATTGTTTTTTATATCACTGAATATGTTCTTGTAGTAATAGGCTAATTAAAATGCAATTAATATTAAGGTACCTATGTATACACAAATACAAATATTATTACTTCAGCAGCATTTCTGTGAAGTTTTCAATCTCAATATATCAATGTGCTTCATAGTAATTACGTAATATTTTTCACATCATGTACATACTTAAGTTATAAACACATAGACCACAGCAGACTTCACAACAGCAGTCTTCAAATGCAGTAGGCTTCAATTGCTGCCATGTAGTTAGCTACTGAATTATTTTGAGAACGACAGCAGCTGACAAATGAACTTGAAGTTTCGACATTATTTTTCAATATTTGTTTTACTATATATTTCAGAGCTGCCACATAAATATTTCACAAGAATAAAAATGAAATTACTAGCTCAAAACGTTATAATATTGAGTAAAAATATATAAGCACATCAATTAATTTATTTATTTTAATTTTGTTATGTTATTTTCGGTTAAATAACACAAAATATTTTTAGCTCTCATTGCTGTAACATTTATATTATATTGGCAGCTTTGTATCAGCTTATTGCTGCTTATGGAAATAGAAATTAGTCTAATTTGGCAGCAACAGCAAAACTAGCATAGACAACAACCTGCTTCGCTGTCGTCAAAATAATCAATTTCATATAAACTCTTGTGTTTTATTTTTGACAAATTGCTGCTTGCTGCTCGCTGTGGTCTATGTGTTTATAGCTTTACATAGTACATATGTATGTATGTAGGTATGTTTCTATGTATATACATATGTATGTGGGTTGTTATAATCGTTTGTTTATGTGTTTATTTACTTGATCCTTATAGGAAGCCAAGCCATAAGACCGATCGTTTGGAAATTTTCAGAAATGTGTTACTGATGGCCAGAAAATTCAAATAGGAAATGCGTACCCGCAAACAGAGAAATTATTTATGTATATACAATTGGGGTGTTCACACTGTTGTCATATCAGTCATATTGTTATAATGTCTTATTATGTTACAATAGTTTAAAAAAATTGTTGTTGTGCTTCAAGCAAAAAAAAACATATAATAATAAGACATTTTGAGGTATGTTTATGCTTTGTTATAAAATAACAGTAGAAATCTTAGTCGAGCAGCTGCAACTCCTTATTCGAGCCGGCGATAACATTTACAACCCGCCGCTACTTTTAAATAACACCAGAACGACAACAAGGCAAATTCATTACCAGGTATATGCACGACCAAGGCGAACTAATTATAAGGTGGATGCAGTGGCGAATTCACGCGAATTTATACATTACTTACACAGTCAAATTTGTTACATATTTTCCCGCGCCATTTCAGCAAGTTCGTATATATAAAAAAAATTGACAATTTTAATTGAAAATGGACATTTTAGAAAATTTATTGTTTTCTTTATTAAAAATTAAAAAACATTTACATTTAAGCCAAAATGCAAATGTATGCGCAATAATCCGAGTAAAAATGGAGTGTTGTTAAATGTTTATCTTGTCATATTTTCGTGTGCTATTACTTTATGATATATGACTACAGTGTGAATACCCTAATTATATTTATTTTACTTAATTTAACACATTTTCTTTAGCACAGGAATCATGCTTTTTTAACACGTTGATAACGGCGGGAATGGATTTTGATTACACTAGGTAAAAATATCATGATTCCCCATTAAATAACTGAAAAGCCCCCATATTATTCGCAAAAAATTATATGTACTCGTATGTATATTAAGCTGATGCTGATTCATTAAAAATATGTATATATATTTTTTCAAATTTAGGGGCTGTGCACATATTACGTAACGCTGTTTTCAGAGCTTTTATACCCCCCCCCCCACGGGGGGCACGGGCAAAAGTGCCAGTACGTAACAAATCTTTAACCCCCCTATAGCATTACGTAATATTTGCACAGCTAATAGCGTACTTTTTAACATAAGTACATATAAAAAATGCTTATACACATTTACATATCGATAGCTTTGGCGCCATCTAAATTAATATTTTATATTACTTTTGTTAAAAAAAAAAGAAGGTATGGTTGTTTTGGTATTTATTTTTCTACTAATATTTTATAAATTAACATACTTTCGGGAGGCTGAAATAAGAAAAAAATGGTACTTTTTCTCTTGTAAAATTTTCTTAATGCATTGGGTTGAAATTTGTGTCGACGGATGGAATGTGAACCTGATTACTATGTAGGGCACTTTTTTAATAGGAAAAAAATGTGAAAATTTGGTACTTGGTATTTTGGTATTTTTTACTTGTTTTTTTAACAACGACACGTCTACCCCCAACTGCTGGGGTACAACTCAGCGGAGTACAGAGTCGTTGCAAATATAAAAAAAAAATCCAAATATGTATATATTTTCTATCTCGTTATAATACATACTTACGTACATACCTACTTACATATGTATATAAAATGTTTTTTATTCGTAAATATATTAAAAATATTAAATAAAAATTTCAACCGTTATACTACGGTAAACTTACTTTACTCACTCAAGTACGTGCAACTATTTCGGTACCGTTAGACTACGTAAGTAAATTCTTATTTACAAAATGATAATGTTAATTTAATTTTAACAAAACAAAATACATATGTACGTTACATGGTAGCGACTGTACTGTCAAACGTTTATTATTCCAGCGGTTGTTTTTCAAACTAGTGTTGGGTGATTTACGCCACGTAGATAAAAAAACTGTGGCTCTTAAAATTAAAGGGAACAAATAGTAGCTCAGCCACTAATACTTGCTCGAGCCTTAAGCATTAAACACATTCGCCACAGCAGACTACCGACTACCACCTGTCAAAATTAGAATACATGTGTGCATATGAGAATGATTATATTGAAGACAGCAAGGCAACACGGCAACAGGTTTTTGTCCATGCTACTTTTGTCGTGTAGTCGAATTAAACTAATTTCTATTTCTGATGGCCACAAAACCAAAACAGTGTTGACAATATACAAAATTTGTAAAACAAATTAGTGATTAGAAATATTTTTTATTTGTAAGATAAAAAAAAATATTAAGAGCCACTAGATTTGTCTTTCTAATTTAAATAATAATTTAATTTATAACAAAATTATATTTAGAGAAAACGAACTTAAGCCTGAAATATTAAAAATTTCTTTGATTAAATATCACTCAGTTCGAATAAAAAATTCACAAATTAAAAATTTCTTTGATTAAATAAAAAAAAATTACAAAATTTAAATGTTATAATATATATGCCTCAAGAATTTTTATTAGCTTTATTGTTATATAGAATATTGCCTTGAGTCAAAAATACCAACATTGTTAAAGTTTTAAAAGAAACTCACAGGGTAATATCCCTTTTTTACCTAAAAATTTTTGTGTAATTTTTTCGGCGGTTTCTCTTGATTCCGAAGTTACGGGTTTCAAAACTTTAATATATTATTGATCATAAGTCCTACAATATAGAACGAATATAAACGACATAGGTATCATTTCAAAATGCTCTAAATAACTCATTCAATTCCTAAAATCATCATTAAAGAAGCATAACTTCGTATTTCATCGGTGACAGCTTTCAAATATACACCAAATAAAGGCATGGTAAGTTCTCTGTAAAAGTGAAAAGTCAGATAAAAAATTTTAAAATTGAATTTCACTCACAATGGGTAAATTGTTTTAAAAAATTTGTATACCAGTATAAAGGTATTTTGGAAAAGTTTAGATTGATATCCACATCGCTTATATCCGTTCCATATTCTAGGAGTTATGGCCAATAAAAAATAAGTTTTGAACCCGTAACACCGGAGCCAAAATAAATCCATGAGATGAATTTTTTCAATTTATGTCAAAGCGAATCCATACAAAGTGATGTGAGTGGCGAATTCAATTCGCTGTATTCAATTCGCCCCAGCGAACTTTATTAAAAAAGTAAAAGCGCTAAATACGCACCACTGTAATATACATAAATGAAGCGTTGATACAATTCAGGATCAGCTGTTGACTGTGTATCTGTCGTATCCAAAATAATTAAGTAGCTGCTAAACGGCTACAACGGTAGCTAGCAGCATTTGTGTTCTTGTGTTCGTGTAGTCTGCTGTGGCGAATGTGTTTATACCTTTAAACCGACCTAGAGAAAATATTGGCTCCTCAAATCAACGAGAGTTAGTACTAGCAGTAGATTTCAGCCACTTTTAATTGCTCGAGCTTAAAATTGAGATGAGTTTGTTTGCGAGTCGCACGAAGAAATGGTAATGAAGATCAGTTACCAGTGGTTGTTCTACCTTGCGATCCGCAGACTAATTGCATATTTTGGGGTGTTAAACTTAGGTAAAGCTGGTACTTTTTGCTTTTGGTTTTTTATGCCTTCATTACATGTAGCGTGAACGAAGTCTTGCGTAAAAGCTAGATAAAAAATGTGTCCCATTTCGGTGGCTAAAATTTTAATTGAATTTGTGCTATAAAACGGTAATTAGAAATTTTGTATAATAAGTAAATGTATGTATGTATTTCCTTCCAGCACTATTCCCATCAGCTTATTTTATTTACTGCCTATTTCACTATGTCGAAAGAAAATTTCCACATGTTTTCATTCGTATAATTACATTTGAAGCAACAACAAATTCTAAAATTTTGTTTTTGTATCAATTGTATTTGTACGAATTAAAATAAAATTCAAAATTATTTCGACATCATGAAATCGGCAGTTAATATATTTTACATAATTTCTTTCTCAAAAATTTTTGATATTTTAATGTCTTCAATTTAATATACATATGTACATACAATGATATATGTAACTAAAACAGGTAATTACAAATACTCGTACTATGTTACATAACTCAAGATGTAGAGCAGATTGGTTCAAACATTAAAACTATTTTAAAATCACGTTTGATTATTAAACGTGAACAGACAGCTAAAAAGAGTTTGAAAATATGTTCGTTGCAATAATATCAATAATATGAAAAAAATATAAGTATATAAATTTATTTCAGAAATATGTACATATGTACATATGTACATCCAACGAACGATGCTTTTATAATATAGACATTTATTGCGCAGAATTCATTGCAACATAATTTTAAAACTGCGTGTGTGTTTTAAATTTTTTTTTTATATATTTATTTTTATTTAAGTCTTTTTATATCTGTTTCTTAAATAATTTTCTTCTATTTATGTATGTATGTATATCAACTGCTTGTCTACAAATTTCAATGACAAAAGCTTATCCACTTAATTGACCAAAACAGATAGTCTGTCGCTCATGGCTTTTGCATTACATAAATCAATATAAAATTTATATTATAAAAAGCATGTTGTGGCTGCCACTCAGCATATCGTTGGCTGGTTAAACAGCTTTCATCTTCTCTTTAATTAAGCAGACATGGAATGGAAGCAAATATTTTAGAAAAAATTTAATCCGTAATTGAATTAATTGCTTACTTATGTTTATATAACCATTTATTTTGTTTTATTTATACATTTCTTCAGTAGCAAAATTTTAATTTCCCAGCTAAAAAAGTATATGGTTACTAATATAGGGAACTCAGTAATTGGGTAATTAGCAGAACCAACCAATCCTGGAGGAATAGAGAAGATTGTAGAGACTCGAGTTCCATATGGATAGAACTAGACTCAGGTAAATCTGATCTACTGCTGGGTATGAATAGAAAGGTTTTGAGACTCTTAGTAGGCGCGTTGACTGGCCATTGCTCGGTTAGAGCGAGGACCAGCATATGGAAAAATGGCACTCCAGATTTCTGTAGGATGTGAGGAGCCAGAAACTATAGAGCATATCATCTGTCCTTGCCCATGGCTGCAACACCATAGGCAAAGATGGCTGAGCAGACGTTTCCATGAGGGCATTATTCATATCGGGAAGTGCAAACTTGAGAATATCAGGGGCTTTATCATGCTAATTAAATGGCTGAATGATGGATGATAACGGCTCTTTGTTTCTCCTTGGGCAGTAAAGAGACTAATTAATTAATAAATTATATATGAGGCGAATCACAATGGATCCAATTTGGTCTCTGAGTGGATGAGTATTGCACACTACCCTTCCTAACCTAACCTAACCTCTTCAGACATACCCATTGATTGCGATTATGGCAATAAATGCCATTATTGAACTCAATATTCCACACAAAATTGTAATTAAGTTATTGCGCAATATATACGAAATTGGTATAAATATTGAGTAAAACTTCATATGAAACACTGTTCACAAGTACATACATATGTATGTTCAGTGGTGAACATTGTCAACAAAATAATTTAAATTAAATTTATTAAATGTAAGCAAAATTTTTAACAAAAAAATTTTAAACAAAAAAATTTTAACAAAAAATAAGTTTAAAAAGTTAAAAATAACCAATTTCTTTTTTAAATAAATATGTACGTAAGTTTAAAAATAAAGAAAAAGATTGCACCTGTCGTAATTGGCTGTGAAATCTTAGCGTACAACAACTCTGATTATAAAACCCTGGTTAGATCTTGAAACATCAAAATGTCATTTCACCCGTCCGTGCAGTATAATTTTTTTGTCTGTTGAATTATTGTGAGCTTCTGAACTTTACTCTCTATTAAAAAAATAATTTAGCTTTTATTCTAATAGTTAATATAATTTAAATTTTATGTAAACGAGCTGAAGCCTGCTTAATTAATATTTTTTTAATAAATTTTAATATTCAACATGTACAGTTTCGCCAAGCATACACATAACCAGGACTTTTGCAAAATGAAAATTATCGGGCAAGTCACACATTCCGATCAGAAGGTTTTTGATTTCATAATTGTCTTCCGATTGGTTTTGATTTGAAGTCTTAGGATGACGTTTATTTTGTATTTCGATTTGACAATTGTAAAGTTTTGTATACCCACGGGCGTTTTCTAAATTGTGTTTATTAACATGAAAAGCTTGTTTTACTATCGCTCCTAAAAGTACCCAGAAAAACTACTGCTTCGGCCGAAGAAGGTTTGTAAGGGACAGATGTTTGTTGTTGTTGTGCCTCCTGCTGCGAAAAGCGCTTCGAACATGCATGATTTTTGTTCGCGATGTCCCACTTTGGAGCTCTTGTTTTTTACATAAAAGAGCGCTTTTTTCTAATCATCAAAAATGAGCTAAAATCATGTTTGAATTATCTGAATTATGCTTTCGTTTTACTGCGTCATCTACTAACATACATAATTCTGTATGCAAAAACACAAGTTTAAATAAATAAGAGATAGAGGCAGAGAGCATCTAAATGAAATTTTATCTTCCATTCGCTGTTTACTATATTATTCGTGTCAATTAAATGTAAAAAGCCGACCAACTTTAACTTGCTTAAAAATAAGTTGAATGATATTTCTGCCTTCTTTTTGTGCAGCCTGGGAAGCGCTTCAAAACTGCGCATCTCGAAAGCATGAAATTTTGTTACTGCTTCCAGAAACATAATAATTTTTTGCTGGGTATTGATTACTACCATGGTACAATAATTAAGGTAGTCTTGTCCCTTAAACAAATACAACTTCACAACAACAACATGCATTTTGTTAGTGTAAAATATTTTCTGTGTGTCAAAATCAGAGACACAAGCCGATTGCTTCGAATCCGCCAAGCACATCGGATTTTTACTGCTTTTACAGGTATTTCGGCTCTTAAAAATGCATTGTTAGGTTTAAGTTTCTTAATGTGATATTAGACTTTTCTTTAGAGTAATTTTTTTATTTCATATATAAAATTTCCAAATAAAATTTTATACTTCACCGGCGCACAGTGCGGCCGATTGCCAAAAATCTTGCAAAAATTCAAGTAATTCACTTCAAAGTGGAATCTTAGGGGTTTTTGGGGTCGCTGAACAAATTTTATGTCAATTGTACGGAAATTCACCCCTTCAACCCTATTCGACCACCCCATGGGGTTTAATATCATGTATTATTTATCATAATCAAGTTAGGTATCGTTTTTGCAAAATTTGGGGTCGCTGATTACGAATTTTCTGTCAGAATTAAAAATTTGAAATGGCAAATACAATATGGCGTTACCCAGGGCGTGTTAAACCCCAAGCGAGCCAACTTCACCTAAGTCAGAGCCTTGAACTCGAAACAATGAAATCGAAAACAACAATTTTCAAATTATCACAAAATTTTTTTGTTACAAATAAGATTTATACATCTATCTATATATATATATATATATATATATATATATATATATATATATATATATATATATATATATAATATATATATATATACATATATAATAAATTATATTATAATATGATAAATTGAAATAAAGTACATAAAAAAATAATATTATATTAAGCAATTTCCGTTGTCCTCAAGATCATTAATATTTATATCGGTTTCCGATTCAGAGGCTGAGCTGCTATCTACACTTTCTTGCTCTTTTTTTCCTCTACTGACAGTGGGGACGATAATAAATTAACAGCCTCTGCGGATAGAGATTTTAGTGTTTTAGTTGGCAATTTTCGACAACTTGAAATATATGGATCAGAGGCTAATACAAATGGTTTAAAAACATCCTCCATTTTTTGTTTAAACAATTTATTAATAACTTTTGGGCAACATTATTATTCATAATTGTTGTTTAAGGCATGCCAAATGTTGCTGAATTTTTTTTAAATTTTTATTGCATCATGAAGTTCGCAAATTTCAATAAGGTTAAATTTTTTACTGGGAGGTTTGGGCAAAGCATCATTAGAAAAAAACCCATAACAATTAAAGTCGCAGGAGGTGACAGCTGAATTTTGGCTTAAGCGATAGTTAAAACTTTTCCAAGTAACCTCCAAAAGGTTAGAAGACAGCAATCGACAGCGTTTTATTGCCATTTGATTTGAAAATTCAAATTTTATTGGAAAAAAAACGAAAAAAAGTACCGTTATTATTGTGCTGCTAAAAATTTTTTGTCAAAGAGCTGACAATTACAAATTTTTTTACGTATTTTACTAACCTTTGACGTACATTCCATTTGGTTTTATAAAATTCTCCTTGCTGCACGCGATTTCACACGTTTAAGGGTTTTGGCGAATAACTACACCAATAGTTCGCTTGAAAAAAGGCCAAACTCCAACTGATAATAAAGAAAGAATTTGGGGTATAGGACGTTACTCTTAACCATTTTTAATTCTTATAGGATCCCTCTAGCCAACTGCATGATAAAAAAATCTTACCTAGACAGTTTTATTTTTCGAGTTTTGGCCAGTTGTTTAGCAATCGGCCGCACTGTGCGGCGGGTTGATATAAATTTTTTTGTTTAGACGCCGCACAGTGGGGATTTGTTCATACAAGCTTGGAAAAAACAATAAGTAGTGCTCTTAGAATGTTGAAATTTTTCTCTGAGCCTTTGGTTAGGTCAATTAAGAAAAATATAAAGTTTCATAAAAATTTGGCACGCCCACCTCCCACCGCCATTAGAACCCGAAATTTATTTTTGGCCCAAACTTTTTGAAATTTGGCACACGTTACCTTAATTAAGAAAAATATAAAGTTTCATCAAAATAAAAAACAGATGAAAGTAATTGTAATTCTTGATTTTTCTAAATTCGTTTTAAGCAAAATCCGACTAGTGGTTCTTGAGTTATGTTAAACAAATTGACAGGTGGCACCTGGTGGCACTTGAAATTGATTAAAAATGTAAAAACAGATATGAGACAATGTATTAGAAGTGATTTCGAACTGTGGGAAAGTATGGCTAAAATTGCAGGTCCAAATGTTTGGAGAAAAAAGGATTTTTGTTATCTATATATATAAAATACAAAAAATGTTTGTACCCATGTTCGCTATAGACTCGGAAACTATCCAACCGATTTGACCCAAACTGGTGTCATTCAAAAGGGAATTTATAGAGGATGGTTTTAGGCTTTTAATATTTCAAGTGGGCGTAGCCCCTCCCACATAAATTGAGTAACATCATATATCTTGACTATTGTGATAGCAAGAGTTTTGAAACATTGCAATAGTTCATATGTTACTAATGTGAGTAATCAGGACAAAAATGGGCGTTATCGGACAAGTGGGCGTGGCAGCTCCCATATAACCCAAAAATTGAAATCGCCATATTTTGGGCATTTTTTGACCTACGCCGATGATATTTGGTACATATAGTATTGACATAATTAGGAATACGTACTAGGAGAAAAGTGAGTGGGACCACGCCCCTTTATAGGAAAATAAAAAATCTTAATATAGTCTTAACTATTGGAACGATGGTCATTAAATTTTCACAATAGGATATATAAATACTTTTAATTTTATTTTATAACGAGGGGGGTAGCGAAGTACACCGGGATCAGCTAGTAACAAATATTTTTTATAGGAGTTTAATTTAGATTACGAAAAAAAATTGATTCACAGGGTTACGCAAAACAAAAAATATTATTTAGCAATTTATCAGCCATGTCACAGAACTCAAACTCAATTTCGAAAATCTTGCGTTTAATCAAACCACTTTTAAAATTCAAAATTAAATTGACTATGAATTTTTCTACTATAGTCGAAGCCCGGTAGAAGGAATAATATAATGTCAGGCGCTTTCGTTAAATTGGTAGATTCGTTATAACGGGGAAAAATTGTTTGTACTGGAACAGAAGTTATTTGGCATGAAATCCGGAACCACAAACTCGTTTTTGGATATCTAATGATTTTGTTGTTAATACAATTCCACTTTTCGAAACATGATTGTTTCTTTGACTGAGAAATCAGATACACAGTCTCTTAACTGATCTGCGGGTTTTCGTTCCATTGTTCGAATACTTTAGGTTTTCACAATTTTATTATCCTCTTCTTCCATACTTTTGGGATACCAATGAAAGGCTTAAAGATATTTTAAAATTCTCCAACATTTTTATTTCTTCACCGAATGATATATTTTCCTATTCACTGATTAACACAGCAAACGAAACTACAAACTTAATTATCTCTGAAATTGGCCAACATTCATGCTTACGCAATAAAAAAGTAAACAACAATTTGAGAAAAAAAAACTAACGGTACCTATTTAAACTGTTTTAGTTTGTTTTTTTTCAGTACCGCGTGTAATTTTTAAACCGGCCTTCGACTGTGTATTAATTGGTACTAAACAATAAAAAACATGCACACTTTTAGAAACGTCAGTAATAAAAAAAAAGCTTTTGGGGCTGTGCACTTATTATGTAACGCTCCAGAGGGTGTTAAAAAGATTTGTTACGGATTTTAAATTTTGCACTGAAAAATTAGTAAAAAGCGTGAAGAAAGGGGGGTATAAAATCTCTGAAAACATCGTTACGTAATATGTGCACAGCCCCTTGTGTAATATTTTCTAATAAAAACAATTTAAAGAATCGCCTGTATGTATACAAGACATTACCACTGTCAAATACAAAATAAATCAAAACCGATCGGAAAACAATAACGAAATTCAAAACATTTTGATCAAAATATTGTACATATGTGCTTGGCACAATAAACGGAATCTAAACAATGTATTTAAAGAAAAAACGAGTGAAATAAAACTATAAAATTGTAACCATTCCGAGCGAAAAGTTTTGACTACCGTATATTTAAAAACCCAATAATATAAAAAATAGAAATTGACGAACGATGCAAGATTTATTACTTTAAATTTAAATTTCTTTCAGCCAATAAAAGTAATAAAAACTCATTTTAAGTTAATTTCACCTGTGTGTAAAGTTTTCAGAAATATTTTCGTTGGTTATTTTCCATGTTTTTACAAAAACTTTCAACGTAACTTAAGAAGAAAGCAAAGTAAAAAAATTATCTGTAATAGTGATAAAATATATACATACTCGTACATACATATACCTATGTATGTAAAATATTAAATAACCTACATAAACAGCAGCAGCAGAAACGAAAAAAAAACTCATGAAATTTTTCACCTCACAATGACAAAAATAAAGTAACAGAAAAAATAATAACTTAACGAAGACACAAACTCATCTTCAAAGCAACAGAAAAGGAACAAAAAATGTAGCAAGTAAGAGTATATTGAAAGTAAAAGTTGTTTAAAAAGTATTGTTTAACTGGGATGTTGCTGTTTAATGTGAGAATTTCTTAACGAATTCATAAGTTTTAAAAAAGCAATCGCCGCCACAGACAAGTTGCTACCACAACAGGCAACAACTTGATATGGCAGCTACACATCCGCACACGTTAATAACTACTTCTGCTGACAAACGTTGGCACTTTAGTAATTTAGTTTCTCAATACATATATTTGTAGGACAATTTCTTATTTATCGGTTTGGTTCCAGTTTTCCTATTGGGAATCGTTAGTAACTATTTAAAATTTTCATTTAAAGCCTTTTTCCTATTTTTTTTAAATTAATTTTTACTTATTATTTATTTAATTTTAAGCAATATTTTCCTAAATTTTGGGAAAATTTTTAATTATTAAATTTTAGCGCCATTTTTAACTTTTTTAAGTTCGTATATTTTTTTTCAATATACTAGAGGCCGACTAATTTTTTGTGGAGTTTGTGTCTCTTCAATAAGCTATTAAGGCTGAACATTATATATGTTAATAAAAATGGGATTATTTTTTATGGAGCCAAATAATTGCAGTAATGCCACAAAATCGTCCAACTTCTGTTGAATATTTACTTTTCAATGTGGCTAGTTTTCATAAGCAAACGCAATTGAATAAGAAAACCCTAAATACGGTTGTCATATGACTCGAAACTTAAGCTTTCTGAAGTTTTTAATATTTAACACAAATATCTTTAAAACGGGTCTATGGACTTTCTCCAATTTTGTATCCTATATATGCAGTTTTATGTTTTCATTATTCTGCCTTGAATTTACTAGAAATATAATTGAGCAGGCATTTTTTGGGATTTTCCTTAAGAGTATGGAAATTTGGCGTATGTCATTTTGCATTTCTTTGAAAATATTTAGTTTGATAAAGAGTATTTGTAAGTACAACTATTAAACTAATAATTATTTTCTTTTAATTCCAATGTATTTTTTAATTATGGGTCCGCATTTGTTATAAACTCTATAAAAGTACTTTTTTGTAGAATAATTAAATTTCTTTTGCAATATAAAAACCAAGTTAAATGACTAAAACTATTGGTTACGTTTTTTTGGACATATTTTTACCAAATAATTCATAAACGATTATTAAAGTGTTGTGGCTTTAATGTAAGAATTTTGTCTGGGAAAACTGGGTTTAATATTTTTTAACCGTTTTGCCAAGCAAACAATGACATAGGGCCTAGGTTCAACTAACATCATTAATTTCTCTAATATGCATTAGTGTGGCATTGTATTAATTAACTGTTCCGACAGCGATTGATGCTGTTCCAAACTTTTGTACACAACATCGCGCACCTTCGTTGGTTAGCGGAAACGTCGGCGAAGTAGAATAATTCATAAAATACCTGCTAATACAGCTTAGCAAAGTTAATGCGTCTACTTAAAACCAGAGGCGCCTCAACACTGCTATAAAAATTAACAAAACGCGCAAAGCAGAATTTTAAAATGAGTTAAGCCTTCTAAATTTTCAAAATCAACCTTCTCTACCATATCCTTCTTCTTGATTTCTGGCACAATGCATTGCACAAGTAGGTGTTATTCCCTGATTGCTGATACTAATAAAAAAAGTATACAACAAAAAAATTTTAATTTAATCAATACCTAAAAACCTGCAATAAAACAATACGAAAATATCTACTAGATACTAGCAATCTACGACAGGAGTGGGATGAATTACTATTTATATTATTAATTCTTAAAAACTTTTCTAAAGAAACCATAGATACATATGTACATATTATTGTATAAAACTACTTAACTTAAAAAAATCAACCTAAATTTAAATATTCTAAACTTCACTTCTATTGCGCAAGCTCTGAATAAACACAAATAAGTTTGTAATTTGATTTGACATCGATTAAAAATACATAAAAACTTAATAACAAAGCAAACCCAGTTAATAATTTGAAAAAAAAAATATTTCACATTTTTTTATTTACCATTAAATTTCACAAGAAAAACTTTATCCTTTGAAATTACTGTTGCATAAACTTTAATGTGGTATTTGTTTTTTTTTTTTTTGTAATCTCCAGAAAGTACCATTTCCGATGGTAGTGCAATTGTATCTGTCGAAAATGATTTTAAAAGACATGGATTACTAAAAACAGAAATTGAACTGGATCTAATCATCTGGTCCAAGTGCATGCACAACTTTCACAATTTAAGCTTCCGGAAAAATTTAATCTAAAGGACACATTAATAGACTTTATCAAATAACGCCCAACCAAATAAGTTCCAATGAAATAACTCCTAATGAAATGGGATTTAAGAATAATTGTATAAGTTCCAATTATTAAGTCCCTCTGACATAAAACCCAAAAATATGAAATTGTAAGTGCAGAATTGTTTATGGGCTCATGTTTTCAAAATATCTATGTAGATGGAAAAATTACTCAAAGTCCTAAGCTAGCAAAAATGTGCTTGAGAGATTTCTCTAAGATATTTTTAAAACCTGCTTCGGTTAGTAGACGTTTCCGGTATAGCAGGGTTTTGGCCTGTCCCCACGATTTTCCTCCCCGAGGTATTTCCAAATACGGCTTCGCTTTAATACTCTGAAGAAGAAAATGTTTAAGCCCCGCCCAAGTTCCACAATGAACACAGCTCCTAGTAAGCGGAGCTGAGGGTTAGTCTGTAACGCGGTGCGAAAGAAAAAAAAATTCAAGATAATCACCTCTATCTTGAATTACAAGTGGAATTTTTGTTCCCGTGAAATTTTTATTCCCCTCGATGTGAAATATGATATCATGAATCGCATGTGAAAAATTATTCCCGGTTCCAGTTCTCAGTGAATGTAGAAAAAAGGAGATTAAAAAAATAATAATTATATAAATTTTTGTTTAAAATTATACGTGGGCATATATATTTTAAAGAAAACTTAAAAACAAAACTAAACATTCAGCATTGGAGCGACAGTTTATTTGCAGTATCTGTTTATTGCACTATAAATTTTATGTGGTAAAATAATTCGGCTAATTTTTGGAAAGCCAACAAATCGAAAGAATTCCAACAAATTAAATCTTCACAAATCCGCAGGCAATATACTTGTTGTTTTGTATTTTATTGACCAAAACATCAGTTTGTGCCTTATTATCAGATATTTTTCTTAAAATAAATTTTGTAAGCTTTAATATACATATAATATAACTACTAGTGATGTTACGAATACTCGTATTCGTATTCGACTATTAGCCTGTTTTATGATATTCGTATTCGTATTCGCCAAATTCAAGCGAATATTTTTCGAATAATTTTCCCATACATTTTCCAAAAAAAAATCATACAAAAGTTTGAAAAAAGTACATAAAATGTAAAAAAATATATTAATTTTTATTAAAAACCCACTGTATTTCACGCAGAGTAAGAAAAACGAAATCTGAAAGTATGTAAGTAAAATAATTAAAAAATCTTCTGTAGAGGTTTTCAAATTCTGCATCTTAATGCAATAATAATGTTAAATCACTAAATTTTTTTTTTCATTTATAGTTACTAACGCAAAGGCAAGGAATTTTTCCAATTAAATTTGAAATATAAACCTCAAAAGAAATATTCGTATTCGGCGAATACTGTTTTAAATATTCGTATTCGTATTCGCGAATACTAAAAATTGATATTCGTAACATCACTACATACATATGTATGTACATGTTCTGTTATATTCCCCATCAAAAATAAAGTATAAATATCAATGAAGTGACAAAAATTCCGAGGGAAATAATTATTCACGATAAGGGGAATTTTTTTCAGTTAACAATTTTTCACGTACTTATTCTGGACTGAATGAATGTTTTTTTCCTGGGATTTTTTTAAGATTGCATATACGTGAATACAATAGGGTTGATTATGTCCCAAAAAAAAAACGAATAAATTTCAAAATCTTTCCTCAAAATTCCCAAAACTTATTTCTTATTTGGTATGAAATAAATCCATGTTTGTATGGAAATTTGTTGGAACTTTTTTTATTTAATTTAAAATATTATTTCGTTGGACGATATTTCATACACCCATATCAATTATTTACTTATGATGTATGTATAAACGTAGTTGGGTATATTTGGTATTAATTACTTTTTATAATTTTACAAACCAAGTTTCTATATACATACATATGTATAATTAATTCCATCACTTATTTTACAATTCTGATAATAATAAAATTTAAATTTTTTTAATGCAACTAATACTCTTATTTTGTTATTTTGTTTTTATTTTCCATTTCACTATATCATCGGTAGTCAGGGTTCCCAGATTTCTTTTGAGTCGCATCCCCAAGTTGAAAATTTTCATCCCCGAAATTCCCCAAAAAGCAATTTATACTATCCCTAAAAATCCCAATTAAAAATAATACTACTTCAACTTCAATTCACTTAAGCATTAACTTATGAATACTTTATTTGCACTGTAGTTCATTTCTAAGTATATATTTGTATTTGTGTGCTAACAAATTAGTTAAGTTGACTGATAAAATCAAAAAGTTCGGAGTCTAAATTTCTTTACCGCTGTCTGAAGAAAACTTTTGGTACATGCTTTTAGAATTAAACAATTTGACCATTTCTGGAGATGGATCAAAAGTTTCACAACAAATTGCATTATTTTTAAAATGTATATTAATTCTAAACAGAGATTCGAGCAACTCGTACTGCATTTTGTTTCTAATTTTTGTTTTTACCGTGTTCATTGCCGAAAAACTCATTCAACGCAAGCGTTGCTCGTTGATACGCAAAATAAATTTAATACCAGCTCTGCCAAGTCTTTAAACGGCAGTGATCCAGCGGCATCTTGATATGAATAAACTTCTGTCCAAAACATATTTAAGTTGTTTGTTATTTGCATATCAAGGTCATTCCACCTTACAAATGGCATTTTTTCCACTGTGACACATACGAGGCGGTTCGGAAACTACTTAGCCTAGCACAAAAAGCGCGGTATAAACAGAAACAATTTAAGTGTTTTGGAAACTTCCATCTCTGCTATGAACACATGTTAAATTTTGTTTCGATCTGGCAACTCCTTCATATAGAAACAGGTGTTCACAAAAGACGCATCCGCGATTTTTTACAATGGAAAAATTAGAAATGCGTGGTGTCATTAAATATTTACATAAAAAAGGTTTATCGGGACAAGAAATTCATAATGATATGGTGAATGTGTTAGGTGAAAGTGCTCCTTTATATGCAACAGTAAAAAATTGGGTTGCTGAATTTAAACGTGGTCGTAAAAGGATTGAAGATGAACCACGTAGTGGACGTCCAAAAACAGCAACAACAACAGAAATTGTAGCCAAAGTGCATGATATGGTATTAAATGATCGACGAATAAAAGTGCGTGAAATAGCTTATATCATGGGCATCTCAGATGATCGAGTCCATTTAATTTTGCATGAAGAACCACAGATGAAAAAGCTTTCTGCAAGATGGGTGCCGCATTTGTTAACAGTCGACCAAAAACGCATAAGAATGAACATTGCTCAAGCTTGTTTGGATCGTTTTAAGCGAAATAAAATGGATTTTAAGCGTCGTTTCATAACTGTTGATGAGACATGGATCCACCACTATACTCCAGAGACAAAAGAACAATCCAAACAATGGAGTGAAGCTGGAGGAAGTGCCCCAAAGAAGGCAAAACAATTCAATCGGCTGGTAAGGTTATGGCAACGGTTTTTTGGGACTTCAAAGGTATTTTATTGATTCACTATCTGAAAAAGGGTAAAACAATAAATTCAGAGTACTATTGCAACCTTTTGGATCAATTAAATGTACAAATTCGAGAAAAACGTCCTGGCTTACAACACAAAAAAATTATTTTTCATCAAGACAACGCACCAGCGCACAAGAGTGTTTTAACAATGGCTAAAATCGACGAATTAAAGTACGAGTTGCTTGACCACCCACCTTATTCTCCTGATTTAGCTCCCAGTGACTTTTACCTGTTCCCAAATCTAAAAAAAATCCTTGCTGGCAAGCGTTTTACCTTAAATGAAGATGCAATTACAGTTGTAAACCACTATTTTGAAGACCTTGAGGAAAACTATTTTAATCAAGGGATAGAATTGCTAGAAAAGCGTTGGACTAAGTGTATTGAAGTTTCAGTAGATTATATTGAAAAATAAAAATATTTTTGAAAAACTAACTATTCTCTTTCATTGATAGGCTAAGAAGTTTCCGAACCGCAATAAAAACACTTATGTACTCAAAAAAGAACAATTAGAATATGTTGATATTAAAATAATAGTCTAAAAAATAAATCAAATTATATAAAGAAACTAAAAATCCCCAAAAAATCTCATAAATTCCCCAAAGCATATAAATTATCCTCAATGAATTCCCCAATCCCCAAACCAAATTTTTCATCCCCATTTTGAAAAAAAATCCCCGATTTGGGGATAAATCCCCTAATCTGACAACACTGTCGGTAGTGTAGTTACAAAAACTTTTTTATACATGGCAGCACTGCATACCACTTACAGTAGCCAATACTTGAACAAAGTATAGGAGGAGTTTGGTGTAAAATGTATTTAAAGTTTAAACGAAAGAGTATACAGTTTATATACCATATTTTAAACAATTTATATGATATAATAATGATAAAAAATAAACTTAAGATACAGAAGTATGTACTATGCATGTATGTACATTTGTATGTATGTATATAAAATTACTTTTGGCGACTGTGGGTCTGTATTACAAACAATAATTGCTGTTAAAGGTGTTTTCAATGGTTTGTGTTTTATCTTTATGAACATTGGTTTTTGTTCTCTTTTCATCTTCGATTGTTTCGTGTATTGTTATGATGCTTTTATAAACGTTTTCTTAATTTTTCCGTACAAAATTGCTTTTCAAAGCCTGTTCTTTTTAATAAAAAAATTTTATTATTTCGTTTGAGTGTAAGTATTATGTAACCTGTTGAATAAAACTGGTACTTTTCGCTTTATAGCCACATTTTTAGTGGCAGAAGCTGTTTATTTTTTTTTTTTTGATTGAATGGAAAGATGTCAAGGAAAAGAAATTTCATGAGGCTACTTTACTTTTTTTTTACTTTTGATAATATATTTGATTTAACTCTTACTTTAGCAATTTAGTTACGAAAGTATTATCAAGTTTGGAGTTTATTAAAATTGTATTGTAATCAATAGCCGTATTCACAATCTTGTGCATTTGAGATTGCAAATTTATGCAATTGCAAATTTATTCTATCAATTGTGAATAATATCTTTGGGTTAGGTTAAAATGCAATGTTAGGATGATGCTTATGTGAGTTCATTTTGCACTTTTGTGCAAAGAATTTTGAATTTCGAGCATGACTGCTATAAAGCGAGCTCAGTCAGATGTGCTACTAAGCTCTCCTGCTGGATACGCCTTGTTAACGACCAAACAGCTGATACGTTTTTACAGAACTTCTAACTACAAAAATTCAACAACAGAACGGCACAGACCAGATCAAAAAGTACTCGTAAAAATCAAAACTGAACTTATATGCGCGCAAAATGTAAGACATTCACTTATGTAGTTTCTCAAATACTTATGTGAATATTAATAACTTCTTTGCATGGGAGGTAGCCTTTTCCACCGTCCTAACGGCATCAGATTTTGTGTAACTTGTACCTTGATCTTGAACTAACCCCCCTTTCATTTCAAGACTTTGATTGTTTTAGTTGCGATATATATGTGAATGTTATTATTTACTTAATATGTAGGGTTCCCACACCCCTGTCCTATTTATATTCTTCGCTCATCAGTGATAG
Organism: Lypha dubia; assembly: GCA_947311025.1. Classification (NCBI taxonomy): domain Eukaryota; kingdom Metazoa; phylum Arthropoda; class Insecta; order Diptera; family Tachinidae; genus Lypha; species Lypha dubia. The sequence continues at coordinate 27,718,493 of OX371262.1, read as the reverse complement.
AGTTGAATGAATTTTAAACCATCAATCTTTCCGTTTGGCTTCCTATAAGGAACATGCAAACAAACAAACATACAAATACATTTATATTTATAAATAAAGGTCTTAACTCGTTATTTTTTACAAATCGCGTAATTGTCATATATCGGAAGGTAACCCTTTAAGTTATCGATATAAGACAAAAACCGCGATTTAAAATAAGAAGGAGTCAGAACATTTCTATCATATGTATTCATATGTTCAATTTTAACTTTTTTTGAGGGTGCGCTGTCTGCCACATACATACATACATATATATGAACAGTTAATTATCGACAAAATCAAGAGATAAATAAACTCTTCTTAAATTTGTCATCAGCAAATATTTGGAGGCATTAACAACTTGATAAATGAGTTACATATTTAAATTATTATTTTTTTATGTATGTATGTATGTATGTACATACATATTTACTTTTTTATTTAGAAAAAATTTCACTTTTTATTCCATCATGTGATGCTAATTAAATCTCGTGGTTATAAGTGTATTTTTATATATTTTTTGAGTTTTTTTAATTTACAGAGAAACTGCAATTGTTTAATACAAATAATAAATGATCATATTCAGCGAAGACACACATATGTGTCAATATGTGTCACATATGTGATCAATTTCTATATATGTACATACTAGTACATACACATGTATTTACATATAAATGATGTTACGAATAACAAAATTTAGTATTCGCCAATACGAGTATCTGGCTAATATTCGCCGAATACCAAAACCATTTTGAAATTTAGATTTACTTAACATTTAAAATTTAATTGAAAAAAAATCTATGATTTTTGTCCGTAACAATAAATTGAAAAAAAATTACACTGCGTGACAAATTTCAATTTTTTCTATTTGGCAGAAACGCCACTATATAGCCATTAATCTAGAGACAAAACATAGTCAAACTGCGTACTTGGTTTTTCATTTCCTCATCTTTTGTCCTTTTTAAAGGACTAAACATATTTCAAGAATTGGTGAATAATAGTCTGTGAGGGATGCCACTGAGCAGATCTGCAAACACTAATAACGGTCTAGCGATCAATGTCCAGCTACGTGCCATCACAACCGTTGAAACTAAAAATTTTGTATAGCATTTGCTAAACATATATTTATCATTTTTAGATTTAAGATTTGAACAACTTATTGATGTTTCAATGAAATTGAAGATTCAATAAATAATAAAATTTAAAAAAAAAAAATATTTCAAGAATGCAAAATTTTTTTTAATTATGTGTTGTTGCCTTAAATTAACTCTATAAGACTTCGAAATTTCGTCAGTTTATCTCTCTTAGTTCAAAAGGTGTGATGGGTTTTTTCGCTGTACAAAATTAATTTCTATGTATAAAATTAATTTATGAAAAACAACTTATAATAACTATGCAGTTTTAATCAAAACGAAGTCGTTCGCTTTTTCGCTTATGAAGTGTGTTAGAATCGCGACAAAGTGACCAGCAATATTCTGCAAGCATCTGACATAAGTTTTGTCCCTTAAAGCGACTTTCAATTATTGAAATATCTTGATGGAATCTTTCTCCGTTCTCAACACTGAAACTGCCTAAATTTTCTGTTATACAACCGATAAAAAAGATTAGATAGCTCGAACACTTCAGCAAGGTGTTTGGGCATGGGGGGTAGACCATGCGATAGAATTTGCACATTGCACACTTACGTGCACTCAAGGTAATTCGAGGATCCTGCTGAACACTTATGTTCACACGGTGTTAAGAGCACGGTAGCAGGAGCCGTAATGGCAGGCTACCACCTTAATCTGTAACACATCTGTACTAAATTTTATTAAAAAAAAGACGTGTGGCACTAGGGGACTGCCGCGGTAAAGCTATTGCACAGAATTTTTTATCAACTTATGCAACTTCAATTTCAGCTTTCTAGCTATACTGGAAGTGCACCATACAAAGAAGGGGCACCCTAGTCCCCCCAGGTAAAAAGTACATTGCCTTTTTTATCCTATGTCCTTCTCCTGGTTCTAAGCTAAGTGCCCACCAATTTTCAGTCAAATCAGTCCAGCCGTTCTTGAGTTATAAATAGTGTAACTAACACGACTTTCTTTTATATACGTTATAGATATATCGGCTTATTCGACGACACTTGCTAGTTTGAAAACACTTAGCCAAGACACACTTGTGTTTATTCGAGACACAAAGTCTTAGCAAATACACAAACCTTATCAAATACACAAACCACCTTCAAGAATTCCCAAAAACTTAAACAAAAATCCCCTCAAAATCCCAGAAAATTCTCCGGGAAAAGTGGCAACACTGGACGGGAGTTCCCAAAAACTTGAATAAAAATCCCCTTAAAATCCCATAAATCCCGGGAAAAGTGGCAGCACTGCAAATTTAAAAAAATTCCAAAGCGGCAACACTGTATAGTCATCATATATAGACTATACAAAAAAAGAAGTTTTCACTTCAAAAAACAAAAGACTTAAGAAACAAACTTAGAGCCTCTTTCACCAATTCTATTTATATATCAATTCATATTAAAACGTAGTTATTCATTTTCACCAACACATTTAAAAGCTGTTTAAATAGTCAGCAATCTTCATTTAAATACTGATTTTGCATCTCTCTCACACCAGCTGTCTCTAGCGACACATACATAAATAAAAAAAAATTTTCATGTTAAATAAAATTTTCATTTAGTAGCATACTTTCTGGTGTTTTGTTATAGAAGTTGGTAAAAATGGAATTTTTTTTAAACAGAATTTAAATAGAGATCTTTAATTAAATTAAACTGTGTTTAAATTTGTTTGGTGAAAGAGACTCTTAGTGTCAGGTTTTTTCGTTTCAAAACTTAGTGTCAGGATTTTTCGTATCATAAACAAAAGTCTTAAGAAATACACGTTTCAAAATTTCTTGATTCGGTCGCCTCAAAGCCCGCGATAAAAGCTATGCAATAGCTTAAAAAAATATTTTCTACGAGCGTACTTTTATAATTCTTATTTTGTTTAATAAATTACGTACTTATTAATAATTTTATTAATAGATCTTATGTATAAATAAATAGGAAATTTAAACTTAAATCGTTTTTATATTTTAATATTTCGTATATGTAAGTATTAAGAAATTAATAAAACATTGTGTTAATGGTAGATACTATTACTAACTTTAATTTAATTTATCTAAGTATGTATATAGCAAACATGCGTCTCATTCATTATCCTGGTAATCCTTGGCAAATATTGTACTAAGTAGTTAAGCAAACTACTACAATCAGTTAGCCAACACACAAAGGCACGAACGCACACAAACACATAGCAAAAATAAGACACAATTCACCCAACAGCACGCCAGGCACTATTTCTTAACTATTTAAAGGCAAAACGAAAGCAACACAGCAATATTGTTTTAGTTAAGAGAGAAATTCTTTTTTTTTTTGTTTTTACTTCCGTTCTTTCCGTTCAAAACTTTTATAACCTTTAGGTATAATTTTTGCTCTATTTTTATTATCATTTCTAGTGCTTGTACTAGTTCTTCGTAGAACTACAAAACTTAAGAAGCACATATTTTTACACTAATTGTAGTAAATGAAAAATAATTTCTTCATATAACAAGTCTCACGCATAAAAAATTGTAAATACAGAAAATAAGAAAACAAAGTTTTGCAAAGAATTTTTTTTTGAATTTTCTTGAAAATAAAATTAATAATAATTAAATAAGTTAAGAAAATGAATAGGATGAAAAAAACACGAACAAATTCTAGAAAATTTTATGACAATAAAATATCTTTTGTTACTATAAATTTTTGTTTTAATTAATACTATTAGTGATGTAAAACGAAAAATTGACTATAGTATATAGCACTGGTCAACAAAAGGGACAAAACTGCTTGTTTCCTGTGATTTATTTTTGCTTTCTATCACAAATTGAGGTCTATATTCTAAATACGTTAATTTTTTTTCCCCTAACAGCTTTTGTTTTTGAGTTATAGGTAACTACCCACATTTCCTATTTGTGAATATATATTTGCAAAATTTAGAAAACCTATATCGGACTTTGTGAAAACAGCGTATCTTCAAAAGTGGCAAATGTTTCACGCAAGTTTCCAGGATTAATGGCTTCGTTAGTCAAATCGTATCGTCTTACTTTTGAAGTTGTCGTATCGTTTCAGTTCGGATATTAGTTAGTAAAAACGTACGGCTACCAATAAATGTGTCATGTGTGTGTGTATGTATGCCAGCCAAAATTTGACGTTTGGCACGTAAAAATCTATTTTCTGTAGATTTTTACGTAGCAAACGTTGCCAATACATTTTCAATAAGCATGGACATGTTTATTAAATGTTACGGATTTTGTCAGCTGATACGCAACTCCACGATACGATTTGACTAACGAAGCCATAAGTAGAGAAAAATTTAAATATGGTATGTTTGATATGCCACTGATTAGGCATGCATGCTATCGAACTTGCAAGAGCTAGGGTGCAAATGAGTAGCAGGATAACAAATTTCATTAGGATCTTTGGACTATGGAATAGCGTTATCAGGGCAAGTGAGACTCACATATGATGGCAGACTACTGCTGGAGTTTGCACCGATATCTACCTGAAGTCTTTCAATAAAAGAAATCTTATAAAAGAGCATTTGATAGTGTTCGATAGAAATTTTGTAAACATATGTACAATGTATATATGTATTAATTTTTTTTGTTTTAAACTTCATATTTCACCAATTAAAGCTGTTAGTAATCTCCCATAGAAATAACCAATACCAGAAATAAAATAAAGGAAACAATAGTTGTGTTAACCAGTGTAAAAATTGTTTAATTTTTCGAACAAACTTTGTTTTGAAAGAAATAAGAACGATATTTTATAAATTTAAATTATTACTAAAGTTAGCCAGTTCAAACTGGTTAATTATATACATGTGTATGTATATTAAGAAAAAGGAAAGAATATTCGTACATATTGAAAATTGATTAGTGGAACTACTTACGGCATTAAAATTACAAAAAGTCAGTTCTAGATGATTGTTAAGCGGATTTAAAAACCAAAAAAGGTTATCAGTTCAAGGTTTTTTTTATGTTTGCACACAAATAACAACTATATAATTTATTAACGAATTTCGAAAATATTTTTTTTTTTTTATTGAAATTTTTATATAAAATCGTAGGCAAGTTGTCACCCTCCCAAAAAAAAAATTTATGGTAAAACTCTTTCATTTATTAACTGATTTCCAAATTCCATATTTATTTGATTGAATTTTTTCACCCGCTCGTCTAATTACTACCCGATTATCAAAATGCTGTTTTTGTTTGATCGGGTTTGCTTTCAGTTTGGTCAATTAAAGTTTTTAAAAATCGGATAACAGGTTTGTTTGCTCAAAAAATTTATTATCGCATAAGACCTCCATTTACTAACCTGTTTAAAAAATATTTTTTTTTTGTTTAATAGTTAAATTGGGGGCAAGATATCATCCAAAAGGTGGTCTGGTAAAAAGATAAAAGGCCGCCCTGATCATTTTATTATCTGCACAGAGAAAACAGTGCCTAATAAATACCTAATAAAATAGAACAAAATTAATAAGATATCTCTATGGTTTTTTTCAAGAAGGATGTCTTAAGCTAGCTAATATAATCAAGAAGATATTCTTATTAAAAAAATTAATAAGATGATTTACACATGATCATAGTGCATCCTAATGAAATTAATAAGGAAAACTTTTTTAAAAAACCATTAGGTAACCTAATGAAATTAATAAGGAATACCTTTTTGAAAAAAACAATAAGATGGCCTAATGAAATCAATAATCAAAAAGTTTTTCTCTATGGATTTTTTGGTGCCAAAAATAACGGAAATTGGGTAAAAAATTGTAAATAACAAGTTTTCTTCTTGATTTTATGTGTTTTCCTTATTGAAAAAATTAATAAGATTTACCACATAAAAACAATAAGGAATCTCTTCGAAAAAATTTTCGATTCTTTCTGCTGGGATACCCTTAGCCAAAAAGCGTTTCATAGAGAAAATCTTCTTGATTCTATTAGGCAGTTTTGCCTCTGTGTGATGTCTTTAAGTTGGAATATAATTGAAAACTTAGATTTTTGAAATATTCCTAAAAAGTGTTGTTATTAAAAAAAAGGGTACTCAATAACACATTCACTTTTTAGTCACACCCCGCAAAAGGCCTGCCACTTACAATATTTTAAGCGCAAAATATTTTGTATTTCGAACATGTACGCTACATCCAGCAATGATCGAAAATCTTAATTATATATATAATTTTTCTGTTTAAGGGTAAATAAAAAATTGTGGCAAAAATTCATGAGAACCTTTTCATAAATGTAGGTATGCGGTCACAATTTCTAAAAAAAGGTTTCACTTCTATATTTCGAATATGCTTAAATTCCTCTATGAACACTTCTTATAATTAAATAAAAATTTCACTTTTTTTATCATATTACGAATAAACGTAATTATTATTTGATCTTTATATTAATGTGAATATGAAAATTAATATTATCAGGCTCAAGTTCAGTTTTATTCAATTAATGAAATTTCAGTTACATAAATTGTAAAAATGGACAAACGAATGCTGATGACAGATGTAGCGGCTCTTAGTAATTTGAATTTTCATTAATTCAATAAAACTGAACTTGAGCCTGCTAATATTAATTTTCATATGTACATAAATATTTTTCTAAAATAAACCAATCTCATGTTTTATGTCAGTGTACTTATTACAAGCAGCTTAATGGATAAAAGCTCAACTTTAGTACATTCATATAAAAAACTTTTGAGTGCTTTCTACTTTCTATCCTCCTAAAGAATGCTTAAAATTGGGCAATTATTTGTTTAATATTGAAAGCAAACTGCTTCAAAAACAATTAAGACATTTAAGAGGTGTCAAAATAAAAATTTAGCTTTCCTTCTCTTCTTTAACTATTTTTATGCCACTGTTAAGCGCATGGTTAAACAAAAGTTTAATTAAGTTTTTATTAAAAAAATTTAATTGCCTTTCTTTTTCAACAGCAAACAAACAATCCATAAAAATAAAACAAATCATTAGCTTTAAAACAAAACGTTTTTTTTTTTGGTAATGAATATTATTATTTCATTGTTTTTTTACTTTTGTTCTGGTATTTAAGACTTATTCCTTTTGTTGTAAATACAACTTTGCATTAATTGGTTTTTTTTTTAATCTTTAACATTGCTTGTGACTTTTTTGTTGACATTTATTATCTACTCCATTTTTGTTCAAGTAAAAGCTTTATTATTTTAGTGATATTTGTATAGAGTCTTGTTTTTATTAAAGGATAATGAAGAGAAAAATATATAATATTCAAAGGATACAAACAATATTCTTTGAATTGTTTTGTCATAAAAATTGTTTTTTTTTCATGAATAAATAAAAATAATAAGGAATTTAATTCAAATTTATTGATGAAAAGGACTGGAGAGGAGGGCCTGTATAGATAAAACAATACAATAAACATTCGGGCAAGTCATACATTTCGAAAGGTCACATCAAGCTTTTTTTTATTAAAATGAGATTACCCATTACTTATATTTGAAAATGAAAATGCTTGAGTATTACTCGAATAAAACGATATATTCTGGTTTAATAAATGTAGTTTACAAAATTATTATTATTTATGACTTTATATCTGCTCGAGGATATTAATTCTATTCTATTTCTTTCTTGGTATTATTACATTTGATTTAATCTGATCATTTTCAATATGGAACTATTTTTTTAGTACAATTCACTACAATGTTAATTAAAGTCTTGGTTGTGTAATTACAGTTTTTTAAATCTTTTCTGTTTTACAGTATAATTTTATACATTATGTAATTTATGGAAATTGTAAACATTGTCTCTTGTGATAAAAATATAATTAGTTTTCTTTATTATCTGTTCTTTTTCTTTAGCTCAAATAGCCGCAAGGATATGGTTTGCTGAATTTTCCAATTTAATGCTCTTTGTAACACCAAAGATATATTTAAAAAAAAAATAATAATGAAAAATCACTTTTGTTATACTGATGATGTGTTGCCTACCATTTGTTAAAATGAGAGTGAGAAAAATCACATAAATTTATGCTGCACAAAACACTGTTAATCCTTTACGTTGTTAACTGAGTGACTACTTGGTTGGATGTTTGGTTGTTTAGATTTCTGCTGTTAAAATATGATGAAATAGTTGCCACTATAAATTTCACGAAATTTTGTTTGTATGTTTACTGGTGCTTCCGGTTTTCAATTTCAAAAGGAATTACAAGCAAACGGAAACGGAAACAAGAATGTTTGACAATAACTTTTTTTGTTTGCTCAAGTTTTATTATAATATTAATTTAAAATACACACAAAAGAGTTTTATTGATAAAACAAAATTACTTAACAGCTCCGATTAATTTTTAATAATTAAGTTACACAAAACTTTTGGTCCGACAAGTCGTCTTGAAAAAAAATATAGAGGTTGTTTGACAAGCTTTACTTGTTAAATCTAAAACGCGAATTTAGTTTTTTTATTAAACCGGCGTACGACCACGAACCGTTGCTTGCCACTTGTGAATATTAAATGCTGGTTGTAAGATGTTAACGTTTATTATTATAGCCTCCAAAAGCCAAAAATAAAGTTCCCAGCTATTTTCGTCTGGCTAACGGAAGATCGCACATGTATACATTCAAATTCTGCTAATACAGATGATGTTTACAGATGTTGTTGGTTTCGTCGTTTGGCCGAGAGAGCAATTTTGTAAAAAAGAAAATACATACAAACTCATACACGAAATGAAAGAGTGTAACGCAATAATGCAAATAAAACCGAAAGTGTTTTATTTTCATATTATGACAGTGACTTACCCACCAAGTCACTGTCGGCCGTTTTGGCTCCAGGGAGCCGAATCTGAATCAGACTCTCATATACATATAAAACAGAACGAAAATAAAAATACTCACCAATATGTAAAAATAAAAGAACAATTTCAGTGTTGCCTTTTATACTACGTACATATGTACATTAGCTTATAAATTTTATAGGCTAAGGTTCGTAACATAACGGTCAGAGTGCATTAGATATTGGAAGCCTTCAGCCGACACAGTTTGCAACACAACTGTTGCTCAACAACCTGCTGAACTCTTTGATTACTTATATGTTGAGTGAGCGCTCACTGTTTTGGTAGCTAAGAAAAATTTCGATACAATTCATTAAATTACGATATTTCAGTTCAGTTTAACATTAGAATCAAATTTCATAATATAATAGCTGAACCTGTATGCGCTATAACGGGTATTTACCGTGTGTATGAAGTCAGCACACGCTCATAGGCGCCTACGAATTTGTGTTTTTTTTTTAATATGGACAAAATCACATGTTGTCATGAAGAGTCATAACTCACGAACGCGTCGACCGATTTCGTGCAAACTTTACATAAACCATCTACACGACTATACGAACAAACCCTCAAAATTTAATCGTATTCGGTTTGATCGTTCGTGAGTTATAAAGTGACAACACACTTGCAACAATTTTATATACATGTATATATATAGATAAAGTAATCATGAGGATGATTGTAGGAAAATATTTTTTTCTTATATTCAATATATATTTTTAATTTCATTAATACATGAATTTTTGCAAGTGTTGACGTTTTTATATTTTTACTGATGAATACTACTTTGATATAAACTATTAATTTAATTATTTATTCATTCATCTTAACACGTACGATGTACATTTTACATATATAAAAGAAACAGAAATTAATTCAAAGTTGGTATTGTGGCCGTAACACAATTTTGTTCACTTCAATAACACCAATACATATTCATAAACTATACTACTATCTCGTTTCTTCTTTTGGCCAGCACTGTTCCAAGTATAATTTTCATGAATTCGTAAGTTCCATGATCTTGATTTGTGTGTAATTTCACTCCTTCACTTTTCAGTCGGAATTTCAAATGAGCAGAGCTCACATTTACACAGTATATACATATGCACTAATATAAATGTAACTATAGAAACAACCTGTTTTAATGTTCGAATACACACTTTTTAAAAATGCAAATTTCCTAAAGCTTTTATGAGTAAAATTTTCAATATAGTAGCTGCAATAATTACATATACATACTTACATATGTATGTACTCGTATGTATATATAACCCAGCAAATAAATAATCGAGTATGCCACAACACATTAAAATTATTTTTATCTTAAAGAAATTCATCATTCCGAGTTTTTTTAATGATTTGCATGCGTACAAAACTTGAATTTTGGCATTCAAGTTGGGACGTAGTGGGAAAACTATAGATAGGTATATTACTTATTAACTTTCTTTGACCTTGAGTAATTTTTTATTAAACCTGAACCAATTAAAGACTGTGGCCGTTGTGTCTGATAGGTGGAAATGCTGTGTTACATATTTGTATTTTTTTCGTTTTTTGTTACTTGTCTTAAAAAAGATCTATGATTTTATAATATAATGGCTTCATCGCATATGTATCTCAGCTGTTTTAATTGCGGAAATTCGGCTGGAACTGGACAATTTTATATTTTCTTTTCAAGTTACTTCTAAAGACATTTTTATATATAATTATTTTACATGAAAAATGTGTAAGGAGAACAAAAAAAGTTCAATTAACGGTTACTTTTTACTTTGTTTCTTATATATTTTTTAATCGTACGTTCGCGGCCGAAAATATAATTTTATTGTAATTGCTTTGCATTAAACGTCAACAGGTGCCATACATAACACATTTTAATTAAGCACGGTGTCACTTACTTGTAAATAAACAAAATCTTCTGGGTTACAATTAAAAAAATTTTTTTTTTGTTTTTTGGCAACCCATATTCTGCATTTCGATTACGTTCCCGCATTCAGTTACGCTCGAATCGAAAATTGCTATTCTGAAAAAAAACTAATCGAAAGAAATATAAGAAGAGAATAGTATGTTTAAGGCAACTGCTTTGTTATTAAACGTATGAAATAGAAACAGAAAACATAAGTAATTTTATAGACATTTTAACAAAAAGTCAAAGTAAGTGCACAAAAAATTAATAATTAAATAAATAAAAACTAAATATTGTGAGAACAATAATTAAATAAAGCACCACCTAAGCGAAAACAGAAAAAGTGGTCAAATTTGTGTTAAGAAACCTTCCGCGCCGGAAGTGATATTTGATTTTTTTTTAATCGTTGCGGCCTATCAAAATGGAATAGATAGCAGCGGCACTGTTGTTGGAAGAGCAAAACAATGCACCCCAGAACGCAGAGTTAAGAATTCAAAAGCGGAGGTTGAGAGACAATTGTAATCCATTCGAAGTGACTGATAAATTGTGAGGCTTTTGTTTAATATATGTATATGTATGCATGTATTTGCATGTGTGAAAGCAACTAGCTTTTTTTTAATACTACTCTTCTATCACAAAGGGAGATTCACTTTTTTTGGGTGAAATAGTGGAGAAAATGGTGTAAAATTCTTACTGTGGGTATATAACCACTGTACTTCAATTTCTTGAAAATAATTATATATTAAAAATTTTGAGTTAATACTGAGTTGAACAAGTGCGATGTTAAACTACAAAATCACAGCACTTAAAATTATAGGTCCCAAGATTATGACTCACTACAGTGAAGGTAAATCAATTGACGGATCCGCTTTTTAATTTTTTCGTTAAAAGCTCCTCTTTAATTTTATTGTGCCGGAGCTCTCTAACCGCTTCGCAGCAGTATTAGCAATTTTCTCAAAGGACCGATTCATTCGTCCTAAATGCGTAGACATCTCCTCGTGCTTTCCTAAAATTTGTTCACTGAATTTCTTGAATTCATTATGAAATTCTTTTTGGGACGATATTTGCTCTTTTAACAAAGAAAAAGTACTGTTCTTTGTACTGGGCTGCTGCTTACGTCATTTGGAAGTTGTAGGTACAATATCAATGTCCTCTGAATGACTGGAAACACCCATAATGGAACCAGGTGCATCTTCTAGAATTTCGGTGCTCACTGCGAAATCGACAGTGCCGCTAATAACACTTGTATTTGTTATTAGCCCCGTTAAATGGATAACTTTATCCTGAAGGGGGCTAATACGTTGTAAGCGACAGGAGCCTCCTCCGGTGCTCACAATTTCTTTTTTGTTAGTTGCCAACTTCCGTTTGATATAGCTTTTCCAGTCAATCCAAACCTTAAAAGTAATTGTAAATTTAGTATATGTAGTTCATGTACACCACATTATTAAAATGGCATACTTTCTTTCAAGCAGTGTCAATTCGTGTTGGTGGCCCGATTGCGTTAAGTGTAGTAGCAACTTCTGCCCAGAATGCCTGCACTTCCTACTTAGGACGCTTGTAGTAACCACAGGCAATATCATCTTTCATTTCCATTAGGCTTACCAGTTTTTCATACTTCTGAGGTGTTGTTGTTTTCGACCTGCAATACATTAAAACATTTTAAACAAAATATGCTTACAAAATAAGTTAATTGTATTTTATACTTACATTTTTTTATTTTGCAGTTTTTTAAAATACTTTTTTAATAAGAATCGAAAAATTTCCGTTAGTAAGCAGACAACTTAGAAAAACGTAACTACGATTGTAACTCAGCATACATATAATCGAAGAAACAAATCGAAATGAAACAAAACTTAACGCAGAATACCAAAGGTGCCAAACGGAGAAATTTACGATCCGAATCGAAACGCAGAATAAGGGTGATTATATTTTATCAATTAATATTTTCATGAATGATAATATTTTGTCCCTCAAGTTTCACGTCATTCCCCTGTAAAATCGTATACAGTGCTTCCGGGTAGAGTGAACCCCCGATGCTATAAAGACCTCGTTAGAGTGAACAGCAGAATGTTGACATTGACTACTCTGTAGAGTGAACACTCATGAACCTCTATAGAGTGAACATTCTTTATAGTGAGTTTTCAGGTTTGGCGAAGGAGAAAAACAATGAAAAAGAGTATAAAAATTAAAGAGAATATAAAATAACGGTAAAGTAAAGATTCTTTTAGAGTAAGTTGACACAAGTTACTCTCACAAATACGCATTCTATGAAGTGTTAATTTATTTAAGTCTGCGTGCATGTTCCATTAAGGTCGTGTCTCAATGTTAATTTCTGAATAATTGGTGTTATATAATTGTTACATAAAAATGGTTTCAAAAAAAAGAAATCATTTATCCTTATATCAGCCATTAAGGTTTTTGATAAGGGTATCGAATGGGCTGAGGCTAATACTACAAATTTCGCGAATATGCAAGCTCTACATTGCCTTCGCGATCAAGCAGTGCAAATATCGGTAAACAAGCCAAAGAAACGAACAACTATTACTAATTTTTTCCAGTCATAAATTTAAACTTTAGTATTGCATGGAAATAAATAAAATTTATAACCTATAAATGCATTTAAAATAAATAAATTAGTTTTTTAAATAAAAAAAATTGAACCTTGATTTAGTGAACAACCTGGGTGTAGTGAATTCGCTCTGCAAAAATTAGTTCACTCTACCCAGACAGCACTTTATTTGTTAAAACTTAATTTTCCGAAATATTGGTGATTTGCAATAATATAAATTTGAAAGAACATTATGTTCTGCGTATACATGTTGCAGTATTTTCATCAACAATATTAATAAAGAGAGGTCAGTGCTATTTTGCCTTACGTATCGAGCATTCACACTTACATTGGTCATTCCCCTGTATTGTTTAAATAACAAAATTCTGAATATTTTATAATATTTTCTGTTTTTTTTTAGTTCATTTTAATTATCAGCTTACAGGTCAGCCAAATTTATTTACAGGTAAGTACTTCAATTACCAGCAAAGAAAATTTTTTCATATATTCGTCATTCCCCTGTCAAAAATATAATAAAATTTATATACCTATCTTGCATTTTTTTATATCAAGTTCTAGGTATATTGACAATACCAATCGTTATTGTGCAGGAATGTTACGTTAAATACAAGTTTCCATACAAAATAGAGTCTGAAAACTAATAATTATTAATAGTTTATAACATAATTGCTTAGAATAAGGCTTTTTTTATAATTCTAATAAACGAACTGAATTAAAATAATTGATTTTAAATGAAATAAATTGATTTTGTTATCTGTTATCGTATTTATTTGTTATTTGTTATCGTGTTTTACCTGCTCAATAAGTCATTACCTGGGAAAAATATTTTGTAATTGCACATAATTCGGTTAATCATTAAGAAATTGATGTGTACCTACGATAATTAAGTAGCTATACTTTGAAGGATTAAAGGTACATACTTGAAATACTAAATTCCGCAAAAAACTTAAATGCCGAAAAATTATGTCTAAATTAGCCGGTAATCTCATATACATACATATGTATAGACAAGACACTGTTCTATCTGAAATTTAATTTTCAAAAATAAAAAGACAAAAACATACGAGCTTTAAGTTGTTTCATAGGTACAACCCGACTAACTAGGTTAAAACTTCCATAGGAATGTAGTATACGTGCATATGTATGTATGTATGTCTTGCCACTTTATTTAGTATAGGCCATTGTGCAGCGCCATCATGAGCAGCAATAACCTAACGCAACATTTCTTTTGATCTCATTTGTTTAGTTTACGATCTACTATAGTCCCTTTTCTGAGAAATTTACTCTTACATATACATACTTATATTTTCACTGTTGAATAAACAAAAAAAAAAAAACAAAAATAATGAAAAAAAAACATTTATGAAATACTTAAAGCTAAGTATGTATATAAATACTTCGAACAATTTCACTTTCGTTTGCATCATCATCATAAAAATATGCTTACATAAAACAACAGCAACATGTATCTGTGCTGGCCAAAAATATATTACCTAAATACCACGTTGGTCTCAAACTCTTTCACACCTTAAAACCGGTTTAATTTCGTTATAAAAAGAGAAGTTGCGAGAAGAGGAACACTTTGAAATTATAAACTCAGTTGATCTGTAAAATTCACATTCAATAGTATTTATCCATTAGCAATCATAATGATGATCACTATGGTGATAATGATGTTGATGATTTTAGTCTTGGGGAGGTATGACAATACCACACTTTTGCTTTCATACACTCACTGTTTTATACAAGTACGAGTAAACATGTACTTACATCTATTACGTTGAGTAAAATATATTTGAAACAACGAATACTTTATTTAAATATTTTCTGACTTTAAAATACAAAACTACATTTTTTACGGGTTTTCCAGTTTTTCTTTGATATTGTTGCTTGAAATAAAATAACTTTTATATATTTTTGTGCAATCATTATGACCTCTTATGAAACCCGTCTTTCTATTACCTGAAAATTTTTTTGTTTTGTTTCATCTGCCTTATGACCGGTGGGTGGGTGGTGGTAAGAGGTTTTTTGGGTTTTAAAATAACTCGTTACTATCCAATTACATATTTGTTTTGGCTGTTCTCTTTTCAGCTTGAGTTTATTTTTGGTAGGCAAATGAACGCAGCTAATTAATGCACACATTTTTATATTAAAAAGTTGAAATAAAGAAACTTTGATGCAGAAATACATACATACATACATATATCTATAAAGTAATTAAATATTTTTTCACCCGAAGAATAATTATAAAAAAATTTAATTTGAATATAAAAAATATGCTACATACGAGTACATACATACATACATTGTATTAATCAAATTATACCTACAATGCGTTGCATTGGGTGCAGTCATGGCTGAAAGGCAGAAATGGTGTCCTATTAGTGCGGAGGTTGTCAGTTCGATTCCGGTTAAACATTTTTGGTATTTTATGCAGCCAAGATAATTGCTTCGCGAATTGTGTTTTTTAAAAAAATATACATACATACATATGTATATTAATGGAAAGTAAAGATACCTATAAAGAAGAAAGTAAACGTGTGGCAATGACTTCTCCGATTTCTTTCCGAAACCCACACGATATATACATACATGTACCATATGTACATATATGACATTCTCTTTATTATATGTATACATACTAGAGTTGTCAACCGATTGAGAATAATTCAATTAATCGATCAAACAAAACGAAACTCTTGTTCGAATAATTTTAAAATGCCGATTTTCGAATAATGAATAAATCGATTAATTTATGTCAATTACTCGAACAACTTTTTTTAGTTTAAAATGCATACGTCAAAAATTTTTAAATTTGTTTGTATGATATGAAACAAAGCGAGTACTTTATATCAACCAAATACATATTATTTTGGATGTTTGCGGTTGTTATCGAACTGTGCATTACCTACATAGTAGTCGTGATATGTTTTGAATGAAACGTTAAAAAATTTTTAAGAATGGGGTTTTTTCACTCTCAGGTGAATAAATTAGAAATACATTAAGCCAAAAAATTTAGCTCGTTTTGGAAGTTTTTGAAATTGTTGGATCAACAACAAAAAAATTAATAATTCTTTTGCAACAGATTTTCGAAAACGTATTAAAATAAGAATAAATGAGGGACGTATAAAATTTTTAAATACATACGTTAATAATATTTTTTAAATTCTGGAAATTTTCCGAGCAATGAAAGTTTTTTAAAATATTGTTAAAAAAAGTGAAACTAAAGAATAAATTATAATCCAAATTATTTTATGTTGAAAGTAACTACAATAATTCAGATGAAAGTAATGATAAAGAAGATGTTACTAGTAATGAAATTAATAATCTTTTATACGAATTAAATAATTATATTAAAAGTATTAAAAATTCAAAATATAAAAAGACTTCAGCGATATATTAGACGATATGGTATATTTGAAAAAATATAAAAGAAGAACAAAAATTAGATAAACTATTTTATGCTCTTCTCACAATATCACCTACCTCGACAATTAGCGAAAGATTTATTTCAAAAACCAAAACCAAAAATCGTTTGAAAGCTAAAAAATTTAGTCAACTTTTATTTGTAAAAGATTATTTCTTAAGAACAACCCAAATTGTCTGATTTAACAAAAAAAAAAACATTTGATATTATTTGACTGAATGAAGCATGTTTATTTAAATTAATAGTTTTATGTATTTTTTTGTTAATAAAAATATTAACTATTTTATATATAAGTTTTTTGTATGAAATGTTTATTTTTTGTCAATAAATTTTTTAAATCATTTTTTATTCGTTGTTCTCATCGATTAATCGAAAAATTTTTCAGCTTTAATCGTTTGATCGAACGAACAAAATCAAAGTTGAAAGGCGAATAATTTACAACTCTAATACATACATACATATGTGAGTAAATAATAATATTCTCCCAAAATTGTTTCCTGCTAAATAAAGTGAGATGAAATAAAATGTTTACCAACACCACGCACTTGCCCACAATTCTTCTAAAAGATATGTACTATCAGTCCTTGCATGGTATCACACACATACTTTTAAATATTGTAAAAGTTAACTATACCTTTTTTTAATCCTATTAAAGAATTTTCCAAACATCTGTTAACAAGATTTTTAAGAAAGCTAAAAGCTTCAAAAGTTTTTCTTTATGTGCTGAACATATACAATATAATATATTAAAGTTAAATGTACATATGTACATACATAGGACTATACTCGTATATTCTGCAGTTAATGAAGACTGGAAATCCCTACCACTTAATAGAAAAGCGAAATATAAACTCTTTTGGAGCAACCTGTAACTATCGTCATCATCATACTTCTTTATTTCTTAAGGGCTTTTGCATAGCATAATATGTATGTAGGTAGCATAAACACTTTGTAATAAACATAATACGCCTGATAATGTACGCACGAATAAATTTCGATTTCACAGAGATGTGTGTTACGCAGGAAATCAACCCAAGAGTATGCGGTTGAACAACAAATACATGAATATGTAAGTGACTAAGGCAAAGAACTCCTTTCGTGAAAAACGAGATTCCCAATGTTTTTTGATGACGACCATAATGACGAAGCATAAAGGTAACGTGGTCAAGTAAAAATTGGGCTTCAGTATAGAGGACAAGAAAAAATTATCTGCAAATGCATAATATAAAAGAACACTTAACAGAAACTAGTATAACAAATGGCCGACACAATGACCTATTGTAGATATAAATATATTTTTTTTATTGTTTATAGAGAAGCTACCAAAAAAAAGAAGCCATACAACAATTAATTAATTGTAAATTTGCACGAATTCACAATATGTATGTATGTCCATATAGTTATTAAAATTTAAGGCCCAACCATAATATGCATACGCTAGCCAACTATGAATGAACTTATGTAAACGTTTCGTCAAGTTTTGTCAACTGTCATTTGCTTAAGCAAAGTACGAAACTGACCACACTTTCCGCACGGAATCAGCTGTTTGTGTATTGCGTTCATAAAAATAAAAAAAATTGCAATAGAAAAAGACGATGAATCGGGTTTTATTTTTAATTTAATAGAAAATGAGGAAAAAAAGAAGTGATTGTACGACCCTTTTTACTTTAACAAAAATTTTAAAGAAAGGTCATGGAATGAAGTAGGGGAAATGTGCAGCTAAAGTGGTATGTATGCAACACATTAAAGTGTTTATTAATTTTTCACATTTTCCTGAATTAATAGGAGCAGACTGCAAGCACAAATGGAAATTACTCCGCGAACGTTTTTGTAAGGAGCTTAAAAGGATAGAAGCTCCATTAGGTAGTGGGATGCAATACCTGAATGTAGGTTCCTGCAGCCTATGCTGTTTTTAAACGGCTCTCTGGCACCGTGCCGCTATGTAAATACATACATATATACATTTTGAACTTTATTTTCAGAATGCACTTTTTTTTGTAAAACTCGTGATAACGTTGAGGAACGGGACACAGAGGCCATCTTTGACCAATCCATATTAAGTGGAGACCTGGACCCTTTTACACCGTCTCCAACACCTTCAAAGAAGTCTAAGCCCTCTCTGGATAGTCTCTGCCAAATATTAGGTGAGACTATAGAAAATATCGAAAGGACCTTAGCAGCACCGGTACAGAAGGAAACAACAGACGAGGTGTTCATGAAAACAGTGGTGTGTTTGATGAAAGACCTGCCAGTGGATGTAAGCAAGCATCATGCAAGAGGTTTATCGCTTACACAAAAATTGCAGAAATGTACATAAATATTTAAGGATTATTATTAATTTGTTTTTTTTTTCTAAGTCACTGAAGACAACTTTTAACACATTTTTTTAACTAAGCGATATGACATTCTCTTCTGAAGTGGCTCAACGTCTTGCTTATGTCACCGAAGACATTTTCTTATTTTGTTGTATTCTTATTTTTAAGATATGATGCTATTGCATTTTTTAATAAGATCTCAAACGAAAAATATAAAATGTTTTTATTCGGCATTAATTGCATTTATAGTTACAAGAATTAAAATGTTTGAACATTCCATGAAATAAAATATATTTTTTATCTTTTAGGAAAGAAAAATTACTTATGATTTTATTATAAAAATATGTTCCTTTTTTATAAAATAAAAATATCAATTACTATTTAATAAAAAATTCAATTTTGTTGCTACATGTTTATTTCAATATAAAATTCATGAATACTTTATACGAGTACATATATAATAAGTAGTGGAAAAGAAATTACATATATTACTCCTAATCTCTTTAGAAGTTCTACCTCCATAATGGTGGGAATTTGGCGACGGTGAAATCGATGGAATATTACTTCCAACTTCACTTCGCCATAATCCATCTTGCACGACACCATTTGAAACTTCCCAATGATCCTCGGAATGTACGATGGAGCATTAATATTGTTTAGCATTACAAAGTTGTGCAAAGTGACACACGACAACACAATTTTCTCTACATTTTCCGGAAACAAGTGCAAAGTAGTTAAGAGAACACGCCAGCGACTCACTAATATTCCAAACGCGTTTTCAATAGTACGGCGAGCTCTTGACAGCCTTTTGTTAAAGATGTCCTTATCATTTGGCAAGTTTATACCTAAATGGAAGGCAGCATCATCAACAAAGAAATGCGAAAGTTTTATGTGGCTATTTGGCAACATTTTCGGTGGAGG
The DNA here is from genome assembly GCA_947311025.1 of Lypha dubia. Classification (NCBI taxonomy): domain Eukaryota; kingdom Metazoa; phylum Arthropoda; class Insecta; order Diptera; family Tachinidae; genus Lypha; species Lypha dubia. The sequence continues at coordinate 27,698,472 of OX371262.1, read as the reverse complement.
AGTTCCAAGTTTGTTATTAAGTAGCCTCTTTCCAAATCGGCTTAATTGGAAAATTTCTATATTAAGTAAAGAAAGTATAAATATTTTTAATTTATTCTGGTCAGAATACAATTTAAACTCCTTTATTGTCCATCCACTCCACCTTGACTCCCATAGGCACCAATATCTATGTGTGTAAAAAGATAGATACTGAAAAAAATTCCTTGTAGCTGAAGAATTGACTCTCGCTGTTAGGAGGACATGTATGCCATCGATAGAGCCGACACAGTTGGGCATATCCCATATCTCCCAATAATCATGAGCAATTTCCTTATAATCTTTTTCAGAAGTCTCAGACAAATAAATACTTCCTAATTTGCTCCAAATAACCTCTGTTGTGTTCAGAATAATGCATCGCACAGTTTCTTTGCCTAACTTAAAGGACCAAGCCAGCGATTGGAATGAAGTTCCCTGTGTTAAGTATCTTTTTCAAAATGAAACAGAAAAAAATGTAAATATTTAATAAATTGCATTAAAATAAGCACACTTACAGCAATCGACATTCCGGTTGCAAAGGTTCTCTTAATGATGCTTTTTGAAGGAACGGCTTGATATGCTCCAACAAAAGTTCATTTACTTGAGGTGTCATTCTCGTATAAATGAAAAATTGTTGATGGTCTATTTCTTTCAGCCTTAAAAAGGTCGAAACGAAAAATCCATTTTTCCTCCTGTCTCGATTAACTTCTCAAACTGAACAGGACCGTTTTTTTCTCTCTTTTATTTCAGCAATTGTTTTTAATACACACCGTGCTTCCAGTGCATGCTTCATTAATTTAAGTTGTTTTAATTTATTGTCCATTTTTATTTTATATCAGAAAAATCACCAGAATAATAAAACTTTAATTGATATTTTTACTTTCACAAGTATGAAATAATTGTTTACAATTTAAAAATAAACACTTCTGTAATATTTGGTACTTTTCAAGATGAATTACTAACAAAAAACACATATGTTACATATATGTGCAACAATGTGCATTTAGTCGTTCAGTTCCTATAAGTACACTATAGCCACCTAAAAGTCTCTGCGAATTTCCTTAAGCATTTGACAGACTTTTCGTTCAATTTTGACAATAGCTTAAGCCAACTTATGCATATTATGGTTGGGCCTTTAAGCAGATCAGTTAAATGCAAAATTAAAATACCTTACAATGAGCTTAATTCATTTTCTGAGCTCTCTCTTTTCTTTTTTCTGCATTTTTATTCTTCTGAAAAAGTCACATTGCTTTAAGAAAATTAAATGATATTTTAACAAATCAATATAATATTCATTAAATGCAATCAATTGTATTGTTGAATTTCCCTAGTGATTTAAAGCTAATTAATTTTTTAATTATATATTGATTTTTGTTAATTTAATCTTAGTTTTATCTTTGCTGTAAAAAAAGTTTTCAGTTCGAATATCTATTTCTTTGGTTATATAATAGATCATCATATTTCATATGCTTGGTGTGTAGCTCTTTCCTTTCTCTAATACTATAAAACATTAATATAACCACTATTTGAGCTGTTGAGATCTCTGAACTGGAATATTTCAAGATGGGCAAACAAAATGGCATAATGTTTATCTCAGAGACTCAAGCTCTTTTAAAATCAATAAATATACATAATTTATACAACATCAAGTATTCGCGAGGTAGAACTTTTATGTATCAGTCTTGACAATTTTCATCTATTCCTTAAAATTTCATCCAGTTTTTCAATTACGAGAAGCCAATCTATCGCAAAAAAAAAAAAAGACAATTTTCTGCCACTACTTTTGGAAGCATACGCCCAGAGACACATCAAATAATTTCTAAGGGTCACATTTAAGTTATTTCAAATGCAGTAACAAGTAATTGGTCAACCGATCGATAAGAAAGCACTGAAGTTATTAATTTCAGAGTAGTAAATGGTATGTCCAGCGAACTGATGGAAGTATGTAAAAGCATTTTTAAATTTATGTTCAGATCAGAGATCGGCAAAGAGTGCTTAATTTCGGCTGACTTCCAAAACGTCAATTGCTTTGTGTTTGAACAAAGCATCATATTTCATAACGCCGCTGTACAATAATTGTCCAATGTATACCATTTCGAAACGCCGCCGCCAAGTATTTTTAACGCAGTAAGAAAGCAAACACGGTATCGGTTATATAGATGTTGCATTGCTTCGGAACATTGCATATGTATGTGATTTAAATACAGTAGCAATACTGTATACAAACTTTGTATACGAACGTTTTGGAAGTCAGCCTTCGTGTATACTTGATCATGTACATTGATTTTTATGATCTAATCGTTTTCGTTCAAAAGCAAAAAACATTTGTTTACCCAACCGCTCGTTTCAAACATTCAGTTTTATTCTCTTGTTGTTTTATGCAACAAGCATGATCGAGCCTAATTATTTCCTAACGTTGAATTTTAAGAACAACACAAACATGTATTATGCAATTTTATACTCGTTCGCTTTTTATGCACAAGCAAAAAATTTATCAACAAGTGTAAATCATTTCGATCTTTTGATGCGAATGTATGTACATGATCTGATTGCATGATTTTTCTGCTCGTGCATAAAAAGCGAACAAGTATAAAATAGAATAATACATGTTTGTGTTGTTCTTAAAATTCAACGTAAGGGAATAAGTAGGATCGATCATACTTGTTGATGAAGTCTGATTTACACTTGTTGATGAATTTTCTGCTAGTGCATAAAAAGCGAACGAGTATGCAATTGAATAATACACCTTTGGGTTGTTCTTAAAATTCAACGTTAGGGAATAAGTAGGCTCGATCATGATTATTGCAGTTCTCTGGTTCAGATCACTCCACTATTGTGAATTAATGACGACACCCATACGCATTAGAACACTTCATATCTCAATTGACTCTATTAGAATATTTGAATTGGTCTTTACGACACCAGACTCATGCACAATATGTCAATGGACATTTTGATAAGCCACCAGATACATACATACATACTTCAGAGTGTAACATGTTCCTTAAAAATAACATTTAAACTAAGGGTGGTGTTGGCTGAAGTGGTTAGCGCGTTAACTACTAAGCAAAGAATGACGTGGGGCCTGGGTTCAAACCCTGGCCAGAGCAAGTCAATCAACATCATTAATTTCTGTAATGTACATTAGTGAGACATTGTATTAATTGTTGTCGGACTATTTAAGTGATGAAGGCATAGCACTGGTCACTAAAAAACTTTTCCGACAGCGATTGATGATGTTCTAAGCTAATGTACACAACATCGCCCTCCTTCGTCGGTTAGCAGAACCATCGGCGAAGTAAAACAATTATTAAAATGTCTGCCAATACAGCTTAACAAAGTTAATGCGTCTACCTAACACCGGAGACGCCTCAACACTGCTTTAAAAATTAACATAACGCGCAAAGCAGAGTTGTAAAAGAGTTAAGCCTTCTACATTTTCAACATCTATCTTCTCTACTCTATCCGTCTCTCTGAGTTCCGGCACAATGCACTGCATACGTAGGGGTCATCCCCTGAGTGCTGGTCCTAATGAAAAAAAAAAAAAAAAAAAAAAAAAATAGGAGGTCGTTAAAGAATGCCACAAAACAATTTTATGTTGGAGTGGATAGAACTTGCAACTTGCTGAATTTGTTTATTTCTAGAAAATTATCGAAAGTTAAGCAAATAAGAAATATATTTATGTTGTACTTACATACTTTAAATGTAAAATTTTTCTTGGCAAATGGGAAAGTTAAAATATTTAGTAATATGAAGTTATTGATGATGCTAAGAATGTCAAAACATGTTAAGTGTTAAGATTTAAAGAGTTTGGAAATGCCTGGCGCAAAGTAATATTGCGAAGTAAGATGCGTGACATACTTTTTAAATTTCTTTTCAATCTACATAAGTTTTTTTACCTTTTCATTATTTAACTCAATAAAATACGGAGTGGAGAAGATAATTCACTATTGTATTCAGTGCAATTCATTTTAAGGGTGGCCCTTTGAACAAACTATTTTACATATCCCAAGTATATTTTAAGAAATTTATTTATTTATTATTCATTGTTATATCACATTTCGCTATTTTTCTTTATATGTATGTATGTATGTAGGTAGGTATATAATTTATTTGATTATTATTCATATAAAAAATTTGATCAAGTGGATACCCTAAAGGTATTCCTCTACTGATATGTATGCGGAATGGCGTGCCAGTTGTTGACAAAAGTTTTGTATATTCTCGTATATATGTATGTATGTATGTATGTATATCGTCAAAATAATATGTATGTACATACATATATCGTCAAAATAAATTCCTGACGCATTCCTTATGTACATACATACATACATACATATTTAAATGATATCCATTAATTATTGTGGTTTTACCAAATAAACTAAAGGAATTATAAGCTTTAAGGTTTATTTTCCTAAATAAGTATTATAAAGATAGTCAATTTTGTTTAAATTATAATGTGTGTGTATGTACATTATAGGGCTGCGTCAACGTGGTCATCAATGAACATATTCATACATAAGTATGTTCAATGACTAAAACTCTATTTCGAATAAAAAGCTGAATACCAAACAAACTGTTGCTTTGTTCATAGTATGAGTAGGCTTGCCACTCGTACTTTATAATAAAGTATTGTACGTTTTTTTGATTAATTGTACTCTATACTTTATAGAAACAATAAAGTACACCAAACTACTTTATTTCGCATGATTTGATTTATCTACAATTCAAAATGGATTCGGGTTATAATAGTCATTTGTTGACGTTTTTTTACAGTGGCGATTCTTTCTTAAGACTATGTCATGGCAATTTGGATATTTGGATATGAAACAAGCGAAAATATTAACCTTTTGTCTGCACCGGAACTGACCAGGGAAATTCACATGAATTTTTTATTATTTATCGATAAAGCCTTAGGGTACCTGAATAAATGGTTTGTATTTAAAAATACAAACTGGTTATTTACAATTAGCAATAAACATTTAAAGAGCAAAGTTGAATTTGATAATATTGTTAGCATAAACGAAAATTTAAATCTGCAAAAACTTAATATAAATATGGATGATCTTTATGGAGAAATTGCGTCATTAAACAAAATTTATGATCAGATATACAGTTCTGAAGCTTTTGCGGAATCATCTACAGCAAGTAAATGGCAGCTATAGTAAAGCCCATGCTACCCCTAACAGAAGAAGAAAATTAACATTACCATTCGAGCAATATATGTCACATTTGTTCTAAACTTATTTTAGATGATTCAAAAGTTAGGGACCATTGTCATATGAGCGGAAAATATAGAGGCGCTGCACATAGTTCGTGTAATCTTAATTACAAAGTGCCAAAATTCTTTCCAGTAATATTCCACAATTTTTCTGGTTATGACTGCCATTTATTTGTGAAGGAGCTTAATAATATAAGTGATGGTCCTATAAATATTATTCCACTCAATAAAGAGCTTTATATATCTCTCTCTAAAACTATAACTGATGATGATAGTGGTACGAGGGCGGTTCGGAAACTTCTTAGCCTAGCACAAAAAGCGCGGTATAAACAGAAAAAAGTTAAGTGTTTTGGAAACTTCCATCTCTGCTATGAACACATGTTAAATTTTGTTTCGATCTGGCAACTCCTTCATATAGAAACAGGTGTTCACAAAAGACGCATCCGCGATTTTTTACAATGGAAAAATTAGAAATGCGTGGTGTCATTAAATATTTACATAAAAAAGGTTTATCGGGACAAGAAATTCATAATGATATGGTGAATGTGTAAAGTGAAAGTGCTCCTTCATGAATTTAAACTTGGTCATACAAGCATTGAAGATGAACCACGTAGTGGACGTCCAAAAAGAGCAACAACAACAGAAATTGTAGCCAAAGTGCATGATATGGTATTAAATGATCGACGAATAAAAGTGCGTGAAATAGCTAATATCATGGGCATCTCAAATGATCGAGTCCATTTAATTTTGCATGAAGAACTACAGATGAAAAAGCTTTCTGCAAGATGGGTGCCGCATTTGTTAACAGTCGACCAAAAACGCATAAGAATGAACATTTCTCAAGCTTGTTTGGATCGTTTTAAGCGAAATAAAATGGATTTTAGGCGTCGTTTCATAACTGTTGATGAGACATGGATCCACCACTATACTCCAGAGACAAAAGAACAATCCAAACAATGGAGTGAAGCTGGAGGAAGTGCCCCAAAGAAGGCAAAAACAATTCAATCGGCTGGTAAGGTTATGGCAACGGTTTTTTGGGACTTCAAAGGTATTTTATTGATTGACTATCTGCAAAAGGGTAAAACAATAAATTCAGAGTACTATTGCAACCTTTTGGATCAATTAAATGTACAAATTCGAGAAAAACGTCCTGGCTTACAACACAAAAAAATTATTTTTCATCAAGACAACGCACCAGCGCACAAGAGTGTTTTAACAATGGCTAAAATCAACGAATTAAAGTACGAGTTGCTTGACCACCCACCTTATTCTCCTGATTTAGCTCCCAGTGACTTTTACCTGTTCCCAAATCTAAAAAAATTCCTTGCTGGCAAGCGTTTTACCTCAAATGAAGATGCAATTACAGTTGTAAACCACTATTTTAAAGACCTTGAGGAAAACTGTTTTAATCAAAGGATAGAATTGCTAGAAAAGCGTTGGACTAAGTGTATTGAAGTTTCAGGAGATTATATTGAAAAATAAAAAAATTTTTGAAAAACTAACTATTCTCTTTCATTGATAGACTAAGAAGTTTCCGAACCGCCCTCGTAAGATTGAAATTCGATTTTTAGATTCCTATAGATTTTTACCAGCAAGCTTAAATGGTTTGGTTAAAAATTTAGCTAAGAAAGATTTAAGAGTAGTAAAATCAATAATTGGAGAAAACGAAAGTAAATTTAATTTGCTTATTAGAAAAGGTGTCTTTGCATACATTTATTTAAATTCTATAGAAAAACTTAGAGAAACTTCTTTACCAAATATAGAGAGCTTTTATAATAAATTAACAGATGAAGATTGTTCTCAAGAAATTACGCCCATGCTAAAGAAGTATGGAGTACGTTTGAGTGTACAACTTTAGAAGATTATTTAATTCTATATTTGAAATCTGATGTCTTGTTGTTAATAGATGTTTTTGAAAACTTTAGATTTATTAGCAAAAATATTTATAAATTAGATCCTTGCCATTACTATACAGCACCAGGACTTTCCTGGGACGCAATGTTAAAAATAACAGATATTAAATTAGAGTTGTTGACAGATATAGAAATGATTCATTTTATACAAAAGGGGACAAGAGGAGGAATAGTACAGTGCTCTCAACGACATTCTATTGCAAACAACAAATATATGAATGATTACAATGTGAATCTTCCATCTAAGTATTTAATGTATTTAGATGCAAATAATTTGTATGGTTGGGCAATGTCTGAAGCTCTACCAGGAGGTAATTTTGATTTAGAAACAGACATAGAAAACTTTTGTTTGGATAGTATACCAGAAGACTCAGCTACTGGATATATATTAGACGTTGATTTGTTGTATCCAATACAAATTCATGATATTCATAATAATTTACCATTTTGTTGTGAAAATAAAAATCCTCCAAATTCTAGCGAAAAGAAATTAATTGTAGATTTAAATAATAAATATGGATATGTAATATATCATAAAAAGTTACAGCAATGTTTAAAACATGGTTTAAAGCTACAAAAAATTCATCGAATTTTGAAATTTAAGCAATCAGCTTGGTTAAAACCATATATTTCATTAAACAACTTACATAGAACTAATGCTCAAAACACGTTTGAAAAAAATTTCTTCAAATTATTAAATAATGCCGTATACGGTAAAACAATGGAAAACGTGGACAAGCGTAAGAATGTAAAAATTGTTAATGAGTGGGAAAGCGTAGGGAAGAAAATGGGTGCTCGTGTTCTTATTGCCAAACCAAAATTTCATTCATTCAGCATATTTGAGGATAATATGATAGCTGTGGAGCTAAACAGAAGTTATTCGTTTTCCTAGAATCCTAGAACTTTCAAAGTGGAAGATGTACAACTTTCATTATGATTATATACTACCAAAATATAATATCAAAGCAGAGCTGAATTATATGGATACCGATTCGTTTATATACACAATTGAAACTGATGATTTTTATAAAGAGGTCATAAACGATATTGATGCAAAGTTTGATACATCAGACTATGAGCCGAATAATAAATTTGGCATTCCACAAAAAAATATTAGGTATGATGAAGGATGAAAATAATGGTAGGGTAATGAAGGAATTCGTAGGGTTGAGAGCGAAAATGTACTCATACAAAATGGAAGATATGAATGAAGTTAAAAAAGCAAAGGGTATAAAACGTAATATATCTAGAAATTTAAGTCTATTATATTATGAAAATTGCTTGTATAGTAAGAAAGTCTATTATCGAAGTATGTATACTTTTAAGTAAAACTACATGTTTTATATACATATTTAATAAATAAGGTATCTTTAAGTTATTTAGACAACAAAAGATATATATGTAACAATATTGTAAATACCCTTGCTTGGGGGCATTATCAAGAATCATTTATAAGCGATAACAATGATGATTTTCTAATGGAAATCGATCATGTAGACAATCAAAAGTCACTTGATTGTATAGCTCAATTTATGAATGATTCTGCTGACGATAATTTGTTAATGGAAATTGATTGTTAATGTTTTTATATTTTTTTTTTATTTTTTTTAGATTTAAGCAAATTTTTTTTAATATTATACAAATAATATATTTATTAATCTTTATAAATTTTACAACTTAATTCAAACGAGTATAGTAAGAAATACAAATTTTAATAAAATTTACTTTGTGTATTTATGTTTATATATGAATGTATAACTATTTTTTGTTTTTTTTTTTATTTTAATTTATATTTATTGAATTAAAAATTTAGACTAAGGTGACCACAATTAAATGTATTAAAGTTTTGTTTTCGCTCATAATTATATTCAATAGGTCTCCTTAAATAATTAACTATTTCAATTGGAGGTTGTAAGTTTCCAAAGCTATCAAAATATTCTTTATAGTTGTGATTTTTATAATAAGCTACCCAATGAGTTCCAGGACCGTGAAAATTATCTAAATTAACAATACCACATTCTTGAAGTAATGGCTTTTTAGGTAAACTGTCACGCATAAAAACTCCTCTAAATTAACTTAGTTTTTTTTACCATATTTCATCAAATCTAGATCGGTTAGTGGTCGATTGAGTAGTTCTTTTAGAAGGTTTTTGGAGCTGGGTTATAGTATAGTCCATATCCAGATCTATGTGGTTTAAGATATAAACCTCTCCCCATGGCAACTGATTCCATTTGTTTATTATGTCTAGTAGCCTCTTCTAGTTGCTCTTTTCCATTTTTTATATCATTAAGAGCCTTAATAACAGCTGACCCACCTGAAGCCAAACCTCCAAGTGCTGACAAAGCTGTTAGGATTGTAATAATTGGAAGAAATCCACCGATTTTTGGCATTAGTATAACTCTCGGAATACCGATATTAGCTCTCTTCTTCCCTTTAAAGTTTGAATTAACGGCTTTTCGCGCAATTGTAACAGCGGCATTTAAATTGTTTGGGTTTTCATTTCTCAAGAGTTTTAGAGTATTTTCAACAGTTGTTGAAAACAATTTTCTATCACATTTTCAGTTTCAGTATTCTTCATACCTAACCCAAATTTAACTTTTGCTTTCATTGCGTTTGTTACGAACCAAGCGTGTGCTCGTTCTTTGAAACTACTATCTCTTGATTTTACTCGTTGCCAGGCTTTTTCAGCTAATATTTGATCTGCTTTATATCTTTTATTAATATTATTTGTTTTATTAATATTACAAGTTTTGTGCCAGGTCCGCAAAACTGATAACCAGGTAAACGTAGTTCAATAGGTAATTTGTTTATTAAGTTGTTTAGTAAGCCGCTTCCAATCTTACACTGATTGTCATTAACTCCTTTGTTATAGTTTATAACCATTTTAATGTTTGTTCTTCCTTAATAGACATATGTTTGTGTAATGTGTTTCGGAGTAAAAATCAAAATGAAGATATTTCCGTATATAAGATTGAATTTATAGGTAAAACATATTAGTTATAAATATGCGATTAGTAAAGCAAGCCAAACAAATTTTTATAAGAAATGTCGACGTATCACAAGAAAAGAAACCTAAAATTAAACATAGCACATTACTACCCAATTCAATACGAGCACTAATTGTAGGACTTTCAAACTGTGGTAAAACTAACGTAATTATTAGTCAAATAGAAAGTCCTAATGGTCTTACCTTCAGAAACATATATATATATATATATATATTCAAAGTCTTTATATCAACCAAAATACTGTTACCTTAAGAAATTTATCGATCCAATAAAAGGAATTAATCTTTTTACATTTTCGGAAAATGAAAAAGTTCTTACTCCAGCTGAAGCAAATTCTAATTCCATAATAATATTTGATGATGTTATATGTGGTAAACAAGATAATATTAGAGATTACTTTTGCATGGGTAGACATAAACATATTGACTGCTTTTATTTATGTCAAACATATATAAAAATTCCCAAACATCTAATACGTGATAACGCTAATATGATTATAATATTTAAACAAGATGAAATGAACTTACGACATATATATAATGATCATGTTATTGGAGATATGTCATTTAAAGAATTTACTGATATATGTAGTGAAAGCTGGAAAGATAAATATGGGTTCGTTGTTGTCAGTAAAGATGAATAAGGGACGATACAGAAAAGGTTTTGATAAGTTCATACAACTGTAAGTGGATAAAAAAAAGCAGATAAAAGCAGATATAAAACAGATAAAAGCAGATATAAAGCAGATAGAAAACAGATCGATATCAGATATAAAGCAAGACAAGAACGATATTAAAAGAAAAACTGAAAAATATAAAATTAAACGAAGCTGATAGATTTAACTTATTGGAATATACATTTAAACCCATAAAAAAACCTCTGAATAAGATAATTAAAAAAATTGATGATTATCAAACCGATGATTTATTGGAAGATACATTTACACCTACAACAAAACCTTTAAATAAAATAATTAAAAAAACTCATGATTACAAATCAGATGATTATAAATTATATGACGATATATCTGATTCAAAACTACCATCACTACAATCCGATGGCAGTTCTGATAATTTTAATGATGCTGAGGGATATGATGGTAATATAAATATTTACAGTCCTACCAGCAAAAGTAACTAATTAGTTGTAAAAAGTGATAGTGTTGGTAATGACAATGACAAAAGCAACCAAAAGGTTGTAGCGTCTGTTTGTGTTGAATGATATTATGTGTTTAGGTTTGTCAAAGTGACACGCAAGAACAGAGGGATGTGTTCAGCGAGCAAAATAAAGAAAATATCAGTGTTGGGTAGTGAGCTATTTGTTGTTGGTTGGTTTTATTTGTTTTTGTGAGTCCAAGGCTAAAATGGAGAGTTCGTTGGCCGTGTAGAGGTATGTTAGGAATGTGAACTGTTGAAAAAGCGGACATAGAAAGAGTAGGATGGATATATTGTGGCGAAAAGAATTTTTACGGCGAATTCGGAAAAAGTCAGTTAGATAGGAATATAAAAAGTTGAGTAGAGGGATTGACTAACAGATAGCCGGAGAGATCAGACGAAAAGTCTGATAGAAAAAAAAAACATAAATAAATTATATACAAAAATATACAAAACTTAAATAAAAACTAAAATATTAAGAAAAAGTAGAGACAATTAAAGAAGATTAATAAAGAACCATCAATCAAAAAAATCTAGGAAAGCATAGCCTAGAGATCAGAAGAAGAAGCCGAAGATATCTAGAGCTGAGAAAAGATCAACAAGGAGAAAAAGAAGAAAGCCAAGACACAGCATCCATCTTGAAAGGAAATAGCTGATTTTTGGGACAGATTTCTACGGTGTGGGTAATTTCCTGGTTAGCTAAGGCGCCAGTGATAAGTGGTGAGTCCACAGAAATTTATAGATATTTGATTTTCGTACCGGCTGCTACGTCGGACTATGTTTTTTTTAAGTACAGAGAAAATTTATTTATATTCCGGCGGGAAAGAGAAACAATAAAAGAAAATATTTTTTTTATAAAGAAAAGTGTAAAGAAAATTTGTTTAGGTGATAAAATTTTAAAGAAAGTAAATTTGATAAATAAAAAAATAAATTAGAATTTTAAATAAATTAAATTAATAGGAGATATTATAAAATAAAATATAAAAATAAAATAAATTAAAACTTAGGTGTTAGTATATATTAGTGATTAGTATAGTGTTAGTAAAATAAAGTTATTATTTGTTAGCCCAAAACTATTTCGCGTTAGTAGATTTTTAGTAAAAATTTGTTGTTGAAAGATTACTGAATTTTTTTTATAAACCATTTTAGAGAGCTCTCTCAAATAGGTAGTTAATTATTAGTTGAGTTATTTTGTGCCGCGTATCCTGTGTGACTAGTGTCCGGGAGATTTTTATAGGTATTTTTGGGATTAGTTTTTGAGTCATATTTTTGTATTAGTAATTAAGTTTTTTTTATGTTTATATCCAGTTTATTTAAGATAATTAGGGTAATTCAAGTACTTGCCTTTTTGTTTACATACATTTTTATGCGATTAAATTATTGAAGAATCCAAAAGAAAATAACTTTAATTGTAATAAAATAATTTATTGAGAAAGAAAATTTTTACAAAATTCATGTTTTCATTTGGATGAAGAAAATTTAGAAGATGTCCGGCTAAAGGTGTTTTGTGTTAAAGTAAGTATGTAAGTGTGTGACCAAATCTTTATCGTCTGTGGGGTAACATAGGAATTTTTGTGTTATGTTACCAAGGTAGGGTGGGCAGCTAGGGGACAAATTCCACCATATGTCCCAACCTTGTCATCGTTTAGTTAATTGTGTCGATGTCCGTCCGAAATTTTTATAATAAACTTTCAGTCCGTTAGTCATTTTCATGTAGTTATTTTCTGTTAGGTTTTTGTTCATTTAAATATAAATGTTTTTGTCCAGCCCTGTTTTGGAAGCCGCGGGTCGTACCTTCCCTGACGTCCCTGAGTTAGCTGGCAGATGTTTTGATGCGGCTTTTCGAAACTTCAAAACAAGGGTACTGTGACAAAATGGCGCCCAATTAAAAGGGCCCGAAAGGGTCGTAATTAAATAATTAAAAAAATGTTGTAATAAAACCAAATACAACAAATTGGCGACCATTTGTACATTGTACAAAATGGCGCCCAATGGAAAGGGCCCGAAAGGGTCATAATTAAATAAATAAAAATAGTTGTAATAACAACAAAACACAACAAATTGGCGACCATTTGTACATTGTACAAAATGACGCCCAAAGTAAAGGCCCGTAAAGGGTATATATATAAATAGAAATAGTTGTAATAACAACAAAATACAACAAATTGGCGACCATTTGTACATTGTACAAAATGGCGCCCAAATTAAAAGCAAGAAAATTTTACAGTAAAGTTGTAGGGAATTTTAAATTTTCATTTGTAAAGTAAACAGTTTACCCTTTTGTGAGTTGCTCAGTATAGTGGCTTGGCCATCGATATGTAGATGGGCCAATAGCATGACTACTGAGCGGCCCACAGGAAGGTGAATTAAGCAATTAGTTTTTTTTGTTTAGATAAATAGTTTGTTTTATTTTTGTTATATATAGTTGCATTATATTCTATAACAAAACAGAAATTAAGGCACATGGCAAATCAACAAGACCATGTTTGCTTAATTTTATTACATGTTTGTTTTGTTTTAGTGGCCTGATAAAACGTTAATTTAATAATATCAGAAGCACTAAATATAATAATATTTTTAACATTAATAATAGAAAAGATATCAGGCGGAATCAAGGCATAAGATAAGTAAACAAATCTTATATGCTTGATTCTACCTGATATTATATGCATACATACAGTAAATTATATAAAAACAGTGGCCTGATGTACTCCTATAGTAACATCAGTAGCATTGTAAGTAATAGGGAAATAGTGCAATTTAGTTTTTGTTAGTTTAGGAATACAATTAATTAATCTGTGATATAGGTAGGTTACTAGTATAAGAACATTTGTTTGTGTTTGAACATTTGTTAGTTTTTTAGATATAAGATTGGTCACACAACATACTTGCGAACACACATGATAATTTATAAAATTAAATTCCAAAGTAATATTACAATTTCTACATTTTTTCTTAAATTAATTATAAATTAAATACATTGAAATAATTTGAGAGTCACTATGAGTGAACAAAATAATAAAATCAGGCGGTCCTTAGAATATGACCAGAATCGAATAGGGTTCACCTCAAATGTCCAACACTCTCCACGTCAATCAGTCTTTCAGGATCCCCAGTTTCAAGATTTATCTGGAACAATAAGAAAGGTTAGCAAAAATGTAATAAATAAAGTTGCCGAAAAATCAATCCCTGAACAACAAGGAGCAGCGGCTCTAAATGTGTTAGAAGAATTGCGACAAGAAGAGGTTCAGGAAATAATGGTTAATAAAGAATCTGAATTACGAAACAGTATAAGATATGAAATGTCGGAAATGATTCAGGTATCCATTCAGGAGGGTCTAAAAAAAATTATGGAAGAGGTGAATAAGGCATTAAAACCACTTTCTAACGCTCATAATTATTTACCTAGTTCTAGTAATCCTGACTCAGAAAAAAGTAGTGTAGAAGCCCCTGTTCAAAGACAACAAATGAAAAAAACTTCTTTTAATAATGAAAATGCAGCCACCGAGCAAACTAATGCATTGAAACAAAATTATGAACCCATACAGCCTAGGAATGTTGAGAAACATTACAGGAAACAGTATTCAAATAATGAAGATGTTCGAGCTCCCAGGCAAGGCTATAGGTTCACTAATATTTTGTCTAATGCCCCAAATTTTTATTCCTATGAAAGAAATGTTAATATTCGACCTGTAGAAGGTCAAATCAGAATTGATAAGTGGGATATAGTTTACGAGGGGGGTGGCAGTGGCATGTCAATAGAAGATTTTGTTTTTCGGGTAGAGCTTTTACAAGCAAGCTATTCAATTCCGTGGGAAGAAGTGATTAGAGATTTTCACCGTTTATTAAAAGGTCAGGCAAAAGAATGGTTTTGGCTTTATCTAAAAACACAAAACAGTACTGTCGACTGGCCAACTCTGCGTTATAGTCTGTTAAATCAATTCCAGGCAAATAGAAGCGATTTCGAAATAATGCAGGAAATGGTAGAGCGACGTCAACAACCGAATGAATCATTAGAAGATTATTTCCATTCAATGTTGACCATTAGATCAAAACTTCGTTCTCCTATTCCTGATTACGAAATGATCAAAATTCTAAAAAGAAATGTAAAAGATCATATTGCCAGATTGATTTACCCCATGGCCATATACAACATCGAGCAATTGAGAGAGGAATGTCGAGAGATTGAGAGGAGATTCCCAAGACGAGAAATCAGATTTGCAGGCCAAACTTCTAATTCTACGCGTTACAATCCTCGTCCAAGAGTAAACGAGCTTTATGAAGAAGAAGAAAAGGCTAAAGACTGCGAAGAATATCAGGAAGAATATGATGTAGAAGAAATAGGTCGAGATAGAAAAAAAGAATTAGTTTGTTGGAATTGCAGACACACTGGGCATACTTATATTGATTGCGATTCTAATGTGCGGAATATATTTTGTTATAAGTGCGGTCTAGAGCGTACTATAACACCTAAATGTCCAAATTGTAAGAAACAGGAAAACCGCAAAAAGAACATGACCCAAGCGGGCGAGTCACGTTCTACCCAGACGTCCGCAATTCCACAAAAGTAGACATTAACCCAACATCAAGCCATAGTACACAAAATGAATTACCCAACAAACATTTTAAATCATATAATGAAAGATTGAAAAATTATATTGAAGTTAGAAACCGTATTTTTAATGATAATAACAACACTTTGCCAGCAATAACATCAAAAGTTAGAAAAGCCAGAAAACGCTATCAAGAAAGAAAAATTGTAAGAAAAGGAGTTATATCTTCTGTAGAAGCGATATCTGATACTGATCCCAGAGTTTATGCAGATATTTTCATAGGAAATAAATTAGTTAAAGGCTTATTAGACACTGGTGCATCGGTCAGTATATTAGGTAAGGGGTGCGATAATTTATTGAAAGATTTAGGTTTAGTAGCTCTAAGATACAACTCAAATGTTAAAACAGCCTCTGGTCTAGCACATCAGATTAGAGGAAAAATAACATTACCAATCACTTATAATAACAAAAGTAAGGATATTAAATTTTATCTGTGCCCGTCGTTGGAGCAAAGTTTATATTTAGGCATTGATTTTTGGAGAGAATTTGATTTAGCACCGGAAGTGCTGAATATAGATGAAATAGATTTTAATAAAATCATGGATGGTTTTGAACCTCTAAAAAATCAAGCGCCTGAGCAACATAAATTGAGCCAACTACAGCAAGATAAATTAGAAGAGGTTAAAAGTCTGTTTAAAACATTTGAGAAAAATGGATTAGGTAAAACTCATCTTGAAAAACATTATATTCAGTTGTTGCCTGATTCAGTGCCATTTAAAGAGCGTCACTATCCTGTTTCCCCAAAAGTACAAGATCTTTTATATCAAGAAGTGGACAAAATGTTAGAGCTAGGTGTGATTGAGCAAAGTGAAAGCCCATTTAATAACAGAGTGACTCTGGTACGCAAACCTGGTAAAAACCGTCTGTGTTTAGACGCCAGAAAATTAAATAACCTCACGGTAAAGGATGCATACCCGATTCAAAATATTGAGGGCATATTAAGCAGGATTGATGAGACGGTATATATTAGCAGTGTAGACTTAAAATACGCCTTTTGGCAAATTAATTTGGACCCAAAATGTCGAGAATATACCGCCTTCACTATTCCTGGCAGGCCACATTACCAATATACAGTAATGCCGTTCGGCCTCTGTAATGCGGCCCAACGTCTTTGTCGCCTTATGGACAAGGTCATTCCTCAAAGGCTCAAAAATAACGTTTTTATCTATTTGGATGATTTATTAGTTATATCAAAAGATTTCGAAACCCATACCAAGCTGTTAAAGGAAGTAGCAAAATGTTTAGCGGACGCCAATCTAACTATAGGCATGAATAAAAGTGTATTCTGCTTTAAAGAATTAAAATATCTAGGTTTTGTAATTGGAGGTGGTAGACTTTGCACTGATCCCGATAAAATTAAAGCAATACAACAGATACCGATACCAAAAACTCCGCGTCAAGTTAGGAGCTTTCTAGGTACAGCTGGCTGGTATCGACGCTTTATTAAGGACTTCGCTATAATTGCAGCTCCCTTGAGTGATACACTTAAAAAAGGAAAGAAATTCCAAATGTCGGAAGAAGCAATAGAAGCTTTTCAAGATTTAAAGCAGGCCCTTACTACAGCACCGGTACTAGTCCACCCAGACTTCAGAAAAGCATTTTATATTCAATGCGATGCTTCACATGTGGGTGTAGGCGCTGTATTGTTTCAAAAAGATGAACAGAATGAAGACCGTCCTATAGCATTTTTCTCACAGAAATTAAACGGAGCGCAAATAAATTATACCGTGACTGAGAAGGAATGTCTTGCAGCAGTGTTGGCCGTGAAAAGATTTAGGCCGTATGTTGAACTAATGGAGTTCACCATAATAACGGACCATGCAAGCCTAAAATGGTTGATGAGCCTAAAAGACCTAAGTGGTCGTTTAGCTCGCTGGTCTTTGCAGCTCCAGGCGTTCAACTTTAAAATCGAGCACCGAAAAGGCTCGGAAAATATTGTTGCTGACATGCTTTCCAGATCTGTAAGCGATGCAAATGTGGAAGAAATTGATCTGTTAGATTTTGAAACAACAGAATTTGAGTCACCCGAATACCAAGAATTAGTAAAAACAATAGAGCAAAACAAAAATAAATTACCAGATTTAAAAATAGATAATGGAATGATTTTTAAAAAGACGAGCTTTTCCAAAGATGATAGTGGCTTGGAGTGGAAGCTATGGATTCCTGAGAACCTAATATCAACATTAATTTCTAAAGCTCATGATGTAGAAACTGCTTCTCACGGTGGTATAAATAAAACTTTACATCGATTAAGGCAATTTTATTATTGGCCAAAAATGGTATTGCATGTAAAAAATTATGTAAACAATTGCACAATCTGCAAAGAGATTAAGCCAGCAAATTATGAAATGCGCCCAAGAATGGGAGAAGAGGTAATTACTTATAGGCCATTCCAGAAAATCTACATAGATTTTCTGGGGAAATATCCACGATCAAAAAATGGTAATGCCTATGTATTTGTGGTCTTGGATCATTTCTCGAAATTTGTATTTTTAAAACCTATGAGAAAAGCGACTTCGAAAGCAGTAGTGGATTATCTAGTACGAAAAATTTTTCACACTTTTGGAACACCGGAAACCATTCATTCAGATAATGGAAAACAATTTATTTCCCAAGAATTCCAAAATATGGTAAATAATCTCAAAATAAACCATATTAGGACTGCTGCATATGCCCCACAATCTAACGCTTCAGAAAGAGTTAATCAATCTCTTTTAGCGGGCATAAGAGCATACCTAAATACAGATCATAGGGAATGGGATGCCCATATATCTGAAATAGAATGCGCTCTCAGGTCGGCGATGCAAGAGACAATAGGTACTACTCCATATATGACGCTATTTGGACAGCAAATGTTTGTGTCAGGTACAGATTATGCGTTGGCTAAGAAATTAAAATCCCTAAGTGAAAATAGTTTTAAAATTGCAGATAGGCAGGATCACATACAAATCTGTAGAGAATCAGTAAGAAATAATATACACAAGGCTTACGAAAGAAATGAAAAACAATATAACAAGAGAAGCAGGGACATTAGTTTTACGATAGGACAAGAAGTGTTTTTAAGAAATTTTGTGCAAAGCGATTTTAAGAAAAATTTCAACGCCAAATTTGCACCAAAATTTAGAAAATGTAGGGTACGTGAAGTGATTGGAAACAGCAATTATAAACTGGAGACACTGCAAGGAAAAATTCTTGGTATTTATCATGCCAAAGATATAAAACAATGATCTGTGATATTTAGGTTTTAAGGGAACAAGGCTACAAGCATGCAATATACTTTTTAATGTGATATTTCTGTTTGTGTTGTCCCGTTTTAACCCGATTATTTAACAGATTATTGTTATATTTTCTTTGTTAGTGAAGTCCAGTTTATTTATTAATTTTTTTACTATAAGACGATTCTTTTGATGACAACTTCCATAGCTTTAGATTTCCCTGTGATATTTTCTTTCTTATTGTCCTAATGACAGTCAGTATCAAAGTATAAGATAATAAATAAAATAAACAATAATACTTCCCGCAAAATTTTACATCCGATTCCTTTAAATAGTTTTAGCAGCAACTCTTGGGAATAGCTTCTCGTTCTCCGATGTTCTTCTCATCCAGCGATACGTAGCAAATTTCCAGAAAGTACCTGATTATAATATAATAGCCCAGTTAAAACAAAGTTACAGGGATAAGTCATCATAGTGGTGAAGTAAAACCTTTAAATATATATGTAGGTATATCGCACGTATCTCATATAAAAGAGAACAAGAAATAAATTTAACTAATTTAATTTAAAAGAATTTTTTTGACAAAGTCTGGGAAAGACTCAAAACAACCATATTTCTTTACTACAAGCAAAGATTTAATGGTTGTACTACTTGAAAAATGCATCCGCATCAGCAAATAACTAATTGTTATTTGATTGCATGGGGATGCATTCAGATGGCAGTGCGACCGTGTATTTAAATCCGAAAGTAGTAACAGTTTATACAGCATTTACATGCATTCGTTTTTAAACTCATAAACTATTGAAATGAATTGATTGCAATTTGATTAATTATAAACGTGCGATACCAAAGATATATTAATAAAACAGAAAATAATAAATAAAAGTAAAAATAAAGGTAGCCTACTACGATGTCGGTCCCGAGAATTTTGCATATTAAGAGAAGTAGAGTGAGTGAAAAAAAAAAAAAAAAAAATTTCATAATAAGTATTCATACGAGAATATTATCACTATGTGATTGAGGCGAAGTTCGCACAAATCCTAGTGTGACTTTTGGTTTACTTTCATCCAAATACAAACTGCAATATTTATTAAATTTTATAATTTTGTTATTGGTTTATTTCTTAATATTATAGGGTTTGAAAAATTTTATTTGTTTCCTGCATAATTTTTTTTATAAGGCCTTAAATTGAATCAACAATGAATTCACTTATGGCGTTTTCTTTTCTAAAAAGAAAATGGTACATATATGTTACATGAGATTTGGCAACATTTTTAAATGTTCCCACGACTTTTAGAAAGAGTTGCATATTTTAAGCTTACAAAAGAACATAAATGTTAGCAATAATCAATAAAGTAAATAAACAATAACAAAACCAGCTGTTAATATAATGATGCACTTATGCCCCTTTAACTAAAAGGAGTGTTGAACATGTAACATTTTTTTTTCTTGTAAGGGTAATATCATGAAAAAAGAACTCTTTACACTTTTAAAATAGCACACATTTTGCAGAAAAGAGCAGAAATATATGTAGAAGGCAGAATAAATGCAACATATTACTCAGAAGAGAAAACGCCATTAGTCTAATTTAATTAACCTTTTTGCTGATATGAATGCCTGAGGGAATCTTTTAATTCATAAGGAATTCATTCGTATTTTAATTTAATCCAAATTTAGTGTAAGATTAATCAACTGAGCCTTTGTGAGGCAGTTTGAATATGGACTAGATTTTAATCATTAGCTGCGTTCGCTTACGTAATAATTTGTACAAATTGTTACAAAATATTACTGGAAAAGTAAACAAACACACATATTATTGAACAGCTGTACTCTCGCATGTGCTTGTGTAAAAGTACCTTGATAATGGCCAATGGTATTTCACAGATGAGATGAATCTTTAAGCCGCACAATTTTTGTTCTTTTGTTTTCACACTCGAGACTGATTCATCTGGCTGATTCATTTGTTTTTGCTAAATTAGTATGCATTAGCTTTGTGCTGGTAATGCGAGGTTGATGCTGGTTGAAAAATTGTGCTTTCCTCACCCCTCTCGCAAAAGAAAAAAATTTAGGTCAGCATAGTTAGACACGGGTGTGGAAGACCAATGGTGATAATGAAATCGCCTCCACAGCGAGTATATACATTTTTTCGATCCTTGCGTGGTTGATTTGGTCAGATGCCAAGTGCGAATGCTGAAAAAGAGTAGATCAAAATAAGGTTAGAAAGAGTAGTTAATATAATATTGAAAATACTTACCCATTGATAAATTTGCTGAAGATAAAATGTGTATCATACACGTATCCAATCATGGTCCTCGCCAAAGAATGTTTTTTTTGGTAAGTTTGATTATTTTAGTTTAGTTTCGTGTTTTGTTTGATTGGTATGAAGGAGTTTATTTGCTTTGTTCATCGTGGTGTGAGCAGGAAATTAAAATTATTTAAGGCATGAAGTACGCCACAAAAAGTTGTGCTACCATGACGGCCAAATATAGCTACGAATTGGTAGTGATGCCAGACGAGACATTTCGTTGAGTAATGCCCGGTTACACAGTCAGAGTGGCATGAGTGTCTCAGGGGTGGTCGTTTGCCTACGTTGGGCGAAATAAATAATAAAAAAAATTATCCGCTCTTGCGTTTTTCTGGCGACAGGCTTCGAAAACCACAAGATTTGTAGCGTCTGTTTGTGTTGAATGATATTATGTGTTTAGGTTTGTCAAAGTGACACGCAAGAACAGAGGGATGTGTTCAGCGAGCAAAATAAAGAAAATATCAGTGTTGGGTAGTGAGCTATTTGTTGTTGGTTGGTTTTATTTGTTTTTGTGAGTCCAAGGCTAAAATGGAGAGTTCGTTGGCCGTGTAGAGGTATGTTAGGAATGTGAACTGTTGAAAAAGCGGACATAGAAAGAGTAGGATGGATATATTGTGGCGAAAAGAATTTTTACGGCGAATTCGGAAAAAGTCAGTTAGATAGGAATATAAAAAGTTGAGTAGAGGGATTGACTAACAGATAGCCGGAGAGATCAGACGAAAAGTCTGATAGAAAAAAAAACATAAATAAATTATATACAAAAATATACAAAACTTAAATAAAAACTAAAATATTAAGAAAAAGTAGAGACAATTAAAGAAGATTAATAAAGAACCATCAATCAAAAAAATCTAGGAAAGCATAGCCTAGAGATCAGAAGAAGAAGCCGAAGATATCTAGAGCTGAGAAAAGATCAACAAGGAGAAAAAGAAGAAAGCCAAGACACAGCATCCATCTTGAAAGGAAATAGCTGATTTTTGGGACAGATTTCTACGGTGTGGGTAATTTCCTGGTTAGCTAAGGCGCCAGTGATAAGTGGTGAGTCCACAGAAATTTATAGATATTTGATTTTCGTACCGGCTGCTACGTCGGACTATGTTTTTTTTTAAGTACAGAGAAAATTTATTTATATTCCGGCGGGAAAGAGAAACAATAAAAGAAAATATTTTTTTTATAAAGAAAAGTGTAAAGAAAATTTGTTTAGGTGATAAAATTTTAAAGAAAGTAAATTTGATAAATAAAAAAATAAATTAGAATTTTAAATAAATTAAATTAATAGGAGATATTATAAAATAAAATATAAAAATAAAATAAATTAAAACTTAGGTGTTAGTATATATTAGTGATTAGTATAGTGTTAGTAAAATAAAGTTATTATTTGTTAGCCCAAAACTATTTCGCGTTAGTAGATTTTTAGTAAAAATTTGTTGTTGAAAGATTACTGAATTTTTTTTATAAACCATTTTAGAGAGCTCTCTCAAATAGGTAGTTAATTATTAGTTGAGTTATTTTGTGCCGCGTATCCTGTGTGACTAGTGTCCGGGAGATTTTTATAGGTATTTTTGGGATTAGTTTTTGAGTCATATTTTTGTATTAGTAATTAAGTTTTTTTTATGTTTATATCCAGTTTATTTAAGATAATTAGGGTAATTCAAGTACTTGCCTTTTTGTTTACATACATTTTTATGCGATTAAATTATTGAAGAATCCAAAAGAAAATAACTTTAATTGTAATAAAATAATTTATTGAGAAAGAAAATTTTTACAAAATTCATGTTTTCATTTGGATGAAGAAAATTTAGAAGATGTCCGGCTAAAGGTGTTTTGTGTTAAAGTAAGTATGTAAGTGTGTGACCAAATCTTTATCGTCTGTGGGGTAACATAGGAATTTTTGTGTTATGTTACCAAGGTAGGGTGGGCAGCTAGGGGACAAATTCCACCATATGTCCCAACCTTGTCATCGTTTAGTTAATTGTGTCGATGTCCGTCCGAAATTTTTATAATAAACTTTCAGTCCGTTAGTCATTTTCATGTAGTTATTTTCTGTTAGGTTTTTGTTCATTTAAATATAAATGGTTTTGTCCAGCCCTGTTTTGGAAGCCGCGGGTCGTACCTTCCCTGACGTCCCTGAGTTAGCTGGCAGATGTTTTGATGCGGCTTTTCGAAACTTCAAAACAAGGGTACTGTGACAAGGTGATTGAAAATGCTAGTAATCAGTATTAACTAGTTGAAAATATAGAATTGCTCCTGAGTAATAAAAAGCTAGACCTAGTTTATGGGTTCAACATAAGTAGATGAAAGTGGAAAGTGGCGATATGCAAATAATGAACTACATTTTAACGAAGATAATTATATTCGAATAGGAAATACAACATGGAAAATGACTCCAGGGGGTAGATTCTGGTTCTGCGATAACGTGAAATGTAAAAAAATGTTTCATTTTCGTTTTCATTACAACTTTACGTAATATATTTTCGCAGTTGCACAAAATGCGATTCCCGTTTATAATATGAAAAAGTGTTTCATTCCATCTGTTGCAGTGTAACTTTATATCCATGTTATTCAAAATGAACTACTTCGATGCGGTGCAAGGCCGCATGCAAATATAGTTACATATATGTATTTGCTTTTGCGGCTTTTACAACATGCATATATTCTTCATTGAAATTTTGAATTTGATTTTTCAACATATATTACATAATACGAGTATATGTACATAGTTTATGTTATAGAAAATTTAATAAAAATTAAAAAATATTAAATAAACAAATTAGCGGTGCTGAAGAAATAGTATGAATTACATAAGTAGGCAATTTTATTAATAGTCTATCATTACAGATACTGAGTTAATCCTACAAGTTGAATAAGGAATAAATATATATGTATATTTGTATATATAATCGGAGATATTATTTAATGTCTTATTGACAAAAAAATATAATAGAAAAATTGTGTATAATCACACTTTTATACTATAATTTCAGATGGTAAAAACTCTGAAAATAAAAGTCGATAGTTTAAAAATATCGAAAATATAGATAGGTATAAATATCGGTATCGATAATATTTAAAATACAGTTTTGAACCATTCCTTTGGTATTTTTGTGTATAAACAGTGTCAAACACATGTATTTTTTTTTGTTTTTTGACAAAACTGCACAAGACGCCGCGAAGTCACAACAAAAATGATGATTGATGATTTTATTTGTACGTCTCTCTTTAAACGACAAAAACACGATACTCACACATATGCTTCTTTGATCATCGCCAGTGCACTTTATAAGTAGTAAATCAAAACTTAATTCCGGGCCGACGCCGCGGTTGCAGGTAGTAATTTAAATAAAGTGATAACAACAAATTGCCTGAATAGTTATAATAAAAAAAAAAAGTATTCATTTTATGCGTTTCCGAGACTTTTACTGCATAATAAGTTTTTCTTACTTTTCGATTTTCTATCGCCTTATGTATTTTTTAAGCAGCCGGCTCCAAAATAAGTTTAAGCCGCCTCTTAGTTTACTTTTTTTTAAGCCGACACCAACTTTCTCTCTGCTTGGGTCTGTACAATTGTCAAACAACAAAAATAAATTACGTTGTACATGTAACAAAACTGTAAATACAAATATATATGTACATATGTATGTATGTACATACGCATGTATACATAAATCAATTATATAAATGATTTTTTTTATTTTTGAACTCAATACATATGTATGTACATACTTACATACTTATCGTTTGCATTATCGACATTTACATATGTTCTAAAAATTATTAAAAATTCTTTTTGATTTATGCTTGTGCGCATGCCTTTTACTGCTTTTTCCATTTTCGCTGACATATTTTAAGTGAAAAAAAAACGCGTCATATGAAAAGGTTTTGACATTTGTTTTCGCAGTTACATAAAAAGAGAATCAGTTTTGCTGTGAAACTAAGAAAAAAATTGTTTCATTCCATTTGTTTCTCTCATTGCGAAAAGATTTTAATTTGTTTTAACTTCTTCACAGAACGGGAATCAGAAAAAAAATGTAATAGCCTTTTTCCACTACCATACATTTTAGAGGAATGAATGGAATTTGTTGAAAATGTGAAACTTGCGTTTCCATTGGCAACATCTAACATCTACCATCTTCTCAGCTGTCAAAAATATAAAAATACTTACAGCATAATTTTTTGTGGAAAAAAATAAATGTTAAATTAAAATGAATTTTGAAGAAACATTAATAATTGGACTCGTTCATGCTTTACAAGAACACACACAATTGTTAATGCAGAAAATTTGCGATACATTATGAAAGATGAATATGAAGATAATTTATGTATGTATGTCATTCATGTACATATGTCATTTATGTATGTCATTCACAAAAAATGAAACTATCAATATGTATGTATCTGTCATTTTGCTAGAGATGACATTAAAATTATCGGAAGATGTTGATTGGAACAAAATGATATAGGAACATCTTTTAAAGATGTAGAAAGATGTAGACTTTTAGTACTGTGTATTTCTTATGGGAAGATGTTAACATCTTCTCAAATTGATGGTAGATGTTGCGTAGTGGAAAAAGGCTATAAACGAGAAAAATGTTTACATTTCACGGTATCGCAGAACCAGAATCAACCCCCAAAGAGCTTTTAAGAAGTACAAATGCACACAAGCGTCAATATCAATCTAATGGTCAAATTAAAGGTACACGAGAATTTATGTAAATATGTTAATATAATAAAACATTTATTTACTGCCAAATCAAGTGCATTAAAGAAAGGTAGTGGATTATCGTTAAAATCTGTAGACAATCGTAAGCCAAGCTATATATATTGGGATGATCCCAATGAATTAGTTGACAGATTACGTTTACTTATGTCATCGGAAAGTATTGGTCATAATAATCACAAAAACGAAATAATTTCCATTATTGAAGAATTGAGAGAAGCTAACATAACATATTAAAAAATGAGCTATATAAACAAATTTGGAGAAAGTTCGATTAAGAATAATCTAAATAGTAATTCAAGGTTAAGGACATACAAGCAAAATTTACAAATAAATAATTTAACAAAAGATGTGCAGCAAATACATACTACGATAAAGATTTTAAAGAAAGAGTTCCACAATGAAAATGTAGACTTTTCAAATAAAATGGAAAAAAAGTTAAAGAAAATCGAAGAACTAAAAAATGAATATGAGTCTCAATTAAATATTGTTAGAAGTGATAAAAAATTTTATGGGAATTGATTACAAATGATATTGATAATGATGTTCAACTTATTGAAAATGCAGTGAAGGGACAAATATACTCGTCAAATAAAGACTTTATAAGGAAACTTGAAGAAAGGTTTAATCAAATTGAAGATTTTATATTTAAAAGTATTGATAGGAATGCAAATGTTGATGATGTAAAAAAAATAAAACTTGGATGGCCTAATATTAAAGTAGCAAAGTGATTGACGTACATATGTATATAAAATAAAAACATTGTAGACATATACTCACATATACAAAATGAACGTGGATAGGAGAGAAATAGTTAATGAACTGCACAAACAAGCGCGAAAATTTTAAAAGAAGACGAGTTATAATGAAAGGAATTGATGATTTATGGCAAGCAGATTTGATTGAAATGGGGAATTTTGCAGTACATAATAACGGATATCGATATCTTTTAACAGTAATAGATACCTTTTCAAAAAAAGCTTGGGCTATAGCAATTAAAAATAAAACCGCGGCCAACGTGACGATTGCTATGAAGAATATTTTCACTAGCAACAACCGAAAACCAAGAAATTTACAAAAAGATGATGGCAAAGAATTTTTCAATAATACATTTTATCACCTAATGCAATCGAATCAAATTAATCACTATTCAACATATAGTGTTCTGAAAGCATCCATAGTAGAACGATTTAACAGAACATTAAAAGGAATGATGTGGAAAGAGTTTAGTTATCAGGGGACATACAAATGGATAAACAATTATCAAGAACTTGTTAATAAATATAATAACACATATCATAGAACAATTAAAATGTCACCTAATGATGTGAACACCTCTAATGAAAAATCTCTTTTGGACACCGTCTATAATCACTGAAAGTTTTTAAGAAGCCAAAGTTTAAAGTTGGTGAAAAAGTACGAATAAGCAAATATAAGCATACATTTGAAAAAGGGTACACACCAAATTGGACTACAGAAATATTTAAAATTAAAACTATAAAAAATACAAACCCTAATACCTATATATTGCAAGACTATCAAGGTCATGAAATTAAAGGTGGTTTTTACGAATATGAGCTAATGAAAACTAAATTTCCAGATACTTATTTAGTTGAAAAAATTTTGAAAAGAAGAAGAAATATGGTTTATGTTAAATGGTTAGGATTTTCTTCAGAACACAACTCTTGGATTAATATCGGTAATGCTACATCATAAAAATCGCTACAATTTTTAATAATAAACTATCCACTCATCAAACGTTAAAATGTCAATTACGTTAACATTAAACGGAGATTCTTCATATCTTGTTGCAAACTATTTTCCACCAATCGAAATAAATGAAAATTATGTTTGCGGCTTAATAAGCTTTGACACATATCACTCAATTCCGAATGTTGATGTAGAAAACAATTTATTTCATATTGGTATTCATGAAATAGAAATTCCAGTTGGATCATATGGATTAGATGATATAGCTGAATTACTAAGAGAGAAATACCATAACCTGAATGAGAAAGGAACTCTTGACATACAAGCAAATTATAATACATTACAAACATACATCAAAAGCAAAACTGATTCTATTTATTTCAATAAAAAAAACTCTATCGTCTCCTTATTGGGTTTTAGCGCTAGAGTATTAGAGCAAGATAATGATCATTACTCGGATAAAACAATAGATATAACAAAAATAAAATTTTACATTTATTTGAGCATGTACTCAAGCATTTATGTTTAAAATTTTATTTATTTGTTGCGGGTTAGCAATATCTAGATATATATTTCGTTGGTAGCTATACCAATTCATCAGTAGATGTTTTACCCTTTAAATTTTTTAAAGGCTATTTTTATGCTTTGTAATTCACAAAAACATGTTTGTGAGTTTTTGCATAAACGGATAAGCTTTGGACTTTTTTAAACATAAAGGGTAAAACATCTACTGATGAATTGGTATAGCTACCAACGAAATATATATCTAGATATTGCTTACCCGCAACAAATAAATAAAATTTTAAATATAACAAAAATAAATACAATAATCGTTGAATATAATATTGTAAGCGGATCATATATAGATAATATGTCTACACATATTTTGCATCAGTTTTCGCTTAATGTTAGCCCTGGATATAAAATTACAGAGGCCCCGTCGAATGTGATATATTTACCCGTGAATTCAAAAACAGTTAATAGTCTTGTTTTAAAAGTCATCGATCAAGACGGAAATTTAATAAATTTTCGCGTTGAAAAAATAAGAATAAGATTACATTTGAATATGAGAGAATGATTATATTTAATAAAAGTGAGTTGAAAAAAAATTCGGACTTCATTCTAGCATCAACAACAACGAAATACAAAGCAGAAAAGTCATCGCGCTGTGAAAGTCAATCAGAAGAGTATAAAAGAAAAATTAAAAGTATTAACCCCGAACTAACTACCATTCTTAGTGAAGTTAATAAAAAGTTTTTATGAAATTTGGGATTTTTATTAAAAAAATAGAGTCAATCATATAGCTGCGAGCGTGAAAAATTCTATAAAAATGAGTAATATTATTAATATTTTACAAAAACCACATTTTGATAGTTCAATTATAAAAAAGGAGTATCACATCTACACATTATATCTACAGTCATTTAAAAATAATGCTGAAATTCGTATAACAATTCAAAATCAAGATTTATATGTATTACCAAGCGAAAGTCTTCTATACATTGAAAGACTTGCAACAAAGGAAGATTCAACAGTTTCCACATCTATACGTCTCTTAAAAAATTGTATTGCACATCTGTTTGATGAAATTCGATATGAAATCAATGGTGTAGAAATTGATCGTACACGTCATTTGGGTATTGCAACAGAATTAAAAAACTATGTGTCGTTGAATAAATTAGAAAGTGATAATCTAGTAAATGCAGGATGGTCGCCACTTAACAATGATGACCTTACACTTATAAACGGTTATTTCAATTTCTGTATGCCACTAAAATTCTTACTTGGATTTGCTGAAGATTTTAATAAAATAATAGTTAATTCTAAACATGAATTGATTCTTTTGCGATCTAAAGATGATAAACAAGTTTTGAAATCGAATATATCGAATATGCCATACTATATGATATGTATTAAAGTTTCAATCAACTTATTATTCACGCGATCCTCAACCACTATTAACATGAGAAAATTTTAAAGCTTTGGCTCCAATAGTTGTATAAATATAAATAATTCATTAATTCAATAAAACTGAACTTGAGCCTGATAATATTACTTTTCATATGTAAATCAATATAAGTTCAAATAATAATTACGTTTATTCGTAATAATAATAATATAAAAATATAAATAAAATAGTTGTATAAATAAATTTGGAGAGCATTATGAAGATTGTTATTGGTCTAACGAAAATGCAACCTGCGGACCAGACACCTGTAGATGTATACAACATAGGATACGTAATATTGAAATGGAGAAAGAAGCAACCACACTTATGAATTTTTATCATAATATATATAATGTTACCAAATGTAAAAATTGTTATTTCCAAAAAAGCTAATTAGTAATAAAGTGAAATAATAACAGTAATGAGAGATATAATTTTTTAGTGTTTTGTTTTCTTTATTTTTTATATTTTGTTTCCATTTATTCAATTATTATAAGTTTCTTAAATCCCGTCTAGTGGGATTTTACTTACTACCTCCATTAATACATCATCTTGACCATCATATAGGGCCAAGTATGATTTTACATCAAATGGAGGCAGCGTCAATATTTCCCTAATATGAAGTAGTTATTTTGTTTTTGCTGTTGTTTTCGCTGATATTTTGGGTTCGATGAAATTTAGAAAGATTTCCTCGTTTCCATCCAGAAGAAGAAGATATGCTTCGGTCTCTGATGTTGCTGTTGTTTTTTTGCTGCTTCTGGTAATAATCTTGCTGTTGTTGTCATCACTTCTGCTGATCTTGCTGTTTCTGATGATGGTTTTGCTATTGTTGTGGTCGCTTCTACTGGTGTTGCTGTTTCTGATGACGGTGTTGCTATTGTTTTAGTCGCTTCTACAGATGTTGCTGTTTCTGATAATGTTGTTGCTATTGTTGTCGTTGGTGCTGCTCCTGTTTTTTGAAAAGTAGCATTTATAACTTTGTGGTAGAGCGGGGTGTTCCACCTAGGCTTTTTTAAAATTATATTATGAAGATTTCTATAGTGGCGTTTTTTGTTTTACCACGTTGAAAACGTGATTATTTCACAAATAAACTTTTGTTGCATTTTTTAAAAAATTTTCAGACACAGCACTTATCCTTTAGAAAATACAACTGAACTAGAATATTGTTCGAAATAATCTTTGATTTTATACTTTTAAAAAATACATATATAGATAAGTATCCCAGATATAAAAATTTTTTATTACATATTTTTCGTTTATGAAAAAAGGGATAAATAACGCATTTATGACCTCATAAGTTACTACATTGTATGTGCTTCAAAATATATTTCGCTAATGCAGCCACACATTCCAACATACAAACATAAGTGAAAGCAAGCATACGCATGTCTTTCCTTCTTAAGAATTTTTTCATATAATCAGATGTTTATCTTCCATTGTGAAATTCCATATCATTATTTCCTAAGTGAAAGCAAGCATACGCATGTCTTTCCTTCTTAAGACTTTTTTCATATAATCAGATGTCCTTATGATGACCTTATAAATTACCACAATTCTTTTTTTTTTTTAAAGATGATAATAAATATATTTTTAACAAATAAGATGCAAGCATATACATACATATGTACATGTAAATGTTAAATGAATAGTCGGGTTTCATATACTTTAGTATATAAATTTATTATATTAAAATATATATTTATGTATCAAACTTTTTTTTTTTTTTTGATAATTAAGAATTTAGCTGTAGTTAAGTTCGAATATTGCAGAGCCATTTTGTCCAAATTTTGTCATTCATTTTAGATAAGTAAGGATCCTCTCTGTTTAAATATTTAGCGATTCTTGGCGGCATATAAAACCACTTATTGTTTTCCAAATGTACTATAGCTTGGGATCCATATTGTGTAGCCTTCCATTCAAAATTTTTGAATGGTTCATTTATGAATTTTGAATGGTTCATATATGGGAATATCATCAATTTTTGTATATTCCGATTGTATTCCTTAAACTAAGTTAATTATTTGTTGTAAGATCTAAAAGCAGAAAAAAGAAAATAAGTAATTTACATATAAAATAGTAAATATATAAAACATATCTATGTACACGCATATATTTCTAAGGTACTTATACAATATATATATATATATATATATATATATATGTATATATATTGTATAATTACATTTTGTAAAACTGCGTACTTACCATTTTTTTGAACATAGTTGCAGGTAAATTTGAAGAACAATAACTATAATTAATTTCTGAAGGCTCTTTTATATAAATTTCTGTTGGTCAAACTCTAATTTTTAGTATTAAATAAAAACTACTCAAATGAGAATCTCATTGACAGGTGGGATAAAATAATTGGAGTGCCAGAATGCCCACAAATATACTACTAACGGAAGACGGCGACGGTAATAAATTTACATTTTTATTAATTTATATGTGCATACATTCAAACTACAGATGTGAAAGTGTCGTTAATTTTTCGTGTGGCGCGTCACGAGTGAATCAGGTGATTCGTGATTACAAAATTGATAAAATCACGCGTGCTTGCGTGATCGTGATTCAAAAATATAATACCGTGCGTGATCATGCGTGATTTTTTATTACAATTTTCACGCACTAAAAACTGTTCTCTATGTTAAAATTTCCGTTATAAATGCAGACATTCATCTACATACATACATATTCATGTATTTATGTACATACATACATATATAGATATGAAAATCCATTTTGTTTTCTGTATGTTTAAACAGATAATGAAAATATGTAATGTGATATTTTATCTCTTTGTCTGTGTTCACACTATCCAAGTGTTATTGCAAAACTTATTACGATTTCTTCTTTGAACTTTCATTGGCGTTCACACAGCACTCGTCTTATTGCTTATTTTGTATGAATGTATGTATGTATACCTACTTAACACTACGAATTTCATGAGTACATGAGAGGGTGTGCTCGTTTCTTTTCCCCCTGTCTCGCTCTCCTAAAAGCTAATAAGCTTAAAAATAAGACTTGCATCGTCTGAACACAGACTTTAGTGTTACAAAATGAATGTATGTACATATCAATAAAACACTATCTTGAACCGTAGTATGTAGTATATACATACATACTAAAGGTGAGCGCAAGATGTTAAAAAGTGTACATTATTGCATATTTTTGAAGCGCAAATATTGATTGTATTTGTATGGGAATATGACTAAACAGTAAATACAGAGAACAAGAGAGCAAACAACGCAAAAATCATTGCACCTCATTTGAGTGGACAGTTTTATCAAGTGTGCAAGAAATATGTTGTGCACTTCATATTGTTCAATAGTTCATTTTAATTAAACTTTTTTGAGAGTAAAATCTTTTATTTTTTAGAGAAAAATTTAAATTAGATTTTTTTTATTCATTAATAAACGTAAAAAAATTCAAGCTACTACAGTTTCCTATTAAAGTTAAAAATGAAAATATAAAAATAAAATAAATATGATTTTCGCAACAAAAATATATTAACTCAATTTTTGTTAGTTTAAAATTAATTTTTTAAATTTATCATATGAATTTTCTCCTAATTCTTCCAAAAAATGTTAAATTGGTAAATAGTTTTATCTAAGGTGCTAAGGTTACTTATTATAATAATTAATACTTACATCTACTATATCCATAATGAAATATAAATATACATGTACTTTCTAAATTAATTTTTTCTAATTTCAACCACTCAACGCGCGAATTAATATAAAATAACTAAAATGCAAAGCACAAACCGTTGCTTTTAACATCATTCATTTACAAACATGTTGTCGCCTATAACAGTATTTCATATCAAGAGACACTATTGAAACATAAAATTCAGTACTGAAATTTGATTTTAAGCAACAATAAATATTGCATTGGTTGGAAGAAGAATAAATGCTATTGTATGTTTATAATTTAAGAGAACAGCAATATTTGTGTACTCATGAAATCAAGTGCAAAAAAAAGAGAACAATTCATCATTGAACATTATGAAGTTAGTCCAACAAGACGTTTTATGCTCACGTTTAATACATAAGTACATACACTTTAACCTAAACCTAACAACACTGGTACTTTTTTTACTTTCCTTTTGAATTCCTTTACATATAAGTAATAAATTTAAATACCCTTTCTTGGCAGACAGTGCTAGATTTTTTATATTAAGTTTTTCCTTTGTATTGCTAATTTTGCGAGCTTTTCATTATTTTTTTTATTTAATTGAGATATTGAAGATCTTTGAGATCTTTTTTAGCATATGCTAAATCTTTTATTGCAAAATTCGTATTTCACCGGGAGAGTGCGTGCAAAATGATCACCGTCGTGCGTGAAAGTACGTGATTAAACATATTGCGTTCGTGAGCGTGCGTGAAAAATATGTATGTTTGGTGATCGTGAGCGTAATATTACTCCCGCGCACAACTCTAATTCAAACATACTTCAAAAACATGTTTTCTGTTTACTTTATTCAAAAACTATGGCAACATCAGAAAGAGAAAGAGTATCAAAAATTGAGGTAACAAGAAAGTCCGCAATGAAAATAAAATAGATTTTAATTTTATACTGTTCCGCACTGCGGTTTTTTACTTCAAAATCGTATGAAAAACCGCACCGCAATAAAATATCGTTACATTGTGTTCAGACTGCAATATGTATTTGCATTTCTAAATAACATAAACCTTCAATAAACGTTAATAAATTAAATAAATCATTAATGATTAAACTGTAAATTTTTTAGAGTTTTTTGCCTTCTTTTTTCCGATTTAATTCTTTGTGTATGTTTAACGTATTTCTTATATGATTTTCCTTTTTCCTACAACTGGCAACACTGATCTTTGAGAGCATATTGTTTTTGCATGAATATTATTGATATTTATTCAAGACATATTCGGTTTCGCATTTGTAAATGCTCGTTCGCTCTTGTATAAGGGAACACACAAACTGCATTACACTCGTCTCTTAACTATCGTGTGTTCATTGTTATCTGTTCATAGTTATTTTATAGTGATTGTGAAGTCACTATAAAATTAAGATTTCTATCATACAACCTAATCTGGAATATCCTTCATGTGACTATATATTTTTGGCATACTCATTGTAACATAGAACTTGTTTTAATTTTATATACCTATACATACATATGTACCTAGGTAAGTACACTATATAAAATTTTGAAATACAATTTCTAATTTAAAAATTAATTTATTTGCTATGGGTTAGTTAATCTTGCATTTCATTGCTTGTTAAATACCTACCAACTAATCAGTAAATATTTACCACTATGCCTGTTTTATAATTTAAGCTTTAACCACTTAAGCTGGATTCACCCATTGTTTCGGAACATATTTTTTGTCGAGACAAAATTTTTTTTATATGATGTTTAACATTTCTCTTTTTGAGAGAGAAGAAGAGAACAAAATTTGTTCGGAACATTTTTTGGTTGAATTGATTTAAGCTGGATTCACTCATTGTTTCCGAACAAAATTTTTGTCCGGAAAAAATTTTTTGTTCTGAAACATTTTTGAAACACGATTCACTCATTTCGAACAATTTGTCCGGAAAAAATTTGGTGTTTTATTTTTCAAACGCACTTATTTTTTTTATTGGTTTATAAGAAATTAACATGTTAAAAAAAATTAATAAAACTCAGTAAGTTTTTTTATTGGATATAAATTACTATGTGCTTTTATTATACATACTGCTAACATTATGTGGCAGCTCATTTCACCTATGTACGTTAAAGACTTCGAAACCATTCAACGGATGTGTCCCAAACCGGTTTCATTGGAAAGGCAATTATTCGATGATGGCTTAGAGGCAGCGTTGTCAACTTGGTGCGCTTCGCACCTTTTTTGGTGCTTTTCTAAATGTTTTGTGCGAAAAATATCTGAGTTGGTGCGTGGTGCGCTTTTTTTTTAATTTTGGTGCGTTTTTTTAATTTTGCTTGGCTCCAAATCATATTAAACACAATTTTTTGTTTCAGTATGAGAAAAAAGAATTTTGTACAAAAAATACAACTGCTTCAATACCATTTCATTCAATTGTGTACAATTTTTACAATCAATTTTACAGACCATAATATGAGCAACCATTAATGATGTTTAAGACGTACCAAAACACATTCACAAAAACCGTTAAACCGTCTTGTTGTTTTAGACAATTTGTAACATTTCATT
Source organism: Lypha dubia (assembly GCA_947311025.1). Lineage (NCBI taxonomy): Eukaryota > Metazoa > Arthropoda > Insecta > Diptera > Tachinidae > Lypha > Lypha dubia. The sequence goes on along the minus strand of OX371262.1, from coordinate 27,662,462 downwards.
ATAAGAAATTTGTTGTCCCTTTTAGATTTTCAGAGTACATAATTGTTTGTTGCCGTAAAAGTTGCTGTCAAGTCTGTTAAAGAGCTTAGCAAAAACAAAGTATTCTCTAGACTAGCGATCATTGTTCGATTTTTATAAAATGCATAAAAAGTGCGTTTATATAAAATTAATAAAATTTCTATTTACTAAAAGAAATATTTAAAGTTAGTGTCAATAATGAAGTCTAAAAAAGGAGATAATAACCGAAATAAAAAAAGATTTGGGAATCACAATGTGAGTTTAAGCAATGGATTCGGCCTTGACCAAATAATAACACAAAAGCAAGATGTTTTTATTGCAAATGCGCCACCACGCCTAAATATCCAACCTTGTTCGGCATGCTGGAACACGAACACACATTGCAGCTTTAAGCCCATTTAGCTACAAACGACATCAAGAACCAACATTGTACAAAATTTTTTATTCCATTGCAAATATGATATCATCCCATTAGCAGTACAATTTGAATCCGATGTCGAAATATTTTCTAGTATTGAAAAAGGGTGGAGAATGATTCACTTCATGCAATGGCACAATATTATATCAACATTAGAATTTTGGATTTTGTAAAGACGCAAAATTAATTCAATAAAAATTTTCAATAAAAAAAATTCTGAACTTGGTGCGTTTTTTGTTGAATTGCGCGTTTTTTTCTCCATTTTGGTGCCTTTTGAAATTTCAAAGTTGACAACGCTGCTTAGAGGTATCATTCTTTTAAATATGTTATGTAGTTCCGAAGATTTAATATTTTTCATATATTATTTTGTTTCATGAAAAAATTCAACATATAGTTTTCTTTTTTTACACTTTAAAGCCGCAATCTATATATCTATATATGTATATAAAAATGAATGTGTGTATGTATGTAACGTATGGACTCCAAAACGGCTGGGCTGATTTTGATGAAATTTTCAGGGAATCTTCAGAATATTCAGGCGGGTGACATAGGCTATATGAAGTTTTGATTGGACAAAGGGACGTGGCACCGCCCATATAGGGTTGCCATTTTTGAAATTGGAAAAATCAGTACATCGTAAGAAAAATACCAGTACATTCGAAAAAAAAACCAGTACACAAATTTTGACCCAAAATTTTATTGAATTCATAAGTTTAAACGGTTATTAAAACAAAAAGAAAATTATACATTAAAAATAATTAATTTTTCTATTTTTTAAGACAAGAACTTAACAAAATACATATAACAAAAACATCACATCAAATTATTAATAATAGATAGAAGTAATGTCATTGATCGGCACATTTGTTGTAAGTGCACAAAAAATTTTAAATTCATACAAATTATTGTCAATATAGTGAGGGTATTCACGAGGTATCCTATCTAGCCATATTGTCATAGGTTATAATTTTAAAACCCCTTAAAATTTTTAAGCTATTGCATAGTTTCTATCGCGGGCTTTGAGGCGACCGAATCAAGAAATTTTGAAACGTTTGTTTGTTAAGTTTTTTGTTTTTGAAACGGAAAAACCTGATACTAAGTTGGTTTCTTAGTCTTTTGTTTTTGAAAAGAAAAACCTGACACAAAGTTTGTTTCTTAAGTCTTTTGTTTTTGAAACGAAAAAACATCACACTAAGTTTGTTTCTTAAGTCTTTTGTTTTTAAACGAAAAAACCTGACAACCAATGTATGTTAACCCCTTAAGTATGCTATTGATTTTGATTTCATTAACATACAGTATTGCCAGAAAAGCAACGGAGTTATTAAACAAAACGTAATAATATAATTGCATAAGTTGATAAAAAATGCTATGCAATAGCTTTACCGCGGCAGTCCCCGAGTGCCACATGCAGTGATGATAACCGTACGGTAATTACCGTATTGTACGGTAATTTAGACCTCCAAAAGGTAGGCAGTGTAGCATGTGGCCAACAGTGTGTAGTATGCATTGCGATTCAATAGTACCGCAACATGCAAGCATTGACAAACTGCAAGCAAGCTATTTTGTGTGTGTCGGTAATTTGACACTTTGTGCAGTTAATCAAGTGCAGCAGCACAATGCACTTAAATGAATCACATTTATTAACTGCATTTGTTTGATTGTAGATATAAGCTACACAAAGTATCTGTTGCTTTTAAGTATGCACTCGTTGAACTTTAAAACTGTTGAACACGTGCCATACATAAATAGTTGGAAGCTAAATATGCTTACCCAACAATAATATATATTTCTATTCTTTTACTCTTATGTTAATGTACCCCTAAGAATTATTCTCATAATTAGTATATAAGCCAATGTCATTTAGTTTATAGATCAATTAATAAATCATCAGTCTTAGGAGCTCCAACTATACAAGCTCTAAGACAAAAATAAAATTAAATAAAACAATTTTATTACATGGCGATCCTGCCAGTTTTCTTGGAGTGCTACTAGATTTGCACCCAGAAACAAGAGCAGAAGAAGGAGAGGGTCCGCCTAGCCAAAAGGCAACCCAACATGGGACTTTGGAAAAAATAAAGGTCCGCCTGGCCAAGAGGCACCAAAAATAAAATGGGGAAGAACGCCAGCCCAAATGATCTGACAAAAGGAGCCCAACAAAAACAACATCAAAATTTTTTTTATATGTATTTAAAACTTTTACTTTAAAAGTGGTGCGCTAAAGTCGCACACTAGGGCCAGTATGCGTTAACCGCTCGTGGCAAACATTTTTTTTTGATTACTAAATAGCTCGTAGCTAAAATCTTAAAAAAAAAAAAAACATTTTTTTATTTACAAAAAACGCCAACAAAGGCACTTAAAATAGAAATATAAATAAAATGTTGCTAAAATAAAAATTAAAGCTTAATAAAATAAGACAAAAAGTAACACCTCAAGAATATTTTTATATTTTTCAAAAAAAAAAATTTATAACTTTATAATGGATAAAAAAAATTTTAACTTAATAAAAGATAATAAAATTGTAAAATTAAATTTAATTTTAATACTTAGAATAAAATAATGAAAGTAAATTAATATTACATTTAACTTTTTAATGTTTTAAGACAAAATAATATACATAAAAATACTATTATAAAATTAAAGATGGGCAAAACGGAATCAAAATTGGAAAAGCCCAGTGCAAACGTGGTTACCAATTTGGAAATCATAGACCATAAGTCAGAAATAAATTCATTATGGCTACTAATGCTGATATTGGTGATAATATCAGCAATAAATCTATTACTTAAGATATATTTGTTGCATAAAAGAGCTCTACGGAAGAAATATGTTAGTAGAGCAAATGATTTGGATAAAATTTAATACATGTATTGACGAAATATTGCTAGTAGTTTTAGAAAATAATAATACAAATAAATTTGACATAATATAAAAATGTATTAGTGTAGACGACCTATATATATATATTAAATATGGCAAAATTAAGATATAAGTCACAATTATACAGCCAAGGCATTAATCGCCTAATGCTAAAATCTGTTATTCATCAAATAATAATATTATAAATAAAATGTCACCATAAATAAACACAAAACCCATTTTGTGGCAGTAAAAGAAAAAAAATTAATACAGTATTAAAAATCACAACAAAATCTATGGCATATAAACAACAAAGTAATATCGAAAATATTCAGCATCAAATTTAAAATAATGATAAAAAGCCCAATATGACGTCAGAAGAAAACTATTTCCTAAGGGAATCTTGACTTAGGACAAGTTTTCCCTAGGCTTGAAAAAGTGGCCGGTAAATTATATATAAAGTTCATTAATGGGAATATTGACTTAGGACAATTTTTCCCAAGGCTTGAGAAAGTGGCCGGTGAACAAATTGGCACCTAATGAGAAAATTTTAGAATTTATCTCAATCAAATAATTTATTAATAAAAGGGCATAAAAGTAGCGCTACTACTTAATGAGGTGACCAATATAAATGATAAGAATGCTCAGGCAATTCTTGATCAAATGCTGAAATACCACGATGATCCGATAGAGGGAGGACATTGTGGAATATATCGAACAATAGAAAATATAAAGAGGTATTACTATTGGAAAAATATGATAAAAGACATAACGAAATATGTTATATTATGTCAAAAATGCCAGAAATCAATAATAATAAACCAAAATTGATTAGAAAAATGTTAAAGCTTTTCAAATTATTGTACACATTGAAAACTGTCAGAATAACTTAGAAAAGTCTATTGAGACACATTTTATTACTGCCATAAAATTCAAAATAGGGTTAAAGGTTGACAATATAAAATTATTATTATCAACAATTATTGGGTCAGATACATTTAAAATTGTTTTATACTTGCCTAAAAATGAAGACGTTCAATTTGTTAAAAGGTACAGAGTTAAAAGTTATTTGATTTTCAAACTAGTTTAATAACATAAAATTTATGAATATACACATACATATATTTTTCTAATTAAAATTTCATTATTCAAGAAAAAGACCCAACATAAAGAAAAAGTAAAACAAAATTGTAATTAAGATAAAAATATAATAGAAGAAAATTAATCAGAAAATCCTTTATATTGATTTTAGTTTTATTGGTCCGTATAAAATTAAGAAAATAGATTTAAGAAATAATGTTACCATAGTAGATAAGAAAACCAATAAACAACAAGTAGTTCATAAAAATAGACTTAAGATATGTAACATTTAATATTATTGGACGTCCAAACTAATATAAAATTAGAATATAAGTACATCTAAATATTATAATTTTTTTTTAAAAACAAAATATACTTAGACTAATTAAAAACTAATTGTAAAAGAATGTCCATAAAACTAACGTTATATGAACATTCTTGTAAAGGGTGGAGGTGTAGCATGTGGCCAACAGTGTGTAGTATGCATTGCGATTCAATAGTACCGCAACATGCAAGCATTGACAAACTGCAAGCAAGATATTTTGTGTGTGTCGGTAATTTGACACTTTGTGCAGTTAATCAAGTGCAGCAGCACAATGCACTTAAATGAATCACATTTATTAACTGCATTTGTTTGATTGTAGATATAAGCTACACAAAGTATCTGTAGCTTTTAAGTATGCACTCGTTGAACTTTAAAACTGTTGAACACGTGCCATACATAAATAGTTGGAAGCTAAATATGCTTACCCAACAATAATATATATTTCTATTCTTTTACTCTTATGTTAATGTACCCCTAAGAATTATTCTCATAATTAGTATATAAGCCAATGTCATTTAGTTTATAGATCAATTAATAAATCATCAGTCTTAGGAGCTCCAACTATACAAGCTCTAAGACAAAAATAAAATTAAATAAAACAATTTTATTACAGCAGGTAATTTCAATATTTGTACGGTAAATTTATAAAGCGTTAATTTTCAATCAAATCCTAAGACCCACGGTTTTCCTAAAACATTGTAACAATGCCAATTGTGGCTAAATGCTAAAAATTTATCCTATGGAATATTTATACAGGTATCGCATTAGCTAAAATGTTGTTTTTTTCTTGGGTGACAAACTAGAAGCAAATGGGCTGGCCTGCGGTGTCGAACGATATCGTTTTCAATTTCAGCATTATCGATCGATTTTCATCGCGGGGTGGGCCGAAAATATATAAAATCTTTGATTAATCTATGAATAACACTCAGCTTTAAATATAAAATAATTTATATACTTATGTATCTAGATACACACAGCTATATACACATATGTATGTGTGTATATAGCCTTCAAGAGAATGATGATTGAATGTATTATAAGTTTTAATTCTAATATTTTATTAATACTATTGTTTCTAAAGTTTCTGTTGTCTTTTAAATATGTACTTATATTGATTAAAAAATACAACCTATTTTAATAGTAAAATATTACTATTTCTATAGAACCCGTACGATAATTTTACCCAAAAAACGGTAATTTTTTTTTAACTGTACGGTAATTGGAAAAAATTAGTTAACATCACTGGCCACATGTCTTTTTTGTTTACATATATTCTGTTTTGTTTGTATTGTTGTTTGTTTTGTTTATTTTATCTTATTCTACATGAATTTTTGAATAAAAAAGTGTTTTTTTAATACCAAATATGGCATGTTTGGTTTTAGAAGCATATTTTTTTGAATTTTTACGTCATATTTTCAGTTTTTTACTGCATTTTTAATGGGCATAAAATACTTTTTTTTACAGCCATACCTAAACAAGAGCGGCAAGCGTTTTTTAGCTGTCAAAAGTTCTCATGCCCATACAATTTGTATGGAGCATCCCGAAATAACGCGGCGGTAACGCGGCGGCAACATTTTGCAATTGGAAAATCCGATTTTGATAGCGCGTTTAATAGTGAAGTTATCTGCAAAAGACAAGCACACATGATACAATGACTATAAGGTAGTCTTACAAGCCCAGCTGACAATTGTTGTAAATCACTTGTATATTATTTCAGGTGTTAAATTTTGATTTGTATTTATTTTTTCGTATTTGAATGAATAATTTTTATTTATATTTTTGTCACGTACACACATACATATTTATACTTTTGACTTCCGAGGATTTTTTTGTTGCGTTTGTTGTATAGATGCATGTATTATTCGGTTATGAGTATACTATTATAATCAGGGTTGTTATATATTTCGTAATAACCCTGTTTTTATGACAAAGCGTTGACGCTCTTGTTTAGGTATGGTATTTCAGCGTTAACGCTAGGCGGTAGAAAACGTTCCGCTTTCCGCTCTTGTTTAGGTATGGCTGTTAGAGCATATGTTTGGTTTCCCTGATTATTACCAAGCCCAAGAAGTGTTAACGTTGGCAGTTGTTCAAAACGAAGACAAGTGAAGCAAACAATCCTGCGATTGTTTTTACACTCTTCTCTTTTTCGCGAAAGCAGCATTTTCTTTTGAAAAGCACTAATGAGGCTTCTATTTATTTGAATACATAGTATATGGTAAGTTAAGAGTAAACAATAATAAAACGTAAGACTGGGTGACGTAATTTTAACTGGGTGATTCATAACAAATCAAAAGTAATAAGGGAAGTAAACCAATTTTAAACAAATAAAATTATTTGGAGGCAAAATTTAAAAAAACAGTACATTTGCGTACTGATTTGGGTGTTACACATAAACCAGTACATTGAATAAAACCCAGTACGTGTACTGGTAAAATCAGTACGAATGGCAACCCTACGCCCATATAACCCAAAAAATTAAATTGCCATATTTTGGGCATTTTTTTACCTACGTCGATGATATTTGGTACATATGGTATTGGGATAATTTGGAATACGTACCAGGAGAAAAGTGGGACCACGCCCTCTTTTAGGAAAATAAAAAATCGTAATATAGTCTTAACTACTGGACCGATCGTCATTAAATTTTCACAATAGGAATTTTATTTTATAACGAGGGGGTAGCGAAGCGCACCGGGTATATCTAGTAAGTACATATGTAGGTATAATAAAAGCACATAGTAACTTATATCCAGTAAAATAAAAATAAAGAAAAGCTCAATTGGTAATAAAAAAAATAAGTGCGTTTGAAAAATAAAACACCAAATTTAATTCATCTGTCACTGTACTGCCACCTTGTAAAATTAATAAAACAAATGTATTTCATAGCTATGATTTTCCAGACAAATTGTTCGAAATGAGTGAATCGTGTTGCAAAAATGTTTCAGTACAAAAAATTTTGTCCGGACAAAAATTTTGTTCGGAAACATTTTACAACACGAATAAAATTTTTGTCCGGACAACATTTTTTTTATATGAAGTTTCACGTTTCTCTTTTTGAGAGTGAGAGAAAAAGAGAACAAAATTTGTTCGGAACATTTTTTGGTTGAATTTTAAATTTTGTCCGGACAAAGATGAAATAAGCTGCCACCTATTTTATTTTCTCAGCCAAAGTTGAAGCGATCTGCCACATAATGTTAAAAGTATGTACATATAATAAAAGCACATAGTAACTTATGTATGTATATCCAGTAAAATAAAAATAAAAAAAAGCTCAATTGCTAGTAAAAAAAACTAACTGACTTTTATTAATTTTTTATATGGATATAAATACAAATAAAGGAATGTTCGACAATGTTAATTTTTTAATTTTTTATTATATTTATTCATCATGTGGAACAATTTTTTACATATTGTCGTCCCGAAGTTATCTTGAAATAATTTTTTTGGAAATTGAAGATAAAATTTTATCAATTTATAACAAAACGGAAATTCAAAACAAGTGGCTAAATATACATATGTACATATTTGTCAGATGTAGTGCTAATTATCCTTTATCGAATAATGCAACAATTTTTAAAATGATGGAGAAAATTTTTTAACTTTCACACATTTTTAACACAGTATCCATTGCTGTGCGAGTATACACTGCAGAGAGTGAGGAGCGTAGCTACAAATCTTATATTTTATGTGTAACCATTTAGTTGTCTGAAAAAACTATATTTATAAAATTATGTAAAGTTTGTCGAAATGGGGTGGGGGAGGCTATAAACCATCGATTGTCACAAAGAGAACATGAAGGAATTATCAATGTATTGGCGATTTTACACTTGTAGAAATTGCATGTTACATTTATTTTTTACTGTAGCCTAACATCATATTAAAAAATTGTATGCATACACACTGGATTGGTTTAGCCTGTTTATGGATGAAAGAACGAACGAATGAATGAATTTACATAATTAAAAAAATATTTACATTAAAAAATATATATACAAAAAAGCTTCTTCCCACTCTACATTCCACATGCTGAAAAATTAAAATATTCAGAGTGTACTGTGAAAAACAAATAAAGAGACTAAAAAAAAATATTTTCTTGCCCTCTTTTGCTTGTGTTTTGTTGTTGCAAATTCTAAAATAAAGCGACAAAGAACCTCATTCATTGATTGCTATCATACAACTGATTATGTTTCGTATTTTAGTTTGTCTCTTCTGTTTGGTTCGTGTTGTGTATGTGTAAATGACGATTGGTGCTCGGCCCCTAGGGGCTAGTTTGACGATCAACGCTATAAACCAGCGATAGGCAACCTTTACTATTACATTTTGCTACTGTGTGAGTTATATTTATTCTCCTTCTCACAATAAAACGGTGCTGCCACTGGTAATGTTTGATGCCCATATAAAAATGTGGGTAAGTTTGGTTTTTTTCTGGATTAAGAATGTCTATAAACATTTCGTTAGTGCAAAGTTCTTAGATTTTTATTTTTGTTATTTTTTTGTTGTTGCTACGTCTCTCGCTAAACCTTGCCGTCGTTTATGCGAATTTTTGAAAGAGCAATGATTTCCTTAAATGTTTTGGTACTGAAAATCATAAGGGATATTCCACTGTCTTCTCGCACAATTGCTCGTCGCACTGAGCAAATCAGTGCATTTATCTTTTCAAATATTAAGAAATAGAAGAAAATAATAATTGATTAAATCTGTCAATAAATGTTTAAAAAACATAAAATTTTTTAACGAATAATTATAAAAATTCTCAGAATTTACTTAAAAAATTACAAAAGTTCTAAGAGAATTAATAAGTTACATACACAATTAAATTAAAAACTTTGACAAATTTTGGCTAAAGTTTTTTTATTAGTATAGAAGTTGTGAAGCAATTTAAAAATTTTTAATAATGATGTTTAAGATTTTCCCTCATTGCAAAAATATTTAGTAAATTCGCTTCTTATACTTGTAATTCCTCATAAAATAATTTCCGATTCTACCGGCTCACGGCTGAGCCGAAAATTTAAATTTTTTTTTTTTTTTATGGGATGAAAACCTGTGTTGTTAACTGTGGTATTTATTACAAGCTGGAATACGATTTATTTTTAAGCCGTCGCCGCCGACAAGTATTCGGCTTCAGGTCGACTTTGAGCCGCCGCCGGTAATTTTTTTCGGAGCCGAGGCCACCGATGAAATACATTCGGCTTCGATCCCTGCTGAGTAGACGTATACATTTTATGCCAGATGAATTAGTATAGTGTAAATTGGAAAGAACAAAAATTGTTCTGGTGTGAATATGCACCTACAAAATATGTATGTGTGTATGTGGCCAGGCACATGTGCAACGTATGTCATGTGTAGGTAAAAAAATTCACATAAATTTTTTGCTATTTTTTATTTTATTTTTTTTTTCATAAAACGATAGCTAACAATATTTGTAGAGGGTACCTGGAGCAGAGTAGTAAGCCGACTAAAACATTTCGGCGGCGGCTGAAAGGGCAAATATTTTCGGCGGCGGCGGCTGAACGGCTTCACGCCGAGTTTTAAGCATATATTTTTTATGCATACATATATAAATTCTGTTTGTATGAAGTTACCTTTTGGTTAGTGTATTGTGACCGATTGTGCCCATTGCATTACTTTGTAACTAACTAACTTATGCGGCCCCTACATGTTGCAACTGGTCGTTCAACCGAGTTGAATAAATTAGTTGATCGTTCGATGACAAGGCTACAACTTTTCCACTAACTTTTCATTCAATTTCATTAAAAAGTAATTTTTATAGAGTCAACATGAGATACGCATGTTTGATATTTTTTTAAGTTATTTTTTTATATTCACTTTGACATTGGTCAAGACAAATAATTCACTCGACGAAACGCTATGCTATGAAACTCCAATAAACAACCATAATTCCTAACCGTAGAACTTAAAAAATAAAACGAAAAATTTCCATATCTTTGTTTTCGAAATATAAATATCAAAATAGTATTTACTTTCAACCGTCTGAAAACTTTATTGACGCTAAAATAAGTGCAAATAAATGAAAAAGATGGATATACCGAAAGCAAATAAGGTTATAAAAATGTCTTGGCATCATATTTGTATCATAGTTTGGCACCGACAGCACCATTTTTTAAAGTCTGTCAAATTTTTTTAAGATTTTTTCCTATATCGTTAGCTGAAATCCAAAACCACGTAACTAACATATTTATTATTTTTCAGTAGAATCAAAATATGTTATAAGATACTTTCGGTTTTCGCTTATAAAGTGTCTAATTTTTAATATCCGAGTATGAGAGTAAAAAATGGTGGTGGCATGGATGTTGATGGTATGCATTACATTAAAAAACCGATTTCTCATGTTTTGTTAGTTACGTGGTTTTGGATTTTAGCTAACGATATTTAATATAAAATTAAATCTGATAATAGTTGAATAGATTTTTTGCCTGCTAAAGATGATGATTTAACCACAAAATAGCTACATATATTGACATCACCAGATGTGCTGTACTGGGGTACACTTGTTCTACATACAAATGACCGCTTTTCATTTGCTTTGTGTCAACCGCTTTGCATGTATAGAGAATATTTGCCAGCCAGAAGTGGGAATGCTTTAAATGCTAATTAAATCTTCTTATTTAAAAAAGCATTTAAAAAATCGGTTGGGTGGTAAGCCGCCGATAAGCCGACAGTTTCCGCGGCGGCTCGGCTTCATAAAAAAAACGCCTGACCGGCTAGCCGCGCCGATGCGGCTTGTTACTCTAACCTGGAGACTAAAACCCCTAGCTAAATTAGAAATATATTTCAATCACAGTTAAATTCATAAAATATCTGGCCAGATACATGTGCAAGACGGAGGGTTAAGCTAGAGCATTTAGTTTTCACGGTACTCGAATTTTGTTTTTTTAATAAATCCGTGAAATGACCGCCTTTGCCCCCTTTGTGCGTCTGATAAATAAATGAAATAATGTTGTATTTTATTTGCATTTAAATCTTTTACATGAACTTGGAATCCTGTCTAGAAGTAATTTTTTAAAAACAACAATATAGTTATATCAAAAACGTCGGTAAATCACATAAAATATATGATCTTTCTTGCAACTTGCATTGGAGGCAACATATGGAAAGAAAAATAAAAATCTTTAAATTTATACTTTCTCGAATACAAACTAAAGAAGCAAAAGATTTATTGCTTTTTAAATCCATAGAACGGGAAAAGATGTGGTTTAGTAAAGTGCTCAGAAAAAAGAATATAATATAAAATTTTCAGTAAAGAATTACAAAAACCAAAATCCATAATTTTTATTTAAATAAACCATATAAAATATTGAACATAAGGTACATATATAACTTTTTATAGAATAATAATGAAGTTTCATTAATATTTAGAGATAGTAAGGGGCTATGCACATATTACGTAACGCTGTTTTCAGAGATTTTATACACCTCCCCCCCGGAATGATTATTACGAATATTTCAGTGCAAAATTTCCAATCCGTCACAAATCTTTAACCCCCCTTTGAGCTTTACATAATATGTGCACAGCCCCTAAGAGATTTTTCCGCAAACCAAAACGAATCTTTAACCTTCTCTAACGAAAAATAAAAATAAAAATGAATTAAAAAAAACACCGCATAAAATTTGTTTACACTTGTTTCGAAAAACCAATTGGTGCGTGAACTTTTTGAGAAAAATTACAAAAGATTATGATTTTGGTGTTTACTAGGACATGTCAACCATGTACTCAGGTACTATGCTTAAAAATTGGTTATACCCCTAATGTACATCCTTGAAATTTTTAATATTTACTAACTATAGTTAATCTCTATCATTATGGTTGTTATCTTTCATTACTCAATTCAATTTTCTGAGTGTATTTTAACTAAAGAAAAGTAAAAAAATCCAGAAATTACACTATGATTTAATAGAAGTTAGCAACAGTAGCCACTTTTCATTTATAACAAAAGAATTTTCATATTCATTGATATTTTTATTTAAATTGCTTGCATATCCCAGCCAAGGACGTGCCCTCTTTCTGCTCATTTTTTTAGCCTTGTGAGTGTATGATTTAGTCGCATAAAAGTAGCAATACTTGCCAAGGTGAAGCAGATACAGATAAGTAAACGAGTACCAGAATTATCTCAAGTACATTTAAGTTAATAAGTGTATACGTGTGTAAATGTTAATAAGACTTAAAGGTTGTGGCCAAAAATAAAAGCTATATACTGCATCACAAAACCAATTGGACTGTTGTTGCAATTGGGACAGTTGTTTTTATGCGGTTGACTTCGAGCCAAATAAATATACAGCACAGTTCACAAAAAAAGTAGAGTTTAAAAGTTGGGCAAATATAAATAGTGTTTACTTTGTTGTAAATATTAAATTTAAAATAACACTTGGTGTTATCATTAAGAATATTTTGGAAATAGAAACACCCAATGTTAAATTTAATAGTCATCCTTTGTTTTCCCTTTGGATACTGGATCGATCTTTTAATGTTTCGTTCTACTTAAATTTCAGTTCATTTAGGCCCAAATTCACAGTCATTAGTTAGCTAATAGCAATAGTTTAACTAATAATATATGATTCACAGCTTCTAGTTTAACATTAGTTAAACCATCAAACGTCATTGGTTAACTAATAGTTAGACAACAGCTGATTCGTTGGAATTTATTATTAGTATTTTTGTTTTGTGAAAAATTTTAGATATGGCATGTGAAATTGAAAACGTGGAGTTTGATATTGAAAGTGACACTGATACTGATAATACGCGGAATATTGTTGCTGAGCGTCGCCAACGTAAGCTAAAAAGATTTTATGGAAAGATTCCGTCTTAGCAAGTAGGTGGCGTGGCAAGTTCTTGAATGTGTACGCCATTTTTTAAGAAATAATTCATCAAATGTAAACAAAAATCATATGCTATAACGCAATTGCCAGTACTGAAAGTTGATAGTTTGATAGGGTTACCATTTTTTGTTCATATTAAGAGTGTTGGTTAAATAATACACTGTTAATATGAAGTATTAGTTAAACAATAGTTATCATTTTAGTTTACTAATAGCTAACTAATTACTGTAAATTTGCCCTTAATAATTTTTTTAATGGTGCTTGTTTTAATTTCTTACGTTTTATTAGTTCCAAATTTGTCTTAAGTTTTCTTTTTAACTTTTATTAAACTTTGATTGTTTTTTTTATTTTCTTAATTTTATGCTGTTTTTGATTCTTCTCTTAAGTTATCTCTATTTAATTTGATTGAGTTTCGGCTGGTAAATTAACTCTTGACTTTTCTGGTTTCAGATTATATTTGGTTTTTCTACATAATTTTCTCTTTCTTAAGTATTCTAGGTTTTAGTTCTACAATTTTTTTGTTTCTGATACTTTAGTTTTTAACTTTTTTTCCAATAACTTTATCATTTGTAGTAAAAGTAAAAAAAAAAAAAACTTTATTACACATACTTTATTACATATGTACATATGTATATATATTTATGTACTTTGTACATATGTATTTCGGCTACTGCCTTTACCAGACAACATTTACTCTTGATTTTCCTTAAGCTATGTACAGACGATTGGCAGATCTTACAATATTGTCAGAAAAATGTTCAGAAAATGTCTCAAAACCGTCTAAACTTACAATTTTTGTCTTGCAACGTTGCAAGAAAAAGAATTGTCAGTTCATTGTAAGACAATAATATTGTCAGACATCTCACAATCGTGAGAACACTCTACTTTGCCATTATCAGATAATTGTCAGACATTGTAAGCTCTTGTTTTATTGGCAGATGTGTTTAAATTACTGCATCTGACAATGGCACCATTGTAAGATAATTTTTCTGTTGGCAATGCTGTCCATTAATACAATTGGATTTGACAGTTCTGACAAAGCTTAACAATGCATCTGGCAATATTTCCACACAACAAGCTGACAACCGTGTAAACTGACAATTTTTTTTGGTAGATAAATTTATTGTCTGACAATTGTCTGACAATGAAATTGTAAGGTTTTCTTACAATCGTCTGAACTAACAATTTACCTTTTGGTAACAATTTTTCATTGTCAGTACGTTGTCAGCATATTGACATATCTTACAATATTGTAAGATATGCCAATCGTCTGTACTTAGCTTTAGTTATGGTTGTTAAGCTTTCTTCTTCTTTTTCTTCTTTTTCTTATATTTTCTTAAATAATACCATGTTTTTTTTAAAGAAGAAGTGCAATAACAAGGAATGCATGTAATCAGGGCTGGGCAGTATTTGAAATACATGTATTTGAAATACGTATTGAAAATACAAATACGTATTTTGTTTTTGTATTTTAAATACATAAGGTGCAAGTATTTTGTATTTTGTATTTTAAAAACATAATCTGAAAGTATTTTGTATTTTAAATACATACATACAATAAATAGAAATAGTTTGTATTTTAAATACATGCACAATATGGCAGTATTTTGTACTTTAAAAACATAGTTATAATATGTCATGCCTCAAACCAATAACCAAAAACTAGAATCGCTAAAAAAAACTTAAGTATACAAATTCTTAGAGTTGGCATCACCGCAATTCAGTTGTCAATTCTAAAGCATTTTTTCACAATGCGAAAATATTTTGCAGTTAGTACTGCTACGACAAGTTTAACAATAAAAAAAACAACATGGTTCTTTTTGCATTGGGAGATTGAGCTGTCATCATAAGGGCGAACAATTTTCAACGTATGAACGTGCCTCTCACTAGGAAGAATAGTATGACCCTGTGTTAGTAATACCACCTGTAAAGTGAATACATCTTCAGCGCTGGGCAGTATTTGAAATACATGTATTTGATATACGTATTTAAAATACAAATACGTATTTTGTATTTTAAATACATACATGACGTGTAAGTATTTTGTATTTTAAATACATACATGATGTGTAAGTATTTTGTATTTTAAATACATAACCTGAAAGTATTTTAAATACATGACCAGCAAGTATTTTGTATTTTAAATACCGCAAACCATGTATTTTGCCCAACTATGCATGTAATTCCCTTCGCATTGGTTGTTCTATACTTTCAACGATGCAATTTGTGAATCCCAGGATTCGGGATTTCAAAAATTCCAATCCGGGAATCCCGGGATTTTTTCAGGATCCCGAAATAAAATGCATATAGATTAGTTAACCCACAAAAAATATTTAAAAATTTTTAAAACATAAATTCTTGAGTATTGTTAAATATAATTACATATCTTTTTTTTTCCAACATATAACAAAATTATAAAGTATTCATTAAAAAGCAAAGTAACAAAATAAAATTAATTAAATAAACTTATTTAACGTCCTATTTTCATAATTGCTAAACGCGTTTAAAAAGAATAAAGTAAAATTTGTTTCTTTTAGTTTCATTAAAAGTTTTAATAGGGTGAAAAAAATATATATATATTTTTTTTTGATAATATTATTATTTATTGAATCTTCAATCATAAATTGAAACATCAATAAGTTTTTCAAATCTTAAATCTAAAAAATAAAAAATGTTAAATATATGTTAGGCCAATGCTAAAACAAATTTTTTTTAGTTTCAACGGTTGATTTTTGTTGTTTTACATCTCTCGTGTACGGCTGAGACAAAGAGTATCCCTCCCCCTCAGCCGGGTGTGGCCACTATACTCAAGAATATTGCGCGCAAGTGGATTTAGGTTTTAGGATTTTAGTTTTTTTATATAATTTTTGGCGTGTTTTGAAAATACTGTCTTCACCAACGGAACGTCAAGGTCTTTGGGAATTCGCTGATTTCGAATATACCAGGGGTCTGCTGTTATTGTACGTAGAACTTTATTTTGTCGCCTTTGAATTTTTTCTACATTCGATGCTGAGGCAGGCAGTGCCCCATAGCCGGATTCCATAGGACCATATTGGTTTCAGTATCGCGTTGTATAATAGAAGTTTACATTCTAGGCTTAGTATAGAATTTCTTCCAATAAGCCAATTCATTTGGGCTGCTTTTAATTTCATTTGTATCAATTTTGCGTCTATGTGCGATTTCCATGTTAAACGACGATCAAGATGACTGCAGTGTGTTGCGGTCTAGTCTCGGTGTTGATTTGTATAGGCGGGAGATATACAATGTAGATTGAAATTAAACTAGTGAACTTTGTTGGTTCATGTTTATTGTCTTGTTATTTATAATAATTGATTACTTACAAAGCAATTTAATAAATTCAATAAATTCTGAGAATAAATTGTGAAAATGATTAAAAGAATAAATTGTTTATTTAAATGACCTACATAAATTATTGATATTAACAAAATGCAATTCTGAAAATACATTGTGAAATAATTAAAAGAATAAATTGTGAAATAATAAAATACTTATTAAATATTTATTTATGTCTTACTTTATTTAATTGTTGTTGTTGTTACTGTAGTGTGTGTATAATTGTATAAGAATGTCCATAAAACTAGCGTTATACGAACATTCTTGCAAAAGGTGGAGGTGTAGCATGTGACCAACAGTGTGCAGTATGCATTGCGATTCAATAGTACTGCAACATGCAAACGTTGACAAACTGCAAGCAAGATATTTTGTGTGACGGTAATTTGACACTTGTACCAAAGACTATAAATATATAAAGATATTGCACGTAGAACATTGAATAAAAACAAAAATTGTTTGCGTTTGTTGATGCTGTGGGGGGAAGTAGCAAGAGAAAAGACCACAAAAATTTTAGGCATACATACATATGTACGTACATAAGTATGTATGTAGTAATAATTTTGTCAAGTTTATTTTGTTGTTGTTTTTGAAACATTTTTGTTTCTTTTAACTCTACTAGAAATTATTTTCCAGAGAAATTATGGTTTTTTTTTTGTTGTTTACACATATAAATGATGCTCATTGAGAAATGTGTTTGTGTGTGTGTCATATTTCTTGTGCAAAGCACATTCAATAACAATATTAACAACTAAAAGCAGTTTCTTGTTTTCATATACATAAATCACGTGCAAATAAACAGTGCAAAGAAATGCGACCGATTCCTATGGCTGTAGGGTAAAATTACGTTTTTTGTTATTGTACTATTGCATTTATGTTGATTCGCACCGAACTATGTATACACATTTGTTTTATTAAATATTTTATTTTAGAATTTTCAATTGTTTATGTAGTTAGAATGTCTATGTATGTACATATGTATGTATATGCATAAATCAAATAAAACGTGCGCTTACCTGAGTTCGAAAACCATAAAATTTATTATTTTGTTTACAAAACTATTATAAAATTTATTAAAATCTTTTTAATAAGTGATAACTAGCACAAGAAATGTAATTATTTTTGCTAATTGGTACATATATAATAATTTTTCTGGATTGAGCATATGTTTTATTGTTTCAAAATTTTAAGTTTTTCTGCGTTCGTTAATTTGTATTTGTATGTTTTCCACGAGGAATGCTTTCGTAAAAGTGTAAGAATTAATAAATTTAGCATCTCCATTCTGTGCTTATAGCATACTTTGTTTTCTTGAAACCAAAAGGAATATATTGTATTTTTGGTGCAATTTACACATTGCTCAACTATAGTTTTTTTTACGTTTTTTATTTCTTTGGATTCATAAAAAATTTTTTCGAAAACTTTTATATGAATCTTACATACTGCAAAAAATAAGTCTGATGGAGCACACAAACTTCCAAAATCTGAATTTTTATCATGATTTTTTGCATGTACAAACATTTCTGATGGCTATGACAAAATTTGCGCGGGTTTTATTATATCCATACGGCAGCGAGCACAAGATATCCGTTGAGCTAGCAGAGTTATTAACAGATTTCCAAAAATAAATTTATGAGACCCAACTGCAGGCAACACCTTTCAAACAAAACAATAATTTTGAAAATCTGTTTATAAATGACCAGGTTATTCAAAAAGCAATTTTTTCTATTTCAAATTCAAAATAATACATATATAGCCTATATTTCAAGTTATACACTGTTAACATATCTGCGCGAAATTTCATTTAAATCGGTCCAGTAGTTTCGGAGATTAGCGAGAACAAACGTCGTGACACTTTATTTTTATATATGTATGTACATAGATATACATAGTTATATAAATTTCCAATTTTAAATAATATAAAATTCGGTGCGAATCGATGTTCTTGCAATAATACAACAATAAAATACATATATTTGCCATTCAAATAAGAATCAGCGACATTAGCTTTACGTATCTTATGTCCACATATATTGTGCGAACACAAAACGAGCCTTTGCTTCAAAAGCGTCATAATTCAAAATATGTAATTTTTGAGCTAATATGTATATAACTAATCGCGATATCAATTTTTATACTGTGCAAAATTTTCATACAAATATGAAAGATATTTGTATTTTATTATTCTCTTGGGAGAAGAATATTTTACCATTGATTTATAGGTAAATTCTAGACTTTAAATTCGTTTCCTGCCAAACAAGATTTTTTGATTTATGACTCTATTGCAGCAAAGGCTCCAAAAGTTTTTTTGTTTGTTTATATGCAATCTTTCGTTTGTTTATTAAATGTACACACATGCACACATACTTGTGAATGCAAAGACACAAACGTATGAACACATGTATACATATCTAAATGAATAGTAGAGACATGAGAATAATAAATTCTCTGAGAAAATAAATGACTCTCTTGAAAAAAGTGGTTTTACTACTAAAACCAGCGTTGTCAACTTTGAAATTTCAAAAGGCACCAAAATGGAGAAAAAAACGCACCATTCAACAAAAAACGCACCAAGTTCAGATTTTTTTTTTTATTGAATTAATTTTGCGTCCTTACAACATTTAAATTTAGTATAAAATTCTAATGTTGATATAATATTGACATTGCATGAAGTGAATCATTCTCCACCCTTTTTCAATACTAGATAATATTTCGACATCGGATTCAAATTGTACTGCTAATGGTATGATATCATATTTGTAAAGGGCTTAAAGCTGCAATGTGTTTCCGTGTTCCAGCATGCCGAACAAGGTTGGATATTTAGGCGTGATATGGCATTTGTAATAAAAACATCTTTCTTTTGTGTTATTATTTGGTCAAGGCCGAATCCATTGCTTAAACTCACATTGTGATTCCCAAATCTTTTTGTATTTCGCGTATCTCCTTTTTCAGACTCCATTATTGACACTAATTTTAAATATTTCTTTAGTAAATAGAAATTTTATTAATTTTAGTGTTACAACACTTTCTATAAACGCATTTTTTATGCATTTTATAAAAATCGAACAATGATCGATAGTCTCGAGAATACTTTGTTTTTGCTAAGCTCTATAACAGACTTGACAGCAACTTTTTCTCTTATTATATGGTCTGTAACATTTAATGTAAACATTGTACACAATTGAATGAAATGGTATTGAAACAGTTGTATTTTTTGTACAAAATTCTTTTTTCTCATACTGAAACAAAAAATTGTGTTTAATATGATTTGGAGCTACCCAAAAATAAAAAAACGCACCAAAATTACAGAAAAAGCGCACCACGCACCAACTCAGATATTTTTCGCACAAAACATTTAGAAAAGCACCAAAAAAGGTGCGAAACGCACCAAGTTGACCACGCTGACTAAAACCACTAGCAAATTAAGCATTTCCCGTACAATGTTCTACGTGCAATATCTTTATATATTTATAGTCTTTGCTTGTACGGTTAATCAAGTGCAGCAACACAATGCACTTAAATGAATCACATGTATTAACTGTATTTGTTTGATTGTAGATATAAGCTACACAAAGTATCTGTTGCAGTTGAACACATGCCATACATAAATACTGGGAAGCTAAATATGTTTACCCAACAATAATATACTTATGTATATTTCTATTCTTTTACTCTTATGTTAAGGTACTCCTAACAATTATTCTCATAATTAGTATATAAGCCAATGTAATTTAGTTTATAACACAATTAATAAATCAACAGTCTTAAGAGCTCCAAATATACAAGCTCTAAGACAAAAATAAAATAAAAAAAACTATTTTATTACAGTATAAAAATAAAGTACAATTTATTTTTCTTTATTGTTATATTTTAAAACGTATTTTTTATTGCTTTTCGCAAGTTTTATCAAATAATTATCATATTTAAATTAATGTAAATAATTAATTCATTTTTTATCAGATTCAGAGACGCTTTGTTTCTTTCGTCCCGCCATTTGCTCTTCATTGCAGAAAAAACTCTCTCTGTGAATGCTGACGTGGCAGGAATAGAAATTAGAAATGAAATTACTTTATACAAATTTGATAAATTATCATCGGTCTTATCAGTGATGGAATAATAAAAAATTGAAATGGTCCGACAACAAAAAGAGTAGTTTTTCAACATTGTGGTACTTTTTGTGAAACATATATTTTTATTCAAAAATAAAATTAAAAATCCATTTTATAATAAAAAAATATTAAATGAAAAAAACAATGCAGCTTGGTTGGCATAATTTTTCATCCAGGTTCAACCCCGTATTAGCAGAACAAAACCGACACATGTACATTAAAAAAAAAAAAGAAGAGAGGTGTCTTAGGACACCCGGTTATAGCTTTGCTCATTTTTTTTTATAAGGAACGAAGGCGAATAAGAAGAAGTAAATATGTACATATGTATGTACACATAATATTTTCGGTTTTTTGTTAAAGTTGAAATCAAAATAAAAAAAAAGGAATTTCGTTTCTTGCAAGGCGAATATGATGTAAATTTGCCAAATTGTGGTGGTTTTTTACTTGCATACACACATATGTACATATACATACATATATATACATACTTGATAAATTCTGATATATTGCAGATATTATAGTGATAAAATACAAACGATCACTGAAAACAAACTTTAATTAATTAAATAATAAAATAAATATTTCACATACATACATACATATGTATTCATATGAGTATATTTATTGTTTTGTTTTTGTTATTGCGGTTGAATGTGAGTAACACACTATATATGTATGTACATACATATTTTCTCGTCTTGATTTTAAAAAACAACAACAAAGTCGCTTTTAAAGGATGAGCTAATCAAAACAAAAAAAGAAAAACATAACGGGAATAGTGTCGATTATTTATCTTACGAAAAATAAAATTCAACCCCTACCGCGCCATAAATAGCAAAGCTATAAAAACAAGTGTGTGCAAAATACACTAATACACACATATACATATGTATATTTTTACAATTTAGTCTCGTGTGTTTTCGAAAGAACAAAAGTTATGCGAACTAAAAATTAATCTCGTGTAAATTGGACCAATAACATTAAAGGGCACTATACATTCGCCAAAACCACATCAAGCATTTAAAGTTGTAACAGTAAAAATTTGTTTGTATGTGTGGCACCGACGACGCTTGCTGAAAAATAAAAAAATTTAGATATTGGGTATGCTTGATATCAAGCATACGTACACGCACTTGATGTCAATGACAGTGTATAGTGCCCTTAACAACTTTTGCAAAAAACACACTAACAACAACATGCATAACGAATTTGTGCATTCCTTATATTCTTGTTTTGAAGCCAATGTTATCAATGATTATAAAAATAACGCAGATTTCTAAACAGGGAACAAAGCAAAACAAAAAAGTAGTACTAAATTTGACGTGGGGGTACTGTGCATTTTTGTTCTGAAAAAGTACTGAAAATAGTACAAAAGTACTGCATTTTCCATCACTGAGTCTTATTAAATAATAGCTGCCATTTACTTGCTGTAGATAATTCCGCAACACCTTCAGAACTGTTTATCTGATCATAAAATTTGTTTCATAACGCAATTTCTCCATAAAGATCATCCATATTTATATTAAGTTTTTGCAGATTTAAATTTTCGTTTATTCTAACAATATTATCAAATTCAACTTTGCTCTTTAAATTTGTATTGCTAATTGTAAATAACCAGTTTGTATTTTTAAAATCAAACCATTTATTCAGGTACTCTAAGGCTTTATCATGTGAATTTCCCTGGTCAGTTCCGGTGCAGACAAAAGTTTAATTTTTTTGCTTGTTTCATATCCAAATTGCCATGACATACTCTTAAGAAAGAATCGCCACTGTAAAAAAACGTCAACAAATGACTAATACAACCCGAATCTATTTTGAATTGTAGATAAATCAAATCATGCGAAATAAAGTATTTTGGTGTACTTTATTGTTTCTATAAAGTATAGAGTACAATTAATCAAAAAAACGTACAATACTTTATTATAAAGTACGGGTGGCAAGCCTACTCACCACATACAACGCAGACTGTATAAGATTTCGTGTGCCCAAATTTTGGCAGTTCAGGCATTGAACATTTCCAGCTCTTTTATGTGGAAGCTCAACGGTAACTCTTCGATGCAACAAGTATTAAAATCATAAATTGGGTGCGATTAATTTTTTTTTAATTTTCAGGTCACCTGGCTGTAGCTCAACTCTGAAAATAGATTAGGGGATTTTTTCCCTATTTTTAATGTTTGAAACATTTTTGACTTTGAAGCCACTACAGTACGAGCTCGATGTGCGCAACCGAAAGGAAATCGGAGTTGTTGCTTTTACCGAAAAGTTGCAATAACCGACCACTAAAAATTTAATATATGTACATGAAAACACACTACTATTTAACTTAAATTCATATTTTTTTTATTTTAACATAAATTAAATAAAATTAATGTTTTATACATACATACATATATGTACATACTTAAATAAAAATGATCGTCACTTAACTCATGTAAAACTTTCAACACAACGTGCAACGCATTGTAAGGAATCAAAAACAAAACAAAAAAAACTAACTGTAGATTAAAACACAACTCTTTTCTTTATTAAATTGTCGTTAAAGTATTTTTCCTTAAAAAGTATTGAGATTATGAAAACCAGTGATACCAACTCTTGCAACATCAGAGGCACTGTGAGCCCATGGAAATAGGGTAAAAAAGGGTAAAAATTAAAAACATTTCGGGTACAAAAGCACTAACTTAATTTTGTTTTGGGTCTGGTGGATCAAAAGGCAGCCTTGGCTGTACTGAAAGAATTGCATTTGGATCTATTGATTTTTCATGTTTTTTGTGCGACTTAGTCGGAGTAAATCGCTTTCATATTGCATTTATTTCACAATTACAACAAATGCAATATGCTTTAAGTTCATCTTTTGCTGGTCTAAGCCACATTTTAAAAGTTAGATCATTCTCCCAAGCTTTTCTATATATTCGTTTTTCCGGATGTACGAAGAATCGCCCAAGTGAAAATCGACCGAATAACAAATATGTAGGAACGCCCAAAAATTGTTTTAAAATAAATTGGGTGATCGTTCATCGACTTTCGGCGATTCAACATTTTCATTTGGGTATTTGTTCATAATGAATAATTGCCCAATTTTTGTAAAGAGTTAAAAAACAAAAAAAAAAATTTTTTTGCGCGATTATTCACTCTCAATTCGGATGATTTTACATAATGAACAAACATCCAAAATCTTTGGGCGATTATTCATTTCACACTTTTGGATTTTCCTTCATCTTTTTTGGGCGATCGGGCACTATTTTTTGGGTGTTTCTTCACTATGACGAATCACCAAACTATTTTGGGCTTTCCTTCATTTAGCTGCTTCGGGCGATTTTCACTTGGGCGATAATACGTACAGCCCGTTTTTCCATCTAAAGGAAAGCCATTGTTAGATGATGAACTTTAACACATATAAAATGAATGAAGAAGTTACTTTTAATAACTGGCACTTTCTTGCTTATATTTAGACAACAAACAAATCAACGGATATGTAAATTAAATGTAAATCGTTGCTAAAGAAATATATCATGAAATTTTTTCACGAATTAAAAACAAAATATGCTTGAGAAATTCTAGAATTCAAACTCTTAACAGTTTGCGAGTACTAATCAAAATATAGATGCAAATAATACGCTATTGGTTAGAAAAGTATAAGGTGGGTTTAAAGAATATGTAGTAGGAAAATGCATTAATGCCAAAAATGTTGATTATTTAAAAAGCACTTAAAAGCGCTGTGAGAAATTGTTAAAAGCACTATAAATACCCGCTTTTCAAAAACGGGTATATAATAAAATTTCGGGTATTGCTTGAGTAAAAAAGCACCAAAAAATACCCGAAAAGCACCAAAATGGCAACGCTGATGAAAACTGTTTAAGCACCGCTCCCACGTGAGAACAAAAATGTAAAGAGCATGAAATAAAATAAAGTACGACTACTGACATGTGGAAGACATTTTTAAGACGGGTTCTTTGCTGAAACCTTAAGTAATTGTTAAAACTACGTTTCTGAACAAATAAATTCAGAGAAAAAATTGCTTAAAATTTAATAAAACAGAAAAGTTGCACTTATCGAGACTGTTTTTTGAAAAAAGTTGCACTTATAAACCTTGTAATGTAAAAAAAAAATGTCTGTTGCTCTAATCGGGGTGTTGCGATAATCGGTGGTTGCGCAAATCGAGCTCGCACTGTATTTTCAAGGCCAGACTTGACCTTTTCTGGATCCACGCTAGAATCTATACCTTTAATAACGACTGTTAGACCTTTAGCTCTCTTGAGATGATATGTATAAAAACTTTTATTTTTTGTCTCAATGTCTGAGACTATTTTTCGGTAATTATTTTCTTTAAATACCTGAATTTTTGTCTCGTTGATTTTTCCATGCTTGATTGGAGTTACGTAGAACTCAGTTTTTCCAATTAACGAGTTTAAATCCAATTATAAATTTAAATTTGTTTCTTTTAGTTTCATTGACAGTTTTAACAGGGTGAAACAAAAATATATAAAAGATCAATATTGTGTCCACACGGTGACAATAGTGGTGTTCTATCTTTGGTGCGTTTTCTTTTGCAATTATTTTCAACTGCATCAGATTTGCTATTAACTGTGAGCATTCTTTTTGTACTATATGTGTCCAAAAAATTACTAATGAAAACCTACAGTTGAGAAACATTAATGCTATGTATGCATACAAATCCAATGTCTCTTAAGGGTGTTATCTGTTCATGTGTCCGTGCTATAAACGAAATTCAGAAAGAAATGAACAGCAAAACAGTGTATTTTGTTGCTGGATTAGGAAAAGGCTATTTTAATTTCATTTGACTCTCGCAAGAGCAATGGCATCGACAATGAACTTTCTTATATGCTTATAGGGGAAAGTTATGAGGACTTTGTTTTAATAATATACTAGATGACCCGGCAAACGTAGTTTTGCCATACAAAATATTTCTATTGCATATTTTGGGTATTAGGGGCTGTGCACATAGTACGTAACGCTGTTTTCAGAGATTTTATACCCCCCTTCCTAACGGTTTTTACAAATTTTTCAGTGCAAAATTTCCAATCCGTAACAAATTTTTAACCCCCTCCCCACTGGAGCATTACGTAATATGTGCATAGCCCCTTATATAAAAAATAGCGAATGTATTGTAAGAATGTGATGATGACCGCCAATGGAAAAAATACCAAACAATAATTTTGTTCTGTTTGAAATAAGAACGACGACGATTCTCCTGCATGAGGCGGACATATCACCATCTGTCATTCAACAACAAAAATAATTATGAGGCGGACATAGCGCTATCTGTTGGTTAAAAAGTTTAGCAAATACAGGAATTCACCACAAAATTGATGGCATTTTGTTGATATTTGTATGGAAATTTGTATATAGGAAAATCTAAATGCCATATCTCCGGAACCACTGGGCCGATTTCATGCAAACATCACATAAACCATCTACAGACCATCCCCATACCCTGAAATTTTGGTGGAAATCGGTCGACCCATTTAGTTAGTGGTGACATCAAATTGTACACTTCTTTTTATAAATATAGATAAGTAGATACGAATAAAAATATATAAAAGAAAAAAATTAGTAAACAATTTAATTTTTTAAAAATTTAAAATCCCGGGATTCGGGATTCGCTGATTTTCGGGAGATTTTGGGATTGGCATCTCTAGTAGCAACACAGTATTAAGCATTATACACATTCACCACAGCAGGCTACACGAACACACGATTACAAATACTGCTATCTACATTTGTAGCCTGTAGTCACCTACTTAATTATTTTGAGAGCGGCAGCCATAACATTATTGTATAGGTTAGGTTAGGTTTCGAGGGCCGCCACATCTGAGACGTGACGCACTTGGGTCTGTTAATTCGGTCCCTTTGTGATACCCTACAGCAGACAGGGCTCAGTCAATTGTTTATTCAATTGCCTGTAGTTGCCCTGTCGCCGGATCAAACCATCCTGATTGTTGCAAGAAGGAGGATATGTTGGTTAGCCCCATGTTCGCCAGACTGTCGAGGTCTGGCAGAGTGTTGGAGCCTATGGTAATCGCCCTAATGCTGTTAAGCGCGGGGCATTGACATAGAAGATGAAGAACTGTTTCTTCTTCCTCCTCATCGTTACAACTTCTGCAGTAGTCACTGTAACTTAGGCCCATCCTTTTGGCATGAGTCCCGAAACACCAGTGCCCCGTTATCACTGTTACTAGTCGTCTTGTATGACATTTACCAAGCCTGAGCAGATCGCGAGTTCTGTGCAGGCTGTAGCGGGACCAAGTGGACCTGGCGACTCGACAGGTGTGCTCTTGTTCCCACCTTTCTTGAGCAAGATTGTATGATTCCTGCTGGATCAATCGCTTGCAATGAGATAGAGGAATGCCAACGAAGTGACATATCATCGAGTTGCTCAATGATGTTCCCTTTTTGGCAGTTTCGTCCGCAATATCGTTTCCAGTGCACTCTGAGTGCCCTGGAATCCAGACTAGTGTTACTCTTGAATGTCTCGCTATCTCGTTTAGAGACTTCCGGCATTCGTTTACCACCGTCGATGTAGTGTATACACCATTGATAGCAGCAATGGCCGCTTTGCTGTCGGTAAAAATATGGATGTCTTCCGATATCCTATAATACCTAAGCCATCTTGCCGCCCTTGTAATGGCCGAGACTTCGGCTTGCAGGACGCTACAGCCATCCCGAAGTCTGAATGGAACCTTGACGTTGAAGTTTTCCACATAGAAGCCTCCCCCAGTGTTTACGCCTCTTTTGGAGCCATCAGTGAAAACTCTGATGGCCCCTTCGGTGGCAGGGGGTAGGGAGTGATATTCCCTATTGGGAACAATGGATTGAAAAAGCCCGCCAAAATAAGGTTCTGGTGGGCAGTAGTCGTTGAAGTCATGGAGCGCTTGGTGCTGCCTGAGAATCCTGGAGTGACCAAGATCGGTTCTCGTCCATGAACATGTAGCGTTCAGTCTGATCGCCGCAGTCAAAGCTAGCTGTTTGGCCAGAACATCCACCGGAAGCCAGTTCAGCATAGCGAACAATGCCTTCGTTGGAGTAGACCTGAGCGCTCCAGTTATCAGGATCGCCGCTAGCCGAAAAATTTTCTCTATAGTTCGTCGGTGGGAGTCTTTTTCTACCACTTCCCACCAGACTATAACCCCATAGAAAATTATGGGCTTAATTACCGTCTCAAAGATCCAGTTGGTCCCTCGGGGTTCGATGCCCCAGCTGCGACCAATTGCTCTTTTGCAGGTGTAAATAGCCACGAGGGCCTTGTTTGCTCTATACTGGGTGTTTAGGTTCCAAGATAGTTTGCTATCTAGGATTACGCCCAGGTACTTAGCGTTGTCCGAGACTTTCAGTGTGGTCCCGTTTAGTTTGGGGGGCGCAAAGTCTCCGATTTTGTGCCTCCTGGAGAATAGCACCAATTCGGTTTTCGCCGGATTGACGCCAAGCCCACAGCTGACACTCCATTTGCTGAGGAGTGTCAGAGCAGATTCCATACACTGAGATATTGTGCTCAGGTATTTGCCAGAGATAGCTATTGCCACGTCGTCAGCGTAAGCTACGGTTTTAACCAGCTTCCGCTCTAGGCTTAGCAGTAGAGAGTTGATGGTCAAATTCCACAAGAGCGGTGACAAGACACCCCCTTGTGGGGTGCCCCGATTCACTGCTCTGTATTCAGTGGCAGATCCAAAAGATGCACTTATGACCCTTCTAGTTAGCAGATTTTGTACGAACCTGCAGATATTGATGTCAATCCCCAACTCTATCATGCTGTTGATAATTGAGTCCGGTTTGACAAAAAAATTGGAGGCGCCCTCTATGTCCAGGAAAGCCACCATAGTGAATTCCTTCTGTACGAGAGATTTCTCTATGTGACTGACCAGGGAGTGGAGAGCAGTTTCGACAGACTTGCCCTTTGTGTAGGCATGCTGTGAGGGGGATAGAAGTTCCTTTGGTATGGACATTCTAAGATGTATATCTATAGCTCTTTCCATTGTTTTGAGCAGAAAGGACGTCAGGCTGATAGGCCTAAAGTCTTTAGGTTTAGTATGAGACGTCTTGCACCCCTTGGGGATAAAGACAACCCTACACAGGTTCCAGCAAGCCGGAATGTATGACCTTTTCAGACATTCTGTAAAGATTTCAGAGAGCCCGGGCACGACTAGTTCCATATTTCTCTGTAGGTCCGCCGGAATAATTCCGTCTGGTCCAGGAGATTTGAATGGATCGAAGGTACTGATCGCCCATCTGATTCTGTCATTGTCCAGCGGTACAATAACTGGCTCAGGCGAAGTAGTTGTATCACCGGTAGCGGTAACTGTAGTAGAAACCGGGGCGTTACCGGGAAAGTGAGTGTCAAGAAGTACGCTGAGCGTTTCATGACTGCTTAGAGTCCAGCTACCACATGGTTTTTGTATGTAGCTGGGTACCACCGGTGAGGTAGCTAATATCTTGCGCAATCGGTTGGTTTCGGAGGAGCTCTCTACGCCACTGCAGAAATTCCTCCAAGACTTCCTTTTTGCGCTTCTAACAAGGTTTTTGAACCTGTTTAGCGAGGACTTATATCGCAACCAGTCACCTGTTTGCTTAGCCTCGTTAAAAAGTCGACGGCACTCGCTTCGGGAGTGTGCGATATCAGGGCACCACCATGGTGGTTTACTTTTGCCTTTGCGTGTCGTGGCTTTGCAAGACATATTTGTTGCATAGCAGAAAGATTCGTTGAAGAGATCTATTGCCGTATCGATATCCGTCGTGTTGTTTATAACGGGGACGGAGCTTAGAGTGTTACGGAGGAGATTGTTCTGCAACTCCCAGTTAGTTTTCCTTCTGTTTATCAGAGGATTTGGTCTATCCACGCAAAACCCTATGGAGAAATCAATATAACGATGGTCAGAAAAGGAGCAGTCGTCCGAGACCTTCCAGTCGCTAATTAAACTGTTGTGGTGTGCACTAATCAGTGTAATATCTAAAACCTCACTTCGATTTGAGACAATAAAAGTCGGTTCTGAACCCCTATTTACTATTTCAAGATTATTATTGATAATAAAATCGAAAAGAGACTCACCTCGTGCGTTGGTGTTATTACTGCCCCATGTGATGTGGTGCGAGTTCGCATCAGCACATATTATGATTGGCGTCCTTGTGCTATCAGCTTTAGCCACTATACCACGTACCAAGTTGTTTGGTGGACGCTCACCGTGGTCATGGGCCATATAGCTGGAGACTACCCAGATGATGCCGGACTCGGTCTCCATTGCTGCGGTCACAGTATCTTCATCACTGTAATCAGATAAAATGAAGATGCGTAAAGAGTTTTTAGCCAATATGCAAGATCTGATATTACCTGTACCATTGGCAACCAAGAGCTTGTAGCCCCTGAGGTTTAGTTCACAAACCCGTCCTTTATGGACCCAGGGTTCCTGGACCATGATTAGCTCCTCCTCTTTCTCTACCACCCGGAAGAGCATTGCAGCAGATGCTGCTTTAGAGTGGTGCAGGTTGACTTGAGTCACCTTCACCATCCTCCATTTTTTCTGTTAAGGTGACGTCGACGTCCTCCTTGTCCTCATCAGAGGCCAGCAGGTCGTCTTCGTCACCATTGTAGAAGTGCTTGCGGGATTAGAAAATTTATGGTGCCATCTAGGAGTCATTTTATGACTCAGATGTTTTTTTTTAGAACTGACACGATGCTGATATTGATTAACAGTTCGTAAGATTTTTGTTGCTGTTGAGTGGAATTCTGGTATTACTTCTTCATTTTTTTTCGGATAGTTCAATTGGGCCTTGAAATGCACAGATTTTTTTTCAACTCGGGTTATTTCGTTTTAACTGTCTCTGAGTAAAGTTTGTCTGGTTCAAGCTGTTAAAAAAGGAAGAAAAATATATTTCTTACATTATCTTTAAACAAAGAAGAGAAGCAAAATCTATTTAAAATAATAAATATTTATTGGATAATTGCTTCGGAATTTTTAGTGACGTTTACCCGTTGAAGAAGTCGGAATTCTCTGTTGGGCATTTTACTTTTGGTATTTTCCCTTTGGTGCCATATCGTTTGGTAAACTATAGTAAATATGATTTATCTATAAATCATCTGATTAAATCTTTTTTATATAGATTTGGCACCAAGTGCCCAATTATTTGCATAGTGCATAGGCTCGTTTGCCTTGCTTAACGGAATAAATAAGTGAATAACAAAAAAGGACTAATAGGTTGGTAGTTCACCAAACTATTATATAGTAACTTTGTAGAAATGAAAGTTATCCGAGTGGTACACCAGAATAACTTGTAGTCAATTAATGCAAAACGCAGGTTGATTGATTGATCAGTTATGATGATTTTTATTAAAATTCAAAATTATTTATACTAAAACTAAAGAAAAACATAAACAAAAAATATAATAAAATTAAATTGCAAATTATCAAATAAATAAATAAATAAAGTGCAATGTAGACAAAATAAAACAAACAAAAAATAAAAGAAAGAAATATTTGCTGGTAGCCGGAAATCGTTCATTCATATGCTGCCGTTGTAATAAATTTTTTCTCACACGTTCAGCTCTAGCAGAATAAAAGACAAATATCCAATTTCATTCTGTCTGGAACTAAACGGTAACAAAACAAAAAAAATGTAAAAGAAACTAAATTTAAAATCAAAAAATTCTGCTGACTTATTGAATCTCACGCTTTGAATAAAACGTAGACAATAAGTTCGCGCGTGTTAAGTAAAACAAGAAATATAAATATTTGAGGATTAATTCGAATGATGATTCTTTTTTAATTTGTTAACAAACAAAAAAATCATAAAGAATTAACATACTGCGGCCTCCAGGGGGTGCGACATAATACAGTGGTATTAAGAAATGAACGAAATGCGGCTTGTTATCATATATGTGTGTGAGATATCTAAGCTTATGGTTCTACAGCAATATCCCAATTCGATCTTGGCCGTGGCTGTGGAGTTGGTATTGTAGGTGGGCCTTTAATTTTTCTTTTGCGTATTTGTTTTAGTGAAATGACGATAATTACAGTCAATATGAGAGCTAGTCCTCCATAGCTCACTGCAAGACTGTGCACGCCATGGTTGATAGTTGGGGTAGGTATATTGCGCATCTGTTCCCTTACTTCCTCTTGCAGCCTGGTTATGTTCTCAATGCTCTCTAGGCTTGGCGATGCTCGAGTTAAATTGATAACTTTCTGTTGTAAATGTGGAAATGAAATGCCGGTGCTTGTGTAGGATTGATGCAGAGTCGAGGTGATGGTTTGGTGGCCATATATGGTTATTACCTCGTTTTTCATTGTACATCCTGCTGCTAAGGTAAGCAATCCAGTTCCTTGCAGAACTTGATAATTGCTTTCGCCATTACATACAGTACTTAATTTGAGCGGATTTTTAGTTGCGAATATCCATTGGTTCTTTTTATGGAGCTGGTACCATACATTATCATTGGCTATTAGCTCTGGATTACAGCTTGAATCTGATTCATTATTGAATAAATGTATTTCACAGCGACACATTGGTGAATTTTTGGAATGTGTAGCTTGGATATTCGGGCATAAGAAAATATCATGCTCAAGTATGTTGCAATCATGAAGCTTGGTATCATCAATCGGGAAATATTCGTCTCGGTGAGCGTTAAGAGCCATCATTTTGGTTGTTGGCATGATGGCAACCAACGAACCATTTACTAGCTGTGGAACTGGAGTAATATAGAACAAGTCGAATTCCTCTGTATGTGCTACTGGGATGACCAAGGTGCAAATAATGTGCTGATTTGAGACGGCTGCATGGGCTGTCACTATCCCGTATAGATGAAGTATATCCGTGACTGGTAGTGCTAAATCCGATGGAAGATTTGCCTTGATGTTGTCAACTTCTGTAGCGAATTGTTGTGGCGTCAGTACAGAGGGACTTATTCTACCATGATATGTATCGGTTAGTAGATTCATTATGGCCTTTAGCATTGTTTGCACATTGTCTGCAATAACAATTAACTGAATGCTAAGCGACAGAATGAGTTGTGATTGATGGGTATCATTGACTGTGAAGTTCTCTAGCCTTTTCAGTCTAAAATTGAATTTTTCAAGGATAGCTTGAGTATGAGCTTCAGTTTGCTTCATAATATTAAGTGTAGAGTCAAGAAATGATGTTTGATTTCGTAAGAGCTGCGACAAGTGGTCTTCGTTGGTTTTTATACTGTTGATAGTGCTGGTCATTTTTTCGGCATACTGTGAATCAAGAACTCCAAATAATGAGTTTGCTACATTTCCAACGAAATCAATTGCTCCTCGCTTCTTTCTTCTTATGAGGTTTTCGAAACTGGCCACTACTTTGCCTTTAATGTTGTTAAAGTGTGTCGCAAGGCCGATACATTGATGCTTGAGGTCTGAATTGTTGCAAGAGTTCATTAAAGTATTGGTTCCGTTTGTTAGAAGTTGTAATTCATTGAGGAATGGTGCAAGTTCAAAATATACTAGGAGTTTCCAGTCTGAGATAATTGGTTTAACTTGACCAATCTGTTCAAAGTGCAGCCCAGGAGTGCTACTGATTTTTGTGTAAAGACTTTGTTGGCATGTCGCTAGTGGAAAGAATAGAGCGAGAATAAATAGCAGGCTTGTTGTAGCTAAGTTGAACCGTTTTGGGGATGGTGTGGCAGTTTTGTCAGTGGAGGATTGGTTTCTTTTGAGTCCAGAGCTAGTGTTTTTACTTGGGTTGGTGGATTGATGGTTTCCTTTGAGAAGAGGACTGTTTTCTGCACGTTCACTGCCAGTAGTGGTTGGGGGTATGTCCAGAGGAAGTGGAGCAAGTAAATGAATTGCCCGTTTAATGATACCAGTAGATGTTTTAACCGTTGCCGTTCTGACGATTCCATCGGGCCCAGGGAATGTTTCGATCACTTTCCCGAGTCGCCACGTCATGACAGGAGTGCTATCTTTGATTATAACTATAGTACCCACTTGTAAGCCTTGAGACCTGGATTGCCATTTGTTGCGCTGCTGGAGTTCAGTGAGGTACTCGTGGGACCATCGTTTCCAGAATTGATGCTTGATTTTTGATACCAGCTCCCAACGGTTGGCGAGTGATGCCGATGTCGATTGTGCAGTTGCATCGACTTGTGCCGTGAGAGGTTCTCCAATCAAGAAATGGCCAGGAGTTAGAGCAGCTGCATCATTAGGGTCATTTGATAGTGCTGTAAGAGGTCTGGAATTAAGAATAGCCTCGACCTCTATGACCACAGTCTCCATTTCTTCATACGTTAAGGACGCAGTTGCCAGCTCTTTGACTAATAGTTTTTTGGCTGACTTAACTGCTGCCTCCCATAATCCTCCGAAATGCGGTGCTCGTGGAGGGATGAAATGGAAAGTAATGTTTTTACTCGCACATTCCCGTTGGATTGTTTCTTGAGCTGTTGTAGTAAAGAGGGCTGTTGATAATTCCGCTAGCTGGTTTCGAGCTCCGACAAAATTGGTTGCGTTGTCGCAGTACAGATTCTGACAGTGCCCCCTGCGACTGATGAATCGTTTTAGTGCTCCGATAAACGCCTCTGTTGTAAGGTTTGTGACGAGTTCTAGATGTACTGCTTTCGTGGTGAAACAGCAAAATACTGCAATATATGCTTTTTGTGGTCGTTTCCCTCGGGTTTTGAAGTGAACCCATATAGGACCACAATAGTCAACTCCGGAATTTATGAATGGTCTTGCTGGGGTTACCCTTGTTGCCGGTAGATTTCCCATAATCTGCTGAAGCAGTTTTGGCCTTGATCTTGCACAGGAAACACATTTATGAATGGTTTCTCGTGCTAAGTGTTTGCCTTTGATGGTCCAAAACCGTTGCCGGACGGCTGCAAGGAGGGCTTGGGCTCCGCAATGTTTATTTTCCTTGTGTATTGACTCATAAATTAGTCTGCTGACTATGTCATTATACGGTAGGAGCATTGGATGTTTTGTATCGAATGGCAAAGTTGACTCTTCGAGCCTGCCTCCAACTCTTAAGATGCAATTTTCATCGAAAAATGGTGACAGACTTTTGATCGGACTTGATCCTTTAAGTCCCTTCTGTCTTTGTAACTGCTTGATGTCTTCAGGAAATGCAAACCTTTGAGTCGCTCTAACGATGATAAGAAGTGAATCATGGAGCTCAAGGGGAGTCAGAGCTCGTCGAGTTTGTCGGTCTGCTTTGGGAGTTCTGGCGTTTTTTATGAATCTGAAAACATATCCTATAATTCGCTGAAGGGTTTTAAACGAATTTCGGTGATTTATACTGTGTAGCGGATTCTCATCTTGGAAAGATGCAAGTAAGTTGTGAGGATTCTGTTTTCGTTCGATAATTGTTGCTTCGGAGCTCAAAGTAAATGTAGCTGGCCAATGGTTTTCATTTCCATGGAGAAAGAAGGGCCCATAGAGCCAATGTGGCGTTTGCTGTAGCTGTGGTGGGTCCAATCCTCGGGATATAATGTCTGCTGGATTGTCTTGTGAGCTTACATGTCGCCATTGTTCGGGGAGAGTAGATTCATGAATAGCAGCGATTCTATTTGCTACAAAGGTGTGAAATGAAGAAGATCTTGAATTTATCCATGTCAGCACAATCTTTGAATCAGACCAGAAAAATGTTGGTGTAGAGGCCATATCCAAACTGCTTTTGACTTTTGCAGCTAGATTAGCTCCCAACTGAGCAGCACACAACTCCAGCCTAGGTAACGTTTGTTTTTTAAGTGGTGCTATGCGAGTTTTCGCACAAAGTAAGTATACACTGAGAATTTTATTTGAAAGAGAAGTTCGGACGTATATTGCTGCTCCATATGCCTTCTCTGAAGCATCGGTAAAGACATGTAGCTGGGTACTGGAAGGAGTCTCTCCTTTGTAGATATGGCGATGGACTTGAAAGTTTTCAAGCTCACTTAGACTATTTCGGAACCGCCGCCAGCGAGTGTCAAATTCTAAAGGAACAGCTTCGTCCCATGATAGATTCAGCATCCATAGTTCTTGGATGAACATTTTTGCCTTGACTACTACTGGGGATAGGAGCCCGAGTGGGTCAAATATCCGAGCCAGATCTGAAGTTACACTGCGTTTAGTTACAGCCTTTATTGGTTGAAGGCTTACTTTAATCTTTAGCAAATCATTTTTAGGTAACCATGCTAACCCTAATGTTTTTGTATAGTCGCTATCGTCGGTTGAGAGATCTAAATTAAATTCTTGATCATGACCTGGGATATTGTGAAGGAGCTGAGGATGATTAGCGCACCACTTTCTTAAGTTAAAGCCGTACATTGCCATGACGTGTTGCAGTTGGCGTTGAGTTTCTAGTGCTGTAGTCAGACTGTCGGCTCCCCCCAATCCATCATCAACATAAAAGTTTTTATCCAAAAACGTAGCAGCTAATTCGAATTGACTCTTGACAGTTTTGCTTATTTCTTTTAAGCATTTAATGGCAAGGTACGGGGCTGGCCTGGTTCCATAGGTAACTGTATTTAGCTTGAAATAACTTATAGGCTCAGTGATATTTTGTCGCCATAGGATTATCTGAAATCGCCTGTCGTCGGTATGGATTATGATTTGGCGATACATTTTCTCTATATCTGTTGTAAAAACGAAACGTGGCAGCCTAAATCGAAGCAAAATAGTAAACAGTTCATTCTGTAGAGGTGGTCCAGTATGCAATATATCGTTTAGTGATGTTCCTGACGATGTTTTTGATGAGGCATCAAAAACAACCCGAAGTTTGGTGGTGCTGCTTTCAGGACGTAACACTGAGTGATGAGGAATAAAGTACTTAGATCCTTCGAGATCAGCTAAATTAGTTTTCGTCATGTGTCCCAACGCTTCATAATCCTTCATAAATTGGGTATATTGTTCCTTTAATGAAGGGTCTCTTGCTAGACGACGCTCTAATGAGAGGAAACGGTTAAAAGCGATACTGTGTGAGTCTCCCAAAATAGATGTATCATCACAAAATGGAAGCCGAACCACGAACCTTCCGTTTTCATTGCGTCGAGTATGCTGACTAAAGTGTGATTCACATTGTGCATCAAAGGGGGATAGTTGCTGCTGTGGATTTTCGATTTCCTCAAGTTTCCAAAAACGTTCAATTGCCATCGTCATTGTATCGTCTTCAGTACATATACCGCATGTTGCCGCTGATAGTTGCTCGCTAGATACCTTTCCTGCTACTATCCAGCCGAAGGTTGTATTTTGCAATACTGGAAGATCATCAGCCAATTTGATTTGGCCGATGGTGAGTAATTGGTGATAATATTCCGCTCCCAATAGTAGATCAATTTTGTCCGGTCGATTAAAGGTTGGGTCTGCCAGGGTGACATTGTTTGGAATGGACCATTTTTCGATGTAAAGTGGTTGCGCTGGTTGGGGAGCAATGATTTGTGGAAGTACAAAGGCCTCCAATCGCGTCGAAAAATTATTCACTCGAGATTGAAGTTCTATGTTGACTCGATGTTGAACCTTGGTCCTATTTTTTCCAATACCATTGATAGAAACGGATGATGGTCTTATTGGGAGCCTAAGTCGTGTTACTAATCTTTCGGTTATAAGGTTAACTTGTGATCCTGAATCGAGAATAGCCTTGCATTCGATTGTTAAATCATTTGTTTTGACCTTGACCAGTGCTGTTCCCAAGAGGACATACGGTCTCTTGTTTGCATAGTTTA
This sequence comes from Lypha dubia, assembly GCA_947311025.1. Taxonomy (NCBI): domain Eukaryota; kingdom Metazoa; phylum Arthropoda; class Insecta; order Diptera; family Tachinidae; genus Lypha; species Lypha dubia. The sequence continues at coordinate 27,624,819 of OX371262.1, read as the reverse complement.
CTGCCATACCATTGACTTCTACCTTTGGCGTGGCGACCAAAGATGCCGCGTGTTCGGTTGATTGGCAATTCAGCGTTGATGGTTGTATCGGGGGTTTGTATTCTCCTCTTGTTGCAGGAGTTTCCTTACTAGGAGATTTATTTACGTTAGAGGATAACATGTTTGATTGAGTGGTTGATTCCAAATGAACTAGAGTGTGGTGCCTTTTTCCACATTTCTGGCAGCGGCCTAACATCGTACATTGTTTAGTTGAATGATTATGGTTGAAACAGTTCACACAAAGCTTGTGTTTTTGTGCAATGCTGAGTCGATTTGCCGGTGTTAATAGTAGAAATTCCTTGCACCGATATATGGGATGATAGTCTCGCTTGCAAATTATGCATCGTCGAATCTCCGGTTGAGGTTGTGATACCAGAGTGCATGTTTTGTGATTTGAGAAAGAGGTTTTCTCTTTTTGTCCTATTGCTTCTAGAGTTTGGAAATATTTTTCGAGGAAAGCAAGAAATCTGCTGATTGGTTGTAACTCCTTTGGGTTAGATATGGATTGCTCATATTGAGTGTAAACTGTTTTGTCGACCTTTTTAACGAGAAGGTGAAATAAAAGCGGATCCCATGACGTAGTTTGGAGCCCCATGTTGGAGAGGGCTGCTAAACACTCCCTTGTGGTGTCGTGCAATCGCTTGACAGCACTCAGCGTACACGCACCTGATGGTTGGTCGAGCAGTCTCTGGATTGCTGTTGACACCATCAACCTCTTGTTGTTGTAGCGATCCTGCAGCAATTGCCAAGCAGCTTGGTAATTCTCCTCAGTAATGGCAAGATGACGTATGAGATTTGCTGCTTCTCCAGCGACATGATTCTTTAGGTACCACATTTTATGAGCATCGGACATTCGTTGCTCATGAACAACCCTTCTGAATAGGTCGGAGAACGATATCCACTTCATGTAATCACCATCAAATTTGGTAATTGTGATAGTGGGTAATGGAAGAGTAGAGTTTCTTGCTGAAGTATCTGGGGTTGGAAAATGGTGGCTTCTATTAGCAGCGCTGAGCTGAATGATTGCAGACTGAGCAGCTTGTTCAAGGTGAATGTATCTGCTTGAATCATAGCCGGCAATGTCTGGGTTGGGATATTTGTCCAATACTTCATCATTGAGCTGCTCTATTTGTTGCCAAAGCTGGGTAATCGTGGCCTGCTTAACTTCATAGTACGACCTATCTTGTCCTGGTTGCTGATGAAGGCCTTCTAATTGCCTGGTAAGCGCTGCCATCTTCCCAAGAGACCGGCTGATAAGTCCATCGTGACCACCAGCTGCACCTGCTTGTGGCTGCTTTGTAGGTTTTGAAGCAGGCAATACTTTACTTGCAGATTCTTGGTCGAGCTTACCGAGCTCTCGCTCCATTATTGCGATGTGCTTTGACGTCATGCTCTCGATTCGGGCATAGAAGTCTGACGTGAAGTACTCATCAGACGTGTCTATATCCTTTAACTCTCGCAACTCATTATCAGTACGTTCGAACTCAGTCCATGCTGTCGTCAGACGGGACAATCGCTCTTGGTAATAGCTTAGAGTTTTACGACTGGCAGAATCCTTGTTGAAGTTTCGAATAATCGAGGCAATCTGCTCCCCGATTTCCTTCAGCTGTTGAAGGAGGTTCGCAGCGGTTTTTTCCATAATAGTTGTGTTTAAGGATTGTAGTTGATGGCTTGGAATTTCTTTACGCGGTGGGTGCTTTCTGACTTCGAATCTGAAGATTGCAGTGTCCTGTCTCGGTCGCCAAAAATGTTAATGCATAGGCTCGTTTGCCTTGCTTAACGGAATAAATAAGTGAATAACAAAAAAGGACTAATAGGTTGGTAGTTCACCAAACTATTATATAGTAACTTTGTAGAAATGAAAGTTATCCGAGTGGTACACCAGAATAACTTGTAGTCAATTAATGCAAAACGCAGGTTGATTGATTGATCAGTTATGATGATTTTTATTAAAATTCAAAATTATTTATACTAAAACTAAAGAAAAACATAAACAAAAAATATAATAAAATTAAATTGCAAATTATCAAATAAATAAATAAATAAAGTGCAATGTAGACAAAATAAAACAAACAAAAAATAAAAGAAAGAAATATTTGCTGGTAGCCGGAAATCGTTCATTCATATGCTGCCGTTGTAATAAATTTTTTCTCACACGTTCAGCTCTAGCAGAATAAAAGACAAATATCCAATTTCATTCTGTCTGGAACTAAACGGTAACAAAACAAAAAAAATGTAAAAGAAACTAAATTTAAAATCAAAAAATTCTGCTGACTTATTGAATCTCACGCTTTGAATAAAACGTAGACAATAAGTTCGCGCGTGTTAAGTAAAACAAGAAATATAAATATTTGAGGATTAATTCGAATGATGATTCTTTTTTAATTTGTTAACAAACAAAAAAATCATAAAGAATTAACAGTTAATAATAAAAGGAAAAAGGGTAACAACAAAGAAAAAAAGCCTGGATAAAGTAAATATTTCATTTGCTTATTCAAAGTTTAATGTGCAGTTAAGGTGTTCACCAGAGAGCAAACCGGATTATTGACTTTCAGAAGTTTTTGAAGGAAGAAATATACCAAATTGTTTCTGCTTGAAGTTTTGGATAAACGAGTATTTGAGTGATTGTATTTAATTGTTTTAAAGTTATGCATGTGCAGTTAATTTGTTCATAGAAAAAAAAAGAGAAAAAAAGGAATAAGAGTAAGCTAAATATTGATTTTTGTGGTTTTTTCTAAAGTTTAAGGTGCACAAGAATTTTAATTTTGTATATTATTTATTCTTAATTTTATAGTAATGTAGTGAATCCTCAGTTTTTATCTGAGATACATGTTGCTGGTCTGTTTTATCCATCAACATTTATTTAAATCGTTACATCGAACCTGTTCGAGAGGCCTTTCGACGAGGGATCATCGATTTACGCTCATTTAAATTAGTAAGTGATCTATTCTCTTAAATATAATAAATTTTTTCTATATCAGATATCATATACATACTTATATATTATATACAAAATTTCAATTTTTTTTTTCAATGCTTCCTCTTTGTCATCTTATATTTGTTTTGATTATTTTGATTTAACAGATTAACTCATATGGTATATAATATTGGTTGGTTTTTTTTATATCTATCACAGCTCAATTTTTTTAAAGAGGAAGGATTGAAGATACTTAATAATTAAAAGAAAATTAAAGCGTACCTAAAAGTTTAGAATTTAAATAAAATACATTTCATACTAATATATTATTTAGTTAAATTATATCCCACACATAATTACAGTTAGTTCAAAAAGTTATTTTCCAGTGTTTTAATTCCTTTTTGTTATATACTTTTAAATTCATTTTCTTCTTAATAATAATGTTTATTTGCTAGATAACTAAAATAATTTCTGTTTGATTTCTTGCTGAAAAGATAGATGGTGTAAAACATGATCAACAATTTGTTTTATATGTTGATTTTGAATATATGTAACAGTTCGCTGCCTTGTTTACATCGGAATGCAGAGTTCACTTTATAAGCACGTTTTTTTTAAATTTATAATACATTTGTGATGGCCATTAGTGCATAGAAACTTAGAACCCCCCCTATCGACGAGCAATAAGGCTGGCTAATGACGTGCTTGAGTTTCAATTTTATGCACTCAATGATTATACTTCCATCTGCCATATACAACAACCGTTAAATGTTACATTATAAATTTTTGGCGCCCAACGTGGGGCCCGAATGGATCAATTTCAAATTTAATTAACATCTTACATGAAGCAGTTATATATAGCTGCTTCTTGTAGCTACACTATTCGGATCCCTTTTTAATATATATGTACATATGTATATATATATTATATTATATTTTTTTTTTTCGGTTTATACCTGTAGGTAGATTCTGTATATGGGAACTTATTTTAATCGCAATTCGCGTTTTAATAACCTAATTATGGAAACGACCTCAATTCCCCAGCAAATCAATCATTTTATTTGATCGCCTTTTTGATTGTTTGGAATACATAATTGGACCATTGAGCTGATTTTGGCCACAATTGTTAATAGACCAAATAAATTACAAAAAAATCTTTGGAATTTTATTAAATTATAACCAAAGCAAGTTTTTGATAGATTGTTTTGCATAAATAATTTTTCTTCAGTAATAGGAATCTCTGATTAATTAATGCCATCGGTTTTTGAAAGCGTGAAATCAAACAGAAAATTAACAAAAATTTGTTTGACCTTTTCATACACATAACATTTGTATCTTTTGTTTTATCGCATAGGTTTTTTTTATATATATATATTAATGTTCTATTATAAGTTTAATTTTTGTTTTATTGTTGATTTTTTTTTTATTTAAAAATTATATTTAGTATAACTGAGATAGAAAAGCTGTCAATTAGTTAATCTTTGGTCGTCATATCGTAGGTTCTGGTCTTGGTCTCAATTGGGAAAAAAAAAACCCAAATATTTCCTCTTATTTTGATTTATTTTATTTAATTTTAAGTTTTCAAGTTTTTATTAGGACAGCTTGTGTTTAATAATAAGAATTTATATAGGTAATTACTTTGCTACAATTTTCAAGTTAATTTAGCGGAAAAAAAAAATTTTAATAATGCCAAACACCGACGGTAACGTCGAAACTGGCGAGGCTAGCGCCACTGCAGATCGCAACATTAATTGCAATGCTTGCAACAATGTAATCACTTCCAAGACCCAATTGCAGGTTACAGGTTGTGGCCACAATTTTCATAAGACCTGTCTGACTAAAACCATCAAACTAAGGCCTTTTTGTCCTGTCTGCAATGTAAAAATAGGACATGAGGCAACTCAAGTAGCACCTTCAGTTAGCACTAGGTCTCAGATCAAGAATACGCCACAAATCGCTGATCAAACAAGTACGTCTCTAAGCGTTTCCGCTACCAATTTAGCAGAGAATAACTCTAGTGTCCCACAGACGTTGTCATTAGAATCGATTCAAGAAATGGTAATTTCCTTAATTTCCTCTCAGCAATCTCAAATATATTCGGCATTGTCTACTCAACTCTCAAAGCTGGTCGAAACGCAGATTTCTAATATCACGGCAAGGGCCAGTATCCAAGTACCTACTGTTCCATTGGAAACTATGCGTGAAGCTAATATTAGTGTTCATAATATTCAAAATCTGCCAGCGGTCGAGCAACGCGGTTTCCATGAATACATAGGTATTGAAACTCCTCTAAATGCAGTGGCAAATGGAACCGCTCATAGAACACATCATTCCAATATAGGACCTAGATTAGGACCCTCGTCTACCCCATCACCAAATTCTTCTGATCTTAACGTACGTCCAGATAAAGTTCTCCAAATAATTTCAAATTGGAAAATAAAATTTAGCGGTACTGCGAACAGTATTTCTGTAGAAAACTTTATTTACCGTATAGAAGCACTGACATTACAAACACTGCATGGCAATTATGATCTCTTATGTAAAAACTTGAGCGCCTTATTTGAAGGGAAAGCCAGTGATTGGTTTTGGCGCTTTCACAAAGCAGTAGCAAGCATCACTTGGCCGGAGCTATGTCGCGCCTTGAGACAACAGTATAAGGACTCAAGAACTGATGTTGATATTCGGGAATTAATTAGAGATCGTAAACAAAAGCCCAATGAAACATTTGACTCCTTCTATGATTCAATTTCTGAGCTCACAGATCGGTTAAATGAATCTTTGCAGGATAGTACTTTAGTTGAGATCCTTAGACGTAATCTCCTTCCGGAAATACAGCATGAAATATTAAATATGCCGATTTACTCTGTACACCATCTGCGAGATATTTGCAGACGACGAGAATTATTTATGCAGGATATTCGACGCAAACATAATTTGCAAATATTTAAGCCTATCCCGACTCAAAAAAGAGTATCAGAACTAGAGATCAGCGAGCATGAGGATGAGGATGTTGATAGTATTGTGTGTAATGAAATTGCTGCTTTAAGTCTCATCTGTTGGAATTGTCGTAAAACAGGACATCGATATCACGATTGTTTATCAGACCGAACAATATTTTGTTACGGATGCGGAAGTCCTGACACATATAAACCCAGCTGTCCGAAATGCACATCAAAAAACTCGAGTGGCCGTGCACAAAAAAGTGCACAAAGGCCAGCGAAATCCCCACTAGGGGAAATAAAGAAAGTATAATTGTAAATAAAAAGTTTCAAAATCAGATAACCGAAAGTGATGGAGACATATTTAAGAGAAATAATCCTCTAGTTGGAAACAATCCTATATTAACGGACAAGCTATACGAGGTTCATTCTGGTGATTGTGAAACAGTACTTAAACCTTTTCTTACTCGCTCACATGAACATAAATCTGATTTAGTAACAAATAGTATTAAGGAAAGGGTGGGCAGCCGTTCAACAAGACGTATGAGATCGTTTTGGTTTGATGTGAAAAATTTACGTAAGCAGTTTATTTGCTCTTTTAATAATAATTTAAGCGATGTCCGACCCTATGCTGAAGTAATAATTTTTGGTAAAACATTATTGGGACTTTTAGACACCGGTGCCTCTTTAAGCTGTTTAGGATCAAATGCAGCAGAAGAATTTTTGTCCTCTGGCAACTGCTATCGTAAATTAAAATCAATTGTCAAAACGGCAAATGAGAATAGTATTAAGGTAGTAGGTTTCGTTGATACTACTATCAAATTTAGAGATGTAGAAAAACCCTTAAGAGTTTACATAGTTCCTGGGTTAAGTAAAGATCTTTATTTAGGTATAGATTTTTGGAATTCGTTCGGATTGCTGCCAACTGGTTTGACTTCGAGTGGTTGGCCTACATATTCTGCTGAAGTCCAGGAGATAGTAGGACAAATACCACTTTCAGCAATGCAAAGGCTAAAATTGAAACAAATTATTGAAACTTTTCCATCCTATGCGACATCAGGCTTAGGCCGTACTAGCCTCCTAAGCCATACTATTGACACTGGAGATGCTAGGCCAATTAAACAGCGTCACTTTTCGGTATCACCAGCCATTGAAAAAATGATTTACGATGAACTGGATAGAATGATTGCATTAGGGGTTATTGAAGAATCTAATAGTCCATGGTCGTCACCAGTAGTGCTCCACAGAAAACCAGGGAAAAATAGGCTTTGTCTAGACAGTAGGAAATTAAATTCGGTCACGGTTGGAGATGCTTATCCACTACCTCATATTGATGGAATATTGAGCAGGCTCCCTAAAGCCGAGTTTATAACAGCAATAGACCTAAAAGACGCATTTTGGCAAATTCCGCTAGATAAAAACTCCAGAGAGAAAACTGCTTTTACAGTACCTGGGCGGCCTCTTTATCATTACACTGTTATGCCATTCGGGCTATGCAATGCCCCTCAAACAATGTCGCGTTTAATGGATAAGATAATACCTCCACAGCTCAGAACGGAAGTTTTTATATATCTAGATGACCTTCTAGTTATTTCAGATTCATTTGAGAGGCATGTTCACGTTTTAGGTATCGTTGCAAAGAAAGTTAGAGAATCTGGTTTAACCATTAATGTTGAAAAAAGTAGTTTTTGTGTCCCGGAAGTAAAATATTTGGGTCACATAGTTGGTAACGGGGTTATTCGAACTGATCCCGAAAAGGTTTCTGCAATAGTTGATTTTCCTGTCCCAGGATCGATTAAACAAGTTAGAAGATTTTTAGGTATGACAGGGTGGTATAGGAAGTTTATCAGAGCTTATGCTGCAGTTACCACTCCTCTTACAGACTTACTAAAAAATAAAAGAAAGTTTGTATGGACAAATGATGCCCAAATAGCCTTTGATCGTTTAAAATGTCATTTAAGTGAAGCTCCAGTTTTAAACAGCCCAGATTTTTCTCAACCTTTTTATATACATTGTGATGCAAGCAAAACAGGCGTAGGAGGAGTATTAGTACAAAAAAATTCAGAGGGTGATGAGCTCCCAGTAGCATTCATGTCAAAGAAGCTAAACCAAGCTCAAAGAAATTATACTGTTACCGAACAGGAATGCCTGGCTGCACTACTAAGCATTAAGAAATTTCGCCCTTATATTGAAGGTCGTTAATTTACTGTGATAACAGATCACGCTTCCTTGAAATGGTTAATGTCTCAAACTGATTTAAGCACAAGGTTGTCTCGATGGGCTCTGAAACTTCAGGGGTATAAATTTAACATATGTCATAGGAGAGGTAATATGAACATTGTCCCGGATACACTTTCTAGGGCAAACTCTGATGATTTGTGTGCCTTATGGTTGGATAATGTGTCTGAAGATGAAAGTGGATTGTTTGTGGATATGAAATCTAAACATTTTTCTTCTGATGAATACGTTGAGCTTGTACGGAAAATAGGCAAAAACATTAAAAACATGCCTGACTTGAAGATTGTAGAAGGTATCTTATACAGACGAACTGAGCACTCTACGGGTGAGAAGTTGCACGACAATTTAGCATGGAAGTTGTGGGTTCCCCGCGAAATGGTTCCTGACATACTCCGGCGCGCACACGATAGCCCATTGTCAGCTCACAACGGTATAAATAAAACGCTGGAAAGAATACGTAGATACTATTTTTGGCCCGATCTGGTAACGAATGTTAAAAATTATATAAACAAATGCGAGGTATGTAAAGTAACAAAACACCCGAATAGAATTTTAAGGCCTCCTATGGGTAAAATTATGAAGAGCCAGCGGTTTTTTCAAAAGATTTATATTGATTTTCTTGGACCATATCCAAGATCTAAAAGTGGTTATGTTGGTATCTTTGTAGTTTTAGATAATTTTTCCAAATTCACTTTTCTAAAGCCAATAAAAAAATTTACAGCTGATCCTATAATTCAATATTTAGAGCGGGAGCTTTTCCACACTTTTGGGGTACCAGAAATGGTAATATCAGATAATGGCTCTCAGTTCCGGTCGAAACAGTTTAACCAGTTGTTAAATCGTTATAACATCAATCATGTTTATACTGCTGTACATGCTCCACAATCGAACGCTTCTGAGAGGGTTAACAGATCAATTCTCGCAGCGATTAAGTCGTATGTGTCACCGAACCAAAAGAATTGGGATGAGCAATTAAGTAGTATAAATTGTGCGCTACGATCTGCGGTTCATTCAGCAGTGGGAACTTCTCCATATTTTCTTGTTTTTGGACAGCATATGATTACTAATGGTTCAACTTACTCTCTGATACGTCAACTTGAGATGTTAGAAGATCGCTCAGTCCAGTTTAACAAGGAAGACTCGCTCCATATAATGACTAAAAAGCGGAGGAATGTATGAAAAAGCAATTTGATAGAAATGAAAAAAGGTATAATTTACGATCTGCCGATACTTCATTTAAGAAAGATCAAGAAGTTTTTAGACGAAACTTTAAGCAAAGTAATCAAGAGCAAGGATATAACGCTAAATTGGCACCAACATTTGTTAAAGCTCGTGTTCGGCGAAAATTAGGCAACAGTAATTATGAATTGGAAGATATGAAGGGAAATTTAGTAGGAAAATATCACGCGAAGGATATCAAAATGTGATGCGATTCTCCCGCAAGCGTATCAGCTTTGGTTTTCTATTAAATCCCCAAAGTCTGATTTTTGGAGGGGGAAAATTGTAGAAGTGCTTGCGGGATTAGAAAATTTATGGTGCCATCTAGGAGTCATTTTATGACTCAGATGTTTTTTTTTTAGAACTGACACGATGCTGATATTGATTAACAGTTCGTAAGATTTTTGTTGCTGTTGAGTGGAATTCTGGTATTACTTCTTCATTTTTTTTCGGATAGTTCAATTGGGCCTTGAAATGCACAGATTTTTTTTCAACTCGGGGTATTTCGTTTTAACTGTCTCTGAGTAAAGTTTGTCTGGTTCAAGCTGTTAAAAAAGGAAGAAAAATATATTTCTTACATTATCTTTAAACAAAGAAGAGAAGCAAAATCTATTTAAAATAATAAATATTTATTGGATAATTGCTTCGGAATTTTTAGTGACGTTTACCCGTTGAAGAAGTCGGAATTCTCTGTTGGGCATTTTACTTTTGGTATTTTCCCTTTGGTGCCATATCGTTTGGTAAACTATAGTAAATATGATTTATCTATAAATCATCTGATTAAATCTTTTTTATATAGATTTGGCACCAAGTGCCCAATTATTTTAATGTTAATAATAAAAGGAAAAAGGGTAACAACAAAGAAAAAAAGCCTGGATAAAGTAAATATTTCATTTGCTTATTCAAAGTTTAATGTGCAGTTAAGGTGTTCACCAGAGAGCAAACCGGATTATTGACTTTCAGAAGTTTTTGAAGGAAGAAATATACCAAATTGTTTCTGCTTGAAGTTTTGGATAAACGAGTATTTGAGTGATTGTATTTAATTGTTTTAAAGTTATGCATGTGCAGTTAATTTGTTCATAGAAAAAAAAAAGAGAAAAAAAGGAATAAGAGTAAGCTAAATATTGATTTTTGTGGTTTTTTCTAAAGTTTAAGGTGCACAAGAATTTTAATTTTGTATATTATTTATTCTTAATTTTATAGTAATGTAGTGAATCCTCAGTTTTTATCTGAGATACATGTTGCTGGTCTGTTTTATCCATCAACATTTATTTAAATCGTTACATCGAACCTGTTCGAGAGGCCTTTCGACGAGGGATCATCGATTTACGCTCATTTAAATTAGTAAGTGATCTATTCTCTTAAATATAATAAATTTTTTCTATATCAGATATCATATACATACTTATATATTATATACAAAATTTCAATTTTTTTTTTCAATGCTTCCTCTTTGTCATCTTATATTTGTTTTGATTATTTTGATTTAACAGATTAACTCATATGGTATATAATATTGGTTGGTTTTTTTTATATCTATCACAGCTCAATTTTTTTAAAGAGGAAGGATTGAAGATACTTAATAATTAAAAGAAAATTAAAGCGTACCTAAAAGTTTAGAATTTAAGTAAAATACATTTCATACTAATATATTATTTAGTTAAATTATATCCCACACATAATTACAGTTAGTTCAAAAAGTTATTTTCCAGTGTTTTAATTCCTTTTTGTTATGTACTTTTAAATTCATTTTCTTCTTAATAATAATGTTTATTTGCTAGATAACTAAAATAATTTCTGTTTGATTTCTTGCTGAAAAGATAGATGGTGTAAAACATGATCAACAATTTGTTTTATATGTTGATTTTGAATATATGTAACAGTTCGCTGCCTTGTTTACATCGGAATGCAGAGTTCACTTTATAAGCACGGGGGGGGGGGGGGTCCCGGATTGTCTTGGTAGACTTTCCAGAAAACCCCCACCAGTTTCTTGTGTACCATGTCCCACTTGTCGTGTGACATGGCCCCGTCACCTACACCCCTGTCTATGATGGCCCTTACGAGATGCCCTTTGGCCACCTCACTGTAGGAGCCATTGCCGACAGGGGTATATTTAGGACGTTTGGTCCTCGGGGGGTTAGCTGCAGCTGCGTTTTCCTCCTCTGAACGTTGCCGTTTAGGCCCTGCAGGGGGAGGGTTGCTACGCAGTGCAGCCATGTGAGCTTTCGCCCATGTGAGAGAAGCTGTCTGCTCATTTGTGAGCTGATCAGCCGGTAGAGATCCTAAGATCGAAATAAAACGTAAGGCGGAGCGCCTTGTTGTTGCAGCCCTTCTGGAATGTGCAATGTGCCCGGCTGTTGTTGTTTTGCCGGAGTTGGCAGAGGGTGGCAGGGTATTGGGGCCGGACGTTATCCTACCGTTCCTTTCCCCTGCAGTGCGCACATTGAGGGCGCCAGGTTTGTCTGGCTTAGCCTTGACCGACCTGGCCCCTGAAAAGGGAGTTTTAGCCGCCTTGGCGGCAAGGACTTGGGCGGCTTTGGAGGTACTGGGCCTGAAGTCCACAGGTACCTCACCGCGAGATTTTTGACAGCTGGCTTTTAGCTCAGCTGTTTTTTGGTGAAGTGCCAGGTTGGGTGTGCCACCCTGGCTCTTCGCCGCACCAGTTGTCCGTGTGCTGGCAGGGTCTGGTGTTGCCACCCTGTTCGCCGTCGACAGTGTCCCGTCTCTGGTCCTGTCCTTTGCCGTCTTGGTTGGGGAGGATTTGGCCGACCTAGCGGCAATGGCTTTAGCGGCTTTGGAGGTGCAGGGCTTTGAGTCCGCATGTACCTCACCGCGTGTTTTTTGGCAGTCGCCTTTTGGCTGTGCTGCCTCTGTTTGAAACGCCAGGTTGGGTGTGCCACGCTGGCTCCTCGCCTCACCAGTTGTCCGTGAGCTGACAGGGCCTGGTGTAGCCACCCTGCTCGCCGTCGTCAGAGTCCCGTCATTTGCGTTCCCTTGTGCCGAGTCGTTAGTTGTTGTTGTTGTTGGTTTTGTTGTTCTTCATAAGAGTCCCACGAGTGTGGGGGTCAGTAGGTCCACCACGTCATAGCCCCCTGTAACGTCGTAAGGGCGTCATTACTTGCTGAGGTGCCCAGGTATCAGCAAGACTCCGTTATAATACAGTCTCTTGCCTCCGACTGCAAAAATCCGATAGGCACGGGTCGCGTAACACCTCGGTTTAGGGGTTGGATAACCTTTAGTATACCGGCCTTTATATTTTCGTGTCTTTGGCTCGGAGGCACTGTGGGGAAGCTTAGCATTGACCCCATAGTTTCCGAGCAAAAGGCAGACACCACAGCCAGTACTTAAGCCACCACATCGCGACAAGATTGTTATCCAGGTGGGGAACATTATTGTATAACAGTGATGTTACTTTAAATTTATTTTAACTTTTTTAAAAGAATGTGCTTTTTCTGTTTTTTGTGTAAGAGGATATTTGAAGAGCAAAACGTTTTTCATTTCGTGTGTCATTGGTTGGTTGGTTTACGTGGCTGCCTGCTACGCGCAAGCATTCAAGTAGAATCAATGAGATTCCGTTTTGACAGACCACTCCACTCGTGTGTCATTAGTATTTAAAATATTTTGGAGTATATCTCGGGAACAATAACTATTGCTTTATAGTGTGAAATGTAAATAAAATATAGTTGCTTGGACAGTACAATTGATGTAGTGCCGCGCTGCGCCGATGTGGTTTGTTACTCTGCTACGACAGCAAATACTTAAAACAGTGTTGAAAACTATACAGTTCTATGCTGCGTTGCCATTTTGGTGCTTTTCGGGTATTTTTTTAGTGCTTATTTACTTAAACTATACCCGAAATTTTGTTAAATACCCCTTTTTGAAAAGCGGGTATTTATAGTGCTTTTAACAATTTCTCACAGTGCTTTTAAGTGCGTTTTAAATAATAAAAATTTTTGGCATTGAACCATTTTCATACTATTCTTTAAACAAACCAACTGCGTATTATTTGCATCTATATTTTGATTAGTACTCGCAAACTGTTAAGAGTTTGAATTCTAGAATTTCTCAAGCATCTTTTTTCTAAATTCGTGCAGAAAATTTTATGATTTATTTGTTTAGCAATGATTTTACTTTTAATATACATATCCGTTGATTTGTTTGTTGTGCAAATTTAAGCAAGAAAGGGCCTTGTTTATTATAAAGCTGAATAGTAATGAAAAGTAAGTTCTTCATTGATTTTATATGTGTTAAAGTTCATCATCTTTCTGGGGAGTTCTTGGGAGAATGATCAAGTTTTTAAAAGATGGCTTAGTTCAGTAAAAGATGAACTAAAATAATATTGCATTTGTTGTAAATAAATAAATTCACGACAAAGCGATTTACTCCGACAAAGTCGCACAAAGTAAACATGAAAAAGCAATAGAATCCAAATGCAAGTTTTTTATTGCATCCAAGGCTGTCTTTTGTTCCACCAGACCCAAAACAAAATTACTTTAGTGCTTTTGTAGCCGAATTTTTTTTTAGTTTTACCCTTTTCTACCCTATTTCCATTGGCTCACAGTGCTTTTGATGTTGCAAGAGTTGGCATCACTGGTTCTATAACATCTAACAGAAACATAAGTGTTTAAAATTACTTATAAACATATACCCCGTTTATACGCACTTCTTATTTGCAAATAAGAGTGGAAAGCGTTGCCGTATTACTTTTTTATTGTAACTTAAAATGTTTCGAAAACTATTTGCAAATAACAAGCTATTTGCAAATAAGATGTGTGATGCTACCAGATGACTATATATTTACTGCGTGTCATTACAAGAAATATAACAATAATTCTGAATGCTATTTGCGTATAAACAGTGAGTTAAGTTTTTGCAAATAATTTTATTTGCAAAAAAGAAATACGTATAAACGGGGTAATAGACAATTGCAATTTTTATTTTGTGTATAGAACAACAACAACTTAGAAACTTAACTACCTATATGTATTTCTATGGAATTTTTACAGTTTTTCTCATGTTTTTACCATCACAATTGAAGTATTTTTATGTAAAAATACTTGGAAATAACAAGCCTTCAACAATAAAATGACTTACATAAATAAAATATACATACTTAAGTCTTTTAATAAATAACACTATAATTTATTATATTTTTACTGTTTTCATTCTGCGGAATAATAGATTTTTAAACATTCATTTATTTTATATGGTTTACTGCATTGATATCACTTTATTGTTTGTTGTCGCCACTAAAAATATAAATTATTTTAATTGGACAGCTACTGAAAAATCAGCATGGACAAAAACCTGTTGCCTTGTTGCCTTGCTGTCGTCAATATAATCATTCTCATATGCACAGGTGTATTCTAATTTTGAAAGATTCCGTAGCTTGATGTGGCGAATGTGTTGAATGTATTAACACCGTGTTGATACATAGTGTAGTTACTTTTTTAAAACGTTACATGCTAATACTTTGCAACCCTGAAATCTATTAAGAACATTTATTTGCAACTAGATATACCCGGTCCGCTTCGCTACCCCCTCGTTATAAAATAAAATTCCTATTGTGAAAATTTAATGACGATCGGTCCAGTAGATAAGACTATATTACGATTTTTTATTTTCCTAAAAAGGGGCGTGGTTCCACCCACTTTTCTCCTGGCACGTATTCAAAATTATGTCAATACCATATGTACCAAATATCATCGACGTAGGTAAAAAAATGCCCAAATATGGCGATATAAATTTTTGGGTTATATGGGCGGTGCCACGCCTTTTTGTCTAATCAAAACTTCACAACGCCTATTATTCCTTCCAGAGTCACAGTAACATGCTGTGAAAATTTCAGGAAGATCAGTCCGAGGGTTTGGTTTTCCTAAAAAGGGGCGTGGTCCCACCCACTTTTTTCCTGGTACGTATTCCAAATTATGCCAATACCATATGTACCAAATATCATCGACGTAGGTCAAAAAGTGCCCAAATATGGCGATTTAAATTTTTGGGTTATATGGGCGGTGTCACGCCCCTTTGTCCAATCAAAACTTCATATAGCTTTTTATTCCTTCCAGAGTCACAGTAACATGCTGTAAAAATTTCAGGAAGAAAAATAAATATATGTATATGTCATGGATGGTACAATATGAAAATTGGATTTTGCCACACCCCTCCGCCCGCAGTCCGAAAATCAAATATCAGACTTCACAGTTGCACCTGCTTGAATATTCTGAAGATTCCCTGAAAATTTCATCAAAATCGGCTCAGCCGTTTTGGAGTCCATACGTTACATACATACATACTCACATTCATTTTTATACATGTATGAAAGCACCATCTGGTAGTAACTTCCATTAATATGAATATCATATTCGTTGCCGCTGTGTAAAAATACAGGGTCATAATGATTTTTATGACAATCGGTTGAACGGGGAAGAAGTTGATACTCTGCAGCGCCACCTGGTGGCGAGTGCCATAAATGAGCATATTATACAAACCTTCTCCGTGGAAAAATTCATATATATATACCAATTTTCATAATAATCGGTCCAGTAGTTTTTTAATTCATCGATGACATACAGACAAACATTCATTTTTATATATGTGACTTGCTCCACGAAAAGGGACCTCTGCGCCGAAAAGAAGTTATTGAGAAAAACGCGTTTAAATAAAGCGCTTCGTTTTTCCGTGTTTTGCGCATGGTTATGCAACTCTTCCTTCAACCTGATCATCTGGCGATGTATTTCGACTCTCTGGTACTTTGCACGATGTTCACTATGCAGTGTTGCCTCTATGAAAAATATTTCTAATAGTTAAAAACCTGTTTTTGCTAATTTTGTTTTCAAAATTACTAGAGCTGTTTTATTCCTTATCAAATTATCAATGTTTTGGATTTAAGCCGATAGTATTGAATCTATTATTTATTATTATTTAATTTATCTATTATTTAATTAATTTCAGGTTAAAATAAATCTTAATTAACGTAAGAAAATGTGTCTGGAAGACGAATTTAAGTGAGTTGAAGAACAATACTTCAGCGATTGTTTGGAAGAATGTTTACCTATAGTCAGTGATGAGTCGGATGCATTTTCATTGCCAGAAGTTTCAGAAGCGCTGCAATTATCTCTTCAAGATATTGAGGAAGAGCAAACTTTATCGCAGTTTTTAGAAAAACCTTGCTGTACGAATGGATGCAATACTGTGATTCCGGAAGATTTGCAAGAAATAACTTTTTGGAATTACAGAAAGATGAACAAGATTTAGTTATTCTAGTATTTAGTTATATAGATGTATCATTGCATTTTATTTATGCAAACAAGGAAACAGCGCCCGTACTGCTGTAAACATTATTAAAAGATAACAAATACGACTTGCTTTTTTTTTACGAAAATCTTTTTCCATATCGAGTTTCGCATTATTTATAAGTTCTTATATATAGTAATATGTCAGTTTTTACTATAGTAAATATGTATGTATAAATAAGTGCATAAAGAAATATATTGAATTATAACACAAACCGCCCACTTGTTGTCCTGCGTCGTCATTGTGCTGCGTTTTGTATTAATTTTGCATTTAAATATCTTTGGATGCCTCTCTTGCAAATGGGAATAAAATACATTACTAAAATTTGAATGGCTGCATTTACGAACACGCTACAATGTATTACTATAAAGGAACATGCATTTGCTTATTTCTAAGCTTATAGCTATTGTCTTTGCCACAGATTCTTAATGAAAGGAGATTAATGACCTCAAATAAAGTTACGAATTAGCAAATAGTTTGGCTTATGTTTAGATTTCTTTAAATATACCTTTAAATGCTATTTTTTTTAATTAGGATCTCCAATCACTCAGGGAAAGGCCCTTACACATGCAAGACTGCATAAGGTCTTCATGAAAAACGTGTTATTTGCAGAAATGGGTAAGTATTTGGTACGGGTTCCTGTACTAGGTCAAGTAAATTCTATATATCCATACATTTTTATAAAAATACTAAATTTTTGTACCGGCTTCGCCCGGAAGCTATTTTCTTATATAGGGGAACCATTCTCCCCACTTATCAACTCCTTATTTTATGCTTGACTATTTGAAATCGAACGAAGACGATTTAAGCCAATGTCATTTAGTTTATAATTCAATTAATAAATCAATGTCTTAGGAGCTCCAACTACACAAGCTCTAAGACAAAAAAAAAAAATAAATAAAAACTATTTTATTACATACTTTATACTTTAAATGAATTTCTCATAATTTTCAAAATAAATATTGAACAAAACAAAAAAAAAACATTTTTTCAATTCACAAGCTCAGTCGTCTGTCTTATGGTTTAAAAAAAGACGATATTTGTTTATGTGCTTGTGAACAGACAAATTTGTTGTATCGGTATTTTGTCGTATTTTAAATGTCAGTTTAATATCAAAAAAATTAAATGTCAGTTTTATATCAAGGTGTGAAACCAGGTGTGGGAATTATACTTTGACGCTAAATATAATAACTTTTTTAGCGACAAGCAATTTTGATTAAATTAGTTTGAAAATTAATAATGGAATGAATCATGTATATATTTATCATTAAGAAGAATGTATTTTCTGGTGTTACTTATCACATATATAAAATATTTTTACAAAATAAATTAAAAAATAAAATATTCCCAGACCCGGCCTCAATATAACAATTGAAAAACATATAAAATTCAATCGTATATTTATAACACACTTTTGTATGCAAATTACCAACAACAAAAATACAATATTGTATAATTATACGATTAGACAACACATATGACGTTAATACGAGCTTGTGAATTGAACAATTATATTTTTGGATAAAAAAAGTTGAAAAAAAATAATATATAGAACATTTTTATGATTTTGCGCTATGAACATCAAAAAATGGTAATTTATCAATAAGGGTACTCACGATGGGTAGTGCAAAGTGTCCAAACGATGCAAATGTGTGCAAATATACACACATTTGCACAACATAACAACAAAATGTATGTATTTGCTTAATTTTGCTTCGTTTGCACTAAAAAAACCGTGAGCAAAGATAGTAGTGCATATTTTATCAATTGCAAACGAAAATAAACAATAACTTGTGGCATACAGACTATCATATTTTTATGTTTAGAAAAAGAAAATTTAATTTTGTAACTAATTTTAATTTAATTTAAAAAGTTTTAGTCTTATATATGAAAAAAACTCTTAGTAATTTTGAATTTTCATTAATTCAATAAAACTGAACTTGAGCCTGATAATATTACTTTTCATATGTAAATCAATATAAGTTCAAATAATCATTACGTTTATTCGTAATAATAATAATATAAAAATATTAATTCCGCTTGGGCACGAGCTATAAATACCCTAATAACAGGGGTCACAGTAATATGTGAATTTCCCTAATATAGAGTAAAAACAACAAAAACGTTAAAATACAAAGTAGAATACTTTGATGATAACGGACTATGAGTTTGTGTTGATTATTAGTTCCAAACAGTAATGAGGGAATTTCGTACTAACCAGCACTGTTTCATTGTAGAATAAAAATTGAATTAAAAATTAATTCTCATATTCTATTTCTGTTGAAAACTGGTTAAATAGTTGATATTCTTCTCAATTAGTATCCACTTTACGAAAATTGTAAAGATGGACAATTGAACGCTGATGAGAGGTGTAGCGGCCTTGAAATCAGTACTGATACGTTCTGCTAAAAACTGATTGGATATAAATAATAATATTTTCCAACACAAAAAAACTCTTAGTAATTTTGAATTTTCATTAATTCAATAAAACTGAACTTGAGCCTGATAATATTACTTTTCATATGTAAATCAATATAAGTTCAAATAATAATTACGTTTATTCGTAATATAATAATATAAAAATAAAAAAGTTTTAGTCTTATTTTTTTAATTTATTAGTAAATAATAAATTTATGCATTTGTAGCTTGACATCTGAGGTCAGTGTTGCCAGAATTTTTGATGGGCTGCCACATTTTTGTGAACAAAATTACATACTCTTCACAAAAATGCAATAAATTTAAAAGTACACTCACGAAGTACACTAATATGCACAGCAAATTTGCAAAATGCGTATGGTCTAGTGGACTTTTTTGCTTAGTACAATCCCAAGAATCAGAAACGCGAAGCGCCCATTAAGATTTTTTCCTTCCATACTAATCGCCCCACCCTAATATATATATATATATATATATATTTATATGTGAGAGTTATTTCATTATGAATCAAGTCTCAAAAGTTGGAAGTTATTTCATTTCACGTTTAGGAATAATTTCATTCTCTTTTGGATTTAAGTATTTCATAAAATAATTTTTTGGGGACTTCTTTAATTTTAGGTGCCATTTCATTGGGAGTTATTTCATTGGGCGTCATTTCATACAGCCAGTGTTTACTTCGCTTTTTTTATTAGTATTCCCAAGCCACCACCAGCTTCACCGCGGAAGTCTTTCGTCACAAAAAAGTTATATCCACTAATTTCAAAGAACCTGCTAGACGTCAATGAGTCTCTGAGATAAGTATCCACTTTATGCAACAAAAACTTTTGTTCAATATATGTACGTACACACATATGTACATAAATACCAACATACTCGTATATTGCAGTCGGTGACAGCCATTAGTTTTTTTTGCTTTTGCGTTGATTCCATACAACATCTTGTGTCGTTTTCCTTAAAATTATTTACTACAAAGAAATGTTTACGCATATACATATGTATGTATAATTTGTTTTGAAAATATTTGCACTTTCGCCAAAAATTCCACATACAAATGCGATTAAATTATTATTATTTAAATAAGAGAATGTGCTCATTTCTGTATTTATGTTGTTTAGTCTGTAGTTTATTCAGGTAAAGGTAAATATTACGGATGTTTGTATGCGTTGCTGTATTATTGGCAAATTGTTTTATGTGGGTATCGGTGAGCTGCAGCAAGTGCTCAATTTTCGTGTATACTTAATTATGCACATTGATTTGTATGATCTAATCGTTTTTGTTCAAAAGCAAAAAACACTTGTTTACGCAACCGTTCGTTTCAAACATTTAGTTTTATTCACTTGTTGTTTTATGCTAACTGAATGTTGTGACTGTCAGTGTAGCCAGGTAAATATTGTCTAATGTCCCCAAAAATCCCCATTTTAAAACTGGAAATTCCCAATTTTATCCCCAATTTTGTCCCCAATAAAGATATGTATATTAAGCATAATAAAAAAAAAATTTTTTTTATTAATTGTATTACATACATTTATTTAAGCTAATGTATTTGTATGTGCTCAATGGAATTTTTGAATCCATAGAATATTTTAAAATTCCATACACGGAATCAAATTTATTCTTTTTTCTATGCTTTGGAGTTGTAAACTTATAAATAACTCAAAATTTTCCATACTCTCAGTGAATATCTTAAGCATTTATTTTGCTAGTACAGTTAAGTAATCTAAAAAAAATTTTTTGAACTCCTTTTGCTTCTAATTCCTTTGAACATTATATGCCAACATCAATTTTAGCAACAACCAAATTACTTTCCTTATCGTCAATTAGTACTCCATTTTGGCAATATCGAATTCAATAAAATCGAACAAATTGTTATAAAAACCAACATTCTCAATACCATCGCCTTAAAATAATCCAAATATGGAGAAGAAAAACGCCAAGATATATAAACATATATGTATGTAAATATATGTATGAAAGATAATGGTAAAATAAAGCAAAATCGATAATAGGTACACTGAAAATGAAAAATCCTCAAATCCCTCCCCACGATAATATGTCCCAAAAAACCAGCTAAAATCCCCACACCTGGATGCACTGGTGACTGTGTCGTTAAGAGAATGATTTTTTTTTTTGAATCAAAGCCAACGTGTTGTTTGCGGAACAAGTGTTTTATTCAGTTGTTAAAGTAATTTTGTACTCGTATTTGAATAAATAATTTTTATTTATATATTTGTCACAGTTTGAAAACGCACCCATACATATTTATACTTTTGACTTCCGAAATCAAATTTTCCACCAACAAAATACATAGAGTTGGAATGCAGTTGCCCCTGTCCGAAGAAGACATTATCGAGATGGTTGATAATGATTCAAGCGACGGCCTTGTATCTCCGCCTTCACATTGCTCAACCAGCTTAGTATAGGTATATAGTGTAGATCAGTTTTGTTTTCTGAAAAATATTATAACTGTTTCAAAATTTATGTTTTCAGGTAAGTGACAAGGAGGAGTTTAAAAAATTCCTTGAATTTGCAGCGTCAAGCATTTCCGAAATGTGCGGAGCAGTTGGAAAACAGAAAAAAGAAGAAGACTCCACTGCTCTTTATTTTGCAGGCTTGGCAGCCAAAATTAAGGCAGCTAACATGCCACCAAGTGTGGTAAACAAAATTGAAGCAAAGCTGTCTGCCTTAGTTTTTTCAGAAATTGAAGAATTTTTTTCTCAGCAGCAGGATTTTTTTTGAAACATAGTATTTATTATAATAACACTATGCAACAATTTCGAACCTTTTCCAAAATTACGGAGTTCTGAAAATGGATTCTGGTAGAGGAGCCAAACAAATATTCGTGCATCGTAATTTTTTCGTGTAATCATATTCAAGTTGTGATAATGTGTTTTCATGATATTCTAATTGTATTGTGATTTTTGTTTAGTTTTTAATTATTGTAGGACAATGTTTTTGATTTTCTTTGTTTTTTTATTATTATTGAATAATATTTTTTGTTAAGTTTTTAATTATTGTATTAAGACTATTTGTTGCTTTTTCTTAAATACGACAAATAATAAAACAATGTACAATTGAAAAACAAAATTTCAAGCGACTATTTTTTTTAAATAATAGTTGTAAACGCTCGTATGTTAATTACATAGTATTATTTCCAATAAAAACTTTTAGTATATCCCGTAGTTGATAAGAACTTGCGGATGAGTGGTTACCTGCCCTAGTGTGATATGATGGCAGAGAATATTCTTGTTCCCTCCACAAACCTTGAATTTCCCGATTGTCAACTGAGTGGTCAACAAGTGCAAGAGTGAAATAAAGTCTGTCATTTTTTAACATTAAAAAGTTATGTAGAACTACACTGGCTAAGACAATTTTGTCTGCATTTTTTTTGCCAAATATGCAATGTTGTATGCAATACTCTCCATATAGTAGATAAAATGCCAAAAGTATTTTCTATATGCACTCGAACCTTGGATAACATAGTATTAAATTTGCCTTTATCAGGAGGAAATGATGTCCGGGAAATGGTCGCATTAATTTATTTTTTAATGGGAATGCGCTATCAATTACAAAATAATATGGGAAATTTGTAGAAGTTCCCAGTAAATTAGCACAGCGAGGAATTTCCAAGGTTTCATTTAATAACTGTTTTCCAAATGTACTTCGAGCCAGTAAGTATGCCACCATCACTCTGGCTGCCTAAAGCTTAAACGTCTACGTATGTGAAGACGTAGTTAGCATCACAGGCTCCCATTAATACGATGCAAAACGTTTTTTTGTAATTATAATACAGAGATCCACTTTTTCTTGGGAAAACTATGCTAATGTGTTTACCATCAATGGCTCCTAAGCAGTTTGGCATTCCAGTCTTCACATTGAACATGTCAGATATGGTTAAAAAGTCGTTAATGTTTGGAGATGACAAATAAACAGCATGCAGCTCATCCCAAATTGCTTCGCATGCTTCGTAAATGATTTTTCTAACAGTTGAAATTCACAGCTTGTACGCCCAAGCAAGAACTTGCGCCTAGCGCATAGTAACTGAAATTAAAATTTTATTTACTTTAAAATAGGGGTGCATTCGCAAAAATTGAAATTTATTATTCGCATTCGCTAAACTGGTATTCGCTACACCCCTACTTTAAAATACTGGTAAGTGGAAGTTTATTTACGTTATTGTTACTGCCAAACGCGTCTCGTCATCTATGGCTTTTCTGTTGGAAAATCGTTCCATATTGTTTTTCAAAAGAGTCAGTAATAAATTGAAGTTGGCTACGGTCATCCGAGATGCTTTAAAAAAGTGCTCCTCATCATTTTCTTTCAGCTGCCGTACACATGTTTGGTAGAAGCTTTCTTCAGCTCGAGTTAGATTTACCGGCCGGACCCACCATCTTCGGTTATTTCTTTTATGAAATTTATTTGCCACTTCATACACTGAAGCCGTTGATCTCACTATTTTAGTTATGGTTGTTACGAAATTTATTAAATATTCTTCAGACATTATTTTTTCTCAGAAGTATTAAGAAAAAGTTACTGAACAGCTGCTTATGATGCAGCTGCCGGTTTCAAAATAATTAATTAGCTGGCCGCATCTGTAGTCGTATGTTCGTGTAGCCTGTTGTGGCGAATGTGTTTAAGGCTTTACACTTGTTAATGAATTTTCTGCTTGTGCATAAAAATTGAACGAGTATAAAATTGAATAATACTTGTTTGTGTTGTTCTTAAAATTCAACGTTAGGGTATAAGCAGGCTCGATCATACTTGTTGCAGATCACTGGTGGGTATCTCGTATGCGAATGTTATTTATGTTTGATCATTAAAAGCAGCGTTACCATCAAAAATTTTCAAAAATGGGCACAAAAACGGTATTTTCCAAATAAAAGGGGCAACATAAATTTGAAGAAAAATACAAAAAATGCGTTGTATTTTTAAAAATAACGATTAACAAGTACAATAGAAACTCGATTCTTGCACGTTGAGGTTGTCGCAAGTACCGAGTATAAATTTCCTATACAAAATAAAAGGCACATACATCCGTTTAGAATCTAAGTTTAATATTGGAATTCAAAACACTTAAGTTCAACGCATTCGTATAATAGTAGATACATATTTTATGTGGAATTAAAGAAATTTAAAATTTTTGTTTGTTTTGCACAAAGTCGCTTGTTCAGTACTACACTGCTTCTTAGTCTCTGGAGCATAATAATATCGTCTAATGAAGCATTGTTTTGATCCGCCCATTCCAAGCAAATATTGAACGCTGATATAGTCTCCTCCGATGTAACTTGCTTCGTATTGAGTACCACGTCACCGGTTTCTTCAGCATCAGTAAGGTCATCATCGGTACACTGCTCTTCATTTTGTGCGGTGAGCGCCAAATTAGGTTCAACAATCCGTTGCTCAATTTCAAAATGTGATATTTGTTGCAATGGTTCTACTTCTTGAAGCAAAGTTGCAATGGATTGAATATTGAATGCATCATCAGCTAGCTGAAAGAGGAATGACATCTTCATTATCCCAGTCGGATGATTTATTAAACAGTTTTTGAAATGATGACCGAATTGAAGACTCATTAAGGGCATTCCGCGCATTAGCTAAAAAACATATTCCGTCTTTTAAGGTGATGTTTCGCAAAGACTCGTCTATTGTTTTTCCACTACGAACAATGTGACTTAATAGGCTTTTTTGTAGTTCAGCTTCGTAAACCTTATAACATTCTCGTCCATGGGCTGTATAAAGATAAGAGCAGTACAGTTTGAAGGTTTCAGTCTAAGAAAACGTAAACAAAGCAGCACGCAAGAGTAATACAAAAATGTGTATGTACATTAGGGTGACAGCCATAATTATTTTTTTAGAATTTTAAAGTTTTTTCAACGGAGTATTGTGACAATAGGTCTAAAAGTTTTGTGCCGAAAAATTTAACGAAGATATCGTATGTGGATTTATTTGTTTTTGTAAAAAATAGTTAAACAAACTTTTATTAACCCTCATATTTCTTTTAGGTGAAAGCGGCCCACAAACTATTTTATCCTAACAATTCTTTGGTATTCGGAAATTAATAGTTGCTTGTATTCAAAAACGTTAGTTACAAAAAAAAAATTATCTAGACAACAACAGTTCTTTTTTACGGATTTAAATTATAAATCTCAAGGGCTACTAGATTTTTAAAATACATTTGAATTATGCATTGCTAAAAAATTATATGAATTGCATTAAGTTTTGTGAAAAACCGGTATAAAGTACTTTCAGTGAGAGATTTTTTTTTATAAATTATATAATAAAAAATATAATAATGCCCTCGTTAAGAGAAGATATATTTTTAATAGCCTATTCAAACCATCAAATAAAAGGGGGAGCCTTAAAGTTTTGGTTTTCATAATATGAGGACAACGAAGATAAAAGAGTGTTATATTTTTTGTTAAAATGCCAGTAATCCTAACCTCGATTTGCATTCGTGTGCACAAAAAATGTTGCGGCTGTATGAGGAATGGAAAGATTTAAAAAAATATATCTAGAGTGTAAGACATTCATAAAAACAGAAGACAGCTATGGGGGGATAATTTAGATATAGATGAAGACACAAAATCTTTAGTTAAAAAAATAATTATAGTACGCAAAAGTACGGGTGTGAAAAAAGAGTAGAGAAAAATGAATCGCAAAAAACTTATGTAAAAAAATAAGTCACGAATTACCATCAACTTCATCAGTTAAAAATTCAATTAAATATCATGTAACGTATTTTTAAATCAGTGGAAAAATATTCTGTATGTTCACTAGAAGCAAACCAAATTTTTTGTAGAACTCCTTGTACAAAAAAGCAACATATTTTAACGCTAGGACTAGCTGCAGTTTTCAAAAAGACGAAAATAAATCAGACAGATGCTTCACATTTATTGGTGGCAGTTGTAGACGCCATCGGACATAATCCATACCTCTGATTATATTCTAAATCGAGCCCCCATAAGTCAGCAAACAGCGCAATTAAGATTACCGCAGAGTGAAATAATTATACAAAAGTTTACTGCAAAGTGATCCACCTTTAACCATTCATTGGGACACTTCACTGTTATCGACATTAACAGTTAAATCAGAGGACCGTTTGACTATAATTGCTACGGCTTCAGGCGAAGAGAAAATTATAGATATGCCTGATGTTCCCTCTGAGACTGGGGCGGAAATTTTTTCTGCAGTTTATGTTGCATTAAAAGATATACATAATTTGAAAAAAAAAAAAAATAAAAAAAAATCGAGACGTTTGTTTTTGATACAATATTATCCAACACTGGTAGACTGAAAGGTCATTGTGTGCTTTTGGAGAGATCAATTGGTAGAGAAATTTTCATTTTATGCTGCAGACACCATATTTTCGAAACTGTTTTAGCAGCAATTTTTATAGAGGACAGTGTTGGTTTACGTTCTGGACCAGACATAACGAGTTTTAAAAAATTAAAAAAATATTGGCCAGTAATAAATACAAATATATGTATATGTGCCAGGAATTGCTCATCCAAGAATTGTGGAAATACCAGTCGAAAATGATGCTGAACTTTCAGATTTAGCTTTTAATAAAAATTAGCTACTCATTTCCGAGAGATAATTATAAAAAAATTGTTGGCTACTCCTTGGTCGTAGTTCTCTTTTAGGAATTAAACTCAGAAAATCTGGTGCATTACACTACGTTAGATGGATGGCCAAGGCTATATACTGATTGAAAATAGTAATTTTTATATGAGAAATTATTAGACTTAAGTTCAGTTTTATTGAGCACGAGATTTTGGCGTCCACCTGTCTCTGCATCTGATGCTGAGACGAGTTCTCTTTGTAATACCCATCGTGATTGCCCTTATTATAATTTTTCTTGCAAGTGCAATGGTTCTTTGCTTTAAAATGTGCGCGGATACAAAAAAGAGGAGTAATACTGGGGGGTTACTATGTAACTCGATTCGAGAGTATGAACAGCTCGAAAGTTGTATTCGATCCGAATTTAAACTCTTACCATGTAACAGTTTCGGATCGAGCGAAAAGTGCTGCCACTAATTGAAATAATTATGGCACTACTTTTTTCTTTTTTTTTAGGTTATAATTTTATTTAACACAGTAAGGTCATTACGTTAGATGGATGGCCAAGGCTATATACTGATTGAAAATAGTAATTTTTATATGAGAAATTATTAGACTTAAGTTCAGTTTTATTGAGCACGAGATTTTGGCGTCCACCTGTCTCTGCATCTGATGCTGAGACGAGTCCTCTGAATGTGTTTACTTTTCTACACCTATACAATTAGACAACCGTTGGTTGCCATTAAAAGTATTTATAAGGAAAAAATGAAAAGCAAATCTCCCCTTTACAAAATTTTACAATTATTTGAGCATGTACTCAAGAATTTATGTTTTTAAAATTTTTTTTATTTATTTATTTATTCATAATGAAAAATTATTTGTTGTGTATGTTTGTAAAGTTTTTTGAAAGTTTATGTATAAATAGATTGTGGCAGCACTGACATCATATGTCAAGTTATAAATGCATAAAATTATTATTTAGAAGGAAATTAAAAAAAAATGACTTAGGGCCAATAATTCAGTGCTGATTTATATGTCATTTAAGTTTAAATGATATTTATATACAAAATTGAGTTTTTCACTGCATAATTAAGTCAACATTAAATAGCCAACATTGTGCATTTAAATACTACATAAGTTTTACGAATTTCCATATGTTTTTGACTGCTTGTTCTTCTCATTTAAAACGAAGCTAATAAAAAAATTTTTGGCTGCTGACAAGTTGCATACAACTTTCGCTTGTTTTGTCGTTATTATCCTTTTAATCGTTCTGGAATTTTCTTTTATTCTCTTAAAACAATTCAGCAGTTCTTAATTATTCTTAAATGTAACTAAAATAAAAATATATTTTTTTTGGATTTTACTTTATTTGTTCAGCTGTTCTGAAGGGAAATTTGTGGGAAATTTTTTATATTACGTTGTGCTACCAAGTTCTCAATACAATTAAATAAGAACAATTAAATACAACTGAAAAACAGAAGTAGCACTTAAATGCAACATTAATTTAAATGAAAATTAGCTGAATGAGTATTTAAATACGAAGTCAATTATTGGCTCTTAAACTTTGTAATTTATTATTAAACTAAAATTAGTTACAAAATTTTATTTTCTTTTTCTACAAATAAAAATATGACGGTTTGTATGTATGTCAAAAGATGTTGTTGTTGATTGTCATTTGCAATTGATCAAATAGGCACTACCATACTTGCTCATGGTTTTTTTAGTGCAAACGAAGCAAAATGAAGCAAATTGCAAATACATACATTTTGTTGTTGTTTTGGGCAAAATTTGCATGGTTTGCACACTTTGTAATACCCATCGTGATTGCCCTTATTATAATTTTTCTTGCAAGTGCAATGGTTCTTTGCTTTAAAATGTGCGCGGATACAAAAAAGAGGTGTAATACTGGGGGTTTACTATGTAACTCGATTCGAGAGTATGAACAGCTCGAAAGTTGTATTCGATCCGAATTTAAACTCTTACCATGTAACAGTTTCGGATCGAGCGAAAAGTGCTGCCACTAATTGAAATAATTATGGCACTACTTTTTTCTTTTTTTTTAGGTTATAATTTTATTTAACACAGTAAGGTCATTAATTACAATTCATTTGTTGCCTCAGCGCCTTATAGTCTTATGAGAGGCTATTTGACAACATTATACGTATAACATTGCATTAAGTTTATGTTCAACTTTAGTGATAAAAAATAAAAAAATAAAAATAAAAAAAATAATAATAAAAATAATAATAATAAAAAATAATAATAATAATAAAAAATATAAAGGAAAATATTATTGCAAGATATTTTTTCAAGTAAAAAATTTGGGATCGTTATTAAATTATTACATAAGAAGTGTTTCTATATTCTGTAGTAAATACATTTTTAGATTGCATTTAAAAGTTGATAGAACTTGAATACCGCGTAATTCACTGGGCAGTTGATTAAATTCAAGTGGCCCAGAGAATGTAATACGTTGCTTCGTTAAATCTAATCGACATCTTGAGGATCGTATGTTTTCTGATTGCCTGGTGAGTCTATGTGTATGAGATATGTTTTGAAAAAATGTTATTGATTGGTGTGAAATTCCTCTTATGGCTTTAAAAATATATGTTAGCAATTTGTGTTTATACAAACCCCGAACAGGCAAAATATTCTTAGCATAGTTTTTAAAAAGGTCTATTGTACTATAACGTAGTGGCAGATTAAACACAAGCTTCAGAGCTTTGTTTTGAGCAGATTGCAGAGATTTTAATGAATAGTTTTCCTTGCAACCATATATTATTGGTAAATACGTAAAATGTGAATGTATAAGTGACTGATAAATAAGCATTTTAACCTCACAAGAGAGCTTATTTTTGAATTTGTAAAGTATACCAATTGCTGACGATATTTTTGACTTGATTATATCAATATGAACATCCCATAAAAGGTTTTGGTTTAACTGTATACCCAAATACTTAACTGCATCTGATTCCGTTATTGAAGACCCATCAATATGAACAATCATTTTATCATCATATCTAGAACGATACGGCCTAAATAATACAAATTTAGTTTTTTCTGAATTCAATATAAGTTTATTGAGTCTAGAAAACTCGGAAAGAATGGCAGCATCATACTCAATTTGTGCTTGTAAAACTTGTTTATGCTTGTAACGATAAAAAGGCATATATCATCGGCATATATATACAAACTTCCATTAAATTCTATATTTTTTATGTCGTTTACAAAAATATTAAACAAAAGTGGTCCTAAGACACTGCCTTGTGGAACGCCGCTATTAACTGGCAGCTTTATGCTTTTATTGTTCCCAATTTGTACAAATTGAACCTATTTGATAGGTACTGCTGGAAAATTTCCAATGTTTTATTTGCAACTCCAATAGTTTCTAGTTTTTTTAATAAAATATTATGATTAACTAAATCAAAGGCTTTTGAGTAATCATAAAAAACTCCTGCCACACCACAAAATCCAGCATCCAGTTCACTACAAATGTACTCAACAACATTGATAACTGTTTCCTCCGTTCTTGTGCCTTTCTTAAACCCGAAATGTCGCTTAAACAAAATATTGTTCCTTTCAAGGTAAGCAGTAAGTTGATCAGCAATAATTTTTTCGAAAACTTTATCAACCACGGACAAAATTGATATAGGTCTAATTTTATTCCATCCGACTACTTTAGGAATGGGTACTATCTTATGTATTTTCAGGGCATCTGGGTAGCAACCTTCATCTAACATTTTGTTAAAAATATTCTGTAAGACAACATCTGTCAAATCCCTTCTTATTAGCAACATCTTCGGTGTTAAGTTATCATAGCCGGAACTTTTATTTTTGTTCAAATTGTCCAAAACACTTTCCATTGTCACTCTTCCAACTTTTTGGAGCTCAAAATTAGTCCTTTGATGCTCTAACGTACTGAAAAAGTTAATACTATCACCTGTATTAATAACTAGCTTTGATTGCATGTTTTCGACACTATTAAAGAAAAATTTATTGAAAGCCTCGGATTTTTGGGAATCACGCGAGATAGTTTGATTGTTTTCATTGACAACCGTTTTTATCTCATTTCTGCTTCTACCGAGCTCTTTATTTAAAAACTGCCACGTTTTTTCCATGAATTCCATAAAAATTCGATTTTGTATTAGGTTTCTAGTATGTTTCCACCTATTTGGTGTAAAAGTTCTTTAATTTTATGTAAATACTATTTTATTTTGTTATCATTCAAATGTGTGGTAGCAACACTGGCAATGTGTTCCAACATATAATTAGTTGTAGTACTTACCGTGGTTAATTGTTTTAGTATGAAATTTATATTTTCGAATTGAAGCACTTGCTTAGTATTAATTTTTTTTTTCTAGTTGGAATAGTTTTATTTTTTGTTATACCTATTAACGGCACTTGATCAACAAAAGGGTATTAGCCCAAAATTTTAAAATTTTTAGTAGAGGCAAAAAATTTTTATTTTTAATACTACTCTTCTATCATAAAAAGAGATACAAGTGTATTTTTTTGGTGAAAGAATGGATAAAATGGTGTAAAATTTTTAGAATGGGTTGATATGACCACTGTACATAGATTGCGATATGTATTTATTAAAATTTAGATCTCTTGAAACAAAATAAACAGAAATTCAAATCGTTCAGAAAAAACGGGTGTGATAAATAATTTTTATTGTGTTTTTAAATTTCTTTAACTGGGCAGGAGTTTTCTGTGGTGGTACAATTATTTAGAAATTCTTTATTCATCTGGACATAAAGAAAAAAGAAGAGAGGTGTCCTAAGACCCCATTAGGTATATACTTACATAAAATGTGTGAAGATTTAATAATTTTTCTGAGTTTATGACATTGTTTTAAGAAATTTAAACCATATTTTAAAAATTTTAGATAAGTTTTTAAATAATATAATATTTATTTAATGGAAAAAACCAAAAATTATTTTCAATTAATTTTGTTGGCATAATATGTACTACATTCATCAAAGCATAATATTTCAAACGCTTGACGTTTTGTTTGGTGGGTAGCTCGGCAACTCAGCAACACAAAGCAAAACAAAAACGAAACACTAACATACATACACTCTACAAAAAATGAGACTAGTCCATGCATGCGTGTATGGACTACTCCACAATGGAGTAGGACTACTACAAAACTAATCCAAATGTATGGAAAAAACATGGTCCGATTTACATTGCGATGTCCTAGGGCTGGACCATGTAATCCAAAAACTACTCCATGTTACTAATCCAAGGGGTACCCACAGGGACTAGTTTCGAAACTATTCTATTTTTCTACTCCATAGAGCACTCGCAGGGGTTAATTTCGAAATCATTCAATATCTACATACATACTCACTGTCGGTAGCATAGACCCTAGAATGCCTCGAATATCATACAAGTCTATCAAATTTCATTTTTAGTGTTGCCAAATGGTATTTAACTATAAATGTTTGTGTACATATGAAATAGTCCACGGCTGCATTACATAGGAGTAGTCCAAAAACTACTCCTTTTATCTAAAATGGACCATGTACTCCAATAATTTTTGTAGGGCATATGTAATCATATGAGTATATATAACATTTTGCTTTTGTTATTGCAGTTGAATGTGAGTAAAGGTAGAATTAGCCGAACGTCCACGTCCCCTAAGGAAACAGCGGATCCGTTTTACTATTTGAAAACAATGCAAATGCTTACCGAATTTAAATGTCACGTTGATGGAACGTCTCAATCTGTATAAAATAGAATTTCATTTGAACGTTACGTGACATTTGTATGCCAGTGATGGGCTGTTATTTTGTTTTATACTAAGGGGGTATTTTCGCTCTTCTCTTTGGTACTTTTTAATAATGATATCTGTAAACTATGATTGAAAAACTGAAAATAATATGTGTACATGTACATGTAACTGCATAAACATATGTATGTACATATATGTATATATATGTACATGCTTAGATGTATAAAATAAACCAATAAATAATTCAACGGCTGCAGAAACATTTTTTATGTATGCACATATCGAGTCTTTGCTGCAATAGAGTCATAACTCAAAAAAAGTAGTTATGCAGAAGGCGAGTTTAAAGTTGCGCATTCGCTAGCAACTTATTGGTAAACGAAAATGTAACATTTGTCTCAAAAGTTTAGTATGCAAAATATTTCATATATACATACATACATGTACATATGTACATTTTTATACCATTCATATATCTTAGTTACTTTTTCTTCACAAATTTAATTTAATTTTTCATAAATTATTTATTTATTTTATATATACTACCCAGCAAACCATTTCATAAGCAAAATGTAACTCGTATAATAAACTTATAACAGATTTACTACAACTTTTAATAAGCATGATACATATTTATAAACTTTTTAAAAATGCAGTTTTCAAATACTTTACAATTTTTATACACTTAATTGTTTATACATATAACAATTTAACACATATATTCGCAAATGAGTCATGCCATAGTTTTGTGTTTGTTGTTTTGTTACCGGAAAGAGCAAATAGTTGAAAAGTTATTTAAAAAAGAAAAAGAGTGTGCGTAGCCTGAGTGCAAATGGAGCTATAGAAATAAAGTATGTTTTTCATAAAATATGCATATCAAATGGCATAACCATTTCCTTTTAAAAATTTTCAGATGTTTTAAATTCAATTGGAGTAGGAGAAAATGAACTTAAGTTAAAAAGAATACCGCATGAAACAAGTTTGTAACACAAGAATAAATTTACTTAATTAAATAAAGAAAAGTAAATTCTATATGTCTATTGTAATTATGTTATTTTTAAATAAACCAAATGACAAATCCTGATGAAAATTATTTTTTATCTAAGCTTACAAAATTATTAGGAATCTAAGTTTATTTTAGTGACCCATTATTATTTATCTATTTTTCTCTAAGCTTATTAGATAAGCAATATTATCTAAAGGGGCGCTGTTCATTACTAAAAAATTGTTAATAAAATTTTTACAATAGTATTCACAACACTTTTTTAAGCTTAGAACTCATGTTGGTAAGCATGGCTGCATTCCTAAACGCATATTTCTTTGCAGTGCAACAATGTCAGGTATTCTCAATCGCAACTGCGTAAACTCTGACAAAGTATGGCATTCCTAAACTCATCTGTTTCGCATCTGATATGCAAATAAACGCCACTAGCGCACTATGAAAATCGTGTATGTTTTTTATAAACAACAATGGTGGAAAAGGATAGGTTCAAGATGATTTCGTTTTAAAACAAAAAAGCTATTAACTATATTGCTCGTGGAGTGTTTTCCAAAAGTTTTAAAAATAATTTGTCTCGGTGTCATTGGAATTTTAAGTATTCAAAGCAAAGAAAGCTTGATTTTAACACTGCTTTGACGTTGCATAAAGACTTTTAGGAAGGCAGCCCTTGCTACAAGGGATTTCTAAATCGTTTTGGTTTGTTGGGTAATTCTGTTTTGTTTATGTATAGTCAAACACGTTTTTAAATATTCTATAAGTGCACCAACGGGCTAACAGTACGGTGCAGTACGGTGCAGTACGGGTACGGTAGAACAGCGCTCGGCTAACGGAGCCTTAACACGCCATATATGTACATATGTATATTCTCGTCTTGATTTTAAATACATCATTATTGACATACAAGTGGCAAACAAATTTATGAGATACTACCCCATTTTTCAATGTACCTCAGAAAATTCCAAATGAAATTGAGAATTTAAAGTTTAAATTCGGAAATTTCCATATAAAATTGGGTAAATTTTAAATGAAATTGAGAAAGTTGTGTATAATATCCACACAAAAACACATATGTGAAAATAACGCCAAGTTCCTATCCAAAATATTTCGGCCGTAAAAAGTACTGAGATCAAAATAAGGACCAAGTTCTTGATAGGTACAATTCCATCTCATTGTTCAATTAAACGGGTATCGGCTAATTGGTTCCCCGGTTAATTGAACAAAAAGTTGTGCAAATTTTGATGTGCAATTAACCGAAAAATACTGTACTAGAAGTGCCCTATACAAAGAAGGGGCACAATAGTCGCACCAGATGAAAAGTGCCGGTTTCAAAATAATTTTCGTTAATTTCTTATCAGGACCTACCTGTGTACCAAATTTTAGCTTTCTAGCTATACTGGAAATGCCCCATACAAATAAGGGAACCTTAGTCCCCCCGGGTGGAAAGTGCCCGTTTTCAGATTTTTCTGGTTATAAAAGTTAGCTTTTCTTGTAGCTAGCTACACATTTGACGACATTTGAAGCCCTACAATCCGAAGTTAAATTAATCGAATACTCAGAATATCGTTACTATTATGGAAAAAATCGTTTCAAATGGTCGGCACAACAACCAGAATTTACACAGACTTGTGAAATAAAATAATTCATAAAATGAAAAGGTGTAAAATTTACTACTACCTCTTCAAATACGCTTCAATTTTTACCTTTTAACTTAGCTTAAAGTATTGGTTATTAATTTTCACTATATAAGAATTTTTATTTAATTAAATAACTGTTAGGCTGTGGAAAAATGTCATATACTTTTTTGCTAAAACTTTATTTTATGTAATATTTTATGTTTTGGTTTATAGAAAAAAAAAGACTTGTGAAATAAACAACAAAACTAAAGAATTTTTTGTAGATTTTTTAACTAGCAATAGCTAAATTTATAAATAAAAAATAACAAAAGGAATTACATCTGGCCAATAATAATAATACATACAAACAAAAAAAAGAAACAAACGTTGCTTTTCGGTAAAAGCCACTAAACCTCGTCAGTTTTTATGTGCAACTGCTTTTTTACTACTTGTTAGGTAGCTTCGTTGATCGTCATTACATACTCTATTTATACAAATTACAAATACAAATAGAATACGCGACTTATATCAACTGGATGCTAGCTGGGGAATTTTTTTATATATTTTTTTTATTTGTTATTATATATTAAACATTACAGTGCTGCCAGCGAATTATATCCTATAATGCCCAATCTCCTGATTTACTGTTCTGAATTACATTGAAAAATGGTGTGGTTAAACGCAGTATGCTGTGCTACCCCCATTCCACACCACTAACATTTATAGTAGTAAATTATTGCTTTTTTGATACATTATTATTTTTGACAATCACAGT
Organism: Lypha dubia; assembly: GCA_947311025.1. Lineage (NCBI taxonomy): Eukaryota > Metazoa > Arthropoda > Insecta > Diptera > Tachinidae > Lypha > Lypha dubia. Next base: position 27,589,057 of record OX371262.1, on the reverse strand, counting down.
TTTTTATTGTGGAACTTTCTAAGATTCTGTAAGCAATTCAAATCAGATTTAATACAAATGGCGAATTAATCAGAATAAAAAGGTAAATGACAGCAAATCCTTCTAAATAAAAAAATATTTTAAAACTATGTAGTTTTAGTTCTAGCTTAGGTCTAGTTGTACGGTAATCAATAATTCTTTGTATAGGGTTAAGCTTTTCCTCCTCGTATCGCTTTAAGATTTTGGTGGCTGGTACATACATATGTGAATATTAATAATTTCTTTGTAAAGTAGATTGTATTTGGCTGTGAAAGTAAATAACAACGAAATTCATTGTATTAGGTGCACTAAAAAAAGACGTACTAAATTTTAGTAAAAAAATTTCCTTCTCTTTTTTTTTTATAAAAATAATAGTATTTAAATTTCAATATTTCGCTACTCCTGTGTAGCATCGTCAGGAAAAATTATGTGTTGTGTTGAATTAGATAATATTAAAAAATTATTCTTTTATGTTTGAAAAACAACTGAAATTTTAATTCCACTCGAAGGGAAAAATGGTATCGTGAATCTCCCGTGAAAAATTATTCCCGCTATTCGTTCTTAGTGAATGTAAAAAAGGGAAAAAGATTAAAAAAATAAAAAATCATAGAACTTTTTGTTCAAAAATATTATGCACATACGTGAAAAGTGAAAAAATTTCACCTGAAAAAATTATTCACGATAAGGGTGAATATTAGATCTCACTGGCTTTTAAAGACATAGTTCCGTAAATATAAAAAAAATATTTTTAATCTTTTATATTGTTATTTAGTAATATAACATAATTAAAGATGTGTAATTAAAATGCAAATTTTATTTCATAACAAATTTGTATTTTATTTTTACATATAACGACTCAGCTGTTTTAATATTGTTTTTCTTGATAGGTTATGTCAAATGTACGTAACATATCAACAAGTGAACATGAAAATTCTAAACCTTATGTAAAACGCAGATTTTGAAATCACATATGTAAATAAAAGTGACATTTCTTTTGACAAATACACATATTGAGCACACAGCTTAAGCCATCGATATGTAGAAATTAGTTTTATTCAAATAAAATTTTTTATAATGAAAAAAATGATATGTTCATATTTAATTTGAGTGCTTATTTTCTAAAAGTAAGAATGTTTTTTACTAAATTTAAAAACATTCTATCATACGATTGAAATTATATAACTTTAGCTGTAAAAATATGATTTAGGAAATGGCGTACTACTGAATAGTTTATAGAAACTTGAAAACTTAAAAACGGAAAACTACTATCTTCAATTGAAGTTCATACATATATTTTTCCCATATTGAAAATTTTTTCAAAATTGAAAGAAAATAATTTTAAAATTATTTCAAGCTCATAATTTACTAATTTAAAAAAATATTATCAGGCTCAAGTTCAGTTTTATTTTCAACATAAAAAAAATCTTAGTAATTTGAATTTTCATTAATTAAAAAAAAAACTGATAATATCACTTTTCATATGTCCTTCAATATAAGTTTAAATAATAATTACGTTTATTCGTAAAAAAAAAATATATTAATTCAGCTTGAGCACGAGCTACGTACCCTAATAACAATGGTCACAGTAAAATGTGAATTTCCCTAATATACAGTGAAAACAACAAAAAGTTAAATTACAAAGTAGAATGCTTTGAAGATAAGGGACTGATAACGGACTAAGATTTTGTGTTGATTATTAGTAATTTCCAACCAGTGATGGGGAATTTCGTACTAACCAAAATTGTTTCAATATGTAAAAATAGAATCAAAATGAATTGGAACTGAACTTGGTTAAATAGTTTATATTCTTCTCAATTAGTAATACTACTAATTTAGTATCCACTTTAAGAAAATTATAAAGATGGACAATTGAACGCTGATGAGAGGTGTAGCGGCCTTGAAATCCGTATACTGATACGTTCCGCTAAAATAATTGGATATAATAATGTTTTTCAACATAAAAAAACTCTTAGTAATTTGAATTTTCATTAATTCAATAAAACTGAACTTGTGCATGATAATATTACTTGTCGTATGTGCATCAATATAAGTTCGAATAATAATTACGTTTATTCGTAATAATATAAAAATATTAATTTCAAAAAATTATTTTTATTATGTAAAAAATTACGAATGTAGTACATACTTATGTGTACTGGCTTAACATGTGCTGTACAATGTAGTTGTGAGGTGATTAGTGTGCCCGCGTACGAAATCGAAGCTTCTTGGTTGGAGTCGCAGAATGCGTAAGTTTTATAAAAATGTATTCATTACTCCTTATTCCAGATAATACCACAAATACATGATGTAAATAAGTATTCTGGTGTTCCATCGCACTGATGACATCAAAATCATCTTTGTAGCAGGTGCGCGCTTCAGAAGATGGTAAAAGAAGCATATGAACATGCGCAGCAAGATGGCAGACTAATTTTGTGATGAAGAATAAACTTGTTTTTAGTAAATATTTTTCTAGTTTTTAGTAAAAATTTTTCTGTTAAAGACGAAATTTGTATTTCCTAACATCAAGAAAACGTTTACTGAGTTTCTGTAAAAAACGGCATTGGCGCCATACGACAACGAATTTGAACTCAAATTAATGCCCCTATTACGAATTGAAATTGAAACAACTCAACTCTAAAACAACTTAACTCTCTTTTGGTATTATGAATTACAAATCATTATATTTGAAGTTGTATTGATGTTGCCAGCCTCAAAAGCAACGATTGGACAGTTGTTAAGCAGTTAAATAAGCTGAAGGTACATTTCCAGAAGCCTGTGCGAGGTACGACTATACCTCATATACTAAAACTATGTGCAACTCTTAGGTTCCTTGCTGACGGCAGTTATCATAAAAGCTGTGGAAATGATTTTAACGTTGGATTGGCACAGCCTACAATATGTGTAGTGATTAAAGAAGTATTAAGTATCTTCGAGCAATTTGTTTGTGCAAAATGGATCATAACAAAAATGATTGAAGAAGAGCAAAACGTTCTGTTGTCTCGTTGTAACTCTATTTTTTCTATAAATAACTTATCAATCTTTAATAAATTTATGTAAGGCATTTAAAAAAAAAATTGACTTACTACCTCTCCATTTTATTTCCTTATAAATTTTAAAACAACTGCTATTTTTTTTTTGATAGTTTTATTATTTGTTGAATCCTCAATTACAAAATGAAACATCAATAAGTTGATCAAGTCTTAAATCTAAAAAAATAATAATAAAGTTTGTTTGTATGTTTAGCCAATGCTTTTTAGTTTCAGCGGTTAATTTTTATAGTTTTACATCTCTCGTGTACGACTGAGAAAAAGAGTATCCCTTCTTTTCAGCCGGGTGTGGCTTCTATAATGGAGAATATTGCGTGGAACTGCATTTGGGTGCAACCAGTGATGTTATACACTTTTTTGAAAAGTCTTTACGCAGCACTTAAAAAATCCCTATTTTTCCCTACGCGCTCAAAAAATTGTCTTTACAAAAATCCCTACAACTTTTAAATTATAATAAATCAAACAATGCAAATAAAATCTTTGTGTTTAATATATAAACGTTTTATTGAAACTTGTTATACATAATGAATTATTATGTCAGTCTTTTTTATAAATTAAAAACTAAATAAACAAATATTAAAAAACATAAAAACAAGTGATAACATAAATTCATTTAAAATCACAATTAGTTCATTGGTAAAAAAAAGCGATATATAAAAAATATGTATTTTGCACTTTTTAAATTTGCTAAAATTTGCTTATTTTTGACTGGTGATTTCCTGACATGTCGTAAGGATACCAGTTTTTTTAAATTAGTTTCGGTACATTGGAAGGTATAAGAATTTTTACATTCGCCTTGTTAAAATGAGCGGACAATGCAAATTGAAGTTAAAATTTTATGACAGCTTATTTCTTTTCTTAGTGCGAACATCAGTGATGATGGGAAAAATTCTCTCCCAGTCTGTATTGGCATGTGGCAGTGATAAAGCAAAAGTAGCTAATATCGACAAAAGGAGGAAAATGAAATTGTTCATTTTGGTAACTGTACTCCAAAACTTTTCGATGTCCATATATAAAAAATAATCTATTTCTTGCTCTGAAAAAAATAAATTTAAAAAGGATATCCACTCTTGTAGGAGAGAATTAGCGTCCACTTTTATAATTTTCGAAATATTTTGAAAATTCATTTTTATTTCCTTTTTTTTTTCAATGTAATTTCAAGGTTTAAGGACCCCATTTCTCTGAATATTTCTGTTTTGAGGGGTAATATTTGATGTATTTCTTCCAAGACCAAATTGAAGAAGGTTGCTAAATTAATATATTTTTGCCATATTATTGAAAATTCCCTACATTTTAATGATTTGAACAAATCTGTCATTTTTTCCTTACGGTCCTTTTTTTGGACGAAAATCCCTACGAGTAGGGATTTTTCCCTACATATAATATCACTGGGTGCAACTCAAGTTTATTATATATATTTTTTAGCGTATTTTGAAAGTACTTCGGATATACCAGGGGCTGCTGTTATTGTACGTAGAATTTTATTTTGTCGCCTTTGAATTTTTTCTACATTCGATGCTGAGACAGTGCCCCATAGCTGGATTCCATAGGACCATATTGGTTTCAGGATCGCGTTGTATAATAAAAGTTTGCAGTCTAGGCTTAGTATAGAATTTCTTCCCATAAGCCAATTCATTTGGGCTGCTTTTAATTTCATTTGCATCAACTTTGCGTCTATATGCGATTTCCATGTTAAACGGCGATCAAGGTGAACGCCTAGATATTTGACTACAGCGTGAACGCTTAGAAAAGCCGTATCATCAGCAAATGTTGACGTGTGAATGTTACTGCTTAACGGTAAGTCAGAGGCATATATTAAATAAAGTAAACGACCGAACATACTGCCTTGATGGACTCCGGCTTCAATCGACTGCGGGGGTTTAGCCTTAAAATGCCTTTCCTAACTACAAATTTTCGTTTCTTTAGATAGCTTTTTAAGAGCCTGACGATGTTTGCGGATAGATTTTGTGTTAATTTGTTGATAAGACCTTCGTACTATACTTTATCGAAAGCTTGTGAGACATCAATAAAGTGCGCAGAGCATTATTTCTTTTTTTCAAAAGTGTCTCTAACTACATTCACAAGTCTGTGAGTTTGTTCAATTGTGCTATCTTGTCTGCGAAAACCGAATTGATGATCTGGAATATATCCATTACTAGTCACTATGGGCATCAGCTTGCTCATATACAGCTTTTCAAATAGTTTGAAATGTTGGGCTATAAACTAATAGGCCGATAGAATTCAACCTTTATATGATCCTTGACGGACTTTGGTATCATAGTAATTAGCGAAACCTTCCATTCTTTAGGATAGTGTTCTAGGCGTAGAATACTATTAAAGATGAATAGTATTATTCTTTTTGCAATGTATGGCAATTCTTGAAGCATTTTGTTGCTTATCTTTTCGACACCTCTGGCTTTTCTGGTGTTAAGACTAGTAATAGCCTTTTCAATCTCCAAAATGTTAAATCTCAGCGGTATTTCTGGTAAATAGACGACTGGTGGCAGTTCAAGAATATCAGCAGAAATATTTGGAGTAAATACTTTTTCTAAGTGTTTAACAAAGAGCACCTGGCTGCACGCCACAGTGAATAATCTGTTTGTGGTGTTGCATCTAGCTCTTGTAGAATTTTTTGAAGGGAAGCTGTTTTTTATGTTTGCAAAACTTTCCTAAGCTGCTTGGTACACTCCTTAAGCCTTAATTTTAGCTGGGGCAATCTGTAGCGTTACCATTCTACTAGTGATGAGTTGTAATTCCTTGGCATTTATGTCAACCTCACTAAATCTGAGTTGTAATCGATAATACCACAAAAAAGTTGTAGAACGAAATAATTTCAACTTTCACATTTTTGAGAGGTTGAGTTGTAATCGATAATAACAATTAGAAATTTTCAACTGAATTATAGTTGAGTTGTAAACCGTAATAGGGACATAAGTAAAAACTCCAAAATTTTAATTCGTTTGTTTTTTTTTTTTGTGAGCGTAATAACTGATATTAACATTGTATGGAAACACTTCCTATTTGGCACGTTAACAAAATGTGATTGTCTCAAAAATTATTTTTTTCTGTTATGCCCCTTGGAAGCATGACTCTTCCACAAATAATTTCTATTTTACGCGGTATGCCGCTGCTGTTTTATTTTTCTTAGATTTCGTAAGAAAAATTATATTATAATTCTGAATTTTATAAATACGAATAGTTTTTCTAATCACCTGGCATGTGAAATGATAAAGCAACATAGATATATAAAATTCAAATAGGTTTTTGTAAATTTGTTCATCCCAAATCTTATATATTATAACGAGAATTTTATATATTAGATTTATAAAAATTTTCATGGTGATAAAGATATACTCTTGAACTCATTTGATATAAATATTGTTATGTAAAATAATTATGTAAATATTATTGCTGAAAATAATTGAATTGATTTGAAATGAAGATATATAAAAAGATTTTCAGATGTTTCTTCTGAACATACAATTTATAAATCTTTAATATACGGAATGTTGGAAAGGTTAGAAAAGTCTAAAATTTATGATAATAAATTAATTATGGCTCATAAAATGATTGCGAATGTTGGTACATTATTTAGTATTAGAAGAGATAGAGAACAAATACTAGATAGTGGTGATGTTAATGAGAATTGTAATAATAAATACATATATACAACTAAGAATAAATTAAAGATTTGCTGGTCATAGATCAGATCAAATATATAGAAAGATATATGCACAAAATACCGCATTAGCTTCACATTATTTTAATTCTAATTATAACCGTGATTTTGGTTATTTTAAACTTTTGAATACAAAACTAATTTTAAGCCATAAACAGCTACTGCTACACATGCATATATATATTTATTAAAATATAATTGAAACTTATTACTTAGGTAAGGCTAGCAGGTTCCAGTGAAAGGAAATTTGACTCCACCGGACTTGGTCCTGATTTATAATTAATACTTATTATAAAAATTTATTTTTACGTTTCCGTAAACAAACAGTTTTTAAAGTTATAAATATTTTGCATATTTTCATTTTGACAAATGTTGCCTCTGGTTTTTGAATTTGATTATTGTTTAATAAAATATTTATTTTGCCGAAATATCGGTTATTAATAAATATTGATAAAGTTTTTTTATAAAATAAAGTGACATAAAGCCTCAATAAACAGATTAATATGACATATACTATATATACATACATAATTTATCTGGTCTTAATTCTAAGCAGCTACTAACTTAAACCTGTGAATTAAACAAGTTCATAGCAAATATTTGTATGATAATTTTATTTTTCTTAACTTTAGCAGCAGTACGGTTTCTTATCTTCAAACACACACCATTTTCTTTCACTTTCTTAATAATCATAATATCTTTTTTAAACAATTTCATGGATTTGTATAATTAAAATTCCAAGTATGTACTTTTACATGCTTGTTTGTGAACTTGTACGTAGACATGTTAATGAGATGAAGAAAATCCTAATTCTATATACACTGAAGTATTGTGAACATAAATAAAATCTAAAAATTTTCAAAGTCGAAATACATATATATGTATGTATATTTAATAATTTGGGAGTGTGAAAAAAGCTGCTTAGTAATATTATTTTATATTAAAAATATATAAAAATATTTATGCAAATATTTATACAGACGAGTATATATTTTATGGATATTAATTTTAATGAACTTCAAAATTTTCGTGCAACGCATTCATATGCTAACACATTTTCAAACTGTCATGAATATATTGATTAAATAAACTTTATTGAATACTCGATATAAAATTCTCAACATAATTGTTGCTCTTGTCGTTAGTTGCATTTAAGACGGGACAAATGTCAAACACGGAGCACCTTTGTAATACAGTTCAATGAAAAAATTTTATTTAACTGAAACAAAAATATTAACCATTTGTTGTATATCTTATAAATATAAAAACTGTAATTCAAACTTCACATCAAACTGATAAATGTTTAAAAGCACAGGATCGTACCTCACAACCGGTGAGTGTATTTCATAGTAGTCTATGAAGCGCTTTTGTGAGCAGCCTCTTACTACGAAAACGGGCTTTATATTTATCTAGGCGGTAAATGCGGCGGTAGTGCGCCAGGCCAAGTTCGGCCACACAGTGTGTATATTTACACGAAACCATTCGAGCTGTTTTTACCCCCTCATAACTTTGCTCCTCTTGATCAGATGACCTCACAGGTTAATTTTGAAAGTTCTACTATAAAAGCTTCCCGAGATATTATGGTGTGAAAAGTCCATATTTTAGTACATATTCACTGACTTACTGACTCATCAATATTATTGGGCACTTCCAGTAAAGCTAGAGAGCTGAAACTTGGTACACAGGTAGGTAGTGATGAGAAATTAACGAAAATGATTTTTTAACGGCGACTTTTCGCCTGGGGGGACTAGGGATCCCCTTCTTTGTATGGGGCACTTCTAGTATACCTAGAAAGCTGAAATTTCGTATACAAGTAGGTAGTGATGAGAAATTAACAAAAATAATTTTTAAACGGGCACATTTCGCCTGGGGGACTAGAGTTCCCTTAATTGTATGGGGCCTTTCCAGTATAGCTAGAAAGGTTAAATTTTCTACAGAGGTAGGCCCAGGTCAGCAATACATATAAATATTTATCCAAAAATAACTTAGAAGTGAGATCCGCACAAAAACACAAATGTGAAAATATGGCCAAGTTCCTATCCAAAATATTTCGGCCGTAAAAAGTACTGAGATCAAAATAAGGACCAAGTTCATGATAGGTACAATTCAATCTCATTTCTATGCAACCTGTACGATTTTGGCGCTCTATGAACCCGTTTTGTTTTGGTGCACCTGTGGTGGGAGTCAGTAACTTTCATTACGATAATCGTATTGTTAAAATTAATATAACGAAAATTTATCGAATTTGGTATTCAGTAACACTTAAAGATATTCCCTATCGCAATGTAAACGACAATAATTTTTCGGTTGTTATGAAATAAATAAAAGTCAGCAGTTCAATCATAGCACGTGCGTTATGCAAAGAACAAAATTTATCTTTTATAATAATATACAGAAACACAGAATCTTTTATGCACAAAAATAATATTACCATTATTTAAACATGCAATTTAACATTCATATCTCTAAATTTCATAAAATTTAACATTAATTTTTTTAAATTCTAAAAAATTTTTGGGAAAAATTTTAATAAATAAATTAATTTATTTGTTTTTTGTGTATTTTTCTTTGTGCTTTTCGTATATATTGATAGAGATGCCAAAGTAAAAGGAAATTATAACGATGTTGTTAAGAAGCAATTAGTGAATAAAAAAATCGTTACTGCAAATCGCAATAATTGTCGGTAAATTTAACAATTATCGAATTGTTAAAAGTTACTGAATCGCACTACTGGTGTAATAAGCTCGTGTTTAATTCCATTGTCATATAAAAAATTTCGTACCGCATCATTGGAAAATTCTAACCCTGGTGGTGTTGGCTGAAGTGGTTAGCGCGTTGACTACTAAGCAAACAATGACTTGCGGCCTGGGTTCACACCCTGGTCAGAGCAAGTCAATCAACATCATTAATTTCTCTAATTTACATTAGTGAGACATTGTATTAATTGTTGTAAAACTATTTAAGTGGAGAAGGCATAGCACTGGTCACTAAAAAAACTGTTCCGACAGCGATTGATGCTGTTCCAAGCTAATGTACACATTAGTCGGTTAGCAGAAACATCGGCGAAGTAAAACAATTAATAAAATGACTGCTAATACAGCTTAACAAACTTAATGCGTCTACTTAACACCGGAGGCGCCTCAACACTGCCTTCAAAAATTAACATAACGCGCAAAGCAGAGTTGTGAAAGAGTTAAATCTTCTAAATTTTCAACATATATCTTCCCTACCCTATCCCTCTCCCTGAGTTCCGGCACAGTGCACTGCATACGTAGGGGTTATCCCCTGAGTGATGGTCCTAATAAAAAAAAAAACCCTCCGTCTGAAAGTAGCCTCCGAACAAAATGACCATCAGCTTTCACAACGACAAAATAAGCAACAAAATGATTCAAGAACTGCCTTATATTAATATATACTATTCATTTTTAATAGTATTTACGCCTAGATCACTATCCAACAAAATGGAAGGTTTCGATTATTACTATGATACCAAAGCCCGGCAAGGATCATACGAAGGTTGAATCGTATAGGCCTATTAGGTTATTGCCCAATATTTCGAAACTATTTGAAAAGCTGTATATGAGCAAGCTAATGCCTACAGAGACTAGTAATGGATGCACTCCAGTTCATCAATTCAGTTTTCGCAGACAACATAGCTCAATTGAACAAACTCACAGACTTGTGAATGTTGGTAGAGACATTTTTGAAAAAAGAAAAATTGCTCTGCGCTCTTCATAGATGTTTCTCAAGCTTTCGATAAAGTATGGCACGAAGGTCTTATACACAAATTAAAGCAAAATCTTCCTTCAAACATCGTCAGACTTTTAAAAAACTATTTAAAGGAACGTAAAATTAAATTTTTTAAGCCCTCCGCAGTCGGTCGAAGCCGGAGTTCCCCAAGGCAGCATCTTTGGTCCCTTGATGTACTTAATATACGCCGTTTACTTACCGTTAAGCAATAACATTCATACATCAACATTTGCTGATGATGCAGCTTTTCTAAGCGTTCATGAAAATCCAGTAGGTGCTTCCCGCAACTTACAAGGGTACATAACTAGTAAAATGGCTCAAACAATGGCGTATAAAAGTTAACGAGCAGAAAAGAGTATACGTCACTTTTACGTTGCGTAGAGAAACATGCCCGCCTACACAAATCAACACCGAGACTATACCGCAACACAATGTAGTCAAATATCTAGGCGTTCACCTTGATCGTCGTTTAACATGGAAATCGCACATAGACGCAAAGCTGATCCAAATGATCAAATGACCCAAATGCCTCAGCATCGAATGTACAAAAAATTCAAAGGCGACAAAATAAAATTCTACGTACTATTACAGCAGCCCTCTGGTATATCCGAAATCAGCGAATTCACAAAGACCTTCATGTTCCGTTGGTGAAGACAGTATTTTTAAAATACGCGAGGAAATATATTAAAAAACTTGAGTTGCACCCAAATCCACTTGCGCGCAATATTCGAGGCCACACCCTGTCCACGAGATATGTAAATCAACAAAAATCAACCGCTGAAAATTAAAAATTTTGTTTAGCACTGTCTAAGCATATATTTAACTTTTTTTGATTTAAGATTTGAAAAACTTATTGATGTTTCACTTTGTATGAAGATTAAAAAGAAAAAAAAAAAAAGCTTTCACATCAGCGTAAAATAATTTTAAATTAAACAAAACATCTGCCTTGATTTTAAGAAAATAAACGATACAAAAACGAGAATAATCACCTTTTAATAGCAATAAATAATTTTCCCCATTTATCGAAAGCGTACTCACTGTTCCACACAGGTCAACATGAAAAACTTCTCCTGGCCTTATTGCCCTTATATCTTGTTCTTTAGGAAAACATTTTCTGTAAGCACAACCTTCACAAAATGGTAAGTTTTGAGAACAATTCAAATCTCTCACGTTAATTCCATGCTCTGTTTTGTTATTTATCATCTCTTTGAGGGTTTTTTATAATTCACATGTCCAAGTCTTTCGGGCCAGCATTCTAAGGATTCTGCAATTGCTACATTCAAAACTGCTGAGAATGGTGTCAAATTCATCTTGTACAAACCTGCTCATGCGTTGCTTTAGCAATTACATTGTCACCCTTCATAAAGCACTTTTTTTTCCAAAAAATGCATTCATACCTTTTTTTTTATCTTGTATACAGACAAAAAATTTTTGTCGAGCTCCGGAACTAACAATACGTCGTTTATTATTATGTGTATTGGACCACTCTCATTACATCTGACACAATGTCACCAATGCCTTCAACGACAAGTTTGCGCCTGTCTCCGACTCTGACGAAGTATTCACCTGCTTTAAAGATTTTTATTTTCTTAAACAACTCACTCTGAAAGGACATATGATCTGTAGCACCAGAATCGGCCAAGAAAGTATTTGTTGATTTTTGTTGCTGATTTTTAGTCTGCAAAACAAACAGCTGAGATTCGCAATTAGTTAAATCATTTCTTTTAACATTCGACTCTCGTTCAACCATTTATGAATGCATACGATGGCTTGCATTTTGCTGATTACTTTGGTCAGCTGATTTCTTGAAACACTCTCTTGCGCAGAGGCCTTTTTTATGACAGTAATTACAGCTCCCATTTCGTTTAATATTTTGGCCTTGACGTTTGCTACGATGATGATAATCTGATTAAGTGTTTTTATGAGTACCTACTATGAATGCAGATTTTGATGTGTTATTGTCGTTTGTATCTGCTGTTCGTAAATTAAGCAAAGATTCTTCGTTAACTAAATGATCAGATAGTCTCTCTAAATTTTGTTCTTTTCTTTTGACAGCATACCAGGCAGTTCTTACAAGATCGAATTTTGTTGGAAGGCTGTTTAATATTTTAGCAATATTCATCGGTTCCTTTTGTTCTAAGTCAATATCCTTCAGCCTTTTGCTCAGTGAACTTATATCTGCAGTAAAATTTGCTTTCATCCATTTTACAATTAATACATTTTTCAAGTAATATCTGTGCGGACTGCTCGCTTCATTCCGGGTGTACTGCTTTTAATCTTGACCACATTTGAGCTGCAGTATTACAGTCGGTGAAGTATTCTAGTTGATTCAGCATTAAACCTCTCATTATAAATGCTTGTGCCTCAGCAATTTTTTCTTCACATGCCTGCGAATTTGTTTCCGGTCGTGGAATATTACCGAAAACATAAGACTTAAGCTTATTTTCAGCCATATAATTTTCCATTTGACGGCGCCATAACTGATAATGTTGGCCATCAAATTTGTGCAAATTGTATATGTTAGACTCAGATATATTTCTCACTCTGGTATCAATCGGTGGCAACTGCTCAGCTAGTTCAGCTTGCAAAATTGATGTTTCTTGTTCAATTAAACTTTGTTGAATTAATGAATCCTGATGCAATCCAGAATCGTCTGCTATTAAGCTTTTATTAGAATCGGAATTCGAAGCGCTCATTAGAATATTTGCAAAAAAAAAAAAAACTCAAATATCCACAGCCACAGGGCCCATAACCTGTTGATAATAAATGCACTCCAGCAAAAATGATTATTGTTTAAGATAAATTCAGATTTTATTATAATTCAATACATTTGTGATTTTCATGTGATCGGACGTGTCTGTTTTTTTGAGCTCCGCTGAAGTTGTTAAAATTTACAATATAACTTGTGAAAACATTCATCAACACAAAAATAAACAAAACAATAAACACAAAATAATAAGCAAATAATTAAATGCAAAAATAAAACTTAAATTCAATCAAACAACAATAAAACCATAAACTATTTCTAAAACAAATACATAAATAAACAACAAACATAAATAAATAAACTCCTGCAAAAATAAACTTAGAGAGCCATTAACACTTGTAATTAAACTAGTTTTAAAACATATACCATGCAAAATAAACTAAAGCACTAAACACAAATCCATACAAAGAGATCTTAAAAAGTTTCATAAGCTCCTTGATTATACTGAAAATTTAATTTTTCTAAATAATTTAAATTCCTTACAATAAAAAAAAGAATCATAAATATAACAAAACAATATACACAAAACCTGTTATGTGACAACTACAAAATTATTAAAATAAAATATAAACAATAAAAACAAACTTTGTTGCTATTAAGGAACACAAAACAAATAAAATGAATACACGGAGCGAATCGACACTGAAGAAATTAAGAGAATTAAATTGACTTAACTGCAATAGCAACAATAACTGCATATTTATTATTTAAAAATTTTAAACATAACAATAATACAACAATAATAACAACTCAATTTGTTTCTCAGGTTTAGGAATTTGTGAGAGTTATATACACTCCTCCTTTTGATCGATTATTAATTTTTTATATATTCTACACTTAATCCTCTTTGCTCGAGTGCTTGAACATATATGCAATTTTAATTGAAAATAATAAAACAATAATTAATATAGTAATATTGCAAATAATTAAATATACAACATGTCTTGTTCTAAGCTGAAATGACGTAATAAATCAGATGACCAGATGGTTTTTTGCTGGGTATGTGATTCTGTTTACCATGCCAAATGCGTTGATTTGGCGCCTCGAACTGCCGACAATCTGCGTGAAGAAAATGGTCTTCGCTTGCAAAAAATTTTTGGCTTTTGATACTGAATTTTATTCATTTAGTAGAAACACTCGTGAACAGTTTAACGATATGATTAATAATCTTTTTAATAAATTTACGAAATATAAAGATATTCTTGAAAAATGTCCTAACTCTCCAAGAAGAATGAAGCCATCTGCACCTGCTGTAACTCAAAATAATGCTAATGCTATTGAATCTGTACCCAATAATTTGTTACCAGTATCTTCATTCACCCGTTCTACCCCAAAGCTGATATCCAAAAATGGTCCTGTAATTTCATTTGAACTATCATCTGATTACTCTGCCTCTCCTACTAATACTACTTTATCTGCCTTGCCATTACCTTTACCTCATAATTTAGCAAAGTCACTGAATCTCAATTGCTCTGTTCCAGTTAATTTAAATCCCTCACCATCCCTTGCTACAACTTCAAATTCCTCAAAGCAAGTCATAAAAACATCTCAAATCGCACCAAAGGCGTTAAGAGCTATTCCTCCAAATAAAAATAAAACTGCATTTGTTTCTCGCTTAGCTTCCGAAACTACTGTGGAAGATATTGAATTTTATATTAGATCTAAAACTCAATTCAAAAGTAACGTTGCAGTGTATAAATTTGTATATTCTCAACAAAGATTTATAGCGAGTTTCAAAATTACTGTAACTGAAGAACTGTTTAATTGTATAAATAATCCTAGTTTTTGGTCAGAGAATACAGTTGTGCGCGAATATATTTACAGAGAAAAGCAAACAAGTGGTATACGTCTTCCTGAAGAACGCTCAGACATTCCAAAAAATTAAGAATTCATACTGAATCTGTCTCTATAATATATCAAAACGTTCGTGGAATTTATTCAAAATTTTCCTCTTTATTTAACAACAGTTTTGTTTGTAATTATAATATCATCGTTCTTACTGAAACCTAACTTGTTGAAAATGTTTTAAATACGGAAATATTCTGTGATAAGTATTAGATTTATAGGCGTGATCGTGGTGGTAATGTCAGAGTAGGAGGTGTATTGATTGCGATTTCCATCTGTCTGGCATCTTTGGCCGATATTGATGAATTTGCTTTTGATATTGAATTCATTGGTGTCATTGTTAAATTGAAACAAAAACAAATTTTAATTACTTGTTCGTATATACCTCCAAATTCACCTGAAAGTACATATATACCGGAAACATGCCGAAGCTATTAAAAATATAGCAAGTTCTTCTTCTCAAAATTATGCTATCTTAATTATGGGAGACTTTAGTATGCCAGCTGTATCATGGGACTTTTCGCTTAATGATGGTTTCTTTATTCCGAAAATGCCCACCACAAAAATTCATTATAGTGAGTTTGTAAATGATCTCTTGGATATAAATTTTTATCAATTAAATGGTAAGTGGCAATATTTTTCCAAGAAGTTTTTCCCATATTAGAAAGGCAAACAAATTTTGCCAAACTTACAGGTTGCCTAGAAATGAGATGGAATTGTACCTATCAAGAACTTGGTCCTTATTTTGATCTCAGTACTTTTTACGGCCGAAACTTTTTGGATACGAACTTAGCCTTATTTTCACATTTATGTTTTTGTGTGGATATGCTTATCGTTCTTATCCATGTTAGAGACACCCACAGAAAAATTTTCAGGTCTTATAAATTGACGAAGGTGTGGCCGTCGTGGGCTCTGGGTCTAATAGCTTTTCCAGAGCCTGACGATGTTTGCGGGTATGTTTTATGTTAATTTGTAGAAAAGAATTTCGTGCCATACTTTATCGAAAGCTTGTGAGACATTAATAAAAAGCGCAGAGCAATATTTTTTTTTCAAAAGTGTCTCTAACAACATTCAAAAGTCTGTGAATTTGATCAATTGCGCTATGTTGTCTGCGAAAACCGAATTGATGATTTGGAATGCAATCATAATTAGTCACTATAGGCATCAGCTTGTTCATATACAGCTTTTCAAATAGTTTTGAAATGTTGGGCAAGAAACTAATAGGCCGATAGGATTCAACCTTTGTATGATTCTTGCCAGGCTTTGGTATCATAATAATCATCGAAACCTTCCATTATTTTGGATGGTGTTCTAGGCGTAGAATACTATTAAAAATTAATAGTATTATTCTTTTTGCAGTGTAAAGCAATTCTTGAAGCATATTGTTGCTTATTTTATCAATACCTGGGGCTTTTTTTGGGTTTAGACAAGTAATGGCCTTTTCAATCTCCACAATGCTAAATCTCAGCGGTATTTCTGGTAAAGAGACGACTGGTGGCAGTTCAAAAATATCAGAAAAAATATTTGGAGTAAATACTTTTTCTAAGTGTTTTACAAAAAGAGTACCTTTTTCAGCATCAGTTTTTGCCCAGTCACCATTCGAAGCTCGTAACGGAGGTTTGCATATCACTGGCCTTTTAAGTCCTCTGGCTGCATGCTTCAGTAAGTAATCTGTTTGTGGTGTTGCATCTAGCTCTTGAAGAAATTTTTGAAGGGAAGCTATTTTTTGTGTTTGCAAAACTTTCCTTGGTACACTCCTTAAGCCTTAATTTTAGCTGGGGCGATCTGTAGCGTTGCCATTCTCGTTGAGCTCTGCGTTTCTCAGTCAATAGCCTTTCTACAGAAAAAATATTATGAAATCTCACTGGTTGATTTATTTTATTTGAATTAGCATTAAAAGCAGCTTGTTTACCATGCGCTTCAAACAATCTGAGAGAATCGTTTATGTCAGGTTAATACGTGCAGGTGTCATCGGTTAATCACATGTTGGTTTTACATTTGTGTGTGAGTAAATAGTGACAATTGTCGGCGAGTGGTCTGGAGATTAGTCCAAAGATGCTTCAACTTCAACCGACTCGCTGGGCACACCTTTCACAATTCCAAAGTCAATATGTTGGCTGACCACTTGAAACTACATTCAAACCCATTTTAGATGTTGTGTCGAACAAAAACAGATGCGTTCCAAAAACAGATTTTTAAGTTCATGGCTTGGTTAATACAGCCTGCAACAAGGTAGACTGCATTTTCAACATCAGCATCATATAGGACATGTTGAGAGTAAATGTATTTACTGTTTGTATTAAGTTCTCATTTGAGTCTTCAATACGACTAAAATTATACCCAAAGTCTTCAATTACATTAACGGTTTTTGCGTCGTACTCTGGTTGCTTTTTAAAATACTAGCGTATGAAAATTTATTATTAGTTTGTTGTTGAGCACTACTCGCGTTAGACTTGAAAACGTTTGAATATTGATTCTGGCTGTTGGACGGTTGAGGTAACTGTGGGTAGTTAATAGTTGTTTTAGGCTGAGCGGGAGTAGCATTAGTTTTTTTGTTTGATGAATTCTTAAAAAACGAGTAAAGGGGGCAGCATCTGTAGTTGGCAGATGATTTCCGCCGCAATTGCCACATTTTTTCGCCTTGGGATCACCTTTTATTTTATCACAGTTAGCGGTACTGTGTAACTTACCACATACAACGCATACTGTAGGCAACGTGCAATAAGTTTTCGTGTGTACAAATTCTTGGCAGTTCTGGCATTGAACAGGTCCAGCTATTTTATGTGAAAGCTCAACGGTAACTCTTCGATGCAACAAGTACTTTAAGTCATATATATAATTTTTTTAAACCATGACATATGTTCAATTCACAAGCTCAGTCGTATGTCTTATGGTTTAAAAAAAGACGATATTTGTTTATGTGCTTGTGAACAGACAAATTTGTTGTATCGTTATTTTGTCGTATTTTAAATGTCAGTTTAATATTGTCAATTCATATGAGTAAATAGTTTATGTCAAAAAACAAATTTCTTTTTATCAAATAAAAAAATACATGAAATGAAACCAGGTGTGGGAATTATAATTTGACGCGAAATATAACTTTCTTTTTTAGCGACAAGCAATTTTGATTAAATTAATTTGAAAATTAAGTTGAAATGAATCATGTATATATGTATCATTAAGAAGAATGTATTTTCTGGTGTTACTTATCACATATATAAAATATTTTTACAAATTAATTTAACAAATAGAATATTCCCAGACCCGGCCTCAATATAACAATTGAAAAACATATAAAATTCAATCGTATAATTATTACACACTTTTGTATGAAAATTATTAACAACAAAAATACAATATTGTATAATTATACGATTAGACAACACATATGACGTTAATACGAGCTTGTGAATTGAACAATAGATTCTATAAAGGGCTTTGAGGCGACCGAATCAAGAAATTTTTAAACTTTTGTTTCTTAAGTGTTTTGTTTTTGAAACGAAAAAACCTGACACTAAGTTGGTTTCTTAAGTCTTTTGTTTTTTTAAGTATTTAAATCGCCCAATGTATGTTTACTCCTAAAGTATGCTATTGATTTTGATTTCATTAACATACAGAATTGCTAGAATAACAACGGAGTTTTTAAACAAAACGTAATAACGTGATAAAAAATGCTGTGCAATAGGTTTACCGTGGCAGCCCCGAGTTCCACATGTCTTTTTTTTATGTCATCTGGCTGTAACTCTACTCTAAATATTGGTTGGGACATTTTTCACCTTGTAGCCACTATTTTCAGGCCAGACTTGACCTCTTCTGGATCCACACTAGAGTCTATACCTTTTATTACGACTGTTAGACCTTTAGCACTCTTTAATTGGTACGTATAGAAGTTTTTGTTTTTAGATTCTAAATCTGAAACTATTTTTCGGTAATTATTTTCATGAGCTACCTCAATTTTTTTTTCAGTGATTTTTCCGCCCTTAATTGGAGTTACATAAAACTTATTTTCTCCAATTCATGAGATAAGGCTTTTAACCAGCTAACTGGAATTCTGTTCTCTTAAATAAATGGGTGGGGGCTTACTCGACTTTGTTGTAGTTGTGTCTTCGTCGCCTTGTTCAGATAAAATCGCGAAACTATTTTCCGAATTTTTTATATTGTTTTTTAATCTCTGGGAACTTGCGCTGCTGAAGCAATTTGAGCTGATTTTGGACTTCTTCCCCTTTATAACACGGTTATGTATCTATCCATACCTGTTTGAATCTACATCTACAAGTTTTTGCACGTTGGTCATCTTGTTACTTACGGGGTATGTGTCAGGCAATTGCCGAGTTAACAACATTTGTTTGTAGCATTGACTTTACAGTATAATATTCGATAATTTTTTAACTTAAATCGTTTTGCTTTTTTTTCTTGTTGAGAAAAAAAATTTTTTTTCAATTTATTTTTCCGGATCGTTTAATTAATTTATTTTTGTGTATAAAATAATAAATTAGAGTGGAAGCAGTTTTAAATTTATAAACATGAACGGGGTTCATCCCCCGAACACCCACAACCGATTTAAGGAGCTTGCCTCCGAGACCGGGAGAAACAAACACAACAAAAATAAGAGACCACGTCCTGAAGAATTTGTTCCTTTACCAGAACCATCGATCAATGAACAATACCGCCCACGTTACTTAGTAGCTTCAGCTAGATCATTAAATGACGACATAGAAAGTCGTGGCCTATCCTCATACAATGTGTTTCAAGTAGAAAGAGGTCTAAATTATATTTCAAAAGAACGTTTGGAAGTAAATGAATTGAAAAGTGGGGATCTTTTAATCAAAGTTGCCGACAGCAAAACTGCTGACAAATTTTTAAAGGCTATATATATAGACAACATCCCAGTAAAAATAACACTCCATAAAACATTAAACTCAATACAAGGCCGTATTTTTTCAAGAAAAATTATAGAAATTACAGAAGAAGAGTAGCTGGAATCTTTAATAGATCAAAAGGTTGTAGAAATCCGCAAAATCACACGCAAAGATGGTGACAAAATAATAGCTACAGGTGCTGCAATAGTAACCTTTGATCTCTACTATCGTCCAGAAATTTTAAAGCTTGGCTGGGAAAGAGTAACCGTTGATGAACACATTCCTAACCCTATGAAGTGCGCAAACTGCCACAAATTGGGTCTTACAAAAAATAGATGCAGAAATGTGGAACATTGCAAGGACTGTGGATTTTCAACACCACATGATTTGTGTTCCCGCAAGTTTTGTGTAAATTGCCAAACGGAAGACCACACATCATATGACACCGGCTGTCCAACTTTTTGGAAACACAAATCAGTTAATTACTTGCGAATTACAAAAAAATGCACCACTCGAGAAGCATGGGAAGCCTATAACGATAATCCAGATTTTCATACACTTAAACCTGCTCCAATAAATGGAAAAAAAAAGACAAACATATGCTCAAATTTTAAATGGCGAGAAACCAACAACTACAATGCCGATATCTACTTCAACTCCTGAACAAACGATAACTAAAACTATCAGCGCTCAAAACAAAAAAACAAAAGAATCTGTTAAAACTTCTACAAATGATCTAAATTTCAACAGCTATAACCATTCTGAACCAACAAACACATCAAAATCAACAACAAAGCAACAGAAACAATCAGTACCTTTTACTCAAGCAAAAACTCCTGTAATTTCTTTAGCATACTCGTCTGCGAATAGCACAAGCACCGATATACAGTATACAAAAAAAGGCAGCTCTTTTTGTGAAGAATTTTTAATGGATAATGCACTTAACGATAATTCTGAAAAATATATGATATTAGCTCAAAACATTACTCAGCAAATGATGATAAATGACATAAATGAAGGATTGGGTTTAAATAGCCCTCAAAGATCAATCACAAACAATTCAAGCAATGTAGATTCACCATGTACAAGACTCTACAACAATTTTCCCGCGTTAAATACAATAATAACACCAAAAACTTTCAAAAAAACTATGCCTCAAGAGGCTAGCTAATTTAAAATTGTATTATGGATTTAGGCATAAACATTACCCTCCTTCAATGGAATATTCAAGGTTTCGTTAACAACAAGTATGCTTTAGAACAACTAGTAGCCAAGCATAAACGAAATATAATAGCTTTGCAAGAAACACACATTATTGATAAAAACTTACAGCTACTACAGCTTCCTGGCTATAGAATATACCATCATAATAAAAACTATAGCTATGCAAAATCAGGAATTGCCCTACTAATTAGCAGAAACATAAATGTAATTCAACAGTTTACATCTACTGGAGACCTATTATTTCAGTCTATTACAATTGATTGTTGTAAGCAATTGCAAATTACAAATATTTATAAAGAACATGATATTCGTTTGACGTACTCAATACTTAACAACATAACGCTCGCTAGTAACACGCATCAGCTTATAATAGGCGATTTTAATGCTCAAAATGTTTTGTGGGGTTCGGCTTCAAACTCTTCTGAGGGGAAAATCTGGGAGGACTTCGCTGATGATGGGAGTCTGATAACCTTGAATGATGGATCCCCAACATTGCTCACCACTAGGGGTACGCTCACCGCTGTCGATGTTTCCATGTCCAGTGCGGACCTGGCTCCGCAATTACTTTGGGATTATTTGCCCATGCCTGAAGTTGGTGATCACTTTCCAATTAAGATTACAAATAAAGTGGAAAATATAAAGAAAATTTTTTTTGCGCGTTTTAAGGACAGCAAAGCAAACTGGGGCCTCTTCCAGCAAAAATCAGCTTTTGTGACTGAAGAATTTGAAAGTACAGAAAACATCAATAAAGAAGCATCACTTATTAAACGAATACTCAGAAAAACAGCTAATGAAATAATTGTACTTAAGCCTACAGTACACGGCATGTAAAAAGCCACATTCGCATGTGGCTCTGACGTCACGAGAATTTGCAGCATTTTGTTTACATTTACTAAACATGCAGAAGTGTATACATGCTTCAAAATTTTGGTAGTACATGAAATGTTGTTTTGTCCCAAAATTTATATGTGACAAATGTAGCCGAAGCGTAAACATTTGCAATGGCAGCATATGTGTAAACTTTTGATTGGCTACATATGTATTGTCAGTACACAGCATGTAACATATGTACACATTTTTCATATTAACATGTACAACAGTCATATGTTTATGGCACTTGTTTAATTTTTAACATTTTGTGTGAAGTCAAATTTATAAAATGTCGAAGAGAAAGAAGAAATAAAACAACATCTGATAAAAAGTAAAATAAATTCACTTTTATCGTGAAATAATTCCCATGAACACTAAAATGGTGAAAAAAATTAAATAATACTGCACTGACACAAAAACAACGCAACAATTGGCGATCACAGTTGTTTTATTAATTATTGAATAAATTTACTATTTATACATGAATTTTTACATCTTAGCTTTGAAAGTATCTTTTGCATGGTTTAGAACAAGAACGAGAAATAATAACAAAAACTCAAACTAATTAAGCTGTTAATTAAGATATTAATTAATAAAAGAAAAACCCCAAATCAAAGATAAATACAAATAAATGCATGGAAAAGAGAAAATATGATAATTTTTCTACCCTTCTTTTATCTCTACCCCGCTCGCAAACCAAAAAAAATTATCATGAATCTCAGTCATCGTGTGATTAATAATAATAAAAAAAATTTTTCGTCATTAAATTCCTACCACATTTTGTTGGAGAAAATCAACATTGTCAATAGTGCCATTGGCTACATACTATTGAAAAATGTTGTGTCAAAAATGTTTGCTGCCACATGTTTGGGACTGCTACATGCGCATGTAAAAATATTACAAATGTCAAAATTCAAATGTACCAAGCTAGTACACGACATGGCAAAAATACGCATGTTTGCATGTCTCTACAAAGGAACATGTGGCACACATATCAATGTGTGCTGCATGTGAGTGTCACAAAAAGTGGAAGTACACGACATGTTGCCAATTTAGCTTCATGGTGACGTCAAAATTACGTCAGAGCCACATGCGAATGTGGATTTTGACATGCCGTGTACTGTAAGCTTTAGTCGTCAGCCTCCAAACAAAAATAACCCAGCATGGTTTCACGCTGAAATAGCAAAGCTCATACGCTTAAAACATCAAGCTTGGAAGCTATTCAAGAGACATCTCAATCAAGTCAACTATCTGGAGTATAAAAGGGCATGTGCCAAAGTCAAAAGAAGTAGTAAAATTGCAAAAAGACAAAATTGGGATAATTTTCTCAATTCCTTGAATCCATTAATGGATGCTTCTTTTTTGTGGAAAAAAGTTAAAAATTTAAGATCTGAAAGAATTAGCAATTTTCCAACTATTTACACCAATAACGCTAGCATATCACATCCTAAGGAAATCGCTCAACACTTTGCCGTCTTTTGGAGTTCTCTCAGTTCAGATGAAGCCATTGAAACTGATATTATAGATGCGCGAAAAAATCTTAAAATTGAAACCTTGCCAAATCTTTGCCACCATTATACAGAAATGAGCAGCAACATTTCTATTGATGAACTAAATGATATCATGCGGTCGTTGAAGGGTTCAACGCCTGCAAATGACAAAATTACATATTTTATGGTAAAACATGCATCAGATTCACTAAAATTTCGACTATGTAAATTGTACAACAATATTTTGGAAGGCGGTGTATTCCCACATGATTGGAAAACCGCTATTTTAACACCGATACCAAAACCGGGAAAGAATCCAAATAATATAGAGAGCTACCGCCCTATATCGCTGTTACCGGTTCTTTCGAAAATTTTTGAAAAGATTTTGGCAAAACGTTTCTGGAAATACACGATAAAAAATATATCTAAAACGCAGCACGCATTCTTGCCAAGACATGGAGTACACACCATATGCCACAACCTAGAGGTGACATTGCGCCATAACCTAAATAATAGAAAACACAGTCTGGTTCTCTCGGAGGACATTGAAAAGGCTTTCGATAGAGTGGTGTCAACGTACGTAATTCTCGAGCTTAATGAATGGGGCATCAACAAACAAATTTTGAATATCATATTGGCTTTTCTTGAAAATCGTAGAATCATAGTAAAGGTACATGGGTATCAGTCATCATCTCTACCGCTGGATAATGGAATTCCTCAGGGGTCCCCTTTGTCGGTGGTTATCTACACCATTTATGCCAACTCTTTAGCAAAGGCAGTTGAAAATCTGCCGGGGATAGACTATGTTGGTATTTATGCTGATAACATTTTCGATGTTGCATCCGGTAAACCTGAAGTAGTCAGAACAAATCTGAGCAAGCTAGACTCCTAAGCTCACAATTGGGCGAAAGTTAGGGGAGCAGTTATTCCTGCTGGAAAAACTGAGCTTCTACATGTTTGCAGAAAAAAATATTGTACCGCTACAACACTTTGCATAAGAAATGTAAATCTACAGGTATCTAAGCAGTTGCGAATATTAGGCTTAATATTTACTAAAAACTTGCTTTGGAACAACCACGTTAAATATTTAGCGGCCAAATTAGCTAAGACTAATAATTTATTAAGACTTATCTGTTCGTGTAGTAAAGGTCCAAATATTGAAACCGCTCTCAACATCTGCCGGTCTTTAACTTCCGGTGTACTTCAACATGGCATTACTATTTATGGATGGACATCAAAAAGAAATATTGCAAAAATTAACACTTCACTCAACAAGTGCTACCGATCTGCATCAGGCCTTCTACGTGCAACACCTATCAAATCTTTACATGCTAAAGCAAAATTTATGGACTTCCAGAAAATTTTGGAAAAAAAATCTGTAGGAATGGCCTCTAGATCAATTACCATACCTTTAGATGGACTTCATGGATTGTTTTGGTCACACTTAAAAAATCCCTCTGGTGTTTCAGGGAGTTCCATTATAAATATAATTTCTTTGTTAAGAAAAAACAATATTTCTGTACCAACTAAGCCGATAACGATAACCACTAACTGCTCTGGCGCATTGGTTTTGGTTGATGACAGCCTCAGAACGCATAACAAAAACGCTATTAATCCAATATGTTTTAAAATGATTTTGGCTGAGAAAATTCATGTCTACTCACCAAACACAATTCTTTATACAGACGGATCTTATAGTAACGGGAGGACTTCGTACGCGATAGTTAAAGAAACATCTCCTTCAGTTTATGTAAATGTTCATCAAGCACGACTCCCAGATCATACCGGAATTTTCATTGCAGAGATTGCAGCATTAAAGTATGCTATAAAATACTCAGTACAGCACGGAGGTACGACTTTAATTTGTACAGACAGTCTTAGCGCCACAAGGGCCCTCAAAAATAATAGAAATGGTTCTTATAATCAAATGCTTTATCACAATGGATTTAGTAATATTATATTACTCTGAATTCCATCACAAATCGGGATTCAGGGGAATGAATATGCAGACAAGGCAGCAAAGAATGCACTAAGCTTGCATGATTTCAAAGAAACAGCATGTTTTCCGAAAGCTATATCTAACCCTTTTAACGCAATTTTAATTCAACAAAACCCACCACCAAGTAGACCCAGATACAATGCAAATTTTAGCAGAAGTCAATCTATTATGCTAGCTAGGTTGAGAGTAGGCAAGGCCGAAGGGAAAGATCCACCAAGATGCGACTTATGTGGTGTTAATTTAACCATTCGCCACATATTGGTTGAATGTCCAATTTCAAGAGCTAACGAACCTTTGGAGAAGATTCTAGACTTTGAGGTCACCAAAAACTTATCCAAAATTCAGAAAAGTTACCAAAAACAAAAGATCCAGGAGACTTAGGCCAAATCTCCTAACTAATATATAACATTAGTTTAATATTAAAAAAAAAAAAAAAATAACTAAAACTATTATAATTTTTATTCATATGTAATTTTTGTTGTTATTATTATTCCTTAATTTCTTTGCGAGTGCATATGGTCTAGTAACCCGGCGCCTTATTAAATATATTTTGCAAATTTACTTTGTAAAGTATAGTATATATAAATAAATAAATAAATAATCAGTTCTATGATAGCAATCAATGAATGAGGTTCTTTGTCGCTTTATTTTAGAATTTGCAACAACAAAACACAAGCAAAACAGGGTGAGAAAATATTTTTTTTTTAGTCTCTTTATTTGTTATTCACAGTACAGTCTGAATATTTTAATTTTTCAGCATGTGGAATGTAGAGTGGTAAGAAGCTTTTTTTATATATATTTTTTAATGTAAATATTTTTTTAATTATGTAAATTCATTCATTCGTTCGTTCTTTCGTCCATAAACAGGCTAAACCAATCCGGTGTGTATGCATACAAACTTTTAATATGATGTTAGGCTACAGTAAGAAAATAAATGTAACAATCAATTTCTACTAGTGTAAAATCAACAATACATTGATATTTCCTTCATGTTCTCTTTGTGACAATCGATGTTGTAGATTTATTGTTGTTGTTGGCAGAAGATGAACTCATTTATAGTGCATTTACATTGTCTCGAAATCTAGTACTTACGAGATTTCGAGCTAAATCTAGTTTTTTTTACTAGATTTCCCATACAAAATGAAATCTACTATGTCACTTGATTTGGACGAAATCTACCTAAATCTAGTAGTACTTAGTGATGCAACTATGGTTTCTTTCCAAATTGTACCAAAAAATACTACGCTGTACAGAAAAAAAAGAAAAAACTGGATGTTATTGTCTATATGTACTTACATGTACCCATTTCATTCTGCTTTTTAACAATTGTGTGTAGCAATACATTTGAATTGTTTTCTAAAATTATATATTTAACAGATGCTGGCGCTTCTTTTTACGCAACAACATAATTTCCGATTGGATTTTTTTCGCTCTGGATGAACAAAATACTAATAAATGTTCTATATTTATCATTGTTGTTTATTATCAAATACAATTTGAATATACATATGTATAGCAATATTTCTTTTACATTTTAGTCAGCTGTTTTTGTTAAGAATATAAAATCTAACTAATGTTAAAAACATGCAATGTAAACGAGCTAGATTTCGAGACAATGTAAATGCATTATTATTAGAGTTTCCTTTTTTTTATTCACTAATATGAGATTGTATATGCAAATATATATGTAAATTACAAGCAAGCAAAAAATTTAAATATAACCAGTATAATAACTGTTTAATCAATGATTTGTTTTTGTTTTTTTTTGTGATTTTAACTTTCAATAATTTTTAATATTCAGTTGCGACGATTATAAAAACGCGTCTGTACACTGTGAGAGTTCAAACTGGCAACATAAAAATGAAATAGAATATTTAATAATGAATCAAGAAATCGATTTAATGCTCATTTCAGAGACTCACTTGACGTCTCAAAGTTATCTTAAAATTAGTGGATATAATTTTTACGACACCAAGGACCCTAGAGGTAGAGCTTGTCGTGGCTCGGGAATCCTAATAAAATCGCGAATAAAACACTACTTATTACATAATTTTTGTGAAGAATATCTTCAAGCAGCAAATATTTGTATTGAAAATTATTATCAAAAACTTGTAATATCATCGTCTATTCCGCCCCTCCCACCCCAGATTTTTAATTACCTTGAGCCAATATACGGATTTTTATAACTTACAGGGCTCCCGTTTTCTAGCAGTAGTTGACTACAATGCTAAACACACATTCTGGGGTTCACGTTTAATCACTCCTAAGGGTCGTGTCCTGTTTAACACTATTTCTAAATGGGTTTGAATGTAGTTTCCAGTGGTCAGCCAATATATTGGCCAACAGATTGACAAAAATTACTGATGTTATCGAATAGTGAAATGTGTGTCCAGTGAAATGATTAAAATTGAAGCATATCTGGATTTATCTTCATATCACTCGCCTACTATTGTCACTATATTCTCACACAAAACTTCAATACCTACAATATCTGCACGTATTAACTGGTTGGAGTTCAAAAAATATTGGAGCGCCCAGTGATCGGAAAATATGCCGTTGACAACACCTTCTGACATAAATAATTCCATTAGGTTGATGCTTATCCATTTTAGACGGTTTTGTCGCATCGTTCGAAATAGTTTTGTGGCATATAACGTACTGTAGACTTCACCGTTTTTATTTAAATATGTAAAGCTAAAATAGTCTTCACAATATTTTCTTTTCTTTTAAACTAAATTAAATGGTAATTTTGTATGCCTAAGCATGTTGCTTCGCTCATGATTGGGGTGTGAAGTATGAAGAGTAGGCTTGCCACATCCCAAAAGCCAGCCAGCTTAACACTCACCTAAAATGACCTTGATTTAAAAAAATATTTCTTGACATTTAAAATAACGCATACGTATAAATGAGCAGAAAAACTGCTAAATTTTATTTAAAAAAAAACAATAAAAACATAACAAATTATACAAAAACTTAAAAAAAAAAACAAAAACGTATTACAATTCAGTCTACGTCAAAAATTATAAACATCCTTTAATTAATTTACATTTAGCTATGTTAATTTCTCCGGATATACGTTGTACTTTTAGTAACAGACTTAACTAGTTCTGTTCCTTTAGGCGTTAGTAAAAAATTTTGAAAATTCTTACAATTTTCATCAAAGTTTTTTCTTATTAACAGTTCAGCCTTTATAAGGTCAAATCCCATTCCGTAATGCTCGACTTCCTTCATATTTTGTAGAAATATCAATTTGGCATAATTTGCAAAATGCGGTATAATCATCTTTTTTTTAATCCATTTGCAATATTCTGCTTCTTCAATCCATCTATCGCAGAATATTGTATATCTTCCTTTTTTTGAATGTCGGGCATGTTCGTTATTTTCCATGGTAAATGGGCGACACAAGGCTCAATATATTGTAACAATATTATTTTAAATTCTTAAACGAATATAAAAACAATTAAACAATTTATATTTAGTATTCACATCAAAAAAGTTTACTCTTAATTTCAATCAGCTGTTTAATGTTGTAATTTTTTTAGTGTTGGGCAAAAACAAGCAATAAGTCAATGATGAGTTAGGGGGGAAATTACAAGTGTTGATACTCTTTTGGTTATCGATTGCAATGAATTATTGATGTTGGGCAAAAAATAAGAATTAGTTTTTGGGTTTGGTGTTTAACAAATGATAATACATTTTTTTTAATATTGAATTTTTTTAATTTAAAAAATTAACTGGAAAAATTATATTTTATCTTGACGCTTGGCAGGACCTAAAAAATCTTGACAATCAAGCTCATTCCAGGCCATGTGGCAACCCTAATAAAATTTTGTGGATGATGTTTTAAGGTCCTTTTAATATTCAACCAAATATTTAATCAGACCAGATTATATATATAAGGATTCGTTAGAAACTATAAATTAATAAGGGATCATACGACGTTATACATGCGCCAAAAATTAAGCCTGTTGGCAACTAGATTCATTTCCCGAATCACAGACTATATAGAAATATTATTATTATAGATCTGATACTTGCTAAAGTAACTGACTAACCGAAATTCACCAATTATTGGTTTACTTAATGCGTCAATCGTGTAATTTTCCAATTTATTGGTTCATACAGCAACCTTCGACAATATATTTCTTATTTGCCCCAATCAAATGCAACCCTGGTACGGCAACCGTGTAACTCGATAGACTATAATACGACAATTAAATGTTTTAATTGCGCCAATATATATTGGTTTCTTGTGCGACAATCGAAGTGGGCAATACGCGCCAATATTTATTTTTTGTTTAGTCGTGGAATCGTGTATCTGTAAGTAAAATTAATTTTAACTGTTGTAAATGTATTAATTATTATATACTTGTAGTTTAAATATGGAATTTGATGACTGCATAAAAGAACAAATGATACATGCGGATGCGGATTTTCTTTACTGCTCGACTGCCCAAATTTTCTTTAGAGAAGAAATAATTTTCACTTATTTAAATAAACTTTTTACAGGTTTATAAGTCTGTATTCTGTGGTATTTATTTTAGCAAAACAAAAAGTGCATTTTAACAAAACAGCTGTTTCTCAATGTTGGCACAGTATGCTGTAATCATGTAACTGGAAGTTGGCAATTATTGCCAATTAATCGTTGTACGCAAATTTACGGCAACCAAATATGTGAAATGTGAGGCAACCATGTAACTGCAGAAAATTTGGGTGGGACAATCGTTTTATTGTCCTCTAAATTAGCACAATAAAAATTGTTACAAATTGGTGCATTGCGGCAATCGTGTAACCCTAGCTTAAGTTTTTAATGGGAGTAGTACTATCTATGGTTAGCACTCCGCCGTCCACCAAGCCAGGTACAAATATATACGTGTACATAACGTCTTCTATTTAACCAAATGACCGAAATAATAACAAAGTCATTTAAAGAAAGTGAGTTGAAATTATACATTAATAAAGAAATTTCTCACTTATTCAAAAGAATGATGTAATTTTTATAATTTTCACCACAACCTACATATTTGCTTACGAGTATTGAATTATTCCAATTAAAATGTTATTAATTTTTTTTTTATTTACATACATATGTACATATGAAATACGATAAGTACTACTAATATGAAAATGTTATATAAATTTCTCCACATAAATATTTCATTACTATCTATTATATAATAAACAATGAATCATGACTTTCATCGAACAAAACTGTGATGAAAAAAATCTTTAAGATCCACATTTAGATGACGCATGATTACGATTATTACGTCAGTTGTAATTGATTAATTAACAATCAAATCGTTTTAACCACTGGAATGTTGTCGACTTAATCATTTTGAATCGAATGGGAAGAAATGAAACGAATTGTTTGAAAAAAAAACAAACAAAAAAATACATTTCGTTATAAAATCAAACTAAAAATTTATAAAATATTTGCAGCATAAAATCAAATTGAATAAAAAGAAATTGAGAAAAATTAATAAGAGATGTCTGTCCAGCTTAATGTGTATCAAAGTAGCTTTTGTGCTGCCTTGTAGGCTGTATGTTAACTTGATTGATTTTATAGATTGTTTTTGCTTAAACTTTTAATCCATTTAGAAAAAACATATGTTAGTAAATGGAAAGAAGCACTAAATTTTTTTTTATAATACATTGCTCATAATACAGCTGTCATAATAATCAAAAACGTTGTGTGCATTTCTTATTACATTATTATTATTATTATTGTTTTTATATACCCTGCAGCTTTCTAAAACTTGGTTGAATCCGCTTTAGGTCGTTTTAATTCTGATTTGCATCGCTACATACCTACTTATGATTGAACTTTTTAACTGAAGTTACGAATTTGCATGTAAGAATCGCAGTTACCCGTTTATTCTCTATGTACATTTTTATACCATATCACTTTTTTTTTATCAAAAATACAATTTTTGCACTTATGTAAAAGTAATTCGATGTAGTCGTTTCATTTTGCGTCGAATTTTTCCGGTCCTTATTAACGACACAAATCGGTGCCCCAGTGCACAAACTTAACAGTGATAGTGTTACCGCATAAAGAAAATAATTCCTTTATAGAAATAAACATTAAAAAAAACATTAACAAATTTCATCATTAATAATTATGTTTATTTAACTAAAAACCTCTTTATCATAAAAAGAAGCACTTATTAAAGTAAAAGTTAACATTATTTACTAATATATTTGAAAACTGAATAAACAAGTTAACTCTGTACTGATTCGTTCGTTGTTCGTGGGCGTAAGAAATAAATCTATCAGAGAGTTCGTCGACGCGTCGGCGAAGTAAAACAATAATAAAAGTGACTGCTCACACAGATTAAGAAATTAAATATCTCTACTTAACACCAGAGGCGCTGCAACACTACTCTAAAATTAACAAAACACGCGATAACAGAGTTGTAAAGCCCTTATGACTTTTTCTGCATTTTTCAACATCTATCATAATAAGTAGGCATCATCCCTAAGTATGAATGAAATGAACGTATGTATGTATAAACAACAAAGTGTCCAGAAATAATCTATTGCTATTTAAAAACTTTTTATTAAGGACGCAATTAAATTTAGAGAAAACGAACTTAAGCCAGACAAATTAAAATTTCTTTGGTTTATTCGTAATAATAATATAGAAATATTAAATTATTATATCTTTTGTAGAATATGGTCTACTTCTTTTTTTATTTATTACTAGCACCAACCAGCGTGCATCGTTACCACTTTCTTTTCATGATATTGCAAATTAATAATTACATTGTTTCCCATTCTACAACCGGTCAATACAGAAATTTTTTGTAAGTAAAGCAAACACACATTAACAATGATAAACTGCACCCAGAAAAAAGATTGGTTGGAAATCGGTGGTGTCAATAGAATATCAGTTGCATAGATTATACATGAGTTACCACTACCACTATTCTATAGATCCATCCAGCATTCCATGATCATAACAATAATACCACAATTGCAACCAACACACGGTTGTGACACTTCTTAAATTGGTTACGTCACTAAATGCATTCTATTGCTGCTACTAAATGCCAAAATGGCGAACACAAATGAATAATTGACAATGAATATGGTATGGTTAATACTCCTATGCAAATATTTGAAACAATATTCGCCGAATACATATATTACTTTTAAAGTTTAGAGCTACTTAATAATTAAAATTTAATTGGAAAAAATCCTTCCCTTTGTGTCAAAAAAAAAAAAAAAAAACTCGCATACTTAAGGAATTTATCATTATTATGACATTGAGACGATTTCGAAGACCTCTACTAACATTTTTAAATTATTTTACCTACATACATACTTTGAGATTTCGTTTTTCTTACTCTGCATGCGATTGCTGTTCTTTGGGAGAACATATTTTCGCAGTTTGCACAGCCACATGTCTCGGTGGACTTTCGCATATTAAATTTTAGTCTTTCCTTTTTTGAAGTCTAACATTTCTCTACTGAGAATTGATTACTAACTAAACATGATATGAATTTACATGTAAGACTTCAACTATTTAAATGATACTTACGAAATTTAATTTTCGTTTGTTTTTTAAGAAGATTATTATCTTGCGTCAAAGATAAAGGGCTTTCTTTCTATAAATAAAAATTAGTATAAATTATTATATTTTTGTACATTTTATGTACTTTTTAAACTTTTTGTATGATTTTTTTTTTTTTTTTTTGGGAAAATGTATGCAAATTATTCGAGAAATATTCGCTTGAATTTGGCGAATATCTTAAAATAGCGAATAGTCGAATACGAATACGAGTAAGCATACATACTTATCTGAAAATATTAGCTTTTTATGCAAAATTTTTCGTGTGCTCACACTACATACAACTGTATCAACGTTTGTACCCTGCAAGAAATGACGTTAGTGAAATTATACTGACTCGCTTTTGACTTTGTCACCAGTACTACTCTATATTACCCGCATACAATGCTTTGTGCTATAGACATTTAGCATGTGATTGTCATTGAAAATATACTAGTAACATTAAGAGTGTTGACTAGGTAGTGATTACGTAGTTCTAATGGGACCAAGTGGAGACATTCAAACCAGAATGTTACTAGTACATTTATATAATTTTAGTCTAGCTGTTAAAACAAACTAAAAAGTGTAGACGTATCATTGACAATGTCATCGAGAAGTCAGCACTAGTCGTCAAATTGGTGACCTGTCAGCAATAAGCCCAGTAATAAGTCACCAAACAAGTAGACAAAAGTGGTGACTTGGAGACAATTGGCCCCGTGTTTACTACAGGGTATATACATACTTACATACACATGAATACGTATACACTGGTTATGTAAGCGTACCCGCATTATTTGTATATTTTTTATCAAATTGTCCTTAGGAATACAATTGCTTATGTTGCAATGTATGTACATATGTATATTGTTGACAGAGAAGGGTATGTAAGGTGTGAGGAGCCGATAATTTTAGATTTTAAATCAGTTCCTTTTTATTCCAGGATAGGTATAGATTCAAAAAAGTTTCAGTTCATTTGTAGTTTATATTTTAGGTTAACAAAAATATATATTCATTATTTAATTTAACCAACAATTTGTGTAGTTTAGGTCAGTATTTAGACTTTTAGCTTAGTAACACGTTGGTAAGTATTTTTAACTTGTAGCAGTCAGTTTATAAGTATTTTTTAGAGTTTAAGTTTAGATTAATTCATTGGATTGGATCGGATTAATTCAAGTGAATTGCTTGACGGAAAAAAGGTAAGTACATACTTTTAAGTGCACTTTTTATAATTTAAGAAACCTCGGCTTTAAACCGACTAACTTCGATTAAGTACATTCTAAGTTAGGGCTTACTAAAGTTTTAATTTACACATTTTAGTGTTGAAAAGTTTTACAATTTTTTTTTTTTAAGAAATATTCTTAGCATGTTATATGTAGAGAAAAATCTCTACTCGTAGGGTTTTTCTTCCAAAAAAATTACCGTAGGAAAAAAATGACAGATTTGTTGAAATCATTAAAATGTACGGACTTTTCAATAATATGGCAAAAATATAATAATTTGGCAACCTTCTTCAATTTGGTCTTGGAAGAAATACATCAAATATTACCCCTCAAAACAGAAATATTCAGAGAAATGGGGTTCTTAAACCTTGAATTTACATTGGAAAAAAAAGGAAATAAAAATGAATTTTCATTTAAAAATATTTCGAAAATTATAAAAGTGGACGCTAATTCTCTTCTACAAGAGTGGAGACCCTTTGAAAGAGCAAGAAATAGGTGATTTGTTAAATATGGACAAGGAAAATTTTTGGAGTACAGTTACCAAAATGCAGAATTTTAATAAGAATTTCATTTTCCCCCTTTTGTCGAAATTAGCTACCTTTGCTTTATCACTGCCACATGCCAATACAGACAAGGAAAGAATTTTTTCCATCATCACTGATGTTCGCACTAAGAAAAGAAATAAGCTAAGTCATAAAATATTAACTTCAATTTGCATTGTCCGCTCATTTTAACAAGACGAATGTAAAAATTGTTATACCTTCCAATGTACCGAAACCCATTTAAAAAAAAATGGTATCCTTACGACATGTCAGGAAATCACCAGTCAAAACTAACACGGGCAAACATTTTTTTTAGTATCCTAGCAAATTTCAAAAGTGCAAAATACATATTTTTTATATTTCGCTTTTTTGGCCAATGAAATAATTGTGATTTTAAATGAATTTATGTATATCAATTGTTTTTATGTTTTTCAATTTTTGTTTATTTAGTTTTTAATTTATAAAAAAGACTGACATAATAATTCATTATGTATAACAAGTTTCAATAAAACGTTTATATATTAAACACAAAGATTTTATTTCCATTGGTTGATATATTATAATTTAAAAGTTGTAGGGATTTTTGTAAAGACAATTTTTGGAGCGCGTAGGGAAAAATAGGGATTTTTTAAGTGCTGCGTAAAGACTTCTCAAAAAAGTGTATAACATCACTGCATACATATTCGCAAACGCAACTGCGTAAACTAAATCACAGTGATTTTGAAATCACGTTCACATTCCACGACGTTCTTTAAAAATCACGGGATCGCTCATCTCTAGTGGAAAAAGATAGGTGCAAGATGATTTCGTTTTAAAACAAAAAACCTATTAATTATGATTCTCCTGGAGTGTTTTCTACTGTATAAATGCAAAAAAGTTTCAAATATAATTTGTCTCGGTACCATTGTAATTTTAATTATGCAAAGGGAAGAAGTGTTTCTAATCGTTAACAGAATTGTAAAGTTTAAAATGATAATGCATATGTTTTGCAGAGCAGTAAAATAAAATTGCTTGATTTAAAGACTGCTTTGACGTTGCATAAAGACGTTTAGGAAGGCAGTATTTTGCACATTTTCAGTAAAATCTACTTTTTATGATTTAGAACACATATCGCTCCTTTATTGCAACATAGTCATATCTCAAAAAAAACAAGATATGACTACGTTGCAATAAAAGATCGATATGTATGTATGTTTTTGTTTACATATTTTCTTTAATCTATTATGTACATATTATGAGTTGGGCAACTTAATTTTTTATGTGTTTTACAGCACAGAAACGCCAACTCGATTCTTTAGGTATCGAGCATGGTGGAATAATCAGGTGGGCGCAAGAAGGAATATGGTTTTTTGTAGGGTTGTGTTTTGACCGTTAAAAAAATGGAAAAGTATGCTTTTCTTGTCAAAAGTTGTTTACATTTTTGGCCGCCATCATGAATATTTTTGTTTACGTTATGATTTTTGTTTTTGCATAACCAATAAATACATACAAAACAACTTTTGTTTTGTTTTGTATACAGCTTTGTTTTGACAATTTTGAATTAATTTTACACAAACAAAATGCATGTCGTTTTTTATTGTTGTATTCTTACGCGCACCTTATTATTCCACCATGGTATCGAGTAACATCCCTACAAGAACAATGACGGTCATTTGATGCATCATCTGATGGGCATTGCTGATGGGTATACCCATCAGCATTCTCTTTCATTTTATTAAGGGCAATATGAAAAAACTGATGTAAACATTCGTGTACGTGTGATTTTGTTTCTCTTTCATACTTGTGGATTTCGTGAACTATAGTAAAACATATATCTGAACTCTGCTCACTCCACAGTATTTTACTAATCAGATCTGATGTAAACATAGTCATAGATGCAAGAGTGTTAGTAAATAAGTTTTGTGTGTGTTAGTTTCCATCAGCAATTTCTTGTAGGGATCATTAAAAAACTCACAATATCGAAATGAATTTCGATTTCGATTCGAATGTAATTTTGCTTACGAGTGCCAGAATTTGCTCCCTTATCTGCTTTTTACATCTAACTTGTTAAACATTTTAATATACTGCTGATATCAAGCAGCATTGAGAAAAAGTCATTTATCACTCAAATTTATTCTCAAATGGACATCACTTGGAATTATAATTTCAATATGTATATATCATCTGCAGGGCTTCGGAAATGGTTCAAGGTATCTTATGATATTAAAGGATAAATACATCATTTGTATTGTGTTCTTTGGGTAAAGTATTAAATAATAAGATGTAGTTATGTCAATGTCTTCATGATTTTTCCTGAATTTTCTGCTGTTGTTATAAGAATTCTCCCGAGAAATTGCTTAATTTTATGCAAAACTTTTACTGTTTCTATTTAACAGATCAACCTAAATTACGACGCAAAGCGCAACGTATTGAATATTGTTTTTTGTAGGGTTGTGTTTTGACCGTTAAATAATGTGCAAAAAAATGGTATGTCTCTTCGGTCTTGTCAAAAGTTGTTTACATTTTTGGCCGCCATCATGAATATTTTTGTTTTTGCATAACCACTAAATACATACAAACCACATTTTGTTTTGCTTTGTATACAGTTTTTTTTTTTGACAATATTTGGTATTTTTTACACAAACAAAATGCATGTCGTTTTTATTGTTGTGTTGATAAGCACACCTTATATTATTACACCATGTGAGTAACCTGCGCTGTCAAAATTGGATTTTCCAATTCCTAAGCGTTGACGCCGCGTTATTTCAGTTGGTTTCATACATTTTGTATGGGCATGACAAATTTTGACAGCCAGACAACGCTTTGCGTCGTAATTTAGGTTGGTCTGTAAACTTGTAGTTTATTTTTTGAAAATTTAAGGATTTTTTCATTATTAGTTTCATTACATAAAAATAAAAAATAATATACTGTTTGTCATATGACCAAAATGTTTTACATTGGAATTTTATCATTTTATCACATGGAATGAAATTAAATGTATTTATTACTTAAAGTGTTAAATAATAATCTTTGAAATTTTTAAGAAAATACACACATGTATGTACATATATACATAGGTACCTACATATATATACTATGTACATATATTTTCATCGTTATTTAGATTTATAATAAAAGTTCTATTGGAAAATATTAAAGTTATGTTTCCCTTAAACATTTTCATTACTCATGTTTATAATAACTTCTCGCCTTAATTATTTTCTGTCATAATTGCAATTTCCACAGTGCTAAAATTTAGGCCAAAAAATATTTTTTGTTTTTTTTCTATTTTTTTGCAATGGGAATTGGATGATTTTTTCTTTTGTTTAGTATTTTTTTTAGTTTTGGTATTATTAAACGTTGAAGTTTTTTAATTTTGACATTTTTATAGTGTTTTTGATGAAATACTTGTTTGATATAATTTATTAACTTGGACTTATTTTTATTTTTACAAAACAAACTGAAACAAATTCAAATTCACTACGTCTCCAATAATACTCATAAACACTACTACCTAGATTCCCCTGTCATCAAATGTGTAGCTTGTAATGTGAGGTGCCTCTGTTTTCAGGTATAACCATTGCTTGCCATGTATCATAATCTTAAGATAATCGTTGGAAAATTTGACAGTCAAATTAAAAAAAAAAAAAAAAACAAACCAAGGACAACAAGCACCCAATTTAAAATTAACGGACTTTTCCCTAATATGTTATACAAGCATCATAATAAATCATCTGGTAGCACAGATTTATATAAGTCATATGGTAGGGCGGAGTTAAGATGGCCATTACAAACAAAAAATTTACTAAAACTTACACATATTTTTTCCTTGCTCTCAAATTTGCACCATCATGCTTTTACGCACATAGGATTATACGTATGCAAAAATAAGAAAAAGAATAAATCCGCATTAAAACGCTAGGGAAAAACAAAGACGAGTCCATAATCCCAGTAACTGTAAATATAAGACCATTGAAATTTCATAAACTTGTGTCCCTTGTATTCTGCTATCGAACATTCTTTTAATTTTGATCTGCTGGCAAAACACGTTGTCGTTGACTAAACTTTTCGGAAGAAAATTTAAGGTAAGGTAATGCAAGAAGCTAAAAAAAATTTTTGATGACTATAAGAAAAAAAAAACCTAACACTTATTGTAGGTTGACTAAGTTCTTAACCAACGAACTAGGGAAGTAGGAGGTTGAAACGGTGAAAAATTTAATTTAACCTCGGCAAAGAAATTCGGACGCGACTGCATCGACACCGGAAAAAAAAACCTAACCTCAATTAGAATACAGCCACCAACGCCTGCGGCTAGGATAGGTACCACACCCAGTTAATACAGTGTGGCCTCGGGGAAGCAAACACTCAAAATTTCCTTGCTTGTGCCCAAGATGTACTAGTTTATATTATTACTCCTAACCACTGTTCAAAGTAGACACCAGCATTCGGAGTCCTTCATTTTAAAAAAAGTTTGTTGAATCCGGACCTAGTTCAAAAGAAACCGACTCCAAGTTAAAATTAAGTCAGATGCACTAACAGCCAACATTCTACACACCGTGAAAAAAAAACTAATTTTATTAAAATTCTGCAACTACCGAAACAAAAAATCAGATAAAAACATTATAGTACATGTTTCGTTGTTTAGAAAAAGAATGTAATAAACCCTGTTGTAACAATGTATGCACCAGGTTTACTAGTGGCATTGGGTCTCGATCGGGTGTAATTCGCGGGAAAAAACCCCAGCTTGAAACTCTAAATAAACCGATATCAAAGAAAAAAATCAACGTAGAAAATCAACAACACTAATCGAGCTTGGGCTGCCTCTAGCTGACCAGCTGTTGGCAATTAGTCATTTAATTTGTGTGCCATTAACTTAATAATTCACAATTCTATTGACACATCACATTTGCTTCGGCTTTGTAAAGTTTAGTAATACAAACAAAACCAAGAAACAAAAAAAAAAGAACCAGGGCGTGTAATCAGGTGGTTGCATAAAAGGGAAAAGGAGGAGACACTTCAGAGCATATTTCAGCTACAACTGCATCGGTGGAGGCCTTCGTCGCATGCGGGTGAGTACTTTCCTCTATATACATACTTTGATCCTTTACATAAAATCATGATGATGATGTGAGTTCTTTGTCGGCAACTGATAACTTTGCTTACATTCAGATCACGCAAAACTGCTCTAATTAAAACCTTAAACTATTCACATAGCGAAGGTAAGCTCAGTTTCCGATATTTGAATTTACACCATCATCAGCGTTCAGCCTGTTATTCGTTCTGATTCTTGGAATCAGCATTGTTTTGATCATCAACTACTACGTATATCACACACGAAATTACATATTCTACAGATACCTACATACATGCCATTCAGGTATGTACATAGGTATATGGTCAGGTAGCTTCAAATTATCCATTTAGTTACCTTTGATATTTATTAACTAGATTAAACCATATTAAACACAATAGATTGAACCAAAACAATGTTGATTGCAAATTTTATAAACCCGAAATGAAGTGTGAAAGAAAATGTCAAAACAATAAACTTCCAGCACATTTAAATTGCACATATACC
Organism: Lypha dubia; assembly: GCA_947311025.1. Taxonomy (NCBI): domain Eukaryota; kingdom Metazoa; phylum Arthropoda; class Insecta; order Diptera; family Tachinidae; genus Lypha; species Lypha dubia. Next base: position 27,548,635 of record OX371262.1, on the reverse strand, counting down.
CTGCACTCGTATTAGTGTTGACATCAATAACCCCGCTTTAACAGAGTGCGAGAGAAAGAAACAACTATAGTATAGTAAATTGTTAGTAAATATTTTTTTGTTATAAAGATTTTGCAAAGCAAAAGTAAACAAAGAAAATAATCGTTCTTATGTTAGTTTTACTACTGGTTTTTTGACGTTTTATTACCCGCAGAGAGATGCGCAATTGGTTTATATTGAACATACCCTTTTACATGCCACTATTAACCCTTGTGTTTACATTTTTTGTTTGTTAAGAATTAAATAATCCCCAGTTCTGATCTTGATTTTAGGTTGACATAATATTTATAAATTCCTGTTTATCTTTAGAACGTAACGAAATTTGTAAATTTCCTACATTATATATATATATATAATTTTTTTAGAATATAAGCAAATGAACTGAATTCCAATAAATGAACATCTCGAAGATGTCTGTATAAATTGATTCGTGAGTTTCCTTAGCTTTAAGGGTGGGAAGATAAATTGCGTATGGGGTTCTTTCAAACCAAATTCTCTTCTACGAAAGAACATAGGTAGGGAGGGTAGCGCCCAAATGAAGAAGGAGGTCAGTCCAGCCATCTCCAAATTTTAAGCGATAAGAATTGCAGCAAATAATCTATTTAACTTTCTCTTAATCAATAGTCCGGCTTTTTGGTATGTAGTAACTACGAGTCCATCCTTATTATAAATTTTAACGGCTTTAAGGACTCTTTAAATAAAATTTAAGTAATGTGTTTAGGTGAGAATAGGTCAACCAACCCCCCCAGCCGATTTTAGCTAGTTGAACATCTGACGAGTCCTACTCGACCTAAATCTCCCTACGAAGTTGTGCATTTAGTAAACTTAACCGTTTTACTTGTCCTCTATAGTGCCCAACAAGACCTCATTAGAAAAAAATCATCATCCACACAAGCGTGTACATTACATAAATAAATTTTTGGCGCCCAACGTGGGGCCCACGATGTAATTGTCGAAAAACTAATTATTGATTCCTCTTGGGGAATTTTACCAAAGCTGATAGGTAAATCAAAACCAGTAAATCAAAAGAGTTTAGAAATGACAGTCTTTGTGGTCTCCAGTGTAACAGATCACTCTTTACACAAAACTTTCTGTTTTTTTAATTTACAAATTTTCTTTGCATCTTCGGTTTAATGACCCTATAGTAGGCGTAGTGGTGGATCCAAGATAATTTTCAAAGCCTTACTGGAGCTCGACTACTTGTCGATAAAGGTACGAGTAGATTTCGACCGTTTGGTATTTATGATTTTTATTTTCTTTTTACGACGAGCTTATTATTGGAACGCTAAACTGAACCAGTATTCTAGTTATGGATTATACGAGTTTTGTTGGAATTTACCATTCTTCAACTGGATCACCAAAACAGTTGCTCCTTATAGCGATGTTTTGTCCGTGAAACATGAAATAATTTCAAGCAGATTTTTGTATACTTAATAGATAGTATATAGCAAGGACCAATAGATTTTGTTTTATTCCCATATTTGTTGCAAGATTATCGTTTATATTCTTTATTTCCCACCGTTATTGCATTTAGGAAACTCAATTATTAAATGAATTTGTTACATATATTTTATCAATATATATTGAACCATTCTTTACGATTTTTTTTGGATAGAAAACATATTTTTTTGTCCGCCACTATAAATTTTTTTCTGTATACTATACACCTATGTATGTATCTATAAACCTATATCTAGTCATATTTTAAAACTATATTAAATTCAAAATTCGTTAGTCAAAGGAGTAAAGCTACGAATTTTTTTTGCCTTTATTTGAAATTTGTTTTGTTCGAAATGGTCGTCACTAACAGCAATGAAAACATTCCTTCTGCTACTGATGGAGCTATAGGCTCAGCGTGTTCAGTATGTGAATCAGGTATGCTTAATGCATCTGAAACCCTGCAAACACCATGCAAACATACATTTCACAAAGAGTGTATTTTAAGTTGGTTGCAAACGACTCGAGAGTGTCCAAATTGCAAAAAACTGTGTCATAGCAAAGATCTGGTATCACCGACGGCAGACGTTTCTAAATTTTCAAGGAAAAATCCTTCAACTCGTGGTCGTGGGCCAGGTAGACCCCCAAACACACGAAGCAGACAGTTGTCCACTACAACTGCAGACCATTCTTTAGGAAATAATCACAATGCTGATGAAGCAAACAACAATAATGACCAACCAGAAGGCCCTAATATTTCTGGCCATAACCCACCACTCTTACTGGATCTCGACCAGATTCAATTTTCAAATACGTCGAATATTCAAAACTCATCTCATGATTCTCACAGAAGATCGGAAGGTAGACGCCGTAGGTCATATAGGAATCGCAATAACCAGATAAATGTAGATCGAATTTCTCAGATGGTAGAATCGGCAATAGCCCAAGCAATAGGAAACCTGAACATAAATGCAATTTCCTCAAGACAACAAACACAACCAGTACTTAACGGTATGGGTCCAACTAATGCTGGGAATGCACATTTTCAGGGTAGCTTACCAACGCCGCCTATAAATAGTGCTTTTGCCAATAGCTCATCTTTGAGTCCAGATAAAATAACCCACATTATTCAGAGCTGGAATGTGCGTTTTGACGGGTCTTCTACAGGATTGCGTTGTGAGGAATTTATCTATAGAATTCGGTGTCTCACCAACGAAACTTTTAATAGTAATTTTGATCATGTGTGCCGAAATTTGCATATTTTATTAACTGGGAAGCCAGGGAATGGTTTTGGCGTTTCCGTAAACAGATTGACCTTATAACATGGGAATCTTTCTGTTGTGCTTTACGGTACAATTATAGAGACAATCGAAACCCTTTTGAGTTACGCGAAGAATTGCGAAATCGGAAACAAAAGCCGACTGAGCCTTTTGAATCTTTCTACGAAGCTATATTGGAAATTGTAGATAAGATAGGTCCCCACCAAGTTGATGACTATGAATTAGTAGACATTATGAAACATAATTTACGCCCAGAAATTCGTCACGAATTGTTGTATGTAACAATAAGATCAGTTGCTCATCTACGAAAACTTTGTCAGATGAGAGAAAATCTTTTTCAAGATGAAATTTTCCGCCGTTCGCCATTTACAAAATCGCATACTTATACTAATAGCAACAGGCGAGTTGCTGCGCTTGAATTTTCGACGCGAGAGGAAAATATACATCAATCTGATGTCGAAGATGAAGACACTATATCTGTGCCAGTAAACGCCATAGCTAAGGCCGAAAAGATGGTTACATGCTGGAATTGTGATGAGCAGGGGCATTATTGGGACATGTGCCTTCAGGAGAGGAAAATATTCTGTTATGGATGTGGAGCAAAAAAAGTATACAAGCCGCAATGTCCTCATTGTTTAAAAACCCATTGTTTAAAAAACTCGGAAAACTTTTCGAGGGGTGCATTCCGGAATTCCAGAATGACCCCGAAATAATACCATACCCTAATACACAGCCCAACAACGAATCCATCAAAGAGATCGGTTTCGCTAACTTACCCAGACTTACAAAAAATGAAACTAATTTAGATATTGATAGCACTTCAGTTAAACATAACGAAAATCCAATTTCAACTCAGAACAAAAATGCAACAACAGACTCAACACAGTTTAAGGAAATTTTGAGAAAATACTCCTTTACAAATGGAACTTCAAAATTTAGCCATATGAAGCCATATCATGAACGACTTAGAAATTATATAAGAATTCGCGGAAAGCTCTTCAACGATTCGAAACTGCAACCAGAAATTAAAAAAAAATATCGTCGATCAACCATACGAATGCGTAATCATTATAAAAAAATTTTAAAAACGAAACAACTGTTCATTTCATCGATTTTTAGTAATGAAAATGATGGCAGATTTTATGCCCAGGTAAATGTTTTTAACCAAATTGAATTAGGTTTACTTGACACAGGGGCTAGTATAAGCTGCGTAGGTAAAGATTTAGCCAGAGAGGATTTTTCAAACATGCCAGGGTTTCAAAATATTAAATCGACAGTGAGAACTGCAGATGGAAAGACTCAGGAAGTAATAGGTGAAATTTTAACAGACATTACATATAAGAATATCACAAAGAAAATACGAATTTTTATTGTGCCAACATTAGAAACGCGTTTGATTCTAGGAATAGATTTTTGGAAACTTTTCAATTTAATTAATGGTGTTATTTCAAGTATTGCGGTAGATAAAAACGAGGAAGTAGAAGAACAATATTACCCTCTGAATATGGTGCAAAAGCAACAATTGGAGGCAGTTAAGCTACTTTTTCCTAGTTTTGACAGACAAGGTTTGGGTCGAACGGCGTTAATTAAACATGAAATTGAAGTTGATAATTGTAAACCCATCAAACAAAGGTTTTATCCAGTGTCACCCGCAGTTGAACAGATTTTATATGCAGAAGTCGATAGAATGTTAAGTTTGAAAGTAATTGAACCAAGTACAAGCCCGTGGAGTTCACCCATGAGATTGGTTGTAAAACCAGGAAAAGTTAGGCTCTGTTTAGACGCGCGAAAAATTAATGAAGTCACCCGTAAAGATGCATACCCGTTACCTAGTATTGCTGGAATTTTCTCAAGATTACCCAAAGCCAACATAATATCGAAAATAGATCTAAAAGATGCCTACTGGCAAATTGAACTTGCCGAAAACTCTAAACACATAACAGCATTTACGATTCCAGGCCGTCCGCTATACCAGTTTACTGTGATGCCTGTGATGATTGTGTAACGCCCCGCAGACTATGTGTCGTCTTATGGACGAGATAATTCCCCCTGATTTGAAAACTTGTGTATTCGGATACCTGGATGACGTTTGTGTTGTGTCAGATTCTTTTGAGACCCACTTAGCAATTTTAGTTCGTTTGGCAGAACAGTTTCGCAAGGCTAATCTTACTTTGAATATTAACAAAAGTAAATTCTGCGTAAAGAAAGTCAACTATTTAGGATACATAATTGGTGAGGGAGGAATAGCAACCGATCCAGCAAAAGTAGAATCCATTAAGAATTGGCCCGTGCCAAAAACAATAAAACAAGTGCGAGCTTTTTTAGGAGTAGTTGGATGGTATCGTCGGTTCATACAAAATTATTCGGATGTCACCTTTCCAATAACAGAAGTTTTGTCAAAGAAAAAGAAATTTGAGTGGTCGGAGTCTGCACAGCTTTCTTTTGAAAATATTAAAAATTTATTAACTACGACACCAATATTACGAAACCCAGATTTTACAAAAAAATTTTATATTCATTGCGACGCAAGCGATTTCGGTATTGGCGCTGTTTTAGTACAACTTGATGATGATAGTCAAGAATGTCCTATAGCATTTTTCTCTAAAAAACTTAATTCGGCTCAGAGAAATTATTCTGTAACCGAGAAGGAGTGTTTGGCGGCTATAGAGTCAATAGAAAAGTTTAGATGCTATGTGGAATTACAGGATTTTGAAGTGATAACAGATCACAGCAGTCTCGTATGGCTGATGCGACAACCAAACTTGAAACGTCGACTTGCAAGATGGGCTCTTAAGCTGCAGGGCTATAAGTTTACGGTTTCGCACAGAAAAGGAAAAGATCACATCGTACCCGATTCTCTAAGTAGGATGTACGAGAATGAGATTGCCGGAATCGAATTTGCAGGGCCAGAAGTTGATTTAGAGTCTGTACATTTTAATGACCAAGATTATATGGAGTTGAAAGGTAGAATTTCAGAAAATCAGTCTAATTTACCCGATGTGAAAATTTGTGATAAGTTTGTGTACATTCGGACACAACATAATACGGGGAATGAGATACAAGATCAAAACGCTTGGAAATTATGGATTCCGAAAGCATTACGACGAGAAATATTATATAGATTACACGATTCAGTAGTAGCTGCGCATGGAGGTATTGCAAAAACCGTAGAACTTGTTCGAAGAAATTTTTTTTGGCCTGGTTTAGTAACGGATGTACGTGAGTATATTCGGGATTGCGATGTATGCAAAGCCACTAAAGCTACCAACGCCGTATTACGTCCAGAAATGGGTAAAATGTCTTACTCAGAGAGACCCTTTCAGCGACTCTATGCGGATATTTTAGGACCTTATCCACGAAGCAAGAAAGGATACATTGGTTTATTGATTGTCTTGGATCATTTTAGTAAATTTCATTGGCTATGTCCATTAAAAAAATTCACGAGCGATAAGATTATGGAATTTCTTGAAACAGATATTTTTTTTACGTATGGAGTTCCCGAGATTCTTATTACTGACAATGGATCACAATTCAAAGCAGGAGATTTTAATAAATTTTTGTACAAACATGGAGTTAATCATGTTTATACAGCCCTGTATTCGCCACAAAGTAATGCCGCCGAGCGTGTCAATAGGTCTATAATTGCTGCAATTCGTGCGTACCTGAAAAAAGATCAAAGGGAATGGGACAAAAACATTCCAGGGATTAGCTGCGCCTTAAGAAATGCTCTTCATCAAGCTACATCTGTTAGTCCGTATCATTTGCTATATGGTTTTGATATGGTCACTAATGGCCAATCATATAAATTGTTAAAAAAATTGAATTCCATTGAGGAACCGGTCCTAACTATCGAAAGGGATGATCATTTGCAATTATTAAGAAGCCAAGTAAAAGAGAATCTAAAAAAAGCGTACGAAAGAAATGCGAAGCAGTACAATCTACGAGCTAGACCAGTACATTTCGAGGTAGGAACTACAGTATTCCGAAAGAATTTTGCGCAAAGTGACGCTGCGAAAGGATTAAATGCTAAACTGTGTCCCAAATTTATTAAAGCAGTTGTGAAAGGTAAAGTTGGTAATTGCTACTATGTACTCGAAGATTCTGATGGAAAACGGGGAACATATCACGCAAAAGACATTCGAAAATAGGTAAAGTTCAAAATTAATAGGGCGTTTATCAGTTGGATTATTCCCACTATAGAGAAGTCTTCGGCTAATCTGCTTCAGTACGTTTGCATATTATCCGATTTGTAATGTGAGGTGCCTCTGTTTTCAGGTATAACCATTGCTTGCCATGTATCATAATCTTAAGATAATCGTTGGAAAATTTGACAGTCAAATTAAAAAAAAAAAAAAAAAAACAAACCAAGGACAACAAGCACCCAATTTAAAATTAACGGACTTTTCCCTAATATGTTATACAAGCATCATAATAAATCATCTGGTAGCACAGATTTATATAAGTCATATGGTAGGGCGGAGTTAAGATGGCCATTACAAACAAAAAATTTACTAAAACTTACACATATTTTTTCCTTGCTCTCAAATTTGCACCATCATGCTTTTACGCACATAGGATTATACGTATGCAAAAATAAGAAAAAGAATAAATCCGCATTAAAACGCTAGGGAAAAACAAAGACGAGTCCATAATCCCAGTAACTGTAAATATAAGACCATTGAAATTTCATAAACTTGTGTCCCTTGTATTCTGCTATCGAACATTCTTTTAATTTTGATCTGCTGGCAAAACACGTTGTCGTTGACTAAACTTTTCGGAAGAAAATTTAAGGTAAGGTAATGCAAGAAGCTAAAAAAAATTTTTGATGACTATAAGAAAAAAAAAACCTAACACTTATTGTAGGTTGACTAAGTTCTTAACCAACGAACTAGGGAAGTAGGAGGTTGAAACGGTGAAAAATTTAATTTAACCTCGGCAAAGAAATTCGGACGCGACTGCATCGACACCGGACAAAAAAACCTAACCTCAATTAGAATACAGCCACCAACGCCTGCGGCTAGGATAGGTACCACACCCAGTTAATACAGTGTGGCCTCGGGGAAGCAAACACTCAAAATTTCCTTGCTTGTGCCCAAGATGTACTAGTTTATATTATTACTCCTAACCACTGTTCAAAGTAGACACCAGCATTCGGAGTCCTTCATTTTAAAAAAAGTTTGTTGAATCCGGACCTAGTTCAAAAGAAACCGACTCCAAGTTAAAATTAAGTCAGATGCACTAACAGCCAACATTCTACACACCGTGAAAAAAAAACTAATTTTATTAAAATTCTGCAACTACCGAAACAAAAAATCAGATAAAAACATTATAGTACATGTTTCGTTGTTTAGAAAAAGAATGTAATAAACCCTGTTGTAACAATGTATGCACCAGGTTTACTAGTGGCATTGGGTCTCGATCGGGTGTAATTCGCGGGAAAAAACCCCAGCTTGAAACTCTAAATAAACCGATATCAAAGAAAAAAATCAACGTAGAAAATCAACAACACTAATCGAGCTTGGGCTGCCTCTAGCTGACCAGCTGTTGGCAATTAGTCATTTAATTTGTGTGCCATTAACTTAATAATTCACAATTCTATTGACACATCACATTTGCTTCGGCTTTGTAAAGTTTAGTAATACAAACAAAACCAAGAAACAAAAAAAAAGAACCAGGGCGTGTAATCAGGTGGTTGCATAAAAGGGAAAAGGAGGAGACACTTCAGAGCATATTTCAGCTACAACTGCATCGGTGGAGGCCTTCGTCGCATGCGGGTGAGTACTTTCCTCTATATACATACTTTGATCCTTTACATAAAATCATGATGATGATGTGAGTTCTTTGTCGGCAACTGATAACTTTGCTTACATTCAGATCACGCAAAACTGCTCTAATTAAAACCTTAAACTATTCACATATCAGTTTCCGATATTTGAATTTACACCATCATCAGCGTTCAGCCTGTTATTCGTTCTGATTCTTGGAATCAGCATTGTTTTGATCATCAACTACTACGTATATCACACACGAAATTACATATTCTACAGATACCTACATACATGCCATTCAGGTATGTACATAGGTATATGGTCAGGTAGCTTCAAATTATCCATTTAGTTACCTTTGATAACTATTAACTAGATTAAACCATATTAAACACAATAGATTGAACCAAAACAATGTTGATTGCAAATTTTATAAACCCGAAATGAAGTGTGAAAGAAAATGTCAAAACAATAAACTTCCAGAACATTTAAATTGCACATATACCCTGCACTCGTATTAGTGTTGACATCAATAACCCCGCTTTAACAGAGTGCGAGAGAAAGAAACAACTATAGTATAGTAAATTGTTAGTAAATATTTTTTTGTTATAAAGATTTTGCAAAGCAAAAGTAAACAAAGAAAATAATCGTTCTTATGTTAGTTTTACTACTGGTTTTTTGACGTTTTATTACCCGCAGAGAGATGCGCAATTGGTTTATATTGAACATACCCTTTTACATGCCACTATTAACCCTTGTGTTTACATTTTTTGTTTGTTAAGAATTAAATAATCCCCAGTTCTGATCTTGATTTTAGGTTGACATAATATTTATAAATTCCTGTTTATCTTTAGAACGTAACGAAATTTGTAAATTTCCTACATTATATATATATATAATTTTTTTAGAATATAAGCAAATGAACTGAATTCCAATAAATGAACATCTCGAAGATGTCTGTATAAATTGATTCGTGAGTTTCCTTAGCTTTAAGGGTGGGAAGATAAATTGCGTATGGGGTTCTTTCAAACCAAATTCTCTTCTACGAAAGAACATAGGTAGGGAGGGTAGCGCCCAAATGAAGAAGGAGGTCAGTCCAGCCATCTCCAAATTTTAAGCGATAAGAATTGCAGCAAATAATCTATTTAACTTTCTCTTAATCAATAGTCCGGCTTTTTGGTATGTAGTAACTACGAGTCCATCCTTATTATAAATTTTAACGGCTTTAAGGACTCTTTAAATAAAATTTAAGTAATGTGTTTAGGTGAGAATAGGTCAACCAACCCCCCCAGCCGATTTTAGCTAGTTGAACATCTGACGAGTCCTACTCGACCTAAATCTCCCTACGAAGTTGTGCATTTAGTAAACTTAACAGTTTTACTTGTCCTCTATAGTGCCCAACAAGACCTCATTAGAAAAAAATCATCATCCACACAAGCGTGTACATTACAAGCTAGCTACAAGAAAAGCTAACTTTTAAATTGATATTTCTAGACTAACTTAAAGCTAACTACAATACAATGCAGAATGTAACCAAAATCAATTAGTAGGTTGAGTATATACATATTATACTCTCATTTATAATTGAATATGGTGAGCGCCAACAAATTTACTCATTTAGGATTTTTTAAAATTACTTCAAGTATTTCATAACTTTTTGCAGTCAATACCCTGTCGTCAAATGTGTAGCTAGCTACAAGAAAAGCTAACTTTTAAATTGATTTTTCTAGACTAACTTAAAGCTAACTACAATACAATGCAGAATGTAACCAAAATCAATTAGTAGGTTGAGTATATACATATTATACTCTCATTTATAATTGAATATGGTGAGCGCCAACAAATTTACTCATTTAGGAACTCTTAAAATTATTTCAAGTATTTCATAACTCCTTGCCGTCAATATTTAAGTGGTAACTTAGCTGAGTGGTTACGCGTTGACTGTTAATCCAATGACCTGTGGTTCGAGTCCCAGCACAGCACCGGTGAAAAAAAATTTGAAGAAAAATTTATTATTACGATATTACATTATGAATGTATTTATATTTAAAAAAAATATATATATATCTACCCTGTCGGAAACAAAACTAACTTTAAGCTAGCTTGAATGTTTGAAAAAAACTAACTTTTTTAACATGGCGATGTCCTAGGGAAAAGTCAGTTTTTCTTTCCACAACTTGTAGCTAACTTTAAGTTAGTTTTAAAAAGTCAAAATGTAGTTAGTTAGTATACATAAAAAAAATATATTTAATTTTTATTTTATTTTCTCAATTCTATATTCAGTAGTTTTATAGTAATGTTGTAATAATAAATTTTTCTTCAAATTTTTTTTCACCGGTGCTGTGCTGGGACTCGAACCACAGGTCATTGGATTAACAGTCAACGCGCATACCACTCAGCTTAGTTACCACTTAAATATTGACGGCAAGAAGTTATGAAATACATGAAATAATTTTAAGAGTTCCTAAATGAGTATGAGAATGTTGGCGCTCACCATATTCAATTATAAATGAGGGTATAATATATATATATACTCAACCTACTAATTGATTTCGGTTACATTCTGCATTGTATTGTAGTTAGCTTTAAGTTAGTCTAGAAAAATCAATTTAAAAGTTTGCTTTTCTTGTAGCTAGCTACACATTTGACGACAGGGTAGATATTGCTAACCTGTAACAAATAAATAAAATTTAAAACATAAATACTTGAGTACATGCTCAAATTACGATATTACTATAAAACTACTGAATATAGAATTGAGAAAATAAAAATGAAATATATTTTTCTTTATGTATACTAACTACATTTTGACTTTTTAAAACTAACTTAAAGTTAGCTACAAGTAGTTGGAAAGAAAAACTGACTTTTCCCTAGGACATCGCCATGTTAGAAAAGTTAGTTTTTTCCAAACATTCAAGTTAGTTTAAAGTTAGTTTTGTTTCCGACAGGGTCTCTTTTTGGCCATCGCTGGTGTAGAAGTTATATGTCAAAAAAAGGACATACATACATACATATTCATATACTCGTATGTGTGCATGTTCTTTTTGTGCGCTTTTCGTTTTTTATTGTTTGTCGCCATCGAAAAATTTTCATTAATAAAATTTAGAAACACTTAATACTAAACAATATATTAATTGAAAATACCCATTAGGTTTTGAACGCACCTCGTACTGAGATCAATCGTTATTTTAATTTCTTATCAGCTTAATTTTATTTTGCTGTGAAAGTTCAATAGAATACGTACGTACATACGTATAAATTTCTTGGTGTCTATTTAAATAACTTGATTTTCTTTAATTAATTATTTTTATATACGATTTATGTAGAAGATTGTAGGAAATCATAATTATGATCTCGCCCACATGGATTCGTGTTATGAGGGATTAAATGATAATAAATTCATAGTTTGATTATATTTCGAGGTCAAAATAAATATTAAATAAGAGAATATTTCTCTTTTGTTACGAATTATTGTAAAACCCGGATTTTTAAATTAACCTTGTTGATTGTTTAGGACATCCCTGTATAGGGATGTACTTGCATGTACAAACTTTGACATTTCGACCTTCATTATGCAAGAAAAAAGCAGCTCGGCTGTGTTAACAACAGCACCTTTTAAGTGCAATCGCTTTGTATAATACCAAGATTTAAGCACTCAACAATTTTTATTTATTAAATTAGTTCAAATTATTCAATAAAATTTGTTTCCAGCTTGAGGTCAAGGCAAATTCATAACAGGTAGTCTCGCTTCAATTCGCATTGTAAAATATCTACTTACGATGTCAAAACAAGGTACCAAACAATGTGTCAACGAAATTGACAACGAAACTGCACCACAAATACACACGGCGAAAATAATCACCTGAGAGATTACATGTTATGAATTTGCCTTAAATTTATAAAATTTACTAGATGAACCGGCAAACGTTGTTTTGCCATACAAAATATTTCTTGTGCATATTTTGGGTGTTATATAAAAAATAGCGAATGTATTGTAAGTGGGTGACGATGACCGCCGATGAAAAAAATACCAAACAATAATTTTGTTCTGTTTGATATACGAACGACGACGATTCTCCTGCATGAGGCGGACGTAGCACCATCTGTCGTTCAACAACAAAAATAATTATCAGGCGGACATAGCGCGTTGGGTTAATAGTTTCGGAAATACAGAAATTGCCCTCTCTCTACCGTCCTCATGCCCCTAGCGGTTTGAAAAATAGATAGTAGCCGATTCTCAGACTTACTGAATATGCATAAAAAAATTCATAAGAATCGGTCAAGCCGTTTCGGAAATACAGAAATTGCCCCCTCCCTAATTTGACTTTAAGTATGAATATTTCGGGTGAAGCTCTAAATTTCATATTCCAACTAAAGAAAAAATTTTGTAGTAAAATATCAAGGAATGGGGACGGAGAATGTTTATAGAAACAAATATTTCAATAATGTCATCAATCAATGCGTAAAATTTCCTAAGACTATATACAATTGTAAAAAAATTACGAATTTGCAAAGAAATTCTATAATTTGCTTTCCTATTTTCATCAAATTTAAATGGGACCAAACTTTAAGCAAGACTGCTTAAACAAAAATAAAATAAACGGCTGAAAACAGCAAACGTTGCTTTCGCTAGAAGCCGCTATAAACCTCGTCAGTATTCATGTGTAAATGTTTTCGCTACTTGTTAGGAAATTGAGCTTTGTAAATATATAGTGTTGCCACTAGAATGTTTAATATCTGGTAAATAATAAATCTACAGATTAATATCAATTTAGTATGAGAAGTCACGTAATCTAGTTTCATTCGAAATGTGTACATATATATAGGATATGTAATCACGTTCAACAGACTTAAGGTACGGTCACATCTGTCAAACATTTGCCCAAAAAAGCGTAACCACTAAATACGAATGAAAAACTTTTTAATTTATGCATTTATTTATTAAGTTGAACAGCATCTAATAAGATAAGATTCTATTACATTTGCTATAAATTATGTGTGAAACTGTTTAACGTAATAAACAGGTGTCTAAATCAAAAGTGTTTTCATTCGTATTTAGTGGTTACGCTTTTTTGGGCAAATGTTTGACAGATGTGACCGTACCTTTACAAAACCTTTGTTGCTTGAAATATTAACAATGTCTAATAATAAATGGTACATACGTTTAAATTGTAAGCAAGTCAAGTAGATTTGAGGAAACCATGTCGAAGTGTTTCCATTATGTTGTAAGTATTTTTTCGTGACAATTTAATTAAGCCTATTATTCAATGAATTTCTTTTTTTTAAATAGATATTAATAAATGATATATCTATATACATATATTAAGAGATATCTATAAATCCTCCTTAGTATAGTAATCAACGAAAATTTTTGCACGCTTGAAAATATTTCTTTTTTTTATTTAATAGAAATTTAATTATATTTTTTTTTCATTTTGCATACAATATTCTTTTTTGTAAGTTTTTAGATAATTTATTTAAATTATATTAATATAAACACAACAATTTTATTTAATAATATTTTTATATTACAAAATAAAATAATCCTAAAAAATTTTTAATAACGATGATTTAATGGCAAAAGTATGTAACTAATTTTTAAGTGCCGCAATTTTGTGTGGACTTCAACGCCAACTATGTCTGCAAAGAATCTGGAGTATTCGGATTAAAATTTTTTTAAATCTTTTTGCAAAATAAGAAATAAGAAAATATATATATAAATAAGAAAATCTCCAAAATTTTGGAAAATGTTGAGCATAAGCATGTATTATTGCTAAATAAGTTTCAATCGTGAATGCATTAGAAGGATCGGTATTCCAGATTTTGGGAACACAACTGCCACGTAACGAAGATTAAATCTTTAAAAACAATTTCCAGATGTCTCGTGAAACGTCTAACATACTTTGTAAATACTTATAGAGCATTAAAATAAAAAACAAAGCCTTTAGAAATTGTATTTCCTTAGAAAAAGTAGACATAGCTTTGTATGCCTTGGGCTCTTATGCCGACGATTGGTAATTTGTTTTTTTTTAAGTCAATGGTGTCTTTTGTCCAATGAAATAGTGAAAGAGTATCTAATAGTGTTTTCAAATTGGTATGAGTTTAACAAATTCTGATTTTAACGTGAAATCCAATACAAAATTGTTTTGTTAAATCCAACTTAAATCCGTTTTTGAATTGGATTTAATATCCCGTTCATCGTGACGCCAAATTAAGTAATTTCCTGATTTCGACCGAAATCAAGTTGAAGTAATATTATTTCGCATGTGTTTTGACAAATTAAGTTATTTCACTTAATTTCGCCAAAATCAAATTGAAATTACAATAATCAACCCTGTTTTTGTTAAAAAATTCCTTTTTGTGCCAACCGTGCTCATAACTCATGTGTAAAATGTACCAGCATGAACACCTTTAGGCCCAACCATAATATGCATAAGCTAGCTTAAGTCAGCTTAGAGGCCCAACTATAATATGCATAAGCTAGCTTAAGTCAGCTTAAGCAACTGTGCGAATCCATGTAAGTCGTATGTGGCCAACTATAATAAACATAAGGAAACTTTTCGTTAAGTTTTATGAAACGTCATTTGCTTAAGCAAAGTGCGAAACTGAACGCAAATTCCGTACGGAATCAGTTTTTCTACAAATACATACATACATACATACATACATATGTATGTTTGTACGTAAAAATAAATTAATTTTGAAAATGGAAAAAGAAGACGAAATAGTTTACATATAAAATTTAATAGAAAATATGGAAAAAAGAAGTGTCTGTACACGAAACTGACATTTCATATATTTTATTTAACATATTTTATTTCCACTGATGTATATTTTAGTACTTTTGCCCTTAAATAAAATAAATACTACAAAGTACATAATTTCGGTTGTAAATTTTCTTAATTATTAAAAATAATTATATACATACGTATATCTTACCATAATTTTTTTTAATTACAATCGTTTTATATTCATTTGTGAACAAGACTCAATTTATTTAGGGAAAATAAGAAGATAAAAATTTTTCGAAAATTTCTTTTTGCTACATTGTATGTGTGCAACTATGACTACTTAAATTTTGAGTCGCATAAGTACATTTAGCCACCTAAAAGTCTACGAATTTGCTTAATCATTTGACAGCCTTTTCGTTAAAATTTTACATTGTTATATAAATAGTTTTATTTATATATTATCCTTAATCAAGGTTCACTAATATATTCAATGTAATAATTGTTGAAGTCTTTAGTTGAATTATTTGATTTCCAATAGTTTATTATTTATTTATTAATTGATTGAACAGCCGCTTGTGCGACTGTTCACTTTGATTTACATTTCTTAACTGTACATATTTTTATTCTATATCTTAAATCTAACTTAAACATTCTACTTCTTAAACTAACACATACACAAAGTATGTGTGGGAATGTGCATGATCAGCATAATACATTCTGTATATTCTGATCATGCGGTTATAGCGTGGACAATTATTTAAACAATAACAAGAGTGTTATGTTTCACTTGCTGCATGCAGACGGCATGCAGTAGTGGTTAGTCAAACACACTACACCTCCCTTTTTCAGAAAGAATAATCAATACTGGGTTGATTATTCTTACTGGTAATCAAAATGTAAAAATTAAAAATATGGGGGTTTAAAATTGTTAGATTAAAAATTAAAGAGATTCAATATTAAAATTATAGGGACATTCTTCCCTTCCCTTTTTTAAAAAAAAATTACGTCATTACAAAATCATTTCATAATCTCGATTTCATGATTACACTAAAGAGAAGAAAAAAAAAATCTTCTTATATTAAAGATAAAAGATGAATTGAATTGTATCAAAATGCTTCACCATAAAATTACATTTTAACCAATATACTAAAAATCTTAATTGAATCCTTTGATTCTATTTTTATGGACTGTAAACTTTTTTTTGTTTTCGTCCATTAGTTCAACATTGTTATTTTTATCAAGGCCTACTACCTTGTATGGACCTTTATATACATTTTCCAATTTGTGTCCAGCTTCATTGCGGACTAAAACAAGATCATTTATGGCCGCGTTAATTGATTTGGCCTTTTCATTGGAGGTTTGTTGTCTTTCAAGCTTTGCATTTTCAATCATAGATGCTGCTCGGTGTTGAGCTACTTGCAATCTAAATTTAATTTCTTTTTCATAAGCGTCAATATTATAGACTGGATCTATAGTGTTTGTGAATTCTAAGGTAGGTGGCATTTTTCCGAAAACTAGCTCAAACGGGCAATATCCGTGAGCTGTGGATGGAGTTGTATTATAACAATAGATGAAAAATTTTAGCCAATTATCCCAATCAGATTTATCTGATGATACATAAGATCTTAAATACTCGTTGAATGTTCTGTGAGATCTCTCAACAGTACCGAGTGTCTCATGATGATAGGGAGTAGAGTTTAATTTCTCTATCTTCATTAATTCACATAAATCTCTCAAAACCTGATTCATATATTCAGTACCCATATCGGTAATTATCTTATTCATAGGACCGTATATCAAAATAAAACCTTCCATAATTGCTTTTGCAACTTCTCTGGATGATTTATTTGGTATGGGAATTGCTACTAAATATTTAGTCAAGTCACACATCATTGTCACAGCGTATTCATTCTGTGAATCTGACCTTGGAAGTGGTCCAATGGTGTCTATTATGACTGTTCCAAACGCTTTTTGAGGAGTTGGTGTTAAAATAAAGGGTTCTTTGCCCTTAAACGTTGTCTTATTTATTTGACATTCTTTGCATTGCTTGACATACTTTGTGATGTCTCTTGTCATACCTTTCCAATGGTATTGTAGTTGTATTTTCCTTATCATACGTGTTACTCCTGGATGTCCTCCAGTTATTGGATTATCATGAAATTTTCGCATGATATTTAATTTCTTTGAATCGGTGGTGACTTTAATTAATTTTGGTGTGAGCACAATAGTTAAATTAGAATCTTGCAAGATTTCATTACCTTTCTCTTTGAAGGTTTCTATATTTGTTCCTAGGTTATAAAGCGTACTATCATCTAGTGAAAGTCGCAGTGTTGTCAGACCCATATTATCAGCTACTTTTTCAAGCTTTAGAAAGAGGTGACCTAAGTCTACATTTCTATTTATAACTGTGTCGTTCAACTTAAATTCGGAAAGTACTCGCTTTCCTTTTTTTATTATTATTTCATTTTTAGTAAAATACAATCTTGGTATTTTACGGTGCTCTTGGGCATTTATCGCCTCATATACTTTTAAACCAACCGATGTTTTACAATTAGGGTTTGTTTTAACCTCATTGTTACAACTATTTTTAGACTGAAGTCTTGTTGTTACCTTCAGTATTTTATTGATCTCTGTATTTTTTATGTCTTCAAAATCTATTCGTGACAGCGCATCTGCCACTGTATTGTCTTCACCCCTAACATACTCGATTACAAAATCATACTCTTCTAAATCCAATCTCATCCGCATTAGCTTTGATGAAGGATTTTTTAATGAAAATAGATAAGTTAGTGGTTTGTGGTCACTTTTGATCACAAACTTTCTTCCATAGATATATGGCCTATAGTATTTTACAGCCCAGTGTATTGCAGTTAATTCCTGCTCTATTGTTGATTTATTACTTTCACCCTTAGTGAAAGATCTGGATGCATAAGAAACGGGTAGTTGAATACCTTGTTTTTCTTGACTGAGAACAGCTCCGCAAGCGTGTTTACTTGCGTCTGTAGTGATACAAAATTCCTTAGAAAAATCTGGATATTGAAGTATTGTAGGACTCAGTAAATGTGATTTGAGAGTTTGGAAGGAATGTTCACATTCTTGAGTCCATTCGAATTGTATATTTTTTCTCGACAACCTAGTTATGTGTCGTGATAATTCAGCAAAACCGGGTATGAACCGTCGATAATAGTTACAAAAAGCTACGAAGCGTTTAGCTTCATCACCATTTTTTGGTGTAGGATATTTATCAATTATAGAAAATTTACTGTCGTCAGGTAAAATACCTTTGTCAGTACATTTGTGACCAAGGAACGTCACTTCACGACAAAAGAACGAACATTTATCAGGATGCAATTTAAGATTATATTTTCTACATAGGCTGAATACGTCTTTGAGATTACGTAACATGTGTTCTGTAGAACAACCAATCACAACTAAATCGTCCATATATACGAAAGCTTGTGTCGGTGATAATCCGGCAAAAGCCAAGGACATCATTCGTTGAAATGAGTTTGGAGCTATTTTTATACCATATGGCAATCTGTTAAAACGGAAGGATCCTTTTTCTGTAGAAAAGGATGTAATATCTCTAGAGTTTTTGTCTAGTTCTATTTGATGAAAACCTGACATTAAGTCAAGGCAAGAGAAAAATTTAGCTCGGCCCAATTGGTCGAGTATATCATCTATACGTGGTAACGGAAACTTATCAGCTACTAAGTTTTTATTCACTCCCCTATAATCTACTACCAGTCTCCATCTTTTTTGATTTGTACCTGGAAGAGGTTTTTTAGGTACTAAAAGAATGGGACTATTATATTCAGACACTGATGGCTCTATTATATCGTCTTTTATCAATTTATCAACATGCTTATTTACTTCCTCTTTATGTGAGTGAGGTATTCTGTAATTTTTTATATAAACCGGTTGTTTATTGTGGAGTTTAAGCTTTTGCTTATAGAAATTATTAACCGTTATTTTTTCGGTTTCTAAAGCAAATACATCTATAAATTCATGACACAGTGTTTTCAATTCTTTATCAACGAATTCTGGAAAGTTTTTTGATAACCTTTCAATTTTTTCTTTATTTTTCTGTGGGTCATGGTTCTGCTTTACGATTTTATAGTCATTCAGACTTTCTGTTGATACTTGGACATTATTAATGATCAAATCATTCTCAGTTGTATTGACAATTCTTACCAAAGGCTTTGATTTCGATGTAATTGTGTTAGCAATATATACACCATCTTGAAGCATTTGTTGTGGTACCAATACCTCTGTTTCAGTAGAATCAAATTTAATTGGTCTTATCACCTCAGATCTTGCTGGAACTGATATGGAATTAATGTTAGGAGCACTCATAAGTGGGATAGATATATCATATGGAACATCATTTGTTCTTAAAGTGATAATATCTTCATTATCTTGAAAATCTAATACACATCTGTATTTTCTAATGAAGTCCATTCCTATTATTCCATCAACTTGAATAGGGAATTCATTTCCGACAACCTGAAATTCATGTGCTATAAGAAATCTATCTATTTTTAAATCAGTTCTCACTTTTCCCAGCGTAGTTATGAGACCCTGTCCAATACCGTTTATATTAGTTCTTTTTGTTACATTTATTGGTTCGTTCAGAACCTGATTATGCTTGATAACTGATATGTCTGCGCCAGTGTCTATCAAAAATGTTGACCTATTGTCATTTAAAGTAGTTCGGGATATCAAATAGCTATACAAGTTTAGTTGTATGTTATGAATTTTTTCATCTAAGAAGTATGTTGGGGTGGCTGTACGTTTCCCGAATTATTTTCATCGGTAATGCATCGTACATTATTGTTATTTCTTGAATTGTATCCATTACTATTTGAATGGTTACTGTTATTATTTGTATAGTTATTTCTTCCTCTGTTAGGATTTCTATTAAAATTCTCGTAGTTGGGATTATTATAATTCCTTGAGTTGGAATTATTATTTCTAGGGCCATAGTTTCTTGAACTATTTAGGTTTCTAGGATTTGAATTATTAAAATCTCTACGATTAGAATTATTAAAATTTCTAGGATTGAAATTATTAAAATTTCTAGAATTTCGACTATTAGAAGGATTGTTATTACGACTGTTCTGTGAGTCGTAAGCCAGGATAGAATTTGGTTGACCGTATACATCGGTACAACTAGTGATAAATTTCGACATTACATCATTCATATTATTAAAGGTGCCTGATTCCATGATCAGTTTCACTCTATCATTTGAGGCATTCTTTACTATAGCTGTAACCGCTGAGCGAGTTGCATATTTATTTGCGGTTTCATTAGACAGACCATCTGATATATATGCTGTTTCTAATTTTTTTGTGAGGTCTTCCACCTCTTTGGCATAAGCATTAGCATTCTTACCAGACTGTCTAATGTTCATAATTTTAGCAGTAATAACGTCTACTGATTCTCCCTTAACTGAAGATCTCAGTTTCAATATTATATCCTGTAAAGTTGTCTCAGCCGACAACAAATTTCTGGCTGTACCCTTTAGCTTGGTCTTTACTAGATTTACTGCAACTGATTCATGACTCTCTTTTATTGAGTCCACTAAATTCAGCGCGTCAATAAAACTTTGCAAATTTTCAGGGGTGCCATCATAATCAGGAAGTAGCCTGGATGCGGTCCCTAAAAATTCTACAACAGTTTGAGGCATTATCAATATTTTCTCTGTTTCAGATATCAAAATTTGCTCATGCAATGAAGAGGGGATTTCAAGATTTATTCCCTTTTTAATTGCTACCGATAAAAGTTTTTCTCTAACGTCTGCATAGAAAGCGTCCGCTGCCGCTTTATGACTTACTGTTAGACGAAAGTAATTTACATTAAGGAGTATTCTAATGTTCTCCAATTGTTTCAGCAGAATCCTTATGTGCTTGTCTACTGTTTCTGGCTTGGTATCCCTATCTATACTAAGACATTTGTATGATTTCAAGAATTCTTCCTTAAGTATTCTTGACTTTCTCACAATACTCTCCCATTCCATTTACAATCAATGATGTATCAATATGCAATAATTGGATTGAGTAGAAGGGAAGCCAAACAGCAACAACACAAAGGAGAAAAAAAAAAAACAGGAATGAAAATAGAATTTTTCTTTTTGAATAAAAAGAAAAAGTATAAGAATAAAATGAAGTGTAACAACACAAAGGAGATGCCAAACAAAGACAATTTCAAGGATCACTTGATAGCAATGTAAACAAACTCAGTCTTACCAAGGATATGATAGTTTGACTGTAGGCAAATATATTCCACTGCAAGGATTTATTTCTGGAAGTCAGAGGTCACAATGTGCACTCTAATGAATTTGTTGAAGAAAACAAAAGAGAAACACTGCAAAGATCAAAACATTCTTCTTCACAAATGCAGGAAACAATAATATTGTCCAGAACACAAAACAATAAACAAACGTTCAACAACATTAAACAAATATAATTCAAACATATAAATTAAATGACCTTCATTATCTTTACAATGTTACAACAATGAATGTGCAATAAGGAGAAAAGAAACTGCTTTCTTTGATTGTTTATCAAAGGATAACAATTCCTGGAACTAAACATATATATCTATACCATGTATTATTCGTCAGAGAAATGAAAACTCTAAAACTTGTTAGGATTTATACATTTATATAATGTATTATTCGATAGTGTTATGAAAATTCCAAAATTTGCAAGGGTTTATTTCTAATTTATTTCACCATTCGTTTCACTAGACTTTGTCGAGTCCGGAAATGGTACTGAAGTTCTTTACGTATTTGTTTTTCAAGGATCTTTTGTGAAGTTGGTATAAGGTTGTTAGGAATTGTAGCAAAAGTATTGCAATAATTATTGCTAGATACACTACCGGATATTCAACCTTAACCGTGACTTCATTGATAACGTTTGCGTTAGGATTCTCTATTTTTGATTCTTTGCCTCCCATTATGAAGGAAAGATATTCGAACGATATATTATGGATCAATTTAAAAGCTATTATTAAGCTCATGCAATTAATAAGAAATGAAGAAAACCTCTCTTGAAATTCCCATAAAAAAAAATTGTGAGGATTTGATATGACTCAAATCAAAAGAAAAAATCTGGTTTTAGAACTTCTAATCAAGGAAGCTTTATATTTCTAGAGCAATCATAAATCAGAACTTAATTCAACTCGAAATAAACAAATTAATATTTCAAATCTCTTTAACCAGTCGAGTTTGTCCTTCACACAGTTGCTTACATACACAAAATCAAGTTTACAATTGTTTTACTTATAGTTAAGTTTACGCAACTGCATGAGTGTTAGTATGTCCTTTTTTTTTATGTCATGGGTCATATTAGTTTAAAAAAAAAAATTGGTACATATGTCTAAGTTTCAGCACTCTGTATACTCTGTATACCGAGGACCGGTCATCAGACATATATCGATCAGTACCAATCACTGATCGAAACGGTTACCCTTATGCAATAGTATATATATACATCAACTGGAGGGACTCGTAAGTTTCTCAGTGATATACACATGTATATGCCATTGAAAGTATTATTTGTACATCATCAACTGGAGGGACTCGTGAGTTTCTCAGTGAATTTTCTTATAAAAATTTCTGTTTATATTTTTTCCTTCAATTTTCAATTATTTACTTTATCAAAAAATTTCAATTTTCAATTACTTCACTTTACTAAAAAAATTTCAATTTATAATTATTTCATTGTACTAAAAAAAAATTTCAATTTACAATTATTTCATTTCATTAAAGAAAAAATTCAATCTTCAATTATTTCATTTCATAAAGATATTTCAATTATTTCATTTCACCAAAAAGAATTTCAATTTACAACCTTTTATTTCATTAAAAAATTTAATCTTCAATTATTTCATTTCATAAAAAAAATTTCAATTATTTCATTTTACTAAAAAGAATTTCAATTTACAACCTTTTATTTCATTAAAAAAAATTTAATCAATTTCTTTATATTGTTAATATTTTATTTCTTTTATTTAAATTAATTAATTAAACTTTTAGTATTTTATATAAACGTTTTCAAACACAAATATATTAATACATTACTTGATGGTAATATTCCGGTGCGTTTCCCATTATCTTGTTGTAATTGCTGTATTTATTGCCATCAATAATTAAAGTTGATTTGCTTGTTGTTAGCTAAGGATGTAAATCAATCTCGGCATTTATGACTCCATTGATGTTTTCATATTTATCACCATCAACTTCCATTCATTGATTTGCTCGTTGCTGCGATATGTTTATAAAATATGGAGCAGGATACAATTGCTTGAGATGTTGGACTATATTTGGATGTGTGGCATGGTCTTGTTTGTTGGGGTTTTATTTTCACGATTATTACCAGAAACTTGACTCATGATTTTAGAGAGGATTTTAGGCACTATTTAATTTTATGTACTTTTATTCTGGCAGGATTTAAATGCCATTAATAATGGCAGGATCGCCATGTTATATAAATAGTTTTATTTATATATTATCCTTAATCAAGGTTCACTAATATATTCAATGTAATAATTGTTGAAGTCTTTAGTTGAATTATTTGATTTCCAATAGTTTATTATTTATTTATTAATTGATTGAACAGCCGCTTGTGCGACTGTTCACTTTGATTTACATTTCTTAACTGTACATATTTTTATTCTATATCTTAAATCTAACTTAAACATTCTACTTCTTAAACTAACACATACACAAAGTATGTGTGGGAATGTGCATGATCAGCATAATACATTCTGTATATTCTGATCATGCGGTTATAGCGTGGACAATTATTTAAACAATAACAAGAGTGTTATGTTTCACTTGCTGCATGCAGACGGCATGCAGTAGTGGTTAGTCAAACACACTACAACATTAGCTTAAGCCAGCTTGTATATATTATGGTTGGGCCTTAAAGCTATGTACAGACGATTGGCAGATCTTACAATATTGTCAGAAAAATGTTCAGAACATGTCTCACAACCGTCTAAACTTACAATTTTTGTCTTGCAACGTTGCAAGAAAAAGCATTGTCAGTTCATTGCAAGACAACAATATTGTCAGACATCTGACAATCGTGAGAACACTCTACTTTGCCATTATCAGATAATTGTCAGACATTGTAAGCTCTTGTTTTATTGGCAGATGTGTTTAAATTAATGCATCTGACAATGGCACCATTGTAAGATCATTTTTCTGTTGGCAATGCTGTCCATAAATACTATTGGATTTGACAGTTCTGACAAAGCTTAAC
The DNA here is from genome assembly GCA_947311025.1 of Lypha dubia. Taxonomy (NCBI): domain Eukaryota; kingdom Metazoa; phylum Arthropoda; class Insecta; order Diptera; family Tachinidae; genus Lypha; species Lypha dubia. The sequence goes on along the minus strand of OX371262.1, from coordinate 27,524,110 downwards.
AACGCATCTGGCAATTTTTCCACACAACAAGCTGACAACCGTGTAAACTGACAATTTTTGTTGGCAAAAAAATTTATTATCTGACAATTGTCTGACAATGAAATTGTAAGGTTTTCTTACAATCGTCTGAACTGACAATTTACCTTTTGGTAAAATTTTTTTATTGTTAGTACGTTGTCAGCATATTGACATATCTTACAATATTGTAAGATCTGCCAATCGTCTGTACGTAGCTTAAGCAACTGTGCGAATACATGACAATTGTCTGACAATGAAATTGTAAGGTTTTCTTACAATCGTCTGAACTGACAATTTACCTTTTGGTAAAATTTTTTTATTGTTAGTACGTGTTCAGCATATTGACATATCTTAGAATATTGTAAGATTTGCCAATCGTCTGTACGTAGCTTAAGCAACTGTGCGAATACGTAAATCGTATGCGGCCAACTATAATAAACTTAACCTTGCTATACCCGCACTAATTTTTGAAACGCTAATACCCGCAAGCGGTCTCACAGACCGAAAGTTTGAAGCCCTATTTTATAACTTTTTGAAACAAAACTTAAACAGATGAATTTTGTTTAAGGAACTTGACTGTGCAATAAATTTGTTTTCATGATTGATTTTCAGCCTTTTACAAAACAGCCATCAAAATCAATGGTTTTTACTTAGATACTAAAAAAAAAGAAAACTTTAACATATCTTTTTCTCAACAAACAAAAATTAAATATTTTTTGTCTTAAAAAGACTCCATTTTCAACACATAAATCACAACTTGTGTTAGTTTTTAGCCTCATTATAAAATTAAGGACAAAGCACAACAGCATGTAAAAACAGCATTTAAAATTGCTGCTGTTTTTTTTTCTTATGTATTAAAAAATAGTTTTAGTGTGTCCATCTTTTCCAAGGTAAAATTCTCTGGAGTTTTGACGATCGTCTACCTTATCCAACTCTTCGTCATATCCTTCTTCGCTACCTTCCTGCTCAGTATCATAAGTTTCTTCTTCTACCTCAATAAAATCTTGCTCCTAGCTGTTATTTTCATCCTCATACACAGAACGCGAAAAATATTACTCCAAAAGTAAACTGATTTGATCTTTATTCATTCTGATGCAAAAAAAAAAATCCCATAAAACAATAAAATTCACAAAAATAAAGCATAAAATAATAAAAACAAATTATTGAATACCTTCACAAAAAGTAGCACTTATACCCGCGTCGGTCTCACAGACCGAATGTTAATGAATACACCAACACGAAGGTATCGTAAAAACACGTATTATGCACTAAAATGAAGCTAGTAAAAAATCCGGCAGCTAACGAAAAACTTAACTTTCCAGCTTTCCTGGAAAAAACATTATGTATAAAAAAGTGTTTCGTCGGTCTCACAGACCAACGCGCGGGTATAGGAAGGAAGGCCTTTTCATTCAATTTTGACATTAGCTTAAGCCAGCTTATGCTTATTATAGTTGGGCCGTTAGATTTCTTCGTAATTTCAACTTGAACTTACTTATTTCGCGTCACGCTGCACGGGCTATAATAGTGTTTTATAAAATACAACCTTGTTGTCGCCGTACAGAATTCAATGCTGCCAAGTTAAAGTGGAGCCGGAAGTAGCTAAACACGTTTATGGTAGTTAAGGTGAGTTAACATGGTAATACGAAGTATTAACACTTTGTAGAATCAAAATATTATGAAATTCTCTTTTTATATAAGAAGAGAGAGCAAAAGTCTGTTGCAGGTATTTGTTATGTTGATACGGATAATATTAATAAAATCAAAAGTCTGCGCTACGAAATAGCTCGTTGTTACAGTTCTGAAATATTTACAAAAACTACATGAACTTGTTTTAGTTGCTTTTGTAATTATTGTATAGAAATGATGCCACCTTTAATATATACTCTTACAGCTGCCAATGTTTACTTAAAAAGACACCTCTGATAAAATGAGTATATGTAAGTTTCTAAAATGGTTTAGAAAATAAACATTTACCGAATGCTTGTAAGATTTTTTATCCGTATTCTGTCTTACTCATAACAATTTGCGTTTACATGATAAGATTTTTTTAAATTTTTTACATAACGATATACATGTATTACCATGTTAAGAGGCCTTTATTAGGATCATATACGAGTACATACGTTCATACATACAATCATACATCTATTGCAAAGTTTGTCAAAACAATGTTATAATAAATAGAAACAATTTCACAACAATTGCATATATTTTATTTTGAACAAATTCAATATACAACCTGTATTTAAAATCTTGAATTTAATAAATTTGTAGTGTGAACGCAAAATCAGTTGTTAATAGATTTAATCCTAAATTCAGGATTTAACATTCAGTTTGAAAACATTTATTAATTGCAAAGGGACAGTTGATACTCAGTGAAGCAAGCCGATCGAACTCTCAGCCATACCCGCCACCGCATACAAGTCGTCGTGCCGAAGTTATCTTCACGTATAGCACAAAATCAATCAAAATTAAATAGGACCGCTCTGTGTAGTAAATTTTACAGGTCTGTCGACCTGCGCCGCCACCCGGTTAACTATCTTGTCGCGATGTGGTGGCTTAAGTGTCGGCTGTGTTTCCTATTCCAATCCAGGCTCTGCATATGCTTCTGTATAAGCAGGGCCTGTGTTGTAAGGCTTTCATAACTAAAGGTTAACCACTCCCCCTTCCCATTTCCTGATAATCTCCTTCATTTACCTCTATCCCTCTCCCAAATATCCCTTCCTTCCACCAATTATAAGATAAAGGTGGTAGGTAGCTGTGCCTATGACCTGAATGGCTACTTTATGGTTAAAGCGGACTAGTCGCTAACAACTCCCCTCCGGTGCCAGGACACGGACAGGTTGTAATCAAATCAGCCTGACAACCGGCCAAAGGGCAAACTTTAAAAAATGAGTCCGATAGACCTCCTAAAATCTCGCTTCTCCAAAGCCGTCTTCATTCTAGACAAGATGGCCAAGAATGAGGCGAATGGAGTTACGCATAAGCATGATGCTGAGGACAAGGTGAGCTACCAGGCCGTGGTAGACGATTATATAAGTTTATGGATTCGCTACCAAGCACATCCAAAAAGGCACCGTTTCCCCAGCAAAAAGAAAAAGCCAAAAGCTCAAAAAGAAACTGCTCTCAGACGGAGAGCGGTCAGTCACCTAAAAAGGAAGGTCCTGCAGAAGGGGTCCTACCCTCACCCAATTACGTCGTCATCCATCCGTAGACCCTTCAACGAGATAGTTAAAGACCAACTGCTAATGGCTCTGGCGAACTGTAAAAATAACAGATTAATCCCTGTATCAACGGAGTGGGGTGCAATCGAAACCAAATTGGCTGAGCTCGTAATGGACTACGTCCTCACCAATAAGGATAAGCCGGCACCTCGCTTCGACTCAAGTGAGATTCACCGGGGTTACAGGGTAATCAAGTGTGCTTGGATGCGTTCTCAAAGGAGTTCCTCAGCGTTAGCATTGCTAAGATAAGTGATACTTGGGAAGGGCTAAGCCTTAAGCTCATCCCAGCGGCGGAAATTCCGATGAGACCGCGAGCAAGAGTTGGCTTACCTTAGTTGCGCATGAACGGTGGCAGAATGCTTGCGTGTCTGAAGCTTCAGAGCCCCAGCATTCCAATGGATGACTGGTCAGTTATCCGCACCGAGGACCACGGCAACAGTGGTTCTTGCCTAATTATGTGGCGCTAGAGAAAGCGGGCTCCAAACTGTTTTTCGGGGTCAGAGACGCCAAGGTCAGGGTGTTTCGCCCAAGCGGTTCTAAAGGCGACGCTGTCGAGGCTGCAAACAACCTCCTGGTTGGAATTCAGCTGTCAGAACCGCAATGAAAAAAAAAAGAATAACACTCCGCAATGGCGATAAAGGTTGTCCAAATAAACTTTAAGCACTCGAAGTGTGCAACAGACAACCTAAAGGTTCTCCTAGCCGAAGAGAATCTCGACATATGCGCGGTACATTAGCCGTGGGCAGCAAACTCCGAGGTTAAGGGGTTCCCGAGGTCCATGTACGACGTACTATATGCTAAAGGAAATGGTAAGTCAAGATCATGTCTAATAGCCAAAATTATATTAATATTTTTCTTTGTACTCAGTTTAGCTCAGAGAACCTTACAGTTGCGAGGGTCGAGCTGTCAGATGGTAAGCTCTTATCGCATCATGCTATATGGCACACGACAAGGAAGCACCGCCAGACGAAGCGAAAGCTATTGGCGCCAATGAAGACATCATCCTCTGTTTAGATGCCAATGCCAAGCATACAATATGGGGCAGTAGTGAGAACAATGACAGACGTGAGAATATCTTAGATTTCATTAACCTTACTAAACTAACTATATGTAATTCCGGCACTTCGCCGACTTTTATCTTTCCTAGTTCGGGCAGATTTATTGGGAAGAGGTTCTCGATATTACCCTCATTAAAAACAAATGTAGGTTTTTAATTGAGGGTATCCAATAAGAGATCCTTCTCTGATCACAAAACTAAGAAAAACAATGCTTTAGAATCCCGAGGAGAACCAATTGGAACAAGTTCAACGGGATTTAAAAAAAAAAAAACTAAAAAGAGTTTCAGAAATCGAGAAAACGGTTGGACTTGAACACATTGTGGATGTCTTCAACAAGGCTATTAATAAAGCCTACGAGATTTCCTGCCCTTTAACGAAAGCTAAGAAGAGTTACCCTCCGTGGTGGAACTCGGAACTCTCTCAGCTACGCACGTAGAGCCTTCAACATTTGCTACGAGAATAAAATCTGGCAACCATATCGCGAAAAGCTAGCAGCGTATAAAAAAAGGTATAAAAATCGCCAAAAGAAACTCATGGAGGAATTTCTGTGAATCAATAGATAATACTAGAGACTCTGTAAGGCTTAGTAGGGCTCTGTCCATGAGCCACTCCTGTCCAACCTTCGTTAAAAGGGCGGACGGCTCCTGGTCAGACTCCTCTGCAGAATCACTAGACATCCTTCTTAACACCCACTTCCCGGGCTGTACGTACACGACCAGTGCGAACAGTTCATCTAGTGGGCAACAATATGCTGTCAATGAGGATATTTTATCCGCGGAGAGAATCTCATGGGCAATCGACAGTTTTTCTTCATTTAAATCGCCGGGTCCTGACGGAATTACGCCAAAGATGCTCAGAGCGCGAAAGCTCTATCATACCCTGGCTTTTTAGGTTTTATAAACTTAGTCTCTCTCTAAACTACGTTCCAACCAGCTGGAGGAAGCTGAGAGTACTTCTCATTCCCAAGATTGGCAAGAGAGGTCACGAGAATGCAAAAGACTTCAGGCCAATCAGCCTTTTCAAATTTCTTGGTCAAGATGCTGGAAAGATTAATAGACTCTCATATTAGACATCGATTTGCTGGGTCGTCAATACTCTCAGGAAGGGATGCTCTACTTAACCAGCACTACATGAGGTTCATAGAGAGATACCTTGAAAATAAACAATACACTTTGGCCGCCTTCCTAGACATAGAAGCCGCCTTTAACAATGTATCAGTGGCAGCCATCCAACAGTCTTTCCACGATGTTGATGTAGAGGAATACATCAGTAACTGAATCATCACCATGTTGAAGGCAAGAAACGTCACCACAAAATTAGGCAATAGAAAAAGTAAAAATGGGCATGCAGAGGAACATCTCCTCAGCCACCATACACGTGCTCAACCTGCGCCACATATCTTCAGCTTTCTGCCGGTAATAGTTTAGAATGAGATTTCTAATATTGCCAAACGGCATGGCTACCGATTCAACAGTGGAGACGTCCATGGCAGATCCGGCTCTGGATAGTTCATCCGCCCGTTCGTTGCCCTGGAAGTTGCTATGTGCAGGAACCCAGATGAGGGTAACGTTAATCTGTCTACCTAGTCTGGATAACGCGTCTTTGCACTGGCTAACTAAAGTAGAGCATGTAGTGTAAGACCTTAGAGACAGAAGTGCCGCTAGGCTATCGGCAAAGATGCCGACTCTTCCTTGGACACCCAATCCAATCAAAGTTGAACACGCCTCCCTTATGGCCAATAATTCCGCCTGAAATACACTAGCTTCATCACGAAGCCGGAATGAGAGTTTTTATCCAAGGTCCAACAACACAACTAATTAACAGAAACCACAGGGACATCTCGAGGCTCGTCGCAGTTTTGACGGGGCACTGGGTGATCGGGAGACACGCTAGCAGGATGGGCCTTTCCTAAAATGCGTTCTGACGTAGTTGCCGGGATCATAGCAAAGAGGAAACAGTCTTCCACTTTCTTTGCGAATGCCCGGCCTTGCACCTCTCGAGATACAAATTCTTAGGCAACAGCATATTAGACGAACTCTCGGAAGTATCAAGGCGAACTTATTAGATACCTTAATTCGACGGGATGGATCTAGTATCTTACTCCGAATCTGAGGCCTGGATTCGGACCTAGATCAGGTTGACACTGACTAGTGGAGTGGTTTGTCAAAACGGAATCTCATTGAATCCACTTGAATACTTGCGCGAAGAAGGCAGCCACGTTACCCAACCAACCAACCTGTCGACCTGCGCAGGTCTCTACCTCTTATGGCTTTTGAGATATTATAGAAGCGTAATGTTGAAACTTTAAGACTATATTTCCCACAAGAAAAATTTTTGGAGAAACGTGAAGATAACTCCGGCATGACAAAGTGTCTTGTTTAATAATATGTATGTATGTATGTATACAAATTTTACTTGAAGACGGATGTCACCATGGTTTAATCCATTAGGTAGTACAGTCCCTAAAACAAAACAACGTTACAAATACAACAGGCATTTTGTACATATATTTATTTTTATACAAACATTTTTATATTAAATTTTATACGTCACCAGCGGGTTGTAATAATTGTTTTTAATCAGCTTATTGCTCTGCTACATCTAATTGATATTTGTGAAACTAAAATGCACGTCTTCAGCTGGCAGGACAGTTTTACCTCTTTTTATTATATCATTGATGTCAATTTTTACATTGATGTTAATTCAACTTGCGATTACGCAGTTGATTATTACTATCTACAACTATAACAGTTACATCCGTATTCATAAAAAAAATCTTCATTCAGGTTTCATTTAAGTTAAACATTATTTTAAGCCTAAAAAACGTTTGTTAAAAATTCGTATTCATAATCAGTATCTTAACTAAAACACGATTAAGAGTCTGATCACAGTGTAGCGATAATTTATTGCGGTGCGGTTTTTCATACGATTTTGAAGTAAAAAACCGCAGTGCGGAACGGCATGAAATTAAAATCTATTTTATTTTCATTGCGGACTTTATTATTCTCTCTATTTTTGATACTCTTTCTCTTTCTGATGCTGCCATAGTTTTTGAATAATTTGCGGTGTTCACAACATTATAGTAAACAAAAAAAAAATGATTTTAAAGTATGTATGTTTGAATGTATACGAATATAAATTAATAAAAATGAAAATGTATTGCCGTCGCCGTATTCCGTTGTATTATGTTTACATTTCTCTCCCGCAATGAAAAATCGCTAGACTCTTAAAGTTTTTTAAAAACGAGGTTGGCAACACTATATATTTGAGGTGTCACTTGACTCTTAAGCTACGTTCACATTTATCAAATATTTGCCCAAAAAAACGTAACCAATAGTTTTGCTTAGGGATAGTGCCATGTAACACGATTTTTATATTATAAAATAAAGTTAATTCTTCTCCAAAAGAGTATTTTTATACAGTTTTTAAAAAATTCGAACCAAAATTAAAAAAATATTGGAATTAAAGGAAATAACTTATTAGTTTTTTTCTTGGTTACGTTTTTTTCGACAAATATTTGATAAATGTGAAAGTAGCTTTACTGATGCAAAGCAATGACTACTGATTCATACAGTACTCGAATTTATGTATTTTTCTTGTCGTTTTTGAGATGAATATTGTTTTTATAAAATAAAATCAATGCGTGGTAACTCGTTTATTAATTAAAAGAAAAATAGTAAACATATTGTTTGTTAAATTGGGTAATTGAATGATATTTTAAGTACATACAAATGTCTGAATTCAGCCCTTCCTTTACATTATAAAAAATAAAATATAAAATTCAGAAATTAAAAAAAAAAAACACGAGCTAACTTGTGTTTATTTAAGCTTCCATGAATTTGTTTTAATTTTAACAGGGGAGCTGCCACAGTGTCAATTTAACTCCAAACATTTTTAGTATTGCCAAATGGTATTTAACTATAAATGTGTGTACAAATGAAATGGTCCACGGCTGCATTATCTAAAATGGACCATGTACTCCAATAATTTTTGTAGGGCTATGTTAAACTTCATTGTCGTTTGATATATTTCGCAAAATATTTTTCATTTGTAATTGTAATTTGTTAATTTTTTCTACTTAAATATTTTCACCTTTTTCTTCTAAATTTTCTATTTAATTAATAGAGGGTGGTGTTGGCTGAAGTGGTTAGCGCGTTGACTACTAAGCAAACAATGACGTGGGGCCTGGGTTCAAACCCTGGCCAGAGCAAGTCAATTAACATCATTAATTTCTGTAATTTACATTAGTGAGACATTGTATTAATTTTTGTCGGACTATTTAAGTGATGAAGGCATAGCACTGGTCACTAAAAACTGTTCCGACAGCGATTGATGATGTTCTAAGCTAATGTACACAACATCGCCCTCCTTCGTCGGTTAGCAGAAACATCGGAGAAGTAAAACAATTAACAAAATGCCTGCCAATACAGCTTAACAAAGTTAATGCGTCTACCTAACACCGGAGGCGCCTCATCACTGCTATGAAAATTAACATAACGCGCTAAGCAGAGTTGTAAAAGAGTTAAGCCTTCTACATTTTCATCATCTATCTTCTCTACTCTATCCCTCTCTATGAGTTCCGGCACAATGCACTGCATACGTAGGGGTCATCCCCTGAGTGCTGGTCCTAATTAAAAAAAAAAAAATATATGTTTAGCGCACAAAGTAGTTGACTTTGGAGTTAGAGATATGTTGTCAGAATTTGTTTTAGACGTTATGTATGTACATGGATCAGTCATTTGGATTATTTTTTAATATAAATATCCTCTCGTAAATTACTTAATTTGGGCAAATCAAATCTTTCGGCCTCAATCATATGAATAATTAAATTCATTTATAAATAAATGCAGTTAAATACTTATATATTAAACAATTTAAAAACAACAACAACACAAAAGGTTATTTTCCAATGGACCAGAGATATACAAATATTGTTTTTTACATAATATTATTACACACTTAATACTAAATATTACAATACTTTTTACAAACGTTTATTATCTTATGTGTTTTAACAACTTAGTGTGTGTTTAAAGACAACTAAATCAGTGAAAGTTAATTGAACAACACGCACTTGAAATTGTTTACATCATTGAACCAACTTCAAAATGTACAGCAGTGGACCTGTCGTTTTGTTCGCTAGCAAATATGTATGTATGTGTTTACACAATTGGTAAATTTCATATTTATTTACATAAATTGTTCATATTACAAAGTTTTATAGATTGTATGATGTTATTGATCAGATTAAGCGTTAAAAGCAAATGAAATTATTTTGTTTTAGTGATAGATTGATAAAGGTATAAAATTATACAGCTACTCGTCGTATAAACACAATTTTTAAGAAAACAGTTAAAGAAATTTAATTTTAGGCAACAATTTAACTTCCCAGCTTCGTCAACACGATCGCATAAATGGTTGGGTGGAGTTGTTGAAAATTAATCAAAACAATATATACACTTATGTATGTCCAAATAATGTTTAAATATTTATCAATTGTAAAGTTATCAAATTAATAAAGCCACACATACATACCACTATTATTTTTTATCTGTGTGTGTTATCGAACCTACTGTTAAGGTAGGGTCATACTTAAAAATATATGTATATTTGCTAAAAAAGAGTAACCACCAAATACGTATAGGTATTTGATGCATGTATTTATTTAGTTAACTAGTTCTTATTTTTCATTAACACTCTTTCAATTCTCCCAAGTCACACGATCAAGTTTTTTACACATATTGTCTGTCAAAATTCACAAATTTTGAAAGCTGTGACGTAGGTGGCATTCAATTTCAAAGCAATTTACTTTCAAGAACATAAAAAATTATGTTAGCAGAATAAACATACATACATACTATGTACTTAGATATATACGAGTATATGAAAACAAACGAAAGAGTTTATAATCAAAATGGCAAACAGCTGCTTTCTTGAAAGCCAATTGAAACAAACAATTTGAAAGAGAATTCGAAAGGTAGTTTCTATCAAATATTTTATATTATTATTACGAATAAACGTAATTATTATTTGAACTGCAATAATGTATAAATGAGAAATTATTATTGTTAGGCTTAAGTTCAGTTATATTGAATTAATGTAAATTCAAATTACTATGAGTTTTTTTATTTTTGAAAAACATTAGCATGTGCAATCATATTAGCAGAACGTTCAGTATACCGATTTCAAGGCCGCTACACCTCTCATCAGCGTTCATTTGTCCATCTTTATAATTATCGTAAAGTGGATACTAATTGGGAAGAATATCAACTATTTAACCAAGTTTTCAACAGAAGTAGAATTCTATAGTTAATTAAATGGAGTGTTGCATTTTTTAGTCGGATTAGTGCGCATACGTTTTAATTTTGGCTAAAATGTACAAAATTTTTAATTCAGTCCGAATGGTTAATAAAGAAAAAAATAAATTTCTTGTAAATCTCCTAAAATGTCCATTATCAATTAAAATTTGCAAATTGTTTTTTATCTATACGAACTTGCTGAAATATATACATATAAACAAGCAGGTATTGCCGGTAACATGAGCTGAATTATCTTATTGAACGGCGGCAAGTGGAAAGACGTTTACAAGCTGACAGGCAGATCACTTACACAAACACATAATCTTATTATTGTGTTATTTATAAGTAGCGGCGGCTTGTAAATATTATCGCCGGCTCAAATGAATAGTTTCAGCTGGTCGACTAAGGTTTCTACTGTTATTTTATGACAAACCATAAAGTCTTATTACTTTATGACTTTTTTGCTTGAAGCACAACAACAATTCTTTTAAACCATTGTAAGATAATAAGACATAATAATAATATGACTGATATGACTACAGTGTGAACACCCCAAATGTAAAGATTTGGAACTCCCATCAACGTTTGGTAGAGCTATTTTGTATTTTATTTGTTTTTTTCAAAGCGATAAAAAGGACCAATGGCCGGCGAAAAATTAATACTACTGGTGCATTTATAACAAGTATTCTCCGGCGCACAAGATTTTAGAGAACTACAGAAAAATAATGATTTAATTTTTGTTATTTTTTTATGTATGTCTGCACATTCATATCTAATAAAGGCCTGCGTGAAACTTAATAATGATGATCATGAAACTTTCATCATTATCTTTTATTCATTCGTTTCTATTCAATACAGATGAATAACTATGAACAGAGAACCATCAACACACGATAGTTAAGAGACGAGCGTAATGAAGTTTGTGTGTTCACTTATACAAGAGCGAACGAACATTTACAAATGTGAAACCGAACATGTCTTGAATAAGGCTGACTTCCAAAACGTCAATTGCTTTGTGTTTGAACAAAGCATCACATTTCATAACGTCGCAGTACAATAGTTATACAATGTATACAATTTCAAAACGCCGCCGCAAAGTATTTTTAACGCAGTAAGAGAGCAATCAAGGCATCGGTTTTATAGTTGTTGCCTTGTTTCCGAACTTTGCATATGGATGTGATTTAAATACAGTAGCAATACTGTATACAAACATTGTATACGAACGTTTTGGAAGTCAGCCTAAATATCAATAATGTTCACGCAAAAACAATATGCTCTCAAAGATCAGTGTTGCCAGTTGTAGGAAAAATGAAAATCATTTAAGAAATACGTTAAACATACACAATGACTAAATCGCAAAAAAAGACGGCAAAAATCTCTAAAAAATTTACAGTTTAATTACACTGTAATAGTTTTTGACCCGAAAAAAATGAACTTCGATGAATCCCATGAAAAATGGATATATACCGATTTCTCAAAAACTGGAGCCAATCTGACACTTCCAAATGTACTTTCGCACTCAGGGGACTCCCCCTAATAGTTCTAAGAGGATTCATCGAAGTTAATTTTTCTGCTATCACAGTGTTATTTATGATTTATTTTATTTATTAACGTTTATTGAAGGTTTATGTTATTTAGAAATGCAAATAACAAACTAAAATACTTACATATTGAATTTGATTTACTACTAGTACTCGTAATATGAATAGTATAAACATACATACGTAAATGCGTGTAAAAGCTAAAACTTGAAATTACATATGCAAGTAACTACACATGGGCAGCGCATGCAAAAGATTACATGATTTCACCAAATTAGCAACATTGCTATTGCGTATTACTTGTAATAATAACTGTGAGATGAGAGGGAGAACTTCGAATAAAAATCGTTTCAATGAACTTACTTACTTACTTACTTCTTACTATAAACAAAGCAACAGTTTGTTTGGTGTTCTGATTTTATTCGACCACGTTCACGCAACCCTATATTATCTATGTATGTCAGAAACACATGACACGTTTTTAAGCATTCTATAACTACAAAAACGTTGGCTTTTACATAACATCAACATTTAGCTTACATATGTATACAATTTAAACGGTCGGCTAAATAGGCCTTTATCTTCAGCGAGTTACAGAATAGAGGTGCAGATCTGTTCATTTTTATCCCACTGTAGCATGCTTTAAACACATTTTTTATATATTATTGCTTTAAACTTTAAGTGCATAATTTATTATGATATAGGTAGTTTTAAAAGAATTTCACAAATCGCATTATACATTCAATACGATTTGTTGTCTTAGTTAATTAAGTATCTTTCTTTTTGAAATAACTTATTAAATATTTCATATTAAAAATACATTCTGCATTACTTTAACAAATTTTAAATAAATTTTATAATTCTTTTGTATGTAATACAGTAGGCTTGCCCCTCGTAATGATGTAAAAATATTTTGTTGAATTAATTAAGTTTTTATTATCTTTGTTTTTGTAAGCTTTTGTTACCTAAATAACACCTTAACCTTTTTATTTTTTTATTATGTTTTGTTTTTGTTTTTGTTTTTTTCTTGCTATTTCTATTATTATATGATTTGCGTTCATAACTTTTTTATACCCTTTTTTTGCTTAGTTTTGCTATTAACTCATCTGAAGAGGTGAAAGTTGCAAACAGACATTGGTCAATAGTTATCTTATGCATTGCGTAGTAAAAAATTTATTTATACTTTTATGCAATATACATATGTATACATATAGCATAAAGTTTTTATTTTATGGTGATGTTTCCACAAGACGGACGATTGATTTTAGTAAAAAAATTTTGTTATTATCAGTTAGTTTTTTTAGTGATTTCCATACAAATTTTACACACAAATAATTTGCCGGTCTTGTGAAAGCAACATCTAATATTAACTTCCGCATGAATTAAAATTTGTTTATTTATTATTTATTTTCTTTTTATTTCTGATGAATTTGTTTTCTATTTTATTTAATAAGACAAAATGGAAATATTTCTCACATTTAATAGATACCACAACAATAATTAATGTCAATATATAAAAAAAGTTATTGGATTTTAATGTGAAGTGAAGTAAATAAATATTAATGAGAAAGTGGGAAAGTTATTTTTATAATGAAAAACAATTAATTTCATTATGCAATATACATATTTTACCATGTGTTTTGATTTGCATAGTTTTTGTTGCAAGAAATCATATATCCGCACAAAACCACAAATGTGAAAATAAGGCCAAGTTCATATCCAAAATATTTCGGCCGTAAAAAGTACTGAGATCAAAATATTTTTCCAAGAATTAGTTTCCATATTAGAAAGGAAAAAAAATTTGCCAAGCTTACAGGTTGCCTAGAAATGAGATGGAATTGTACCTATCAAGAACTTGGCCCTTATTTTGATATCAGTACTTTTTACTGCAGAAATATTTTGGATAGGAACTTGGCCTTATTTTCACATTTGTGTTTTTGTGCGGATCTCACTTCTTTTTTCTAAGTTGTTTTTGTATAAATATTTATATGTATTTCTTATCTGCGCCTACCTGTGTGCGAAATTTCAGCTTTCTAGCTATACTGGAAGTGCCCCATACAAAGAAGAGGAACCGTAGTCCCCCAGGTAAAAAGTGCCCATTTTAAAATTATTTTTGTTAATTTCTCATCAAGACCTACCTTTGTACCAAATTTCAGCTTTCTAGCTGTACTGGAAGTGCCCCATAAAAAGAAGGGGCTTATAGTTCCCCCAGATAAAAAGTGCCCATTAAAAAATTATTTGCGTTAATTTGTCATCAGGACCTACCTGTGTACAAAATTTCAGCTTTGTAGCTATACTAGAAGTGCCTTATACAAAGAAGGGGAAGCCTAGTTCCCCAGGTGAAAAGTACCTGTTTAAAATAAGTTTTGTTAATTTCTTATCAGGACCTACCTGTGTACTAAATTTAAGCTTTCTAGCTCTACTGGAAGTGCCCCATACAAAAAATGGGCACCCTAGTCCCCCCGGGTGGAAAGTGCCCGTTTTCAGATTTTTCTGGTTAATTTCTCACCAAGACCTACCTGTTTACCAAGTTTCAGTTCTCTAGCTTTACTGGAAGTGCCCAATTATATTGATGTGTTAGTGAGTCAGTGAATATGTACTAAAATATGGACTATTCACACCTTAATATCTCGGGAAGCTTTTTTTCGGTATTTTTACGGTAAATTTAACCTGTGAGGTCACTTTTGTGGGGAGACCTTACGTTTCAAGTTTCATTCTATTATGATCAAGAGGACAAAGTTACGAGGGGGTAAAAACAGCTCGAATGGTTTCGTGTAAATATACACACTGTGTGGCCGAACTTGACCTGGCGCACTACTGTGCGCCTAGACTTGCAAGCCTGTGTTACTTACTATGTATACATATTTTAAATTTTACAGAACACATAAACTACATAACTATCAGGTTAGCTTAGGTTTAAAAACTGTAATCACTTATTAGGTTACTCATTTATTCGATCCCTTTGTACTACTATCGCATGTGAGACATATATATATATATATACATCGGTCACCACGCCGTGTCAAACATTCTAGTTAGGACCAGCAGTTAGCGGATGGATGGCCCTATTTTCACATTGCATTGTGCCACTACTAAGTAAAGGGATAGATGGTAAGAGAAGATAGATGATAATAATTTTGTAGAATGCTTAATTCTTTTACAATTCTGCTGTTGGACATTTTGTTAATGTTTTGACCAGCACTGCATCGCCTCAGGACTTAAGTAGACGACACATAATCTTTGGAGCATTATATAATAGACAAAGAAAAACAAATTACGCTTCTGAATATGTTACTGTCAAATTGTTTTTAAAAGTTTGCCCATAAAAGAATTTGCATTTTTCAATAATTCGCTAAAGTGTACTGATGATTTGGTAAAAACAAAACTAAATATTGTAAGTGTTGCACGTCTTTTATGTATGTATGTATATGTTGTTAGTAATTGCCTTACAAACATATTTATACTGAAATTACCAACAATGTACCATACATGGGAGTAATTAAATAAATTGACTAATTAATTGTCGATTTCATTGGCATTGACTTATAAACAATGCCAATTAAGTTTTTGGCATTATCAATTTTTTGAACAATGCTAATGCTTTTCAATGAAATAGTTTCATTATTAGTTAGTTAAAAAGTAAAAGCATTACAAATAATCAATGCTAAAGTTTTTCAAAAGCATTATTGGTATTAAACGTCAATATTATTTCACATATTTATTTACATATATATGTATATGTATGTACATATGTGTATATGTATGTATATGTGAATTTCCCTAATATAGAGTAAAAACAACAAAAACGTTAAAATACAAAGTAGAATACTTTGATGATAACGGACTATGAGTTTGTGTTGATTATTAGTTCCAAACAGTAATGAGGGAATTTCGTACTAACCAGCACTGTTTCATTGTAGAATAAAAATTGAATTAAAAATTAATTCTCATATTCTATTTCTGTTGAAAACTGGTTAAATAGTTGATATTCTTCTCAATTAGTATCCACTTTACGAAAATTGTAAAGATGGACAATTGAACGCTGATGAGAGGTGTAGCGGCCTTGAAATCAGTACTGATACGTTCTGCTAAAAACTGATTGGATATAAATAATAATATTTTCCAACACAAAAAAACTCTTAGTAATTTTGAATTTTCATTAATTCAATAAAACTGAACTTGAGCCTGATAATATTACTTTTCATATGTAAATCAATATAAGTTCAAATAATAATTACGTTTATTCGTAATATCTTTATATATATAATTCTTCTGAAAGTGTGTTAGTAACTGAACTCCTCCTTAACGGCTGGGCCGATTTCGATGAAATTTTTTGTGTGTATTTGAGTTGGTCCCTGGATGGTTTAGATTTACAATTCGGTCCAATTGGTCAAAGGGGCGTGGTACCTCCCACACAAACGACATATTAAAAATCTATTATTTCTGCTCCTGATAACGGTATTTGAACAAAATTTGGTACGTCGGATTGGTGTGCATTTTTTAAGTGCTGCTGAAAATATGGGCGGGATTGGACAAAGGGGCGTGGTATCTCTCATACAAACCACAAATTAAAAATCTATTATTTCTGCTCCTGATAACGGTATTTGAACAAAATTTGGTATGTCGGTTTGGTGTGTATTTCTTATGTGCTGCTGAAAATATGGGCGGGATTGGAGAAAGGGGCGTGGTACCTCTCATACAAACCACAAATTAAAAATCTATTATTTCTGCTCCTGATAATGGTATTTGAACAAAATTTGGTATGTCGGTTTGGTGTGCATTTCTTAAGTGCTGCTGCAAATATAGGCGGGATGGGACAAAGGGGCGTGGTACCTCTCATACAAACCACAAATTAAAAATCTATTATTTCTGCTCCTGATAATGGTATTTGAACAAAATTTGGTATGTCGGTTTGGTGTGCATTTCTTATGTGCTGCTGAAAATATGGGCGGGATTGGACAAAGGGGCGTGGTACCTCTCATACAAACCACAAATTAAAAATCTATTATTTCTGCTCCTGAAAACGGTATTTGAACAAAATTTGGTACGTCGGTTTGGTGTGCATTTTTTTAGTGCTGCTGCAAATATGGGCGGGATTGGACAAAGAGGAGTGGCACCATCCATATAACCCAAAAATTTAAATCGCCATATTTTGGGCATTTTTTTACCTATGTCGATGATATTTGGTACATATGGTATTGGCATAAATTGGAATACGTACCGGGAGAAAAGTGGATGGGACCACGCTCCTTTTTAGGAAAATTAAAAATCGTAATATAGGCTTAACTACTGGACCGATCTTCACAATAGCATATATATAAATACTTTTCATTTTATTTTATAACGAGGGGGGTAGCGAACTACACCGGGATCAGCTAGTAATAATATAAAAATAAAAATATAAGGTCTTTTATTCTACGACCAAAAAAAAGTTAGTTTTAAATAATAATTAAATAAATTAGTTCTTTTTTGTTTGTGTTTAGAACCATGATTTTAAAAACACAAGAAAGTTTAACGATTGATCGCTCAGTTTAGACCTAATTTTAGTGGCGAAATTTCCAGAAATTGAAAAAACTCTTTCGCTTTCAGTAGATGTCAGTAGATGGTTTGACATATTGTATGGCTTTATAAAGCATTTCTAAAGTATTAGTCCTTTTTCCTGTGGCCTCAAATAAATTAAACTCCTTGTGTAAAGTTTTTGAATAATTATTTTGTTTTGGCGGTTGATTATTATTATTTGGTTCTTCTAATGCTAATTGGATTTCATGATTTATTTCTTCAACTAAAGAAGTTGATGGTAATGATGTTAAATTTGTAACTTTAACGATATTATTATTATTATTAACAACAGTTTCGTTATTTTCAATAGTTTGATTTGGAAAAATTCTTTCTATAAGAGTTTTTGCGAACTGAATAACAGCCATTTTTTTGATTGTGCTTTCATGTATCTTAGATTCTTTTCGAATGTGCTTTCATTTATCTAAAGCAGAGTCAAGAACCCATAAATTTTCTTACGACATCTATAAACTTATGGTAACAAACAGTTGCGTAGGGTCTGAAAAACTCATATAGTCAAAAGTTAAAAATTATATATCTATATATTTATCGGTAAAACAAATATTTTTACCGGTTTTCGGGTAATAGAAAAACATTAATTTACCGGTAATTTCGTATCGGTAAATACCGGTTCAGAAACCCTAGTGTTAATATATGCGCAAATGTAATAATTCGACTACACGACAAATGTAGCATGGACAAACACCTGTTGCCTTTCTGTCTTCAATATAATCATTCTCATATGCACACATGTATTCTAATTTGACAGCTGATAGTCGGTAGCCTGCTGTGGCGAATGTGTTTATAATTTAATGCATTAAGCTCTGTACAGACGGTTGTCAGATCTAACAATATTGTCAGTAAAATGTGTTCAAAATTTCTTACAACCGTCTGAACTAACAATTTTTGTCTGACAACATTGCCAGAAAAACCATTGTCATTAAATTGTTATACTACAATATCTCAAAAAATTGTCAGACATCTGACAATCGTGAGAATACAATTCGCTTTCATTGCCAGGTAATTGTCAGACAATTTTTCATTGTCAGATGTTTGAGTTTTGTGAATCTGACAATTTTCTCATTGTCAGTAAATAAACAAGCAAAAGCTTTTATTACAGTCGAATTCGGATAAGATTGCTTAACTGAAAATAAAAATTTGTATTTAGTTTTTTCTATCAATTTCAAAGCATTTACTATGGCTTAAAAAAATCCGCTTAAAAGTAACCCCGTTTAATTGAAACATATTTCGGTTAGAAATAAGATAATTTATATAAAACAAACACCACTTAAAAGAAAACATTATTAATTTACTGGCAACGAAATACTTTTTAGCGACTGCTCATTTCAATTAAATATAATTAACTATTTATTATTTTCAAATATAGTTACAAGCTTATACATATTTAAGTTTTTAAAATGAATCTGAAATGAAAAACATAAATTTTCGCTTAGCCGAATCCGACTGTATTCTCTTTCTCTTAAAAGTATTCTATACATTTCATGGTGTTTATGCTCTCTGAGAGAATCTGGCAATTATTGTTATATCTAACAACTGTGTAAACAGACAATTTATTGACTTACAACGTTGCTAGATAAATTTATTGTCTGACAATAAATTAAAAGCTTTTCTGACAATTTTCTTACAACCGTGTGAACTGACAATAAAGCTTGTGCTGGCAATTATTTATTGTCAGTACATTGCCAGCAAATTGTTAGATCTGACAATATTGTTAGATCTGACAACCGTCTGTACAGAGCTTTAGAAATGTTGACTTTAATCTTGACACAATATTTTATTAAAAGTTAAAATAAAGATAGAGATTACCAATTCAACCAGTATTTATTTTTTGTTTGATCAAGGGGGTTTTTGTACTTTGTAAGTACATACATATATAGTTACCAATCATTTGTAACGTTCCTTAAATGCTTTGGATTCCTTAAAATTTACCTTCTTCCAAAATTTTGGTGAACTTAATTTTATTTTACTTATAGTAAAATTAAACTTGTACTGAAACTAAAATGAATTGGTTTAAGAACCACAAAAACATTAAATTGAATGATCAAAGAAGTTTAATTCTTCATTTTTAAACGTAACTATTTTAATAAATCTCCTACAAATGGTTTGTAGGCCTTGAAATTAATATAGTTATATATTCTGCTAGTCTTGTATTCCCCTTCTCTAATAAAAATTTTAATTTCTATTAAATCCAAACAATTTGTATGAAAGGTCCATGATTTTTTGAGTTTTAACTACAAATTTGCAACTCAAATCGGTTGTATGCGTTCTATTAACAGGATGTAAAATAAAATAATAAACATATTTTACATACATAAATATGTATAATCTTATTAGTTCCACACTATTTTTACTATTTTTCAACAAAAACAAATTTAAATAAAAGTGCACATTTTTCTAGTTTTTGATATGGTAATTTTTATATATTTATGTACTTGTTTGCATCGATTCATCAATTTAAGTTTCAATAATAGAATTTGCTAAAATATACATTTATTATACATATACATATACAGTGAAGTCGCAGAAACGTGAACTAATTTTTACCGAGGGTGTTCACGTTTTCGATTTTGTTCACGTTTTAGATTGCATTTTTTATCACTTTTTGGAGTCTCTTTTGTCGTTTGTTTTATATTAACATTTTTCGATTCTACTTTTTGTAAGAAAAATAAATAATTTTTTAAAATAAAAAGGGTCTGTTAAAATTATTTCATTCAAAGGCTTTATATAACATACTAGCTGATCCCGGTGTACTTCGCTACCCCCTCGTTATAAAATAAAATTAAAAGTATTTATATATCCTATTGTGAAAATTTAATGACCATCGGTCCAATAGTTAAGACTATATTAAGATTTTTTATTTTCCTATAAAGGGGCGTGGTCCCACTCACTTTTCTCCTAGTACGTATTCCTAATTATGTCAATACTATATGTACCAAATATCATCGGCGTAGGTCAAAAAATGCCCAAAATATGGCGATTTCAATTTTTGGGTTATATGGGAGCTGCCACGCCCACTTGTCCGATAACGCCCATTTTTGTCCTGATTACTCACATTAGTAACATATGAACTATTGCAATGTTTCAAAACTCTTGCTATCAATAGTCAAGATATATGATGTTATTCAATTTATGTGGGAGGGGCTACGCCCACTTGAAATATTAAAAGCCTAAAACCATCCTCTATAAATTCCCTTTTGAATGACACCAGTTTGGGTCAAATCGGTTGGATAGTTTCCGAGTCTATAGCGAACATGGGTACAAACATTTTTTGTATTTTATATATATAGATTAAAAAGACTTTAGTGGATGGATATTCACTTCAAAAATTCTTTAGTGGGAAACCCAAAATTTTTAAATGGGCTTACAATATTGAATATAAACGTTTGGAAAAAAAGTTCACGTTTTAGAGCCTTTATTTAACACTTGTTAACGTTTTAGACTACTCAATGAAAAAAAAAAAAAATGTTCATGATTTTGCGTATTTCATGTTACTGGATGTTCACGTTTCTGCGAGTTCACTGTATGTATTATGTAATGTCATTAATGTTCGTATTTACGTATGGAAATAAGCTAAATAGCAGGTAAAATAAATAAAACTAGGAATTTGTTGGTGCTTTTAGTGTTTAATAAGGATTATTACAACAACAATTTTTAATTAATGAATGTTCGTAGCAAGATTTTGCATACAGCAATGTACAATCATAATAGACACATTGTGGCGGCTTTTGATATATCACAGAACCTGGAAATAAATAAAAAAAAATACATATGTAAATAATTATAATTAAAATTCACGAAGGCGTGATAACGGTAAGGCCGTAAGGTAAAGAAAGAATGTATTTTCCTTATAATTAAATGTTTCAGTAACACTAAATTTAGAAAATTTCCATTTTATTATAATTATACGCATTTATGAAGTTATTTTTTTAATAATTATGTATGTACAAAAGCGTTTTTTGGTTAACAAATGAAGCAAGCATGTGGCAAAGAGGAAGGATGCTTTCAGTCTACATAATTACAGTTTAATCTGTATTTTTTTATGGGGAAGAATCTAAGGTAGTGAAGAAGATGGTTATCATTTCTGATCAGATTTTTAAAATTATTTTGCTGTTTGAAAGAGTTTTCTTTTCCTTTTTGTATTATCTTCGATATATAGATTTTCACGTACTCCACCATCTATGCACCGATTTGAAAGTGCACTCTTAATTTTTTTCCCATAAAAATATTGATGATTAATAAATAAGTCCGATATTTATGAAGCAACTTATTTTTTTTTTTTATTTAAGAATATATTTGCGAGCGAGTAAATTATGAACTAGAAATGAATTATATCGAACTTAAAATTTCTGCTTAGTTGCGCCTATTTTGTATTCTGTTCGATTGGCATTCTTTATTCAAGATGTTTTTTTGCAAGAATTATTTTGCTGGAGTTTGATATCTATCGTATTGCGTAATGCGATTTCAATTTGCCATGTAAGCCATCTTATGAAAGGAATTCTCCTGGGAATATACAGAAGTAGAACATCTACTGTCATTTTAATATTATGCACTGATTTTTAAAATTGTATGTCCAAATGAAGGATAAAATCTGTTATCATTTTCTGCACAAGTACTTTCGCCGTGCAATGAAAGTATGGTTAATTCGAATCCCCCTATTATTTCTTGATGATATGTAATGGTATTTTTAAGTATATGACATATGTACGTACATCCACGTGTATAAATTATTCCAAAAATTTAAAAATATCAATACAAACACAACTGATTAAATACACATTTTAATTGAAAAATTATTTATATATCTACTGTACGTAATGACAATGATAATAAATGACCCAAACCAGAGGAAAGAAGTGCATTTAATGACAGATAAAAATTCATTTATAATGCAAATATTTAATATATTTTTAAAGGAAAATCAAACAAATAAATTACCTGGAAAATCACAGCAACATGAATCATGTATTAATTTATGTGAACAATAACTGTAAACCGATGAATCACACAATGGACAACCAGCCAGAGATGATGATGGTGGCATCATAAAACCATTAAAAGGATATTGACGTAATCCCTGTTTTATGTATTTGACAGCTGCAGCGTCAATATCTGATGGGTTTGGAGCATCTAAAGAGATAATTATATTCTGTTAAATTTATAAATGATAAAAACACACAAAATTTTATGTTAAATATTTTGTTATTTTGCAGTTTTTCACCTAAAGTGTTCAAATTATTTATTTCACTTTCAGCCAAGGTACCTGCACTTGATAGTGCACCTAACACCACAAACAATGCAATTAGCAAAATATATGATATTTCCATCATTGTAAGTACTTTACAGCTCCCTTTAGTCACGTTGTAACTCTTTTCTTGGTTTGTTGTACGCGTATTTTGCTTTTGGTATCTTGTTATATGGTTATTACACAACTAATACTTGGTTATTTTTATTAAAAATTTTTAAAACTTTTATTATATATAAAAATAAGTTAAAAAAAAACCAACCAAGTTAACAACCAGTTGCCCGTTCAACTAGACGTCACATTTAAACCAGATGGAAGTGCATTTCTTTTTTATATATTTTTTCGATTCGTTTAATTTAGTATAATTTCCAAAAAATTTTTCAATTTCTACCTGCTTTTGAGGTTGCTGGTTTTATTTGTTTGATCATGAAAACCTGTTCAATAAAAAAACACAAAAAAAAAAAAATAATAATAATATCAACATATTTAAGCATTTCTGGTTATTTTCTCTATATAAGTATCTCTTGGTCCAACTATTGGTATACTGCCTAAAATATTATGTAAGTTAACTTAAAACTGATGTGTAGGTTTGTAAAGACACACAACGGAAAGAAGATAACTGGCTTTTAAAACAAACACATGTAAGCTCGC
Source organism: Lypha dubia (assembly GCA_947311025.1). NCBI lineage: Eukaryota > Metazoa > Arthropoda > Insecta > Diptera > Tachinidae > Lypha > Lypha dubia. Next base: position 27,500,500 of record OX371262.1, on the reverse strand, counting down.
AACAAAAAAAATAAAAAGAAGTAAAATTTTTCACATGCGTAAACATTTCTTTATTTTTAAATTGTTATGCACCCCATACACGTTTCAATTCAATTGTCAATTGAGTCTTTCAATTGAATTGATTCTTGGCCACACACTTAATAAACTGAATTGAAAGATTTTCATTCAGCCTTATGTCAAAAATTTCTCGATTTGTATGTATTTGTTTCCCTGATAATACCACCTGTATTATTTCATCATGCTATACACATAAATTTTGACAGCTTATCAAGAGACTCGAGCACACACATCACAATCAAATTGAAAGACTTGCTAGCCAACTTGAAAAATCAAAATCTTTTGATTTTTGTATTTGTTGTTTTGTATTTGTCGTTTGAAGCAATTTGAATAAGCAATGCCGGCTTCGTTTTGAGGTAATTGTAGAAATCAAAGCATTTGTACTTCAAATTACATTTGACGGTCGAAATCGCCTTCAATGTTTGCACATCTAATTGGGTTTTGTCTGACGTCCAAGTTTTGTTCACTGCAGAGAAGATTCGTTCCACTGATGCTGAAGTTCCTGGCAAACATAAAATATATTCAACGATCGTGGCCATTTCTTTGAATTCGCAATCGGCGTTATTGAGATGAAAATATATCTCCACCCACCGATCCACAATCGAAACATGCTTGTTTTTGAAGTAAACAATATTATTGCATGAATTCGCTGTTCGCCGTTTTTATTTCTATTATGTATCGAAAAACAGTATTTTGAGGGAGAAAAGCAGTACGCAGTTTTTGATGTCGAAAAACAGTACAGTACTCCGAAAAACAGTACAGATACGAGCCTTATTGATTTTTTCAATAAGGTTTTCTTCTTGATTTTATTAGTTATTCTTATTGTCTTTTTCAAAAAGGTTTTCCTTATTAAAATAATAAGACTTCTTTCTTGAAAAAAATTCGTAGAGATATCTTATTAATTTTGTTCTATTTTATAAGGTATTTATTAGGCACTGTTTTCTCTGTTGTGATGTTAGGAAATACAAATTTGATGACATCAGAACGTCATGGTATGTCCGGAATGCTAATTTACAACAACATGTATTTGTATTATGTGGACGGAGGGGTGATGAAAACATTTTTATAAAACTTACGTATTCAGGGAGTTGAACCAAGGAACAAGTAGATTGGCACTCTAACCACCTCACTACTACACCTTACTGTAGTATACATGTTAGCAGCCAGTTTAAGAAGATTATTTATTGTAGCACAAAAAAAAATAATGAAAAAAATTGTTCCTATGTTGATTTATATGTATGAAATAACAAGCAAGCTAATATAATCAAGAAGATTTTCTTATTAAAAAAATTAAGAAGATGATTCTTCTTAATTGATGATCACACAGGAACCTAATACAATCAAGAAGGAAACCTTTTTGAAAAACACAATAAAATGGCCTAATAAAATCAAAAAGAAAACCTTTTTGAAAAAAACCAATAAGATGGCCTAATGAAATCAATAAGAAATCCCTTTTATTTACAATTAATATGAAAACATAATAGAATCAAAAAGTTTTTCTCTATGGATTGTTTTTTTGGTGCCAAAAATAACGGAAATTGGGTAAAAAATTTTAAATAACAAGTTTTCTTCTTGATTTTATGTGTTTTCCTTATTGAAAAAACTTATAAGATTTACCACATAAAAACAATAAGGAATCTCTTCGAAAAAATCTTCGCTTCTTTCTGCTGGGATACCCCTTTTAGCCTAAAAGCATTTCATAGAGAAAATCTTCTTGATTCTATTAGGTAGTTTTGGCTCTGTGTAGCTGTTTTTCATTACATTTTGCGGGAAAAAATATGATTTACAGACCAACCTAAATTACGACGCAAGCGCAACGTAAATTATCGCTACGCCTTTACTCTGAAATGAGTAACCTAAATTAAAGCGTTAAAGTTGCGCCAAAAACAGTAATGTTTCCTCACTTTAATTAATGAAAAACTCAAAATAAAAATAAGAAATAGAGATGAAGACGCTAAATTGAGCTGAAAGTAGCTAAAGTTACATTACTTAACAACAACAAGCGCTGAAGCGCTGTCAAAATTGGATTTTCCAATTGCAAAGCATTGGCGCCGCGTTATTTCGGTTGGTTTCATACATTTTGTATGGGCATGAGAAATTTTGATAGCCAGACAACGCTTTGATTCGTAATTTAGGTTGGTCTGTTAGCTATTGGCGGGAAATCTAGCGATTTTTGGTTTACTGACTTCTTACTTTTCCAGCCTGTTTTTAATAATATAATTTTGGTCAACATTATCAAAGAGTTGCTACAAAGCAAGATGCATCTGGCAAGATAATGCACTAGAGCAGCTGACAGTACATACTTAGACGATTGGTGAAATTATCGTCATATCATCACCGCCTTTCAACTATCAAACTATATAAATATTCCCTTTTTCCCATTACGGCATTTAACATTTTTACACTCTTTCAATGTTTTTTGACATCTATTTATACTACAAGTAATTTATGAGACAGAGTAATTTATACTAAAAGTTTTTTATTGTTGTAGAAATGGGTGTACTTGTTAGTTGTGAAATGCCACAAAGTTACTCTCGAATAACGGTATTTATAAAAATCTGTTAATGTATGAATTGTGCTAGTGTTTTGCATGAAATCTTTTAATTAAAAAAAGAAAAATATAAAAAATTTTAATGCAATGCAAATACAACCACAAATTTCGTCGGGAATGGCTAAACCATGTTCAATTAAAGTCTTGGCTGGTGCAGGATGAAAAGGATGAAACAAAAGGATTTTGCAAATATTGCAGATGCTCACTTTCAGCAAAATTATATAATCTTCTATGTCACGCTGAAACTAAAAAACACAAATCGGCCGCTTTGATTAGAGGGTCATGTTGGAGAAAATTGAATTTTGAGAAAAATGAAACTATTGTTGATAATTGTAAAGTGCAAGAAGCCTCATTAGCTTTATTTATATGTCAACATACGTCGAATAATTCAATTGACTTCCTCAGTGACTGGTGAAAAAAAATGTTAATGGAACTGGCAGAATTCGTATTCATGGAACAAAATGTACTGCAATAATAAAAAAAAACGTTTTAGCCCCTCATTCCGTAATTTAGCTTAGGAAGGATATTTAATCATTTAAGTACAGCATATTAATAGACGAATCTACAGATGTTGGGGAAATTGATCTAGTTTTCTTAAAATTTATGCAACAATTTATAACAAATATTATAAATAGCTAAATTTTTAGGTAGTTTTCAAATTTAGCTATTTTCGATCCTAATTTAGCGAAATTTTTTGGAAAAAAGTTGGCAACAGTGCAGTTCACATGTTTTTGTCATTACAATTAAAGTATTTTTTATTTTAAAAATACTTGGAAATTTAATGCACGTACCATGATACAATGAATATAAGGTATATGCAGAAATACAAAAACAACCAACTCCATTTATTTTTTTGGTAGAAAATTTGATTTCGGAAGTCAAAATTATAAACACACATAGCATATTTCAAACTGTGACAAAAATATGCATACATAAAAATTATTTATTCAAATAAGAAAAAAAAAACGAAAAAAGACATGTGGCACTCGGGGAATGCCGCCGTAAAGTATATTATTATATATTACGATTTTTAATTTTCCTAAAAAGGGGCGTTGTCCCACCCACTTTTCTCCTGGTACGTATTACAAATTATGCCAATACCATATGTACCAAATATCATCAACGTAGATCAAAAAATGCCCAAAATATGCCGATTTAAATTTTTGGGTTATATAGGCGGTGCCACGCCTCTTTGTCCAATCAAAACTTCATATAGCCAATTATTCCTTATAGAGTCACAGTAACATGCTGTGAAAATTTTAGGAAGATCGGTCCCAGCGTTTGGTTTTCCTAAAAAGGGGCGTGGTCCCACCCACTTTTCTCGTAGTACGTATTTCAAATTATGCCAATACTATATGTACAAAATATCATTGACGTAGATCAAAAAATGCCCAAAATATGACGATTTAAATTTTTGGGTTATATAGGCGGTGCCACGCCTCTTTGTCCAATCAAAACTTCATATAGCCAATTATTCCTTATAGAGTCACAGTAACATGCTGTGAAAATTTTAGGAAGATCGGTCCAAGGGTTTGGTTTTCCTAAAAAGGGGCGTGGTTACACCCACTTTTCTCCTGGTAAGTATTCCAAATTATGCCAATACTATATGTACCAAATATCATCGACGTAGGTCAAAAAATGCATAAAATATGACGATTTAAATTTTTGGTTATATGGGCGGTGCCACGCCTCTTTGTCCAATCAAAACTTCATATAGCCTATTATTCCTTCCAGAGTAACAGTAACATGCTGTGAAAATTTCAGGAAGATCTGTCCAAGGGTTTGGTTTTCTTAAAAAAGGGGCGTGGTCCCACCCACTTTTCTCCTGGTACGTATTCCAAATTATGCCAATACCATATGTACCAAATATCATCGACGTAGGTAAAAAAATGCCCAAAATAAGGCAATATAAATTTTTGGGTTATATGGACGGTGCCACGCCTCTTTGTCCAATCAAAACTTCATATAGCCTATTATTCCTTTCAGAGTCACAGTAACATATTGTGGAAGTTTTAGGAAGATCGGTCCAAGGGTTTGGTTTTCCTAAAACAGGGGCGTGGTCCCACCCACTTTTCTCCTGATACGTATTTTAAATTATGCCAATACCATATGTGCCAAATATCATCGACGTAGGTCAAAAAATGCCCAAAATATGGCGATTTAAATTATTGGGTTATATGGGCGGTGCCACGCCCCTTTGTCCAATCAAAAATTCATATAGCCTATTATTCCTTAAAGAGTCACAGTAACATGCTGTGAAAATTTCAGGAAGATCGGACCAAGGGTTTGGCCTCCTATAAGGAACAAACAAACAAAGCCAGAAATCCCGGAAAATTTTCCGGGAAAAGCTGGCAACACTGCATGAGAATTCCCAAAAATTTGGACAAAAATCCCCTCCAAATCCCGCAATTTTTTTTTTGGGGAAAGTGGCAACACTGGAAATTTAAAAAATTTCCAAAGCGGCAACACTGTACAGTCAGCATACATAGACTATACCATTGGTGCCCAGGCCCTATGCTCTTCATGCTCATTTGTTTTTGTAATACTCTTAACTATAGGCAGTGTGTTTTAATATACTCATACAGCACTCAGCCACCTCAATGAGAAATACACAAACAACTTTGTCTTATTAGTTTGTTTTTGTCGTTCTTCACTGTATACACGCAAGAGCAAAGCAACAACACTTTCGTATGCTTTGCTGGTAAACATTGACGACAGCGATCATCAATGTACATTTTGTTTTTGTTTAACGTATGATATGAAATAAATATATGAAAGATATTTTTTGTGTTTTCTTTGCATGTATTTGTTTTTACAACAAAAAATTTTGAATAAAAATTTGTTTTTCTTTAAATGGATTGGTGTTTGCTCTTCCATAAGGAACTTGTTGTCACCGCAGGACTATACAAAAAAGAAGTTTTCACTTCAAAAAACAAAAGACTTAAGAAACAAACATAGTTCCATTTTTTTTCGTTTCAAAAACAAAAACAAACAATTAAAAATTTCTTGATTCGGTCGCCTCAAAGCCAGCGATAGAACCTATGCAATAGCTTAAAAAAACATTTTTTTTAAGGCTTCTTTCCACGATTTTAGTTTGATTTCATCTTAGGGAACTTGAAAAAAGGTTCCTTTCCAATAGCTCTAATATTTTTTTTACATATTACACCTATTTTGCACAAATGCAAACTCATATTTATTTCGTATTCATTTTCCAAAATTTTACAATATTCTTTATAAACGAAAATTTTTTAATTTTAATTTAATAAATAAATATAAATCAAAATTTGACACCTGAAATAAAAAAACAAGTGGCTTATAACAATTGTCAGCTGCGCTTGTAAGACTACCTTATACAAAGAGAAAACAGTGCCTAATAAATACCCAGCAGAAAATGTTAACTAACTTGAGCGCAGTACTTCGGTAGCCACCGATTACACATTGCTTATTGTGTTAGCGAACATCTAAGCACTTTGAATGTATTGTGTGTCTAAGCGATAGTGTCATGCTAAGGTACATGATCCCGTTACCCTTGTCTTTTTTGTTTTCGTTATTTGTTATTTTTTCAAAATATTTTGTTAGTTAGTTAGTTTTGTAAGGATGGCTTAATAAAAATAAAGACGTTGCTTCTATTCAAAAAACATTTATTCAATAATCCTTTTTTTATAGAAAACTAATATCAGAGTCAATGACATTATTTTCTATTCCTACATATTCAGAAAGTATCGTATGACAATAGAACAAAATGAATATGATAGCTCTACGGTTTTTTTTCAAGAAGGAAGTCTTATTGTTTTAATAAGGAAAACCTTATTGAAAAAATCAAGAAGGAAACTTATGGTTTTTATTAGGTATTCTTAATGCTTTTCTCAAAAAGGTTTTCTTCTTGATTTTATTAGGTATTCTTATTTTTTTTCAAAAAGTTTTTCCTTATTAAAATAATAAGACCTCTTTCTTGAAAAAAATTCGTAGAGATATCTTATTAATTTTGTTCTCTTTTATTAGGTATTTATTATGCACTGTTTTCTCTGTTGTGATGTTAGGAAATACAAATTTTATGTCATCAGAACGTCATGTTACGTCCAGCCAAAACTGCCTAATAGAATCAAGAAGATTTTCTCTATGAAACGCTTTTAGGCTAAGAGGTATCCCAGCAGAAAGAAGCGAAGATTTTTTCAAAAAGATTCCTTATTGTTTTTATGTGGTAAATCTTATTATTTTTTCAATAAGGAAACCACATAAAATCAAGAAGAAAACTTGTTATTTAAAATTTTTTACCCAATTTCCGTTATTTTTGGCACCAAAAAAACAATCCATAGAGAAAAACTTTTTGATTCTATAATGTTTTCATATTAATTGTCAATAAAAGGGATTTCTTATTGATTTCATTAGGCCATCTTATTGTTTTTTTCAAAAAGGTTTTCTTTTTGATTTTATTAGGCCATGTTATTCACCCCTATCGTGAATAAGAAGTGAAATTTTTGTTCACGTGAAATTTTAATTCCACTCGAAGGGAAAAATGGTATCGTGAATCTCCCGTGTTAGTGAATGTAAAAAAGGGAAGAAGATTAAAAAAATAAAAAATCATACAACTTTTTGTTCAAAAATATACACGGACATATTTATTTTAAAGAAAACTTCAAAAATCAAAGTTAAATATTTAGTTTTGGAGCTTTAGTTTGGTTCCTCCGTTTGTTTATTGCATTCTAACTTTTATGTGGTAAAATAATTCGGCTACTTTTTGGAAAGCCAACAAAACGAAATAATGCCAACAAATTAAAGCTTCACAAATCTGCAGGCAATCGGCCTGTTTTTTGCATTTTGTTGAGGAATACATCAGTTTGTGCCTTATTATCAGAACTCTTCATTAAAATAAACTTTTTAAGCTTTAATATTCGAATTATAAGAAGAAATACATATAATTTCTGTTCTATTCCCCATCAAAAATAAAGTGAAAATATCAATGTGAGAAGGGAAAAAATTCCGAGGGAAATATTTATTCACGATAAGGGTAATGTTTTTCAGTGAACATTTTTCACGTTGTTATTCTGGACTGAATAAAATTTGTTCATGCAAGTTCTTCAAGATTGCAAATACGTGAAAAGTGAAAAAATTTCACGTGGAAAATTATTCACGATAGGGGTGATTGTGTTTTTCAAAGAGGTTTTCTTCTTGATTTTATTAGGTTCCACTGTGATCATGTGTAAATCATCTTCTAAATTTTTTTAATAAGAAAATCTTCTTGATTATATTAGCTTGCTTGTTATTTCATACATATAAATCAACATAGGAACAATTTTTTTCATAATTAAGGTTTTCCTTATTAAAACAATAAGACTTCCTTCTTGAAAAAAAACCGTAGAGATATCTTATTAATTTTGTTCTATTTTATTAGGTATTTATTAGGCACTGTTTTCTCTGTGTGGTTTTTTTTTCGCAAATTTTTTACAACAAAACGACTGATTTTAATACACTTTTTGCGAATTTTTCCGTGTTTTTACTTGCATCTTCACATAATAAATTCAATGTGCAGATGCATGACGCACCATATAAAATAACTATACAAATGTAAGAAAAAAACAATTTCTTTATATCAAATTAATTAAAAATTAGTAACAATTCGATAAAGAAAAGTCTATTGTATTTATTAGTAGTTACCTCTGCTCAATATATAAATGGTATATTTTATTCACAATTAAATTTCACTTTTCCCTGCGCAACGTAAAAGTGCTGTGTAACTTTTATCCGCCATTTTTCCAATTTTGATATATATTCTTGCAAATTCCGGGAAGCTTCTATAGGGGCCTAATCGCCGCATTCGATATCAAGTTATTTCGATCGATTAATTTTTCTCTGGTATTAACTCTTTCGATATCGTACAGAAAAAAACAATATTTGAGATTATGACTTTCGATATCGAGTTATCAATCGAGTGTAATCTTTATAAACATCATTCGATATCAAAATAATAATAATAATAAATTCCCGTCGTTCCTATAAGGAGCATAGGGCCATAACATATCTATTCCATTCAATTCTGTCCAACGCTAGTGCCTTAATATCGTTCCAGCTCTTGTTCATTCTGGCAGCTTCCAATTCAATTTGGCGACGCCATGTGTGTGATGATTTTCCTCTTCTTCGGCTAACTTGAGGATTTCATTCAATAGCATTTCTTGTAGTATCACTCTGTGGCCTTCGCAAGGCATGACCAATCCAGCGCCATTTTCTTCTAAGAATTTCATTACTAATGGGGGTTTGATTTGTTTCTTTACATAGCCTTTCGTTCGAAATTATTTGAGGCCAGAATATTCTTAGGACTCTTCGTAGACATCGATTTATAAACACTTGCAGTGAGTTTACATAACGAGCTGCTGCGTTCCAAGACTCGCATCCATAAAGAAGCACGGATTTAATGCAAGAATTGAAAATTTTTGGAATTTGGAAACATCTTCTAACACTATATCATTTATGGAAAACGTACTGTTGTTTGAAGAGTTAATGCGCATTACCTTGGTCTTTGCTATGTATATTTTCATACCGGCCTTTTCTGCTTCTTTCTGTACTGCTGTGATCTTTGCCACCATGTCGTTGTAGTTATGTGAAAGCAGACAAATGTCATCAGCATAGTCGAGATCCTCAAGCCTTCTATGAAATCCAAATGAAATTCCTCTTTCTTCTCGGGTTGCTTTATTCATGATGTTGTCTAAGACTATGTTGAAAAGCAGGGGGATAAAATGCAACCTTGCCTCACGCCAGTATTTACGGTAAATCTATCATTCACGCAACATTCATGCATCACTCTGCAGCATGCATTATTATAGAGGGCTTGAATCAATGACATAATCTTGGTGGGTGTGCCTTTGCATGCAAGGGCATTCCAAATAGCCGAGTGTGAGAAGGCCTTCTCGAAGTCTATGAAAACGAGGTACAAAGGGGATCTCCACTCGACGGACTGTTCTATTATAATCCAGAGGGTCGAAAGCTAGCTTGTTCGATGTGAAGATTTGAATCGAATGCGGCTGAGAGTCCTTTGTTTATAATCTGTGTTATAACTTTGTTTGCTATGTTGATGAGTGTAATACAACGCCAGTTTCTATATTAAGATAAATCTCCTTTTTTTGGGATGTTAATGATTAACCCTTCCTTAAGCTCATCGCATAGTTGATTAGTCCTCCAAAATTCCTCAATAATTTTATACATAAAACGAGCGCTTGTTTGTGGTGTGGTTTAAAGAAGTTCGGGGTAGATGTTATCTACACCTGGGGACTTGTTGTTCTTAAGGGCAATTATGGATTCTATAATTTCGGGTATATCAGGGCATTCTGTAGGTATATCATTCCTTAGATTGTGGTGGATTGTGCTGCATGGTTACTGTATCTGACAACATAGTAGAATAATGTTGCAACCATAATTCCATCTGGCCACTTTTTGATGTAATTATTTCGCCGTTGCTGGATTTAAGAGGTTTTGCCGTTGTAAAGTTCTTCTGAGTAAGTTTCCTCGTTATATTATATAGATCCTTAGTATGGTTATTCACAGATGCGATTTCGGCTTCTCTAGCAAGATCATCAAACCATCTGCGTTTGTCATTACGTGCATTTCATTTCACACTCTTATCAATAGTCCGGTATATTGCGCGTAACCTCAGTTTTTCATCGTACGTAAATGCGGTATTTATTTGTGCTTTTGTATTTCTTCTTTCAGAAATCAAGTCCCAGGTAGTATCTGAAATCCAATGCTTCCTATTGTTGGTTTTGAATCCTATATGCTCTTTAGCAGCCGATGTAAAACATTCTTCTACCGTCTTCCAGCCAAATGTGGAATTTGTTTGTGAGGCTTCTAGAGAGGTTCTTAATGTTTCAGAATAGTTTTTCAGTATGGTTGGATTTTTTAGTTTCTTTACATCAAATTTTCGTTGTACTTTTTTGAAACTCTTGACGGCAGCAACTTTCCGACGAATTGTGCCTATTAGAAGATGATGGTCGCTATTGCAGTCGGCGCCTCGTTTATTGCTAACATCGAGCAGAGATCCTCTCCATTTTCTGCTGATTGCTATGTGGTCTATTTGGTTTTCTGTTTTGTTGTCTGGAGAAACCCAAGTAATTTTATGTACCCGTTTATGGGGAAAAAGCTTACCACCGATAACCAGATTGTTGTTGAGGCATAACTCTGCAAAAAGTTCACCATTTTCGGTCAATCTACCAATACCGTGGCCCATCACACTTTCCAAGCCGCTGTTGTCAGGTCCAACTTGAGCGTTAAAATCCCCTGTCATCAACATAATATCACCACGATTAACAGAGGCTGTTACTCTTGTTAAGTGCTCATAGAACTATTCCTTCACAGACAATTCTGAGGTTTCAGTAGATGCATAGCAGTGCATACATGTAATGTTTCTGGCGCGGGTTCTAAATCTTGCTGTAATGATTCTTTCAGAATGTGGTTTCCAATCTATTAATGCATTTCGGGTACTTTAGACAGCAGTAGCCAACGCCGCTCGATCTAGGTTCTTCAGGTGGTTTACCGGAATAAATCAAAGTAAGTCCATTAGATGCAGCAAACTCACCAGAGTCAGGCCATCTGGTTTCACAGAGACCAATGAATAAAAGGTTGTAACGGAGTAGTTCGTTGCATACTTGAGCACGACAAGTGGTATCTAAAAGCCTACGGACGTTCCATATTCCAAATCGTGTCCATTTTTTAAAGCTAAAAGTCGTCATCGGGTTAATCGTTTGGTATTCATTTTCACTAGTTACGGTTTCTGTAATCATTGTAGGGTAGTGTTGGCTGAAGTGGTTGACTACTAAGCAAACAATGACGTGGGGCCTGGGTTCAAACCCTGGCCAGAGCAAGTCAATCAACATCATTAATTTCTGTAATGTACATTAGTGAGACATTGTATTAATTGTTGTCGGACTATTTAGGTGATGAAGGCATCGCACTGGTCACTAAAAAACTGTTTCGACAGCGATTGATGATGTTCTAAGCTAATGTACACAACATCGCCCTCCTTCGTCGGTTAGCAGAAACATCGGCGAAGTAAAACGATTAATAAAATGCCTGCCAATACAGCTTAACAAAGTTAATGCGTCTACCTAACACCGGAGACGCCTCAACACTGCTATAAAAATTAACAGAACGCGCAAAGCATCATGTAACGAACCGTCTATTGTTTCTTAACTTTATGGAGTATATGCTACCTTAATTACCGCGACCGTGCTCAGGGAAAATGGGGGGTGTTCTTTTATCCTTAAAAGTTAACGTAGGCTCCATACATAATAATAAAGAAAGGTAGCTGCTTTCCTTTACCGAAAAAAAAACACAAAAACTAAAAACAATATACATATTTATGTACATATGTACATACATATGTGCAAAAAAAAAATAATAAAAAAAATAAAAATTAAATCAACTTTATTAGAGGTTGTCTTCAACAAGAGATTTATATGTAATTTTCCCTGTTTATTCTATACCCTCCCTTCCATGCTATTAAACAATTTTGTAATAGCCCCACATAAATTATCTACCTAGTTTACCTTAACCGTTCGTGGAACTAAAAAAATTTAAATAAACAATTCATTTTTCAATTGCAAATATCCAAATTAAAATTTTGTTTATTATACATATGTATGTATATATTTAATTATTACAAACAATATTTTAATTAACATTGGTATAACTAAGCTCAAAAAAAAAGTCGTACATACTAAAGTGTTATATATTATTAGATGCTCATTTATATATGTATATATATATATTTTTTTTATTTATTAGTATAAAAAAAGTTAGAAAGTCTTTAACTAAATTTTTTTAAACAAAAGTAAAATGAAATTTATATTATAAGTATTTAATTTTTTTTTAGTGTTTATATGTACAAACGTTATTAGTGAAATACTTTAACTCACCATTTATCTTTAATCCCACGATGTCAACAGGCCTGTGGATCGAGATTTGTATGCAATTATGATGATGGTACATATAATCACTCAATTTAATTAATTAATAAAAAAAATTTTTTATTTTTTTTTTATATGTTTAAAAAAAATAGGAATGTAAAGTTAAAAGTTAAATGTAAAATCAGTTTAACTAACTGATAATGTAAAGAAAAAAAATTTATTTATCTTTAGTAATGATTTTTGTGTAGTTGATGAAAAATTATCTTTATCTAGCTCGGATAAACACAACTAGAAGTGTAGGTATGAATGTGTATGCTGCCGGTAGTATTGATTTTGATGATATTGATTTCTTCTATTTTTTCTTTTTTCTTTCTTTTATAAATATGTATATCTCCGCCCTCAACCGTACTTGATTTATAAGAGACTACTTAATAGTCATCTAAAGTTGGCGAAATTTTTTTTTTTTTTTTATTTTGCTCAAAATTTAATTAATTCTATGCCCAAAGTGTTAAACTGCTAATTGGCTTGTTGAAACGAAGACACTTATAATATGGCAACACCTATATTATTTGCAGCATCGCCGTGTCCGTGAAATCCGCCCAGCCTTGCGTCTACTTGAACTACGTTTTCTCCAACAATAATTTTAATTTCAATCTTTCCATATAATGTTGTAAATATAAATTTATTTTTCGATTGCAAATTTAAAGTTTTCTTTATATTTTTATTAATATTTAAAAAAATCAAGTCTATTCTCCTCAAAATTTTTTTTTGTTTTTTCTTCTAAATATTTTTCTTTTTTTTTTATAAATATTTTTCTTTCTTTGACTTATTTTTCAAATTCATAAAATTTTTTTTTTTTTTTATTGCTATCAGTGTTTTTTTTCAGTTGCATCACAATCAACATCTATAAACATCTACCTTCTCTACTCTATCCCTCTCTCTGAGTTCCGGCACAATGCACTGCATACGTAGGGGTCATCCCCTGAGTGCTGGTCCTAATTAAAAAAAAAAAAAAAAAAAAGATGAGTAACTGATTGGGCTAAACATCCGATCCTGGAGCTGTGGTTGCCAGCAACGCATCCAGGCATGCAAAATAGCTATCGTAATAAACAAAACAAAATAAATTTTCAATTTGTGTGGTTAGAAGAAGCAGCGCAACATGTAACTTTTATTTGTGTTTTAATTAAAACCTACTATAGTATAGTATAAATTTAAAACAAAAAGAAGTTTTGGTAGAATTTATCTCCCAACATTCCTATTTGGCTAATAAATTGTGGGAAGCATTAACTATACGCTTAAATACATTTGGCCCACCAATTAAAAATGGAAAAGCGTGGCGCAAGGTTAGTTTGCTTGGATATATTTTATTACTTAATAGTTTAATTTTTTTTTTCCTTAAAAAGTTTATACTGATCAGAAATTTAATGTAAAGAAAAAGGTGTCTATCAATAAAGCATTGTCCAACGAAGTCCAGATGCGAAATGCCTCTTTTGACAACCTAAATCGTTGCTTAAACCTTATAATGTTAGTAATTGGTTAATATACATACATATAATAAAAATTGCATATGTACATATGTATGTATATGTAAATGCTACTTACGCTTTTGCAGGCAATGAAAAAACGCCGCTTTTATCCCGCATCTGTCTTTTTAAGCGTCTAGCCGCATATTCATCTTCCGAATCCGAGCAAAATGAGGAAACTAGCAATGACAATTGTTGATCCATAGTATTCGGCATATTAATTTAAATTTAAAGCAAAATATATAATTTTGTTATTTTGTTTGTTTTGTTGACATTTTGTGCAAAAATGAGTTTTGAATCTATTACAAATTTAATAAAATCTTTTAGAACTTATGTGTAAATTCGATTCGATTGCTTTTAATGCCATAATTAGACAACTCGATAGGTATCGAATTTTATTTTTGTACGATAGCATCAGCAAATTTTGACGTGTGAATGTTACTCCTTAACGGTAAGTAAGAGGCATTTATTAAATACAGTAAAGGACCAAAGACGCTGCCTTGAGGAACTCCGGCTTCATTCGACTGCAGAGGGCTTATAAAATTGCCTTCTCTAATTACTAATTTCCGTCCTATAAAATAGATTTTTAAAACCTTGACGATATTTACGGCTAGATTTTGTATTAATTTGTGGATAAGACCTTCGTGGCATACTTTATCGAAGGCTTGTGCAACATCAATGAAGAGTGCAGAGCAATATTTCTTTTTTTTTTCAAAAGTTTCTCTAACAACATTCAGAAGTCTGTGAGTTTGTTCAATAGTGCTATGTTGTCTGCGAAAACCGAATTGATGATCTGGAATTACTCCATGATATATTCTTTTTCATTTTGATGTTGGCAGATATGGCATCATGTGTTCCAAAAACAGATTTTTAAGTTCATGGTTTGTTCAATGCAGCCAGCAACAAGGTAGACTGCATTATCAACATTTCCTGCTAAGAAAGAACCCATTTTTATTTTTTGATATGGTAGAGGTGAAGGATAAACCTTTCTAAAAAAATAATACACTGTAAAAAAACCCTTGATCTTTTTGGATTTTTCGTTAGTTAAAATTTTCTTTTTGTTATAAATTTTTTACCTAAAAGGATTTATTGGTTTACTCATTTGACATGCAACGTCTAAAAAATTTTTAACTTCCTCATCTTCTCGTGGTGAACAGAATGAGAATGGGGTAAACGTATTTTCAAGTTGATACTTAAAAGCAGCCGCTTTGCTTACATCAGATCTACACCAATCGCCATTTGAATTCTTAATATCGAAATTATTCGAAAGACTTTTTCAAAAAAGATTACTGCCGGTGTTGGAATCTCTAAAAATAATACCAGATCATCAATTTGGGTTTCGAAGCAAACATGGGACTCCTGAATAATGCCATAGAATTGTAAAAACTATAAGAGACTCTCTTGAAAATAAATAACTGTTCACCAGTATTTCTTGATCTTAAGCAAGCATTTGACAGAGTATGGCATAACGGCCTATTATACAAATTAAAACATTTGCTGCAAGCTCCATTTTATCTTTTGCTCAAGTCCTATTTCAGTGATAGAACTTTTTATGTCAACATCAACGACGAAAATTCTGAAATCGGAGTCATAAAAGCTGGTGTACCACAAGGAAGCGTACTAGGTCCAACTCTTTACACATTATTTACCTCTGATATGCCAACAAATGAAGATGTTTTAGTAGCAACGTACGCTGATGATACCGCTATACTAGCAGCCAACGAATCCGCAAACATGGCGTCGAATGCTATACAAACGCAACTTAACTTAATTGGTAATTGGTTAAAAAAGTGGAACATTAAAGTGAATGCAGAGAAATCTACCCACGTTACATTTACACTTAGAAAAGGTGACTGCCCTGGAGATGAAATACCGAAATCTAACTACGTCAAATATTTAGGTCTCAACATTGATCGTCGCTTAACGTGGAAAACACACATAAAACTGAAAAGAAAACAACTGAAAATAAAAACAAATAAAATGTACTGGCTTCTTGGTCCAAGATCAGAATTAAGTATAAACAACAAATTACTTTTGTATAAAGCGGTGTTAAAACCTATATGGACCTATGGAATACAATTATGGGGAACTGCCTACTACTCCAACATTGATATGATTCAAAAATTTCAGTCTAAAATCCTTAGGCTTATAATAAATGCTCCATGGTATATACGAAATACCACAATTCACAACGATCTCAATATTCCTTATATAAGAGATGAAATTAAGAAATACAGCACAAATTATTTGCAGAGACTTAGCGACCATCAAAACGTTCTAGCAATAATGCTCTTAGACGACAGTGGCGAAGTTAGACGATTAAAAAGACTGCACATAAAAGATCTCCCGTACAAATCTTAAATTATATATGTTATATATTAATGGCAAACTTCTCTAAAATTTTTTAGTTTTTATTGTTAAATTTAATGGAATTTAACGCTACTGTTATATTTTTTTGTAAATGTATCTATTGAATTTGCTTATTATTTTAATTTTAAATAGATTGCAAATTAAAATACAATAAAAAAAAAAATAATTTTAAACAACATGCTCGATCATAAAGTCTCAAATTATTTCTAACATTTTTTTGCTTGTTCAATATCGAATGCAATAATTTTGCCCCATTTCAAATAAAACATTTATTAATTTATTTTAATAAATCTTTACTTTTCGAGCCATTTTTATACGTAAACATAAATCTGTGGCCACAAGGAATAACAGCTAAAGTCGTGTTAGGACAAAGTATAGTTATTATTACTGTTGTATTCACTGTATTCAAATGCACTACCACACAAAATTTTATCATCGTAGCTCAAAAAATGAGTATTTTATACCTAAAAAACTAAACAGCTAAAGTCGAAATTTTGCTCGTATGATTTTGGAATAACAGCATATTTCAATTTGCTTCAATATTTTTTTAAAAAAAAGTTTCTTAAGTAGAATTAGGATTTTATTCCAAACAGTGCTGTGCGTGTATTCAGACGTAAAAGTCTGCTTAACTCGAGTCTAGTCATTATTCCGTATGTTAAATTGATAATTCTTTAAATTAGGAATAACAACCAAACTCGAGTTTAGTCATTATTGAGTTTTTTTCAAGTTTTCAGTAAAAGACAAAGTCGAATTTGGTCGTTATTCCAAATGTGAAGAATAATATTTTCAAGGCCTAACTCCACTTAAGTTATTTTTTACAATTTGAATTGAAAAATCCTTCATGCTAAGTTAAATTAAGTCGTTTTTCCGTAACAGGTTTTCAGTTGAAGCATTTCTAAAGTAAAGTTAAGTTCATTTTCCAAATTTTGTGTGCAGTTCAATAAGATCTTAAATCGAATTTGGTTGTTAAGTCTAAGAGTTCATACAGAAAAGGATATCGGGATGTCTAACCGTGCAAAAAAAATGTTAGAGTTAGCAGTAAAAAAAAAAAATTCAGAAGTGTCATCGAGCGTTCAAGGTAAGTTTTAAATAATATATTTCCTTATGATGAAACGTTAAAATTAATTTTTAAACTTAAACTTTATAGTGGAAACAACCTCGAGTAATTCTTTTCTTATTCAAAATGTTGAAAGGCAGTATCAAATTGATACAGATATTCAAAGTAAGTTTAACTTTTTAAAGTATGGTACGTAGAGTAGAGTCTGGAACATCTTAACAAAAAAGAGTTTTAAATTTTTTATAGACGACATGAGGAATAAGGAATTCAGTTTGAAGCAATGGCCTAATATTTCTCTAAGACATCAACCTGATCCCACAACAGTGTTTTTTTTGCAGACGTTTTATGAACCCGTAGTTCAAAATGAGACCAAATCCTCAATCAACGGATTTGATTTTGACTTAAATAATATATTAAAAGGTATAGTTTTATATAAGTTCATATATTAAGATCTGTCTTGTCTCCTATCGAAACTATGTGCAACAAATTATGAAAGCATCTTTTGCAGGTTCAAATTCTGGAAACAAAGAAGATTTGTTTATAACTGAAATTTTTAAGTCAATTAACAACGATTCATCATTATCTGAAAATTGTGATGACTCCGTCAAAGATCCAGACTATTGTGGTACATCGAGTAATGATAACGCCGTAGTTAAAGATTTTCAGCTTTCTTCAAGTGACACTGAAGGAAGTGCGTTTGAATCAGACTTTGAAATTAGGTTACTGGGGCAACGAATGGAAAATGAGTTACAAGCGGAATCAGGTAAAAATAAGAAGATCATTCGCCAAAAATGTCGTAATAGTGGTCAGACGTACAAAACATTATCTGGAAAAGTCATTAAAGAAAGAGTTTGCAAGCCTTTTGATATTTGCCGATTCAATTGCCAAACAAAGGTTAATTGTGAGGCCTGCAAGATGTTATTTAATCACTATTGGTGTCTGGGCACATATGATCTTCGAGTTCTTTATATAGGATCATTAATGAATATTAATAGCAAGAAATGTGATACTTTACTGAACTCTACTGCCAGAAAAAGGCAACGGGAGAACAGTGTAGAATATTCTTTAAGCGTGGACGGAAAAACAATAAGAGTATGTCGTAGACACTTTACCCATTGCTTTGGTGAGACTGAAAGTTTCCTGAAAAGTGTAATACGCAAGAAACTTGCATGTCCAACCATGTCAATAAAAAATTCTCGTGGGAAATCATCACCACCGAGTAAAATAAATTCAGAAAAACTGGAGGAAATTACAAACCATATCAATAAATTCCCAGCCTATGAGAGTTATTACACTAGACGAGATACCAGCCAAAAATACCTGAACTCTGACTTAACGATTTCAAAAATGTACCAACTCTACACTGATGAAACCCTAGCTCCTGTAAGCCTTTCAAAATACTCGCAAGTATTTAGGAGCATGAATTTAAAATTCAAATCACCGCAGCTAGACACTTGTTCTACTTGTGACAAGTTTGAAATGAAAATTAAGTATTCCACTGAAACGGAAGAAAAAAGTAAGTTTAAGGAACTGAAAATGCAACACGTTGAAAAAGCAGATACTGCTTACAATTGCAAACGAGCTGATAAAAAGGCTGCAAAGGATAATAAAAATACCAAGGCATTTGCATTTGACTTGCAGCAATGTTTACCTGCTCCCTTTCTAAGAAGCTCAATTAGCTTTTACAAGCGTCAACTGTGGACGTACAATCTTACAGTTCATGACTTAGAAGACGACTCAGTTCAGTGTTTCATGTGGCATGAAGCTATTGCTCGTAGAGGTGGTAACGAAATCGCGTCTTGTGTTTATAGACAATTAAATATGATTGATAAAAATGTACTAAAACATGCTTTTATAGCGACTCCTGCACTGGACAAAACAAAAACTCTCATGTGTCTTCAATGTTCATTACTTTCGTGCATAATAATCCACATATTGAGTTAATAGATCACAAGTTTTTGGAACCAGGGCATACACATATGGAGTGTGACTCGGATCATGCTCTAATTGAACGCAAGAAGAAAAAATCCAATGTTGAGATTCAAATTCCGAGAGACTGGTATCAGTTTGTAAGATCCGTTCATCGAAAAATGAATGTAGTTGAAATGAGAGAAAAACATTTTCTTAATTTCTCGGAATTATTGAAAACGAAGTTTATTTGGAGACGTTGCAATGAAAACGGTGACAGATTCATTTGGAACGAAGTGCGATGGCTTCGTTATACGAAAGATATTTCTTCTATTTTTTATAAAACCTCGTTAGATGTCGAAGAGCCATTTAAGGTACTCAAAATAGGCAAAAGAGGAGTTTATTCTATCAGCAATAGTGATTTAAAAGCAATAAGTATTATCCCAGCTATATCACATGAAAAAAAAGAGATCTTCTGGATATGCTAAGTCTTATCGATACAGAATTTCACGCTTTTTATAGAAATCTTAATGAGAATTCAAATGAACCTGATAATATTCATCCAGATTTAGTAGATGAAGAGCAAGATGTCAATGCTTAGCTATTTCTGCATTTTTATAAACATTTCGTATTATAAATTTTATTTTAAGATAATCTTGCAAGTGGTCATTTGTATAACAAATTATTTTATACTTTAAAACCTTTCATTAATTTTTAATCTTATTAACTGAATTTCTTTTTTATATTTTGATTTAAATATGACAAACATATGGGTCTGACGTATATATATTTTTATGTTCCTTAATTAATTCTAATCACAGCAACTGAAGTACAAATATACATATAACAATTTTATAATCCTTATAAATAAAAAACATTAAAAAAAAAACTTGCTATATCTAACTAATAACTTTTTATTCAGCAAAAGTAACAAAATGAAAGTGCATAATAGCTAAAGTCAATTCATTAAGTTTGGTATAACAGCTAAAGTCGAGATAAGACTTACAAATTTTTAGAAACGAAAAAGGAAAAGAAGCTTAACAATATGTTTTGCTTATTCCTCTTAAGTTAGCTGCTTTTTCATTATGAATTGAATTGCAAATTAAAATATAATAAAATTGCTAACATAGAGCATTCAAATATTAGCTTAATCTTAATTCCCTGATTTCAGGCACCAATTTCAAACTTAAAAATGCTCTGCTGAAAACTTCTCAAAATAGAGTTTAGTTGTTATTCCTTGTGGCCACAGAAATATCAATGTATTTGATTGTTTTTTTACATTAAAAGCCTAAAAATATACAACAAAACTATTTTTAAATTTATTTCTTACAAAATTAATTTAATTTTGTGTGTATGTGTTTCCCACTATACCAGCCATATACAATAAATAATCAATTTGTTTAATAAAAAAAACAAAAATGAATGAACATAAAAAATAAAAATTTTATATACTCATATGTATACAATTTACAACCACTTAACCACCACTCTGGACAGCGGTGGCCGTTGTGGCTTCAGAGAGCCGAACTTCAATCTGTTTCTTAAGGTGTATTTACATACATACTTAGAAATGCAGGGCACTTGATCAACAGGACTCAAAATATTTAAATTTTCGTAGAGGCAAAAAACTGTTTTCTATCACAAAGAGAGGTAAAACTGTATTTTTTTTTTGGTGAAAGAGTGGAGAAAAAGTTGTAAAATTTTTACAGTGGGTTGATATGACCACTGTACATCAATTTCTTGAAAAAATTAAATTTTAAAAATTTTGAGTTAATACCCTATTGTTGATCAAGTGCGTCATGTATTACGGTATGTCAAAAATTTTAATAAATGTAAATGCAAAATGTATGAGTTGGAGCGAATACGGATACAAAATCATTCCAGCGTTCGGTAAAGATGTGTTTACATGGTTCTACAAATCGTAATACTTGATATTACCAAGTAAACACACCGAATGACAATTAAGCTACTCAATAAAATAAAAAAAATATGTAACCAACAATATCATTTATTTGTATGATAGCTTTCGTACAAGCGGGTTAATGTCGCATTGTCTTTGGATAAATTTGTTTATTAGATACACAGCAATTATGCAACAATGCTCAATTATTTTATTTTATAAAGCTTATAATATATAAGCAGATTTTTTTATAAAAATAAATAATCATGAGGAAAGTATTTTTTCTTTTGTTCAATATTTTTTTTTTTATTTTCGGCCAACATATCAATCAAGGTTAGTTTACACGGTAATAAAAAGTAGTTTTGTAGAATCAAAATATAATTGTCTTTGTGTATAAGAAGAGAACAAAAGTCTGTTTCAGGTATTTTTTTTTGTTTGCACGGATAGTATTAATAAAATGAAAAGTCTTCGGCACGAAATAGCTGGTGGTTACAGCTCTACAATATTTACCAAAACAAAATGAATTTGTTTTAATTGTTGCTTGTAATTATTTTATAGAAAAGATGCCAACTTCAATATATACTGTTAAAGCTGCCAATGTTTACTTAAAAAGACAGCTCTGATAAAATGAGTATACGTAAGTTTCTAAAATGGTTTAAAAATAAACATTTACCGAACGTTTGTATGATTTTGTATCAGTATTCTATCCTACTCATACATTTCTCGCTTACATGATACCATGTAAACTCACCTTGATTAATTTTTTTTTTTAATAATTTTTTTATTTATTGAATCTTTAATTTATGATTGAAACATCAATAAGTTTTTCAAATCTTAAAACTAAAAATGTTACATTTTTTAAATGTTGAGTTTTTTAAGTTTTTGTATATTTAGGGGATTCAAATGCTAAAATAATAGTGCGGCAAAATACGACTGCTGTGCACAACCTCTGATGATTTAGTGTGCTAACATAACGAATTTTGTATGAGAAAACCGGTTCTAATGTGCATATTAACTTTATGAATCGTTTATGAATTACGCCTTAAATGTATAATAATATTTTGTATTACAATGTTAAATTAAGTGCAAATGTTCCAACGGATTTCATATTGATTATTTACTTTGACATTAGATTCTATACGGCCCCAAAAATTCACGGGAAAGATTCTTCCCAGCAATAAATTTCGTTCGTTTTATAGCGACTAAGTCATTTAATTTATAAGCATTCTGTTGTTTATATTTTTGTCGTAATTTCTTTTATATTGTTGTTGTGTGTCAATAGTTTGCTACTTAAAAAATGCTCGCAAGGCTGCTCTTTCTTTCGTTTGAACGCGGCACTCCCATTGTAATTAAAACATGTTCTATATTGTTTTCTTTACAAAATTCGACAAATGTTTTTCATGAGTATGCTGGCCCTCAATCGCTTATTATCCTTGGTGGGAAACCGAATACATCGGCCCAATTATAAAGATTAGTTGGAAATAACCACACAAATTTTTAAAAGCCATCAACTGCAGCGAAGATATGTTTGTAAAGCTTCGTTGTTCCATCTAGAATTCCTAAATGACCCAGTAACACTTTTGTAAATCAGATTACCTTTTCTTTTGTAATCATTATATCAGCCAGAGTAAAGAATTATCGAAATAGTTCTTACACCTTCGTCTTTTTTTTTAAGTTTGGCAATTCGGGCTGAAAAATCTGATATGACAAAAACATCAACAGGTTAACGACTTATTTCGTCGACGTGATTTAATCTGCTTCCTGATCGATGTTTAACGGTGTACGTAAAATCTTGAATGTACATCACCCACTGCGCTACATCTCTGGGTACATCCCTGTTTGATACGGTTTGCTGAAAAGGGGAGCAATCAGTAACCAACTTGAATTTTATACCTAGAAGGTAATGGCGAAACTTTTGTTATGCTGGATATGCAGCTTTAACTTCCAGTATATAGCTGTGATACATTTGATTTTCATGATTTTGTAACAGTGCTGCACCAAAACGATATTTTGAAGCATCCGTGTGCAAGTCAGTAACTGCTGATCTATCATATATCTTGGAACTGGTTCTTGTATTAGAGCTGTTTTTAAATCCTTTTCGTGTTTTCTAAGCAGATTTGTTAAGGACGAGCAATGGAAGCATAACATGTATGATCCTTTTAAAATGTCCTGTTATACCTAAAAACAATTGATCATCTCTGATGGTTTTCAGCGGCGGAAATTTTTCGGTTGCTCTTGTTTTGTCTTTCCCAGGTCAAATCCTACCATTCTGCATTGCATACTCGTATCCTAAGAAATTTTTGATTGAGGAAATGAACATTTAGACCATTTCAAATTAAGAGTCTGAACACAATGTTGCGATAATTTATTGCGGTGCGTTTTTTCATACGATTTTGAAGTAAAAAATCGCATTGCGGAGCGGTATAAAATTAAAATCTATTTTATTTTCATTGCGGAATTTCTTATTCTCTCAATTTTGGATACTCTTTCTCTTTCTGATGTTGCCATAGTTTTTGAATAATTGGCGATGTTCACAACATTATTGTAAACAAAAAACATGATTTTGAAGTATGTTTGAATGTATGCACATAAAAATTAATAAAAATGTGAATGTATTGCCGTCGCCGTCTTCCGTTGTATTACGTTTACTTTTCTCTCCCGCAACGAGAAATCGCACCGCACCGCAAACATTGTGTTTATACTCTAACGCGTGCACACGTACACAATTTTAATTTTTGTCAGACAACTTTCAGCTGTACCGGCGAAAATAACCAATTCTTTTGCGAAATGTGATTTTTTTTATTCGGGTTGTCTTTGCGAATATAAATTGAATTCGCTAATAATTTATGATTTTCCAAATTCCGCGAATGCAAGTTTTTAGCGAATTTCAGGAATTTTCGCCATTTTTAACTAATGTTTTAAAATGCTTCATTTACTGCTTCTTGTATAGAATGTTGCAATTTTTAGGGAATTTTCGAAGCGTAATATATTTTTTTTTTAATTTTTGCTATTTTCACATGTTTCGAATGTTTTGCATCAACTAAAATTTTATCGAGTTTTAATGACGATTATGGCTTATTTAAATTATTGCAAGTTTTGCAAAATTTTCACTTTAGCGATATAATTTCTAAAAACACGCAATGCACTTAAACAATTTATCGAAAAAGAAAAACATTTTGTTATGACATTATCATAAATATAACCTTTAGAATTATTATAGGACACTTTTGTATGAAAAATAAAAAAAAAAAATTTAAACTGGTTTAATTATTTAGGACATTATGACAATATGACATGATATGATTATCGTTTGAATCCCCTACTTGTTTCTGATGAAATACTTGCTGGACGTAATGTATTTAATTCAAATTTTATTCATTCATCTCAACATTTATACAAAACAAGCAGAAACCAATTCAATGTCGTTATTGTGTTATGTCCATGCATATTGTTCGCAGTATTTACACTAATCATAGTCATAAACCATACTACTACCTGGTTTCTCTTTTTGGCCACCGCTGCTCTAGAATTTGGTTTTTCCAGCATATTATATGTTCAAATATACATACATATGGTACCTATTTATATTATTGTAAATACATACATATGTATAATCAAAGTAAGGTATTAAATAAAAAAAAAATTTATTTGTTTTCGTTTTTCAACGTCCATAAATTTACGTTTGAGGTCAGCTACTCAGTTTGTCAATCAATAAATAAAATGTTATATGTTATTTATTATAGTTTAACAAATTATTTATTGTAAAAATTGTATTCCTTTATAACCAGGAAACCCTAGAAATGAAAAATATTACAAACGGAAACTATTCGTTAAAATCAATAACAGAGAAAAATTGCAGTGAACAAATTGAATATATGTATGGGTATAAAAAAAAATAAAAAAAAATTGTATTGAACATAAATAAACACTTGCAGCTAACAAATGGAAATTGGAAAAAAATGGTACCAAATTGTAAAGAAGAAAAATTGCTAAAAGCTACAAAAAAAAAAAAAAAAACTTATGCAAATGAAATTCTCCATTCTCGCCAACAACATGATTTTCCATCATTGTAAAGCTCTCATGTAAATCGACGATTAATCAAAATGCCACTATGAACCATTGTCGCCAGGATTATTTAAAATTCGTGTCTTTTTCTTTCATTTATATTCTACATTAAAGGCTACAGAACATTTAAATTCAGATATTTAAAGCTTTTTAAAGTTTTAAACTTTTGGGGAAGGAAATGACGGACAGACAGCATTAAGCTAATCTACTTTTATTCCCTTAAAATTCATACAATTTTCTGAGATCTAGCAGTGGAAAACTTTTCTATTGTTGTTACCTTCCTTGCTTGTTTTTTTATCTTACGTGTGTATTTATTAGTAGCAATTTTAATATCTTACAATATCTTGTTCACTTCTGTAAGTAAATAATATTTATTTGGTATAAGTTTTATCAAAACCGGTTTATTAATGTGGCCATAAAGTCCTTCACAAAAGATGGTCCTGCCTTTTTAAATATATAGATGTCTTTTAATAATTCTGGAAAAAACCGACATCAATACAAAAATCCAAAATCGACGCAACTATGAAAAAACTTAAAACCCGATGTAATTATTTTCTACTTTATATATTACTTCTGCGAAAGATTAAAACAGCTTTTTTAACTAACCAATTGCAAAAGAGGCCATTAATTCATATTTCAGAGGGCCACCTATAAAATTATCAAAATCTGTCGGTCAATTAAGGAGTTACATGATAATAAATTTTTTTGGGGTCCTATATATGAGTTAGGGGATAATTACCCTGATTTTCCAAAAAAAAAAAGAAGAACATGGTACCAAACTACAATATTCTATATACATAAAAAATTGTTGCAAGTGTGTTGTGACTTTATAACTCACGAATGGTCAAACCGAATTCGATTAAATTTTTAGGGTTTGTTCGTATGGTCGTGTCTATAGTTAGCACGAAATCGGTCGATGCGTTCGTCAGTTAAGACTTTTCGTGAAAGTCGTGATGAGCTTTAATTAGGTAAATCGAAACTTATAAAAGTAAATAGCTTCCGTGCGAAGCGCTCCGGTCAGCTAGTACAAAATAATTTTGGAAGTCGGTCTATAAATGGAGGTGTTATTAGATAATCAATATTTTATGTGAAAATTTTCCCCGATTTTTAATTTTATAGAACCCACTTTATTCAAAAAAAATTCGGTTGATGCATGAAACAATTAAAAAATATCCATCGAATTGGTAAAATCATTATATTTTGACGAGGCCTTTTAATTTGGCACTGTTAATTGACATTAAAAATTAAATTAATTTTAAGAATTTATATTATACCGGCCCAACATGTTAAGTTCACCTTTAGCAATCTGCTAATAAAACAATCTAATAAGTTTGAAGTCTTTCTATTAAATCAGTTCATACGATACACTGTTAAAAATAGCAATAATTTTCATGCTAATTTTTTCATTCAATATGATTTTTTGTTGGTTTTTACACCTCTCGAATGAATAACTTTCATATTAAAGTGATGGCAGTAAAATATTTTCGATAAAACGAAGAAATTAAAGAGAATGGTTAAGCACCAAATCAACCAACCAAGACTTCATTCATCTTATTTTATTTATGAACCAATCAAATCATTATTTCTTCTTCAATTGATATTCACTGGAAACAAAGATATATAACTTTTATACAATCGATTGATTGTATGTCTGTTGTTACGAGTATTTGGCTAAATATAAAGGGGGATGCAAATAGGTGGTATAATTTTTAGAAATTAGTCAAACTATCATAATAAGGGGTTAGGCAGATCGAGATCACTCTGTAGGTGCTTAGTTTAATTTTCAATGTCAAAAATATGAAAACAAATGGCTTAATTTGTTACATCAGTAAAAACCTAACGAACATTATATATATACATATATATATTCAATTAACTTCCTGATAAGAAAACACTAGCCTTAAGTACCTCTCCAACGATATATAATATGTGAAATTTAACATTTGAATTATTTACTTGCCACAGAAAGAACTGGCGAAATATCGGAGAGTTTAATAATTTTTATAACAAACAATACCTAAACTAATCGTTTCATCTTATTGATAATTACTAATAAGTTCGAAGTAAATAGCTAAATAAGTTAATCAAATATTTGAGAGCTCACCACAAAATAAGCAACGAAGATGAATGGACAAAGGCCCCATCGAAATAATATTTTTAGAGAATTATAACCTACTTAGGATATATGAAGTGTATTAAATTAATAACAATAATAGAAAATGGTACTTAAGTATAAAATTATTAGGTGTAAGGCCACCATAAAATTTTTAGGTTGTAGGAAAGCAGTTGTAATCACCCTTAGTCTATATGGTAACGGCAATAGAAGACAACACCGATTTTATCTTTTGTTGCCAATCGGTATTCTAGGTGGCAATATTGCCATTTATCGAAAATTTTACATAAGTTTGGTATTTTGTAAGCAAAATTGATGTTGATGTTGTCTGTAATTGCCTTTGATTTTGTTGTCGGTATTTTTGGTGTTATCTTGCGTTGCTTTGTGTTGTGTTTTAAAACTTTGAAAAAATTAACGTTTAAGTTGTCTTTCATTCTGCGTTTTTGGTATTTTTATATATTTGTGATGTGTTTTTTGGTTTAAATAAACTCATGGAAAAAATTTAAATAACAAATAAATGCCAATTCGAGAAGCTTGTCCAAGAACTTGAAAAAAATATATTACTAGCCAGAGGATTTCACAGCGGAATTGCTCCTACTAGTATACTCGTATGTTTAAAATATGGTCTATTGAACCGAAAATAACTTTCAAATCTTAAAAAGGATAAAAAAAATCCATTACTTGGGAAATTGTAGCTTAAAATTTGTTACTTACTTCTCAAGTCTTTTGTCTAAACAGTCTTCTTTCCACTGTCAATTTATTTATTTTATTTTAATGTATGCACAAAAATTTTATTTATTAAAAAACTCTTAGTAAAATAGTCAAATAAATGTCAGCTGACTCAAATATTAGAGGGTGGTGTTGGCTGAAGTGGTTAGCGCGTTGACAACTAAGTAAACAATGACGTGGGGCCTGGGTTCAAACCCTGGCCAGAGCAAGTCAATCAACATCATTAATTTCTGTAATGTACATTAGTGAGACATTGTATTAATTGTTGTCGGACTATTTAAGTGATGAAGGCATAGCACTGGTCACTAAAAAACTGTTCCGACAGCGATTGATGATGTTCCAAGCTAATGTACACAACATCGCCCTCCTTCGTCGGTTAGCAGAAACATCGGCGAAGTAAAACAATTAATAAAATGCCTGCCAATACAGCTTAACAAAGTTAATGCGTCTACCTAACACCGGAGGCGCCTCAACACTGCTATAAAAATTAACATAACGCGCAAAGCAGAGTTGTAAAAGAGTTAAGCCTTCTACATTTTCAACATATATCTTCTTTACTCTATCCCTCTCTCTGCGTTCCGGCACAATGCACTGCATACGTAGGGGTCATCCCCTGAGTGCTGGTCCTAATTAAAAAAAAAAAAAAAAAATGTGTGTTGTGTGAATACAAAATTTGTATTGACGTTGTGTTCTATTGTTGTTGCCTTAAAATTGCAGACGTTGTTGCCGACGCCTAATAGAATAAGGGTGAATACCTTAAATTTTTCATGGTAAAACATCAATCAAAAATACAATTGAAGCACAGCCGCGAATAACGTTTCAAATGCCATTTTTCGCAAAACATGTTTTTTTGCATATTACCGTTAACATTACTCTCTTACATTACTCAAACACCAAATTAGCCAAAATTATGCTCCTTATCGCTATCGAAATGCAATTAGAAAAAGACAGTCAGTGGAAGAACGTTGTAAGTTACATTCAAAATGATGCGAACGGAATTATCGAAAGTAATTGATAAGTGGAACAGAGGTACAAAAAGGAAAGTTGATGTTGAAAATTGGAAAGACAATAAAATTATAAGGTTGAGAAATAGTGGAAATGCGTATATAACAAGAAAAAAGAAAAGTATACATAAAAAAACGCTCCAGAGCAGGTAACATGGAAAAACGTTTTAAGTCCGCAACATTTTATTTTTTATTTTAATTTTTGTTACATAGGTTTGTGATTGCCAATGCTACTTAATTTGTAAAAAAAATTAGCATAAGTCAAATACAACAACATTTTTATCATTTCTATGAAAAAAATACAATGAACAAACATGTTTTTTATCGTCTTTAATCGAATTAATTTTCGAATTTGATTTTCTGGATACAAATTTTTGTTTTGATGTTGAATGAATTTTTATTTGTTATAAATATATAAAATTTTATAATTTATCCTTTATTTAAAGAATATAAATCAATTAAACAAAATTGTCTTTAATAGGAATGTTTTCTTTGCGACAATAACATTTTGCATCGTGGAATAACGTTTTAAAAGCCATTTTCCATGATGCTTGCTGTAGTGGAATAACGTTTTAACTGACATCGCGCTTTGGATATAAAACGTTTTTCCACTAAAAAAATTTTTAAACAGTAAATTAACATGTAATTTCAAATTAAAATTTCTTGATTTTTTGAATATAAGTTTTTATTACTATCATTTTTGAGAAGGTAAAAAAAAATTTTTAAAAATATATAATTTTGCCTTTAAAAAATGTTTTTTTACTCTCCTGAACAATTTGCAATTTGTCACTTACAACGTTATTCGCGGCTGTGCTTCAATTATTGCAGTTGAATATACTTCTGCCGCCGATCATGTGAACGTGGATGATGTTTGTACGGCACCTATGAACATAAGAACGGATGATTTGGAGAAACCACAGACCTCTACATTTTTCGAAAATGTGTTCGATAAATCGCTGTGAAATTGTCAACCCTGTTGGTTACTTGCTTCACAGAGGAATAATGTCTGGTGTACGGGAATTCGTGATTGGAAACATTTATCAGAAAGAATTAAACAACACAGTTATTCGAATGACCATATGGAAGAATGTGCTGTGTATGAAAAAAATGATACTATCGATGGAACCTGAAAATGAAATTCGCAAAGAAACATCCTTTTGGAAAATGGTTCTTCAAAGGTTATTTGATATCATACTTTCCCTAGCAAAGAGTTCTTCGGCTTTGAGAGGACATGGAGAAGAAAAAACCGAGAAGAAATATTTAAAATTGTGATTTTCAATATGGTACTTGATACATTAATAGCTCAATTAAATACCCGTTTTACTGGCATGAGTGCTGTTTGTCAAACATTCGAATTTCTAACACCAACATTTTTATTACATGTTGATGAAGCAACTTTATTACAAAAGTGTGACAATTTCCAAGGAAAATATTCCGATATAATAGGCCCTAGCTTTTCACTTCAATATGTTAATATTTACCACCTACTTGTACCTCAATTAACTCGAGCATGGACTGTTCACCAATTATGTAAGGAAATAATGAGTAAATATGGAGTGCTAGAACGCGATCTAACGGAAGTATTTACAGCAATGTTATTATTCTTTACAATTCCTGTAACTGCTGCAGTAGCTGAAAGGTCATTCAGCAAATTAAAAATAATAAAAAAATTATTTACGAAATAGTATGGGCCAAACTCGAATCCGACATTTATCGCTAATAGCAATTGAAAGCAAACCCGCATCAAGTCTGGATTTAACCGAAGTAATTGATACTTTTGCGAAAACTTAATCTAGGAAAAGATTGTAATAATTATAATCGTTATTTAGTCTGTTGGTAGGTCTGACCTTTATAATATATATTATTAATATTAATTAATTGACCTTTATTATAATTAGAAGTAGCCATTATATGATTTTGTTTTTGTTTAGTTTATGCTTTAGTCTATTTTTTTTAATTAATTAAGAAAACGTACTCTCTAAGCTTTATAATTTTTGTAAATAGCTTGCATCGGCGATAGGTTAAATAACTGTAAGCTGGTGCAACGTATCTACGAATAAATAAATATTTTATATTTCGTTTTATTGTCCAATACCTACACCAAGTATTAAAATAATTGTAATTTATGTTGTTACCCCCTAATTCATAAGCGATTCATAAAGTTAAAGTACACATTAAAACCGGTTTTCGCATACAAAATTCGTATATTAACGCCATAATAACTTTAATAATCGTTTATGAATTAGGGCATTAATGTTTAATAGCTTTATTACCTGCCCATGCACGAAAAAGAGCTGATGATAAAGTTGCCTAGCATTATTAATGTATTTGTATATTTAATGATTTTACTTCAAAAAACCTTACCAGTTTTGATAGCAGTGGGCCCCATTTTTTTATTTGCCCCAGGGCCCTAGGTTACCTAGCTACGCAACTGGCCCAGATACCCAAGTGTTTAAATAAGTATTTGTAAAACACTTTGTATACACCCAGCAGTCGGCGTAGCTAGCGAATGACTAGCGATTTCCCTAGGTACCACTCGTTACCACTAACTACCAGCAATGCACTCGACTGACGTTTTTAACATGGGGATGACATTGACGGTAGTCAATTGACACGATCAGACCGCTGAAATCACTAGTCAGCAAGTAGTTAGTTCTTTCGCTTGTCATAACGTACCAGTTAGATCGCTAGTGATATTTCCTGAATCAAAATACTACAGAAATATAAATTTTTTGGATTTTTGTTTATTTATCAAAAAAAAAAAATTAATTTAACTATGTAATTCATTTATAGATTAAAACTTAAAATACATTACTTAAAGGTTTAAAAGAGTATATACAGTACATAAAATATTATTTGTGTGTTTTTAATGGTTGTTTTTTTGCGACTGAATTTGCCTTTATCTCCATTTTGTTTTAAGCTGAATAGCTCTTCTCACATGGTCTTCAGAAGGGCCAGGGAATTTTGAGATTATTGGTATGGATTCTGAAAAAGTATATTCTTTTTTATTTTTTTGTTGATTTTCTTTGGAATAACGACACAGTTTCTTTCAACTCTTAAAAAAAATTTGAGGTTGAAGGCATGAACATTTATGCATGTATGTACTCAGTGCGCGTACATGTACATGAGTGAGAGAGTCAAAAGGCGAACTCTTGTGTTCGCGAAATACCTAACGATTTGGAGTCATTTTCTACTTTTAAAACTGGAGGGCAGAAACATAGAAGTGTACTTATTAAAGAAAAGAGAATATGAGTGCTCCCGTAATAAATATTGAAAAGTTGAACAAAAACAACTATGATAGTTGGTCGATGCAGATGAGGAGTGTGTTAATGCATGGTGGACATTGGAAAATAGTAAAAGGTCAATTAAAGAGCGACTCAGTAGGTGTAAACAAGGAACAGTGGGAAGCTGACGACGAGAAAGCGCTGGCGTTCATCATTCTTGGGGTTAAATCAACACAGTTGGGCTACATAAAAAACTGCTAAACTTCCTATGAAGCTTGGGAGAAGCTGGAAGAGATTCATATGCCCAAAGGGCCTCTACAAAAAGTACAAAAGGTTGGTAAATTTAGTAAAGACCGAGGAAAACCTAATACAACAGCATAATGAGTTTGCTGAGGTTTGTGAGAAGCTATCTGAAACCGGCACAACAATTCAGGAGGAGCTTCTTGTTATTATCTTGCTTTCCAGTTTGCCACCGTCTTATGGAAATTTTGTAATAGCCATGGAAACGCGAGATGAGTTGCCAAACCTTTCGTTGCTGAAGCAAAAACTCATTCTTCAAAAGAAGAAAAGAAAACCAACAAAAACCAACAAGTTTACAACAACAGGCTTTACTAGCTAAGAACACTATAACGGCAAAGAGAATAAAAAATACAAAGACAATAAAAAAGAACTGAGAGAGAGAGAGATAGAGTAGAGAAGATAGATGTTGAAAATGTAGAAAGCTTAACTCTTTTACAACTCTGTTTTGCGCGTTATGTTTATTTTTATAGCAGCGTTGAGGCGCCTCCGGTGTTTGGTAGATGCATTAACTTTGTTAAGCTATATTAGAAGGCATTTTATTAATTGTTTTACATCCCCGATGTTTCTGCTAACCGACGAAGGAGGGCGATTTTGCGAACATTAGCTTGGAACAGCACCAATCGCTGTCGGAACAGTTTTTTAATGACCAGTGCTATGCCTTCATCACTTTAATAGTCCAACAACAAAATAATATAATTTCTCAGTAATGTACATTAGAGAAATTAATGATGTTGATTGACTTGCTCTGGCCGGGGTCTGAACCCAGGCCCCACGTCATTGTGTGCTTAGTAGTCAACGCGCTAACCACTTCAGCGCAGTGGAAAGAGCTTAAAAAATAATTTTTTTGTGGAACATCGTTGAAAATCCTTTAACTGTCGCCCGAGCAGGGACCTGGCTTAAAAGTGCTGTGTCTCGGTGAAAATATAAATTAAAACTATGGTCCTACGACCCATAAGAGGCCTTGTAGAACATAAAATATTAAAATAACTATAAAACAATATCTTTAGCTCCTCCTTCGCTAATCCGGTATTCCTCGTGATTAAAAAACCAAAAAAGCATCACAGAAGCCTACCAAGTTAAAAGTGAAGTAAACCGTACCATAGTAGGTGTCCACGATTATAAAAGTGGATCTCCAAACCGGAATCATACGGAGCTTCCGTGAGGACAAATGGATTTTAAACGATCGCGGCGCGTACCATAGCCAAGGCTCGACATAATAACAGAAAAATATAGATATAATAAGAAAATAAATATTAATTTGTAAAATCTTATAAGGAAGAATTTCCCTCAAGTGCCATCAGTGCAAAAACATTTTTTTGAAATTTTTTAAAGGGAAAATTATATAAAAAAGAATAAGAATATAAAATTGATAATTGAAGAAGAAAAAAAGAAGAACAACGAAATTCAAAAAAAGAAGAGAAAATATTATTATTTAATTGAAAATATCCTTTCGAAATTGATCTCTAAAATAAAATGAAAGAAGAGAATTGAAAATTGAAGTAAAATACAAAATTGAATGAAAATATAAAAATTGAAAATAAAACAAAAAAAGAAAAACGAAAATTAAAGTAGAAAAGAATATATTTATATCGAATTGAAAATATCCTTTAGAAATTGATCTCTAAAATAAAAATGAAAAAAGAGAATTGAAAATGAGAATAAAAAAAAGAGAAAAGTATTGCATTGAAAATATCCCTTTGACAGTTTAAAATAAAAGCATAAATCAAAGAGGAAGTATATAAAAAAAAGAAGAATAAGAAAAAGAAGTGAAGTGAAATTGTGCAACGACGAAGGATCTTTTTCATCAGAGTGTTCCGGATATTCCAGTTAAGTGAAATTTCTTTCGCCCTTGTCAGCATAAAATAAAAATAATGGAAGAATTAAAATCAACAATAACGACTATGACTGGAGCCATAATTCGGTTTATGGAACAGATCAAGTCGGAAAGCCGGATAGGAACAATAGAAGCGAGTCTCAGTAACAACGCTCTAGGACAGGTTTTAGGTAGGATAGAGCGTTTTGAAAATGGGCGGGCTGCAACGGCAGTCCCGGTGGTTACGGATGAAGGATCTCTTCAACGGCCACGAACTGAAACAGAGTTAAAAGATATAAGCCGCCTTCCTGACAGCGTAAAAGAATTAAGAACTTTTGAGGGTCATCCAACCCAGTATGTATCCTGGGTTCATTCCGTGGAAACCATACTGAGGGACTTTGGCTCCACGGTACTCTCCCGCCACCCGATTTAAGGGTTGAAATTTATATGGTTGGTAGCCCTTACTTACTTTAGTCCACTCCCTAAATTTTAACTTCCGGAAACTTATAGTTTAGGAGTTATTCTATATACCGCCGTGTCGGGATATACCATGGTGGATAAATTCATTAAGCTCGGCCGAAGGCCGGCTATGCAAAAATTCTATTTTATATACCGCCGTGTCGGGATATACCATGGTGGATAAATTCATTAAGCCCGGCCGAAGGCCGGCTATGCAAATTGGTCTTATACATTGAAAAAAAATGTAAAGGGAAATCGCACATATATATAAAAACTTCAGAGGCCAATAACTCGAAAACTATGCGTTTCCGCCGACTTTTTTATTTAATTTTTTCTTTTTTTTTTTTTATTTTCTATCACATAGGCTAATTTTTATTTTGTTTGGGGCAACTTCAAGAATCGGTTGGCGGGAGAGTACAGTCCACCCGGGACTTTGAAATTGTCAGGGATAAGCCGATTTATCGTGCAATAATACAGAGCGTTCGCCAAAAAATTATTGGAGCTGCAGTCAAAGCTTTTGTGTCATATAATGTATTCGATAGTGATTGGGCTGAAATCAAAAGGCTACTTTCACTTCACTACGCTGGTAAACGGGACATCCAAACCCTACAGCATCAACTCAATCAGCTTTCTCAAGGATTTTCAACAATAGACGAGTTTTATTCCACTATTAATCACACACTTTCGCTTATTATCAACAGCGAGGAAACCATCAAAGCCCTAGTAAAAACTTACAGGAACAGAGCACTGGACATTTTCATACGCGGATTAAAACAGGATCTCTCCCGTATGATTATTATACAGCGAGCAGGAACGCTCCCTGAAGCGTACTCCGCATGCTTAGAATTACAAAATTTAACGGTGCGGAATAACATAATTTATACAAAACAGAAACTACACGATTCGATCCCCACAGAAAGAACTTATCGTCCCGGACCTTCACGGCCACCAAAGTCATTTCATATGCGATCGGGTTGGCAGAACCAAAACGTTAGGCCTAGAAATTGGCAACATAACAATAACTATTCTAACTTTCGAGTAAACGGGTATAAAAATTATAATAAGCCAGCGTTACCCCCAAGATATCCAGCCATAAAACATGAACCGATGGAAGTTGATAGGACAATACAATATCGAAGGGTAAACTACATCAACAACCCTAGGACAGCAGAAAAAAGAGGTGCATTCGAAGGAAATACATAGAAACTTTTTCCGACGAGGACCACATAGCTGAGAATGGCCTGGAGGAAGACTCTCGTCAGGAAGAAACTGTACGGGAAGTTAATTTTATGGAGGAAGGCCCTCAAGTTTACCCTATGTCCGTTACTGGCGACATTTTATGTTTTTTGATCGACAATGGCTCTAACAAGAACTTTTGCAGCCCACGATTATCATACGGTAGCATAATTTTAGAAAAACCAATAAAGGTGCGTTCAGTAGGAGGAGATGTGAATATAGATAGGAAAGTAATTGGACCATTTTTTAAATTTTTAGAGATAAGTGAACCTATTCAATTTTATGTTTTGCCAGCATTAAAAGCATTTGATGGGATTATTGGGGATGACACGCTTAAAGAGCTAGGTGCTTTAGTTGATAGAAAGGAAAAAGTTTTAGTTTTGAAAAATTGTTTTAAAATTCCATTAAAGGAAAAGGTAACAACTGAGTCAAATTATATATTAGGCGAGGAATATGTACCAGAGGTTAGGACAAGAATAGAGGGTCTTATTAATGAAAACAAACCACTTTTTGGACCACTCGATGGTAGCGAACTTGCATCAACAAACGTTCAGGCAGAAATCAAGTACGGAGGAACCAATATATACGACGAGCTATCCGCACCCATCTGTATGAGGGAAGAGGAAGAGAGACAGGTAAAAGAACTACTTTCAGAGGGAGTAATAAGACCCTCCAAAAATCCATACAATTCACCTATTTGGGTCGTGCCTAAAAAACCAAAACCCAATGGTGAGAAGCAATATCGAATGGTAGTGGACTTCAAACGTCTAAATGCTGTGACCATTCCCGATACCTACCCAATTCCAGACATTACATCCACTTAAGCTAGTTAAGGTAAACGAAGATATCTCACAACAATAGATCTTAGATCAGGCTTTCATCAAATATCTCTGAAACCAAAGGATATCCCAAAAACTGCTTTTTCAACAGCAAACGGTAAATTTGTATACTTGAGATTGCCTTTTGGCTTAAAATATGCGCTGGCAATATTTCAGATAATGATAGATGACGTCCTACCCGAGTACATAGGAAAAATTTATTTTGTCTACATAGATGACATAATCGTAATTGGCGAGAATATAGAGAATCATTTGAGGAACATGTATCAAATTTTTGCGAGGCTTCGCGAAGCTTATTTATAGGTAAATCTTGATAAAACGCATTTTATGAAAAGTGAGGTGGAATTTCTTGGCTATATCGTTGGCTCTGAGGGTATAAAACCTTTAACCGTCTACGAACTTGAAAGAGTTGAAAAGTTTTCTGGGAATGACTTCCTACTATAGGAGATTTATTAGCGACTATGCAAAGGTGGCAAAACCCCTTACAATTCTTACAAGAGGAGAACATGCCAAGATAAAAGCTTGTAAGTCTAAATGCCAATTACTTTAGATGATGAGTCTCTAAAGTCTTTTAATAGACATAGATCAATGTTAACTACAGTCGAACTTTTGTCTTTCCCAGATTTTGAGAAACCGTTTAATTTGACGACGAATTCCTCTAACACTGCGCTAGGTGCCGTTTTATTACAAGGAGAAATCGGCAAGGACAAGCCCATAACATATATTTCTCGATCGTTCAACAAAACCGAGGAAAACTACGCTACGAATGAGAAGGAGATGTTAGCCATTGTATGGGTCCTTTATAATCTCAGACATTACTTATGTATATGGTGCAAAAAAATCAAGATCTATACTGATCATCAGCGTTTGACTTTCGCTTTGGGAGATAGGAATTTTGACGCCGAATTAAATTATGGAAGGCACGTATAGAGGATTATAGCCATGAGTTGATTTATAAGCCTGGTAAATCGAACCATGTGGCAGATGCCCTCTCGAGATTAAGAACCATCTCAAATCATTTACAGCATTCTTCAACTGATACAGCGAGTGAAGGAATGGCTATGAATGCAGATGAAACTCTAACTGCGTCAGAGGCAACAGTCCACAGTGCAGAAAAGGATGCTTCTGACTTAATACCCCAAATGGATGTACCTATAAACGTCCTTAGAAACCAGATTATACTAGGAATTAGAATGGACATGACAGCAATGGAGGAACCACACCGTGGATATATTAGTCATCTTATTTCCTCAAAAAATTTGTCTAAGGAAAAACTCGTAACTTTGCTAAAGGAAAAACTTCGCCCAAATATCCTTAACGGAGTGAAAGCACCAGAAGTTCTTCTTGGTGCCATACAAAAAGTTTATATTGATAATTTTTCTAGATATAAAGTAAGAATTACGCAGAAGTTAGCTACAGACATTACTTCGAAAGAACGTCAATTTGGAATAATCGAAAATGAACATAGAAGAGCGCATCGGAACCCCAGAGAAAATGCTGAACAGATTTTAGAGCAATTTTACTTTCCGCATATGCGCGCTAGTATTAGGAAGTATGTTGCCAGCTGCGACGTTTGTAATAAATGTAAGTATGAATAAGGAAATTCTTCACATGGACATTATGGAAATTCAGGGACAAAAGTTCATTACCTGTATAGATAAGTTTACAAAATTCGCTAAATTCTTTGGTATCAAGGATGGAACATTGGTACAAGTGAGGAAAAAATTCGTTATTGACGAACGCAGCTTCTTAAGCCCTTAATTAGAAACTTTCATCAAATAACTCGGTATTAAATTATATCTTACGCCAGTACAAAGAAGTGAGGTGAACGGGCAAGTTGAGAGACTGCATTCAACAATAATTGAAATTTATAGATGCTTAAGAGTTGAATACCCGAATCTATCAGTAAAGGAATTAATTGAAATCTGTGTCGATAGGTACAATAATACCACCCATTCAACAACAAAGAAAAGACCCCGTGAGTTATTTTTCAATAGAACAGAATACGAAGAACAGAAGACTACGAAAAACTATTATCAGAACAAAAGAAGGTTAATACAGATCTCAGGCATTTGCTAAAAAGAAATATGGCAGCCCGCAATGCAAGAATGAATAAGAAAGGTGTAGCAGAGTAAAAGACTTATGTCCGTTCGATTTCACGTCTACTTTATTAATGATCTTCTCTCTTAAGACTAAGTAACAATATAGCCATAACTTAAAACTAGACAGCGAATATAAAAAGGACAGATATATTTACACAAACTTAAAAGCTATTAAAAGAAGGAAAACATTCATAACGACGAAACATTATTACACTCTCAAAAATACATGTACACTTAAAGAAAAACCTGGGAATATACATACTATCTACAATATACTACTACAATTCGGCTATCCTGACCACGAGATCACCTACGACCCTTGAACCACGGGCGGATATTACCAATTGCCCATACGCCCTTATACGGGTTACGCGATTGTTGGAAACCCTCTATGTCCTCTAACAGATATCTATCATTTCTCAAAACTTTCGACACTTTAAACGGACCTCTAAATTTTGGAATCAGTTTACGGGATACACCAGTGTGCGAATCAAAATTTTTTATCATAACATAGTCGTTCACAGAATACGTTGTCGGTGGTCTTCTTCGCTTGTCAACGTAATCCTTATTATAGTCCTGTAGTACTCTCTGTCTCTCTGATGCTTTTTCACGAATTCTACTATGATCAGCCTGTTCTCTGTTCTGTACACCATCAATCAAAGTTTCCTTTAAAAAGTCCATTACATTACCTCTCTGTGATATGCCAAATAACATAACGCTCGGATGTTCGCCTATTGTTCTATGGACTGTATTATTTAGTGTATGCTCAACTTTATCCAATACTGTATCCCAGTAAACATTTTCCTCAGGACAAACTAATTTTGCTATCATAGGACCAATACTTCTGTTTACCCTCTCCACCTGACCATTCGCCTGTGGAGAACCCGTTGCCACTTTCACATGTTGTACATTGTTCTCCTTTAAAAATTCTCGGAATTCCACAGAAGTAAAAGCTGTACCTCTGTCGCTCACTATGTATTTAGGCCGACTGTATGACCTGAAATATTCTTTTAAGTGTCTAACTACCTCTTTTGTGTTCGTCGTTTTTGTCGGATAAAGTCTTACGAATTTCGTGCTACCATCTATGACAACCAAAATATGTTTCAGCGCCCTACCATTGTCAACAGGTCCGTAATGGTCGATATGAATTATATCAAAAGGTGTCTTTGGTTTCGGAATGTTATTCAAAAATCCCTCTTCTTTTCCACTTTTCGCCGAGTATGCAATACATTTCAAACAATTCCGTATATGATCTGACGCTTTTTCCCTAATCTTAGGAAACCAATAACTCTTGGAAATAAGTTCCGTCATTTTATCAATTCCTATATGACCAATTTCATCATGGTATTTATAAAAAACATGGTGTTCCATATCCTCAGGCACGCAAAATAATAAAACATCAGCATTTGACTTTCTATATATAACCCCATTCCTCATCTCGAACATTTTATGTTGTCTATTTTGAAGTTCATCTTTAAGTTTTGCTAACTTTGAATCCTTATTCTGGCATATTACCAAATTTTCCTCAAACGTATTACTCTCAATCACCATTACACTCAAACATCTACTAAGTGCATCTACATGCAGCATTCGCGAACCCGCCCTATGTTCTAAAATATAATCGTAATTTTGTAACTCAAGAGCCCAACGCGCGATCCTCGGGTTCAGTTCCTTTTTATTCAATGTCATCGTCAAAGAATTGCAATCAGTCAAAATCTTGAACTTTTTCCCTTGTAGGTATATACGAAACCGTTTTAAAGCGTTTACTATGGCAAGTGTTTCCAATTCAAAGCTGTGATACTTCGACTCACCCTCAGTCGTTCTCTTAGAAAAATAAAATACTGGATGCATTTTACCATCACCCTTTTTTTGTAACAAAACGGCCCCAAAACCTATGCTGCTGGCATCGCAATGTAATTCTGTATCGTCCTTCGGATCATATAATGCTAAAACCGGCGATTCCATCAATTTTCCTTTCAATAACTCAAAAGCAACTAGTTCGCTCGGACCAAAATTAAATTGTCTATCCTTTTTCGTCAAATCATATAAAGGTTTTGCTATCATTGAAAAATCTTTAACAAATCTCCTAAAATATGAGCAAAGTCCCAAAAAACTTTGCACCGAATGCACGTTCGTTGGTAAAGGAAAATCTTGTATTGCCTTAAGACCCCTATCATCTGCACCAATACCTTGGCCATCAATTTTATAGCCTAAATACGTTACACTCGTTTGTAAAAATTCACATTTATCTAACCTTAACTCTAATTTGTTCTCCACCAGCCGATCAAAAATTTCCCTCAAAATTACAAAATGTTCCCTAATATCTGTCGTCGCTATCATTATATCATCCAAATAAATAATCAATTTTCCATCCCTTACCATATCCGCGAAAATTCTATTCACAAACCTTTGGAACACTGAAGGGGCATTCTTAAGGCCAAACGGCATCCTTAAGAACTCATATTGCCCTAATGGAGTTACGAAAGACGTATATTTCACCGAATCATCCTCAACATAAACATGGAAAAATCCATTCTTCAAGTCTAATTTCGTAAAATATTTTTTTCCTGCAAGTCTATCTAACAAATAGTCTATTAGTGGAATTGGGTAACTATCCTTAGCAGTCATTTTATTCAATAACCGGTAGTCCACGCACATTCTAAGATCACCAGTTCTTTTCTTCACCAAAACTATGGGTGAAACAAACTCAGATTGACTCGGTCTGATGTATCCCTTTTCTAAGTATTCATCTATAATTAACTGTAGCCGTTCCCTTTCATCATATGATAATCTACGAGGAGTACAACTAAAGGGCTTTACATTTTCAAGAATTAACTTAATTTCACATCTCACCTTAGGTTCAGTAGGTCGTTGTGGCTGTAAATAACAATTAACAAACAAGTCACCTAACTTTTCACGATCCGTATTATCGACACTGTCACCAACCATTAATTGAGTCTCATCATTCTCCCCACAGTCAATAGCCATTACCATTTTCACTACATCATCATATGCTAAATCTTCACTACCATTTACACTATCTTTTATCTCAATCTCCGAAACTAATCTTAATTTTGTTTTCTCTAAAAAATCCCTTCCCAAAATACAATCATACACTATTGACTCATCATTAACAATAATAATTTCCAATTCAATTCTTTTATTTCCATAAAAAACATAAAATAAAATTTTCCCATAAGTATTCAATTTACTTTTATTAATTCCAAAAAAAGATGAGTCAACGTCTAACATTTCCTCAAAATCAATCTTCTCCGCAACCTTAGATCTCCTAACAAAACTTACGGGACTTCCTGTGTCTATTAAGCATTCTAAATAAAAATTATCATTGTCATTATTACTATTACAAAACTTAAAATACCTTAAAAATTCATTATAATTCACCTTTGGACCAACTCCTCTTCGCTCAGGGCACGCTGCAACACGATGGCCAAGACTTCCACAAGCATAGCAAGCACCTATTTCTCTTTTCGGCTTACGGCATTCGGCAGCAAAATGTCCAATCGAATTGCAGTTGAAGCATCTTAATTTTGTCTCACTTTTCGCTGTTGTCGTTGATGTTACTGGCTCTGTTAGCTGAATTCTGGAGAATGCCTGCAATAACTGCGTTTAGTTTTTGTAACATTGTAAACTTGCGTGTATTTTTAAGTTTTCATCTGGTATGCCATCAATTATATAGTCAATCAATTCTTCTTCTCCAACTCCAACTTTATTGGCCAATAAAATTTTTCATTATAATAATCTACAAAGCTTACATTATACTGCCATTTGCATGCCTCAAAATTACGTCGAATTATAAGTTTGTTTTCTCTTGAACTAAACATATCCAACATTTCTGCAAACAAGTCATCAAGTTTCTCATATACATAATTTGACTTCGAATACAGCCACACTTGAGCCTTTCCTTTTACCTTAACCATCAACAAAGCTTTTAAAGTACTGTCATCAACAGAATACATTTTTGCAATATTCTTAAATTGGGAAATCCACACTTCAGGGCCAACCACACCATCATATTCAGGCAACAAATCTTTAAGCAAACTTAGTGAGACAATGTTGTTGTTATTGTTTACATTTTGATCGTTACTATTTAACACTTCATTTACTATGTTCACGTTGTTGTTGTTGCAGTTTAAATCAGACACATTTCTATAATTCTCTTGGACGTCATTAACACTGCATGCTGAAACACTCATTTGACTTTTGTCAAATTCTCTTTTTTTACTATAAAATTCATTTTCTTTCCTTAAAAGTTCTTTTTCTCTTTGCAAAAGTTCGAGTTCTCTTTTCATTTGATTAAGATTAATTCCACCCCAATTTGCACTTGCTTCATTTTCACCAGTCGTTTGTACATTTTCTCTCATTTCTGTATTTACATTAGTTTGACCTGTTTCACTCGTTTGTATTGTTTCATTTTCTGCACTCATTTGTTCATTCTCCTTCATTTGTACGTTTTCAGTCATTTGATTCTGCCCACCTGTTTGTATTGTTTCATTTTCAATCGTTTGTACATCATCGCCTTCATTATCAACACCATCATTTGCATTTGCGGCAGCGCTGTCGCTATCAACTGGACACTCCCCTCTCTCATTTGCTGGAATTTCGTTGAGTCGCAAAACGAGCATATTTTTTGTACCAGTAGACGGTAAATTTAGACGTTGCAGCCAACTACGTAGCTGTGCAGCCGTATATTTGTTTGCATTAATATCCATTGATATTCGCTGCTTACTGCTTATGTATTAATATTT
This sequence comes from Lypha dubia, assembly GCA_947311025.1. NCBI lineage: Eukaryota > Metazoa > Arthropoda > Insecta > Diptera > Tachinidae > Lypha > Lypha dubia. The sequence continues at coordinate 27,456,591 of OX371262.1, read as the reverse complement.
CTCTCTTTTTCCTTTTCTTAGAACAAAGCACACTAGAATCTTCAAATTTACCGTTTATTATATTTTTTTCCAGAGGTTTCTTTAGCCTGTATTCATTTTCTGTATACTTTGTTAGTTGTAAAATTTTCTCGTTTTTAATTGTCTTTTGCTTTTACACTTTATGCTTTATACGGGAAAAAAAAATTTAAATGTTCAAGGAATTGCCACTTTCAATTATTTTATTATTATTTTTGAGTTTATCCCACTTCTGAAAACTGTAGCAGAGTAAAAGACTTATGTCCGTTCGATTTCACGTCTACTTTATTAATGATCTTCTCTCTTAAGACTAAGTAACAATATAGCCATAACTTAAAACTAGACAGCGAATATAAAAAGGACAGATATATTTACACAAACTTAAAAGCTATTAAAAGAAGGAAAACATTCATAACGACGAAACATTATTACACTCTCAAAAATACATGTACACTTAAAGAAAAACCTGGGAATATACATACTATCTACAATATACTACTACAAAGGCAAAGCCCGAAAAAGTATAGAAAGGGTGATAGAATCTATGTAGCTATTAAAACTTTTCAGGGAAAAAACAAAGAGCTATATAGAAAAGAAATAGTGGAGAAAGATAAAAGATAACGGTGCTGACAAGGAGTGGAAGGAAAATTCACAAGGAACATATAAAAAATTTAAATGGGCAAAGTCCAAAGAACAACGTTGTTTTATAAATAATTATAGATCCTTTTTCGTCTCACTTAATTAACCAATACTTCTCCAATTTTCTTAATAAAAAAAAGAAGATGAAAAAAAGGGGAAGGGTACTTTTTAAGCAAAATAAAACCTTAAATCTAACTGTTTGTCATCTAAACATTTTCATTGTCATGCCACTGGCTCATTTTTATCGATATAATGAATTTATACTATTTTCAAAAATTACATTTTTATAACCATGCACCTCAAGTTTATTCTCTTCACCGCATTCAACCTGATTGCGTTTGCGAAGAGCGTACAAATCTATCAGTATAAAACATCCATAAGCGTAGTTATACTGTTATTCTGGGGTGGGCAAGTGCACCGCATTCGCCAAAAGAAAAAATAAATCCTATTTTTATTAAAACAAAATAATTTTTAATTAAAACCTTTGTTACTTGGTGTCGTTTATCCTCAACAGGGAGACATCAATGCTTTTGAGCATTCTCTCAGTGATCTTTTTGTCCGTTACCATAATATAGGCGACACGGGTGATTTCAATAATGATCTGTAAATAAAGTCGGGTCGATTCCTGTTGCAGAAGGCTGGGGTTAAGGCGTTTGCACAACTCTATGTCGATGCATTATGACGCTCATCATCATTCCACGTCGCTCATCGACTATTTTCTGGTCACTCAAGGTATGAATATAGTCACTTCACAATTCCAACTACCTTTCATCTCAAGGTATTCCTTAATCTGTGCCTTGTTTGATTTTAAGTCCGATATATCAACCATAATCAATACCATTAAAAAATACACGGCCTACTTTAGTAAGCCCTTAACCTTCTCTAACGAAATTAATTACCTCAGCTCACTGTAGTGGATTTCTCTGCGAAATTATTTTAATCTTACTAAGCACGAAATAAGGAAACTGAAGAGAAGTAACAGTATGCGTTTTTTTGACACATGTAATAGTAGACAAATGTGGAATAGGTTACGTAATTCTGGTGCTATTACAAATATGAACTCAATGACATACGTTGCTGCCAATGATGTTAATAGTCACTTCGTTAGTAATCAGCTAATGGCAGACGAAGTCTCATCAGGTTACAATCATTTTATTACCACTGTCAGTGACTTTTCCTTTTCCCATGTTACTGAAACTGACCTTGCTCTTGCATTGCACAAAATCACCTCTACCTCTGTTGGGGCTGATAACATTTCTATTACGCTTTTAAAGATAGTTTTTCCTTACATGCACATACTGCATTTTGTTAATAGCATACTCACTACCTCTATATTTCCAGACGACTGGAAGATAGCACATATTATTCCTATTCCTAAGAAAGCTGGTAACTTTTCTATAGACAACCTGAGACCTATAAGCAAATTGCCTGTGCTGTCAAAAGTAGTGGAAAGCTTATTGAAGGATCAAATTGTTAAATGGATTCAAGATAACAGACTGATTAGTTCGAACCAATATGGTTTTCGTGATGGTCATAGCACCAGTTTTCTCCTTACTGACTTGGTAGAATCTATCAGGAAAAACTTTAATCATGGTTGCTCCAGTGTTTTAGTATCGATAGATATATCGAAGGCATTTGACAAGGTTAACCATTCCCTGCTGATCAGTGAATTAAATAGTTACTTTAGGTTCTCTAGTTCGGCGTGCCCTTTGCTTAGCACATATTTAACTGGGCGTAAGCAGTTCGTATCTATCAATGGCTCGACTTCGAACATTGAACATGTTAGATCGGGGGTCCCACAGGGCTCAGTCATTGGTCCTATTCTGTTCACATTTTATTTGAATGATTTATTTCAGTCCTTAAGTTTTAGCAACTGTAAATCCTTTGCATTTGCAGATGACATTCAACTACTGTGGTCCTGTGACTCCCCCAGTTCCGGTTCTTACGCTGATAGTAGCAACCGCGAATTAACTGTTCTGAACAATTGGATGACTTCAAACTATCTTTATGTAAACCCTAGTAAGACTATGGCAATGTATTTTAGATCTAGTAGGAGTGATACAGCATTTTCAAATTTTAACCTTAGAATATGTGACTCTGAAGTAGATATTGTTAGCCAAATGAGGTGTCTTGGAATATTACTTGATGAAAAATTGTCTTTTGAACCGCACATTGATAATATCTGCTCCAAGGTTTGTTTAACATTGCGAAGGTTATATCATTTAAATTTGACATTACCTTTACATGTTACAAAATCTGTGGTTCACGCCCTTCTGACGTCGCAAGTTAACTATTGCATAGAAGTGTACTCTTTCTGTACTGCTGGTAATAAAATGAAAATAAATTACATCGTGCACAAGGTTGTTCGCTTCGTCTATGGACTTGGATTTAGAGATCATGTTTCGCATCACTTAAAAAATGATCTTAAAATTAATTTCGAGGATTTCCTTAAATTTCGATTAATAATATATCTTTACAGAATCATAAAATTCCAAAAATTTGAACGTGTTGTACGTTGGATTACCATGACACGAAGTTTGAGAAATCCTCAAATTATTATTTCACGTATTAATTGTGCTATATATGAAACATCCTTTCTAGTTATTGCAGCTAGGTATTATAACAGCTTACCTAGAGATTTACGGTCCTTCTTTATGTCTTTATGTGTTTTCAAGCTCAAACTTATTGCATATTTATCATAAATCGAATCACCATTGACTCATACGGGTACTCTCTGCGACATATGTCTCTTATTATATTAATTTGTGTTTATTTTTGGCCGGTGAGTGAGGGACTCTTGAGGCGCTGATGTGTGATAATTTTACTCTCCATAGTGGAGACATTATACTAGTAATACGAATGAAATTAGCCAATAGGCTATATGTATTGCAATTGAATAAATAAATAAATAATTAAAACAAAACTAAAAAATATATCACAAAAATTCAGTTTGCAATAAATGTAACAAAAACAAAGTATTTAAAAAGATAAAGGTAAAACTTTCCTCTTCAGCCATGTTATTTATTGCTAAAATTTCACATTCTTTTCCGGCTTTCTCGTTAGAATTTTCTTCTTCAGCACTTTCAAGACATTACATATTTGTTTTTTCTTTAAAAAATAAACGGTTATTAAACATACACTGGATATGGTATTTTAATAAAAACTTACTGAAGAAGGTTACTTTCATAAACAAAAATGGCAATTTTAAATAAAGCTGGTTGAATTTATTTGATTTTTGTTTACTTTGTTTTTATCTTCTTCTTTTTCTTATAAATGGCAATCACCATAGTAGGATGACTTATTATGTTGTTAATTATGTTATGTTATTGAAAATATCAATACACTTAAAAAAAATTTTAAACGAAAATTGCAATTTAAAAAGAGGAGATAGTCTGGGTGGGTTTTGCCCAATGAAAACATCGCTGGTTTCATTAAAGATTGACAATGGATGGATAGTCGATGGGAACCTTAAATTAGTACACGTCATCAACTTGGAACAGTACATGGAAATGGCTGCAAATAATCATCTATTATGCAAAGGCATATTCCACCAAGCAAAAACAAAGACTTCGTTTTGCACCACATGCTGCAGGTGCAAGAACGCCTTAAGGAATTGACAAATGTAAAAAAAAGGACGCTTAGATCAATCGATTGGATCTGATCGGCCTGGAAATGTGTTGCTGGAAGTCCTGATTCAACAGACTGGAATAATATACTAAGGAGCCCAGAAAACATCATCGAAAATAACAATGAGCAATACAGGATTAACGAGAGGGTGCTCGTTAGTGAAGTTGAGACCTATGGTAATAAGTAATTCAACAGTCTGCAAGAGATCATCCGTAACTAAATTTGAAGAAGATGACTGCCTCAACCGCATTCGTAAGGGCGGATCGGCAAGATGTAAATACAGACATATCCAAGAAGAAATTGCTTAGTTATTGAGCGACGATGTTATCTACGTCACAAACTACAGGGGTTCAATTGAGTCAAATGGAAAAACCGAGTTTCTGAATGGCACCTATCTTTTGCAACTCTCCAATGAGTCTGTAGTGATAAAGAATCATACTTATTCAAGCAGTTCAATCACGAAGGTTCAAGCCCTACCGCCGGTGCTTGCAAATATAACACACGACGACCTGCTGCTGGACATCAAATATGTCCATGAAGTAAGCCTCAATAATATAAACCGATTGAACCAGTTATGGGTAAGATTCATTGGTACCGTTGGAATTAACGTTATGATCATTGCCTCCATGACCTTTTGCATGGGATGGCTTTGGTATAGGCAAACAAAAAAATTAAATCTCCCAAAGCTAAGTATTCAACTACCAACCATAGACTCCCCGATCTGACGGTGGCACACTGTCGCCAAAAAATAATTTAGCAAATTAAACACTTTTATTATTTTTAATTCAACACGCGCTTCCGATCTAATTAAGAAATTCCCTTTTTGCTGAAACGGTGGGAAAACAATTTTGCATGATCAGCATCTGCATACTTGCGCATGTTGGTGCAACGTGATCCATGAATTGAACGAGCCAAAGAGTTTGACTGAAAACAAGCAGTCTTGGCTACGGTGTACAGCGGTTCGGATGTGTTGTAGATTTCTTTTAATTAAATAAATATTTTAGTTTTCTTTTAATTAAATAAGTATTTAAGGTAAATAAAATCAAGTTATAAGATTGAATACAGTGTTTTAATATATAAAGTGTTTTAATTAAAAGGCGCAGTGGAAAGCGCTTAAAAAATAATTTTTTTGTGGAAGATCGTTTAAAATCCTTTAACTTGTACAAGAAAAACAAACAGGGTGCAAAATAAAAACATTAAGAATAGACAACGGTGGTGAATTTGTTAATTCTCAGTTTGACGCATTTTGTCCACAGAGGGTATTAGAAGACAATTATCAGTTCCATACACACAACAGCAGAACGGAGTGGCAGAAAGAGCGAACCGTACTCTCATTGAAATGGCAAGATCCATGATGGTTCATGCGGGTGTGAAAGAATATCTGTGGGCAGAGGTGGTGAATACTGCAGCCAGATGTCCAACAAAACAATTGAATAATAAAACACCGTATGAAATTCGTTTCGGTCGTAAAACAAATGTGCAGCAACTTAAAACGTTTGGTGCGTATGCATTGAGTCTGAACAAATCTGCAAACACGTCAAAGTTTGAAGCTAAAGGCTGGCTCCTCGTTTATTATGGTTGGATATTCGATGACATCCAAAGCATATCGTTTGTTTGAAACGACAATACGTAAGGTTGTTGAGCATCGTGATGTTCTTTTTGATGAGGATTTATTTAATGTGGAAGAAAACAATAACAACAATGAAAAATCTATTAAGCAGAAGATTACTTAACATTAAGTTTTGATGTAAACAAGAGTGCAGATGTAGTTGACAGTGCTAGTCAACCTTTTGTGAAAGTTGAAAGCAACGATGAACATTATGATACGGCTGATGAAGATGATGTTAATGATTCTGAAATTCAAAAAGCAGAAAAACAAGCAACAATAGGTCATGGAAGGCCTCGAGTTATCCGTGATGGTAAAGCTGGTAGGCCGCAAAAACAATTGGGGTGTTCACACTGTTGTCGTATCAGTCATATTGTCATAATGTTTTATTATTTTACAATAGTTTAAAAAAATTGTTGTGCTTCAAACAAAAAAGTCATATAATAATAAGAAATTTTGAGGTATGTTTATGGTTTGTCATAAAATAAAAGTAGAAATCTTAGTCGAGCAGCTGCAACTCCTTATTCGAGCCGGCGATAATATTTATAAGCCGCCGCTACTTTTAAATAACACACGAATGAAAACAAGGCAAATTCATTAGCAGGTATATGCATGACGAAAGCGAATTAATTATAAGGTGGATGCAGTGGCAAATTTGTTACATATATTCCGCGCCATTTTAATGTAATTTTCGTGCAAAAGGCAAATTCATTACGACTACAATAATTCAACAACAAAGCAAACAACATGCATTTTGTTTTTGTAAACGGCGAATTCATTACCTACGCTGTCAAAATTCTCCATGCGTAAACAATTACATTATAATGACGCGGGAAAATTTGACAGTGTAGGGGGCTAATTCTCGCATTCGCTTACGAGCGAATTCATTCTAGAACGTGCGAGTTTTTGCACTTTTGGGATTCTCTTATTCGATATCGAATAAAGTGTATCGAAATCTCTAATGATAACATTCGATAGCGAGCGAGCATTCGAATGCAACCATGCGTGTTTTTACTCGTCACCAAAAAGTCAATCGAAATAAAATTTAATAGTGACAAATACCAACATATTCTGTGACAAATACAATTTAATATTAAAAAATTATAAAAATAAAGCTAAGAAGGAACGTGCAATTAATTGGAAGCAATTTATTTACATTTAAAATGCAAGTTATATTTTAAAAAGTACATACATACTTACATATATAAAATAAAATAACAATTGTATTATTTTAGGTCGAAAATAAACTATACTCAAAAAGAAATTCTCGCAAGCTTTATGTCAGCACACAGTGAGTTAGCAAAAAATATTTTGCCAAACAGTTCCCAGGGGAAAACAAAAGCCAACCAACTTTGGGAGCAGCTAACAAACAAGCTGAATGCTTCTGGACCTCCCATAAAGGATTCCAAAACAGCGTACAATCGCTGTCATAAATATTATATTTTCCTTATCATTGTTTGTGTGTACAAGGTTGATAAAATCATTAGGTCCGGCCAAAGGCCGGCTATGCAGAAAATATTCTACATACTGCCGTGTCAGGAAATAGCATGGTGGAGAAAATCATTAAGGCCGGCTATGCAGAGAAACATACTGTTTAATATACATATGTATATAATATATAGTGTTAAATGTATATTTAATAAAATTTTTATTTGAAATTAAGTTTTTTGATTCACTTTTTTTTTCTATAATTATATGTTTTTCTTTACAATTTATTCAGTGTCGTAAAATCATTTTTATACAGTTTTTTCCAACACTGAAACAATAATTCGATTCGTTTCGTATCGAATAACATCATTAGGAATTCTCACAGTATGGAAATTAATTTCGATTCGAATGCAATTTCGATCACGAGAGTGAGAATTAGGCCCTAGGTTATGTATAAATTCGCGTGAATTCGCTACTGCATACACCTTATAATTAATTCGCCTTAAATGAAAATATGTGTTTGTGTAGCTGATCTGCCTGGCAGCGTGTGACCGTTTTTCCACCTGCCGCCGTCCAAACAAATAGTTCAGCTTATATTAATAGATAAAAAAAAATTTAAAATTTTAATTGATAATGGACATTTTAGAAAATTTACAGCAAGTTTATTGTTTTCTTTATTAACAATTAAAAAACATTTACATTTAAGCATACATGCAAACCGTATGCGCAATATTCCGACAAAAATGATGTGTTGTTAAATGTTTATCAGCTGTCACAATTATGATATAGCACACTTATTTATGACGGGGTGTTCACACTTGTCATATTTTGGTGAGCTATTATTTTATGACATATGACTTATGACTTCAGTGTGAATACCCCGAATATAATGTTCAACAACACAATAATGAGCTATTTGTTGGAGAAATTGAGCGGTATAAAGCAAGGCTAGTGGCCAAGGGTTGTAATCAACAATATGGAATTGATTACAAGGAAACTTTTTCTCCAGTCATACGCTATTCTACAATACGTTTACTCTTGGCACTAGTGGTAAAAACTAAAATGCATTTCCATCAGATGGATGTGAGTACTGCTCACTTGAATGGCGACCTGCAGGACGAGATATATATGCAACAACCTAGTAATTTCATTGACGAAAAATCACCATATGCTGTTTTGAAATTAAATAAAGCGATTTATAGGTTGAAGCAAAGCGGTAAGGAGTGGAACAGCAAGCTGGACAGTGTTCTCAGAAAGATGAATTTTAATCCGTGCGAAGATGAACTATGCTTGTACAAATCAGATGCTTACGGTAATCTTGTACTGATAGCGCTTTATGTCGATGATATTATTATTGCGTGCAGCAGTTTAGAAATTGTGCGTAAGATCGAAGGTCAAATTGCCAGAACATTTGAGGTGAACGACAAGGGTGTACTTAATCACTTTTTAGGAATGGAAATTGAACGCCAGGGTGGCACAGGTACGATAAAATTATGTCAGCGTCAATATATTTCATATATTTTGATAAATTATGGTATGGACCAGTGTAAGGCAGTTGCTATGCCACTCGAACTCGGTTATCAAACCGTTTGTAACAAAAATTATGAGAAAGTTGATCAAAACAAATATCAATCACTAGTGGGCGCTTTAATGTACTTGGCCATATCAACTAGGCCAGACATTTTACATTCCGTCTCAAAGATGGCACAACGCAGCTCTGGTCCTCATATGGAACATATGACTAAGCTGAAGCATATATTGCGGTACTTATCGGGTACGAAGAACTTAAAAATAATATATGAAACTGATGGTAGTGGTCTCAAAGGATATGTAGATGCTGATTGGGGTGGAGACGCGATTGACAGGAAATCCTATAGAGGTTTTACCTTTTTCTTTGATAGTTCTCCAATTTCATGGGAATCAAAAAAGCAAAGTTCGGTTGCATTCGGCAGTACCGCAGCAGAGTATATGGCAGGTTCTGATGCAGCAAGAGAAGCAATTTCTTTAAAACATTTACTTTACGAAATCGGCGCTTGCAATAAAAATGCAATTCAATTAAACATCGACAACCAGGGGTCTTTGAAATTGGTTGAGAATCCTGCTTTTCATAAACGAAGTAAACATATAGATATTCGATATCACCATGTAAGGCAGTTGGTACGCGATGGGGAGATCGAGCTTACCTTTTGCCTGACACAAAACATGATTGCCGATATTTTGACTAAAAATTTGTCAAGTGTAAAACATGTAAATTTTGTAAAACAAAAATAACTTTTTGTAAAACAACATCCGCATTGAGGAGGAGTGTTGATCATACATATATGGCAACCTCGAACAATGTGTACGTTGTTGACGTTTTCTGTATTTCTGATTTTTCTCTATATGCTTGTGTTTTTGCGCACAATAAATTCTAAATTCATTCTCTTTAAATCTTTCAACGAATAAACAACTTTAAAAAATATCCGTAAACTTTTACATACAAATACACATACACGAGTTTCATTTTCAACAAAAATAACAAAATTAGGTAGATTTACCCACATGTTTTTTGTACATATGTATGATTGAGTTAATGGATAAGCAAATTTATGGTTTTTACTAGTTATTTTTTATATAAATATGAAAAGTAATATTATCAGGTTCAAGTTCAGTTTTTTATTGAATTAATGAAAATTCAAAATTACTAAGAGTTATTTTTTTTATGTTGAAATATGTTATTATTATATCCAATCAGTTAAGCAGAACATATCAGTACCGATTTCAAGGCAGCTACACCTCTCATCAGCGTTCAATTGTCCATCTTTACAATTTTCGTAAAGTGGATACTAATGGGGAAGAATATCAACTATTTAACTAAGCTTTCAACAGAAAGAGAATACGAGAATTAATTATTATTATTAATTATTATTATTATTATTTATATTATTATATATTATTTAATATTACTTATCCTATATACATCAATATAAGTTCGAATAATAACTACGTTTATTCGTAATAATAATAAAAAATATTAATTCCGCTTGGGCACGAGCTATAAATACCCTAATAACAAGGGTCACAGTAATATGTGAATTTCCCTAATATAGAGTAAAAATAACAAAAACGTTAGAATACAAAGTGGAATACTTTGATGATAACGGACTATGAGTTTGTGTTGATTATAAGTACTTTCCAAACAGTAATATAGGAATTTCGTACTAACCAGCACTGTTTCAAGGTAGAATAAAAAATGAATTAAAAATTAATTCTCATATTCTATTTCTCTTGAAAACTGGTTAAATAGTTGATATTCTTCTCAATTAGTATCCACTTTACGAAAATTGTAAAGATGGACAATTGAACGCTGATGAGAGGTGTAGCGGCCTTGAAATCAGTACTGATACGTTCTGCTAAAAACTGATTGGATATAAATAATAATATTTTCCAACATAAAAAAACTCTTAGCAATTTTGAATTTTCATTAATTCAATAAAAAAACTGAACTCGAGCCTGATAATATTACTTTTCGTATGTATGTATAACAGAAATATTTCACATAAATTATAAAAAATGATGAACATGGAAGAAATAAAAACAATGTACAATTAGAAATTGTTGGAAAAATTAATATTTATATTAATGTTACGAATAAACGTATTTATTGTTTGAACTGTAATATTGTATAAATGAGAAATTATTATTATTAGGCTTAAGTTCAGCTTTATTGAATTAATGAAAATTCAAATTACTATGAGTTTTTTATTTTTGAAAAACATTAGAATGTGCAACGTATCAGTACACCGATTTCAAGGCCGCTACAGCTCTCATCAGCGTTTATTTGTCCACCTTTACAATTTTCGTAAAGTGGATACTAATTGGTGTAAAAAGACATGGGGAATTTCATACTAACCAAAATTGTTTCAAGATATAAAATTGAATTAAAAGGAATCATAACAATTCTCATATTTATTCCTGTTGAAAGCTTGGTTAAATAGTTGATATTCTTTCCCAATTAGTATCCACTTTATAAAAATTGTAAAAATGGACAAATGAACGCTGATGAGAGGTGTAGCGGACTTGAAATCGGTATACTGATACGTTCTGCTAATCTGATTGGACATTATAATGTTTTTGAAAAATAAAAAACTCGTAGTAATTTAAATTTTCATTAATTCAATACAACTGAACTTAAGCTTAATAATAATAATTTATCATTTATTGTTGAAAAACAATATTAAAGGGAGTTGCTAGAAATACCACACACAGCAAGATTAAACATATACAATTTATATATGTATATTTACTTTTTGTTTTTGGTTTTCCATTTAGATTCAATCAATGAGTTTACTAAGGAATTAATGATGTGCATCAACACTTACAAGTCATAAGCAACCGAAATATCACTATATAAACTTTTCCATTCATGTTACAAATAAAAAGGAACAGATTTGAGAAAATATGCATAAATAAGGACAGAAACACAATTAAGTGTGTAGTCTATAGAGCATTATCCTTTATTTCTTACGAACAATAACTGTGAAAGGTAAAAACTTTTTTATGACCTTTATAAGATTAATAAAATAATATATACCCCTTTATATAAAATTCTTAGCATAATTACCACTAATAACTAATGATACCACGGACTTTATCTAAGATTTCGTTTGCAGATTTAAAAAGGAACAGAAGCAACTTAAATACTAACGTTGAAAGTAATATAAGTACAAAAATGAAACGCGTACTGCCCACTATAATCTTTTTGTTTTGCAACCAAGTAAACCATATATTGTGGAACATTAAGCTTGGTTCATGATTCAATGGCGGCATCAGGTTAATTGTTTTCAAGCAATCATATTATCAACAAAAGATTCACCCCATTTTCTCGTTAATTGTTGTTTTATATTGTTAAAATAGCGTATTTTGCGTTTCTTTCGACGGTCTTCGTATAGCTATAGCCTTAAATACCCTACAGGGTTTATGTGTAGTAGTTGTAACACAACTGATTTGACACCATGATCTTGCGGGCCCAACCACGGTCTCATCATCAGAGTTGTTTAGACCTGCCAATCACGACAGCTGAAATCAAGTATTGTTGAGTATCCTTTATCCTTAATTGTTAATTTGGCTGGGTAGCTAACTGCCAGTAAATGTTTGTTTTATATTTTTTTATATATTGGATGAACAAAGTATGTGCATAATTAGAACTCAAAATGTCAATTACCGAGAATGCACAAGTTTCAGCAGGTGCTCATGTCTTAACCATTCGCCTCAAGTCTTAACAAAATTAAAAAAAAAAACTTTTTATATATATTTTCTTTGATTCTTAAATCACCCGTGTGGATGCCGCTGTAAGCTTGGCAATATTTTTCCAAGAACTCTTTCATATAATATTAGAAAGGCAAAAATATTTTGCCAATCTTACAGGTTGCCTAGAATTGAGATGGAATTGTACCAATCAAGAACTTGGTCCTTATTTTGATCTCAGTTCTTTTTACGGAAGAAATATTTTAGATGGGAACTTGGCCTTATTTTCATACTTCTGTTTTTGTGCGGATCTCAATTCTTTTTTCTTAGTTGCTTTTGTATTGCTTATCTAGACCTACCTGTGTACGAAATTTAAGCTTTCTAGCTACACTGGATGTGCCCCATATAAAGAAGGGGCATGATAGTCTCCCAGATGAAAAGTGCCCGTTTAAAAAATATTTTCGTTAATTTCTCATCAGGACCTACCAGTGTACCAAATTTCAGCTTTCTAGCTCTACTGGAAGTGCCCCATATGTTCGAAGAAGGAGCACCCTAGTCCCCCGGGTGGAAAGTTTTCAGATTTTTCTGGTTAATTTCTCTCCAAGAGCTACCTGTGTACCGAGTTTCAGCTCTCTAGTTATTCTGGAAGTGCCCAATAATATTGATGAGTGAGTCAGTGAGTCAGTGAGTGAATGAGTGAATATGTACTATAATATGGACTATTCACACCTTAATATCTCGGGAAGCTTTTACGGTAGAACTTTCAAATTTAAGCTGTGAGGTCACCTCTATGGGGAGATCTTTTGTTTCAACTTTCAGTATATTCTGATCGAATGGTTTCGTGTAACTATACGCACTGTGTGGCCGAACTTTGCCTGGCGCACTACCGTGCGCCTAGATCATAACATGTAATTTTAAATTTTGCCACGTATGTTGCATGTGTTTTTTTATGATCTAATTTCTTTTTTTGATTGGTGGTAAGGTGGCCTCTCCCTCTCCCAAAAAATGTTTTTATCACATAAATATACATACGAGAATGTGTTTGATCTGGATTACCTGCTGTTAGTTCCCTGTTAAGACCTCATTAGTCCTCAGTTTTACTTTCTGTTCTGTTGTTGAATTTTTGTAGTTAGAAGTTCCGTATCAGCTGTTTCTTGCAGAATATACATAGAAGAAAATATATATATTATCAGTGGCGGTGCCGCTATTCACAAATTTAAAACGGCGCTTCGTCTTATTTATCAGGTCGAATAATTTTAAAGAAAATAAGTTAAAAACGTTATTTAATTTAAAAAAATCTCTACTCACTATAAATTTTTCATTAATATAATTTTTTTATTAACAAAATCGTTTTGTTTTTAATGTGCTTTAATTCGATGGCGGCGGTGATAATAAAAATTTATCAGCGTTACGCGACAATTTTGGACTGATCGGCTTGGTTCACGAAACAAGCAGCTGTCTCTTGTCACTTAGAACTGTATGTAAAATTATGTTTTCAACAGAATGGCCCGTAACAGAACGGAACAACTTGTTGAAAATACATGTTTCCCATAAACAAAAAAACGAACAGAGCAGAAAGTCAAAAATAATTCTACCTTTACAGACCAACCTAAATTACGACGCAAAGCGTTGTCTAGCTGTCAAAATTTCTCATGCCCATACAAAATGTATGAAACCAACCGAAACAACGCGGCGTCAACGCTTTGCAATTGGAAAATCCAATTTTGACAGCGCGTTAAGAAGTGAAGTTGGCTGCAAAAGTACTGTTGTTGTTTGTTAAGTAATGTAACTTTATCTACTTTCAGGTCAATTTAGCGTCTTAATCTGTATTTCTTATTTTTATTTACAGCTTTTCATTAATTAAAGGAAGTAAACATTACTGATTCTGGCGCAACGTTAACGCTCTAATTTTGGTTCCTCATTTCAGCGTATAAGCTAAGCGCAAAATTACGATGCGCTTTACGTCGTAATTTAGGTTTCAATGTTAGTCCCACAAAATATTTATTATCGCATGACTGCTTGATATATGCACCGAATTTAAAAATTCTTGTTCTTTTGTTTGAAAAACTTGCTCGGTCCCATATTTTTTTTTTTTTTAGAAAGTCGCCCTTTCTCCTCTAAAACAATTGATAACGAATTGATATCACCTCCATTTAGTTACCCATTTTTTCGCCTTTTGGTCTTATTAATATAAATATAAATGGAAACTCAGGCGCAAGTTGACCCTCGCCCGATTGACTACTTTCTGTTGAATTTGATTTGATTTCGAATGAAGATTGAATATGAGACTTCTCACTCTAAATTTATGTTAATCTGTAGCTTTGTGTTCCATTACATATTAAACATTGCCCTGTTGCTAGTGATTTATATTTTACACGGCCCAATATCCTGATTTGTGTTCTTGTGTTTATTTAATGTTTGATACCATTTGTTTTTGCAAAATCTTGGTAACTGTTTCCCTTCCCTACCTTCTTATAACTCTTCTTAATTTATTGACCGATTGAAAAATATTTTTTTTGTCTAATTTGGTTTTTATTGTAATTTGTTCGCATAAGTGGGAGGGTAGATTGTCGCTCCGATATGATTAATAAAAAAATTTAATAGTCGATTTATGGTTATGTTTTTGTAAAAAGTTGCTTTAATCTCTCTTAAAATGAATAACGATTTTGGAATCTATTTGTTTGGCTTGTTTTTGGGTGGAATTATTGTAAACTGATTTATTTTGTAATCGGCTATTTGTCATATATCAGTATAATCATTAACAAGAATAATGATTAAGGTTTTCCATTTTCCTAGATATATGTAGGGCTCTACAGAGTTTTCTTGAATCTAAATGATTTTGTGATACTTCTTCCCTTTAACAGTAACATTTCTACACAGAAAAAAAAAATTATCCTAAAAGTACTTAAATGATTCCTAAACTGTGTCAACAATGCGGTAAGTAAGGGTTTTCTTGGATGAAGAAAAAAAATATTGACTCAATTACGGATTGGGATTGAATACCCAAAAAAGGTTACTTTAAAAAAGCGTCCGGCTTTATTGTTCAAATTTATTTGTGTCTATTATTTGTATGGAACATAGTTATGTATATGTTTGTAACAAATCGTTTTAGTCAACTCAGCCACATTTGTATTTCGAAATTCGTAAATGAAAGCTAACAAAATAACTTTATTTTTATAATTATTTAAATTTGTTGTATTCCAATGGCAGTGTTTTTAATTCAAGTACATTTCGGTTAAAAAATTTGATCACAACACGTACTCAAAGAAGTCCTAAAATACTGCAATTTAAAACGAGTTCTTTTTTTTTTGTGTGTAAAAGCAAATTATATCAGGACTCGGCACGGCAACAGCAGCACCAACAAAATCAACATACATACATCTATACAGATTCGTATATACATACACACAAGGTCATATTTATTAAATTTTATGAGCCAGCTTATCTGTCGACCAAAAAATCGAGCTCGTAACGAAAGAATGATGAGAAAGAAGAAGATGGCGGCACCGATGTCTTCTTACCAAATGGTCATTAAAAAAAGTTTAAGTGGCATACTTACGTTAATTTATCGTCCACAAATATGCTTAAACGTTTTATGGCCAAAAACACGAATTAAAAATTGTAACAATAATAGTTAAAGAAAAGAGCCAACCAAAAAAAAAGACAATAAAAAAAAGGAAAACATAAAACCCGTAATACAAAGAATAATAGTACAAAAATTAAATTTTTGGCCAAAGTAAAGAAAAATACTGCAATATTGTGTTAACGGATTCATATCGTAAAGAGAGGAAAAAGAAATAAGAATACCAAACACTTGTACCACATCAAACATTTGTTGTGAACTTTAATAAATTATTGTTATTCAGGTTGTAGCTCGATGGCCTATTGTGGCAGTTTTTTTAGTCGCTATTTTGCTCGAGTGTTTGTGGCATTGAAAATTCGTTGATGTCGGTAGAGTGTGAGTTTTTTTTTTTTTAATTCCTTTCTTCAGTTTTTGGGTTATCTGTATTAACAGTTTTCACGAGGTTATTTAAATTAATAAGTAAACGCTGCTTAACATAACGACGATACTTTACATTGCTGACGAAGATTACGATTGTAATCATTTAAAGTCATAATTGTCATACTCATTATCACCATTTTGTTAAGAGAAACGTTGAGTAAAGCTAGCGGCAGTTTCTGGTCCAACAACAATGAAGAAATATATGTAAGCATTGCTTAAGGGTTGTGGCCTCATTTATATGCTAAACAAATGGTCTTTTTGTGCTATTTCAATACAAGATTTAAAAATATTCTTTTCTGCGTATTACACATTTTCTTTAAATTTTTCCATTATACCTATGTACATACATGAATTGCCTCAAGATCAAGAAAACCTGTTTAAGAGATTCTTACCTTGAAAATTTTTTATAGGTATGTATATCGCGGTTTTATATTAACTTATACAACTAAATGTATTTATAAGTTGACAAAGGTAGCTATATGGGGACTAATTTAATTAAACAAAAATGTTAATGAGTGAATTAGTATATGTATGTTGGTTAAAAAGGGGTTTTTATGTTATGGAAGTTATATGTTTCTATGTTGTAAAATTAATAGATTAATGGGGCTCTTATCAATAGGTATTTTTAAATTTTATTTATACATTGATCTCTTGGTAGAAGAAATAAATTAATTTCTAATAAACATTGTTACAAAACTATTTGTAAAACATCGCAGAAAGAGTAAAACTGATAATTTCTTTTAAAAATGATTAAACATATTCACAATAGCAGGCTACATGAACACACGAATTCAATACAATTCTGTGATATCTACCAGAAACATAATAGGTAGTGTTTAAAATTATTTATAAACATAGACAATTGCAAATTTTATGGGGTGTATAGACACTGCAACAGTTAAGGAACTTAATGTAATCCCCACCAAAAGAAATTGTAATTTCATATACATACATACATACCTAGCTACATATACATAGGGTAAGTGCTCCTAAGTTCGGCATGTCCCAGTAGTCGGCAGTTTTCAAATTTAAACTCAAATAACTAAGAATATCAGTGATAATATATTAAAGTAAGATTACATAAGCTTCACAAATTATATATGAGAAAACAAAACTGAGCATATTTGCATAGTTTATTGAGTTCGTTGGCTTTAGTAAGTGACTCTCTTACAACACGTGTGGTAGTGCTTATTTCTTAGTAAAAATTTAGTGGCTAAGCCGACTTTGTAAGGCATGTAAAAACGTCAATTTTAGCATATTTTAATCGGAAAAGGTTTTAAAAGGCTGAAATCTGCTTAAATAATAGTATTACAGTGTAAATTTTTAAAAAAATTGCATTTTTCCGATATATTAAGGGATGCCGGCATTAGGAACAAAAAAAATTGTTAGTCAATTCTTCCGATTTAACTCAAATTTGAGAAAATTGTTTATTCGTCAATTTGCAAACCATTGTATATATAAAAATTGAGTTTAAAACAAGTTTACCCAGTAGTCGGCATAGTTTCAAATAAGTTATTTACAACCTGCCGACTACAGGACATAGCTATCCTAATGTCGGCAGTGGTTTTTTGTACTAGTTTTGTTTAACTATAATGCCAAAAATATGTTGAGTTTAATACTAACTAGTCTCAGATTTAATTTGAATTAAAAAATGAATACCAAAAGAAAAATATTCGGAACAGTCTCTACAAGATGCACTGACTGAAATAAGGGTAGGCTGCATTTCCATATTAGGGTTCAGTGGTAAATATGGTGTTCCACGTTCAACTTCACAAGACATGTTACATGTTCGCGTTCTTGAGGGTCCTCGAATATTCGGCCCACAAACCATTCTATGGAATGCTGAAGAAAATTGTTAAGAAAAATGGTGTAATGATTTGGTGAAATGTGGTTTTCCAACTAAAATGGACGATTTTCTGAACACAGTTCAAGAAATTATTAATAAAGACAAACGAGCCACACCATTTTTAAGCGATCGTCTGGTCAGAAAGTGTTTTTTAAGAAAATGGTTGTCCGAATTAAAAAACTTTTTGAGCGAACAAAATAAACTTTACATTTTGGAAGCTATGAGGGACGAAACTAGTGTTTCCATGTGTCCCAAAACTGGAAAAGTACTGTCACCAAAGGGATACTGCAATGTTTGCACCATTCTTTTTATCCGCTTCTTCATACGGTTCTTTCGGATTTTAAAATGGAAGAAACGATTAACAACGGGTTTCGAAAGTTTGGCCTTTCTCTATTTAACCCTGATAGTGCGGATTATACTAAATGTGTTATTAACCGTTAGCAGAAATAGCAAACGGTCTTAAAAATGTTAAAATGTTCAGAGAAACAACGGATTATGATAAAGACATTTAGATTATCAACCCCATGAGCCGTAGTTTACTTGAAATAGGGATTGATTCAAATGTAGCTATTGAAGAGATTCGCGCTTTAAAAAATGTAGAAAATATTTAAAATATCGAAATTTTAGGCAACGTTACAGAACAGTCAGGGACATATATATTTAATGACGAAGGAGTTTTGGAAATGGAGGGCATACAAACAATATCACCGGTTCTCTTTTGTTCAACACCAACTTCTTCAAAACCAAAGCAAAGCTAAACATTTCGTGCTCCTCTCCAACCAGCTGAACGTCTCTCACTTAGTTCTTCAATTTGTAGCTCCCTTATAATTTGATCCTATTAGCTCTTATCCAACATGTAATTTGACCAAAAGTATTAGCTAAACAAAGCTAATTAGAAACCCGGAATAATCGATATCAACATTGTTCATCTTTACTTCCCAAAGGATCACCGTCCTCACAATTAAAAACAAAAATTATAGCCCCAGTGTTCTTGCATGTAGGATCTATATACGGATGAAAGAAACTGAAAACTTTGCTAAAGCTGAAGGCGTGAAGGAGCGAAAACTGGAGGGCAAAAAAAAGAAAAAGGAATCAAGCCAGTCAACTTTAAAATACCAAAGCAAAAGCAAAAATGTAACACTTGTTCTGAAGTGTTGGATTCGGATACTGAAGATGATCAGCTAAGAAATGTTGGGTGTGATACCTGACTCACTGGTATCACCTTAAATGCACCGAATTCAAAAATATGCAATACGATGACGTTATGGATTTTAATAGAATTAGTCTCCTCGAATGCAAAAACATATGTATAGGTATTAAATACCTTTTACCTTTAATATATCAATTAAGTACAAACAATGAATTCCAAGGACTGAAATGTACAAAAATATTATTTAGTAGTAATATTTTTAATTTTTGGTCAAACAAGAATTAATCCTTTGTCCCTGCATGATCTCATAACAAATGTAGAAGCGTAGCTAATTTATTTTATATCAATAACAGTATGATTTCTATCTCAATGTATTGTTTTCTTCACTAAAATATGATATGCCGACAATAGAAACATAACATGCCGAAAAGTGGAAAATTGGTGCCGACTATAGGCAAATGTGCTCTTTTTTACAAAATCTGTAAATTTCTCAATTTTAGAATAAAAATATTTAAATTTAACATAATTGATCTAAAACAACACAAATTATTGATTTGTATTAAATAGCTACCAATCCAACAGCTTATTCACACGTGCAAAGGCGCTAGATTTAAAAAAAGCGAAAGCCTTAAACTGCCGACTACTGGTACACTTACCCTATATTTCTTTGGATGTTGCACACACAGTTCATGTTTTTTTCATCACAATTAAAGTCTTTTTTAAATGAAAAGTAATATTATCAGGCTCAAGTTCAGTTTTATTGAATTAACCCTCCGTCATGCACATGTATCTGGCCAGATATTTTACGAATTTAACTGTGATTTAAATATATTTCTAATTTAGCTAGGAGTTTGAGTCTCCAGGTACCCTCTACAAATATTGTTAGCTTTTGTTTTATGAAAAAAAAAAAAAAAAAAATAAAAAAAAACAGCAAAAAAATTTATGTGAATTTTTTAACCTACACATTACATACGTAGCACATGTGCCTGGCCAGATACACGTATATTTTGTATGAAAAATAATGTACTATATTTGCATTTTTTATTTTTCTTTGCGTTTGTTTACTCAAATCAACCCAAACTGTATTTTATATGAAGTCTGCATGATTGTAGCTGCGAAGGGGGTCCGTATGGGTTTATAGCTCCCCCCCTCTCCAAGGATTTCAAAAAACTTCATATAATTTTATAAATATAGTTTTTTTCAGACAACTGAATGGTTATACATAAAATATAAGAAAAATAATGTAACCCCCTTTCAGATTTCAAGCTACGCTCCTCGCTCTCTGCAGTTTATAGTCGCTCAGCAATGGAAGCAATTGTGACTGACAACTTTTTTACCAATTTAGAAGGAGTAAAGCGTCTGGCCAGAATTGGTCTTGCATTTGTTGGTACCATTCGGTCCAATAAAAGATGTATCGCTAACGAAATGAGAAAGGATCGTTCTCGTCCTGTTCTGTCATCTTTATTTGGATTCCACGAAAATTTGGTTTCAATTTGCAGCTAAGAGCCAAAAAAAAAAAAAAATAAAAGTGTGAACCTACTTTCGACCGTCCATTATACGAAATATTGTGAAGGGGAAGCAATGACACCCGCTGCAATTCTCTTTTACAATGAAAATAAAGCTGGCGTCGATTGTATGGACCAAATGCTCACACATATGACTACAAAGTGGTCAACAAGACGATGGACTTTTGCGTTCTTCTGCAACATGCTGGAAATCATGCACTGGCTGCATTTTGTATTTGTAAAGAAGTTGATGGTCTCAATCAAAATAATGCTAGAAGAAAATTTCTCACTTCGTTAGCAGATACATTGGTTCTTCCAAATATTGAAAACCGAATGGAAAACGTTCACATCAGCAAACAGTTCAGCACCCGTTTGGCCATGGAATCGTTTTTGGAAGACCACTAAATGCAAGTTTGATTGATATAACATTTGCCCTTCATTTCATCTCATTTTCCTCGTATTGCATTTTGATTTCAGATTCCAGTAGTAGTTCCTAGCTCAAGTTCTGCTAATACTCTACAAAGGAGAAAATGTTGTCAGATTTGCTCAATGCGAGAAGAAAAAATTCGCCATCTTACTCGTTTGTTTTTTGTTCCAAGTGCTCGAATCCGGTATGCCTGCAACATTTGAAGTCGGAGTACAATTGTTTTAGTTGCTTGCCTGAAGCTCTCTAAGACTATTTTAATTTAGCATTAATTTTTAACTATAACTTTATAACTACTAATTTTGAAATTAAACACAAAAATAAAATTTTTCTTGTTTCATTTCTTATTAAATTTTTTTCCTGGGTAGGTGGTTTAGCATATACTAAGAACAAAAAAAAAATAGGAAATATATATCTGCATGATTTGATAGCAATATAACAATGTAATACTATCACTAAAATAGCATATTTTTCATATAAAAGTATTGAAATACATAGTGTATCTGGCCAGATACATGTGCTACGTATGTGACTATCGGAACATGTGCATGACGGAGGGTTAATGAAAATTCAAAATTACTAAGAGTTTTTTTATGTTGGAAAATATTATTATTTATATCCAATCAGTTTTTAGCAGAACGTATCAGTACTGATTTCAAGGTCGCTACACCTCTCATCAGCGTTCAATTGTCCATCTTTACAATTTTCGTAAAGTGGATACTAATTGAGAAGAATATCAACTATTTAACCAGTTTTTAAGAGAAATAGAATATGAGAATTAATTTTTAATTTATTTTTTATTCTACCTTGAAACAGTGCTGGTTAGTACGAAATTCCCTTATTACTGTTTGGAAAGTACTAATAATCAACACAAACTCATAGTCCGTTATCATCAAAGTATTCTACTTTGTATTCTAACGTTTTTGTTATTTTTACTCTATATTAGGGAAATTCACATATTACTGTGACCCTTGTTATTAGGGTATTTATAGCTCGTGCCCAATCGGAATTAATATTTTTATATTATTATTATTATTACGAAAAAAAGTAATTATTATTTGAACTTATATTCATGTATATATGAAAAGTAATATTATCAGGCTCAAGTTCAGTTTTATTGAATTAATGAAAATTCAAAATTACTAAGAGTTTTTTTATGTTGGAAAATATTATTATTTATATCCAATCAAATTTTAGCAGAACGTATCAGTACTGATTTCAAGGCCGCTACACCTCTCATCAGCGTTCAATTGTCCACTTTTACAATTTTCGTAAAGTGGATACTAATTGAGAAGAATATCAACTATTTAACCAGTTTTCAAGAGAAATAGAATATGAGAATAAATTTTTAATTGATTTTTTATTCTACCTTAAGCAGTGTTGGTTAGTACGAAATTCCCTTATTACTGTTTGGAAAGTACTAATAATCAACACAAACTCATAGTCCGTTATCATCAAAGTATTCTACTTTGTATTCTAACGTTTTTGTTATTTTTACTCTATATTAGGGAAATTCACATATTACTGTGACCCTTGTTATTAGGGTATTTATAGCTCGTGCTCAAGCGGAATTATTATTTTTATATTATTATTATTACGAATAAACGTAATTATTATTTGAATTTATATTGATGTATATATGAAAAGTAATATTATCAGGCTCAAGTTCAGTTTTATTGAATTAATGAAAATTCAAAATTACTAAGAGTTTTTTATGTTGGAAAATATTATTATTTATATCCAATCACTTTTTAGCAGAACGTATCAGTACTGATTTCAAGGCCGCTACACCTCTCATTAGCGATCAATTGTCCATCTTTACAATTTTCGTAAAGTGGATACTAATTGAGAAGAATATCAACTATTTAACCAGTTTTCAAGAGAAATAGAATATGAGAATTAATTTTTAATTTATTTTTTATTCTACCTTGAAACAGTGCTGGTTAGTACGAAATTCCCTCACTACTGTTTGGAACTAATAATCAACACAAACTCATAGTCCGTTATCATCAAAGTATTCTACTTTGTATTCTAACGTTTTTTTTTTTTTACTCTATATTAGGGATATTCACATATTACTGTGACCCTTGTTATTAGGGTATTTATAGCTCGTGCCCAAGCGGAATTAATATTTTTTATTATTATTACGAATAAACGTAATTATTATTTGAACTTATTTTAATGTATATATGAAAAGTAATATTATCAAGCTCAAGTTCAGTTTTATTGAATTAATGAAAATTCAAAATTATGAAAATGTTGAAATGTTGAAAAAAAAAAAAAATATTAATTCCGCTTGGGCACGAGCTTTAAATACCCTAATAACAAGGGTCACAGTAATATGTATATGTATTAAAAATATGAACATAGCTTGGTTTGTATTTTAATTTATAA
Source organism: Lypha dubia (assembly GCA_947311025.1). Lineage (NCBI taxonomy): Eukaryota > Metazoa > Arthropoda > Insecta > Diptera > Tachinidae > Lypha > Lypha dubia. Next base: position 27,432,728 of record OX371262.1, on the reverse strand, counting down.
TTTTATTTTTTCAAAAGCTGATGTGACCATATTTTTTTTTATACAGATAGTATTAATTATTTTTTTATCAATTGTAATTAGTATTTCAAAGCTTTCATTGTTTTTTCATTATAAATAGTAGAAAAATTATATTTAAAAAAAAGCAATGGCATTTATTGGTACTGATTTTTTTTTTGTTGTAAATGTTTAAAATAATGCCAATGAAAATTCAATGAAAATGAAAAAGTCCCTAGGCTGTCCATTACATCTCTTTTAAAGAGAACATGTTCTCTTTTTGTGTTCGTATCTTTTTGTTCACTCTCTTTTTTTGGTGCGGTAGTTTTTTGTCCAACAGTGCCCCTTATGTACTCTATTTAAAAAAAAAATCCTAGCTTGATGGAATTTTATTTATTTAGTAGGAATTCGCCACAGAAATCGGAGCTATGGACTTTTTCTCGGCATTTCGATAACACGCTCTAATTGTTTACTGGGTTAAATCTGTCATTCTGTCAAAAGCAAACCGTTTGCTGTCAAATCAAATACAAATTGTTTATTGTTATTTGCAAAGAGAAACAAGAGAAGACGAAAATGATTGATGAAAAAGAGAAAATCAGCTGTTTCATACAAACTCGTATAAAACTCGTCTAATTATGATAACCTACTAAAGGAGTGCAGCAAAAAAAAAAGCACTGAAATGTTCTGTCTCTTTTCATTAAGTTGTCAATCGGTGTCGCCTCTTGTTACTCTTTGGTTATTTGTTTTACCACGCTGAAGCGTGGTTGCTTTGTGTAAAGCCTTAAAGTTAATGGTTTAGCTAGTTTAATAAGCAATAAGGTAATCTATTTTTTTAACTTTGATTATTATTTTATATTTATATAAAAACTTTTTTCGTAGCCTAGAGATGAGCAAAAGAAAATGTGTTTTTAACCATGATTTACAAACAAAATACAAATCGTTCATTGCCAAACCAGAACTTGCAAAACATGAAGCATTCTGCACGATTTGCAACACCAAAATCTCGATTACAAATAAAGGACGATATGATTTGGAGCAACATATTGGTTCGCAAAGGCACAAACAATCATTACAGGCAGGTGAAGGTTCGAGTAGTTTGACCCAGTTTTTTATACCAAAATATACAAAGCTGGATGACAAGGTAGCTGCTGCAGAAGGTACCTTAGCTTTCCATACTCTTAAACACCATTTCAGTTTCCGTTCCACCGACTGCAGTTCAAGTTTATTTAAAGAAATATTTGAAGATTCCCAAATTGCAAAACTGGTTAGGTCTGCGCATACAAAAACCAGGGCAATTGCAAAAAAATGTAATAACACCTTTTTGTATTGAAAATATTAAAAAGGAAATTTCCGAAATTCCATATATATCTGTTTCTAAAGATGGAAGCAACCATGGTTCAATTAAAATGTTTCCATTATTAATCCAATACTTCAATGCAAAAACTGGAATTCAAACTAAAATGTTACATCTGAATAATTTACAAGATGAAAAATCCGAAACCATAGCGAATTATATAATAAAATATTTAACAAAATTTAATTTGTTAGAAAAGTGTATTGCATTTTCCGCAGATAACTGCAATACGAATTTCGGTGGAATAAAAAGAGCTGGCAAAAATAATGTTTATTGCAAATTGAAATCAAAACTGGAAAAGGATTTAATTGGAATCGGATGCCCAGTTCACATTACTTCTAACTCAGCCAAAACTGGTTTTGATTCGTTTCCTGTTGATGTAGAATTGATTTGTATAAAAATCTTTAATTTTTTTTCAATATACACAGTAAGAACCGAAAGTTTAAAGGAATTTTGCAGCTTCACTGAAATAGAATATAAAAATTTGTTAGGACATTCAGGCACACGATGGCTATCATTATTTCCCGCAGTGAATCGAATTCTAGAAGTTTTTCCAGCTCTAAAATCTTATTTTTTATCTATTGATAACTGTCCAGTTATTCTGGAACGATTTTTTAAGTCAAACTTAAGTGAGGCGTTTTTGTACTTTGTACATTCATTGCAATATGTATTTCACGAAAGAAGTAAAGAGATGGAAATGGAAACAAATTCAATCTTGGAGGTATCGTCAATCGTGAAATCTTTGAAAACCACTTTAAAGTGCAGAATTGACCAGAACTTTTTGCCAATTTCCACAAATACAATATTACTTGAATTAATCAGGAACGGATTTGAAACTGAAGTTAATTCATTTAAAAATGATTGTATGAAGTGCTACCGAAAATCATTGGAATACCTCGAAAAATGGACAATTCACTTGGATGAGTTCAGTTGCTTCAATTGGATGAAATTGGACGAAGTACCTGAGTGGACATCAGTTGAACTTACGGTCAAATATATATCTTCGAAAGGTGTCGAACTAAGTTTCAATGATTCAAAAGGTTTTGACCAGTTTTGTAACTTAAAAAATTTTGTGGCCGCGAAACTATCTGATACCGATGATGAATTTAAAAAACTAATATCAAGTGCAAAATGGTTAAAGTTTTTTGAAAATAATAATAATTCAGAGTATTATTCGGAACTCCTAAAAATTTGTCAATTTTTTTTTTGCATACCAGGACAAAATGCAAATGTCGAAAGAATATTTTCTTTAATTGGGGCACAATGGACGAAAGAGCGGAACAAACTCAAAATTTCAACCATCAGATCGATTCTCACGGTTTTATACAATCTTAAGGATTTGAAATGTAAATCTTTTAAAGATTTAATTATTAACGATAAAAAATACTTAGCCCTAATAAGTAGCTCAAAAAAGTATAATTCCGATTAATCTGAATCAGAATCAGATATTGATCTCAATTAATTTTTATATATTAATTTATTTTGTTTATGTTTTTTTAAGAAAATGTGATTTTTGAATTTATTTTGTTTATTTTTTTAAGAAAATGTGATTCTTTGTGTTTTTTATTGTTTTATTATATATTTATTTCGTTGTTTCTATCATTAATAATAATTAATTAATTAATTATAACATCAATAAAATTATTAATTATTTAATTTTTTTATTGTAAACTCTTTTAGTTAAAATGTTCTCTTTTTTTAGAACGAAAGTTCTCTTTTGAAAATAAGTCATATGGGAACCCTAAAAAGTCCCATGTATGCTACCAAGTATAGGGATAAATATCTTCACTAGCTACAAATGTTGATCAGCATACGAACGCTCATATTGATGATATTTTTTCTTCATTTACAGCAAAAATAAAACAATCCGCCGTTATAAAATCAAATAAAAAGGTTTTTGAACCCAGACAAAAATGGTTTCGTACCCGCAAATACATGATGAACAACTTTAAGCAATACAGAAAATATCATACAAATGCCAACAAAACTAAGTACCTTTCTGCTAGACTTAATTTCATAAACCTATGTGTTGAAGCGACTTCAACCATTTTCTTTTTGTATCACTTTCATTTTAAATGTCATTTATTGATTTACATATTTCTATTTCATTTTGTTTTATATTCCATATATTTTCTCTCAGTGTATCGAAAAACCTTTATTTTAAAACTGAATTAGAGCTTTCATTCTGTTCCCCACAATGAGTATGTTTCTCTTTGTCTTTTCACCACCATTCTGGTATATATATATATTTAATTTTAATTTTATGATTCGAGTTTTTTTTTTGTTAAGTACTTTGAAAACCCTTGAGGTAATCAGAACGGCAAGAAGCCGCCTTTTTTTAGTACGAGCCTTTAAAAAACAGCAAGAGTCTGTATAATAAATTTGTTAGTTCTAAGAAGAACATTCTGCCTTTTTTTTATTTTTAATAAAAGGGATAAACCTGGGCTAGTAAACGAGCCCACAATTTGGTCCTTCGAGAAAATTCTAGGAAGGCCTAGAATAGGAAAAATCAGTAAAAATTTTTTCATGAGTCATCGATCATCATAGCCTAAAATTCACTTGGTTATACAAGTTGCAGTGTGCAAGTACAACATCGCATAAGAAGTAAACTGTCAACCAATCAACAGTTGTCCTACCGTAACAACAATTCCGATATTAAGGTACATATGTGCTCCACCGTAGCAGAAGAAATTTGCAACACCAACAACAAGGGCATCCATCAATATCCAGAAAGGAAAGTATTGGGTATGTACAGGGATTTAATTTATTTAGTGTGATTGGTAGGTGTTTTTTATTGAAAAAGTGTGAAATTTGATTTAAAATATGGATAAAAGATTATAATTAAAAATTTTCAACTTAATCATCGTAAAATTGTAACATAACCTAACATTTATGTACATAAAAAATACCATCATCATCAGTAAAATCGTACTACAAGCGTCATCACTAATGTTAACTTAAAGAAAAGAACACATTCATTATACATACATACATGAATATAAATACATACATGTTAACATATTGGCGCGTTAATAAAAGACAATAGCGCAACTGCTCATATATACAAGTCAAATCACTTCACTAAAACAAACGAAAAAAAGATAGAATGCTCGTATGCGTACATACAAAGGTAATATAAATACATACATACATATATTCCAGATAATTTCCAGAAATGTTGTGGGTATTGTAAAGTCACTGACAACTGTAGTACACAAGAGACAACAAGAGAAACGCGATGAATTCGCTCTTATGTCTGGTGCAACAAATATGAAACTAAACAAAGATCTACAATAAAAGTAAGCATTTATAAGAGAAAGAACATGTTAAGTGTGTGGAAAAATTAAAAATTGAAGAAATTACAAATTATAAAATATAAAAAAAAAACAAACAAAGACAGCATTAATAAAAATTAATAAAAGTTGTGGCTACTGTGCAAAAAGTACAATCATTAACAAAAGCTCACAAAATAATAAGCCACAAAAAACAACAACAGAAACAAAATAAAACACCATCAGCAACAAGTGAAAAAAATTCCGTCGGGAACAATTCACAAAGGCGAGACTCACACTATGTCTGGAAACAAGGGAAGCGAATACAAATTTGGAACTAAGTATACGGTGAGTGTAAAAATATAATTTAAATATACATACGTATGTATGTATACAAAGGAAATTTGTTCAGCGTGTGTTATTAAAGAATAATTATATAGCAAAACAAGGGACGTACTTATGTTTAGGAAACAACATTTTTTTTGTGAAAATTGATTAAATATCCAAAATAAGGAAAATTTTGAAACATCAAAAAATTATAAACATATGTATATGCTGCAAAAAACAAACTTAAGTGTGTCAAGATCATGAAATATTAAAAAAAGGAGATATTTAAGAAATATTAAACAACAACGTATGAAGATTTTACACATACATATTGTCAACAATCATTAAAGGGTACAATAGGGTGTCCACTACGGATTAGTGATTGGTGTTATAAAAGATAATTTGTTACACCTACAAAAATTTTGTGTGAATTTGGCCTACCGCTGCCATCGAAATCTTAACATTTTTCACACCTACAAAAATTTTGTGTGAATTTGGCCTACCGCTGCCATCGAAATCTTAATATTTTTCACACCTACAAAAATTTTGTGTGAATTTGGCCTACCGCTGCCATCAAAATCTTAACCTTTGATACACCTAGAAAAATTTGGTGTGATTTTGGTATAACGTGAACACAAAAAGTCGAAGCGAAAATTTATAAAACTATTTGCCAATAGTGAGAAAAAAAAAGCTACTCCAGCAAGTAATTCCGATTTTTCGAGGCGAACTAATTTCAAGTCGGTCATTATAATTTTGTTTAATTATTTTGAGCCTTAAATAGAAAAATGGTCTCAAAGAGAAAGTGTAAAGCTGACATTAAGCATGTGATAAGTTTTTGCGCTGCCTTTGCAAAACTGTCTACGGAGAATTTCACAAATGAGCTATTAGAGGTGAAGCAAATAGACCTACAGCGCAGATGGTCCAAGATGTTAGAAACTTTTGACGATTATAGCGCGGTAGAAGAAGGAGTGAAAGAAGAAGGAGAAAATTTAGAGGAGATGACAACCTATTTCGAAGAGGCTTGCGAGCAGTACCAGCTGGTTAAGGCGGAAATTGTGCACAGGTTACACGAAAAGACCCCTCAAACGAACGCAACAGTGGATCGTCGGTCACCACTCAAACTCCCTGCGGTCGAAATAAAAACCTTTGAAGGAGGTTTCGATAAATGGCCAGCGTTCAGGGATATGTTTATGGCGGTAGTGGGAAATGAGCCTACAATAGCTCCAGCCCACAAATTATAATTATTGCACAGCAAAACAAGGGGGGAGGCCTACCAGCTCATCAAAGATTATGAGTTGGTAGACTATAACTTTCAGTTGGCTTGGCAGTCGTTGATAGCTCAATATGAGAATAAGCGTATCTTGATCAACAACCAAATCAAGAGAATTTATGGTGTACAGGGTCCCCAGAATGAAACATTGAAATTTTTGCGAATGCTTCAAAATACAGTCAACGACGGTTTATCGATTATTAAATCATTTAAAGTAGAAGTTGCTAATAATGACCCCTTCCTTATGCATATTTGCACATCAAAGCTCCCTGAAGAGACTTCGCGTGATTGGGAAGACTCGCTTACCAATCACAAGGAATTACCTACTTGGGATCAATTAAATAAATTTTTATCTGATCGAATAGAAACATTAGAGACATGTAATAACTTGAGAAAGCCTTCCGGCCGGGATAATCATAATTCTAAACCCCATGTTTTTCTCTCTACCACGGAATCAGAAAATAAAAAGATCATCTGCAAGAAATGCAAGCAAAGCCATCCTTTGCGGTTTTGTAAACATTTTAAGGGCTTAGCCGTCAATGATCGAATTAAATACGTATATTCAAACAAAATTTGCGCAAATTGTTTTTCGCCAAATCATTTTCGTACGAATTGCCCTAGTGGTAGTAGTTGCATTAAATGCAATAAACGGCACCACACGATGTTACATATTGAAAATGAGCAGCCGAAAAGAGTTTCAGTTGGGCAGGAGTCGTCACAGCAGAACCGACGAGACAATGAAAAACCGTCTGTGTCTGGAACGCAACGCAACGCCAATTCATCGAATAATACAATGAGGTGGGGTATAGGTACCAGTGGAAATGATATCGAATCAGTGCAGGTCAATTTGATTCAATATAGCGGTACAACTATTTTGCCCACGGCTTTGGTGCATGTAGTGCACTTAGGTGAAAGAGTTACTGCACGCGCGTTAATCGACACAGGGTCTACAAGAACTTTTCTACTAAAACGAGTTCAACAAAATTTGTCGATTCCTTTAGAGCCTTATCGAAGCGAAATTTCCGGATTTGGTGACACGGTAGTTGGCAGCTCCAAGGGAAGATGCTTCATAACAGTCAAATCCAGAACTTCAAATTTCGAGATAAAAATGCGAGCCATTGTGGTGCCGTCGCTGGCAAATTTTATGCCCTCTCGACCTATCTCAATAAACAACTTGGAAAGTTTGAAGGGCCTGGAACTGGCCGATCCCTACTTTAACAAACCAGCAGCAATTGAGATGATTATTGGTAGCGACTATTTGCCATTTATAAATCTTGGTGGTGTTAGAATGAACATTGGTAGCAATATTGAAGCGCGAGAATCCCATTTTGGGTGGTACTTGATGGGACCTGAACCCTCTAACGAAGTACAGTCTTTTAATACTGTGGTACAACCTTCGCGTGATTTAGCCCTACATGAGCAATTAAAGCAGTTTTGGGAAATTGAAGAAGCCAAAAAATCCAAGTTTACGTCCGATAGCGACCTTTTTTGTGAAGATTTTTTTAAACGTACAACTATTAAGCAATCCGATGGACGTTACGTTGTACGCCTCCCGTTCAGAGAGCAGTATCCACATGAGGTATTTTTGGGTCCGTCGCGAAACATGGCGCTCGCTCAATACCACCGGATGGAGAAAACTTTGGACAGAACACCAGAGATTAAGGCCCAATATAACGAAGTTCTACACGAATATTTGGACCTGGATCATATGGAGCCAGTAACTTATTTTGAACCTAAAAGTGAGAAAGTGTCCGCTTTCTTTCTGCCCCATCACGCAGTTATCAAACCAGAAAGTAAAACCACTAAGGTCAGAGTGGTATTTAATGCATCGAAAAAGACAGCCAGCGGTATTTCATTAAACGATGTCCTGTACCAAGGGCCAACACTACAAAAAGATTTAATGCAGCTCGTGCTTCGATGGCGAAACTACCAGTATGTGTTTACAGGCGATATACAAAAAATGTACAGACAAATTCTGGTGGACAAAGCTGACCGACCATATCAACAGATCCTGTTCCGAAATGAAGCAAAAGGCCCCGTGAACACATTTCAATTAAAGACGGTAACGTTTGGAGTGAACTGTGCCCCATATTTGGCGATAAGAACTCTACTCGAGTTGGGCGAAGACTGCCGATACAATTTTCCGAAGGCATCAGCAATTTTGAAGACTGAGGTGTACGCCGACGACATCTTGTCTGGTGGATACACAATTGAAGACGCTAAGCTCAAACAAAGTGAGCTTGTCAAGGCTTTGAAATCTTCCGGATTTCCCCTAAAGAAAATGACAGCAAACCACCAGATGCTGTTAAACAATTTGCCCCGGGAGGATCTTCTTGATGAAGACTTTTTGAAGTTCAACGATTCCAGTACCGTTAAAACTTTGGGAATACGCTGGAACGCTTTAGTAGACAATTTTTACTATGCCGTAGAGCCAATTGAGATTACCCCATCTGCAACAAAAAGAAAAATATTGTCCATAATTGCAAGGCTATTTGACCCACTTGGTTGGGTAGGCCCAATTATAATAGTAGCTAAAACTCTCATGCAGGAACTGTGGGAGGAGAAATCCGACTGGGACGAAGGGGTGTCTCCACTTGTAATTATAAAATGGAACTATTTTTTGAAGAACTTGCCATTTATACCCCAAATCCGAATCCCTAGATGGGTCAACTACTCCCCGAGTCATCGCATCCAGATACACGGATTTTGCGACGCCTCAGAGAAGGCGTATTGTGGCGCTATCTACATTAGAACCGAAAATGAAGATGCTCAAATAAATAGCCATTTGCTGGTGGCTAAGACAAGGGTGGCGCCAATTAAGCGTACGACAGTACCTAAGCTCGAGTTGTGTGGAGCATTGTTGGTCACAAAACTCATCCGAAGTGTAATCACGAATTGTCAATTCTCCTACGAATTATATATGTGGACAGATTCGTCTATAGTCTTAGGGTGGCTACAGAAACCCCCACACACACTCAAAACTTTTGTCGCACATCGCGCAACGCAGATAATCAGCATTGCCAGTCCAATGCATTGGAAACACATCAAAACCGAAGAGAATCCTGCTGATATGGGCACCCGCGGCTGCACTCCTCAGGAACTAGCAGATGATAAGCGATGGTGGCATGGGCCTACCTGGCTACAACTTTCCACGTCCCTTTGGCCGACACCGAGGACTTTTGATCCCACAGAGTTGGAAACAAAAAAACTACCTAATTTTCATCTTGATGTGAATGGTACAGATGTACTCGAAGAATTCTCATCCTTCCCAAAAGCTTTACGCGTCCTTTGTTATCGAATGCGTTTCATCAACCGTATATTGAAAAGGCCGTTTTCTACAGAAAAATTCATCACTGCGCAAGAAATATCCTTTATGAAAATCCGACTCTTTTCGCTAGCTCAAAAGACACATTTCCATCGCGAATATGAATGCTTAAAGCAAAGGAAGCCAATTAATCACAAAAGCCGACTTCTCAACCTGACCCCTTTTATCGACAAGGATGATCTTCTACGAGTCGGTGGTAGGCTAGTATATTCAGGATTAAACTATGAAGAGAAGCACCCGATTATAATTCCGGATAGTTCTCATCTCGCGAAACTCCTAGTAAATTTTACCCATTTGATTCTCTTGCACTCTGAGCACCATATCATGTTGCAAACCATCCGACAAGGATTCTATATTGCTCGCCTAAAAAACCTTGTGCGAAAATGCATACGAGAATGCAAGGCGTGCACGATTTACAAGCACCGATTCCAGCACCAAATCATGGCCGCACTTCCCCCCGAGCGCGTAAACTTCTCTTTGCCCTTCACATACACGGGAGTCGACTTCGCTGGTCCTTTCCACGTTAAAACCTCGTCTCTAAGAAATGCCAAAGTATTAAAAGGTTATGCAGCAGTGTTTGTCTGTTTCTCCACCAGAGCAGTGCATTTGGAGTCGTGCTCGGACCTCTCTACCGATGCTTTTCTCGCCTGTTTCGACCGGTTCACAGGGCGAAGAGGTCTTCCTAAGACCATGTACTCGGATAACGGCCGCAATTTCCTAGGCGCAAGTTACGCACTTTTAAAAAGCCACAATGGGTTCTTAAAATCAGCAGAAAAGGCTTTGGTGGACAAGTACGGCACGTTTGGGTTTACGTGGTCTTTCATCCCACCGTATGCACCCCACATGGGCGGCCTCTGGGAGGCTGCTGTCCGAAGCATGAAATCCCATTTGAGAAAAAGTACCTCAAACCTGTCATTTACTTTTGAGGAATTTACTACGCTTCTCGTACGCATTGAGGCTGTACTCAACTCGAGACCACTCTCAGCCATCACTGAGAGTCCAAATGAACTTTTACCTCTGACGCCTGGTCATTTTTTGCGAGGAGCTGCCATAACTGCATTACCAGAAGCGCCAGTAGAACCTCCACCCGAGGAAATCCAGTATTTAAAACGCTGGGAACGTCTGAAGGCGTAACAGCACGTTTTTGCACGCCGCTGGAAAGCCGAGTATATAACTGAACTTTAACGTCGTTTTAAATGGAAAACTGAACGAGATAACTTAAAGCGGAACGATATTGTTGTAATTAAAGATGATGCACTGCCTCCAACAGAATGGCTTCTCGGCAGAGTCGCCAACGTGATCTATGGACGGGACAGCAAAGTACGCGTTGCCGAATTACAAACGAAAAGTGGCATTATTATCCGACCGGTGGTAAAGTTATGTTTGTTGCCTACCAACACATAGACCGAACAAATAAATCACTATAAAACCTAACGTCTAAATTTCCTTCAACTAAAGGCAAATTTATATATTTCCAATCGCACTGGATATTTTTTATTTCTGTATGTATTTCTTTATTTCTTTTCTCCTATGTAGCCCACTTGCAAACCAAAATGTCATTTCTGCGGAAAAAACCATCCACTAAAATATTGCAAAATGTTCCAGTCATTTGGTGTAAACGCCAAGAGAGCGAGTATTAGCAACAAAGGCTGGTGCCTTAATTGTTTGTCTAATGAACATGACAGATACTGGTGCTACTCATATAAGCGCTGCGAGGTAAAGGTCGCACCAAACAAGTGTTGCAGCGCACGACATCACTCACTTCTCCATCGAGACACTCGAGATCCCTATTCATCGAGTTTTGAGGACGAAGTCCCGCCGTGGAGCGACTACGATGACGTGGTACCTGACGACGAACCAGCCGAAGCTTCTGACCATATCGAAGATCAACCCGCCGCATTGAATTCGTCTCGCCCTCTACCTGAGGCCCCAATCGCAGAAAATTTGACTGCGGACAGCCCTCCACATGAGGCCCTTGCCGCCATACAATTGAATGTAGAATGTTCTATACCTGAGCAGCAACCAGAATTAGTGGCAGGTATTCGGCCTACTTGGCCAATTCAGCCTCCGATCGTAAGTGTCTACTTAAATTACAGAGGTCAGAAAATGCTCACTACCTTCTACGTTGACCCGAACGCTGAGCAATCATATTTACTAAACACCGTGGCTCAATGGCTACCTGAGTTCAAAATCGAGGTCAACCCGGCTGGTGAGTTCTGTGCACGATTCACCTAAGAGCCAACATTTCCAAATACACCAAATGATGAGCTCTTGGTCACTCTGGCCATCCGAGAAAAGTTGGATCTTAAGGTTCCCGTCGCCATTTCAGATCAAGCTATTATGGTACATTTTGAGCAGTTCCAACCACTTGCTCATTCATTTTTTAATACCAGCCGACAAATAGATGGGGTACTTGGTGGCGTTACGGCCGAACGAATTCTTCTGCCTACGATTGAAGCTCCGCTCGGCGACGGACCTTATGCCCACCTATCCATATTTGGTTGGATCATATCAGGACCCTGGAAGGGTTGCTCCAGCCATCCTCGCCCGGGAGAATGTTGAAGCGACTTCAACCATTTTCTTTTTGTATCACTTTCATTTTAAATGTCATTTATTGATTTACATATTTCTATTTCATTTTGTTTTATATTCCATATATTTTCTCTCAGTGTATCGAAAAACCATTATTTTAAAACTGAATTAGAGCTTTCATTCTGTTCCCCACAATGAGTATGTTTCTCTTTGTCTTTTCACCACCATTCTGGTATATATATATATATATATTTAATTTTAATTTTATGATTCGAGTTTTCTTTTTGTTAAGTACTTTGAAAACCCTTGAGGTAATCAGAACGGCAAGAAGCCGCCTTTTTTTAGTTCGAGCCTTTAAAAAACAGCAAGAGTCTGTATAATAAATTTGTTAGTTTTAAGAAGAACATTCTGCCTTTTTTTTTATTTTTAATAAAAGGGATAAACCTGGGCTAGTAAACGAGCCTACATATTACAACAAAAACTTAAGTTTACTAAATACCGTTAAATCCGTCAGTGATTGGTGGAAGTTGTCAAACTCATTAAAGCCAATGTTAAAGGAATTTTAACAGTAGATGATTTTTTAAACCATTTCAGCTCAATGTATTCCGTATGAGTATTACAAGTTTGCCCCTCTCTGCTTCATTAATGAGCTACTAAATTTGTACAATAAAATTTTTCTGCATGAAACTATTCCGACAAGTTTTCGTTCCTATATTTTGATACCACTATTTAAAAAAGGTGACCCAAATGTTCCAGCTAGCTATCGTGGACTACCTCTGATTGACTCAATTAGCAAAATTTTTAGCTCCATCCTCCTAAATAGGATAACTGAGTGGATAAATATGAATAATATAATTAATGAACGCATATCAGGCTGGTTTCAGAAAGGACTATTCTACTGTAGACAACATATTTAATCTAGTAAACATCTTTAGTATAAATAAATAAAAATATCGGAAAAAACACTTACGCCTTTTTTTGTTGATTTTTCATGCGCATTTGACACAATACCCAGAAATAGCATATTCTTAGAGCTTTCCAATGCCGGATTATCATCCAAATTAATAAGAGTATTACAAAGTTTGTATGAAAACACAAGATGTCGTATCTGGGATGGTACTTCTTTCTCCGATCAATTCGTTTTTGATATGGGTGTAAAACAAGGCTGCATTTTGAGTTCAACATTATTTTCGTTATATTTAAACGATCTAGCAGATGAACTTCCATTGGTGTAAAGGTTGCTGATACAACGATTAAAGTCCTTCTCTATGCAGATCATATTGTAATCCTATCTGACTGCCCTGCAGGTCTACAAAAAATGATAGATTCTTTACATATGTAGATATTGCAAGCTATGGAACTTAACCGCTAATCTAAATAAATCAAAGATAATAATTTTCCGTTCTGGCACACGTTTCTCAAGGACATTAAATTGGCATTTTGGTACAGAAAATATTGAAATCGTGCACAGCTATAAGTATCTGGGTGTCCTTATCACCTACAACCTGTCCTTTAATAACCATTTAAAAAATAAACTCTCTGAATCTAAATTGGCCTTAATTCGACTTGGACGAAATATATCAATCACCCTCAAATCTCAAAACATAACAAACTTCAGATATTTCATGCGGCTGCTCGGTCCATAATGTTTTATGCTGCCCAAGTGTGGGGCTATGTTATATATGATTTTGTTGAAAAACTGTTCAGATTTTGCTATATTTACCAGCTACCACGCCGAACTATATGTTACATCTGGAAACTGGTCTAGACTCGCTATATATCTCATCTTTGAAGCTACACTTTAGTTATACAAATAAAATTCTAAATATGAGTCCGCTAAGACTGCCACATATACTGGCTAAAGCTGTCATAGCACAAAACATTTACTGGGCTAAAGAATGGACTAATATCTGTCATAGGATGCATTTTACACCTCAAGACAATAATCGACATCTCTGCACTCATTGGAAAACCATATTAAGCTCACTACAGGCAAAAGAGTATGCAGAATATTTAAATAGTGCTGCTAACTCTCATCATGATTTGTATTCTATACTTAATTTCAATGTTACTCTAAGTCTTGCTATAGATCTCACATCACGCGCCACTTGTCTAATAATAAAAGCGAGATGTGGTCTACTTGGCTTAAATGCTAGACTTTATAGCAGCAACACGTCCGGCATGTGTACACTTTGTAATCTGCATGAGGTGGAGAATACTTACCATTTTATAGGAGTTTGTCCCTTATATAAAGAAATAAGAAAACTCTTTTTTGATACAATCTATCTTAGTTTTGATGAAGTTGTTCGTATACTTAATGGAGCAGATTTCCACTCTTTATACAAATATATTGAATTGTCCTTAAATTATCGAAAGTTAATTATAAATGAATTTAATATATAGCTTTAATGTAAATCACAAATACCTTATTGAAGACTAAAATGTGACACTAATAAATAATATAATCTAATTTACTTTTGTCAATCTGGCTGACAACTATAAGTTAAGCCAATATACATACATAGATTATAAAATAATATTGTATAATATTTTTTAATCTATTAATAAATAATAATAAATTATCTGTTTTGAACAAGCAAAGAAATACGCTTGGCCATCTTTTTCTCGGAGCCAATCGAAAGACTGCAACCATTCCTGTCTAAATTTCCTTTTTGCTGGTTGCTGTTTAATTGTTTCATCGCTATAAAATATAAGTAAAAAGTGGGCGTAAAAGTGGGTGTGGTTGAAAAAAAGTAGCCTATAATTCATCCGAGAGTTCCAGTTAAATACTGTGAAAATTTCAGGAAGATCGGTCCAAGGGTTTGGCCTCCTATAAGGAACAAACAAACACACAAACAAACAAACAAACAAACATTCGGTTTTATACATACATATGTACATATATTAAGAAGAAGATGAAATTTGTTCATATGTACGTATGAATGCAACCATTTAAGTTTTTATACATTAGTATGTATTTGCTTCTTGAAAAAATAAAAAGCCGTTATAATTCGTTTGCTTACACCTACAGATCACACACATAAACTTTTACAAGAGTGATGGTCAGCGTTGTCAACTTTGAAATTTCAAAAGGCACCAAAATGGAGAAAAAACGCGCCATTTAACAAAAAACGCACCAAGTTCAGATTTTTTTTATTGAAAATTTTTATTGAATTAATTTTGCGTCTTTACAACTTTAACTTTAGTTGATATAATATTGTGCCAATGCATGAAGTAAATCAATCCCCACCCTTTTTCAATACTAGATAATATTTCGACATCGTATTCAAATTGTACTGCTGATGGCATGATATCATATTTGCAATGGGATAAAATATTTTGTACAATGCTGGTTGTTGATGTCGGTTGTAGCTAAATGGGCTTAAAGCTGCAATGTGTTTCCGTGTTCCAACATGCCGAACAAGGTTGGATATTTTAGCGTGATATCGCATTTGCAATAAAAACAACTTGCTTTTATGTTAATATTTGGTCAAGGCCGAATCCATTGCTTAAACTCACATTGTGATTTCCAAATCCTTTTGTATTTCGCTTATGATCTCCTTTTTAGACTCCATTCTTGACACTAACTTTAAATATTTCTTTTAGTAAATATAAATTTTGTTAATTTTAGTGTTACAACCCTTTATACATATAAACTTTTACGCATTTTATAAAAAACGAAGAATGATCGCAAGTCTCAAGAATACTTTGTTTTTGCTAAACTCTTTAAAAAACTTGGCAGCAACTTTTACGACAACAAACAATTATGTACTCTGAAAATCTAAAATGGACAACAAATTTCTTATAATGAAATGTTACAAATTATCTATAACAACAAGACGGTTTAACGGTTTTTGTGAATGTGTTTTGGTGCCTCTTAAACATCATTAATGGTTGCTCTTATTATGGTCTGTAAAATTTAATGTAAAAATTGTACACAAATTGAATGAAATGGTATTGAAACAGTTGAATTTTTTGTACAAAATTCTTTTTTCTCATACTGAAAAAAACGCAGCAATATTAAAGAAAAAGCGCACCACGCTCCAACCCAGATATTTTTCGCACAAAACATTTAGAAAAGTACCAAAAAAAAGGTGCGAAACGCACCAAGTTGACAACGCTGGTGATGGTATCACACAAACGCCTCATGGTGGAATAATAAGGTGCGCGTAAGAATACAACAATAAAAAACGACATGCATTTTGTTTGTGTAAAATTCATTCAAAATTGTCAAAACAAAGCTGTATACAAAACAAAACAAAAGTTGTTTTGTATGTATTTATTGGTTATGCAAAAACAAAAAGCATAACGTAAACAAAAATATTCATGATGGCGGCCAAAAATGTAAACAACTTTTGACAAGACCGAATTAACTTACCATATTTTTGCAGATTATTTAACGGGCAAAACACAACCCTACAAAAAACCATATTCCTTCTTGCGCAGACCTGATTATTAGACCATGAAACGCCTCAAGAAAAAAATAACAACAAAATTTCTTTTGTTCTTGTTGCTGTTATGCTCACCATATTTTTTATACATTTTTACAAAGAAATCTTTGACATTTGCTTTTCATGCTTAAAAGTAAATAGGGTTGACGGCAGCTTAAAATTTTTGAGGTGACCAGTGGTCGTAGTTTCCTAAAATGTATAGAGTTGAATTTTCTCAGAAAGACCAAAATAAGGTTTAGCCGGCCAGCCGGTCGGAAAAGAACAACAATGGCAACGTTGAACAGCTCTGTCAACGTTTTGTTCATTATTATAACAAATAATTTGCTCGACGCACAGAGGGGTATTTGTCCAATTTACGCGGCCAAAATTCGAATTTTCAAAACACACTTTTTCTTTAACTTCCCACCGTAGGGTGAAGAGAATAGAATGCTTGCCGTTCTTTTTTAATTCCTTTTTGCTTTCGTTCGCTCTCGCCACGCAGTCAAAATTTCGTGTTGCTAATTGGGCATATGCTTTTTTGCTGTGTTTGAGACAAGTCAAAACTTGAGTAAAAGCGTGTTTTCAGTTTATGATTTTTATTAAAATGGATAATTGTAATGCAGGTAAATATGATATAATTCACATAGTTTAATAGGAATATAATATATTCTGGTACCGGCAGAGCTACATTGAAAATGATGGCATTTTTGTTAATTTTAATTGATTAAAAAAATTAACTATAGTCATAAAGTTGTATAACACTACTTAACGCAACTGAGATTCTCACTCGGGTGTGTTAATTGATATTTCATAGATTGGAAACAAAAAAAATTGGCTGCGGATATGTGCGGATGACTATTTTATGGCCCTTTGAAGTATGCTACTGCTGAAAAATGTACCAAAAATTCTGATGCTTTACTGTACCCGAAAAATAAAAATCCAGCAAGAAATCAAAAGCAAAATGGGCCTGATTGTGGATGTTCCTAAGCCTGGTTTCGGAAACAGTAATGACGGTGACACAAGCAGACGCTTTTTTTCCGATCCTAATTTGGCAGCAGAAATTACAGGAGTTGATAGAGACTTAATTTTTCGCTTGAAAGTTATATTGGAAATAATATCCAGTTGCCATAAAATAGACACTGAAAAGTTTCACACCTATGCAACAGATACAGCGAAGATGTATGTTAAGTTGTACTCCTGGTACCCAATGTCTCCAAAAATGCTCAAGATACTTGTTCATGGCCGAATTGTTATCGAAAGCGCTTTGTTGCCTATAGGACAGCTATCAAAAGAAGCAGCAGAAGCAAGAAATAAGCACTTTCGGCAATATCGTGAAAACTACGCCCGAAAATTTTCAAGAGAGTCCTGCAATAGAGATATAATTATTAGATTATTGCTAACTTCAGATCCTCTGTTAACGGGACTAAGACCAAAGCCGAAAAAAACACAAAATCCTTTCTCAAAGGAATGCTTAGAAATGCTTGTCCCAACCGAAGACAACGAAGACAACATGTATGTATGAATTAAATAAAGAAGATATTTTCAGCTCAGCCTTAAATTTCAAACTTCTTTTCAATAAAAACAGAATTGTTTGTTAATTTTTCATACTGCATGACTTAGAATTTCTTTAAAAATATCCTCTTTTAATTGGTTTAAGGAAACAGCCTCTTAATACCCTACGTCTTTTTGCTTGTTTATATAAATTTATAATTTTAAATGCCACAACATGTCTTTTCTAAATATTTTGCATACAAAATTCAATCAAAATAATTTTGGCCGCCTAGATTGGCCAAATACCCCTCTGTGCGACGTAGGATGACGTCTTTTAACAAAAGCGTCAACATTCGCGATCTGCAAACAAAAATAAATAAATGCTGAAATAAAAGCGCTGATTTCGGTTGAGTCGTGTTCTACAAACAGGCTATAATTTCTATTTTTCTTGGCTACAAAATAGAAACAGTGTTGATAATATACCATAATAATTAAGCAAATTATTGCTTAGAAAATTAAAAGGAAATCACAAAAGTAAAATGTTACAAAATGTATGCATAAAGATTTATTAAAAATTAAATTTATTTTTATGATTATTACATGTATACATGTATGTATTTGAAATAAGTACATAATTGTATAGAGTGAAGTGTCGTTACTGTCTGATTACAAAATGAATAGTGGTTGATTCTGAGATTACGGGCTAATTTGCTATATTTGTATTTAAAAGAAAAAATAAGAAAGAAATATATTCCACTTTATTAATTACTTCACAGCAACGTTTTATAGGTCTTTTGCTGTCACTGAAATAATTTTTCCTAAAATTGTTGTTTTTTTTCCAAAAAATTGCCTGCTAAAGTGTTAAAAAGTCATTACCCTGGCTGTTCCTAACAATACTTTTCTTAAATATATCAAAATTTTTAAAAAAGTAGTATATAATATTTTAATAAAATGATTATATAATAAAAACTGACTATATGGATTTTGATGTGCTAAACTCAAATCCGTTTTCGGTTTTTCTCCTCCACGCACGGTCACGTAGCAATTTTTTTTCTACATTTTTTTTCTACATTTTATAGTTTTGGAATTATTAAAAAATTTAAGAGGGGAATTTTTTTTTTTTTGCAAAATCCGTTTAAAAATCAGTTTAAAAATGCAATAAAAAAGAAAAAGCAAATATATTATATTTTGCACATTTTTCTGAGAGCTAAATACCTCAAGAATAAAATAAGGTATAAATAATGAAAAATAATTAACAAATGCCAATTTTATACTCAATTTACCGCAGGTACCCAATATTGAACGGATGTGTGTGCAGTCAAGCTTACATATGGCGATAGGATTGCGTTAGCTTAGCAGGCAGGTTATGGAAATAAAGGACAAGGGTGTTTTGTATGGTTCTTGGAATTAAAAATTTTTTTGTAATTGATCAAATTTTTTCAGCTGCATATATTTTAAATTACGATAAAAACCTCAAATTTTTACAGCCAATGTAATTTTTTTGTTTAAAATAACACAATTGTTTGTTAGTAAATTATAATTTTTTTTTTCAGATATATTGTTCAAATAAAAAGTAGCTTAGTTTTATATGATTAACATTTATTTTTTTATATTGTCAGTTGGAGTTTCCCGCCAAATCCACCAATAAAAATCTGAATAACTCCAAAACGATAATATATACTCTCAGATCGGAATATTTTCAATTCCGTAATTTATTCGTCCCGTTTTTGATTTGATATCTTCATATTACGTTTATTTTATATACTTATGTATGTATATTGATTTTAAAATACTCATAAGAGTTGTTTTGAAAATTTTTACTAACAAAGTTCACATCCGCTATTTTTTATGATTATTGAAAGTATATTTAACTGACGCACAGTGTTGCGAAACCGGAATTTTTTTGAAATCATATCGCCTAAACTGTAATTTTAATTGTATCGATGAGAAACTTCTACTGATTGGTCAGAATGAAATCCCAAACAGAATGAAAGAAAAAAAAATTTACACCGAAAAAAATTGTTGGGTCAAATTTTCAACAAAAGTAAAAAAAAAATTGTTGGAAAAATTTAAAAAAAAATTTATTTTAATTCTTCTTTTATTTCTGATAAATACCCTATGATTAGTTTTTAAAATAAATTATAGGGTGGTCCGAACAAGAATTATAAACGTCAAATTTTCATGATTTTTCTTATTTAAAAGGTGGCAATAAAAGCTTTAATTTGATACCGGTTTGAAGTAAATAGCTTCAGTTTTAAGAGAGTTATGCTCATTTTTGTGGAGTGCTAGAATAGATGTAGAATAAAAAAAAACTTTGAAGATACTATTTTATAACACATTTCTATGGAATAAATACTGAGAGTGATATACTGAAATCGCTATAACTCCCAGGAGGGCAGGTATGGGCAGCTGATTTTTTCACAGTTCGTTGAAAACAAATAATGTAACATTTCTGTAGTGGTTTGAAACTGGGACTCTCTGGGACTTTTTAGATATTGCTTACCTAACACAAATTTTAAGGAAAAAGGGACCTTTAGTCGGTTTTTCGCTCTAAAAAAGGTGCATATGAAAATGTCTCAAAAAACATTCCTTTTTTTACAGAAGATACCTTTCCAAAGGCAGATTTTTTTTCCGAATCAAAATATCTGTCACCAAAATCAAATGAGATCATTTTGAATACAGCCCTGAAATCCCCTCTTTTCGTGAAAATTTTGTATATTTGACTTCTAAATTAATCAATTAAAAATCAACGGGCCAACATAAAAATAAACTTTATGTGTTTTTTGTTTACTTGGAATGTCTGTGACAAAATTGCATCATTAAAAACACTGAAAAAAATAATCGGAAAAAAGTTACTTTTCCACTAGCCGCAACACAGTGTGACGCTGCTAAAAGAATGCATTTTTTTATTGTTTACTACAAATGATGTTTCATTTTGAATTTTAAAAATGGTTTGATTGCAAACAAAAGTTTCGTTTTTCATTTTCTAAAGACTCAACTTTCGCAATAGAAACCACTTGACAATAGCTGATTGTCTAAATTTTGCAAGGTTTTCTGGGCTAACCTTATAATACGTAAAGATCGCATCATAAAAACTGCCCGATCGATTTCAATAAATTTTGTGAATGTACATACATACATGTCGTCAGCTAAAACGCAATCGGCCCTATCTAATATTTTTGAAATATTACAGGAGAAGAAAAATACTGTTTTAAACCAAAAGCATGATTTTCACCAGTATTATTAAAAAAGATGTGACAAATTGATTTCTGGCATAATAAAATCAAATTTTGTGATATTTGAATGGCTATGTTAGTTAGGTCTTTTGGTACCTTAATTTTTCTGAAACCAAAGGCCTTATCTACACTTTAATTCAAAATAGTTTTATCATTTATTTGAATTATAAACATTTATTAATTTAATATATTAATTTATTTTAATATTGAATCATAAAAAGTAAATTAAAATAATTCATTAAAATTACACAAAAAAAGACTTCATTTAAAAAGTATCATGAATTGAAGAATGAATTTAGAAAATATGAATTAATTTTCAAAGGCTATCATAGAAAAAATGACAATCTTTTGGTAGTGCCATTTTCCAAAATGAATCGAAAATATCTTTACGAATAACTTCCGAAAAATAAGAACAATATCGAATCGAACTTTTTCCGCAAGGCTTTGACTTACATGCATTCCTCATTTCTCTAGGCTTACGCAAAATTTTTACGTTTCCTTTAGAAAAACCTTGATATTCCTTTCCCTTCATACGGGTTTGCTGACAGCAGTGTCACCAATTTTCTTTAGCGTTTTTAAAAGTATCTGCTATTGACATGACGCTTTTTATTTATACCTTTCTTGTTTTCCTTTATTTCTTACAAAACCACTTTTGAGATGAATTTCTTAAATTTATTTTAATAAAATACCTTAAGCTGCAGCTAAATTCATTTTCCTTTAACAAACAATTTCTTGAACGGTCAAATCTATAATTTTTTTCATGCAATGCATCAGAATCAACAAAAAAACCGATTTTGGATATTGTGTTAGTAAGGCCGTTTGCGTTTTAGCTGACGATATATGAATGATTCCAGACTGAGAGTGAATATAAAATATAATAATAATATAAATTTGTGTTTCCATTTCAACAAATTCTTTTAGTCCCATTTTGGTTGCTTCATTTGTATTAGCTACTATTTATTTTCCTTTTCTTTTGGCTTCGGTAGTTCTCATTTTAAAATAATAGCACCTTAATTAATTGCAATTATCCTGAGTGTACGTTTTGTTTCATGGTCGCATACACTCAAAAATAAGAAATGTACTGAATTTCAGTAAACAATTTTGCTTAAAAATAGTTTCTCATATTTCTACGTATATTTAATTATAATTTTATTAATGGGCGCGTTCAGCAAGAAAACCTGCTACTAAACAGTTTAGATGTAGCATCTTTTGATTTGATTAATTTTTCTGAACGATCTGCTCACTTTTTTGGCAAAAATATCAAAAAAAAATTCGACTTTTCAATTAAAATTATTGAATTTTATTGTGTAAAAAGTTTCACAATATTTATTTGTAAATTTAAATGAATTAAAATTAAAAAATATATTATGAAACTTGATTCAAAATTCAAACTGAACTGAAATATCGTAATTTTATAAAATGTATGGTACTTTTTCTTTGTTACCAAAAACAGTGAGCGCTCACTCAACATGTTCGCTAATCGCTCAGTAATCAATGCGTTCAGCAGATTGTTGAGCAACAGTTGTGTAGCAAACTGTGTCTGGTGAACGCAGCCAATGTGTACATATCGCACTTGATCAACAAGAGTGTATTAACTCAAAATTTTTAAAATTTCGTTTTTTGCAAGAAATCGATGTACAGTAGTCATATATGTATATCCACTGTAAATATGTTACACCATTTTCTCCACTCTTTCACCAAAAAAAAAAAAAAATACAGTTGTATTTCTCTTTGTAATAGAATAGTAGGAGGCAAAAAAAAAAGTTTACTGAAAATTTTGAGTTAATACACTCTTGTTGATCAAGTGCGATATGTATGTACTCGTATGTAGACTTTTTTTCATCAAATAAAATTGTTTACAATGAAAAAAAAATCATATGTTTATAAGGTCACTTCAAAAAAGTACTTTCAGGAAAACTTTTATTTAATTTGGGTGTATATTTTTTAAAAGTAACTCGCAGTCTACATTAGTTTATTATTTGTTATAACATTTATCAGCAGAAAAATTTTGCTAGTATAGACCGCAGTTTGTTGCTCTTAAAACATCGTTATCAGAACAATTATCAGAACAACGAGATCAGACATCAAATATCATTTTCCAATATGAAAAAACGAGACAAAAAACAAAATCTATTTGCTGTCTCTGCCACTCCACCTTAAAATTGTGGTAAAACAGCACATGAACATTTACTAACATTCCCCACATAGCAAATTTAGTACTGTTATTCTGCTGACGCTATGTTAATGTTATAACAAATAATAAGCTTATGTAGACTGCGAGTAAGAATTTTTTTCACTAATTTTAAGAACATGGAATTACAGTAGATGCTCGTAAATTAGAACCACTTTGTTCCCGGGGTAGTTCAAATTTTCGAGAAGTTCTAATTTCCAAAGGCTTCTTTTTCAAATAAAAAGCTATACAAAAGTGCATCTTCGTTTAGGAAATACAAAACAAAAAACACTTCTGCATAGATTTTTTTATTGTATTTATTTAAGCCAGCTTAAGCAACTGTGCGAATACATGTAAAACGTATGCGGGCAACTAAAATGAACGTAAGGAAAATTTTCGTTAATTTTTACGAAACGTCATTTGCTTAAGCAAAGTGCCAAACTGAACGCACATTCCGTACGGAATCAGCTTTTCTAAGACGAAACAGTTTACATATTAAATTTAATAGAAAATGTGGAAAAAAGAAAATGTCTGTACACGAAACTGACATTTCATATGTATATTTTATTTCCACTGATGTATACTTAGGTACTTTTGCCCTTAAATAAAATAAATACTACAAAGTACATAATTTCGGTTGAAACTTTTCTGATAATTATTAAAAATAATTATATACGTATATTTTAGCATAATTTTTTTTTAATTACAATCTTTTTATGTACATTTGAGAACAAGAATAAATTTATTTAGGGAAAATAAGAAGACAACAATTTTTCGAGAAATTATTTATTACAGATCGCCTCAGATAAAATTAAGGCTTAATGAGTGTACCAAGCAATTTAGAAAAGTTTTACAAACACAAAAAACAGCTTCCCTTCAGAAATTTCTTCAAGAATTAGATACAACACCTCAAACAGATTATTCGCTATGGCGAGCAGCCAGAGGTATTAAAAGGCCGGTGATATGTAAACCTCCATTTCGAGCCTCTAATGATAACTGGGCAAGAACTGATGCTGAAAAAGGTGCTCTTTTTGCTAAACACTTAGAAAAAATATTTACTCCTAATATTTCTGCTGATATTGTTGAACTGCCACCATTCGTCTCTTTACCAGAAATATCGCTAAAATTCAACATTGTGGAGATTGAAAAGGCCATAACTAGCCTTAGCACTAAAAAAAAGCCCCAGGTGTTGACAAAATAAACAACAAAATGCTCCAAGAATTACCATATAATGCAAAAAGAATAATACTATTAATTTTTAATGGTATTTTACGGCTGCAACACTATCCGGCAGAATGGAAGGTTTCGATGATTATTATGATACCAAACCCCGGCAAGGTGCATACGAAGGTTGAATCCTATCGGCCTATTAGTTTATTGCACAAAATTTCAAAACTATATGAAAAGCTGTATATGAGCAAGCTGATGCCAATAGTGACTAGTAATGGATGCATTTCAGATCATCAATTCGGTTTTCGCAGACAACATAGCACTTTTGAACAAAATCACAGACTTGTGAATGTTGTTAGCAAAGATGCCAACTCTTGCCACATCAAAAGCACTGTGAGCCCATGGTAATAGGGTAAAAATGAAAAAAATTACGTGTAAAAAAACTCTAACCTAATTTTGTTTTGGGTCTGGTGGATCAAAAGACAGCCTTGGCTGTACTGAAGAACTTGAATTGGGATCTATTGGTTTTTCATGTTTTTTGTGCGACTCTGTCGAAGTAAATCGCTTTATCGTGAATTTATTTCACAATTACAACAAATGCAATACGCTTGTAGCTCATCTTTTGCTTCTAAGCCACCTTTTAAAAGATGGATAATTCTCCAAAGCTTTTCTATATATTTGTTTTTGTTAGATGATGAACTTTAACACATATAAAATAAATGAAGAACTTACTTATAATAACTATTCAGCTTTATAATAACCAAGGCATTTTCTTGCTTAAATTTGCACAGCAAAAAAATCAACCAATTTGTATGTATATTAAAAATAAAATCATTGCTAAACAAATAAATCATAACAATTGCGAGTACTACTCAAAATATTGATGCAAATAATACGCAGTTGGTTAAAAAAAGTATTAGGTGTGTTTTAAATATAGTAGGAAAATTGTTCAGTGCCAGAAATGTTGATTATTTAAAAGGCATTTAAAAGCACTGTGAGAAATTGTGAAAAGCATATTAATACCCGCTTTTTAAAAACGGGTATTTAACAAAATTTCGGGTATTGCTTGAGTAAAAAAGCACCAAAAAATATCCGAAAAGCACCAATATGGCAACGCTGGTTGTTAGATACACTTTAAAAAAAAAAGAAATATTGAAAATACATACAGAGATGTAAATCAACAAAAATCAACCGTTGAAATTAAAAAATTTTGTTTAGCATTGGCTAAACATATGTATATTTAAATTTTTTTATTTTTTTATATTTAAGATTTGAATAACTTATTGATGTTACAATTTATAATTGAAGATTAAATAAATAATTAAATGGAAAAAAAATATTTTCACTCGATATTATAACGTTTTGAGCTGGTAATTTCAATTTTATTCTTGTGAAATACTTATGTGGTAGCTCTGAAATATGTAGTAAATTAAATATTGAAAAATAATATCGAAACTTCAAATTCATTTGTCAGCTGCTGTCGTTCTCAAAATGGAACCTTAATCGTTCTCAAAATAATTCAGTAGCTATCTACATGGCAGCAACTGAAGACAACTGAATTTGAAGTCTGTGGTTGTGAAGTCTGCTGTGGTCTATGTGTTTATAGCTTAACAAAACATTAATATCTGCGGTCCAGACGAGCTAAATTTTTCTCCTAATAGAAGTTATAAGAAATAATTTGAACTTAAGATGAACCGTAAGTGATTTTAATTAATTTTGGTCTGTGTAAGACGGTCGTACTCTTCATAGATGTCAATCAAGCTCGTCCAGAAAATATTTGTATAGATTTGACTGAGTGGGAGTCCGACATACATATATTTGTATGTAGGTAGAATATGCCTTGCTTGTGTTTTAATAAAAAATTTTTAGAACTACATATGTACATAATTTGAAAAACTCATCCGCTAAAATCACATGCTCCCAAAATCTTAAGTCTTTTGTAATGTGATCTTTAGTTAGTCGTACAGCTTGATTTTGTTTTATTTATAAATGGTTTTTTTCGGGCTACTCTACCGTTAAAGTCGTGGTTTCTTGGGACACGGCGAATTGTTTCAGCACTGTAAGTTTTTTTCAAGTCATTAATAACTTCTGCAACTAATTTTGGAGCAGATAGTTACTGGTTTTTCTTTATTTTTCTCAATATGTAACGCGCATCTGCTTCATTAAATATTTTGTTTGTGGCTTTTCTGCCCTTATCGACTACTCTTTTTTCGTGCCTGAATCTATAAATAATACTTTGCACTGTCGAATCACTTACACAAACCATTTCAGCAATTTTCCGACGAGAATGACCATTTTTATAATGGCGAATAACTAATTCTCTTTGTTCAATTGTAGTGCGTCGTCCCATTATTTAAAAATGTGTCTCCGAATCAACCAGCTGTAAAAAGCACACTTAAAGCTTGTCTAAATAAGTGAAAACACAACTACAAACATGGTGGAATAATAAGGTGCGCGTATCAACGCAACAACAAAATCGACAGGCATTTTGTTTGTGTAAAATTAATTCAACATTGTCAAAAACAGCTGTGTTAAAAAAAATGTGGCCATTAGATTATGCAGTACAATAAACAAATCTTTTCTATAGAACACTTGTTTGTTATATTGTTTAGTGCTACAAATATAAATAAAATATTTCGCATCAAAACCACATATTCTTCATCAAGAATTTAACAATTATGTATTTATATCTACATGGAAGTTGAAGGTAACAGTGAAAGCTACTCAAACAAAGCGATGTTAATGATGAAAAGAATGTGATACAAATGGCAAACAAAGCCAAGGGCGACTGGAGCATATTGTTGCTTTTCAACAGGACGGCAGAAAAGACTGGGACCCAAATATATAGGAAATAAGTATTCCGGAAATTGTTTCATGGCTTTCTAACAAAAATTATGTTTCACATAACCTGCAAGAGCTTAACATCTGGACAACATTTGGAGACCGAAAAGAAATACTTGATGAAGAAACATTATTTGTTTTGTATTTTACGTGCAAAGAATGTGTTCCACCAGCTAGATTTTATGTTCACTTGTCCCAAAGATCAAATGGGGAAGTCAATTGTTAATAACAATGAGCTGCTATATTTTGCTGACATTTGTGCAAGTTTGTATATAATAATATATATATAAACACTACGCAATAATAAATTATTTATCAAAAGGTCAAGGAGGCTTACCGGACATATTTTGTAAAGAAAATCATTTACATTACTAGGTGCAAATGATTTCAATTTAGACAAATGCCGATACGGATGACATATTCAAATATTTAAGTGTCATCAACAACCTTTCGAACGCATAATTTGGATGGAATTATGCGAAACGAAGAATTTTACAACTTTACTACGATTTATTTTTAGTGTCACAGAGTCTACGTCAAGGAACTGTTAGTCCTAGCCATTATGTTGCGTTACGTGATGATTCTGTATACAGTCCAGAGACTGACCTATAAATGATGAGTTGTGTAACAAATAAAATTATTTTATCTTTAATTTTTTATTTTTATGTTTTATTTTTTTAAATGAACTTTCTAAAATATTTTTTTTTAAGTACAATTTACGTTCATACGTATGTGTGTATAAATTAACGAATCAATTAATGTTACATATTAAACAAGTAAATGCTACTGGACATTTTTTCTGAAATTGTTCTGATCAAAATATAATAAACTGTTTAACTTCCATATACATAAATACATAGATTTCAAAAAGTACTAAATTTTTTATTTGGACATGACTGAGCAATCTGTGAGTTACTTAGAAAATTGGAATTTAAGTCGGTAAAATACGAACACATTTTCATTTCGTTTAAATAAATAGGTTAATTTTGAATTTATAATTATAATTTATAGTTATAATTTTTTTTTTTTTTTTTTTTTGTGATAATTTTATTATTTATTGAATCTTTAATTATTAAAATTGAATTATCAATAAGTTTTTCAAATCTTAAATCTAAAAAAAAATGTTAAATATAAGTTTAGCCAATGCTAAACAAAATTTTTAATTTCAACGGTTAATTTTTGTTGTTTTACATTTCTCGTGAACGGCTGAGAAAAAGAGTATCCCTTCTTTTCAGCCGGGTGTGGCCTCTATAAAGAAGAATATTGCGCACAAGTGGATTTGGGTGCAACTCAAGTTTTTTTATATATTTTTTCGCGTGTTTTGAAAATACTGTCTTCACCAACGGCACGTCTAGGTCTTTATGAATTCGATGGTTTCTGACATACCAGGGGGCTGCTGTTATTGTACGTAGGATTTTATTCTGTCGCCTTTGAATTCTTTCGACATTCGATGCT
This sequence comes from Lypha dubia, assembly GCA_947311025.1. Classification (NCBI taxonomy): domain Eukaryota; kingdom Metazoa; phylum Arthropoda; class Insecta; order Diptera; family Tachinidae; genus Lypha; species Lypha dubia. Next base: position 27,403,861 of record OX371262.1, on the reverse strand, counting down.
GAGGCAGAGCCCCATAACTGGATTCCATAAGACCATATTGGTTTCAGGATCGCGTTGTATAACAAAAGTTTACAGTCAAGACTTAATATAGAATTTCTTCCAATAAGCCAATTCATTTGAGCTGCTTTTAATTTCATTTGAGTCAACTTTGCGTCTATATGCGATTTCCATGTTAAACGTCGATCAAGATGAACGCCTAGATATTTGACTACAGTGTGTTGTGGTATAGTCTCGGTGTTAATTTTTATAGGCGGGCATGTTTCCCTGCGCAACGTAAAAGTGACGTGTGCACATTTCTGCTCGTTAACTTTTATACGCCATTGTTTGAGCCATTTTTCCAGTTTGGATATATATTCTTGTAAGTTGCGGGAAGCTTCTACAGGATTTTCGTGAACGCTTAGAAAGGCTGTATCATCCGCAAATGTTGATGTATGAATGTTACTGTTTAACGGTAAGTCAGAGGCATATATTAAATAAAGTAAGGGTCCGAAGATACTGCCTTGAGGGACTCCGGCTTCAATCGACTGCGGAGGGCTTAAAAAATTGCCTTCCCTAACTACAAATTTACGTTCCATCAAATAGCTTTTTAAAAGCTTTACGATGTTGCTGGTAGATTTTGTGTTAATTTATTGAAAAGACCTTCGTGTCATACTTTATCGAAAGCTTGTGAGACATCAATAAAGAGCGCAGAGCAGTATTTCTTTTTTTCAAAAGTGTCTCTAACGACATTCACAAGTCTGTGAGTTTGTTCTATAGTGTTATGTTGTCTGCGAAAACCGAATTGATGATCTGGAATACATCCATTACTAGTCACTATAGGCATCAGCTTGCTTATATACAGCTTTTCAAATAGTTTTGAAATGTTAGACAGTAAACTAATAGGCCGATAGGATTCAACCTTTGTATGATCCTTGCCGGGCTTTGGTATCATAGTAATTAGCGAAACCTTCCATTCTTTAGGATAGTGTTCTAGGCGTAGAATACTGTTAAAAATGAATAGTATTATTCTTTTTGCAGTGTAAGGCAATTCTTGAAGCATTTTGTTGCTTATTTTGTCGACACCTGGGGCTTTTCTGGTGTTAAGACTAGTAATAGTATTTTCAATCTCCGTCATGTTAAATCTCATCGGTATTTCTGGTAAAGGGACGACTGGTGGCAGTTCAACAATATCAGCAGAAATATTCGGAGTGAAAACTTTTTCTAAGTGTTTAGCAAAAAGTGCACCTTTTTCAGCATCAGTTTTTGCCCAGTCACCATTTGGGGCTCGTAATGGGGGTTTGCATATCACCGGCCTTTTTAGTCCTCTGGCTGCACGCCACAGTGAATAATCTGTTTGTGGTGTTGCATCTAGCTCTTGAAGGAATTTTTGAAGGGAAGCTGTTTTTTGAACTTGCAAAACTTTCCTAAGCTGCTTGGTACACTCCTTAAGCCTTAATTTTAGCTGGGGCGATCTGTAGCGCTGCCATTCTCGTCGAGCTCGCCGTTTTTTAGTCAATAGCCTTTCTATATCTACAGAAAAAATATTGTTAAATCTCACTGGTTGGTTTATTTCATTTGAAGTAGCATTAAAAGCTGCTTGTTTAACATGCGCTTCAAACAACCTGAGAGAATCGTCTATGTCTGAAGGTGTTCTCAGCGGCATTTTTTCCGAGCAATGAGCTCTCAGATATTTTCTGTATTTCAGCCAGTTAAAACGTGCAGATGTCGTCGCTAAATCACATGTTGTGTGTGAGTAAATAGTGACAATAGTAGGCGAGTGGTCTGAAGATAAGTCCAAAGTTGCTTCAACTTCAACCATCTCGCTGGGCACAACTTTCACAATTCCACAGTCGATAACATCAGGAATTTTTTGTCGATCTGTTGGCCAATATGTTGGCTGTCCACTTGAAACTACATTCAAACCCATTTTAGATATTGTGTCGAATAAAATTCGTCCCTTAGGTGTGATTAAACGTGAACCCCAAAATGTGTGTTTAGCATTGTAGTCGCCAGCTGCTAGAAAACGGAGGCCCAGTGATTTATAAAAAGCCGTATATTGACTCTCGGTAATTGTGAATCTGGGGGGCGAATAGACAGATGATATTACAAGTTTTTGATAGTAAGTTTTGATGCAGATGTTCGTTGCTTGAAGATAATCTTCACAAAAATCATTCAACAGGTGGTGTTTTATTCGCGTTTTTATTAGGATTCCCGAACCACCACAAGCTCTGCCACGGGGATCCTTGGTGTCGTAAAAATTATATCCACTAATTCTGAAACAGCTTCGAGATGTCAAATGAGTTTCTGAGATAAGCATAACATCGATTTGTTTATCCTGAAGAAAATATTCTATTTCGTTTTTATGTTGGCAGATGCCGTTTGCGTTCCAAAAACAGATTTTTAAGTTCATGGTTTGCTTAGTACAGCCTGCAACAAGGTAGACTGCATTTTCAACATTTCCTGCATCATACAGGACATGTTGAGAGTAAATGTATTTACAGTTTGTATTAAGCTCTCAATTGAGGCTTCAATACGACTAAAATTATACCCCGAATCTTCATTTACATTTACGGTTTTTTGCGCCGTACTCTGATTGCTTTTTAAAATACTAGCGTATGAAAATTTGTTGTTAGATTGTTGTTGAGCACTAGTCGCGTTAGACTTGAAAATGTTTGAAAATTGAGTTTGGCTGGTGGACGGTTGAGTTAACTGTGGATAGTTAATAGGGGTTTTAGGTTGAGCGGGAGTAGCATTGGTTTTTTTGTTGATGAATTCTTAAAAAACGAGTAAAGGGGGCAGCCTCTATAGTTGGCAGTGTGATTTCCGCCGCAATTGCCACATTTTTTTGCCTTGGTATCACCTTTTATTTTATCACAGTTAGCAGTACTGTGTAACTCACCACATACAACGCAGACTGTAGGCAACTTGCAATAAGTCTTCGTGTGCCCAAATTCTTGGCAGTTCAGGCATTGAACAGGTCCAGCTCTTTTATGTGGAAGCTCAACAGTAACTCTTCGATGCAACAAGTACTTTAAGTCATATATTGGATGCGCTTCATTCTTTTTTATTTTTATGCCATCTGGCTGTAAAAAAGTTATAATTAACAAAGGAATCTAATTGTCAATCTGACCGGTTTCGTTGACTGCCGTCAACTCATCAGTGGATTTTTACCGCATGCTTGTTATTGGTAAGCATATCCAGACCGGTATATTACATAATAGTACATATGTATGTATATATAATCATCACTTTTAGAACGCTTTTGTTTATTATGTTGCCCTTGGTAGGTGATATGTAATATTGACTAAAAAATAAAATATAGATTATAAAATCATTGATACAGCAAATATTAATAATATTTTTTAATTACCGTTTTTTATCTTGTATACTATTTTAAAGATTTATTTTAATCATTTTTTTGTAGCCCATAATCCTTTGCTTGGCTTTTTGTACTCTCAGTCTTTGGTTTAAATGCCGTACGCGAAAGTATATTCGGCATTTGAAAAAAGAGTTTTTTACTACTTCTGGGAGATTAACATGTTTACTTCTTTGGAGAAGTACATTTTTTAGGCTTTGGCAGTGCAATACCTCCGTCCCATTCATTTTATAAAAAATTGCTTCAAGCATTTTCAGATTTTCCAAAAAACTTTTGCTGGGTTTCTTTAGGTACCCCTTGGACACATGATCGACCCATGAAAACGAACTTCCGCCATGTTCGAATTCTTCCAAATTATGTTTTTTTAGAATGTATCCAGCTACATATTCCAAAGCATCTTCTTGGAGAATGCCAATATCATCAACATTCATCTCGCCTAAATCATCACTGTTCTGAGGAACCTCTTCAGGTATTTCACTGAAGTCCTGTGTTTCTCTTTCGGTTAATTCTATAGACATATCCATATTGGAAGAATTTAGCCAGGCTATTGTGTCATTCTCCACATTTCCAGATCCGTTTAAGTATTCTGTATTTCTTGCTAAATATATTAACAAATACATATAAGTAAGTACATTAACATGTAAACTATTAAACATTTTTTCATGTTGAAATCTTACCAAGGATGTACCTCCGAAGTCTATTCTCGAAGTCTTTAGGGCACGGGTGATCATTTAACCCACCTTTGCTACGAATAGCACTAAAAAAATTTTCTAACACATCTTGGTTTAAACGGTATGTCGCTATATATGACATGTTGAAATTCTCAACATATTTGTGGAGCATAATCAGCGCATTATTAGAAGTTAGAATTCCTTTTTGGAAAGGTTCTAACGACTTTCTTCCAGGGATAATTGGCTCGGACATTACTTTATTCATTCTCATGAGTATGTCATGTTGAGCCTGAAGCGCAATGCCGTATGGTTCCTTTGAAAAAAAAAATATTTTTACCACATGGAGTACAATAAGCTACTAAATAAAGGTAAGCTTTAAAATTAAAGTTACCTTTCCTGGGTAATGAAATGTCTTTAAGGAGGAATTTTGCATATCGAACCAATCGTTCACTAACTGAATAAAATCAGCTGTAATTGTTGGGTTGTACAAATCCATTCCATGGGAAACGCAACGTCTAATAGCGTTGGCAGTAGTGTTGGAAAACAACTGAGCTGCCGGTTTGACTTTTTGTCGGGCTAAAAATGTTTTAAATAATAAATGTTTTCTTTATTCGATAAAATTTTACCTGTTCCTTTCACTGATAGATGTTGCTCTGAAATTTTATATGTTATGGACAAATCTGATTGCGATGTATACTTCAGCAGATCTAAAATTGTTCGAGATGATACAAGGGTGTTTTCGAACATAATACCTGTATCTAAAAAATGGTTTCGGATCAGCTTCAGCATATGTGGTGCATCTGCAAAAACGAAAATTTTTTGGTCCGGACTTACAGGACTGGGAAACCAGGGTTTTTCTAGAGGAAATTGGTTGACGAAAAATTGTATTAGAAAATTTTTAATGAATTTATATGTTATGTTTAATATTAAACATGCTAAAAATGGAAACCAAAAACAAAAATTAAAAAAAAAATAAAAAGGAAAAACTGGACAAAATAAAAATATTAATAATAAACATGCTAAAAATGGAAACCAAAAAGAAAAATAAAAAGGAAAAACTGGACAAAATAAAAATCTTAAACTAAATTGCACCAACCATCTTAACTTTTATAATTAAATCTAAACTAAAAACCAGAGAAACCCAAAAGGAAAAACTGAACAAAATGAAAATCGTACTGCTTAGTTCACGATGTCGAAAGAATTTTGCCATATGTTTTCATTCGTATAATTACATTTGAAGCAAAAACAAATTCTAAAATTTTGTTTTTGTATAAAATGTATTTATACGAATGAAAACATATGGGAAAATTCTTTCGACATCGTGAAATAGGCAGTTAAACTAAATTACACCAACCATCTTGTCTGTTATAATTAAATCTTAATCCTGAATATAATCTTGATTACCTATTTGAATTAAGAACTCTTCCAAAGGAGAAAACTAGAAAATAACTCATCGCTGTTGTTGAGGATTTTTAGAAGCTGGGTGTTGTTAGAAGTGTGTATGTTTTTTGTTAGAATTCTTTGGATATTCCATTGTTTTGTTTGACTTACCTGCAGTAACATTCAACACTTTCCACAACTTACGATTCTTTGGCCCTAAGTCGCATACGGTAGCCACCACTGGGAAACCTGCGGCTTTAAGGGCGCAAATTATATCAAAAAGAATTTTTTTTGTTACTTCACGGTCAAAAGCGTAAAAAACAGGCTGCTTCCAAGATTTTCTAAAACCGCGCGCCATAACGACTTGCACATCCTTTGCTGGTTTCTTCACCATATCTGCTACCGGATCATACTCAAACGTTTCGGCAACTTTCATTTCATCAAAAGACAGAACCGTAATTCTGTCTTCTAACTCTAAACACGTTGTTCGTCGCATGAATTCTATCGATGAATGTAAAATTCCTTCTTTAATGCTTATTTTCCCACACCAGCGGCGCAGTGTAGCAACGTGTGGGAGCGGGAATCCTTTTTTATACATATGAATGTACGCTCTTGGGCCCGCAGCATGCAAACATATTGCATCTGAAACATCTTCCCATTTCCAATTTATCCTTCCAGGGGTCAACAGCTTTCTTATTTGGCCATCAGAAAATATTTGGCGCATAGAATTCACAGCCAGATTTGCCCTTTCTATTTTTAGTTTTAATTCTTTATTTTCGGCTTCTAAGGCACGAATTCTTTCTGTGTAACTCTTTTTATTATTTATTATGGTGGCTTCCAATTCCTTAATTCTTTTCTTATACATTTTTTCAAAATCTAATATACTGACAAAATAAGTAATTTAACCAAAATTTTATATATTTTATATGTAAGTCATGGCCAAATTAATTAATTAATTATTATTTGGGCGATGATATAAGTTATTTTAACTAAAATTTTACATAACAGTTTTCAGAAAACACCCTTTATGTTAAGAGTTTAAATATTAATCAAAACGTTTTGCTACACTTACTCAGTTTGTACTTCTTTATCTACTTCTTCAATGTATAGCGGGCTTGGAGCTTCATCCCAATTAAAATTATAAGTGGATGACTCTTTCATTAAATCCATATCATTTGCCAGTTGCTCAACATTAAACTTTTCACTGTTTAGATTTGGAAATGTGGACAATTCCATTTCAATTGTATCTCCTGTTTTAACAGCAAACTGCTCAGTAATTGTTGTTAGTAGTTCAGTTGCCACGGTCTCTACCGATCGTTTAGCCAAAGGCTCGGCATATGTCATAATACGCACTTGTGTTCCTAAGCGTATAATACTCGCTTCAGCAAAATGTTCTGAGCAAATGTAGTGTGATGGACCGAAATTCCTGCCATATTTTCCATTGAACTGGGTCTTTTGGTGCTTTGAATAATGTACCACTTCCAGTTGGAAATTTTTTCTTGCATACTGCGCAATAACGCATTTTAAAGTTTAATTTAAATTTTCACTTTAATAAAATAATGTGAATAAACAAATTCAATGCTCTTATAAAATTTTCACTGTAATTTTCACCGCTGGGAAACAAATTTAATATTTTTATAAAATTTTCACTGTAATTTTCACAATTAATTCACAGTTTCTATTAAATTTTCACAATATTTAAAAAATTGGATTCAAAACATAAGCAAAAATATTCATAATGGCGGCCAAAAATGTAAACAACTTTTGACAAGACCGAATTAACTTACCAAATTTTTGCAGATTATTTAACGGTCAAAACACAACCCTACAAAAAACCATATTCCTTCTTGCGCAGACCTGATTATTAGACCATGACTACAAACATTAGATATTGGATAAGTGATGTCAATTAAACAGGTCTTACAATAAGCTGGTTGAAATAAGCTGTGACTACAAAAATACATTCGTTGTCTTATTTTTAGTTTTTAAGATTATAAATATGTTAATTTTAAATTAAAAAATATATCTGTTTTGAAGATAAGAAAGTGTGTTTTATTAAATCCTATTTGAAGTTTTCCAATATATTGTTTCATTCAGAAGTTATATCGACTTTTTCTTTTTTAAATAGGGTGGTTTAAATAAGCTGTGAGCCACTGATGTATGTATAATAAATCTTACAGACCTATTTGCATTTTTTATCGACCTTTTAATCCTACTCATAACTATTAATTTTCAGCAATTTTACATTACAGGAACATTTTTGTTGCTGATGTTTCTGTATAAATAAATTAACACTAAAGAATTTTTTTTGCAAAATAGAAATCCCTAAAATTTTTTATTATTGGCACGTTTTCATGGAATTTTTTCGCTCTCACTGGATGGTACTTCTTGTCGACAATTAAATCTTTGAGGCCATTAAATCGCTAGGACAGGGGAAATAAATGCTAAAAGTTTGTTCATAGTAAATTATCGAACTCCTAAAGTATTTTTATTGACCCTAAGTACTTGTATTTTATTAATGATTTCCTTTTCAATATGTATGTACGTGTTAGAATGTGCTTTGCCTTGTGAAAATACTTTATGTTGTACGAGTATATACATAAATAAAATTTATAGTTTAATTTATTTGTACTTTTATATGAGAGCATACATTTAAAAATTGCTTTTCATTCTGTTTATTTCCTTCGTACTTGATTTACTTGCATTTATACATACACTGCCTGCCACTTGAATAAGGAATCACATTTTTTTAACTTTAATTAAATATATCTCCTAAGCTAAAGTTCAGAAAAAAATAATTCTTTGCCCAACCAAATTTGGCTTTAGTTTCCTGAAGAAATAAAAAATATACATATTTTTATTATACTAAAATTATGAATTTATTTAAAGACATCTATATCTGTGGTACTATTTCGTGTGTCACTTGAATAAGGAATTCTTTTAATATTAATCAGGAAGGCTATGATTTGAATTTCTTTCAGTATGAACCGCTAGAGAATTTTTAATTTGATAGTTTTTAAATAGTTTTTATTCAAAATGGGACGTGGTAAGGCTCTTAATAACTGAAAAAGAGAAAATTCTGATTTTGAAATCTCAGGGTCAAAGTCCGGTCCAAATAGCTAAAAGTATTAATAGTGGAAAGACAGTTATGTACAATTATTTAAATAACGTGGGAAGATATGGAAAAAAATGAAAGGGCGGAAAAAAATGGCAACAACAGGAAAAGAGAAAGACGAAAAATTCTTAGAATTGCATCAAATTCTGCCATGTCAGTATCAAAAATTCGTGAAAAAAGTGGAGTCAGTGCCAGTCTAAGAACAGTTCACCGTATTTAAAGTCGTGCCCATACATAGTCCGACGAAAGCCGCAAAAAAACCACCACTTAATGAAAAACGCAAATCTCAACGTATTCAATTTGCCAAAAATACAATGACCTGGTCCGACAAATGGTTTAAAGTTGTATTTTCCGATGAAAAAAAGTTTAATATTGATGGTCCCGACGGGCATAACTATTACTTCCATGACCTAAATAAGGAGGAATTTTTTTTGAGCCGCAGACACAGCCGAGAGGGCGGAATAATGGTATGGTTTCCATTTCGTATTATGGTACCATAGAATTGGTTTTTGTATTCCACAAAATGACTGCAACGACTTAAAAAACATTCTGGAGGAAGCACCTTGCACGTACCAACACGACAACGCTCCGATTCATACCGCCAGAGCAGCAAAACAATGGATTAATCAACAAGGTGTTCAACTTTTGGAATGGCCCCCATATTTACCTGACCTGAATCCAGAGAAAAATGTCTGGGGTCGGCTCACAAGAAAAGTTTATGAAGGAGGAAAACAATTTGAGACGATAGAATCCTTAAAGGATGCAATAACGGAAGCATGCAGTTCAATTTCGCTAAATTACTTAGACTCATTATATAATTCGATGCCAAATAGCATATTTGAGGATATTTCTAAAAAGTACTCATTACTAATTGAATGCTAGAAGATAATAACTTTAATTTTTATAACCTGAAATTTAAAAATAAATTAGAGTTTGCTTAGTTTTAAAATATTCCTTATTCAAGTGACATACGAAAAAGTACCACAGATATACATGTCTTTAAATAAATGCATAATTTTAGTATAATAAAAATATGTATGTATTTTATTCCTTCAGGAAACTAAAGCAAATACTTTGAAATTTGGTTCTGCAAAAAATTATTTTTTCTGAACTTTAGTTTAGGAGATATACTTAATTAAAGTTAAAAAAATGTGATTCCTTATTCAAGTGGCAGGCAGTGTACATATACATATGTATATTTATTTGAAGTTATAATTACCGTTACTGGTTGTTATGAACATTTAGCGCTGTTCATACATACTCGTATATGAAATTAGAGAGGAAGCATTTGTTTTGCTTAAGGTGATCATTTATGCTATTCAGAGGCAAAACGGACCAACCGACTAGTCAAAAAGAGCTAAAAGTGCTTAATTTAAACATTTAAGATTTTTCAGTTTTAAATCTATGAATGAATTTTAAATTCAATTTGAACTTCAAGTTTTTATTTACATTAATAAGAATACCAGAAATAACAGATAAAAATACCAATTTGAAATAAAAGTACATATATCACAGTAATTGATAATTATCAAAATTAACAATATACACATTCACATATTGGCATATCCTCCGAATAGTCTACCAGGATCGAAAAATAATATGTTGATAACCATCGTTTTTTATTGTTTATAATCAGGGCAAGTTTAAAAATACACAAAATTAAAGAAAAAAGCAAGCAAAAAAGCAAAATAAGCCCAAGAATAACCAAAAAAAGCTCAAATATGCTTCCAAATATTAAACAATGTAAACACTTTTCATTTATTTTATTAAATATTTTTTTTTTGCAAAGCACAATCATATGTTTTTAGATTTTCAAAACGAAAAGATCGATTATCGCATAAAATTGTAGAATAAATTGAAAAAATTCATTTAACATCATTGGATGTAGTAGGAGCGAACTTAAACAATAATAATTCGCTTTGAGATAGCGAATCAATGTTTTCATCAGCTTCGCTTTTGTTTAAAAAAATATTAAATTTAATTTTAACTAATGTTTAAATTTCAACCTTTCGATTCATAACTTTTTTGAACTCTTCAAAAAATATTTTGTTTTCAAAATTTTTCATCTTTTCTTCCACTTTTTCTATAATAGACAAATTTTCTTTTAAATAGAGCTTTTGCTTTATATATTGATTCCCCATCATCATCGGAAAGTGCATTTAAGTCAAGAGTAAAAGAATAGAAAATTGCATGTGTGAAAAAGGTACAAACTTTTGCTTTTTATTTGAAATAGAAAGATTCAAAAATTATTTTCAAGGGCTGCCAAAGTGCATTATAAGCAAATTGAAGCAAAATAAGCGAAATCAAGCTTTTCCACCAAAAAGCTTAAAAAACTTGCCCTGTTTATAATTATAAAAAAAAGGTCTATCTTTTTATAATAGATTGATTTCATAGCATATCTTAGCTTTTTTTTACATGAGGAAATTGGGCTGGCACTTGAAAAATTTTCTTTTTAAGTTGCTTCTAAAGACATTTTTATATATAACTAGATAAACCCGGTGTGCTTCGCTACCCCAACGGTATATAGTCAAGAATTTATTATTTCGTAAGAATATCCTATTGTAAAAATTTAATGACGATCGGTCCAGTAGTTAAGACTATATTACGATTTTTAATTTTCCTAAAAAAGGGCGTGGTTCCATTCACTTTTCTCGTGGTACGTATTCCAAATTATGCCAATACCATATGTACCAAATATCATCGACGTAGGTCAAAAAATGCCCATAATATGGCGATTTTAATTTTTGGAGTATATGAGCGGTGCCACGCCCCTTTGTCCAATCAAAACTTCATATAGCTTTTTATTCCTTCCAGAGTCACAGTAACATGCTGTAAAAACTTCAGGAAGAAAAATTAATATATGTATATGTCATTCATTGGTGGTGCAATATGAAAATTGGATTTTGCCACGCCCCTCCGCCCGCGGACCAAAAATCAAAAATCAGACTTCACAGTGTCACACGCCTGAATATTCTGAAGATTCCCTGAAAATTTCATCAAAATCGGCCCAGCCATTTTGGAGTCCATACATACATACACACATTAATTTTTATATATATATATATTAAAATCAGTATTGAACTTGATATATGAAAGCGCCTTCTGGTGGTAACTTCCATTAATATGAATATTATATTCGTTGCCTCTGTGTAAAAATACATGGTCTTAATGATTTTCATGACAATCGGTTGAACGGGGCAGAAGTTGATACTCTGCAGCGCCACCTGGTGGCGAGTGGCATAAATGAGCATATTATACAAACCATCTCCGTGGAAAAATTCATATATATACCAATTTTCATAATAATCGGTCCAGTAGTTTTTGAGTTCATTGATGACATACAGACAAACATTCATTTTTATATATACGAGTATAGATAATTTTACATGCAAAAAATATGCTATGTTTCCAGTCTTTCTTCAAAATCTCTCTACTACAATCAATTAAGAAGATGAAAGTGTAAGGAGAACAAAGAAAGTTCGATTTATTATATTTAAATCGTACGTTCGCGAGCGAAAATATCAATTTATTGTATTTTCTTTGCATTAAACGTTTTCAGGAGCCAGATATAACACATTTTAATTAAGCTCGGTGTCACTTATTTGTAAATAAAAAAACTTCTAGGTTATAATTAAAAATCTTTTTTTTTATTTGCAAAATTTCGTACGTTCGCCACCGTAAGTAAATTTTTTTTATAAAAAATGCATTTATTTTCTTAACATGCAAATATACTTTCGTAGATCGGTAAATCATGTGACAAATCGCAAAATGAAAAACAAAAGCGTTATATTAACAAAATTAAAAGCTATCCACAAAAACAAAAAATTTTACGTAAAAGCTGTTACGCTTAGCATTAACAAAATATAAACCGGTTTTAGAACAAACGCAAGAAAAAAATCAACTACCTTGAATATCGACAAAAGAAGAAAAATGAAGATCAACAAGAAGAAGAACATTATGCATTGTATTTTTACAACTATGCCCATCACCACATTACTGGATTAACCTGGATTAAAATTTAATGATATACCGAATATTCCAGGTATCTAAATGATGCATTCGATTTTCTGTGATGATAACTTTAAATTAAGCACAGCTATAACGGCCTACTCAATAAAAACAAAAATATCATAAATATTGGTAAAATTTCATTATTTAATCTTAAATAAAATAGTCTACGTCCTGCTATAAATTGAATATTAAGTTTTTTTAAAGATATTTATGGGAAAATGCATGGTGATAATAATAAAAAAAAACATATGGAAAAATCGTACGTTCGTGACGGGTACTTAAGCTAATTAAACAAAAAACAAAAGAGATATTTTGTTGTGTAAATAATGGATAGAGACCTATATTTATACACTTTTAAAATAAATTAATCGCTTTTGAATATTCTGTTCCATTTCGCAGATTTTTACATTTCACTACTACAGTCAGACAAAGTTGACTTCTATTTTGCGTACGTTCGTGACCACGAGTTTATAGCTATCATTGTGAAAACTTAAAATAGATGAAATCTATCTTTTGCACCAAACATAGAGCTACCAAAATGCTATCGAATCGCAAAAAAAATGCTAGAAAAGGTTTTGTTATTTTTTGTACATCAAAAGCATACGAACGTACGTTCGTGACCCCAGGAAATGCCCATATATGTACATTATACTACTGATGAGTAGGTATGGCAACCAACGAAATACATATGTATGTATATATTTAGATATTGCTAACCCGCAACAAATAAATAAAATTTAAAAACATAAATTATTTAAATTACATTAAAAAACATGCTCAAATAAATGTAAAATTTCATATAAATTTAGATTTGTTTTTATATAATACTAGATGACCCGGCAAACGTTGTTTTGCCATACAAAATATTTCTAGTGAAATAGCGAATGTATTGTAAGTGTGTGACGATGACCACCGATGAAAAAAATACCAAACAATAATTTTGTTCTGTTTGAAATAAGAACGACGACGATTCTCCTACATGAGGCGGACGTAGCACCATCTGTCATACAACAACAAAAATACTTCTGAGGCGGACATAGCGCCATCTGTCATTCAACAACAAAAATAATTATGATGCGGACATAGCGCCATCTGTTGGGTTAATAGTTTAGTAAATACAGGAATTTCCCCCTCCCTCCCATCCACGTGTCTCTAACGGTTTAAAATATACTTTAACACCTACTCTCATACCTACCAAATATACATAAAAAATTTCATTAAAATCGGTCGAGCCGTTTCGGAGGAGTTCGATAACAAACATCGTGATACGAGAATTTTACAAATTGGATTTTGATTTTTTATTCATATGTTTCGATTGAATTAATTTTTACAAATACGCTTGCTGGTAGCTCATCGTTTGAACAGCATGTGCTACACATTTGTAAACAATATTTAATATGAACTACAAAAAATAACATACCTAGTTGCCAAAGTGCCTTAAAACCCACACAAAAGGCTAAAATCGGCAAAATTTCTATAAGATGCGAAAAGTGCCAAACGCGCCGTTTCCAAATTTTAAAAGAGCCGTGTTATCTCTTTTTTTTTTTGTTAAAATCCCAAAGGGAAAAATTTCGTGGTAAAAGCAATAAAAAAGAGTTAAATAGCTAAGTTGACATCGCTGTCACCAATTATTTGTTTGAGTTTTACCCACTTTAATTTAGTCGCACATGTGACTGCGGAGAGGGGACATCGTCAATAGCTTTGTTGGTTATTTTTTAAATACAGTGCGCAATAGTGCTGGCAAATTCTACTACTTTTCATTACTCAATAATATTCGATACTTTTCATTTGGGTACTCAATACTACTCGATACTTTTAACGGATTTTTTGAATTTGTAACGCATAGTTTTTATCTGCATATTGAAGTAGTTTCTTCAAAAATTAAAAATAGATCTACAACTATTATTGGTTTTGTATGTCTTTATTATTAAATCAAAAATAAATGTAAAGCTAACTTTTAATTCAACGTTAACAACCTAAGAAATAATTTAATTGTTATCAAAAAAAATTTAGTTACGCATATAAGGGTTCATTGGAAAATTAATGTTTTGATTTGTTTAAAGATTTGAAAATATTTACAAATGCATGAACATACATATGTGCCTGCATGTGTAATACATTGTGTATGTATGTATACATATTTAACTAATATACATTTTTAAGTACATTTAAAATGTAATTTATCACATGTGGTTGTTCTATTTTATTGACAGCTTTACTCGTATTTCGGCGGTTGGTTTAATTTTATACAGTGATGTATTTTTATACACTATTTTAGCCACTCAACTGCTTAAAAATACAACTCTGAAAGTATCGAGTAACTACTTGGTACCCACTACTCAATACTTTGCCAGCACTAGTGCGCAACATATATGATGAATGATCTAAGAAAATAAATGCTTTTTGTTATCCCCGATGTCTTTTATTTCATCAAACATTTAAAAATCATTGAGAAAATATTATTATCACGTAAACGAAAATCTTTGAGTAGCAGAGAATACGGATAGAAAATCAGTGTTCGGTAAATGTTTATTTTCTAAACCATGTTAGAAACTTACGTATATTCATTTTATTAGAGGTGTATTTTTAAGTAAACATTGGCAGCTTTAACAGTATATATTGAATGTAGCATCTTTTTTATACAATAATTACAAAAACAACTAAAACAAATTCATGTTGTTTTTGTAATTATTGTACAGCTGCTACTACCAAAGAGAATTTCATAATATTTTGAATCTACAAAGTGTTAATACCATGTGTAACGTGCTGGTATTGATTGTTTGTACCAAATTGTTACCAGTTTATTGGCCGCGCTGACATTCTGGCGGTTTGCTCCGGCTGAAGCTCGCCTTTGGGGAGGGATTTGCTAATCGCTCTGGTAATCTACATGTTTACATTGGCCCCTCTACCTACCGCGTAAAAATAATTTACTCAATTATATGGATAAATTCAACACTTCAATATAAAATTTCAAGTATATTATACATATTTATTGTTAAATAAAAAAAGTAAACAAATCAATATTAATTTAAGCTAACAATTCAAATCAAAAAATTTTTAATTGTAATTTAAATATAAATATAAAAATGACAAAAATTTAATTATTACTAACTTTCAAAAATTATTATGTTCAGGTAGTGCTCCAACTGCCTAATAGACAAATTGCCAGTCGTGGTAATTAGTCACTGTCTTATTGTCTGTGTGTTTCATACGCACATCTATTTATATTTATCCTTTAAATAACAAACACTTGCTGTGGGCAGTTATCCCATCTAATAATATTTATACCTCGCCGTTCCCTAGTTTGAGCTCAAATTTGTCGCGACGGACCTTTATCCAAAACAAAAGGAATTATAAAAAAAAATCTGGCGAATTAATTAACGTAAAATAAAAAATTAAAGTGTTCACCCTAACTGCTATATGCAAGAAATAATATACGTATATGAAAATCTTAATTCTACCGTCTGTCGGCTGTACTTGTCACTATGGCAGAATACCTGGCACCTTTTCTTGCCTTTTAGGCAATAAATGGCAAAGATTCAATCCTGGGTTTTTTGATTGGCGATACTGTTCCCGCGTTGGATGGGAGGCGATGATTGAGTTGTTGGTAAGTTATATTTTTCTAGTTTTTAGAAAAAATTTCCTGTTGAAAAAGAAAAACTTTACTGTGTTTCTGTACGGCCCAAAACCAAGTTTGAATTTCGTGCATATTCCTAAGGAAAAGAGGCGAAAATTAGATAATACCGCAATAGAAAAGGGTTTTCTAGGTCACGACAACAACTCTAAAGCTTTTCGCTGATACAACAATATTCCAAAAAGAATAGTAATTAGTCGTGATGTTCGTTTCACTGACAGAACTAAAACTCCTATTTACACTGAAATATATCTCGATTTCGGAGGACAAACCAATCGTAATTCTGATCCATTATTAATTGAGGAGTAGAATTCGAAACCAGCCAGTATAAATGTTGATAAAGAAATCAATAATGATAAAATAGAGAGCACTGAAGTAGATGCTGTTCTTGAACCTCATACACCTAAAGTTAGAGTTTCTACTAGAGAGAATAAGGGTAGAGCCTAAAAGATTAATAGAGGAAATTTTCATAACAAAGGAGCAAAGAACTCGAATCTTATCAAGAAGCGGTTAATAGTAATAAAAAAAGGCAATGGTCGGCTACTATACAAGACGAAATAGAATCAATGAAAATTAACCAGACTTGGGAGCTTGTTAGTTTGCCTGAAAAAGCAATTCCTATTGTAAGTAAGTGGGTGCATAAAATTAAGCGAAATGCTGATGGTGACATAAGCCGGCTTAAAGCTCGTCTTGTAGCTCAAGGTTTTTCACAAAAATACGGAATTGAATATAATGAAGTATTCGCCCCAATGTCCCACATAACATTTAGAATTTTGTTATCAATTGCAGGAAAGAACAACATGATTCTTAAAAATATCGATGCTAAAACAGCTTTTTTGAATGGTAAAGTGTCAGAGACAATTTATATGAAACAACCCCAAGGTTTTCAGCAGGGAAATGAAAATGTCGTATGCCTACTGAATAAGAGCATTTGTGGCTTAAAATAAGCGGCCAGAACATGGAAAAGTGCTTTACACGAAATTATTTTGGGAGCTAAATTTGAACAAAGTTTTAAAGATCCATGGGGTAGATTCTGGTTCTGCGATAACGTGAAATGTAAAAAAATGTTTCATTTTCGTTTTCATTACAACTTTACGCATTATCTTTTCGCAGTTGCACAAAATGCGATTCCCGTTTATATTATGAAAAAGTGTTTCATTCCATCTGTTGCAGTGTAACTTTATATCCATGTTATTCAACTTGAAATGTCACACATAGAGAACGAAGTTGAACTACTTCGATGCGGTGCAAGGCCGCATGCAAATATTTATTTGCTTTTGTGGCTTTTACAACATGCATATATTCTTCATTGAAATTTTGAAGTTGATTTTTCAACATATATTACATAATATATGTACATAGCTTATGTTATAGAAAATTGAATAAAAATTAG
Organism: Lypha dubia; assembly: GCA_947311025.1. Classification (NCBI taxonomy): domain Eukaryota; kingdom Metazoa; phylum Arthropoda; class Insecta; order Diptera; family Tachinidae; genus Lypha; species Lypha dubia. The sequence continues at coordinate 27,386,302 of OX371262.1, read as the reverse complement.
AAAATATTAAATAAACAAATTAGCGGTGGTGAAGAAATTGTATGAATTACATAAGTAGGCAATTTTATTAATAGTCTATCATTACAGATACTGAGTTAATCCTACAAGTTGAATAAGGAATAAATATATATATATATTTGTATATATAATCGGAGATATTATTTAATGTCTTATTGGCAAAAAAAATATAATAAAAAAATAGTGTATAATCACACTTTTATACTATAATTTCAAATGGTAAAAACTCTGAAAATAAAAGTCGATAGTTTAAAAATATCGAAAATATAGATAGGTATAAATATCGGTATCGATAATATATAAAATACAGTTTTGACCGTTCCTTTAGTTTAATTCTATTTATTTAGTTTTTATTTTTTTTAATAAAATGATATGAGTTCAAATTACATACTCGTATGTATGCATGTTGCAAAGAGCAACAAATTTTTAAACGGGATTAATTCTAGATGTTTTAAAAATGATTTATTTAACCTTTCTCTTGTGCTCTCTGGAGACGATAAAAAACACATCAATGTTCTAAGTGTGTGCGTGCAGTCGTGCTTTTTCGGGTACACGTATACGTTGTCGGCTCTGATTGATGAAAACCATAATCTTGTGATATATTACTATGATAGTCTCCAATTGTGATTGACAAAGAAAATGTCACTTGTTTTGTATCGAAGTGTAATGAGTAAAAAGATGGCAGCACACGCATATTTGTTAATTTTATGCTCTGGTATTTTTGTGTATAAACAGTGTCAAAGCATATATTTTTTTGTTTTTTGACAAAATTGCACAAGACCCGCGGTTGCAGGTAGTAATTTAAATAAAGTAATAACAAATTGCCTGAATAGTTATAATTAGGTAAATTTTTCCTACTTAAGTACAAACATTCAATCGATAGTAAAATCGGAAAAATCATTAGCAGAAAAAATAGCACTAAGTCGAATACAATTTTTTTTTTTTTAATTATTTCTATTTATTGATACATTTTCCATAACATATGCTAATTGCTTTCTAGTTTTAGCCTGAGTTTATTTAAATGTGCTAGGTATTCAATTTTATGCGTTTCCGAGATTTACTGCAAAATAAGTTTTTTTTACTTTTCGATTTTCTATCGCCTTATGTATTTTTTAAGCAGCCGGCTCCAAAATAAGTTTAAGCCGCCTCTTAGTTTATTTTTTTAAGCCGACACCAACTTTCTCTCTGCTTGGGTCTGCACAATTGTCAAAAAAAAAATAAACTACGTTGTACATTGGGATAAATGTATAAAAGTTGAAAATGTATACATTATTTTTTTTAAATGCAGTAACAAATCTCTAAATACATATACTTATGTACATATGTATGTATGTACATATGTACATACGCATGTATACATAAATCAATTATTCAAATGATTTTTTTTATTTTTGAACTCTATACATACATACATAAGTATGTATGTACATAAGTACATACATACATACTTACATATTTATCGTTTGCAATATCGACATTTATGTTCTAAAAATTAATAAAAATTCTTTTCGATTTATGCTTGTGCGCATGCCTTTTGCTGCTTTTTCCATTTTCGCTGACAAATTTTAAGTGAAAAAAAACGCGTCATATGAAAATGTTTTGACATTTGTTTTCGCAGTTACATAAAACGAGAATCAGTTTTCTGTGAAACTGAGAAAAAAATTGTTTCATTCCATTTGTTTCTCGCATTGTGAAAAGATTTTAATATGTTTTAATTTCTTCACAGAACGGGAATCAGGAACAAAATGTAAACGAGAAAAATGTTTACATTTCACGTTATCGCAGAACCAGAATCTACCCCCATGTTTGTATTATGAAAACATTTATGGAAAGGTATGCTATATTATTGTATATGTTGATGATCTTATATTAGCATGTTACACAAGCGAACAGATAAATTATATTGAAAGTAAATTAATGGAAAATTTTTCTATAGAGAACCTTGGTGACTTAAAACTCTACTTCGGTATTGAAATTTCAAAATATTTTGATGGCAATTTTTAACTATGCCAATCTCATTATATAAATAAAACTGCCCAAAAGTTTGGACTCCAAGATGCTAAGCCAGCTAAACCACCAATGGATTTAAGTTATGGGAAAGCAGCAGAAACTAAAATTCTTGAAAACAACACTATGTATCGTAAACTGATTGACCATCTATTATATATTTCAGTCAATACTAGACCCGATGTTTCAACAGTCATAAGTATTTTAGCACAAGAGGTTTCAAACCCCACATATGAAGACAGGTACCAATGCAAGCGTACTTTAAAATCCTTAAGAACGTCCGCAAATCTAAAGTTACTGTTAAGCAACAACAATAAAGATCATCAATTAACCCGCTATGCTGATGCTAACTGGACTGAAGAGAGAACTGAGAGGAAATCAAATAGTGGTCGTATATTTTTCTACAATATCATGGTCCTGCCAGAAACAAACCATTGTCGCCACATCAACATGCGAGGCAGAATATATTACATTGTCGGAAGCAGCCAAAGAAGCAAAATGGTTAAGACAACTTTTAACAGATCTACACCAACCCTTAAATACACCGACAACAATTTTCAATGACAACCAAAGCTGTTTACGAATTTTAAATGATGATAAATTTTCTTTTAAAACCAAACACATGGATACGAAATATAAAATGACGAAAGATCTGGTTAAAAAAGGTATCATAACTTCGAATAAACACAATTAGTTTCGTATTAAATACAACTTAAAGTGAATGAGGAGGAGTGTTGGAATAAAACCATTCACTTTACTTTAGTCAACCTGTAATATTTAATTGTGTAGATAAATACAATTATAATTATATATATTGTTTACACCCTGTTATAAATTGGGGAGCCTTGCTGTGATTTATACTAATTAATTATTCTTTTATGTACAAATAATTCATTCCAATAAATTGAATTGATGTAGAAAGCTCTCGGCCATCTTCTTTTTGATAGTCTAACAAGCATCCTATAAAATTGCATTTGCATCATTATTCTCTATCGTTTTCTGATCCTTCTCAAGTCTGGGATCTTGTGGAACAATGCCAAAGCTAGAGTGGATTACATATGTTACCCAACTAGAAATTTTAATCCATTCGTAAAAGGGCTAAGAAAACTTCTACACTGTATATGTGACGCTCAAAATAGAAAGCGACCTAAGGGTAAAAACCGGTTTTGTTCAGGAGAGCCATTTTAAAGATTTAAGAACGTGTATCTTTGGTGTACCATCACTTTCATAAAACGCGCATATCTCTGGGAGGGAACACTTTTGAGGCATGGGATCGGTCTCATTCGATGCTCAGATGTTGTCCACATCAAAAAAAAAAAAAAGTGAAATTGATTTTTTACCCTTAGGTCCCTTTCTCTATGCGCTGTCACATACTTATATTGACATATCTAGCATTTCTAGCAATAAACCTTTCCACCATTATAGGAAAGTTTTCAAACTCATTTTCTTTTACACATACTCCCAAGTCTGAATTGAGAATCACCAAAATACAAGTAGAATATTTTTAAAACATTTACAAGCAAAACGACACACAATTTTTTATTCGATATGAATCTGTTTATTTTTCTTAAAACCTTTATACAATTACAAGAGAAAACCTTAAAATTATTCTTTTTAAGTTCATTAAACCAAGTTTAGTTACTTATATTAATTGTATGCCAGAATATATTTATGATTTTAAAGAAACATTGAAAGGAGTTTTCACAAACAAGTTTGTATATATCAAAATATTTACAAGCAATATAACCAGTACTATTGGCCAAAAATTATAAAAAAAAAACACTTTAAAGAATAGATATGTACATCAGCCACTGCACAATCTGCAATCGAAATATATATAATAGAGACCAACAAAAAGTGCCAATTCGAAAAGTTCCAATTCCTAAAAATGGAGGGAAGTTCCTTAATTTAGATATTCTTTACACTCAAGGTCTTAAAATCACAACAAGCGTTAATGCTTAGTCCACACTCTTAGTCGTTAAAAATATTGAAGATAGGACTAACAAGGAAGAGAAGTTTTAGAGTCCATAAACATTTTCCTAATGCCAAAAAGATAACACTTGATAACGGACGAGGTTTTTTAACTGCTCAACCTAAATATTTAATACTACGCTGGGGTATTGAACTTTAATTTAATGAATGGTCAAGTTGAAAGGCTCCATTCTACTTTAATTGAAATAGCTAGATGTATCAAGCAGGAATTTTTATTTTGGAAGACAATGAAAGGTTTTTACAAAGCAAAACAAACCAGTTAATATACCTAGGTACATTTTAAATATGTAAAGTTGATATAAATACGAACCGTCTTAAGAGAAATCCTAAGATATCAGTCTGGTACCCATGTCTCTAACTCTTCTGGAGGCTTTGTAAAATCGATTTCACGTACAGGCAGACGGACATATGGATTTTTTTGTTTTATATTATTTGCAATCTATTTTACAATCAAAATAATAAGCAAATTTCATGATTTAAAGTAACATATGTACATACATTGAGCTTACCTTAAAACTCAAAAAAAAAAAAAAAATTTAATTTTACTTTTGTAATTTAAATAGGATTTGACAATTTAAAATTTTCTATTTTCTTTCACTGTACTTATTGATCTCATCTTTTACCATTAGAATTCGAAAATTTCCATGGAGCATTTGTTATAAGTCTGAGTGTTTTTGACTGGTATCTCTCTAATATCTCAACGTTAGAATTACTTGCAGTTCCCCAAAGTTGAATGCCGTATGTCCATATACACAGGTTTTAGTATTGTTTTGTATAACAGAACCTTATTTTCCAAGCTGAAGCTTGATCTTGGGCCCAATAACCAAAACATTTTTCTTGTTTTTAATTTAAGTTGCTCAAGTTTATTTTTGACATGCTCTTTCCAAGTAAGTCTTCGATCAAGATGAAGGCTAGGTATAGCTGTGCCATTTAAATAAACAGGCGAGTAATCATTTTTTCTTAGCGTAAATGTAACATGAACGGACTTTGTATTATTAACTTTAATATTCCATTTTTGAAGCCAATCTTGAATAAGATTCAATTGATTTTGTAGCATAGCGGAAGCTATTAACGGTGATTCGTTTGAGGCTAATAAAACAGTATCGTCTGCATACGTGGCAGTAGTTATATTTTCAATTGTTGGCATATCTGCTGTAAAAATTTTGTACAATACTGGTCCCAGGATACTACCTTGTGGAATACCCGCGTTAATACAACCAAAACTTGAATAATTTTCATTTATGCTTACATAGAAGGATCTGTCTTGAATATAAGTATGTTTTAAGTACCAAATAAAATGGGGCTGCGATGAGGTTTTTCATTTTATACAGGAGTCCACTGTGCCAGACTCTGTCAAAAATACAGCAGAGCAATACAATTTTCTTTCTAAGGCGTATGAAATGTAATTACAATCCTATGACACTGTTCTGGTGTTCCATGTATATGCCTAAGCCCGAACTGATAATCAGGTATAATATTTTGTTTTTCTAAGATTGGCATTAATCTCTTTAAAAAGAGCCTTTCAAAAATTTTTGAAAAACTTGACAACAAACTGATTGGTCTATAGGATGCAACATTATTGTCGGGTTTGCCAGGTTTTACTACCATTATTATTTTTGCATATTTCCATTGCGATGGAAAATAACATGTGATAATAATGAATTGCCTTAATATAGAATTGTAAATTTTTGTGAGAAAAACAATTCCTTTTTTTGGCAAAGATTTTAGAACCTTGGAATTGATATTATCGTAACCAGGAGTTTTGTTATTATTCAACTTATCAATTTATTTTCCTACTTCGGCTGGGGATATTGGTTTAATAGGACGATCCATTTGACAAGGAACATCTAAAAAGTTCTCAATAAAGGGGTAAATGTTATTTTTAAGTATTCCTTAAAAGCATTGGCCTTGCTGATGTTACTCACCGCTTAAATTTTTTATTGGGATGTTTCTTTTTATTATTTATACTCGTTATCATTAGTTACCGCATCCAAATTTTTTAAATAATTGTTTAATAATTCGTTTTTATAATCTTTTATGCGCTTTTTTAGTTGTTGAGATGCTATGTTAAAATTTATTTTATCTAATATGCTTCTAGTGCTTTGATATATTCTCCTTAATCGTCTCCTATTTGCAATTAGCTCTCTAATTTCAGTCGATATACGAAAATTATTACCATTTATTTGCTGCTGCTGTGGAGTAGCTATAAATGCTGCTTCATGGATCAAATTGGTAAATGTTTCAATGGTATCCTCCAAATGATAGCCATCTTTAATTTGTAAATTAAGATTTATATGTTCTTCTATCCAGGATACAAACTGTTGCATATCTGTTCTAGAAATAAGTACTTTGAGATTCTTTGTTAAAGTTTGAATAATTAAGTTGATTGTTAAAACTACAGGACTGTGATCTGAGCTTAAGCCAGCACAGTCAATTATATCCATAGGAGTCATTGCTATACCTTTATAAACAAAGAAACCCAGAAGATCAGGTATTTTCTGTGGATCACTGGGCCAATATGTGGGACTACCTATAGATAATGCAGAATAATTATTTTTGCAAATGCATTTATATAATTCCCTTCCCTTTGGATTCATCAAACGAGATCCCCACCAGGGTTGTTTTGCATTATAATCCCCTCCAACAATAAATTTTGCACCAAGCTATTTAAAAAAGTTTTCATATTCTGTACACGTAACATTATGTCTTAGGGGGAAACAAATAGAAAAATACTGATTTCATTATTATCGCATGTTATTTTTACTGGAGAAAGTATTTCATATTTAATATTAGATTTTATCAAAATAGCCAGCAAATCACCAGCATGAGCTCTATCATCGGGATTGTTAGCAACAACCAAATCGTAGTCTTTTATTTTGAAAAAAGTTCTATTCGTAAAATGAGTTTCTGAGATTAAAAAGATATCAATGTAATTAGTTTTAATGAAAATTTCTATTTAATTTGTGTGTCTATGCACTCCATTTGCATTCCATATTGCTATCCTTAAATTTATTTGCATATTTTGCCCATTAACAATGACATCATATTCATTAAATTTTCCATCATTTTTCAAGTCTGTCCAAACGACTGTTTTCATTTACATTACACGTTAATTCAATTATTGGGCTCAATGTTGGTATAATTACCAAATTGCGGGTAGGCAATATGGTTCGGGTTAACATAATTCTTTTGGCTACTTGTAGGTTGTTTTTGTCTATTATTTCTGTTAGAAACAAGTTCTTGATAAATTCTACAATCTTTGTAATTGGCAGTTTAACATACAATGAACACAACGTGGTGGAGTTTCAGCGGTTTTTGACACTTCACGGTAGGGTGATCCATGCCGCACTTAACACATCTGTACGGTTTTTTACAGTATGCTTTCGTATGTCCAAATTGTAGACATCGATGACATTGAACCAGTTCGTATGTTCTACTTGGTGGTTATATTTTTTTGCATGGTTTATGTATTTTACGTCATAAATAGTTTTATTTTTGGGGTCTGGATCCAAGTCCACAAAAAACATTGAAAGAGGCTATTTCGATACACGCCTTACAACATTTGTTACAGATCTAACCGAGTGCCCTAAACTGTTAAGTTCAGCTTTGATATCCTCAGTGGGGATTGTAGGATGGAGACATTTAATTATAACTCTGTACGATCTTTCCTGTTTTAATTGATACGTGTGAAAATAAATACTTAAACTCTCTAAATACTTAATGACTTTTTTTATATGAATCTATAGTCTTTATCGTCAATCTTACTTGGCCTTCCCTTAAAGACTTATAATTAAAATCTGAATCGGATATAATTTAACTTAATTTAGTAATCATAAGTTTAATATTTAATTTTACTTAGGAATGTACTTTTTATATGCATTCTTGCACTTAATTGTTTTTGGAATTTAAAAATTGTTCTTGTCTTACTTGATTTGTCACAAAAATAAACCTGTTTTTACTTTTATGAATGCAATATTTATGTACGTATATTGAATATATGAAAATAAAGAAATTGCGAAACTATGTCTGATTGCTATCACGATCAAGCAAGGACTGACAGACGGAAATGGCCCATTTAACTTCATATCTACATATAACGATCCAGAATATACATACTCTATTACTCTCAAATTGTCAAACCGGACTCAATCATCAACAGCATGATAGAGTTTGGGATTGACATCAATATCTGCAGGTTCGTAAAAAAAATCTGCTAACTAGAAGGGTCATAAGTGCATCGTTTGGATCTGCCATTGAAAACAGAGCAGTGAATAGGGGCACCCCACAAGGGGGTGTCTTGTTACCGCTCTTGTGGAATCTGACCATCAACTCTCTACTGCTAAGCATAGAGCGGAAGCTAGTTAAAACCGTAGCTTACGCTACCGACGTGGCAATAGCTATCTCTGGCAAATACCTGACCACAATATCTCAGTGTATGGAATCTGCTCTGACTCTCCTCAGCAAATGGAGTATTAGCTGTGGGCTTGGCGTCAATCCGGCGAAAACCAAATTGGAGCTATTTACCAGGAGGCAAAAAATCGAAGACTTTGGGCCCCCTAAACTAAACGGGACCACACTGAAGGTCGTGGACAACGCTAAGTACCTGGGCGTAATCCTAGACAGTAACCTATCTTGGAACCTAAACACCCAGTATAGAGCAAATAAGGTCATCGTGGCTATTTACACCTGCAAAAGAGCAATTGGTCGCAGCTGGGGCATCGAACCCCGAGGGATCAACTGGATCTTTGAGATGGTAATTAAGCCCAGAATTTTCTATGGGGTTATAGTCTGGTGGGAAGCGATAGAGAAAGACTCCCACCGACGAACTATAGAGATAATTTTTCGGCTAGCGGCGATCCTGATAGCGGGAGCGCTCAGGTCTACTCCAACGAAGGCATTGTTCGGTATGCTGAACTGGCTTCCGGTGGATTTTCTGGCCAAACAGCTAGCTTTGATCGCGGCGATCAGACTGAACGCTACATGTTCATAGACGAGAACCGATCTTGGTCACTCCAAGATTCTCAGGCAGCACCAAGCGCTCCAGGACTTTACCGACTTCTGCCCACCGGAACCTTATTTTTGCGGGCTTTTTCAATCCATTGTTCCCAATAGAGAATATCACTCCCTACCTCCTGCCACCGAAGGAGCCACCAGACTTTTCACTGATGGCTCCAAAAGAGGCGTAAACACTGGGGGAGGTTTTTGTGTGGAAAACTTCAACGTTAAGGTTCCATTCAGACTTCGGGATGGCTGTAGCATCCTGCAAGCCGAAGTCTCGGCCATTACAAGAGCGGCAAGATGGCTTAGGTATTATAGGATATCGGAAGACATCCATATTTTTACCGACAGCAAGACGACTAGTTACAGTGCTAACGGGGCACTGGTGCTTCGGGACTCATGCCAATATGATGGGATTAAGTTACAATGACTACTGCAGAAGTTGTAACGATGAGGAGGAAGAAGAAACCGTTCTTCATCTTCTATATCAATGCCCCGCGCTTAACAGCATTAGGGCGGTTACTATGGGTTCCAACACTCTGCCAGACCCCGACAGTCTGGCGAACATGGGGCTTACCAACCTATCCTCCTTCCTGCAACAATCAGGATGGTTTGATTCGGCGACAGGGCAGTCACAGGTAATTTAATAACCAATTGACTGAGCCCTGTCTGCTGTACGGTATCACAAAGGGACCGAATTAACGGACCCAAGTGCGTCACGTCTCAGATGTGACGGCCCTCGAAACCTAACCTAACCTATTACTCTCAAATAAATATTGTGGAAATTATATACTGAATGACAAACCTAAAAATACCCTTACCATTTTTGGTGAAGGGTATAAGAAATTACAACCAAATTGTTAACCTCCTTCTTTTTTTAAATCGTCTTACAAAATTATACATAAATACGTATACAAATGTATATGTAATCTTAAAACTTTCCTCGAGCCAATAACTAAACTAAGTCTTCGAACAAAATACCCCTCTTAGGATTAGACTTTATTAAACATGTGCAGATAAAAAACAATTGAATATTTAGCAATTGCATTCTGTAGCATGATTAAATGCGGTTATATGTATATGTAAGTGCTAGTCCATAGTCCATAGCTGATTTTATTACTAAATACTTATTTTAAATTTATTTATTTATCAACATGTGTATGTGTTTGTGACATTAATTTAAATATTTTCGATATTCACACTATAAATATCTGAAATCCAACAATTTAATAACGTTCCTAAAATGGTGTTAATTTCTGTGTACGTACAATAAGTAGAATAAAATTTATTCTTATTTTAAATGTCATTATGTGTATGTAGGTAGACACCCAGCGGGAAAAATAAGAACCTCGAAGGCCTTCCAGAAGGCCTCTGCCCCCTTTTTTGGATGCGCAAGTCCTTCTCGCTCCCTTCCATACTCATATATTTTTTACACACAATGTCATTGCGGGGAAGCCCTTCCGCATTCGTTTATTTCGAGAGTGATTCTGAAAGGCCTTATTATTAATGGCTTTCTTTTACTTTGGAATATGTATAACACAAAAAAGTTTAAATCTCTATTTCTCTCTTCTCCATTCTCAGAGAAGCTAATTTGAAATGTGGTAGAAAACAAAGTAAATTGATTCAAAACTATTCCTAAGAAGGCGTTTAATAAGGCCTGAAGTTAGAAGGGCTTCTGAGTTTTCCCGCTGGGTATTTTTGTGAAACTCTATCCTACTGTTTTATATTATATTTATGTACATATGTATGTATGTATATCCTGATTGCTATATTTCTGCTATTTTGTTTGTATACATTAACATACATATGTACATTGTAAATGTGTTTTGATCCACATATACATACATATAATTTCTGTGATAAATTCTGTGGTTTTCATGAATAACAGCGTATGTTCAATTTTTCTAATTTCGAGTTAATGATACAAAATTGTTACATTATAAATGATTTTTTAAAAAGTAAAATAAATATTTGAAAAATATGGACCTATATCAATTTTTTTCTAACACAATAACACAACTTCTACATTTTTTCAAATAAGTTTCAACACTAACGTGGTATGTTGACAAGCATTGGTTTTCTGAAAAATTCTTTCTTATTAAAAAAACACAGCGCCATATACGCCGTTTTGTCTGAACACATTTGAAAATTATATTTTGATATTTGTTTAGTTAACCTTCCTATACCCGCGCGTTGGTATGTGAGATCGACGAAACACTTTTTTATTAATAATTTGTTTTCCAGATAAGCTAGAAAGTTAAGTTTTTCGTTAGCTGCCGGATTTTTTACTAGCTTCATTTTAGTGCATAATACGTATTTGTACAGTACCTTCGTGTTGGTGTATTCATTAACATTCGGTCTGTGAGACCAACGCGGGTATAAGTGCTACTTTTTGTGACGGTATTCAATAATTTGTTTTTATTATTTTTTATGCTTTATTTTTGTGAATTTTATTGTTTTATGGGTATTTTTTTTTTGCATCAGAATGAATCAAGAACAAATCAGATTACTTTTGGAGGAAGATATTTCGCGTTCTGAGTATGAGGATGAAAATGACAGCGAGGAGGAAGATTTTGTTGAGGTAGAAGAAGAAACTTATGATACTGAGCAGGAAGGTAACGAAGAAGGATATATGAATAAGGTAAAAGATCGTCAAAACTCTAGAGAATTTTACTTTGGAAAGGATGGACTCACTTGTTAATACATAAAAAAAACACCAGCGATTTTGAATGCTGTTTTTACATGCTGTTGTGGTATGTCCTTAATTTTATAATGAGGCTAAAAACTAACACAACTTGTGATTTATGTGTTGAAAATGGAGTCTTTTTAAGATAAAAAATATTTAATTTTTGTTTGATGAGAAAAAAATATTTTTAAGTTTTCTTTTTTTTTAGTATCTGAGTAAAAACTATTGATTTTGATGGCTGTTTTGTAAAAAGCTGAAAATCAATCAAATTCATGAAAACAAATTTATTGCACAGTTTAATTTTTTTATCATATAGTGAAGTTCCTAATACAAAATTCATTTGTTTAAATTTTGTTTCAAGAAGTTATAAAATAGGGCTTCAAACTTTCGGTCTGTGAGACCGCGCGCGAGTATTTGTGTTACAAAAATTAGCGCGGGTATAGGAAGGTTAATAACAAATCAATCACTTGTGTTTGTACTTTCTACTTGTGTGGTTGCATCGGCATTATTTGCGTTCAGCGACATTCATTTATATCTACATACATATGTATGTACATAATTTGTATTGTCAGAACACAATTTGGAGATCTAAAATGGTTTTTTTTTTCAAATTGCTCTGGGATTTGATCCATAAGGAAATATGACCTAAAAACTAATTAGAATATTACCATAACCTAAATCTACATTATTGTATAAAAAAAATTTGAAAATTTTGGATACTAAGATCGTAGCTTCAAAAATAACTTATATTGGCTCTCCTAAAAAATTTGATTTTTAGACATGCGGTGTTATTCATGAAAACCACGTGTTTCATAGAAATTATTATATGAAAATAATTTCTCAGTTTTTGGTCGGATAATTAAATTTCATGTAAATTAGGAAAAAAATATTTAATACTACTGTTTTAGCGATACTTTATGTAGAATTTTACAGCACTTTACATAATTAAGTTTAACAAAATGCTAGGATAATATTTGGGGTGTTTACATTGTAGTCATATCAGTCATATTGGCATAATGTCCTAAATATTTAAACTAGTTTAAAATATTTTATATTTTTTCATACAAATGTGTACTAAAATAATAAAATTCGACAGGCTACGTTTATGATAATGACATAAAATATGTTTTCCTTTTTCGATAAAAAGTTCAAGTGCAAAACTACATACATCGCTAAAGTGAAAATTTTAAAAAATTGCAATATTTTAAACATGCCATAATCTTGTTTATATGTAAAAGATTCAAAACATGTGTAAATGGCAAAAATTAACAAAAAAAAAAAAAAAAAAAAAAAAAAAAAACGCTGTCACAAAAATTCGCTAAATATTGCAAAATTTTATACAAGACAAAATTTTTATTTCAAATCTGTAAAATATGAACCAATGCAAAACATTAGTAAAAAATGGCTAAAATTTATCGCTTTCGGAAAAAATCGTGGAAGTGCAAAAATATTAATTTATGTTTGATTAAAAGTCCCTAAAGATGTAAGAATGCCAAAAACTTATAATTATACATCTTTTCCTTTCCCTCTTATGTTAATCTACCCTAAGAATTATTCTCATAGTTAGTATATAAGACATTGTAATTTAGTTTAAGATTTACTTAATTAAAAATCATCAGTTTTAGGAGCTCCAAAAAAAAAGCTCTAAGACAAATAAATAAAATAAATAATTTTTTCTTTACATGGCGATCCTGCCAGTTCCAAGAGTGCTGTAAAATAATAAGCACCTTGGAAGGAGCAAAGTATAATGAGAGGGTCCGCCTAGCCAAAAGGCACCATAACAGAGGAATCAAATAAAGGTCTGCCTGGCCCAGAGGCAACCAGAGAAGGAAGACCGCCTAGCTAAAAGGCTTTGAGATAGCCAACTTCTTCCAATAAAATACCACCACCATCCTGGGAAGCTGCGAAAATAAGTATTTTATTACACAAATCATTTTATTCTACTTCTTTTATTAATAACTGTAGTGCATTCAATTTTCAGCGAGTAAGAACCCTAACTGCGCTTAAGTGTTGCTGGCTGCATTTTAGTTATTTTAAGTCCACAACGAATACATAATTATTATTCTATCGTTGGACGCCATTAAAGCATTACGTGCTAAACATACATCTTATAAATAAAGTGGCAGAATATTTCTTCAATTTAATTTGTTTATTTGAAAACTTCTTGTGTTTTTATTTCTCGGAAATTTCACTATCCATCGGATATACGCCGAAACATTGGTCCTTAAGAACCGGATAAGCCGAGGAATTATAAGAAATTTTACAAGAAACTATCCTTCATGAGGAAATTTATTGAAAATCATTGACTCAAAGGTATTCAGGTTAGTAAATAAATAAAGAATAAATAAAGATGGAACACCAAATTGGCTTGGAGAATAAATCTAGAGACTTAACAGCATTTTCAACAAACAATGGTTCATACAAATTTACTAGATTACCGTATGGTTAATAATAGCTCCAAATTCATTGCAAAGAATGATGACACTTTCTTTTGCTGGTTTAAAACCAAACCAGGCTTTCCTGTAAAGGACGACTTAGTGGTGTTGGGTTGTTCAGAAAAACATTTGCTTTCTAATTTAAAAGAGGTATTTGATTTGTGTAGAAAACACAATTTAAAACTTCATCCAGAAAAATGTTAATTTTTTAGGACAGAAGTCACTTATCTTGGACACAAATGTACAGACAAAGGAATATTACCTGATGATAGTAAATACGCAGCTATTGAAAACTATCCAACGCCTAAGGATGCGGATAGTGCAAAACGATTCGTTGCATTTTGTAATTATTATCGAAGATTCATCAAAAACTTCTTAGAATATTCCAGTCATCTAACAATATTGTCCAGAAAAGGAGTTCATTGTGACAATGTACCTTGAATGTACCTAAAGAAAGCTCTAATAAAGCCCACACTACTTCAATGCCCTGATTTCACAAGAGAATTTTGTATAACAACAGACAAGCAAACAAGCTTGTGGCGCCGTATTGGCGCAGGAATATGATGGAAAGCAATTACCAATAGCATACGCATCAAAATATTTTACAAAAAGTGAAAGCATTAAATCTACAATCGAACAGGAATTAACAGCTATCCATTGGGCTATTACACACTTCAGCCCATACATATATGGTAAACATTTCCTTGTTCGTTTTGATCAGACCATTATCTTATTTATTTTCTATGGAAAACCCAAGTTTGAAATTAAAAAGAATGGGTTATTATGTTGCAGACGCGTTATCAAGAATAAAGATTGAGGACTTAAAAGAAATAAATATAAAAACTAATACGGTGTTGAAAATCACAACAAGATCTATGGCATATAAGAATAAAAAAGAAAGTAATACCGAAAATATTCAGCATCAAATTAAAAATTGAGAAAGTGGCCGGTAAACTGAGTGTAGAAACACTACAAATGGCACCTATTGGGAAATTTTTCGAATTTATCTCCACTAACGAATTCAAAAAGATGGGCAATAAATATTTAAATAAATTAAAAGTAGCGCTACTAAATGAGGTGACCAATATACATAAATAATAAGAATGCTCAGGAAATTCTTGAAATAATGCTGAAATATCACGATGATCCGATAGAAGGGGGATATTGTGGAATATGCCGAACAATAGAAAAGATAAAGAGCTATTACTATTGACAAACAAATATGCAGCTATATTCTGTAACTCGCTAAAGCTAAATATCCGTAGTTGAAAATGTCTTAAATCGTTTTAGAGATTTTTAGCTACTTACATATTGAATTCTGTAATGCGTATTGCTAAATTGGGCAATGTCATAAAAATTTAATTCGACGCAATTTTTGCTTTGCGTCATCGCTAAAATGTTATACATTTGTATACTCCAAGCACATACAAGCAACTTTTCTTGTTAGAAACGCTTAGATTTTAGTAACGTATTTTTTAAGCTGCTAAAAGGTAAGTAAAGTACAATATTTTTTATTTCGTAATATTTTTTTTTTTTAAAAATAATGTAGGAAACTACAAAAATAATACGAGTAACAAAAGAAAAAAATATATGCTCATTCAGTATTTGGAGAAGCACAAAGATTTTGGCCAAGACTGGTTAAAGTCCTATTAAATTTTTTAAGGGAAAATAATAAAAAAATTTTTTGTTTAGATTTGTGAATTCGAGTGGTGCTGAAATCGTGCGAATACCTGGCAGAAAAGCTTAATGCTTTGGGAGGAGCGTTAAAAACGGTGAAAGTTTAAAGAAAGCGTGGACAAATATGCGGTAAATATTGCATCATTTTATGGAGGTGTACATTAAATTCAAGCGTTTTTATTTTTTGTAACCAACAGAATAATGGTAAAACAGAATTACCAAGACCATAAATATACCTAGGAAAGAAGCGGAGTAAATGGCACTCAAATTTATAAGCTAACAGACTTGGACAGTTCCATTATGTCAAAAGAATCTATGGTTGGGCAAGAAGAAGTTGGCGAACCTCTGGTATATTTTATTTTTTTTATTTTTTATTTTAATTTTGGCTAAACAAAACTTTTCCATTATGCAAGATTAGCGGGACTCGTCCCTGATGTTACTTTATAGCCGAAGAAAATGACCTTGTACCGAGCTGATGGACGAGAATTGTAAGATTTATTATAAAAATTTAATATAATAATTAATTTTTAATGCAGGGCATTAGTCATGGAACAAGTGACCGATTCGAAGCAAGGAAAAGAAAAGAAAATTTAGTGCTTAAATGTTAGCCTTTAACTACTGAGGTCAAATATTTGGGCGTAGATGTTGAGGTGGTGGTTAATTTTACCCTTTTTTAATTTATAAAAAAATTATGCCAAAAAAATTTTTTTTTTACTTACTTCTTTTTAATTGGAATAAGAAAGAGTTTATTATTTTGCCTGCTGTTACTGGATTGTAGGACAGCAATCTGTCTCTCTCTGCTTAAAACAATAGCTTTTGATAAGGTAAGTTTTCAATTATTTATTTATATAATCGTTAATTCTAGAATTTATGTTTCATTTCAGACATTAACGGAGCTGTTGTGTACTGATGCCGGCATCCCCACAAAAAATTATTTAAAAATCTTTTATTTAATTTTCTGAATGCAGCTGATAAACTAACAATCTTACGTTCAGTAATGTAGAAATTGAACGCATCGTATAAAAAACTATGAAAACGTTCAGTAATGCAGAAATTCAACGCATCGGATGAAAAACTAAACTCTGGTTCAGCATTGTAAAAACTAACCGAATATAGTTAAAATTTGAACGCCCCTTTTACTTTTCCACAAGCTGAACTCTATATATGTAGTTAAAAACTGAACGCACTTTCAACGTAAAGCTGAACGTTTTATTTGGTTTTCTATTACAGGCGTAATGGGTGCAAAAAACCTAAAAAATATTCAGAAAAACTACACGTTTATTCAGTTTTTTACTATGTATTTTTTCTGCACAGAGCCAAAACTGCCTAATAGAATCAAGAAGATTTTCTCTATGAAACGCTTTTAGGCTAAGGCAGAAAGAAGCGAAGATTTTTTCGAAGAGATTCCTTGTTGTTTTTATGTGGTAAATCTTATTCATTTTTTCAATAAGGAAACCACATAAAACCAAGAAAAAAACTTGTTATTTACAATTTTTTTTACCCAATTTCCGTTATTTTTGGCACCAAAAAACAATCCAAAAAAAAATTTCTTGATTCTATTAGGTTTTCATATGAATTGTAAATAAAAGGGATTTCTTATGGATTTCATTAGGTCGTCTTATTGTTTTTTTCAAAAAGGTTTTCTTCTTGATTTTATTAGGCCATCTTATTGTTTTTTCAATAAGGTTTTCTTCTTAATTTTATTAGGTTCCTGTATGATCATGTGTAAATCATCGTCTTAATTTTTTTAATAAGAATATCTTCTTGATTTTATTAGGTATTCTTATTGTTTTTTTCAAAAAGGTTTTCTTCTTGATTTTATAAAGTATTCTTATTGTTTTTTTCAATAAGGTTTTCTTCTTGATTTTATTAGGTATTCTTATTGATTTTTTCAAAAAGGTTTTCTTTATTAAAATAATAAGACTTCCTTCTTGAAAAAAAAACATAGAGATATCGTATTAATTTTGTTCTATTTTATTAGGTATTTATTAGGCACTGTTTTCTCTGTGTGTATACAGTTTCTGGCCATGAATCGAAGCCGATTAGCTCAAAGCCGGCTTGGAGCCGACGCCGACGAAAATTCTTCATGCTTTTTCTTGATGCATAACCACTAAATACATACAAACCATAGCTATTTTTGACAATATTATGATTGTTTTACACAAACAAAATGCATGTTGTTTTTTCTATTGTACTATTGTTGTACTCTTAAGCAGACCTTATTATTATTGGACCTGGAATCGACACATTAGTTTTTATGCGATCAGAGGAGTTTTTATTGTGAACGAGTTGAGATTATTAGCTTTGTCTTTATTCTTAACACTTTATTCATTTTGTTTTATACAACGAGAAGGATGTATTATATTTTTCCAATATAAATAAATGATTGCACAAAACAAACAGATGATTTGGCATCAGTTTTTTATGATAGTGTGGCACCTACAACACCATTTTGAAACGATTTTTAAAAGTCGGTCACGATTGTATAGGATAGTGAAGCACGGCCTTTAGCACTACCACCTGTGCATTGTCCAATTACAAGCTCTGATGGATTTTTTAGGGTTGTGTTTTGACTGTTAAAAATGGTCAACAACATGGTAAAGATGTCAAAATTTGTTTAAATTTTCGGCTGCGCAACTGAATTTTTTTTTTACGTTATGCTTTTTGTTTCACCATAACCACTAAATACAAACAAAACAGATTTTTCTTTATGCTGTAGACAGCTGTTTGTGACATCACCAGGATGTTTTTACACAAAGAAAATGCATTTAGAACTAGTTCTAGTGTACAAACCTTTTAATTGAATCATGTGCGGTAAATGCACCTTCTTTTAATGTGTGCAAGGCAACGTACATTTCTTCTAAATATGGCAACCCTTAAAATTTGTCCCGTTACTTTTGATGATCGTGCTTTTATTAATCGCTTTATTTCATTGCAAGTTTTTCTATGCTCGAGTGAGTGCTTGTGCAATAAATTTTAAAAAGTAATATTATATTTTGTGACATATTGTGAGAAAAATGACATCATCAATTAAAAATTTTTTGTGACTTAAATAGTCAAGAAACACCGGAGGAATCGTGTTTAGAAGGCAATGTGAATCTTTTGCCGCCATCGGCTGATATAAGACATTGGAAAGCTTTCTGAAGCAGTGCGATGTCTTAAGCAAATTGGCCAGTATGAAGTGCACGGAAGTGGGTATTTCCGAAAGTTGGAAATATTTTGGAAATTTTATATAAAAACGAAACACATCCTGCAAAATTACAAATTTTGCAAAATTTTCTTACTGCGTTAAAAATACTTAGCGGCGGCGTTTTGAAATGGTATACATTATTGTACTGCGGCGTTATGAAATGTGATGCTTTGTTTAAACACAAAGCAATTGACGTTTTGGAAGTCAGCCTTTTTCTTATTTATTTGGCATTCCTCGTTTCTACTTTGTAAGTAGATGCCGATCAATAACATAACATACTTCTTTTACGCAGCGACTGACTGTGGGTTGAAATACATTAAAAAAACAAAATAATGATATGTATATGTAAGTATGTATTTCGTAGTTTCTTTTTTATAGTGTTAACTCACCCTATGCAAAATACCACAGCGCAATTAAAACTCTTAGCGTCGTGTATTGCACAATTTAGAAATCATATAGGGAAACTTCTGCAATAAAACTACGACAAATCTTCTTCGGCAGTCTAAACAATTTCTGGGGTTGTTCGTTTGGAATTTCGAAGGCATCCGTGCAGCTACGCAAATTCCTTCTGTTTATAATTGCATCGAACATTCATATGTCGTCGGTAAAACCCCTTCATTATTAAAATTTCGATTCAGTTTCAACTCTTGAATTGTACAGACGCATTTTTATATCCGTAACTAACATTAAAACTGATCAAAAGTTAAAGTCACAAAAAAATAACACAAAACAAAACATTTATTAAACAGTTATTTTACTGGAATTATTTTATTTTTTGCTTGTGTGCAATATATATAAATATTTGCATAATATAAGTGAACAAAAAAGCAAGAGAACTCTAAATGAGTTCATCTTCTAACAACAAAAATAAACCTACAAGCAGTAGGAATGTTTATTTAACTTTTGTTGTTAATGACGACAATAAAAAAATGAATTAAACACAATTACTCTTGCGCGATCATGCTCTACGCACATGTTAAATAGTGATCAAGAAGTAACAACATTTTAACCCATTAGCAAACTTGTCAGCTTGGCTTTACAAACAAACAAACGAACAATAAATAACAAGGTGACCAACGTGCACAAAATTGTAAATGCTGTGACTGAAAAATAGTGATAATAAAGTTCATACAGGTATGGACAGAAACATAACCGTGCTCAAAAGGGGAAGAAGTCCCAAACCAGCTCAAATAGCGTCAACGACGAAAGTTCCCAGAGATATAAATAAATAATTCCGAAAATCGTTTCGCGATTATAAATGAACAAGGCGATGACGACACAACCACAACAAGATCGAATCGTTCTCGAGTTAGGCTGAAATATGTCTTCGTACCTAACTAATTTATGGGGAAAAAATTACCACGCTCATAAAAAAAAAAAACGTACGTGATGGAGAAAAACCGAAAATGGATTTGAGTTTAGGACATGAAAATCCATATAGTCATACATAGTTTTATTTAAAGAAGAGCCAAAAAGTGATTTTTTGAAGAGCAGTGTAATTGAAGAAATATAATAAAACGTCAAATACACATAGAATGGCAAGGCAAAAGAGAATTGCCGAGCACATGAAACTCTGTACCCCTCCCCAAGCTTCTTACTTCTCTCACCTAAAAAATCAAGAATTGCAGCCAATAGAATTGCAAGTCTGGACGGGGACTTAATAAATAAAAATTGTTATCGAATTACCTTATTTACGAAAATAAACGCACATGCTCACTTGAAAATTATTTACTTAATTCATAAGCTCCTTGCTTAATTTTTATAAACTATGCATACAACAGATATAGTTTTGGAAGCATACATTAAGAATTGGAATGTTAAATATGTTAAATTTGTTGGTGTGTTGATATAAATGGAGTATTTTATAAAAAAAAAAATAACTGTTGGTTTTGGATTGTTGTACTTTCGGTCTGGTAGCAGTGCCATACTATCAATTTGTTTTTCTTCTTTAATTTTATCATTCACCAGAACCGTTTACTTTCAAAGATTGACGTTTAGATATAAAAATACAAGATTACAATAAAACAAATTGTTCGAAACGTGTATTTCATGTATACGTTGTTCACAAAATGTATTTTAATAAGCAATACACGATATAAGGGGAGATTGTGTATTGGGAAATTTTTTATCTAGTGGTGCGTATGAGATCCCTAACAGAACTTGCTCTTTTTGGTGCGATATAAACTATATTTATTATCAAACTTTCGCTTAAAGTCTAAGGGAAAAGCTAAATATATTATATATACTTACATATATATGTACGAGTTCATGTAATACCATGTTCAGACATGCATTCTTAATTGTGGCAATTATGTTTTAATTCAGCAATTACATTTACTGTTCATATATACTCAATTAGTGTTTTTTTGACAGCTTAAAAGTTTATTTGTTTTTATTTCATTTGTTAAAATTGAAATTTATAGAGATCTAAAAAATGGATACCTAACAATTCTGTTTTAAAAAAAATTTTATTATGTTATAATATAAATGTCGAAATCTTGCAGACCGTGCGATCGGGGTTTAAGTGTAAAATATCATTTCTTAAAATCAAGAAAATAATAATTTGAGATTTCTACAAAAGTTTTTAGTTTTGGTTTTACATGTATGTACATACATATATACATATGTACATATATTTTTTATATTAATAATTTATTTATTCGTCATTGTAACTTTGTAAATTCTGTAAAACATTTGTAATTATACATTTTAGTAAACATACCTTTGGACAAGGGTTGCATTTCATATTTTACTCAAATAGTAATATAATTTAGTACTTATTGCCCAATTTACTTATTGCAGTCTTGTATTGTAAATTGAGCACATTTAAAACCGAAATTGAATAAATTTCTTAATTGAACAATTAAAGCGTATGCCTTAACTTGGTGTGAAAAAGAAGTTTAAACATTTTGTACACAAACAAATTTTTAATTAACGTTTTTTTTTTCTTTTAAAAAATTGTTCTTCTTGCGACAGCTTTCAAAAAGTCAAAGACTGACATTTAGTGTGAGCAAAGCATTTCTACAGATAGATACATCGACCACCAGGAGATTAAAAAAAATAAGAAGATATACAGCCATGTCACATAGATCTATTCCGTTCGGAAACGGAATTCAATTTGTATTTGGTTCCTTAAAAATGCAAATAACGAAAATAGCTTTAGGAATAAGATCACTGTTACACACGATTTATACGATGACTAAAAATTCATGAATTTTTTCATCTTATCTTTAAAAGTATCTTCGTAAATCCTCTTGCATTTATATTATGATTTTTTAAGCATGGATTATTTCTCTTGAAGTGTTGTGTTTTTAGCGTAAAATCGCTCAAGTTTCTTTGAGAGTAAGAAAAGAATAAAACATAATAACAAAAACCGAAACAAAAGTACAGGGAAATACAAAAAAATGCACGGAAAAAGGAAAATGATTATTTTTCTACCCCTCTTTCTGCTCTACCCTTTCATTAACATGAAAAAGCTTATTTTATTGACACTCCTACAAGAATGCAAGTTTTTTACATCGATTTCATAAAAAAAATTTAATTTTAAAAATGTTTAAGCTAATACCCTCTTGTTGACGAAACCAAACAAGTGATTCTTAGATCTCATCGTCAGCTATGACATATTGAATATTTAAAATCGGATGAGAAACATTCGAAGGTGGTGTTGGCTGAAGTGGTTACGGCGTTGACTTCTAAGCAAACAATGACTTTGGGCCTGGGTTCAGAGCAAGTCTATCAACATAATTAATTTCTCTAATGTAAATCAGTGAGAAATTGTATTAATTGTAGTCGGACTATTTAAGTGATGAAGGCATATCACTCGTCACTAAAAAAACAGTTTCAACAGCGATTGATGCTGTTCCAATGTACACAACATCGCCATCCTTCGTCGGTTAGCAGAAACATCGGCGAAGTAAAACAATTAATAAAATGTCTGCTAATACAGCTTTAAAAAAGTTAATGCGTATAATTAACACCAGAGGCGCCTGAACAATGCAAAATATAAAAATTAACATAACGCGCTAAAAGCAGAGCTGCAAGACGAGTTAAGCTTCCTAAATATTCAACATATATCTTCTCTACCCTATCCCTTTCCCGGAGTTCCGACACAATGCACTGTATACGTAGGGGTTTTTGGTTTGAACATTTTTTAAGAAAAACCCTGCTTATAACTACATTTCGAGTAGTGAGTCCGCCAATGTAGAAAAAATAGGGAGGGTGTACATGAAGAAAAAATCTCAAACGTGCTTAAATTAAAACCAAACGGAGTCTAAAATATGGTATGGTAACACAATATTTAGTACCAATCTGAGTATAATTGTTTTACTACCTCTTTTAAATTTTAAATTTATACATTTCTATTGCAGGTACATATTGAACATAGAATCATATGTTTGTAATACATCGCCTTAGAAAGCTCAGCGAGATTCGAATATTTAAATTGTCAAATAATAATAATAATAATAATAATAATAATAATAATAATAATAATAAATATTTTTGTTAATTTTTGATATTGAAAAGAGGCAGTTAAATAGTGTTTAATCCCGTTTAGGATTTGTTCAAGTACATTTGGGGGATGTTCGCGTTAAATATTTTTAATCACTTTCTCGTACTCAAAGTAATCGCAAAATACTTAAATTTAATAGGATTTTTTGTGTGTGTGTGCGAACATAAAAAAAACATGATTGACCTCCATCATGTTTAAAATTTAATATTGTTTTCAAACTTCTCATTCGTTTGGTTGAAAGTTTATTACAACATCTTTAATTTCTCTAAGAGATTTTCGGGAAAAAATTCCCAGATAATCTGTATTAGCCCCATATAATTCTTTATTACAATAAGCTCGCTCTTGGTCGCAGCCCAGCAAAAAATTTTTATGTTTCTGGAAGCAGTAACAAAGTTTCATGCTTTCGAGATGCGCAGTTTTGAAGCGCTTCCGAAGCTGCACAAAAAGAAGGCAGAGAGATCGCTCAACTTATTTTTAAGCACGTTGAAGTTGGTCGGCTATTTACATGTAGTTGACACGAATAAAGTAAACAGCGAATAGAAGATAAAATTTCATTCAGATGCTCTCTGCCTCTATCTCTTATTTATTTAAACTTGTGTTTTTGCATACAGAATTATGTATATTAGTAGATGACGCAGTAAAACGAAGGCATAATTCTGATAATTCAAATATGATTTTAGCGCATTTTTGATGATTAGAAAAAAGCGCTCTTTTATGTAAAAAACAAGAGCTCCAAAGTGGGACATCGCGAACAAAAATCATACACATTCGAAGCGCTTTTCACAGCAGGAGGCACAACAACAACAAGCATCTCTCCCTTACAAACCTGTTTTGGCCGAAGCTAGCGTTTTAAGATTTTTGGCTGTAGGGTCCTTCCAAGGTGTGATCGCCAACGACATTAATGTAAGTATTGGCCGTAGCACTTTCTGTAAAGTTTTATGGAACATACTTAATATTCTTGAGGAGAGGCTCTGTACGTACACTTTGAATTCAGTTGAAGATGACCGACTCAGAAGCAAGAGAATCGAAAATACATATTTTTGAAAAATTTAAAATACTTGGTGTCATTGATCTGTAGATGGCACCCATGTGCGACTTATAAAGCCTAGGCAGGATTCTGAACTTTACTATCGCAGAAAGGGATATTACAGCTTAAATGTGTTGATTGTAAGTAATTTAACATCTCCAAATTTAATATAAATACATACATACATACATGCATATCATCACCATGCTTTGGAATATACACATGTGTTGTAATCATTTCAATTTTTAATATCATGTAGATTTGTGATTACCAAATGAAAGTTCGCGCTGTGGATGCAACAAGGCCTGGTTCATGCCACGATGCTTTTGTGTGGAACTTAAGCAATGCAAGCACCTACTATGAAGAATTGTACTCCCATGGGAACCGGAATTCTTGGTTATTAGCCGACTCTGCATATGCATACAACCCTATGTTTTGGTGCCATACAAATCAGCGGTGTTTGGTTCAATGCAACACAAATTTAATTTAGTGCATTCATCAGCAAGAAATATAGTAGAGAGGGCCATAGGTTTTAGAAGTCTTCAGATGTGTCTTCCCTATAGTCCGTCGAAAGTAGTAAAAATTGTAAATGTTTGCTGCG
This sequence comes from Lypha dubia, assembly GCA_947311025.1. Lineage (NCBI taxonomy): Eukaryota > Metazoa > Arthropoda > Insecta > Diptera > Tachinidae > Lypha > Lypha dubia. The sequence goes on along the minus strand of OX371262.1, from coordinate 27,361,161 downwards.
CTCTGCATAACATTTGCAAACATTACAACGTTCCTCTAGAAGATCAAGACCAAATAATGCCTATATCAAATGAAGAAGTAGAAGAAGAAGACCCGGATCAATTACAAACCAATACCGCAGGAGCAACGGTCATTAGAGACAATAAAAAAATGTATCTACTTTTTATATCCATACATATTTATTAAAAAAAGAACAAAAATAAACACTTCATTTATTTAAAAAAACTTAATTGTTATGATTAAAATAAAATAATTCAAGTATCACACTAAGAAGATCATTAAAAATTTTTAAATTATTCCTCTTCCATGCCCATCTTCATTTTCTCTAATTTCAAAAATTCCAGTTTCATTTCATTGCGACAAATGGCAATTTTTTCCAATTCTTGGTGATGTCTTTTTATTTCAGATAGTTCTTTCTTCTTTAACGAACAAATTTCGTCCATATTTTTATATACATATGAGGAGCCGCAGAACAAAAGGTGCTTTTGCGCTCATTGTTCAAGCACCTTTTGTTCTGCGGCTCCTCATATATGTCTTAAATACCTAGTGTATTCTTTTATATTATTGTCCATTTCCATTTCTTTGTTTCTTCGTCCATTAAGTGCTAAATGCCACCGCTGAAATGAGCTTTCTTTCTTCGAGGAGACACTTCAGGAGCAAATGGAGGAGTAGCTGGAGATATTGGCTTTGCTCTTTCCAAAACCATTGGATCAGATGTGGCGTTTTAAATTTGCATATCATCGTCAAATTCAATTATTCTTCAACTGGCGACAAGAAGTGCAGCTGATAATCTCACCCTCCCGACTTTTTATGCTGCGTCTCCAGTCACACCAAATCTAAATCTAAAACACACACAATTTGAAGTCACATGAGAATATTGTGTTGAAAGTGTACACCTTTTTCCTGTTAGCAATATTTGTAGTGGGAGGTCCATTGGCATTGAGCTGATCGGTTAACTCGCTCCACAATTGGGCTAGTTTGATCCTATCACCTTTGTAGAGACCTTTTGCAATATCTGGATGTATTTCCATAAATTGCAGAAAGATATTGCACTGCTCTACTGACTTTTGCGTCGCCCTGCATATGAAAACTAAATTTATTATTTAACTAACAAATATTTGTTTATGTACTTACATTTATGTATTTAAAATTTAATGTTTTTTTTCCAACGGCAACAGGTTTTTTTGCACTTTATTTTATTTGTAAGATGGCAGTATTGGTGGCAAATGCTTCTGTTTATTTAGAGATGTTACATATAAATATACTTATGAATAATTGGTAGTTTTCATCGCGGGAAGCCGGCTTAAAATAAGTTCTTGAATGATTTTGTAGCCTTCGTAAATGTTTAAAGCTACTTATACAGGTTTTGGATATTTTTTTTGAAAGTTCAAAAACGAATAACTTATTTTAAAATTAACAACACTAGCATTTTTTTTTCGAAGATCAATTTGATCAGCTGTTTGCATAAATCGCCATAAGTAAGAATTGAGAAAGACAATTGACAAATAAATTCAAACCAACTTTTTAAATTGCATATTTTTTAATAAAATCGTTAAAAAAATGGTTCAAGTTTTTCTTCAACTAAAAAGAGAACATATTAAATTTTAATTGTGCATCATTTCATTTTTTCTTTAAAGTGCAGTTTGAATAAAATAGACCAATTCGCTTCAGTATACACTAGCGGTTTGAAAAGGCCAAATTTCTAGTGTTTTCGTTTGTCAGAACACCTTTTTTGGCATTTTCAAATCGAAAAGGCGAATTTTAAGCGATATGCGTTTTTCAGAACATGGGCGAATACTCCCCCTTGCGCCGTACCTCTTGTCACTAACCTGCTCAGGCCTTCGCACAGCATACTCTAGTTGATAATACTGAGGATAGAACTACTGAGCATTACTACTATCGCCTCCTTACCCAGATAGCAAAATGACCTCATAAGTCATTCATTATGAGCACAGATTTATGATTTGGACTTCAGATCCTACGTCTGAATGACGTCTTTAAGACCTCCTTAAGAAGTCGAATGCGCCACCTAAAGTAGACTTTAAGTATGTATGTATGTATAAAGCAAGTGATTTAAACAGTTGTTGCACATTATTAGATATACTAAGATTTTATTTATTAAAGCACCCTTTTTTTGTGTCTAATATTTGTTAGTGTAATGTAACTTTGACTTTACTTATATAATTTATTTATAATGATACAGGGGCTAATAAAGTAATTTCCCTTAAATATGTTTTAAGATTTTCGATTTGATTTTTATAAACAGCATGCCGTTGTGTTTAACAAAATATTTTGTTTTTTTTTTTTTAATTTATTCATAATGAAATCACATTTATTGATATTTTTTTGCAGTATTTAGGACATTTACTAATCAGTTTTAAGATTATTATATTACAATATTTTTTTTACTATTATATTTTATTAAAAACAAAGAGCACAATTAGAGAGAAGAACTTTAGATATTATTAGAGATACGTACAAACATATGTATATACATACATATGTTAAATATGAAGGATTTTATTTTAATAATTATATTACAAAATATAAATTTTTACATTTATTTGAGCATGTACTCAAGAATTTATGTTGTTAAATATTATTTATTTGTTGCGGGTTAGCAATATCTAAATATATATTTCGTTGGTTGCTCACCAACTCATCAGTAGATGTTTACCCTTTATGTAAAGGGGAGATTTGCTTTTCATTTTTGCCTTATAAAATACTTTTAATGGCAACCAGCGGATGTCTAATTGTATGTGTTGAAAAGTAAACACATTTATAATGAAAAATTATATGTTGTGTATGATTGAAAAAAAGTTTTGAAAAGACTATTTTTATGCTTTGTAATTCAGAAATCTGTTTGTGAGTTTATGTATAAATAGATGAGCTTTGAAACTTTTTAAACATAAAGGGTAAACATCTACTGATGAGTTGGTATGGCAACCAACGCAATATATATTTAGATATTGCTTACCCGCAACAAATAAATAAAATTTAAAATATGTTACAAAATATTTATCAAATACAGTTAGTTTTCCTTGTAATACTAAATTTAATTGTATTTCAATATCCTTTCATTTTGTTTTTTATCTACATGATGATGTGTAATTTTGTCGATCTTTACTTTGGCAAAGGCAATTGTTTTAATTTTTATATGATGATATTAAAAGTTCCTCCTATTTTTGTCGCTATTATTTATTATTCTATTTGGAAATTATTTTTGAGCAACATTGAATGTACATAAGAGAATATCAAGTCTACATATTTTAAACACTTCTAAATATAAAAATTTATGTACATATGTATGTATAAAAGACTGCGTGTTTTAAATATTTGTTTCTTTACCTGCTTATGTTTGGACTTGTATAGAATCGGTTCAATTGAGTTCGGTTGGTTTTAAATAGAGGAAAATCAAGAGCAGCAATTCTTTTGAATTTAATGAACGATCTATGAGAGCGACTCCAGAAAAATGGCGAATAATTTGTCTACAATATATGTATAAACACATTTTATCAAAGCATTCCGAACCACCCTAAATGTTCTCTAATATCAGAATGGTATTAGAAAAACTTCTATCTTTGGCAAAATTCATGGTTGGTTCAAAAGTGCAACCGTGGGTTAGAAGATTTTTCTCTTACGCAGAAGTGTAATAATTTTTGTTTTATGTTCAGAAAGACTAAGGAATATTGCTTTACCTTTATTAATACCTTCAACTCCATTTGTTAATTTTTTTTTTTGAAGCCATTGTATAAAGAAGACAGGCGATGAAAGCCTAAGAAAGAGCACAATTCGTCTATAAGTCTAAAGCTTAGTCTACACGATATGTTTAATCAGCAAATTTATGGTGAAAAATTTGTTAACAGTGCCAACATATCGTGTAGACGCAAAAATTGTAGGCTAAATGTATATAATGAAATATAATTTGTTAGATATGTTGAATGTAAAAAATTTTAAATTTTCAGCATATCGTGCAGGCGCTTAACATATTGAATATGTTGATAGAGGCATTTGCTGTTATTTTGAAGCATATGAGTGTAAGCATACATTAGCTGATTCAACATATCCTGTAGACTAAGCTTAATATTACGCATTAAATTTTGCAGCACCTCGGTTTTAAAATGACGCAATAAAACTTAAGGATTAGAAGAATATCAATCTAAATTAATTAAACACACTGATGCATATAGAAAGAAATTTATGATGCTTATCCCATCACCTGAACTCACGTTAATAGCCACAGTTTGCCTACACAGAGGAAAACTGCCTAATAGAATCAATAAGACTTTCTCTATGAAACGCTTTTAGGCTAAGGGGTATCCCAGCAGAAAGAAGCGAAGATTTTTTCGAAGAGATTCCTTAGTGTTGTCCGGTAATTTGTTCTGATGTTTTGGGAATATGTTGTTATGATATGTGCTCTAATAGGAAGCACAATGCGACGGCCACAACACTGACAAGAAAGTAAATACATTAATAATCCTGCTTAGCTACAAAGGCACGGTACAGTGCACCGTAATATCTGGATCATTAAAATTATGTGTCTGTGGTCTAAATAATGGATATTCGTAAAAGTTTAGATGTATTAAAAAGTCGGAAGAGACTAATAATTTGGTCGTTGTTATCGATGGTCATGTAGATGCAATATAAAATGTTTCCTGATAGCTTTGAATTTATTTTATATTTATAAACTTCCGTAGTATATAATGATGATATTATGTATTTTATAAAGTCATGTAATAAATTTAAGTAAAAAATGTCTTTCCAAATAGTTTAAAAACATGTTTAAATTTAAGTTTATTCTTTATGTCAAATAATCCTTGAAAATATTACATAATGTAACTCCAAAAATATTTAACCTTCAAGGAAATGTTTATACAGATTGAAATCGATTTTTTTACTAAGCTTAGGTTCGTTTTGTCATACGAATTGAATTATTTTATTTCACGTTAACAAAATGGTTATGGGGCAGAGTTAAATATGAACTTTTTAATGTAAGAAATTACGCAATTAGTATATATATGAACTAGCAAGTAGTAGTGTGACGCGTTAGAGTGCCTATCTACTAAACCGAAGTACCACGCTTCGAATTTCAATAGGCTTTGAGTTTTATAAAAATATTTTCAACACACCTCATTACAGAAAATACATCTACATTTAGAGAAGCAGCCCCCGTACATTCTACCGCTCTCCTGACATCGAAAACACAGAAATTAGAAGTATTTATTAAGATAAAAAAATCACTTACACTAAAAAAATATTATCAAAAATGTGGGCAATTTTACTAGAAAATGGATATCGTATGGCGCCAATGCCGTTTTTTTACAGAAAATATGTAAAATCTTCCTTGAAGATAGGAAATACAAATTTCGTCTTTTACAGGAGATTTGTCAGATTTAAAACATAATATTTGCCAAAAAAGATTTAGTGTTTCTGCAAAAAACTAGTAAAAATTTCATAACCCTAGCCTTCTGCCGTGGCTAGGAACTATGATTTCATATAATAATTCATTTCCTTTATATGTGGTTCTTCATATTGCTACGCATTTTTCATATTCGTGTCTTACCTACTTACTTCTGGACTGTCCATCTACTACACGAAGCTTTTCATGTTATAAAATCAGCTGTACCAGGTAGCTGTCTGGCATGAAGTTTGTTGAAAACGTTTTAATCCTAGAGTGATAGTCATATTCTGATGTACATAAAAGCTAATTATGCGTAAAATTGACGAATTCTTTTAAAATGTTATGGTACATCTCCATGCAGAAAGTGTACTTTGGTGTTCGTTTCTTAAAAATGTTTGGCTCTCTAAAGGGGTGGTGAGTTTGATTCTAAAAAAATTGCCCTCACTAAAGGTGGAAGGGATTGTACTTTATGCCCCGTAAAAATCGACATATTCATAGTTCCCTGTAAAACTTAGCTGTCAGGTGTTGAAAACAGGGCGTTCCACTTTTTCAGAAGTAGTGTTTTGTTCTAGTGAAATAACAAGTTGCATTATTACAGGGTTGGCAAGACATTTTATACTTGTACCTTTCAACAAGGTGCCATTTTGTGTGTAGAAAAGAAAACACCATTAAATTCTCGTATGTTATTGTTCAATTTGGAAAAAATGTTATTATTATGTTATTAATATTATTATTCATCATTCAGTTTCTACTCTCGTAGTGTACAGACGCGTTTTTATAATCGTCGCAATTGAATATTAAAAATTATTGAAAGTTAGAATCCAAAAAAAAAAACAAAAAAAAAACCTTGATTAAACAGTTATTATACTGGTTATTTCGTGAATGGTAACACTTAGCTCATGTCTGATTTGACAGATAATTAGTTTTATCCTTCCGCTGAACGAATATGGTTGCGTATACGCTTGAACAACGCTTCGCTAAGTGGGCCTACGATCGACTTAGAGAAGATGCCGATTTTGCCAAAAATATCATCTTTTCAGATGAAGTTCATTTTGATCTTGGCGGGTATGTAAACAAGCAAAATTGTCGCATTTGGGACACAGAAAACCTGCACGCATACATTGAAAAGCCGACGCACCCAAAACGAGTACCTGTTTGGTGCGGATTATGGTCCAGAGGCATAATTGGGCCATTTTTCTTCGAAAATGAGCAAGGAGTGGCCGTTACAGTCAATGGCGATCGTTATCGGGTCATGTTGAACGAATTTTTGTTCACAAAAATTGAAGAGGAGGATATTGGCAACATTTGGTTTCAACAGGACGCCGATACGTGCCACACATCCGAAGCTACACTCGATGTTTTGCGCCCTGTTTTTGAAGATCGCATTACCAGCCGTAGAGCTGATGTCGTTTGGCCATCTCGGAGCTGCGATTTGACACCGTTGGACTATTATTTGTGGGGTGCCGTCAAAGATAAGTGTTACGCCGACAAGCCAGACACAATTGACGCTTTAAAGGACAATATTCGTGAAGCCATTGGTGAAATACAGCTGCACACAATCGATAATGTGCTAAAAAATTGGAACGATCGTGTAGGCTACTGCATGGAAGGATTGTACTTCCAAATAAAAAAAAGAAATTTGAGAAAATATTCAGTAGTTTTTTTATAGCATTTTCAAAAAAAAAAAAAAAAAAAACGTTAAATGGCAGACCCTTTATTTGCGTACACAAACTCCTATAGTGAACAAAAAAAAAAAGAAAACTCTAGATGAGTTCATCTTCTGTCAACAACAACAATAAACCTACAAGCAGTAGGAATGTGTATTTAACCTTGGATTCTGATGAGGACAACAACAAATAATAACTTAAACATTAACTTAAACCTTACACAAAACACAAATACTCGTGCGCGCTCATGCTCTCAAGAAGCAACAACAATTACACGCATTAGCAAACTTGTCAGCTTAGCTGTACAAACAAAAAAACAAACAAATAATAACAAGATGACCAACATGAACAAAATTGTTGATCCAGTGAGTGAAATAAGTATTAATAAAATTCAAACAGGTATGGATAGATACATAACCGTGTTAAAAAGGGGAAGAAGTCCCAAATCTGCTCAAATTGCGTCAACGGCAAAAGTTCCTAAAGATGGAAAAAATATTAAAAATATTGAAAATCGTTTCGACATTTTAACTGAACAAGGTGATGAAGAAACAACTACTACAAGTTCGAGTACACCAGCACCGATATACTTCCGAGAACAGAACTCCAACATTCTGGTAAAATGCCTTATCTCATTAATTGGAGAAAATGAGTTCTATGTAAAACCAATTAAGCGCGGCAAAACCAACAAAACAAAAATTCAGGTAACTCATGAAAATACCTAATTACCGAAAAATAGTTTCAGATTTTGAATCTAAAAATAAAAACTTTTAAACATACCAACTAAAGAGTGCTAAAGGCCTAACAATAGTTATAAAAGGCATAGATTTAAGCGTGGATCCAGAAGAGGTCAAGTCTGGCCTTGAAAATAGTGGCTTCAAGGTGAAAAATGTTTCAAACATTAAGAATAGAGAAAAAAATCCCCCAACCAATATTTAGAGTCGAGTTACAGCCAGGTGACATAAAAACAAAAATCAAGCACATCCAATCTATGATTTAAAGTATTTGTTGCATCGATGAGTTACCGTGGAGCTTCCACATAAAAGAGCTGTTCAATGCCTGAACTGCCAAGAATTTGGCCACACGAAGACTTATTGCAAGTTGCCTACAGTCCACGTTGTATGTGGTGAGTTCAACAGTACCGCTAACTGTGATAAAATAAAAAGTGATCCCAAGGCGAAAAAATGTGGCAATTGCGGTGGCAATCACACTGCCAAGTATAAAGGCTGCCCCCTTTACTCGTTTTTTAAGAATTCAACAAACAAAAAAACTAATGCTACTCCCGCTCAGCCTAAAACCCCTTTTAACTACCCACAATTACCTCAACCGTCTACCAGCCAGAATCAACCTGCTAACGTTTTCAAGTCTAACGAGACTAGTGCTAAACAACAAGCTAAAAACAAATTTTCATACGCTAGTATTTTAAAAAGCAATCAGAGTACGGCGCAAAAAACCTTAAATGTAAATGAAGATTCGGGGTATAATTTTAGTCGTATTGATGCCTCAATCGAGAGCTTAACACAAACAGTAAATACATTTACTCTCAACATGTCCTGTATGATGCAGGAAATGTTGAAAATGCAGTCTACCTTGTTGCAGGCTGTTTTAAACAAAGCATGAACTTAAAAATTTGTTTTTGGAATGCAAACGGCATCTGGCAACATAAAAACGAAAGAGAGTATTTTCTTCTGCTAAAATTAAGGCTTAAGAAGTGTACCAAGCAGCTTAGGATAGTTTTGCAAACACAAAAAACAGCTTTCCTTCAAAAATTTCTTCAAGAACTCGATGCAACTCCACAAACAGATTATTCGCTGTGGCGTGCAGCCAGAGGACTTAAAAGGCCAGTGATATCTAAACCTCCATTACGAGCTACGAATGGTGACTGAGCAAGATCTGATGCTGAAAAAGGTGATCTATTTGTTAAGCACAGAAAAAGTATTTACCCTGAATAATAATGCTGATATTGTTGAACTGCCACCAGTCGTCTCTCTACCAGAAATACCGCTGAGATTTAACATGGCGGATATTGAAAAGGCTATTACTAGTCTAAACACCACAAAAACCCCAGGTGTCGACAAAACATGCAATAAAATGCTTTAAGAATTGCCTTTCATTGCAAAAAGAATAATACTATTAATTTTTAATAGTATTTTAAGGCTGCAATACTATCCGACAGAATGGAAGGTTTCGATGATTACTATGATACCAAAGCCCGGCAAGGATCATACGAAGGTTGAATCCTATCGGCGTATTAGTTTATTGCCCAATATTTCTAAACTATTTAAAAAGCTGTATATGATCAAGCTGATGCCTATAGTGACTATGGATGTATTCCAGATCACCAATTCGGTTTTGGCAGACATCATAGCACAATTGAACAAACTCACAGACTTGTGAACGTAGTTAGAGACACCTTTGAAAAAAAGAAATATTACTCTGCGCTCTTTATAGATTTTTCTCAAGCTTTCGATAAAGTATGGCACGAAGGTCTTATACACAAAATAACGCAAAATCTACCAGCAAACATTGTCAGGCTTTTAAAAAGCTATTTAAATGAACGAAAATTTGTAGTTATGGAAGGCAATTTTTTAAGCCCACCGCAGTCGATTGAAGCCGGAGTCCCTCAAGGCAGCATCTTCGGTCATTTACTTTATTTAATATATGCCTCTGAGTTACCGTTAAGCAATAGCATTCATACATCAACATTTGCTGATGATACAGCTTTTCTAAGCGTTCATGAAAATCCTGTAGAAACTTCCCGCCACTTACAAGGGTATATATCCAAATTGGAAAAATGGCTCAAACAATGGCGTATAAAAGTTAACGAGCGGAAATGTGTTCACGTCACCATTACGCTGCGCAGGGAAACATGCCCGAGACAACACCTAGACTATACCTCAATACACTGTAGTCAAATATCTAGGCGTTCATCTTGATCGACGTTTAACATGGAAATCGCATATAGACGCAAAGTTAACACAAATGAAATTAAAAGCAGCCCAAATGAATTGGCTTATCGGAAGAAATTCTATACTAAGGGCCAATAATTCAGTACTGATTTATATGTCATTTATTTTTAAATGCTATTTATATACAAAATTAAGTTTTTCACTGCAAAATTAAGTCAACATTAAATAGCCAACATTGTGCATTTAAATACTACATAAGTTTTACGAATTTCCATATGTTTTTGACTGCTTGTTCTTCTTATATAAAATAAAGCCAATAAAATATTTGTGGCTGCTGGCAAACTGCATAAAATTTTGTCTTGTTTTGTCGCTATTAACCTTTTAATCGTATTGAAGTCACTCCAGGATTCTCAGGCAGCACCAAGCGCTCCATGACTTCACCGACTACTGCCCACCGGAACCTTATTTTGGCGGGCTTTTTCAATCCATTGTTCCCAATAGGGAATATCACTCCCTACCCCCTGCCACCGAAGGGGCCATCAGAGTTTTCACTGATGGCTCCAAAAGAGGCGTAAACACTGGGGGAGGCTTCTATGTGGAAAACTTCAACGTCAAGGTTCCATTCAGACTTCGGGATGGCTGTAGCGTCCTGCAAGCCGAAGTCTCGGCCATTACAAGGGCGGCAAGATGGCTTAGGTACTATAGGATATCGGAAGACATCCATATTTTTACCGACAGCAAAGCGGCCATTGCTGCTATCAATGGTGTATACACTACATCGACGGTGGTAAACGAATGCCGGAAGTCGCTAAACGAGATAGCGAGACATTCAAGAGTAACACTAGTCTGGATTCCAGGGCACTCAGAGTGCACTGGAAACGATATTGCGGACGAAACTGCCAAAAAGGGAACATCATTGAGCAACTCGATGATATGCCACTTCGTTGGCATTCCTCTATCTTACTGCAAGCGATTGATCCAGCAGGAATCATACAATCTTGCTCAAGAAAGGTGGGAACAAGAGCACACCTGTCGAGTCGCCAGGTCCACTTGGCCCCGCTACAGCCTGCACAGAACTCGCGATCTGCTCAGGCTTGGTAAATGTCACACAAGACGACTAGTAACAGTGCTAACGGGGCACTGGTGTTTCGGTACTCATGCCAAAAGGATGGGTCTAAGTTACAATGACTACTGCAGAAGTTGTAACGATGAGGAGGAAGAAGAAACAGTTCTTCATCTTCTATGTCAATGCCCCGCGCTTAACAGCATTAGGGCGATTACCATGGGCTCCAACACTCTGCCAGACCTCGACAGTCTGGCGAACATGGGGCTAACCAACATATCCTCCTTCTTGCAACAATCAGGATGGTTTGACTCGGCGACAGGGCAACTACAGGCAATTGAATAACCAACTGACTGAGCCCTGTCTGCTGTAGGGTATCACAAAGGGACCGAATTAACGGACCCAAGTGCGTCACGTCTCAGATGTGGCGGCCCTCGAAACCTAACCTAACCTATCGTATTGAATGTTGCTTTTATTCTTTAAAAACATTTCAGCAGTTCTTAATTATTCTTATTTTTAGCTAAAATAATAATATATTTTTTTGGATTTTTCTTTATTTGTTCTAGTCAGCTGTTCTTTAGGGAAATTTGTGGGAAATTTTTTATTTTACGCAGTGCTACCATATTTTCAACGTTTAAATAAGAACTTTAATTACTCACTGAAAAAATGGAATCTTATTTAAATGCAACATAAATTTAAATGAAAATTAGCTGAATGAGTATTTAAATAGGAAGTCAATTATTGGCCCTAAGCCTAGACTGTAAACTTTTATTATACAACGCGAGCCTGAAACCAATATGGTCCTACGGAATCCAGTTATGGGGCACTGCATCAGCATCGAATGTCGAAAAAATTCAAAGGCGACAGAATAAAATTCTACGTACAATAACAGCAGCCCCCTGGTATATCCGAAATCAACGAATTCACAAAGACCTTGATATTCCGTTGGTAAAGATAGTATTTTCATTAAATAAACCAGAACGGTTATGTTCTTAAGAACTATCCTGATTTTACATTTTATATTTCTTCCAGTGTTGCTTATTATATTTTTTTTAGATTTAATTCTGTCTTTATGAGCACATATGTATGTATGTATAAAATATATGAGGGGTACAGAAGCAAAGTCAGTGATCACTACTTTTTTCATTAACGTAACTAATAATATCATCTTGTGGTATTTAGTGATTGCTATCAATTAGTAAATTTCCAAATACTCTCTTATCATTTCGAAACTTATGCAAAAGCGGTAACGTTAATTTCTATGATATACATATTTCTTTTTTATTAAAAAAAAAAAACAAAAATATTAAAAAAAAATTTCCATTTATAATGAAAAACACTAAGTTTTACTTATCTCTTAATCATTTTCTGTGTTAGGGGCTGTGGACATATTACGTAAGGCTCCTAGGGGGTGTTACGGATTGGAAATTTTGCACTGAAAAATTATTAAAAAGCGGTCTGATGGGGTGGGGGGGGGGAGGGTATAAAATCTCTGAAAACAGCGTTACGTAATATGTGACAGCCCCATTATTCAGAAAAAAAAATTTAATATCGGTATCATTTGTGTAAGTTTGAGATGTACGCTTAATAAATGGTTATTAAATTTCTTATTCAAAAAACGCTTATTAACTAGTTAGTAATTTAAGAACTTTTTTCATTTAAGACTGGCAACATAATTTCATTAACATGTCAATTAAGTTCTAAAGATGAAATAGGGGTGAATACTTTTTATCAGTAACCGTACCTGGTCATTTGTTTTATTTATAAAATAATATGAAATGGTTTTTAGTAAGAAAATACTTAGAAAAAGCCTTTTAGGAAAAGATTTTGAAATAGAAAATATTTATTTATTTTTTTTTTCAAAAATAACCGTATACATTCATGTACATGTATTAGCACGCACTAAGAAAAACTAAACGGAAGAAAGAACTCGGTAACCTTCTTTTTATTTGTTTCTTTTTTATTTGTTTATCAGTATTTTGATGCTTTTTAATTTCTGAATTTTTACTAAAAAAAAAAAATAGAAATAAAGGAAGACAAAAATTTTAATGTTTTCATATTTTACACAATAAACCACATAATTTTATTATTATTTTTTTACAAGTTCTTATAAAAATGTGTATATGTAAGCAAATGAATAGTCAGCACAGAAATGTAATTTTACTTTAATTTAGGTTTAAAGTAGGGCTCCACTTACTTTAAAATTTCAACATTTAATACGGCGCTAAAGTCTGCAAATTATTGTGAATAATACTTTGAGGAATTATGCTTAATAGTGGATAGTAAACCTACTTTAACTTTTTCTGAATAACACTGTTTGCAATTACGCGTAATTATTGATCTTAGTTGCTATGAAGTTTCTTTAGATAATTCAAGGAATAATATACATACATACATATGTAGAGAGAAAAAGAAAAATAAATATATCAAGCAAAATCTTCATTCTCAGCAATTTCCATTTGATTAGAGCAAGCACAGCTATCTACAATTTTGTTCTTATCACCGGTATCAAACCGTTGTATGTTCTTGGCTTAAACTTACACAATATTTTCATCTTGTTCTTAGTTACTGAACAGCAAAACAATCGGATGATAAATAATAATATAAAATGAAATATAATATAGGTTTTTACCAATCTGTGACAAAAGTACAAATATAGATGGAAATTGCTACTTTTGCATATATACCCCTCAAGAATAGTATTACAATGTATACAATGAATATTCCGTAAATTAATCAATAATTTTTTTTGTTAAAAATTAATTATTCTTAACGTACAGTTTTCTAAGACTGATATTTGTTCTACGACCTATTTTGTTTACAAAAATTTTACAAATTATTTAACATTATATTATTGTTGTTATATATATGTATTTATGTGTACGCAATAACTTAATTTACATATCCTTTAACTCATGTTAAAATATTCTTTTCTAAAATTTATTTTTAAAATTTTTTTAGAATTATCGAGATTATAACAAAGAAAAATCTTTTATATATGTATGTATATTAATAACATATCTTGTTAATTTTTTTTCATATCATTTATTTGATTTTATTTGTATCCCCACAACTGAATATATCGAGTCATAACCGCAAAAATAGCTTAAACGACAAAAACAATTCTAGCTTAAGTGACAAGCCTCTGTCAGGAAAATATACAAAGAATCATCCAATGCACTCTTAAAAAAATTGATTTTGCTATAAATTCATAGCGGTTCCGTGTGTGGCCATGAAATTGTAAGATGTTATGCAAATGTTGCGAATTATTTATTTTCTTAAATAAAAAAAAAAAAATTGAAAACCACGTCGCTTAAGATATTTTTGCGGTTATAACTCGATATATTCTTGTCAGTGTGTGTAAGTAGTGTTAAGAAAACTAATCTGAAAAGATGCCAAAAATAAAATAAAAGGAAGGAAGCAAAAAAACTTCTATAACTTTATTCCATTATAACTGTGAATCACATCGATTTTTGTTTCAAGGAAATTTGATCTCCTACTGTTCTACATATTTTTTATATATTTATTATATATCGTCATATAATTTCATTGAAACAAATTTATAGGAGAATTAATAAAACCCTGATATGAAATATTAACTAAAATTTTTACAGTTTAAACTTAGTTTTTATGAAAGAATTAATATATATTAGTTGTAATTGAAGCTGGGTTTACTTTTGCTGGAACACGTATTTTGATATGGTGCATTACAGTCAATCAAATGACGATATAGACTATCCTTAAAAAATCCCGACTGTTATAGCTTTAAAGATATACTTAAATTTTACACAATTATAACTCTCTAGAGAGTTAACTTATTAGAAATGTACACCACATCTAAACCGTATCTTTGTAAACTGACTTCAAATGAACTTATCATAATATTGAAGAGTCTTACAAAAAATAAACTCGTTCTAAATTTTATTATAATAGGAATACATTAAGCACGTGTTGTGATTAAAACCTTTAATCCAAAATGTACTTAAAGCAATCCCAAAAGCAATTAAACACTTTTTGAGCTGTCTATGTTCAATACCAGAAGTAAACAAAATTAAAATATTAAAATGTTTTTTTGCTTTATTTGTTGATTTTAATATTCGAATCTGATTCTATGTTCAAGGGGAAGAGCCATATAAAGATTTTATTAAAATAGCTTTTGTTCTGGAAAATGCATAAAGACGAAGTTGTCAAAAAATCTCAATTTACGAAACAAGCCCAAAACCATGGTCCAATTATAAAGTCTGTGCAGTTTGTGTAAAAACATGCTGGTGATGTCAAAAACAAATATCTACAACACAAAAAAATGTGTATATAGTAAACAACTTTTGACAACCTTATCATTTCGTTCATGACTTTTAAAGGTCAAAACACAACCCAACGAAAAACCATCTGGCGATTAGCACAGGGGGGGCGATGCGATAGCAAATGCGATGCGAAAGCAATCTTATTTACATTGTTTTCGCATCGCAATACAGAGTAACCCCCAAGACCTTGTAATTGAACCATGCCCAAAAATATTTAAAATCTAAAATACCCAATTCAGGAGATAGTGCATTGTAAGATATAATACATTGGAAACACTGAAATGTTTAATAATTGCTGAAAAATTAAATTACATAATAATATAAATTTTGTAGTGATATGTCTGGTATCATATTTGCATTCGAAACGTGAAAAAAATCAGGTTCAACAGAGCTACATAACAAGTATTGAAAGCATTATCCATATAAATATAAACGTGGTTTAGAGAACTGAATTAAATACTAATTTCAATTTTAAACTTATTTTTTTCTATTGTAGGTATTGAACATAGAATCAGATAATTGTAATACTATCTTCCTTGACATCACACCTACATTAGTATATTAAAATCGATAGTTGTGTTCCTTGAAATAAATGAACCGATTCGATGTATTCTACTACACGGTAATATTTTGATTGAAAATAAATTGCGAAAATATCAATCTCTAAAACAAGATGTTCATCTTCTTAATTGGCAAATAACATCACAAACTACAAATGTTTTGGGTTGTATTTCTTACAATACTTATGAACGGGAAAGTCAATTCGACAATAGAAAATCATTAATTCAATTTAATTTTTTATTTAAAGTAAAATAGTAAAATTTTACCTGCCTACAAAAAAATGTGGCCTACGAACAACTAAACTGTATGCAGTTTCAATGTAGTTAACTTAAAGATTCGCAAATAAATATTGTGGAAATTACAAACGAAACGTTACCTTAATATTAAAAGGCCATAACTTATTTTGTTTTCAAATCGCATATTTATTATATTTCGATGGGTAACCCTCTTAGTTATCGATATAAGCCAAATAGCCAATTTTAAAGTCTATCGAGATGGGTCTTTCTACATTAAGGCAACGATATGTAAATGTTTAATTTTATATTAAAAACAATTTTATTGTTGATTGAACAATATAATTTTTTTTTGTGCTACAAGGTACAAATATTGTTCATAAACAAATTTTGTTAATAAACAAATGTAATGAAAAAAATATATTTAAATTAAAAACCTTTAAAATTGAATTTTTTTGTGACTGTGGTTTTATATTTCTTTTTAAACATTAAAAAATACATTTAAAAACATAATACTAGATTTATATATTCATCTTTATGTACATAGTATTTATTAAAAATTAATATCTTAGATTCTTTCTTTAAGATCTGAAACGTCTATCCAACTAATGTATATTATTGGAAGATATACAGAGCGAAGTTTGTGCTCTCATCTGCCAATTTGTTTCTGTTGTAACCTTTTTTATGTTTTTTTTTCTTCCTATGTTTTAATTATTAGATTTTTCTTCTTTATAAATAATTTATTTATTTGTTATATTTAAAAATAAGTTAGTATCATTTAATGGTTATGTATTTGGCAACTGTAGATTTGTCGTAGATCTATGTCGCCACCAAAACAACAAACAACTGTATTGGGATTTTATATTAAAGTAATAAAAGTGTCGTTGTTGTTGCTGCTGTTGCAGAAACTGATAATGAAATTGCGATAGTAACTGGGAAATTTGTCCCCTTTGTTTTAACTTTTCGTAGTGCAGTTGTTGTATATTTTGTAATTTAATGGTCCCTGTGCGCCAGCGTTTACATTCTCGTAGATTATTTTGTTGCTTTAGCCACAATAATATTAAGGCCCAAAGTATTATTATAATATATGGTGAGGCGTGAAGATGTGTAGTGCCACCATGATGCATAGCCGCAGGATGTTCACCTGAAAACCGAAAAAAATTTGTTAATATAAATTTAAATAACGCTTAAATTGTTTGCTTCAAAAAATTTAATTTACAAAAAAAAAATGTCATGTTCATACTATTATAACACGAAAATTTGCTTCAACATAATATGCTTAAATAAAAATTAATTTTATATAACAAAAATTCAAGCTATGTTTATTAGGGTTTATTTTTAGTTTTTAATTATATCATAAACTACCTGTGTACCATTAAAAAAACGTCGATCTTAATTTAGAAAATTCGGATATTAATTTCGAAAACTAGAACCTTTTTTTTTGGTCCTTGCTCTTAATAATAACTAAGTTTTTCTATAAAGGCATGGATTGGCAATATATTGTATCCATTCAGCCACTGATCTGATCAGTGATCAGCCACTTATAGTGCGTTTCCACCTACGTCATTTGGCCAAATGAGGTAATTTGCGAGATGATTTCCCATACATATATTTTTCATATGAGAAAATTATATCAAAAGACTTAATTTCCTCCAAATTATTTAGAATTTTGTCTAAGCAACACTGCGCGGCTGCTATTATTACAAATGCAACCTTGGGGCATCCATTATTAGTGACTTGCAAATCCGAAAAAGTGACATTTAAGTACGAATAAAAAATGGCGCCATGGTACAACAATATTGTTATTGTACAAAAATATTTGTGATTTATCAGCTAGAAATAAGCATCAGCGGTAAGTTATTTTTTGTGTTTATTGTAGTTTGAATGCCTAACGTTATTTATGGAATATTTTTTTTAGTATTCATACCAATGAACGTCCCCTATGTATGTGATGTTTGTGGCAAGAGCTCTACGTACACAAACACTTTGAAATTCCAAAATATGATTCATACTGGAGAAAAACCTTTTGTGTAAGTTCTTGCAATTATATGCAATTTTTATAGAGGGTGGTTTAATCTTTAGATCTTGATTTGCCATTATTCCCTTGCAGTTGCGATATTTGTGGCAAAGGCTTTCCACAGAACTATAAATTGCGCAATCATAAAATGATACATGCTAAGAAGAGCATCAAACTGGAAGTTGTTGAAGTAAGTAAAATCGCTCTTGACACCGAGTCAGATAGTATATACCAACATGATATCCACGGAAAAACCGCTGCCCAACAAATGTTGGAAATATAAGCATATATCATTCAACTAAATCTATATATATGCATACATCTTTATATATATAATTCTACTGTACGATCGTTGTGACTGAACTCCTCCTAACCGGCTGAACCGATTTGCATAAATTTTTCTGTATGCGTGTGGGTTGCGCTCTGGATGGTTTAGATTTACAATTCGGTCCAATTGGACAAAGGGGCGTGGTACCTCCCATACAAGCCAAATATTAAAAATCTATTAGTTCTGCTCCTAATAACGGTATTTGAACAAAATTTGGTACGTCGGTTTGGTGTGCATTTCTTAAGTGCTGCTGCAAATATGGGCGGGATTGGACAAAGGGGCGTGGTACCTCTGATACAAACCACAAATTAAAAATCTATTATTTCTGCTCCTGATAACGGTATTTGAACAAAATTTGGTATGTCGATTTAATGTGCATTTTTTAAGTATTGCTGCAAATATGGGCGGGATTGGACAAAGGGGCGTGGTACCTCTTATACAAACCACAAATTAAAAATGTATTATTTCTGCTCCTGATAATGGTATTTGAACAAAATTTGGTATGTCGGTTTGGTGTGCATTTCTTAAATGCTGCTGCAAATATGGGCGGGATTGGACAAAGGGGCGTGGTACCTCTTATATAAACCACAAATTAAAAAAGTATTATTTCTGCTCCTGATAATGGTATTTGAACAAAATTTTGTATGTCGGTTTGATGTGCATATCTTAAGTGCTGCTGCAAATATGGGCGGGATTGGACAAAGGGGCGTGGTACCTCTCATACAAACCACAAATTAAAAATCTATTATTTCTGCTCCTGATAACGGTATTTGAACAAAATTTGGTATGTTCGATTGGTGTGCATTTCTTAAGTGCTGCTGCAAATATGGGCGGGATTGGACAAAGAGGCGTGGCACCGCCTATATAACCCAAAAATTTAAATCGCCATATTTTGGGCATTTTTTACCTACGTCGATGATATTTGGTACATATGGTATTGGCATAATTTGGAATACGTACCAGGAGAAAAGTGGGTGGGACCACGCCCCTTTTTTAGGAAAACCAAACCCTTAGACCGATCTTCCTGAAATTTTCACAGCATGTTACTGTGACTCTGGAAGGAATAATAGCCTATATGAAGTTTTGATTGGACAAAGAGGCGTGGCACCGCCCATATAGCCCAAAAATTTAAATCGCCATATTTTGGGCATTTTTTGACCTACGTCGATGATATTTGGTACATATGGTATTGGCATTATTTGGAATACGTACCAGGAGAAAAGTGGGCGGGACCACGTTCCTTTTTAGGAAAATTAAAAATCGTAATATAGTCTTCACTACTGGACCGATCGTCATTAAATTTTCACAATAGAATATATAAATACTTTTAATTTTATTTTATAACGAGGGGGGTAGCGAAGCAGACCGGGATAAGCTAGTACATATATATTTTTTAAGTAATTAAACCTCTATTTTTTTCTCTTTTTAGTTTTGCTTTTATTACTTTATACGAAAATTTAGTTTAATATTAAAAATATGTATTTGGACATTTAATTCAGTACTAAGGTGTAAAATAAAACTTAAACGATTAAATATACAGAACTTAGTAGCACTATTATTTTAATAATTTTGAGTGATATGTAATGTGTTCGTTAATAAATGTTGCAATATAATAATAGCTGTGAGCATAGGCTTCGCGCAGCTTGAAAGTGGTTTGCAAATGATCATTGTTGGCACTAGCAGCAATCAAATTGTCGGGGAGCAGTTGTTTCTGTATAAGGAAGTTGTCTAAATTGGATTGGAAATAAGAGAAAAGGCTGAAACAGATTGATATTGTCCAGGATTTTTTAAGGCACATTAAAGCACCATGACCACCCTGCTGTGACCAAAGATACCTTTCCTATTGGGTAACACCAATTCATACGTTACATACGAAAACGTTCGATAATTTTTCGACCAACGCCTTGAGTAGCATCGACGTAAAAACCCGCTCCTGTTCTAAAATCATATAAAATCATATGTATCATCTTCGCCATCAATATTGAGGCATCGTGGTGAGGTATCAGGATTAAGAATGACTAAACCATGTTTTGCGGCATGCTGCTGAACTCCAGATTTGTGTATAAAGTTTTCATGCGTACAAGATAATCCACTCAAAAAGTACAATACAGGGCATTCGGACTTATCTTCCAATAAGCATGGTGGTACATAAACACAAAATTTCATCTCAAAACCCAAAGTGGTAGAATTTTGCCATTAAGTCATTGTTGTGTTGACTATAATTTAATAAAAACTCGTTGTAATCTTCCATTTTTAAATTTTTTTTATTTTTGTACTTAAAATTTTTTTTATGCTAAAAAATAAATAAACAACACAAACGTCAAATTGATTTCGAAAATTCGAACACCAAATTACTGGAAACACTTCGAGATGATTTTCTCAAATTAACATAATTTGTCCATGGTGGAAACGTACTATTAGAAATTGCTTACAGTAAAACTAGAGTCAGAATTATTGCGCGACAAATGTGAAAAAATTGTAAAAATAGCTCGGAAAATGTGATTGAAGCTTATAATATTTGTTTGATTACCTGTCAGTAATGTCACAAGTGAGATGTCAGTTTCTACTCTACGGATAATAAAAACTTGGTTATTGACTCAAATGAGTACGCGATAAATTTGCTGTACTTGGTAATCATAAATTACTTAAATAAAACATCCACACCAAGTGATTTTTGTATCGAAATACTTAATTTAAAAAACTCAGAAAGTTATATCGTCACCTTAAAGAAGACGAAATAACCTATCTGCAGTTTTCAAAAGTTTACAGGAGAGGGAAAAAACGTTATAAAATTTGAACTATTTGCAATATATTTGATGATATGTTATTTGGTAATTTGGTAATATCTTGGTCATTTATTATTAGATGTTCAAATATTTGCACATATATGCGTTATGATATAGGAAATACTAACCCATAAAAAAAAAAAAAGTCAATTTTGAAATTTTTGCAGATATGTTATTAGGTCTTTAAGATAACGATATCAACTCAGACTGCAAAATAGAAATTTTTAGTTTTTATTGTTATAATTGGCCAGATGTAACTCCTTTTGTTATTTTTATTTATAAATTTAGCTATTGGCCTACCGTATTTTAAGTAAATAAAAGTAAAATTTTTTTATTCCATATTTTCCCGACGTTTCGTGAATTGTATGTTCACTTTTTCAAGGGATTATTTTTTATTATTTCTATTAAAAAAGAAAAAACATCAACAATTTTTTGGATGATATTAAATAATAATGTGCAACAGCTTACACTATGACGTCACATGAATATAATTTTTTAAATATTTGGTGTGTTGAATATCACTTTCAAAATTAATTTTTTAAAAAACATTATCTTTAAGAATAAATTTAATTAAAACAGATGTTTTTTAAAAAAAGAATAAAAAACAACTATTTATCTTATTTGATTGCAATTTTATAGCTTGCGCTCAAATTGTATGTGTCCTCTTTGATGTTCATTGTTTTAGTTATTTTTTGTTGTATTCTTAAACTTTCTGTTATATATCTCTTTCTTGTATTGTTTACTTTGTCCAGAATTTTTACATTGTCAAAGTCTGGTTTGTGCTTAAGCTGGAGGTCTATACCACGCCTTTCACGCGTTTACGCCTAGTACGCGGCTGTAAAAAAGTAGAATCAGTGTAATTGTATGTGGCAAGTTACACAGCACAACGCGTACGAAGCGTAAAGTAGGTTTACTTTCTACTTTTGTACGCGTCTCTCGCGCCAAGATAAAATGACAGCTGTGTTGGATAGCCAAGAATGAAAAATTATATTATACTTTTAATGTTATCGATAAATATATTTGTTTCGTGGATTAACTTCTTCTATTTTTTGTACTAATAATAACACTGTGATAATCGAAAAAATGAACTTCGATGAATCCTTTTCGAACTATTAGGGGGGAGGCCGCTGAGTGCGAAAGTACATTTGGAAGTGTCAGATTGGCTCCAGTTTTTGAGAAATCGGTATATATCCATTTTTAGATTTAGATTTTAGATTTATTTGTATGTTCAAATCCTGTACAACAATAATTAATATTATATTTAGAGTACAGCAAAGCAGTTTTCAAAAATTAAGTTAAGACGGCAAGAATAAGTATACATACATATTTAGACAAAATTAAGTATAATTAGTTTATATAATAATATTTAAGATTTCCTATTGAGAAAAATAACTAAATAAATAGTGCTTAAAACTATTTGCGCTGCTATTAAGTTGTTGAGCTTGAGGAAGAACATTCCAGAGATATTTTTTTTATATAATTTTATTATTTATTGAATCTTCAATTATAAATTGAAACATCAATAAGTTGTTCAAATCTTAAATCTAAAAAATAAAAATAAAGTTTAATATATGTTTAGCCATACTAAACAAAATTTTTAATTTCAACGGTTAATTAATGTTGTTTTACATCTCTCGTGTACGGCTGTGAAAAAGAGTATCCCCCCTTTTCAGCCGGGTGTGGCCTCTATAATTTAGAATATTGCGTGCAAGTAGATTTGGGTGCACCTCAAGTTTTTTTATATATTTTTTAGCGTTTTTTGAAAATACTCTCTTCACCAACGGATCATCTAGATCTTTATGAATTCGATAATTTCTGACATACCAGGGGGCTGCTGTTATTGTACGTAGGATTTTATTTTGTCGCCTTTGAATTCTTTCGACATTAGATGCTGAGGCAGTGCCCCATAACTGGATTCCATAGGACCATATTGGTTTCAGGATCGCGTTGTATAAGAGAAGTTTACAGTCAAGGCTTAGTATAGAGTTTCTGCCAATAAGCCAATTCATTTGGGCTGCTTTTAGTTTCATTTGTGTTAACTTTACGTCTATATGCCATTTCCATGTTAAACGACGATCAAGATGAACGCCTAGATATTTGACTGCAGTGTGTTGTGGTATAGTCTCTGTGTTAATTTTTATAGGCGGGCATGTTTCCCTGCGCAACGTAAAAGTGACGTGTGCACATTTCTGCTCGTTAACTTTTATACGCCATTGTTTGAGCCATTTTTCCAGTTTGAATATATATTCTTGTAAGTTGCGGGAAGCTTCTACAGGATTTTCGTGAACGCTTAGAAAGGCTGTATCATCCGCAAATGTTGATGTATGAATGTTACTGTTTAACGGTAAGTCAGAGGCACATATTAAATAAAGTAAGGGTCCGAAGATACTACCTTGAGGGACTCCGGCTTCAATCGACTGCGGAGGGCTTAAAAGCTTTACGATGTTTGCTGGTAGATTTTGTGTTAATTTATTGAAAAGACCTTCGTGCCATACTTTATCGAAAGCTTGTGAGACATCAATAAAGAGCGCAGAGCAGTATTTCTTTTTTTCAAAAGTGTCTTTAACGACATTCACAAGTCTGTGAGTTTGTTCAATTGTGCTATGTTGACTGCGAAAACCGAATTGATGATCTGGAATGCATCCACTTCTGCTCACTATAGGCATCAGCTTGCTCATATACAGCTTTTCAAATAGTTTTGAAATGTTAGACAGTAAACTAATAGGCCGATAGGATTCAACCTTTGTATGATCCTTGCCGGGCTTTGGTATCTAGGCGTAGAATACTGTTAAAAATGAATAGTTTTATTCTTTTTGCAATGAAAGGTAGTTCTTGAAGCATTTTGTTGCTTATTTTGTCGACACCTTGGGCTTTTTTGGTGTTAAGACTAGTACAGGCCTTTTCAATCTCCGTCATGTTAAATCTCATCGGTATTTCTGGTAAAGGGACGACTGGTGGCAGTTCAACAATATCAGCAGAAATATTCGGAGTGAAAACTTTTTCTAAGTGTTTAACAAAGAGTGCACCTTTTTCAGCATCAGTTTTTGCCCAGTCACCATTTGGGGCTCGTAATGGGGGTTTGCATATCACCGGACTTTTTAGTCCTCTGGCTGCACGCCACAGTGAATAATCAGTTTGTGGTGTTGCATCTAGCTCTTGAAGGAATTTTTGAAGGGAAGCTGTTTTTTGAGCTTGCAAAACTTTCCTAAGCTGCTTGGTACACTCTTAAGCCTTAATTTTAGCTGGGGCGATCTGTAGCGCTGCCATTCTCGTCGAGCTCGCCGTTTTTCAGTCAATAGCCTTTCTATATCTACAGAAAAAATATTGTTAAATCTCACTGGTTGGTTTATTTCATTTGAAGTAGCATTAAAAGCAGCTTGTTTAACATGCGCTTCAAACAACCTGAGAGAATCGTCTATGTCTGAAGGTGTTCTCAGCGGCATTTTTTCCGAGTAATGAGCACTCAGATATTTTCTGTATTTCAAGCAGTTAATACGTGCAGAAGTCGTCGCTAAATCACATGTTGTGTGTGAGTAAATAGTGACAATTGTAGGCGAGTGATCTGAAGATAAATCCAAAGATGCTTTAACTTCAACCATCTCGCTGGGCACACCATTTACAATTCCAAAGTCGATAACATCAGGAATTTTTTGTCGATCTGTTGGCCAATATGTTGGCTGACCACTCGAAACTACATTCAAACCCATTTTAGATATTGTGTCGAACAAAACTTGTCCCTTAGGAGTGATTAAACGTGAACCCCAGAATGTGTGTTTAGCATTGTAGTCGCCAGCTGGCAGAAATCGGAGGCCCAGTGATTTATAAAAAGCCGTATACTGACTCTCGGTAATTGAAAATCTCGGGGACGAATTGACAGATAATATTACAAGTTTTTGATAGTAAGTTTCGATGCAGATGTTCGTTGCTTAAAGATAATCTTCACAAAAATCATTCAACAGGTGGTGTTTTATTCGCGTTTTTATTAGGATTCCCGAACCAAAACAAGCTCTGCCTCGAGGATCCTGCGTGTCGTAAAAATTATATCCACTAATTCTGAAACAGCTTCGAGATGTCAAATGAGTTTTTGAGGTTAGCATAACATCGATTTGTTTATCCAAAAGAAAAAAGTCTATTTCGTTTTTATGTTGGCAGATGCCGTTTGCATTCCAAAAACAGATTTTTAAGTTCACGGCTTGTTTAAAACAGCCTGCAACAAGGTAGCATGAATTTTCAACATTTCCTGCATCATACAGGACATGTTGAGAGTAAATGTATTTACAGTTTGTATTAAGCTCTCAATTGAGGCTTCAATACGACTAAAATTATACCCCGAATCTTCATTTACATTTACGGTTTTTTGCGCCGTACTCTGATTGCTTTTTAAAATACTAGCGTATGAAAATTTGTTGTTAGCTTGTTGTTGAGCACTAGTCGCGTTAGACTTGAAAATGTTTGAATATTGATTTGCTGGAGGACGGTTGAGGAAACTGTGGGTAGTTAAAAAGGGTTTTAGGCTGAGCGGGAGTAGCATTAGTTTTTTTGTTTGGTGAATTCTTAAAAAACGAGTAAAGGGGGCAGCCTCTATAGTTAACAGTGTGATTTCCGCCGCAATTGCCACAATTTTTTTCTCCTTGGGATCACCTTTTATTTTATCACAGTTGGCAGTACTGTGTCACTCACCACATACAATGCAGACTGTAGGCAACTTGCAATAAGTCTTCGTGTGCCTAAATTCTTGGCATTTCAGGCATTGAACAGGTCCAGCTCTTTTATGTGGAAGTTCAACGGTAACTCTTCAATGCAACAGTACTTTAAGTCATATATTGGATTTGCTTCATTCTTTTTTATTTTTATGCCATCTGGCTGTAACTCGACTCTAAATATTGGTTGGGGGATTTTTTCTCTATTTTTAATTTTTGAGACTTTTTTCACATTGTAGCCACTATTTTCAAGGCCAGACTTGACCTCTTCTGGATCCACGCTAGAGTCTATACCTTTTATTACGACTGTTAGACCTTTATATTATATTATTATATTTTATTATTTGTTGCGGGTTAGCAATATCTAGATATATATTTCGTTGGTAGCTATATCAATTCATCAGTAGATGTTTTACCCTTTATGTTTAAAAAAATTTTTTTTTTTTTTTTTTTTTTCAAAGCTCATCTATTTATACAAAAACTCACAAATATATTTTTGTGAATTACAAAGCATAAAAATAGCCTTTAAAAAATTTCTCAAACACACACAACAATAATTTTCCATTATGAATGTGTAATTTAATTGGTACGTATAGAAGTTTTTATTTTTAGATTCTAAATCTGAAACAATTTTTCGGTAATTACTTTCATGAGCTACCTGAATTTTTGTTTCATTGATTTCTCCGCGCTTAATTGGAGTTATATAAAACTCATTTTCTCCAATTAATGAGTAAGGCTTTTAACCAGAAAACTGGAATTCTGCTCTCTTAAAAATATGGGTGGGGGCTTACTCGACCTTGTTGTAGTTGTGTCTTCATCGCCTTGTTCAGATAAAATCGCGAAACGATTTTCGGAATTTATTAGATTGTTTTTTCCATCTCTGGGAACTTTCGCTGTTGAAGCAACTTGAGCTGACTTTGGACTTCTTCCCCTTTTTAACACAGTTATGTATCTATCCATACCTGTTTGAATTTTATTATTGTCACTCATTGTACTCACCACATTTACAATTTTGTGCACGTTGGTCACCTTGTTACTAATTGTTTGTTTGTTTGATTGTACAGCTAAGCTGACAAGTTAACTAAAAGGTGCAATTGTTGTTGCTTCTCGATCAATATTTAGGTTTGGAGAGCAAGATCGCGCACGAGTAGTTGTGTGTTGTGTAGAATTCAGGTTTTCATTTTCAGCGTCATGAACCAAAGTTAAATTAACAACATTGTTAAACATCAACATTGTTGTTGTTGGTAGAATATGAACTCATTTAGAGTTCTCTTTTTTTGTGTTCACTATATGAGTTTGTATTTGCAAATATATATTTATATTACACGCAAGCAAAAAGTTAATTAAAAACCAGTATAATAACTGTTTAATCAATGTTTTGTTATTGTTTTTTTTTTTGTGATTTAACTTTCAATAATTTTTAATATTCAGTTGCGACGATTATAAAAACGCGTCTGTACACTGCGTGAGTTAAAACTGAATGAAAATTTCATGGATATATACCGATTTCTCAAAAACTGGAGCCAATCTGACACTTCCAAAT
This sequence comes from Lypha dubia, assembly GCA_947311025.1. NCBI lineage: Eukaryota > Metazoa > Arthropoda > Insecta > Diptera > Tachinidae > Lypha > Lypha dubia. The sequence goes on along the minus strand of OX371262.1, from coordinate 27,333,653 downwards.
GTACTTTGGCACTCAGGGGACTCACCCTAATAGTTCGAAAAGAATTCATCGAAGTTCATTTTTTTCGGGTTTAAAACTATCACAGTGTAATTTTTTTATGAATATACTTACACCATACATGATCAAAGCGAAACAATTAGCGCGTAAAAAGCGTTGCATGTAACTTGAATTTAAATACGCGTATTAAGCGTGAAACGCGTCAAATTTCTTGATTCTATATCTTGATATTATCTGTTAATATTATATAATATTATCTGTTAATATATTTGTAACAAAAATTTTGAACAAAATTTTTTGCGGTGTTGATTATTTGTGATTTTGGTTGTGTTGAGTTGGAGTTTATAATTCTGCCTGTTGATGTGCATTTTGTATGCCAGTCAAATAATATTTTATTATTGGCTTTGTGTAGTTTAATATCCAGGTATGCTAGTTCTTGCTTTTGTTCCACTTCAATAGTAAATTTTATTTGGGATGGTAGCTATTGAGTGTTTTTAATATTTTCTCTTTGTGGTCGATATTAATAATAGCTAAGATATCATCTACATACTTGGCTATGTATTTTACGGGAATATTTTTTAAGCTATTGCATAGCTTCTATCGCAGCCTTTGCGGCGACCGAATCAAGAAATTTTGAAGAGTTTGTTTCTTAAGTCTCTTGTTTATGAAACGAAAAAACCTGAAACTAAGTTTGTTTCTTAAGTCTTTTGTTTTTTTAAGTGAAATCTGTTTTTTTTGTATAGTCTATGTGTGATGACTATACAGTGTTGCCGCTTTGGAAATTTTTTTTAAATTTTCAGTGATGCCAATTTTCCCGGAACATTTTCCGGTATTTTGAGGGGATTTTTGTCCAAGTTTTTGGGAATTCCCTACCAATAAACTTGTAAAAACCAATAATTGCATCATTACAGAAATTCACAAAAAAGAATATATTGATAAATGGCAAAAAAACATACCAACTTGTTCCGCTGGTACTGCGCCAAGAATTTATGGATTACCAAAAATCCATAAAAAAGATATGCCCCTACAACCCATAGTATCCTCCATACAAGTACCATGCTATCAGCTCAGCAAATACATAGGACGAATCCTCAAAAATATAATTTCTACGAAATACAATGTCAAACATTCCTTTCAAGCAAAAACACAATTAAGCATTTTAAAACTTAATGAAAAAGACACATTAGTTTCTTTTGACGTAGTCTCGCTCTTCACAAACATCCCTATACATACTGCAATAAATAACATAATGGAAAAATGGTCAACAATAAAAACAAATACAATAATACCACTCTTAAAACTTTTAGAAATTCTAAAATTTTGTCTATCGGCCTGTTTCACACTGTCGACAAGTCGACCTCGTTCTCTTATTTATATTAAAAACAAAAACAAAATATTTAAATTTGTCTATATGGCTTTATTATCAATGCAGTGTGGTGCAATTATGTTTTTATACTTCTATTATTTGACAAATAAGGCAAATTTAGCTTATTACTTATAACTTTATTTCATTGAGCCGACGAAGATCGGTACATTGTGCCGATAGTGGGATCTAAGCTTAAAAGACCATCAAGCTGATATAAACAAACACAAAGAAAACATTGCATTATCCCAACATATCACAAACTCTCAGCACAAACCAGCCTTTGACAATGTAAAAATTCTGTACAAAGTAAAAATACAAGAAAGAGATATATAACAGAAAGTTTAAGAATACAACAAAAAATAACTAAAACAATGAACATCAAAGAGGAGACAGACAATTTGAGCGCAAGCTATAAAATTGTAATCAAATAAGTTAAAAAGTTGTTTTTTATTCTTTTTTTAAAAACATCTGTTTTAATTAAATTTATTCTTAAATATAATGTTTTTTAGAAAATTAATTTTCAAAGTGATATTCAATCAACACACCAAATATTTAAAAAATTATATTCATGTGACGTCATAGTGTAAGCTATTGTACATTATTATTTAATATCATCCAAAAAATTGTTGATGTTTTTTCTTTTTTAATAGAAATAATAAAAAATAATCCCTTGAAAAAGTGAACATACAATTCACGAAACGTCGGGAAAATATGGAATAAAAAAATTTTACTTTTATTTACATAAAATACGGTAGAGCAATAGCTAAATTTATAAATAAAAATAACAGAAATTTTTATATATAGCGGCAATTAACAATATTCCTGTTTTATTATTTTTATTTTTTGCCAAATATCTGTTCTGTCCAAATTTCTCAAAGTGGACATTTTATTCTAAAACCATACGGAACTCTTAATCTGCACAAAAATGTATGTTTTCGGAATTTAATAATGTTTAAATAAGTTTCACGCTGTCATGCTAAAAAACGAACTGTAGGTATTGCAAATTCTGGACCGAAATCGTTACATTCGTAAACGTACAACTCGTCACGTAATAGCCCATTAAATTCTTCAATTACTACGTGACGAGTTGTACGTTCACGGATGTAACGATTGGCCCCCGTTTCTTTTTTTAATTTTCCTTACAGATTAAATCAAACATAATAAGAAGAAAAGTTTTTGTAAAATTGGATTTTGTGTAAATTAAATATTTTGCAATATAAAAACTTAAATTTTTTATTAACAATTGGATATTGATATAATTAGAAATATGTAAATCAGAAAAATTCAAAATGCGATATATTTTTTTCGTGGGGATTGAAAATAAAATATACGTATAGCATTATGATCAGGATTGATCGGTCGTTCAGAATTTTAAAAAATTATCTTTGTGATATTTTTCATGAACTCGTTTCCAGGGACATATGTTAATATACAAATATTTGATGTTATTTGTTTCTTACATAAAATTTGAAATTCATTGTTGTCTTATATTTTATATTTACATAAATTTACGCTACATTCAATTTAATCTAAATATTATTGTTGATTTTTTCTATTTCGATTCCGTTATTTTGTTTTATACAAATTTCCAAAAAGTTACCCCCCTCCAAACGGTAAATATGGATCCGGGTCTGATGATATCCACTTATTAGCACTGCCTCCGGTGCTGTCGCAGAGCACCAATTCTGCTTTTTACAGAAACTCAGTAAAATTGTCCTTAATGTTAGGAAATACAAATTTCGTCTTTTACAGGAAATTTTTACTAAAAACTAGAAAAATATCTACTAAAATCTAGTTAAATGTTTATCGAAAATATTAAAAACTTCGTTATGTGCGCGCCAATCTGTTATCTTGCTGCCATTTTTCATTTCCTTGTTTTACCTTCTTCTGAACCGGCCATCTGCTACAACAAAGCATTTGATGTCATCAGAGCGCTGGAACGTGCTAAATGCTTATTTAACATGAAAAACCAGGGGTAATAAAAAATCTTTTATAAAACTTACGTCTTTTGGGACTCGTAACAGATAAGTTCGGTTTTGCAGATAGGCACTCTAACCATCTCACTACTACACCTTGCTACCTGTCAACAGCCAGTACACATAATTATTACGTTCGTAATTTTTTACATTAACAAAAAAATATGAGAAAAATATATGAACTTAAATTGTGGATAGGCGTTTTTCGTTTTTAAGTATTCAAATTTTTATGAACTATTCAGTAAGTCATTACCTAAATCATTTTTTACAAATAAATTCATTGGTATGATAACATGTAAATTTAGTAAATACATTCTTACTTTTAGAAAATAAGCACTCAAATTAAATAAAAATTTTCCTGAAAGTATTTTATATTATTATTACGAAAAAACGCAATTATTATTTGAACTATATTAATGTATAAATGAGAAATTATTATTATTAGGCTTAAGTCCAGTTTTTATTGAATTAATATAAATTCAAATTACTTTTTACAATTAATTTTTATTTTGAAAAACCTTAATATACACAATCAGACTAACAGAACGTATCAGTATAGCGATTTCAAGGCCGCTACACCTCTATCAGCGTTCGTTTGTCCATTTTTACAACTTATGTAAAGTGAATACTAGTTTGGAAAGAATCTCAACTATTTAACGAAGTTTTCTACATAAATAGTACACGAGAATTATTATAATTCATTTTTATTCCATTTTTACATATTGAAACCACTTTTGGTTAGTACGAAATTCCCCATTTCTACTAATATTCAACAAGTAGTCTACTTTGCCATTTTAACATATTTTTGTTTTTCTCTCTATAGTAGGGTCGTTCATATTAATTTCATCGACGTTGACTAATTATATAATATTTGTATACTATTAATGTTTTTTTTTGTGTGTGGTCTTCAGTTAAATAAAAGATTGTTATTATTATTAAGTTGTGAACTTTTTATTCGAATTCAGTGATGTTTAATCAAAGAAATTTTTAATTTGTCAGGCTTAAGTACGTTTTCTCTATATATAATTTTTTTTTATAAATTAAATTATAATTTTTAATTAGAAAGAAAAATCTAGTACCTCTTAATACTTGAACAGACAAAGAAAAATTATACTGCGCAGAGGGTTGAACTGACATCATGATGTTTAGAGACTAACCACATTCTCATCATCAGAGTTGCCCAGCGGTAAATTGAACGAAGTACCTAGATAATAATCAATTACATCATGATGACATTTTAAGCGAACGATATAAGTACTTAAAATGTTATCTATGTGTAATCTAATTAATTTTATCCACTCATTATAACTTCAATTACAATATAGTCGAAGAGTTAGTTGAGTATATTTGCAAAAATGTTTAGGAATTTTTTTGTCTTCTTTTAGTACACAAAAAATGCAAAAAAATATCCACTCATTATAACTTCCATTACAAAGTAAGCGAAGGGTTGGTTAATGTATGTTTCTACTCTTAATACACAAAAAATGCAAAAACAAAAATGCCGTAATAGTGGCATTAAAAAAAATACAAAAATTGTTTCAATTCTTTTTCTGTTTGTTAGTTTATCGTTGATCGCAGAACATAAAGCTTACACTACAAGTAAATTTCTAAAAAGGTATTTACATACATACATATAAAATAAATTTTTAAAAAATAAGTGTTATTAATATAATAATTAAATTATGTAGTAAATAATTTAAAAATAAATATGGAAGGTTTTTCTCAACGAAATTTAAAGAGGTTAATTAATAAAAGACGTGAAGAAAAAAGTGTAGAAAATATTGAAAATTTATATAATAATGAAAGTGATCATTTTAATGATGATACGGACGACCAAGATTTTGAATTAGAGAAAAATTTTGAAAACAAGGTTGAAAACAATGAAATATCATTAACGACAAAATTATGCGCTTGGTATAATAACTTTAGTCCAGGAAGAAAGTGTTGTGACGAACTTTTAAAAATACTTCATTCCGAAAACATAAACGTTCCTATTTCAACTAATACTTTATTGAAAAATCGGGAAAAAATTATAGAAAGAACTGTCAATCCAGGTCAATATTTTCATTTAGGTATAAAAAAGTACCTGGTTAGAATAAACACGAAAATAAATGACCAAAATGAACTTTTTCTAGATGTTGGCATCGATGGTATTCCATTGTTCAAAAGCTCCAGAATAGGTTTACGGCCTATTATGGGGCATATACATAATATTGTAAATTCAGAAGTATTTCTGATTGGTTCATACTTTGGAGAACAGAAACCAAAAAATCTAAACCTGTATTTACATGATTTTTTTTACGAAATGTCAGATTTACAACACAATGGCTACATTGTGAATGACGTTGTTGTAAAGGTAACAATATGATTTATGACAATCTTGAAGCAAACCATATTTTAAAGATTCACAAAGTTCAAAATGTTTCTTATTTCAGCTGACCAAAACCAAATATCAACAGTATTAAAACAACTTGAAAAAAGACACATTCACGTAGGAAATATTCCGGATTTTCCAATTCGAAATCTAGAGGAGATGGAAAGAATTAACGGTCTTATTTGTGCCGATCCAGATTCATATGTAAGTTTGTAAAATTAAAATATATAACCTTAATCTAAATACACAATAATATTTTCTATAGATCGCTAAAATAAAAACCATTTTGAGACCAGGAGGGCTAGAAAAAAATTTCGACCGTATATTGGGCAGTGAAGTTTACGTGGCCCTTAACTATGATGGTGTCAGCGGAAAGCGAGGATTTAAGGAGTTTAAAGCACTACATGATGCAGTATTTGGTAAGATTGAGTTTATTTTTCCTATCCGTATTTAAATTAACTTTTTTTTTATATATTTTTTTTAGATGCTGTCAAGGAAGAGGGTTTAACATTAAATAGATTTAAAAAAAATTTGCAGCTTTGCTTTAAAACTTACAAAAACAGACATTTTGCTAAAAAATGCAGAGGCAAAAAAATACTTAATTAAAGCGAGGAATTATCGCGCTAACTGAAGCAATAGACAACAATAGACTTTTCTTAAAAGTCGTAATTAATCTGAATTTTACTAAAAAAGTGAGTTTTTTTTTTATTGAAGTTTTTAGTGTTCTAAAGTTAAAAACACTAAAGAATGGAAACATAAACATTTACCAAATAATCAAAAATTATTATTAATAAGTTTCTCATATTTTTTCATATCGATTTATAATTATTATGTTCCTCTTAATATAAAAATTGAATTTGTGATATTTATTAAACTTTAATATTTGTGACTTTGTCATTAAAATTAATTTATTTTTCATTTACTTATGTTTAGTTATGACTTTTTAAATGTAATAGCCGATATGGCAGAACAAACGAATGTACAAAAATACCTGAATAAAATTAAAAAAATAGTCTACTTTTAGGCTAAATAAAAACAAATAAGCATTTCGTTTTCAATTACAAAATCATTGGGATTAGTGGTACTATGTTCTAGCCTTCGCGAAGCTTCGCTTACAAATGCAAATTAAACCGTAATGAACGTGCATTACACCATAACTTGCTAAGATTTATTGATGTATCATTAACGTTACTTAAGACTTCGCTTATGAAGTAAACGCAATTGAAATGCGAATCACTGACTTCGCTGCTTACTCTTTAAGCGAAAGCGCACCGATTGAACGACCTATGACACTCCTATGCTAAATTTAAGTAGTAATATAAGCGACAGAATCATCACTGATAGCTACTAAATATTGCTTACATCAGCGATTAAATAATGACAATTTTTACCGCTGGGTGTCTACCGCTTAGACCTCACTGCCACGACGGCAGCGGCAATCACATTAGTTAAAGATCCTCTCTCATTAATTGAATATGCTGAGTTACATGCAAGTTTATACACTACAGCTTTATAATTTTTTAATGGGTTGGAACTTTACTATACTTTTTCCAAGTTATTTTGTTCAAGTTGAGCTTGATTCTAGTGTTTATCATTTCATCCCTAGGTGGTAGCCTAGTATTAAGAGCTACTAGATTCTTCTTTCTAATTAAAAATAATAATTTAATTTATAAAAAAAATTGTTATTATTATTATCAATGAAATTGTAAAATTATCATAGACATATATTCTGCGTATTTCAAAACTCGACGTGACTTTTTCTTAAACTTATGTGTTTTACAACGGAGCTAACAAATATTAGCATTTTTCATGACGACATGAGGCAATTCCACCCAGTAAATATGTATATAGCCTTCTATTGAAACGTAATACTAACAGTTGCCACAACAAAATTTTCTTAATAAACGAGTGAATGTAGAAGATTATCTCATGCATTAAATAGTTTTGATTTGACTTTCTTAAGCCAGTAAATTTGGAATCATTTTTGAATAATGAATGCATTATTCATTATTTATTGTTTATTTCAAATTAAAGTTAATTAAATGGCTTACATGTCATGAATATAAAGAAAGTCACTTCAGTTATTTGTTCTTTCATCTTAAAGCAATACATACTGTCAATCAATAAATAAATGTTCATCAACAAAATATAACCTTCAAGATATATAATAGGTGTGCTTCTAAGAGAAACCTTAATTGAATACGCTTTTTAGCAAAAAAAAAAAAATAGAAGAAAAATAAAATGAAAATCATCTACAGCAACAACATAAAAACTTGTAAAATTATTGAAATTAGTGTTATATGTACTTATCTATACTTCGAAGTCCAAAAACAATTATAAAAACATAAAAGTAGAACATTCACGATGAAAATAATATTAGACACGCATAACCACTACGAACACAACATACACACGCTATCCTTTATAAATTTATTTGGTATAGTTACACTCACGTACAGACTTGTGTACATAAATTCCAAAAGCATACAAAGCAATTACAGCAACTATTTTCAACGTAAAATATAACAAACAACTTAATAAGTTTTTGTTCAAAGTGCTAGAAAACATGAAGAAAATACTAAAGAAAATCACTTAAACTTTCGTAATTAAGACAAGTTACTTTTCTTGTTTTTGTTATTCTCTTTGGTTTTATTTTTACTTATCTATTTTTCTACTCCGAACAAAAAATTATTTTTTTAATTCGTGCGCTTCTCTTGTTCCTTTTATTTGTGCAAAAGATACATTAGTTGGATTATGAAATAAGTTATTTCGCAATTTGTTGAAACTTAAAGGACTGTACACTCATATAATTAACATTGTTTTTATGCAGAAAAGTTTTTATTAATACCTATCTGGTTGATATGTAAGGATAGTAACATTTGAACTACACTATAAATGAGTTTTTATAATACAATTTATGTATGTATTTTTATGTTAGTATATGCGACGAAAGCAAGAGCGGCTTCAAAAAAATCTTGCGTTCATGAAATTATTTTGTCATTCATTCATTTTGAAATTATTTTGTTTTAGATATGAGCATTTATTTATAACTGATATCTTCCTCCTGCATAGTTCATAAATAGAAGCACATATACTTAAAAACGGAAAACGGTTGTCTTGAATTTAAGTTCACTATTCTTTTTCTAAAGTTGAAAAATTTTACAATAATTAAATAAAAACATTTTATAATTTTTATTTAATTCATATTTTAAAAAATATATTGAGTATTTTCCCAAATAATATATTTAGATAAAACATCTACCCTTAAAGAATCAACGCAGAATATTCCAGCGTTCTCCTAACGTCAAAGATTTTGTCTTACTAAATGGACGGTTCCGGGAGCGATATATACACGAGAATACTCGCTAATGCGAAGAACTTACCAACACAACTTAGCAAGAAAATAAACAACTGCACAATTATATGAAAACCTTGTTCCTAGCTCAAGCATATGGCGCTCCATGACGAAATTTTTGGATAAACACTAAAATAGTTTTTAGTAAATATTTTCTAGTGATTATGCAAAATACCATGTGTAAAACGAAATTTATATCCGCACAAAAACACAAATGTGAAAATAAGGCCAAGTTCCTATCCAAAATATTTCGGCCGTAAAAAGTACTTAGATCAAAATATGGACCAAGTTCAACCTATAAGCTCTGGACATTCGATAAGTCAATATTAATAACATCATCAACCATTCGGGAACAGTTTTGTTGTTCTTTTTTTTCTATATTTTCATATTCCACGAATTTAACATCTCTTGATATAATAATATTACCATCTGTATCCAACAACCTATAGGCTTTTGATTCATTACAAAATCCAACTAGAACTGCCTTCTTAGATACATCATCCATCTTGTAACGAAATTTCCTGTTAACTTTATAATAAGCTGTGCAACCAAACGTTTTTATAAAATTCATTTGTGGCGGCTGAGAAAACCAGAGCTCATAAGGAGTCTATTCTACAGCTCTTGACAATAGTCGATTTTGTAAAAAATTCGCAGTGTATAATGCTTCTGCCCAGTACATTTTGTCTAAACCAGATTCATTTAACATACAACGTGTCATTTCAATTAAACTACGCTTTTTACGTTCGGCAACACCATTCTGTTCAGGTGTATATGGTGCCGTAAAGTGTTGCTGTATGCCTTTATTCTTGCAAAAGTCTTCTAAATTCTTATTTTTAAACTCTCCACCTCTATCACTTCTCAAAACCTTTATTTGTTTTCCAAAACGATTTTCAGTAAACGCTACGTACTCTTTTATCTTCTGGAACGTTTGAGCTTTGTTTTGCAGAAAATATACAGTACAATATCTGCTGTAATCATCATTCATTGTCAGCACATATTTACTTCCACTTGGTGTAACATTCCGTATTGGTCCACATAAATCAGTGTGAACAAGATCCAATACATTTAACGAACAGCTTTTCGACATTTTTGGAAATTCTTTTCTAGTCATTTTACCTTTTAAACAAGGCTCACACACGTCTTTACATTTACAAGCCTTTGCTAATGCAACACCAGTAATTAATTCAGATTCGATAGCCTTCCTGATACTGTTATTGTCACGATGACCAAATCTGCGATGAAAAACATGAATGCATCGAGTTTCAATTACTTTGACTTTTCGGGCACTAACATCTTCATTTAAAACATAAAGATTGTTGTATAAACTTCCAGTTGCATATACACAGCCACGAAATAAAATTTCGCATTTATCCCTTTTAAAAACAACATCTAACCCATTTTCAACCAGTTTTCTGACAGAAAACAAATTTCCATCTAAGTCAGGAACAAATAAAACATTCTTTACAGGAATAATTCTGTTTTGACAATATAATTCCCCATCACCCGATCCAGCTGCCTTAATCATCTTCCCATTTGCTAAATAAATACTATCAGCAACATTACTATTTAAATTTTTTAAAAATTTTCTGTCACTACACATGTGACTAGTAGCCGCTGAGTCTATGTACCATTTCGAACTCATTTTAATACTACTTGAACTAAAACATACCTCGAATTTAGAATCAGTATTGTGTACTTTATCTGCATCTTGAAAAGACATCTTTGCCTTGTACTTGTTTTTCTTATTTCGACAATCTTTCTTCAAATGATCTGCTACACCACATGCATAGCATTTCAAAACTCTAAAGTTCTTTGTTTTAAATGCAAGATCAGCATTGCTTTCTGAAGAATTTGATTCAGATTTTCGTCGGTATTCCTGAATTAGTTTTTCTTTTACCATTTCAAGTGATAAGTCTTTTTCAGGTCTGACTTCTAATGCTGTAATGATAGAATGATACTCATCTGGCAAACTTCCAAGTAAAAACGCAACCACCAAATGTTCCGCTAATTGCTCGCCCAGTCCAACTAGTCGATCCACAATTACAAGCATCTCCGAAATGTGATTTTCCATTGTTTTCCCTTGCTTAAGTTGCATTCTGCATAACACCTTTAACAATATTACCTTGTTAGATAGAGTAGATTTTTCATGCAATTTCTTTAACGACTCCCAATATTCTCGAGCTGTCTTTAATTTCCGAAGATTTCCTAATTGGTTGTCTTCTATCAGAAGCCCAATCGTTGCACGTGCTTTTCCATCTTTCAACATCAAAACTGAATTTGCATTTTCTGGCATTTCACAATTGACGACATCCCACAAATCTTCCTTGATAAGCAGTAATTCAAGCTTATATTTTTAAATTTGATAATTCGTACTATTTAGCTTCTGAATCCCAGACTTGACTTCATCCATTTTTATATAGTATCCTTACGGTATCCTTTCTTTCAGAATTGCTCTGGGCCCATAACCTATTGGTTTGATGCTCACGTATTATAATAATAAAAATAATAAGAAATTTTTATTATTACTTTTATTCAAGGCGAATCTATACAAGGTGGGAGCAATGGCGAATTCAAAAATTCGCCATTTCCAAACGATTGTCAAATTTTGTAGTATTTCCTTTTCCATTAAAGTCTTTGTTTACAAACAAATTTGATATTTTTTGTAAATTAAAATTTTTAAAGCTAAAATTTTTATATGAATTAAAAAAACTGTGTGCAAAAAAGAAAATAATTGTGAAAAAAGGAAGCAAACGTGAAAAAGCGAAAAAGGATATGGAATTCAAAGTTCAGGTAAGATTTATATAATTGGAAACATTCTGAAGAATCACAAACTAAATCTTTGTATTTCAAGGCCACCAGAAGTCACTGGATAGAATGACTGATGATATATTTTAAATTAGTGCTTAAATGTAATTTATCGTTCATGAGCATGGCACTTGGCCTCATGCATTTAATTTTATGTAATTGATATAAATTAATTAATAAAAACAAATTGTATATAAATAGAAAATTTTATTTGTTTCTGGGTTACCTTTTTTAATTTTTTTCTACACTTTCATTCCATTATCTCCTAAAATCCCCAAATTTGTTTTTTGAAAACAAATTCAATAATAGGTATGAATAATATTGACTTTGTTAGAAATTTATATTGTTTACTAAAATAATATTTTTTAGTCATTAGAAAATTCCTTTTAGGGTTAACTCAATACACACAACTAACATATATCTAAATACTCAGGACATCGAAATCTTCAAAACAAAAACATTTTGATGTGGAATTTTAAAAGATGAATTGAGTATCCGATTAAATATATGTATTTTTTATATAAGAAATATGTACATACATATATGCCAAAAAAGAGAATTACGTAGTTTATGTTTGTTTGTAAACTATTTATTTGTTATGCAATAGCATTCAAAATATTTCTAAATTTAATCGACGCAAATTTTTCAAAGGATATAGAGAGGTATGTAATATTTAGATGCTAGCTGAAGTATTCATTAAAAATCAATATAAATTTGATTTGTTTTACAAAAAAAATTTTAATGGACATTTTGTATGTACATATTTCAAATTATTTAACTTTTTATGTTTTTATGAACATTGCAAAAGTTGTATGTATAGAGTACATTTTTTAATCCCAACTACAAAAAAATATCCCCAGTTTTTGGATATGGCCTTATAGATGGGAGCACTAATACATAATTTCATTTCTTTATTTCTCACTTTCTTTACAAAACAAATTGACAATCGTTTGGAAATTTACACAAACAAAATGCCTGTTATTTTTCGTGTTGTATTTGTTTTATTCTGGCTCCCACCTTATATAAATTCGCCTTGCTTTTATTAAAGAAAAAATATTTTGAAGTGACGAAAATGAAAATTAATAACTATATAAAAGCATAGTTAATCATAAAATAGTATTTACATTTTTTACAGTGTTTTTGGATTTGAATTTCAACAGTAAAGCCGTACAATATTTATTTCAATCCGAATGAAATGATATGGAAATGGAAATTATTCTTATTTCAATAATAATATTATCGTAATTTGAAATATATCTATATATTTTGATTTTAATTTTATCTTTTCTATAACAAAACATACTTAAGAAGGTTTTAAGCTGCCTTAAAAAAACAAATCGAACCCATAAATATAAATAAATACGTACTTGTTATTGAAAACTTAAATAAAAATGCCAACACACTGTATTTAAATGGTAACTTATCTAATTAAGTAAAATTGGCTTTTCCTATATCCCTTGAGTATTTAATTTTTATATTGTTTTATTTTTTACATTTTCTTCTACTATAATAACTCGTAATGGATAAAAAATATTTTTATAGAGACATTAACGGCATTATATTTTAAAGGGTATGTGATAACCTTAAGCCAATATATGGTTTGTTTATCTTTTTTGACTAGTTCTTCAATTGTCTTAAGTGTTAAGGAGAAAAAAATATCAGAGTTAGAACGCAATATTAATTTTTACGGCCAAAATATACAGATTGTTAAATAATTTGATTTTGAAATGTTTAAAGAATAAATGGTTGAGATTTCACGTAGAAATAACTTTATATTTTTAAGAAAGGTCATATGATATACCCATTACCTAGAGCATATCGTCCGTTTGTTGCAAAAGAGCCATAACTCGAAAAAAGTAGTCTAACAGAAAGCGAGTTTAAAGTTTTAAATACCTAATGGTCATTAATTTTAAAAGTTAGTTCAGAGAATATTTCCTGAACTTAGAAAAAACAAACTTTTGTATTTGTTGGATGTATTTTTACAACTAAAGTTTTATTGTTGTTTCCATTGCTTTAGAAATGATTTAAAAATACATAATTCCTAAAGAATTTGTTTTCAAGTAAGATTTTCTATTAAGCACAAAATATTTACTCAAACATTTCGTGGGTATTTTTCTGTGTGTTTGGTGATCATATTTATTGCATTTTTGTTATGGGAATAGAAATGCAATTTCAAAAAAACAATATTCTAAAAAAAATTTTAATTATGTACATAGACTAAAGTTCCCAATGTAATACTCGGAGCAATAAACGAAAATTTAATATCCAACATCACATAGATTTTAACATACACAGCTGAATAAAACAATTTCGTACATTATTCCAATTGTTCTATTCAGCCATGTACGTTGAAATCTAAGTGTCTCTATAAAAATATTTTTTATCCATTAAGGCTCCATTACTCTTACTGATCCGCTGATCCGTTTCCCTTATGAGAGTTGTGTGTGCGGATGAACCTGATAAAATTAGATTTTCTCTCCGTTTTTACGTATCAATTGTTTTTTGTTTTTACTTTTTTTAATCAGTGGTGTCAACAAAATGTTGAAAAGAGCGTTAAAAATTGCATTTATTTTTTAAACATATTTTTGCAAGGCAATTGATAACTGGTAGTTTCGCCTAGAATTTGTGATACAGTTGCAATGTCAAATGATGTAGACACATTGATATGTAAAAATTTTTAAAATAGGATATATTTAAATCGAATTAAGCGAATCTAGTTGTTAGTAAACGTTCTTGTATTTTCTACAAGTAGGCGAATCAGTACGATATAATTAAAGAATAATGACCAATAAATGAGTGGATATTTAATTATAGTTTTAGTTAATTTTCATAAAAATTTAAAATTCGTTTAAACACACTTTCATTTTTTCAGTCAAACTTAAAATTCTTATTTAATTACGATGAAAATATGGTAGCACTACGTAATATAAAAAATTTCCCACAAATTTCCCAAAAAAAAAACAGCTGACTAGAGCAAATAAAGAAAAATCTAAAAAAATAAATTATTATTTTAGCTATAAATAAGAATAATTAAGAACTGTTGAAATGTTTTAAAAGAATAAGAGCAACTTTCAGAACGATTAAAAGGGTAATAGCGAAAAAAGATACCAAAACCTTATGCAACTTGTCAACAGCCACAAATATTTTATTTGCTTTTTTTCAAACAAGAAGAACAAGCAGTCGAAAACATATGTTCAATTTGCATAACTTAAACCAAGTTTAAATACACAACGTTGGCTATTTAATGTTGATTTAATATTGCAATGAAAAACAAAATTTTTCATTTAAACGAGTTTTAAAAATAAATGAAACATTATCATCCACTCATTTATTGGCCATAATTTCAAGTAATAACTGTTTTGCAACGTGGTCTTACAACTCAACAATTATGATAATAAAAAGCACACAATAATAGTAAAATAGAACAAGTAGAGAGTACGGAATGTAAAGTGAATTGATGAATTTGGTAAAAATACAAAAAATATTTGTTTAAAATTAATACATATGTATACGAGTATGTACATATATCAAATGAAATTCATAACAAGTCTCGACAGCACAGCTGATTATTTTGGCCTTGTTTCGCACCTTGTAAAAATGTAAGGCAGTTCCTTTGTTAAATGCTTTGTTGACACATTTTTCGGTACATTTTTTTGACAAAAAAAGAATTCATAATGGACGATGAAAAACTAATTACTTGAATTAATAAATAACCTTTTCTTAGAAATCTTTTTGATATATTTTTTCGATCATGCTATTTTTTTTTTGAAATATAGAAAGTTAACGTATTTTAAATAACTAGAAAATTTTAGTGCTGTCCGCAACGTATCGTATCCCCAATGTTTACGTAAGAGTAATGGAGCCTTTACGCGTTATTATAGTAAAAGAAAATGTAAAATTAAATAAAACAATATTAAAATTACGAAGTATTAAACAATAAAATAGAAGATAATTTTAAAAGCCATTCTGAAACCTTTAATTTTAAATAAAACCAATACATTTTTGAAAAATGTAAACAAAGAAATTAAATAACGATTTCAAGAAATAGAAAGTGATAAGAAATAGTTTAAACTATTTATAAAACGAGATAAAATATTTTCTAATGCATTATAATCTTGCTTCATATATCACACGTTTGAATTTTTTGTTTGGTAGGTTATTCTGTCTTTTATTCTCTTTATTATTTTACTCACTAATACCAAGGTGCTGTTAATACAAGCCGAACGAGTGATTGCAGTGTATATTTTGTATGGGAATCATTACAAAACTGAGTGATTTTCATACAAATTTTCTACTGAAATCACTCGTTAGTATTGTATAAACCGCATTTAAGCGTTGCAATACATTCAAAGTTAAATACCACTGATTTAAATACGCTTTGTTGGGATTTTTATTTGTGTTTTTAATTCACAAAAAAAAAAAAATATGTGTCAGTTTCAGTTAAAAGGGACCTATGGATGAAAAAATCGATTTCTACTATTTTGGTGATTCTAATAACCTAATGCAGCAAACCGCAGTTTTCTAAGTGCATTACTTTTGTCATAAGTAAGCTTTAAAATACACCTTTGATAAGAAAAAAACCCGATGTAACAAAATTTTTTGTAATTGATCTACGACGATTACGAATCTGGTATTAAATTTTAAAAATCCTAATCCTAAGCTACCCCGTAAAACCTTGAGTGACGAGTTTCAAACAAATTCAATAATATTACAAAAAAATAGTCCGCCATATTAGGTCCGCCATTTTGAATTTTCAAAATCCAATACCATATTCGTAATCAGCGACCCCTAAAACCCCCTTATAACGGGTTTCGAGCTATAAAAGCGTTCAGGCGTTTCAAAATTAACTTATTAACTTCAAAATCGTTTTTCTCCAAAACTCATTTTTTGCCCATAGGTCCTTTTTTAATCGAAACTGACACATATACGTAATTATTTATATATTGCGTTCGATTTTTGTTTTTAAGCAGCTTAAGATCTTCTTAAGTATGTTTTGTTATAGAATTCAAATAACAATAATATTGATATTAAAATAAGATTAACTACTATTTATTATTTCTAATTTAAGTTGTTATTAACGTAAATAAGAAGTTTAAGACACAAATTAACATTAAAAAGAAAATAATTTTAATGTACAATTTTGTCTCGGTAAGGTAACGACATCTAGAGTATTGAATTCTACATGGCTCAGTCATATAAATGTAAGGAAAGCTAGACTTATCCGAAATATGAACCGCATGTCGTCAACATACATATCATTTCATTCGGATTGAAATAAATATTGTACGGCTATACTGTGCCGCTTGATGCTCAGCACCGTTTGTTTTTCTACAATGTCAGAAAAAGTAATTTCTCCATCACCACTAGGTATTTTTCTCGTGAAAATCAATTATACTAAAATGATACACTAAAAAATTTTACTAAAATTTGGTAAATTTTAATTAGTTAGAGCTAGATTTTTACAGAAATTCCTATAAAATTTCCCTTGATGTGAGAAAATATAAATTTCGTTTTACACATGGAATTTTGCATAATCACCAGAAAATATTTACTAAAAACCATTTTAGTGTTTATCCAAAAATTTCGTCAGCGTGCGCCTAATGCTGGAGCTAGGTTTCGTTTATTTTCTTGCTAAGTTGTTTTGGTTTTGGTAAGTTCTTCGCATTAGCGAGTATTTTGGTGTATATATCGCTCCTGGAACCGTCATTTAGTACGAGAAAGTCTTTGAATAAAACTCGAATTCGAATTTCTACGTTACAATAACAGTGAGGGTTGTCGATTTAGCAGTCAATATTGTGCCATCGATTTTTCGATAAATTTTGGCATGAAGAAAAAAATTTCCACTACGACACATCAAACAAAATCATTTTCGAGGCGCATAAATAAAATTTTTTTTTACTTTTTCTCTACTTTTACTTTTAATGTTTTTTTTAGTAGATAATAAAAAAATTAAAAATTTATTTTTGAATTATTATTATTTCGAATTATTATTGAATTATTTTTGATGAAATTGAATTACATAACTAAATTTGAATTATTTTTAATAAAAATTACAGTTTGGTATTATATGCCGATAGAAAAAAATATGTATGAAAAATATAGGAATATTTGCTTGGATTCCATTAAACTCATTTTACTTAGTCGCCATGATTCTTAAAATTTTTTTATGAATTGCACGTTTAGCTACAGTAGTTAAGGGTTGAACGTACCGCTTGGTACTGAAATCTTCGGATCGTCTAGCGGTGGATCTTCATTTTCGTCATCATGAAAATAAGTTTTAAAATGTTCATATGGTGCTTCTCTTGAATGGTGGTTCTGAGAGCTTTTTATCGTCGTCCAAAGCAATCATATGAATGTAATCAGTGGAATCAAAATGAATTTTCGGTTTACGAATATGTGTATATTGGACGATTCATATAGATCGTTACGAAAATGTTAAATTTTTTCCAGTGCATACTTCCCAATAAGTTGTCGATCGTCGAAGAGCATGCCGAGCAAAACATTTTCACAATGTGAAAAACATAAATTATTTTCAATTACGGTGTTTACTACCGAAAGTAAATTGTGTGGCAAATATTGCGTTCACGGTATGAATTCTCCAAGCAAACCTCTGCCATATTAGCACTATGCATACGATTGTCAGATCTAACAATATTGTGAGTAAAATGTGTTGAAAATTTCTTACAACCGTCTGAATTTACAATTTTTGTCTGACAACATTGCCAGAAAATATATTGTCAGTGCATTGTAATTCTTCAAACTGCATAATTTTAGAATTCCACCAACAAATCTCCGCATGCAATGCATAGATTTTTTTCCTTTGAATCGCTTTTCTATATGCATGGTCACCTGGTGGACCGTTTCTACTTGTTCGTTCGATTTCTGAGTTAATTGTGGCTGTGCTGTTGCACAAAACAAACAAAAAACCGTCCATTCCATTGGGATTAATCAAAACTATTAATTAGGATTCGGTGGCCGTTTTTTAAGAGTTAGTCGAACTGAAAAGAGAATTATACTCCTGTTCAGCTTAACACTTTAAAATTTTCAACCGCCTACCAGCCATAATGCACATTAAATTGTTTTAAAGTATAGTCAGACGGCAGTTTAAAAACCACCTTTTAGCCAATTTTCATATGCTAATGTTTAAAGGCCTAACCAGACTACGGCGAAAAAGACGGTAGCAGCAAATGAAGTATCGGGTCTATTTGAAGTTGAATTGAAGCCTCAGTAGAAAGCTTAATACAGTAAAACAGTAAATAATTTTACTCCCAATATGTCCTGTATGATGCAGGAAATATGGTTGCAGGCTATATTAAACAAACCATGAAATTAAATTTTTGTTTTAATAACGCAAACGGCATCTATCGACATAAAGTTGAAATAGAATATTTCCTTTTGGATAAAAAATAAAACGATATTTTCTCAGAAACTCATTTGACATCCCGAAGCATTCCTAGAATTAGTGGATATAATTTCTACTGCACCAAGGATCCTGGAGGTAGAGCGAATAAAACACTACCTGCTAAATGATCTTTGTGAAGAATATCTTCAAGTAACAAATATCTGTATTAAAAATTATTATCAAAAACTTGTGATATCATCTGTTTATTCCCCTCCTAGGTTTAAAATTGCAGAGAGCCAATATACCGCATATTACACAATACTGGGGGTCCCGTTTTCTAGCAGATGGCGACTGCAATGCTAAAAACACACATTTAATCACTTTTAAGGGTCGTGTTTTATTTTACACATTTTATAAAATGGTTTTGAATAAAGTTTAAAGTGGTCAACTACCATATTAGCCAACAGATCGAAAAAAATTCCTGATGTTATCGACTTTGGAACAGTGAAAGATGTGCCCAGTGAAGTAATTGAAGTTGAAGCATATTTGGATTTATTGACAAACCACTCACCTACTATTGTCACTATATACTCACACAAAACTTTAACACCCACATATGATTTACCGAAAAAATCTGCACGCATTAACTGGTTTAATTACAAAAAATACGTGAGTTTTCATTGCTCGAAGAATATGCCGCTGAGAACACCTTCTGACTTAGATGATTCTATTTGGTTGTTTGAAGCACACGCAATCTGCTCTTAATATTACTTCTTCAAGTCAACAAGTTCGATTCAACAATATTTTTTCTTTATATATAAAAAGGCTATTTTCTGAAAAAGGAGAGCTTGACGAGAATGGCAACGTTACATATGCCCTCAAGTAAAGTTAAGACTGAAGGAGTGCACCAAACAGTGTAGAAAACTTTTACAAAGACAAAAAACAACTTACCGGCAAACATTTCTTCAAGAACTCGATGCAACACTACAATTAGTTTATTCGCTATAGCGTGCAGCCAGAGGATTAAAAGGCCGGTGATATACGAACATTCATTACGACCTTCGAATTATGACAGCTATTTAAAGGAACGAAAATTTGCTGTAAGTGAAGGCCATTTTTAAGCCCTCCACAGTCGATTGAAGCCGTAGTCCCTCAAGGTAGCATCTACGGTACTTTACTGTATAAGAGTGATATAATTTCTTTAAACAAAAAACACACTTATTGTAAATGAAATTCAAAAGTTTTTTATTTAATGTGAATTACAATCGATACAATTAAGTTCTAAATATTCATTCACATGGCCTCCACGACTTCTTCTGCAGGAATGAATTCGACGAATCCAATTTTCGAGCACTTTTTCCACAAATGGCCGAAACGTCACTTCAAAATCATATCATCCTTATTGGAAAACCTTATATATGACGTTTCGCGACGCTTTAACATTCACCCGTCAACATTTGCTGATGATACAGGTTTTCTAAGCGTTCACGAATATCCAGAAGAAGCTTCCCGTAATTTACAAGGGTACATATCAAAACTGAAAACATGGCTAAAACAATGTCGGTTAAAAGATAATGAACAGAAATGTGTGTATGTCACTTCTTTCTCTGTGTACCTCTGTGCAGGGAAATATGCTCGCCTATTCAATAGCCAGACAATACCGCAACAAACTGAAGTTAAATATCTCAGTATCCAGTTTGATCGCCGTTTAACATGAAAAACGCACATAGCCGCCAAGTTGACACAAATAAAGTTAAAAGCAGCCCAAATGATTTGGCTTCTGGAAAAAAACTATACTAAGACTAGACTGTAAACTAAAAAACAAACTATACAAAAAAATAATATATTGGTTTTTTATTTTAGCATATTTTTCATATATGTATGTATGTATATACTTACATATACATGTATGTATGTATTATGTATATTGGCTTTTTTTTCTTCATTTTATTTTAACCTTCAATAAATATTTAAATTATTCCTCTATTTTGTTCGAACTTTTAAAATTTTATTTTTATCTGCTTATTGAGGTTTCAGGTCACCTTCTTTTATAAATAACGTTAACAATTTTTAATTATTTCCAATATTTTGTCACTTCTTTGTATGGTTTCTTCAAGGATATATATATATAAGTTATTTAAAATTCTTTTAAATCGTTAACCGTTTCAACTGACACATAACTTGTTCATCACTAAACATATTCCTAATAATATTATCTGTTTGTTCATAAATCAACATGTAAACATTATCAACGACATCTTTTAGTATGTGTACTTACATACATATGTACATACTCACGTATGCTTAAGGATAAGAAAATGAATACGATAACAATATTCAAATGAAAGATAAAACCCAAGTTTAAATATTATAGCTTACCATCAACAATATGTACTCTCACAGATGTTGGATTTGCATTTGAAGGCGTACATGTGTAAAGTCCAGAATCCTGTTGTATTGCCTTTTGTACTAACAAGCGACTTGTGGTTAAGACACCTTTCTCCGTTACTAATGATATACCACCACGCGGTGAATCGAAATTTATGACCTGATTTCATAAGATTTCACAAACAGCCATTGTGCCAGCCAAATAATACAAACGTTAAAAAGGCATTAAGCAAAAAATAACGAAAAAAGGAAGATAAAAGAAAGAAATTTGAGAATTAATCAAGTTAATACAAGAATATTATTGTAGTATTTTAAAGGATTTTTCCTTAAGCATAAAAAAACGAATAAGGGTTTGTTTTATGGCCCTCTATTGTATACTTATAGTTGTTTAAACTGTTAAATAAAATATCGCATTTAAATAAAATTGTTTTTAAAATTATGCAAATATTATAGATTAGTTCGAAATAAAATGACATGACGCGATAATAAAAGTGAAAAAGGGCATTGAGATATAAATAATCTGCCATTACGGCTTAAGCCCATAGTGCTCTCAACACTGTGAGAATATAAGTGTTCACAAGAAACCCCGAGTCATCCCGAGGGCTCACAAATGGGCCCTCGATTCTCACATCATAGTCCACCTCCATGTCTAAACAGCTTGCTTAAGTGTTTGACATATCTAATCTCTTTTATATGTTGTTTCGCAATAGCACATAGAGGCTTCATATTGGTAGAATATGAAGCAGCCACTAGCACTGGTCGAGCATCATTAAACCAATACCTCTCCCAGCTTGTGGTAGCATAAAAGCCACCTCAGGGACTCCCGAAGGAGACCACACCAATAACCAGTCACAAAATCACGCCACCAACGGGGGTACTGCGATGTTGACAGCAAATCTATTCTCAATGATTAGGAGTATGTCAATAGCATATCCATACCCAAGAGAACAGATATGCACCTCGCAAAATTATATCGCAAATGTTTGTCCAATATAGGATAACACTTCCTACCACCGCAGAAACACTACCGTGGAGCTTACCGGCCCCGTGCTACCATTTAAGCTTACTGGTCAAGCCTCGAAAGAAAACCATAAATATTAACTTTCTATTGACTTTGGTCTTGAGGGAGACCTTAGGTGCCCTTTCACCTTCCACCAGACTAAAATAAATATACATCCTTTGCTAGGTTGTTTTAGAGATTGGTAACATATGAGTTTTATGGGTAATTGACAAAAGGTAATGTCTGGAAAAGACAAGTACCCTATCCCTTAGCAGGAACAGCACCGAAGTGTGGATATCACCAAGATGACAAAACGTACCCCCGGTTTACAGCAAAATTTAAAGATGTTTTGAATGGGATGTAGCATGTGACCAACAGTGTGTAGTATGCATTGCGATTCAACAGTACCGCAACATGCAACCGTTGACAAACTGCGAGCAAAATATTTTGTGTGACGGTCATTTGACACTTGTACGTTTAATAAAGTGAAGATGCACAATGCACTTAAATGAAACACATTTATTAAGTGCATTTGTTTAATTATAAATATAAGCAACACAAAGTATCTGTTGCATTTGGGGTATGCACTCGTTGGACTTTAAGACTGTAGAGACACATGCCATACGTAATCGTGGGAAGCTAAATATGCTTTCCCAACAATAATATGCTTTCAAAACAATTTTTCCAAAAATGGATAACATTTATAATAATATATATTTCTATTTTTTTACTCTTTTGTTAAGGTACCCCTAATAATTATTCTCATAATTAGTTTATAAGACAATGCAATTTAGTTTAAGATAATCACAAAAACTCAAGCTTAGGAGCTACTAGTTAGCTCTAGGCAAATAATAAATAAATTGAGTGCTGCTAGAGAGTACCAAAAATAATTAATTGTTTAAATTATATTTTTTCTTCTTATTTTCCTTTGATCATTTTTAAAGATTTAAATTATTTTTAGAGCTAAAGATCAATGTATTTTATAAAAATTAGCAATTATTTTTTATTCCGATATTTCGCCAACAATGGGTAGCTTCTTTAGGGATTTAAATTATTAGAATGCCTAAAAATATGTTGTTCTAAAACTCTATTTTTCTTATACATGTTTGTTATTTTCTACTTTCAATATAATGACAAAAATGTATTCAAAAATTTTTTATTTTCAAACAATTGTAAAATATTTGTTTTATACGAATTTGTCACAATTTTTATAAAGAAAAAACATAATTTAAATCCCTGAAGAAGCTACCCATTGTTGGTAGCGAAATATCGGAATAAAAAATAATTCTTAATTTTTATAAAATACATTGATCTTTAGCTCTAAAAATAAGAATTTAAATTGTTTAAATTATATTTATTCCTATTACAGGAAAATTGGATACCTCCAATACAAAGAAATTATTCATATTTACATTGATAAAAAGATGGCGCCATCTATACTGTTAGTATTTACACAAAGTTCATTCGTGCGAAGCAGGGCGGGTCAGCTAGTTTTTAATATTTTTGTTCTATTTAATATTAATTTGATTTATTTAAGAAAGACAACGACATATTTCCTCTTACTTGGAGGTGCCACACCCACATGTCCGAGCCGAACATCCCTTGTGAGGAAGCACTACACAAAATGCCAAGTTTCTTACTTAATTATATCTAAAAATATTTTAATATTAAGTTCCATGATATGTATGTGTAGGGTGCGACGCCTACTCATTATAGTATAACTATGTTTTTTTAAATAACAATCAACAGATTAACTTCTAGAAAATCTTAGGTCTTTTACTTTATTACTATTCAAGATATGCATACATGGGAGTAATTAAATAAATTGACTGATTAATTGTCGATTTCATTGCCATTGACTTATAAACAATGCCAATTAAATTTTTAGCATTACCAATTTTTTGAAAAATGCTAATGCTTTTCAATGAAATAATTTCATTATTAGTTAGTTAAAAAGCAAAAGCATTACAAATAATCAATGCTAAAGTTTTTCAAAAGCATTATCAGTATTAAACGTAAATATTATTTCACATATTTATTTACATATATAGGTATGTATGAGTATGTATTACAAATATGTACATAGCTTGGTTTGTATTTTAATTTATAATTTTATTTTTTTGAAATATTGTTCAACACAATATCTAAAATGGGTTTGAATGTAGTTTCAAGAGGTCAGCCAACATATCAACAAAAAATTCCTGATGTTATCGAATTTGGAATTGTGAAAGGTGTGCCCAGCGAGATGGTTGAAGTTGAAGCATCTTTGGACTTATCTTCAGACCACTCGCCTACAATTGTCACTATTTACTCACACACAACATGTGATTTACCGATGACATCTGCACGTATTAACTGGCTGAAATACAGAAAATATCTGAGTGCTCATTGCTCGGAAAAAATGCCGCTGAGAACACCTTCAGACATAGACGATTCTCTCAGGTTGTTTGAAGCGCATGTTAAACAAGCTGCTTTTAATGCTACATCAAATGAAATAAACCAACCAGTGAGATTTAACAATATTTTTTCTGTAGATATAGAAAGGCTACTGACTGAAAAACGGAGAGCTCGACGAGAATGGCAGCGCTACAGATCGCCCCAGCTAAAATTAAGGCTTAAGGAGTGTACTAAGCAGCTTAGGAAAGTTTTGCAAACTCAAAAAACAGCTTCCCTTCAAAAATTCCTTCAAGAGCTAGATGCAACACCACAAACAGATTATTCACTGTGGCGTGCAGCCAGAGGACTTAAAAGGCCGGTGATATGCAAACCCCCATTACAAGCCCCTAATGTTGACTGGGCGAAAACTGATGCTGAAAAAGGTGCACTTTTTGTTAAACACTTAGAAAAAGTATTCACTCCGAATATTTCTGCTGATATTGTTGAACTGCCACCAGTCGTCTCTTTACCAGAAATATCGCTAAAATTCAACATTGTGGAGATTGAAAAGGCTATTACTAGTCTTAACACTAGAAAAGCCCCAGGTGTCGACGAAATAAGCAACAAAATGCTTCAAGAATTGCCTTACACTGCAAAAAGAATAATACTAATCATTTTTAACAGCATTCTATGCCTAGAACACTATCCTAAAGAATGGAAGGTTTCGTTAATTACTATGATACCAAAGCCCGGCAAGGATCATACAAAGGTTGAATACTATCGGCCTATTAGTTTACTGTCTAACATTTCAAAACTATTTGAAAAGCTGTATATGAGCAAGCTGATGACTATAGTGACTAGTAATGTATGTATACTGCTCTGCGCTCTTTATTGATGTGTCACAAGCTTTCGATAAAGTATGGCACGAAGGTCTTATCAACAAATTAACACAAAATCTACCAGCAAACATCGTAAAGCTTTTAAAAAGCTATCTAAAGGAATGAAAATTTGTAGTTAGGGAAGGCAATTTTTTAAGCCCCGCGCAGTCGATTGAAGCCGGAGTCCCTCAAGGCAGTATCTTCGGTCCCTTACTTTATTTAATATGTGGCTCTGACTTACCGTTAAGCAGTAACATTCATACATCAACATTTGCGGATGATACAGCCTTTTTAAGCGTTCACGAAAATCCTGTAGAAGCTTCCCGATACTTACAAGAATATATATCCAAACTGGAAAAATGGCTCAAACAATAGCGTATAAAAGTTAACGAGCAGAAATGTGCACACGTCACTTTTACGTTGCACAGGGAAACATGCCCGCCTATAAAAATTAACACCGAGACTATACCACAACACACTGTAGTCAAATATCTAGGCGTTCATCTTGATCGTCGTTTAACATGGAAATGGCATATAGACGCAAAGTTAACACAAATGAAACTAAAAGCAGCCCAAATGAATTGGCTTATTGGAAGAAACTCTATATTAAGTCTTGACTGTAAACTTTTGCTATACAACGCGATCCTGAAACCAATATGGTCTTATGGAATCCAGTTATGGGGCTCTGCCTCAGCATCGAATGTCGAAAGAATTCAAAGGCGACAGAATAAAATCCTACGTACAATAACAGCAGCCCCCTGGTATGTCAGAAACCATCGAATTCATAAAGACCTAGACGTGCCGTTGGTGCAGACAGTATTTTCAAAACACGCGAAAAAATATATAAAAAAACTTGAGTTGCACCCAAATCCACTTGTGCGCAATATTCTTCATTATAGAGGCCACACCCGGCTGAAAAGAAGGGATACTCTTTTTCTCAGCCGTTCACGAGAGATGTGAAACAACAAAAATTAACCGTTGAAATCAAAAATTTTGTTAGCATTGGCTAAACTAACATTTAGTATTTTTTAGATTTAAGATTTGAAAAACTTATTGATAATTTAATCTTTAATTAAAGATTCAATAAATAATAAAATTATATTTAAAATTTTATTTATTTTTTGCGGGTTAGCAAAATCTAGATATATATTTCGTTGGTAGCCATACCAATTCATCAGTAGATGTTTTACCCTTTATGTTTAAAAAATTCCAAAGCTCATCTATTTATACAAAAACTCACAAACATATTTTTGTGAATTACAAGGCATAAAAATAGCCTTTAAAAAATTTTTTCAAACACACACAACAAAAATTTTCCATTATGAATGTGTTTACTTTTCTACACCTATACAATTAGACAACCGCTGGTTGCCATTAAAAGTATTTTATAAGGCAAAAATGAAAAGCAAATCTCCCCGTTACAAAATTTTACATTTATTTGAGCATGTACTCAAGTATTTCTGAATTGGTATAGCTACCAACGAAATATATATCTAGATATTGCTAACCCGCAACAAATAAATAAAATTTTAAACATAAATACTTGAGTACATGCTCAAATAAATGTAAAATTTAATAATATTATAACAAAAAAAAAAAAAAAAAATTTCAAAAGCTGATGTGACCATATTATTTTTATATACTTAGATAGTATTAATCAGTTTTTAATCAATTGTAAATAGTATTTCAAAGCTTTCATTGTTTTTTCATTATAAATAGTAGAACAATTATGGCGGCAGGCAATAACCCCCCAGGAAATAACCCCCCAATAAAAAAATGAATTAATACCCCAAAAAAATATACTGAAGCCAACAACAACGATTTTTGGGGGTTTATTTCACACTTTGGGGTATTATTTCCTTTAATTGTTTTGGGGTATTATTTCATATGAAATAATCCCCCAATAATCAATAATGAAATAAAGCCCCAAAAATATATTTGGGGGTGTAATTCATTTTAATTAAAAACGAAAACGTAAAGTATAAAGCATTTTATATATCGTTAATTTTATTATTTAACTCTAAGTAAACAGTCGATTGAAGTAGTCGTAAAAAACTATTAAAATTTGAAAAATAGATATATGTATGTGTTGCTACGTCAAAATAAAAATAAGGTACGTATGTAATGCAGTGCAGAAAATCTTTACTAAATATCGCCGTGTCGGGAAATACCATTACATACGTACCTTATTTTTATTTTGACCTAGCACCCCAATGCAATGCAGAAAATCTTTACTAAATATCGCCTTGTCGGGAAATACCATGGTGGAGAAAATCCCTAAGCCCGGCCGTAGGCCGGCTATGCAAGGGATCTTTAGTAAGCAACTCAATTTTTTGAAAATAGTCCAATATTTTAAAATATTTGAATTTTATTACTAAAGTTTTTCCGTGTAGCCGGCCTCTGGCCGGGCTTAGGGATTTTCTCCACCATGGTATTTCCCGACACGGCGATATTTAGTAAAGATTTTCTGCATTGCATTGGGGTGCTAGGCCAAAATAAAAATAAGGTACGTATGTAATGCAGTGCAGAAAATCTTTACTAAATATCGCCGTGTCGGGAAATACCATGGTGGAGAAAATCCCTAAGCCCGGCCGTAGGCCGGCTATGCAAGGGATCTATAGTAAGCAACTCAATTTTTTGAAAATAATCCAATATTTTAAAATACATATTTGAATTTTATTACTAAAGTTTTTCCGCGTAGCCGGCCTCTGGCCGGGCTTAGGGATTTTCTCCACCATGGTATTTCCCGACACGGCGATATTTAGTAAAGATTTTCTGCATTGCATTGGGGTGCTAGGTCAAAATAAAAATAAGGTACGTATGTACCTTTGAATTACAGCTTTGTAATTACAGCTGTCCATGTTGCCGCGCTATAGTTAAAGATACTATTCAAGTATTTCATTAATCATCTTCATGCAATTTTTTCATAAACATTTACATTAAAAGCTCACCTTTAATTCAAAATGTATTTTGGGGGATTATTTCATTTTAAAAATTGGGGTGTTATTTCATATGAAATAATACCCCAAAAAATGGGGTATTATTTCGTTTCTGTTTGGGGTATTATTTCATTTCGTTGGGGTATTGTTTCATTTTAAAAATTGGGGCTTTATTACATGTGAAATAAACCCCCATTTTTTGGGGTATTAATTCATATTTTTTTTGGGGGGTTATTTCCTGGGGGGTTATTGCCTGGCGCCAACAATTATATTAAAAAAAAAGCAACTTAGAGTGTATTTCATTATTGATTTTTATAATCTTTTTTTGAATAGTTAATCCGTATTATTTTAAATTTGTCAAATTTTAACAAAGTTATCTTAATTATCAACTTAAATTATTTATTGCGTAGTATCCGCAGTGAAAATTGTAATCTGTTTAAAAGCTATTTATTTTTAACTACTCGCACCCCTATTCTTTCATAAAAAAAAAAAAATAAAATCATTTAAATGATACAGATTATTTAAGGTAAAATCAATATAATTTTTGTTTAATGTTTTCGTTAAGATAAATTTTTGTGTGTCTTACTTACACTCAAAACATATTTTGTTGGGAAATACAAATTATTACTTAATCCTAAGTTTTAATGTTTTGGATTTGATTTTACCTGTCTATTGTGAGACCATATGACCGTAGGAGGTGGCTCTGGAGCAAATTTTACAATACATGTTAAATTAATGGTTGATCCCTTATTAATGTGCAGCTCTGGTCCTCCAATAACTTCTGTTACTGGCTCTAAAATGAATGAAAGAAAATAAAATTAATTTTATTTTTGTATATGCCGAACAATAAAAAAAAATTATATGTGTAAAATGTAGGCGCTTTTACTGTTTGTGACAGACTATTAAATCTTGCTATTAACTTGACAGCATTATTAATGTTATAAAATTTTGCTAATATATACAAGAACTAAAAAGGACTGGTGTTAAAATGTAAACGCAGTGCTTTTTAGGATCTGTTTTTTTTTTTAGTTTTCCCAACACAGATTTCTGAAACTTTAAATTAATGTTAAAAGTTAATCAAGAGAGTTTGAAAAAATTCCAAGTTTATTATCAACCCCATGGTTTATTTAAGACGTTTTCCAATAACAGAAGGTCATTGAGGCGGAAAGTAATAAAATCAATTCGAGAAATACTGAATAAACAGTTGGCAAGCAGATGTTCTGGTTTTAAAAATATATGTAATAATAAGCAACATATCCAACATATGCTGCCAGATCAATATAAGAGTCATCATTAAACCGATTTGAATAGAAAACCCAATAGTTTCTATACCATGTATTTTTCATAAATAATGTGTTAAGAATAAGTTATGATAATAATAAGTGATTAAAAATTTTTATATGGTAGTAAATCTCAACCAAAAAATGAATTTTTAACAATATTGTACTATTTTTACACCCTGGTCTACGATGTCTAGCGACAGCAAGTCACTCACTATCGCTCGCTTAAGCACCACACTAAATATCGACTTGTCGGTCGTCTGTCTTTACGTGTTTGACGTAATCATTGTCAAATGATTACATTGCCACATCAAATATTCCATGTAAGTTGAGCCATAAATATGGCAATTTGAACTCGGCACAACTACCAGGTATGCACAATACGATAACAAGTACAACAAACCAAAAACAACTAGTATATTGTTGGTATAAAATACTCGCTTTTTTTCAAAACAAATAAATAAATATTTTTATATTATTACGAATAAACGTAATTATTATTTATACCTATCAAACAAATAAATTTATGAATTTCTTAAAAATGCTTTGCAAACTGTAACAATTATTTGTGTATGCTGTAAAACAGTATCAGGTAGTATGAAAATTTGATATAAAGCCAAGGTATATTAATTATCAGGTAGTCGCATTAGCTAAAATTGACATCAGCTGATTGATTTTTGTTGTCAAAACTTTGTTGTGTTTTTATAAGAGATGTGCGCGTAAATAAAATTACGCTCACGTTCACGCAAGATTTCCAAAGGTGTATGTATGTAGATACTTTTTTTCATATATACATTTTATACATACTTTTGTACTATGGTTCTAGATAGTGTTTTATTAATATGTACATACATACATTTTATAACATCAATGAGATAAAATATCACATTACATATTTTCATTATCTGTTTAAACATACAGAAAACAAAATGGATTTTCACCAAATTTAGCAATATATATGTACATACATACATATGTATGTATTTATGAATGGATGCAATTTTAGCAAAAATCAAAAAATTCAAAAGAAGAAAAAGCTTAACATAGAGAACTGTCTTTAAAGCGTGAAAATTGTATTAAAAAATCACGCACTGTATTATATTTTTGAATCACGATCACGCACGCACGCATGATTTTATCAATTTGTAATCACGTGATTCATGCGTGAGTCACGCGTGACACGAAAAATTCACTACATTTTCACATCTCTAGTTTTTATAAAAATATTGTGACATTTTTTTTTATTTCAATAAAATTTAAGAAACTGAGAAAAAATGCGTGAAAATTTTTTAAAATATAATTAAAATTTTACATTTATTTGAGCATGTACTCAAGTTTATATGTTTTATATTTTATTTATTTGTTGCGGGTTAGCAGTATCTAGATATATATTTCGTTGGTAGCTATACCAATTCAGAAATACTTGAGTACATGCTCAAATAAATGTAAAATTTTGTAACGGGGAGATTTGCTTTTCATTTTTGCCTTTTAAAATACTTTTAATGGCAACCAGCGGTTGTCTAATTGTATAGGTGTAGAAAAGTAAGCACATTCATAATGGAAAATTATTGTTGTGTGTGTTTGAGAAATTTTTTAAAGGCTATTTTTATGCTTTGTAATTCACAAAAATATATTTGTGAGTTTTTGTATAAATAGATGAGCTTTGGAATTTTTTAAACATAAAGGGTAAAACATCTACTGATGAATTGGTATAGCTACCAACGAAATATATATCTAGATATTACTAACCCGCAACAAATAAATAAAATACAAAATATAATTAATATTAAAAATATCGTTTAAAATGCGTGTGTGTAGTGTCTGCTAAAAAAAATTGCAAAGGGGGTATGAAAGTTGTTCCAAGTACCCAAATAAAAGCCCCTGAGAAGTATATGGAGCGAAATTGGTGGCAGGAATTTCACACCAACTTCTCTTTTATGTAGCTCTCACTTTTTGCCATCAAGCATTATACATGCTGGAAAAAAAGTATGCCTGTTGCCAAATGCGGAGCCTTTTGTTTTGCAGCTAAAATGTTCTAAAATGTTCACTATCGAAAACATAAAGAAATTTGTTTTCTGTGTTATAAATAATTTTAACTTTTTCATTTTATACAATTGTTTTTAAATTTAATTATTGTTTTGTTTACACATCACATTTTGACAACAGCCAAGTTTTCACACTAACAAAATGCCTGTTGTTTTTGTGACGTTATAATTATTTTAGGGACAAGACTACCTTATTTATTATACCATGATAAAGCTATCTGAGTCATCTGTGCTAGTAAGCTCACCTCTTGAATATGCCTTGCTTCAAATGTAAGCAAAAAATACATGTTTTCAATAAATCGATTTTGTGAAAAATAATTTATGGCAAAATAATTTTTGGTATTGTATTAATTTAACAAACCCAACAAGAACCTGCATCGGCTTTAGATTTGGCTTTTTAATTCTGAACAATGTGTTTGCTAATCAATAATTACTAGCTGTACAAAAATATTTTTATTAATATACATACATACATATGTACATATTTACATAAATACCTACCAATTTCCCTTCCTGGAATTTTCTAAAATTACTACATACATACATACATATATAATAAAAATTTTTTAATTATTTTTCAAATTAATTTCTCTGTCGACAACCAAAAATCAAGTGACTGATTTTGACAGTTCCCAGCGGGAAAACTCAGAAGCCCTTCTAACTTCAGGTCTTATTAAACGCCTTCTTAGGAATGGTTTTGAGTCAATTTACTTTGTTTTCTACCACATTTAAAATTAGCTTCTCTGAGAAGGGAGAAGAGAGAAACAGAGATTTACACTTTTTGGTGTTATATGTACATATTCCAAAGTAAAAGAAAGCCATTAATTATAAGGCCTTTCAGAATCACTCTGAAAATAAACGAATGCGGAAGGGCTTTCTCGCAATGACATCGTGTGTAAAAAATATATGAGTATGGAATGGAGCGAGAAGGGAGCGGGAAGGACTTGCGCATCCAAAAAAAGGGGGCAGAGGCCTTCTGGAAGGCCTTCGATGTCCTTCTTTTTCCCGCTGGGTTGTTATCGCACAATATTTCTTATTGGGGCGCAAATTTGTATGAAAATCCTTATCGTTATCGTTTGGTTTGATTGTCGATCGACTTGTCGTTCTGAATCTTTTAGTGGGGCGCAAATTAGCTGTTTGTCGTCACAAAAGCAAGCGAGCGATAGCGGTCAACATCGTGGACCAGGCTGTTAATATATATTTTTTAACCACAAACACATGAATAATAAAGTCTGCTGTCGAAGTGGTCACATGATGAGACTCACACATCACAAATTTTTGGTTGATAAGCCTGTTGTCAATGTTGCAAAGAATAAAATAATTTATAAAATAAGAAGAAGTAATAAAACTGGCATGATATTACTGAGGTATTATCAATAATAATTATACACTTTTTTTATTATTTTAATGAAATCATTATGAATCATATTACAATAGAAGAATTTCTAAGTTCTGTGGGTTACATGAATAACAGCGATTGTCTAAAATTCAAATTTTTCAGGAGAGCCAAAATAAGTTATTTTTGAAGCTACGATCTTAGTATCCAAAATTTTAAAATTTTTTTTATACAATAATGTAGATTTAGGTTATGACAATATTCTAATTAATTGTTAATGTTTGTACAGGCTATAATTCGTAAATGTTTATAATCAGAGAAATATTAGGTACACAGAGCCAAAACTGCCTAATAGAATCAATAAGATTTTCTGTATGAAACACTTTAGGCTAAGGGCTATTCCCAGCAGAAAGAAGCAAAGATTTTTTCGAAGAGATTCCTTATTGTTTTTATGTGGTAAATCTTATTCATTTTTTTCAATAAGGAAACCACATAATATCAAGAAGAAAACTTGTTATTTACAATTTTTTTTACCCAATTTCCGTTATTTTTGGCACCAAAAAACAATCCATAGAGAAAAACTTCTTGATTCTATTAGGTTTTCATATGAATTGTAAATAAAAAGGATTTCTTATCGATTTCATTAGGTCGTCTTATTGTTTTTTCAAAAAGGTTTTCTTCTTGATTTTATTAGGCCATCTTATTGTTTTTTTCAATAAGGTTTTCTTCTTGATTTTATTAGGTATTCTTCTGATAAAAGCCATAAGTTTCCTTCTTGATTTTTTCAATAAGGTTTTCCTTATTAAAATAAGAAGACTTCCTTCTTGAAAAAAAACCATAGAGATATCTTATTCATTTTGTTCTATTTTATTAGCTATTTATTAGGCAATGTTTTCTGTGTGTAGACATTGTTAACATATTTCGAGCAACAAAGGAAAAATTTAATATTTATACATCCCTTTTGTAGATTTTTCAACAGCACTGGCTGAATAGAAACAAACGTTGTTTTTCGGTAAAAGCCACTAAACCTCGTCAGTACTCATGTGCAAATGCTTTTTCACTACTTGTTAGGTAACTTCGTTGAACGTCATTACATACTCTATTTATACACAATTACAAATACACAAGTTAAGTGAGTCAATATAGCGAGGTGGAACTTGCCCCTTTCAATTTTTAAAATGAAACCCCTCTCAAACAAAACGGAAAAAAACATTTACTGCCGATTTCACGATGTTGAAAGAATTTAAACTTATTTTTTCATTCGCACAAATACATGTGATGCAAAGACAACATTTTAGAAATTGTTTTTGTTTCAAATGCAATTATACGAATGAAGACATATGGAAAAATTCTTTCGACATAATGAAATAGGCAGTTAAAGTAGCTCATAACTGTTTTTTTATACGTGAATCAATATTTCGGGGGTGCCAATATAACCGTCCACATATAAAAAAAAAAGTATAGGACAAAACTGCAAAGAACCCCGATAAAACAAAAAAAGAAGAAAAAAGAATTTAATTTAAAATTTTGCCCAAACTACAAGAAAATCTTATAAAAAATCCGACTATAAATAAAGGAGTTAGGCAATATAAATATATTAAACACATAAAGAATTTTGAATATCAGAAATGCTGAAAACAGTGTGCACTTCTTTATACATGACAATATATGTATGTACATTAGACTGGTCCTTATTTTCTGACTTAAAAATGTTTAAATCAGTACGTTCTAAAACTTTTATCTAATATATAAAATTCCCGTGTCACGATGTTTGTTATCGAACTCCTCCGAAACGGCTCGACCGATTTTAATGAAAATTTTTATGCATATTTGGTAGGTATGAGAATAGGTTTTAAAGTATATTTTAAACCGCTAGGGGCATGAGGAGGGGAAATATTTCAAACAGAACAAAATTATGAATGACAGATGGCGCTATGTCCGCCTCATTCACTAGAAGCGTCATCCTTCGTATTTCAAGTAGAACAAAATTATTTATATTGTTGAAGGACAGATGATACTACGTCCGACTATCAAAATTGGAAAAATGTATTGATGAGTGGGGAGAATGGTTCCCCCACATAAGAAAATAGCTTCCGGACGAAGCCGGTCCAATCATCTAGTTTTTACTATAAAAATTTAATTTTTGTCATTAACACTTGAGATTTGGAATTTGACTAAAGCGATTTTACCTATTTATAAATATGTAAATTAAAATTCTTATATATTAAATACACACATACATATGTATATGATAGTTTATTTACTTGTAAAGCGCCGTGGCCACGTATCAAATTGGCTTGACAAACCAAGGTTTTTTGATTGTGTTAATGAAAAAATAAACTCTCACGTAAATGGCCATGTGAGTTTGACGAAAATCAAAATATAAAGGCTCTGCAAGTCAATCGCATATAAATATATGAGGTAATTGATATTATAAATGTTAATAAATAAAATTTTGTAAGAAAA
Organism: Lypha dubia; assembly: GCA_947311025.1. Lineage (NCBI taxonomy): Eukaryota > Metazoa > Arthropoda > Insecta > Diptera > Tachinidae > Lypha > Lypha dubia. The sequence continues at coordinate 27,297,730 of OX371262.1, read as the reverse complement.
AAATATTTTGCCACCAAAAACATCACACGCTCGTATCCTTCAAAAGTAACTTTCAAATGAAATTTGACGGTATTAATTTGACACGTTGCCGTATTAAGCAAAATAATATTTACCAACACATACATGTTTTCTGTCAATCCAATTTGATACGTGGCCATGGCGCTTAAGGAACAATCATGGCTTGTCTCGTATGCTGCTGATATTTATTTCTGTAGATATAGAAGAACTGGAAAATTTCATAACAAAATGATTATTATCAACAAATACTTGAAAACGTTTTGTCGTACTTGTAGAATAAACTATTTTTAATGCTCATTTTACTGAAAGCTGTGTTAAGCTCGACCATCAATTTGATTCCATTCTCTGGTATCAGCTTCAATATTTTTAAACGCCTTTTTAACATCAAGTACTTTTTTGGTGATTAAAATAAATAAAATCGTTTTCCAGAAATTAATCCAAATTTATATATGTAGAGGAGCAACATTTTTTTTTGTGCTAAATCGTCACCTTCAGCATCTTCAGTTTCTTTTATATACATAAAATCCCGCAATTTTTCTGTCATTGTTGCTTTACTTCAAGTAATACATTATCATCAAAAAGCGAGAAGCGAACTGGCTCAACTACCAAGTACCGAAAATGATTTAACATTTTTTGCAAGTATGCTCCTGCAACTATGTCATCTTTTTCTTTATATAAAATTTTTTTAAATCAAAATATTAGGCTTTAACGGTTTTATTTGCATTGAACCATGGTTTTATATAACTTATCTCCTCAGTTTCTTATATTGGGAATTCTTTCCGTAAGATAAATATTTTTGTGGGATAAATAACCTAGGCCATCTATCGGACCGGGTTTTTCTATATTGTTCCTTTTGAGGAATGCTTCCCAAAAGAATTACGACGAGTTCTATTGCCGAGGCTCATGATAATTTGTTAGGGTCTCTTGACAGATCAAAAGTGATTTCTGACAATTTTTACCATTAAGTCCACGCAGATCAATACTTGTGTCGTACTTGGAGATATTGTAAGTTATTTTTTGAGATAGATGACTTAAATTTGTTAAATAATAGTATTTCGGGACCGCACGAAGTGTAAAATTGTACTAATACAAAGACGCCCCTAAAATTTAATTAAAATTGGCTGCTAAGCCAACTCATCAGAAGATCTTTACCACTATGCTTGAAAAGTTTTCTAACTCATTTACTTATACATACTACTAAGTCAGAATTCAGAATCAACAAAGTACAAATTCATTAGCAAATGCAGCATAAATATTAGCCAAACCCTAACAAAGAAATTAATTTTTGAGATACCAAATTTAAATAATATTTAATGTGTTTAAGTGTTTCAAATAGAAGGCTTTCGGGATTTATTGCTTTACCTTTATTAGCTAAAAAATAGATGAATCATTGAAATGCCAATACTGAACATAGTGTATAATAAATTAAATTCCTATTAACTTTTTAAGCATGCCATAATTCGTGTCATAACATTAACTTTTTTAGTAATTGTTATCCACACAAAAACATAAATGTGAAAATAAGGCCAAGTTCGTATCCAAAAAGTTTCGGCCGTAAAAAGTACTGAGATCAAAATAAGGACCAAATTCTTGATAGGTACAATTCCACCTCATTACTATGCAACCTGTAAGCTTGGCAAAATTTGTTTGCCTTTCTAATATGGGAAAGAATTCTTGGAAAAATATTGCCAAGCATATAGGTTGCCTAGAAATGAGATGGAATTGTACCTATCAAGAACTTGGTCCTTACTTTGATCTCAGTACTTTTTACGGCCGAAACTTTTTGGATACGAACTTGGCCTTATTTTCACATTTATGTTTTTGTGTGGATCTCACTTCTTTTTTCTAAGTTGTTTTTGTATAAATATTTATATGTATTACTTATCTGGGCTTACCTGTGTAGACAATTTCAGCTTTCTAGCTCAACTAGAAGTGCCCCATACAAAAAAGGGGGATGATTGTCCCCCCAGATGAAAAGTGCCGGTTTAAAAATCATTTTCGTTAATTTCTTATCAGGACCTACCTGTGTACCATATTTAATAAGCTTTCTAACTATACTGGAAGTGCCCCATACAAAGAAGGGAACCCTAGTCCCCCCGGGTGGAAAGTGCCCGTTTTCAGATTTTTCTGGTTATTTTCTCACCAAGACCTACCTGTGTACCAAGTTTCAGCTCTGGAGCTTTACTGGAAGTGCCCAATAATATTGATGAGTCAGTGAGTCAGTGAGCCAGTGAATATGTACTAAGATATGGACTTTTCACACCTTAATATCTCGAGAAGATTTTATGGTAGAACTTTCAAATTTAACCTGTGAGGTCACCTCTGTGGGGGACCTTATGTTTCAAGTTTCATTATATTATGATCAGGGGGAGCAAAGCTATGAGGGGGATAAAAACAGCTCGAATGGTTTTGTGTATATATACACACTGTGTGGACGAACTTGGCCTGGCGCACTACCGTGCGCCTAGATGATCAACAAATATTTATTTATATACAAGCATGTATGCATGTATTTATATAAATTAGTTGTGAAAATCGCATTTGTCGCCACTCGAATTGTGGCGGTTGCATTATTAATATTTAATTCTGATTAAATTTTCATGTAGTACCACTATACACTTTAGTTATGGCCATTAACCTAATTGTTGTTGCAACCTATGAAATATGAATTTAAAATTTATTTTTGTCCATTATTGATATGGAACTTATAACTCACATGTATTAACAACTCAGCCACATTAGTATTTTAAATGCAACAAATATTGAGTAAGTACATATTTTACTATAATTGGCTATACAGACCGAATAATAGGTTAGGAGCACCTAACTAACCTTATTCATTGCATATTATTCAGTTTTGGTCGCCATTTTGGGGATTTACTGCGTGTTTGGTTCATGTATTTGAATATAGTTTATAATTTTACTCGAAAAAAATCTTACTTTAAAGGAAGTGTTTATTGAATTTGTAAACAGAAACTTCGGCGAAGAAAAACAATTATTAAAATGCCTGCTCATTTACCTTAAGGGAGGTAATGCGTCATCTTAGCACCACAGGCGTTGCAAAACTGCTTTAAAAATTAACAAAAGGCGAAATACCAGAGTTGTAAAAATACAAAGCTTTCTACATTTTCAACATTTATCTTCTCTATCCTATACCTTTCTCTATGTTCTGGCACAATGCATTCTATAAGTACCGGTCAGTCACTGAGTGTTGGTCCATAAAAAATGTTATCACTTTTAGAGAAAGTGCGTATCAGCTTTCTTAGATAGAAAAATTAATATTCAGTAGCGTAATATTATGCAAGAGTGGTCAGACAAAAAGTGTTTGGACATATCCAACTTGACATCTAAGCAATTTTATAACAGTTTCTACAGTTAAAATAACTAAATATAATTGTTATTTTTAATACGTAGTTATACATATTAAATTGTTATGTATCAGCAATAGTATATGTATACTCATACATATACGAGTATAATAAAAATTTTAAATAATATTGTATTTGTTTTTTTTTTTTTTTATATTCGTTTGCTTAAAGTTTCTTTTCACATTGTATTATTTATGAAGCGTTTCATCGAAATTGCCAAAATGATAATTTAACGGTTGGCTTCATTTCCTAATATTTTATAAAATATGAAAAATTTCTAGTTAGTTCCAGCAAAAGTTTGATAGAGTTTATAGCAGCATTTAAATGTTACAAAGTTGCAAACAAAAGAATTTTTAACATTTTTTTATTGTTAGTTTCTTGAAATGATAAATGTTTATAAAGAGTCTTGCATTAAGAGCTTTCTATCTTTAAATTTAAATTAAACAAAGTGTGTAAGAAATATCACCGGAATTTTTTATTCGTTTGAAAGACCTATTGATGGCATTATGTGTAGAATAATATTTTGTTCAATGTCCGTCAAAGTTTCTCTGAGTACTGCGCCTCCGAAATGTCCAATTTTCCATGACTCTGGTGCATAAATTAGGCTGAATTTGACCGATGGCATGGTTTATACTGGCTTTTAGAACCACTGTGGTGTGGTTTGTGGCCTAAGAAAACCCTACTAGAAAAAGTATAACGGGCTCAGTTCGAACGATCTCGGTTACAAATTCAGATTACCAGCGCATACATGTGTGTAACAGATATTTTGTAATGTTTATACTTATAAACAAATGCATGCGGCACTAAAATGTGATTTATTCAAGTGCCTTATGGAACGGCCCTTTGATCAAACTCATGGGTGTCAAGTGACTGACACACAAAATATTTTGATTGTAGTTTATCAACGCAATTTGACTCGCTGTGTGTTTCCGGACGCTATGTGTATGCGGCAACCACTGTAGTTTGAACACGCTACAGTTTGTTCACTTATCCATTCATCCAGAAATGGGCCTCAGCGCTGAAAACTAGGGTCAGTTGCCACCCAGCAAAAAATCATTTTGTTTCTGGAAGCAGTAACAGAATGTCATGCTTTCCAGATACGCAGTTTTGAAGCGGTTCTGAGGCTCTCTTGCGTTTTCTTTTGCAATTATTTTCAATTGCATCAGATTTTTTATTAACCGTGAGCATTCTTTTTGTGCTGTATTCGGTCAAGAAAGTACATATGTACGTGTCAAAAAAATAATGAATGAAAACATCCAGTTGAGAAACATAAATGCATACAAATCCAATGTCTGTTAAGGGTGTTATCTGTTCATGTGTCCGTGCTATAAACGCAATTCAGAAAACAATAAACAGCACAACTGTGCATTTTCTTGCTGGATTATGAAAAGGCTATTATATTTACATTTGACTCTCGCAAAAGCAATGTCATCGACAATGAACTTGCTTATGAAAGTTATGAAAGTTATGATAACTTTGACTAATATATAATTAGATATAAATAAAAAATATATAACAGAAAAAAAATTAGTAAACAATTTCTGGATTGATTGATCCCGAAAATCCCGGATTTAAAATCGGGGAAATCAAGATTTCGGGATTGGCATCCCTTGTATGTACTCTCAGCTGCTCTAGTGCGTTAACTTACCAGATACATCTGGCTTTGTAGCAACTCTTTAACAATGTTGACAAAATTATATTATTAAAAACACGCTTGAAAAGTAAGAAGTCAGTAAACCAGAAATCGCTAGATTTCGCGCTAATAGCTAAATAATATTTTTTCCCGCAAAATGTAATGAAAAATAGCTAGATTTGACGAGAAAATAGCTGAATTGGCAACAGTGCTTGTGTCCTTGCCTACAGATGAATTATGTATGTTAATACATGGCGCAGTAAAACGAAGCCATATAATTCCGATAATTCAAACATGATTTTTGCGTAGTTAAGATGATTAGAAAATAGCTCTCTTTTATGTAAAAAAAAAGAACTCCAAAGTGGGACATCGCTAAAAAAAATTATTCATGTTTAAAGCGCTTTTCAAATCCTGCTTCGGACGAAGCAGTAGTTTTTGCTGGGCAACTGCGTCAGAATTCCATTTTGTATGTGACTGAATATATTATATATACGAGTATATATGGCCATTATTAAGTGTCGAAGTTTTGCAGTCCCTGGTGGAAGACCCTTTTTAAAAATTTTGCTATAACATTTTTGTTTCTGTATTGTCCAAAAGCTATTATAATAGATAAATGGTTTTAGGTTATTACAAATTAGCATTTACCTTAAACGTGACTGATAAGTAAATATCAGGTTTATTCTCAAACTAATTTTCAAGTTAACATTAATAATTTGTATTATTTCCTCTGCGCTCAGTTAGTTCCCGTCCCCCCTTTATTAGTGAGGGTGGTGCGAAGTTTGGTGAGGGATACACAATTTCATGTATTTTATGTTTTATCTTTAACTAAAAAAAATTTAATATAAAGTTGTCTGGTGTAAATTGAAAGTCTGGCCGGGGACTTAAAAAAGAAAACGAAAGTAAGTCGTTGCTACTACGTATTTTTAACAACCAAAAGTAGTCGGTGTCTACTGCAATGTTGCCACTGTATACTAGTAGCATTCTTCATTTTATCGGACAGTTTTAATAATGCAGAAAACAATACTTTTTCGTGCACGATAGCTAATGTTCCTTTTATATTACGAAATTCATCATTAGGTTGTAATAATGCCCCTAAATATTCAGCCCTATCGTCAATAATTTTCCACAAGCAATTTTTTCACTTTTCACGTATTTGCAATCGTGGGCAACTCGCATGAAAAAATTTTATTCAGTGTAGAATAATAACGTGAAAAAATATTCACTTAAAAAAATTCCCCTTATCGTGAACATATTTTTCCCACGAGTTTTTTCACTTTTCCCTTCAATTTATTGACTTTATTTTTGATGGGGAACAGAGCAGAATATGTATATAGTTCTTCTTATAAATCGAATATTAAAGCTTAAAAAGTTTATTTTAATGAAAAGATATAATAATAAGGCACAAACTGATGTATTCCTCAACAAAATACAAAAAAAAAACAGGCCGATTGCCTGCAGATTTGTGAAGCTTTAATTTGTTGGCACTTTTTCGTTTTGTTGGCTTTCCAAAAAGTACCCGAATTATTTTACCACATAAAAGTTAGAATGCAATAAACAAACGGAGCAACCAAACTAAAGCTCCAACACTGAATATTTAGCTTTTATTTTTGAAGTTTTCTTTAAAAGAAATATGTCCGTGTATATTTTTGAACAAAAAGTTTTATGATTTTTTACTTTTTTATTTTTTTAATCTTCTTCCCTTTTTTACATTCACTGAGAACTAATATCGGGAATAATTTTTCACGGGAGATTAACGATACCATTTTTCCCTTCGAGTGAAATGAAAATTTCACAGGAACAAAAATTTCACTTGATTATATTTTCTATGTTGGTAGCGTATGATAAATATGCAATATAGCAACATATTACTTATACGTCCAGTGTTAGTCACTCTCGTTAGATGTCTGCAGAGACTTGCGCTTAACACTTTTCATCGCTGGCGGCTAACCTGAAAATGGTTGGCGGCTCGCTAAGCCGCCTAACAGCCGATAGTTGATCGGCTAGCCGTTTTTTGTGCGGCTTTCGGCTAAAATAGACTAAAGGGCTAACTATAATGTGCTTAAGCTACTGTCAGAAATCAACGAAAAGCATGTAAAATGTGTGGCTATATTGTACTTATTTGAACAACAACTATTTTCTTATAATTTTTCCAAAAATTGATTTTATGTCAATGTCTAATTAAGCTAAAACCATAAATAAACAATTAATTAAAATTTTTGTTATGTTAGAAATCAAATGACCTATTCGTAAATAAAAAGGTACTAACAAATGCAACAGTTTCAACAATTTTCAATGAATAAACGTATAAGCAGCTGCTTGCTTAAGCAAGGTACGATTGGTTTCGGTGTTTGCTGAAGCAAATGAAACTTAACGAAACTTGACGAAAAGTTCTTAAGTACATTACAGCTATGAACTAATGGTCTGCATGAGTACATTCAAACGGCGTTTCAATACATTCATATGTTATTTAAATATGTAAAGTTTCATACCACATAAGATTTGAATACTCTGTGTTTCTCATTTACTCTTAATAAAAACAAATGAAGGAATACGCCCAGCGGCGAACTTTGCATACCACATCACGTCTCTTCAATGAAGTATGCAACACTTTGTAATCAATGAATTCTAGCTGACAAAGTGTATGGCGCTAGTGTATGGAATTTATAAATAATGAACTTTTAATACATATCTTATTTAATTCATTGCTGTATAAACTATCTTATTTACTTAGATAAACTTAATTTCCTGTTTCACAGGCATCTACCCAATCATTGTACACATCCAAAACTTCAGAGGTCAATAACTCGAAAACTATGCGTTTCCGGGAAAGTTACCACATAAAATTTTCGTCTTATTTTTCGATTTTCTATCGCCTTATGTAATTTTTTTTTTCGCTTGGAGCTGCGTCGCTAAACTACCTAAAATTGTTAACTTTTTGTTTAACAAGTCCGATTGTATTTCATCTTCTTCCAATGGTTCATCTGAATTAGAATTATTTGAAACAGAGTTAATAAAATAATTCGTAATCCGTTGATTTTCGTTCATTTTTAACACTTACTTATTTAACTTTACACTTATGTAGATTTGTGTTTAGCTTTTAAATAAATGCTAGAAACTTCTACAAAATAACGGCACAAAAACTGAACGTACATAAATACCAGGGATAATTAGTAATGACTTTTATTTTGTACTTTTTGAATAAAAAACAGTACTTTTTCAACTCCAATTGTTTGTACTAAAATCCCCCGCGGTATAAATATATTATAAATAATTGTAAATTAAAATTTATTTCGAGTACCGGTTAAATATCTTCAAGCACGTAGTTAAAAAAATTTTATATAGGTACATAAATATATGTATAAAGACCTATTATAAGGCGTACCTCAGAACTAAGTAATATGTGTCAGTTTCGTGTGTCATGTGTTTCGCTGATAAGAGTAGAACTAATAGATTGAATTAAGTTGGTGGGAATAAAATTGCGGACCAAGGCAATTGAAAAGTTGCAAAAGTAAAAAAAGAATCAATATGGCATATATATAATTTAAGTGAAAATTTTGTATGGAAATCATAAAAAACAGTGTTTTTCATAAAAATATTGCTATTTTTGTTGTTTGAACATGTAAAATTATAATACATAATAACATTAAAATTGCAATAAATATTTTATTGGGTTATCGTTCACTTTTGATACGACAATTGTCCTTAAAAGTGTACAATTGTACTCATTCCATCCCTGTTACATGCACTAATATAACACAGCCTAACCACGCCAAAAATTTCAAGTGTTGTCAATGTAAATTGGACACATACAATGTATGCAACAGATACACTTATTCATTTATTTTTAACATAAATATGGCTTAGTAAATTAAGTCTATAGGGGCAAGGCCACCGTCAGTAACGTCACGCTCGTATACATATTTTGGTCAATATCTTTAAAAAATACAATTATTTCTCCCAACTTGAGAGCGGCATATGAAAGTTCTCGTTATAACTGTTGTTTCATACCCAGACAATTTTGCTGTATCTCGTTTTGTTGTGAAATTATGACCATTTTAAGCCGTCAGTAACGTCACCGGATTTTGGAAGTGTATTTGCAGGTTACTGAACGTTTGTGAAAAATGAGCGAATTGAAAAGAGTTCATGTTTATTATTGCCTAGTATGTTAAAAAGGAAGGATGAAAGATGATTTTTATCCAAAAGGTGGGCTTAATATTTTATGTTTTAATCACGTAAATGACATAAAAGCAGTGTCAGTAACGTGACGCAAAATGTCAGTAACGTCACACGTACAAATTTCGTTAGGATTTTCGGTTTTTTTTTATCTTGGGTTAATAGAGGGACCCCAAATGGCCATAAAAAGTCATAGTAGAGGAGTTTTAAGATGCAACCCTGGGGAGATATTACGACAAAAACACTTTTCGCACTAATCTCATAAAAAAAATTTTAGTAAATCGGTCTTGCCCTTTAGAACTGATTTTTGTATGATAGAGTGTTAGTTAATTAAATTATCTCTTCAATCATGTGTAAAATTTGTAATTTTTCACTAATTTTCAGCTTTAGCGGCTATTTAATACGAAATATGTCAAATTGACTTCTGTTTTTCTTTTTTTTTTTGCGAAATATTTGTAAAATTTCTTCCTAAATAGTGATAAAAACTTTGTGTCAGGATTTTGAACTAAAGCCAGGACACTGTAAAATAAAAACACATTATTAACGGAAAATAAAAAAATCTTTATTAATTTCAGTCTTGTTAATTGTTGCAAAATTAAAGCATCACTTCAGTTGTATTTTTTTTTTAAACATAAATAAACATATGTTAATATTTTGTACAGGCTAAAGTTCGCAAATGTTTCTAATCAGAGAAAGATTAGGTAGACATTGTTAACATATTTCGAGCAACAAAGGAAAAATTTAATATTTATGCATCCCTTTTGTAGATTTTTTAACAGCACTTGCTGCATCGAAACAAACGTTGTTTTTGCGGTAGACCCTCGTCAGTATTCATGTGCAAATGCTTACACTACTTGTTAGGTAGCTTCGTTGAACATCATTACACACTCTATTTATACACAATTATAAATAGATACAAATAGAATACGCGACTTATTTCTACTGGATGATGCTTTCTTTTAGCTTTTCAAAATAACTCTTGTCTCTATGTGCACCAGGAATCGGAGTCTATCAATTAAAAACCATATTATTAAGCAAAAAAGTAAAAAAAAAAAAAATAAAAAAAAATCCGTCTGTAACGTCACTCAATCTTTTTTTGCAAAAATACCCTGCTATATGCAAATAATGCTTCATTTAAGCATTGATTATGAAAGTACTTAAAAAATACTCAAAAAAAAATCAGCTTATCCAACATCTTTTCTAATTAGTTAATGCATAAAAAAACATTTTATAAAAATTTGTCAGTAACGTCACCACTTATTTGCGGCTGATTATTTTAAGCCCTAATTGGTCCAAAAGCCAAGCTTTGTACACAAATTTGCTTGCTAATCAGTAGTTTGATTTATATTCTATCCAAAAAAAGTAATCATTTGCCTAAAGTACAAAAAAATAACAACAAAATTTACCTTTTTGGCCGACATTGCTATATTTTCCAACTACGCCTTGCACGTGCCACTTATGAAAAGAATGTGAAATGTCAAAGCAGACACAAATTTTGCACTGGCATATTGTGCAGCCATACTCTATACATATTTGACATTTCAAATGTAAAAAAAAATTTGGGCTTTGTGACAGAAAAAAAAATCTATGTGGTTTCATTTTTCGTGGCCTTGCCCATAGATATATAAAAAATTTATCGGCGGCTAATATTTAGCCGACATTTAGGTAAAAAATCCTCGGCGGCGGCGGCTATCAAAAATCGTTGGCTGCTGGCTAAGCCGGCTAATAGCCGATACGGCACAAGTCTCTGGAGGTATGCTTAGAATAAGTTTTTCTTGTACATGAAAAGATCTCTTTTCTATCAATACCAGCACATACTTTTTATCTCTCTCAAAATATAAACAATGCTTGTCTAATACCTTGATAAATATAGCCGCAGCCAAGTATATTCTTACAGTGATATTCACAAACCTTTTACTAGAGGCTAATAAGCAAAATGCGCTAAGGTAGTATTCACAAACGCTTAATAGGAGTAGCACTATGAAAATATAATATATAAACTCGAAAAAATTATTGCAGGCATCACGCTACTTTAACCGTCTAATAACTTTAGAAGTTTTAAAATAAAAAAATAACTACTTATTTCAAAAAGTGTGAAAAATAAAAAGAGGTTCAAATAAAGTAATGATTGTAATAAATATAATTTCGAAATTCGTTAGTATTATACAAAATATACATATATAAATAACTATAAATTTTTTATTAAATTAAATATTCTACAGATAATATATTTCAAGTCTCCCCATTCTTCCAGTCCCTCTGCAATGTTTACATATGTACGTAAAATAAGAAAATTCAAGAAGAAATGCATACATACATATGAATGTATGTGAATATGGATGTACAAAAGTGTGTCTGTATGAACTTATATGCACGTAAATGCATATTTGTTCCCATGCGTACATAACTAAAATTTTACCTGCTCCTTTAAATATTAATACTATTACTCGTACTTCTTTTTCTCATGATTTCATGCGTAGTTTGTCATATTTCAACCACAAAAAGATTAAAAAAATTCCAAATAAATAAAGCACACAAATTAGTGGTATGTAAACAAATGCAACCTAATCAGTATTTGAGTACTTTTGTAATAACTTACGAAAACACATTACTAGCAATGTCATTACAACATCTCTTAAAAAATTTAAATATTTTTTTAAATATTCTATTAATCTTACTTGTTTAAATAAAATTTATATGACATTATTTTCACAATTTCAAACCATTAGAGACTACTTGCTTATCAAGTATGTTATTGTATACAACACTAATTATAACCTGACAATTAAAGCGAAACAATGTTATAAATACAGAATCACAAAACTGAAAAAATCACACAATAGTTAATTTGGCTTTAATAAACGTTTTTGAATAATGTTTTTTATTACCGGCAAATAAGACAAAAACTAATTATTAACTAATGTCTACATAATCTTTTCAATAAGATGTTTTTTGAATAACTCTGTTAAGATATTGAACTTATAAAAATGTGAACATAAAATTACACTATAAACAAATTCAGGTTATCAAAAGTAAGGTCGATTCTGAGAGTGAGGGGTGAAAATAGAGGCTAAATTAGAAGACCCGTATCGTTTGTTTATGTTAGTTCGAATTTTTTTTTAATCGACCTTCGAACTTTGCAGTCAAATGCCGATTTTCAGCATATTGTTTATATGGTTTCTTGGCTATAACTCGTCGACTAATTGATATTTTTTTTTAATATATCTGTAGCCAAATTATTAAAAAAAAAATCATTTAGAAAATTTTTGTGGTTCTTATGAAGCAAAATGTTGGAAAAATTATTTGTTTTTCATGCTTTTTGAAAATATTTTCCACAAAACTAAGTCTTTTTTGCTTTCTGTTTGATCTATAATATGCTTTTCAGTTTCTTCTTTGTCTTCCCCTTCTTCCTCTTTTTCGTCGTCTTCGCCTTCTTCAAAGGTGTTTTTATACCAACAAAACAACTTTTTTGTTTTCAAGCACCGCACAGGCAGCGATTTTTTTTCGTACAAGCGAACTAATCAATCCATAATCTATAACTAATCAAAAATAATGAATCAGTTAAGACTCGGAACTCAGCCGAAGCTGTTGTCTTTTAATTTTCGCTCGGTCGTGATAAAATTCGCTATTAATTATTTTTTTTACTTATTTCATTTTGTGATATATTAAGTTAAGTGCATCGGTTTCATAAAAATACCAAAAAAAAAAAACATTGTATATGTATATTAAAAATGTCGGAACCAAAATGTAAAATGGACCATTTTTGTAATGTTTGTGGACGTTTCATAGCAAGCGATGAAAAATGTGGCAATGCGAGTGAGTTTTTTTTTTTTTTTTTTGAAGCCTATAAACAATATTTCTCGCAAGAGTTTATCACTGACGTAAACTATGCCCCTAAAAAAGTTTGCTTTAATTGCTATTCTAATATTATGCAATGGAAAAGTTGTTTTAGTATACAAATGATGTGCTTAGACAACAGCCCGCATCAAGAAGAAAATTGCTAGGGATGTATCAACTACCATAAAACCTTGAATAAAAGGAAAGCAAGGAATAAACCTTATGTAGCAGTGCTAAGTGTGCAATTACCATTACTGCATTCATAATTCGTTTCAGTACCAATGGATCTTCAAACAGATATCAGTACTACAATCACCGCTGGATTTCTTCTCAGAATACGACCCTGGTGAAGGTACATAATACAATCCTAGTGACACAAAACCAATTGGATGGAACTGGGTCAAATTTGTGTTTGACTCAGAAAAAATCAGAACTAGTGGCTTCATTTTTGAAAGGAAATAATTTGCTGGCAAAAGGTACCAAAGTAACAGCATATCGAAAACGCCAGAAAGAGTTAGAAAAGTTCTTCAATGTGAATGATGCAAAAAATATCGCTTATTGCAACGGTATTGAAAAGTTAATGGAGACGATAGGGTTAACCTATAAAAAAGATGATTGGCGTTTATTCATCGATAGCTCACTAATCAGCTTAAAAGTTGTGCTTTTGCACAAGACAAATAGAATTCCTTCTGTACCGATTGCGTATAGCACTGACACTAGTGAAAATTTCGATAATTTGAAACACATTCTGGAAGTATTCAAATATAACGAACACAAGTGGTGCATTTGCTGCGACCTCAAAATAGTTTCATTGATTACAGGCTTAACAGCATCTGGGCGTCCAAAATATTTTTTGTGCGATTGGGATTCACGATACGGAGAAGATATTAAAAGAAGACACCAGTACAAACAGCATAACTGGAATAGTCGCATTGGACGGAAGTGGCCTAAAGACAATAGGCTATACGAAAGTCTTGTTCCTGAAATGAAAATTTTGTTGCTGTTGCTCCACATTAAGCTTGGCATTGCTAAAAATGTTTTGAAATGTATCGCAAAAAGACCAGCAGTATTTAACCGCTTAAAGAATAAGTAACGCCAAAATTCAGGAAGGGGTTGCTAATGGGCCCGACATACGGAAACTAATGAGTCGTCAAGATTTTGACCAAGTTCTGACAGACCGAGAATTAAATGCATGGCACGCATTGAACGCAGTCATTAAAGGACTTTTGGATAAAGAACGCAAGCTGTCGGATTTCACCCCTGTCGAAATTTTTATCAAGAAAGTCGATTGGTCTCAGTTTAGTCGTGAAATGCATAGTATTATTATAAATTGTAACTATCCTATGAATTTTATCTTCGGTATCTTTGGTAGTTTCTCTTTTATCAGCTGCTATTATTCTTATGTATTCGTTCAGTGTACCATGTAAACGTTCTACGTCTGAATTACCTGTTTTGTGGTGAGCGGTCGTTACATGTGTGTTGCTACTATTTTCCCTTAAAAACAATGTAACTGCATCATGAAGCATATACCTATCATTATCGTAAACAAGTTTCCTCATCTTTCCTAAAAATCTTATTCTTTCTTTAAGTGCAGTGCGTATAGACAACCAGTTCTATCAGTTAGTTTGTGCACTCTTTCATATTTCGAGAATTTATCTATTGTTGTCAAATACAAATACTGTCTGAAATACTTTGTTGCTGCCACAATTTCGAGTAGTTCTTTCTCGATTGTAGAGCATCTACGCTCGTTTCATTTAATGTTATAATCGGTAATAAGTGTGAACTTCTTTGAATAATCTGGAAAAACAAGAATTGGGTCATTCATCAATACTTCCTTGAGTTTCTTAAATGCATTTATGTAATCTTTGTCAGAAGTATTGATCCTTCCTTCCTTTCACCTTTCTTCAAGTATTTTGTCATGTGCTAAGCAATTTTTGAATAATATCTGATGAATTTCCGGTAGTAACCGGTTATACCCAAAAAGGATTTTATTTATTAGAGCTATGCTCTTTATGGCGCGATGGGGGTTGAATTTTATATTTCGTAACATAATTAACGACACTATTATAGTTTTTTTTTTTTTTGTTTTGATTTGCTTGTCCTTTAAAAGCTACTTTGTTGTTGTTTTCTAAAATCAAGTCGAGAAAATATCTATGGATATGGCGTGTTACTCACATTCAACTGCAATAACAATAACAAAATAGCCGTATTCACAATCTTGTGCATTTAATATTACAAATTTATGCAATTGCACATTTATTCTATCGATTGTGAATGATATCTTTGGGTTAGGTTGCAATGCTTGATGCAAAACACAAAATTCACAGCTGATTGATAAATAAAAAATTTTTTTTCCACTGAAATTTTGGCCTAAAAATAAATATCAGAAATTACTCAAGTATCAAAACATTTACTTAATCAAATAATTCTAATTTTTATTATAAAAATAAGGATTAATTTGTTAGTTAGTCAGGATTTTAAATAATATGTAAATTTAAATAATTGAATAATTTGATTTGAGATGTTGTGCGTTTTGCTAATTTTTGCTTTTTTTTATTAAAATTTTTTATTTTCTTATCTGGTTTTTTTGACCTTTAAATTATTATATATCTAATTTAATCAAGCTTGAGGTCTTTTTTTTATAAAAATTAACAATAAACTTAATTTTTATTTTCTCTCGATATTTCGCCACACCGTTGGGAGGCTTCTTCAGGGGAAAAAATTTATTATTGTTTTAATTTTCAAAACACCAATGAAATTTGTGAAAAAATTATTTGACAAAAAACATTCAAAAAATTTCAAAAACAATTTTACAAAAACAAAAAACAATAAAATAAAATTATTTAAACCAATTGAAACATTTTTGAAAAACAATAATCAGAAACTGAAAAGACAAATATATCTATCTCTTACCATCTACATATATTACACCTAAATAATTATTTTTCCTTATTAGCCAATTACTTAAAACTACATATAAAGTTTTATCTCTTACATACTAAATGTCTATAATTTTGAGCTACATTATCTGTGTCTGTCTTAAAATTAATTCTGTTTGTTATTGGTGTATTGATGATTTGTAACATTTCTAACATATAACGACGTTTATAATTATGTTCTGTGTTTAAAACTGATACATTTTCAAAGTCTGGATAGTGATTTAATTCTGAACAATGAGAAGATAATGCCGTTTTTTGTGAATTAATATTCCTATACTTTTGATCAGACTTATGTCCTGCTATCCTAGTCTTCAATTTATTTTTAGTTGTACCCACATATATATTATTACAAAATGGCGAAATATCGAGAGAAAATAAAAATTAAGTTTATTGTTAATTTTTATAAAAAAAGATCTCAAGCTTGATTAAATTAGATATATAAAATTTTTTATTTCAATAATTAAGTTACGCATTTTTTTATTTCATTAATTTTTGTTTGTCTGGTTAATTTCCTTATGCTTGAAATATTTTTGTTTTATAATTTTGAATAAAATTATTAATATTTGAATAAGCAAAATCGGCTTAGCTCACTGAGTAAATATATGCTATTGGTTTTTACTGTTGCTTATTTGCAAAGATATAGCGTGTGCATTTCTCTGTATTTTGTTAGTGTAGAGTAAAAATATCCTACACCATTTTGCAATTGCAATGATGCAAGACCATTTGCACAAGATTGTGAATAGGGCTAATATATTTACAATGTCATATTAAATCTTCACACATGCAAACTAAACTTAGTTTATTTACACACAATTGGCATGTAGAACTTATTTCAAATTTATTTTTATTTTATTCCTATTTTATGGTACATTGATTTAAAAACTGTTGATATTAAAAGAAAATAAAGTCAATGATTATATACTTACATATGTATGTAAGTATGTTTATTAAATTTGTTTGCTGGTCTCATCGATAACCAAATGAAAGAGGGAACGAATCAGTGGTGCCGCCATAGCTGCCAGATTTTACGATTTATCGTCATTTTGACGATTTTGGGCCCTAAAATGATATAGTGACGATGGGACGATTTATACCCTAATTTTGACAACTTTAAATAATTCAAGTTTGCAACTTTTATTTGTACTATTAAAGCAACCATGAACTGCTGAAAATGGTAATGAGAAACTTTTTAAAAACTAGTTTGTTTAAAACTAAAAACTTTTATTAATTGATTATTAACACAAAAATAATTTTTTAAATTCTGAAGACATTTATTTAGGAATATTTGCCAGAGAAGAAGTAGAAGAGCCACAAATAAATGCAAAAGAAATATATGTTAATAGTAATAATTGTGTTAATTTTTATATAGAGCTTTGTGATCAGATATTATCATGATTTGATTTTGAAAATAAATATAAAGCTCCTGGCCAAATTAATCCATTTAATATTATTAATGTAGAAAAAAACTTGTTTTCTGAAATTATAAAAGATTTTTCCTATTTTGTTGAAGAAAGTGAAAGCCAAGAGCTAGAAACTGAATTCAGACAATTAAAATTATTGTCCTGATAAAAATATATAACTATTGGATTTTTGGAAAAAAATATCAGAGATGCAAACAAGGGATTCTAGTCTTTTGTTTCCGGTTTTAAATAAATTATTACAAAAATCCTGACTAAATATTATTTCCACATTCTTCAGCTTATGTGGATATAATATTTAGTCAGGTAAACATAACTAAGACTAAAGTAAGAAATTCATTGAAAAAGTTGTCTTTGGAAGCCATATTATATACAAAATATTTAACATATGTAGCTGCTATGATCTAGCAGATGTACCTGAATTAATCAATATGGTTAATTGCAATATATATTTGTAAAATATATTAAACATAAATTTTATTTATTTGTTGCGGGTTAGCAATATCTAAGTATATATTTCGTTGGTAGCCATACCAACTCATCAGTAGATGTTTTACCCTTTATGTTTAAAAATTTTAGAGCTCATCCATTTAAACATAAAGGGTAAAACATCTACTGATGAATTGGTATAGCTACCAACGAAATATATATCTAGATATTGCTAACCCGCAAGAAATAAATAAAATTTAAAACATAAATACTTGAGTGCATGCTCAAATAAATTTAAAATTTTATAATAAACATATACATATGTATATTTATATAAACCTATTTTCTTAAAAAATATATTTTTATTGTATAAATTTTATTGTAGTTTTGATACATTTTTAGAAAATGTGTTTCCAAAAATTAAATTTAAATTGCATATTTAACTAAATTAGAAAAAAAAATAACTTAAGGATTGATTTTTTTTATTTTTTCCCTACAATGTATATACATATATATTTATTAAGTATTGAAAAACATGCAATCTATTTACAAGTGATTTTATTGTGAATTGTAATTGAAGTATCTGATCTCTGTATTTAAAAGAATGCTGTTTTATTAATAAGATTTGTTGATTTAAGAGTTTTGTTATGTTTTGCTTCTTTTAAAATAGGTTTTGTTAAAAAACGATATTTTCATTTGTCGTTTTTATGACGATTTCAATAAGATATATTGTCGATAATGACGATTTTTGCCCACATATATGACGATATTACCTCTAAAAAATCTGGCAGCTGTTATCTTTATCATACAACACAACTTGAATAAATAATGAAATATTTGGATATACGAGTATATAACACAGTGATGGAAAAATAAATAATTGAAATGGTACTGTCTGACAACTAAAATAGTACTTTTTTCAACATTGTCGTACTTTTTGTGAAACATATATTTTTATTCAAAAATAAAATTAAAATTCCATTTTATAATAAAAAAAATATAAAAATGAAGAAAACAATGCCGCTTGGTTGGCATAATTTTTCAACCAGGGTCAACCCCGTATTATCAGAACAAAACCAATAAACAAAACAATAAAAAAAAAACAAATGTGTGCAAAATACACGAACTACCCAGTGACGAACGTGTGTTACACGTACTGAAATACGTGTGACATACTTTGTGAGTATGGAGTACTCGGAACTCTATATACGGTTCTGGCTTACTTTTATAAGACCATGGCCGGTTTTTCATTGCTTACCACCAACCCACAAAGTGTACGAGAAAGTATCCGTTCTTCATACAATTATATGTACTTTGTATAATCGTTTTGTAATCAAAATAAAATATTTGCTCATATACTTGGTATACGGTACTGTAATTAACATACAGTACTTCTTCATATACAAAGTATATGGAACAGTGCAACAAATTCACCCTGCCGAAAATGTTAAACAAATTAAAAAAAATGTTTTTTGCATTTTATAGTTTATTTATTTATAATTACATTTTAGTAATAATAATACATTTATGTACATATAATACAAATTCAGAATTTAATTATTTAATTAGATAAAAAAACTTAAAGCTTATTCATTCAGTCTAGGAACTTTGTAATTAATAACACAAGGGAACAAAATTGAACTTTTTTTGTGTTGATTTGAAAATGATAGCAAATTTTTACTAATTTGAGGTCGCTGATTTCAAATCTAATCTCCATTTTTCTCTATCAGCTCGACTTTTTGAGATATACCGTTATGTCCAAAATTGAGGCACTTCCGCTACACATATTGGAATAACTTGAAAACGGTTCACCGTATTAAGTTAAAAAAAAATTCGAAATTCCCTAATAATATTATCTTTAAGCCGTGCTTACAATGTTTTTAAATTTTCCCAGTAGTTTCAGAGATATCGTTGAAGTTTTGGAAAAAAAAATAGCAATTTAAAAAAAAAAAAAAAATTTTTGTTCTTTAAAAATTCATAAAAAATAAAAATGAGACAAAAATCACAGTTTTGGTCTAAAAACATTTAGTTAAATAACCTATGAACAAAATGAGACATAGACCATAAAATTCGATGAACGTGTTTCGCTTTTATTCTCAATTAAGTGAAGTTACCTGATTTTGAAGTGAAGGAAAAAACGTTCATTGGTTTTTTATGATTCTAAGAAATAAAAAAATTAAGTAATAAAAAAATAATTATTTCATTTTTATGGTAAATCAGTAAATCCTGAACAAAATCAAAAGTTGAGCACCGATTTCAATGAAATAAAGCTCATTTCATTCGAAATATATTTAACTAAATTTTTTTAGACCAAAACTGTGATTTTTGTCTCATTTTTATTTTTTATGAATTTTTAAAGAACAAAAATTTTTTTTTTTTTTTAAAAATTCCTTTTTTTTTCCAAAACTTCAACGATATCTCTGAAACTACTGGGAAAATTTAAAAACATTGTAAGCACGGCTTAAAGATAATATTGTTGGGGAATTTCGAATTTTTTTTTTAACTTAATACGGTGAACCGTTTTCAAGTTATTCCAATATGTGTAGCGGAAGTGCCTCAATTTTGGACAATAACGGTATATCTCGAAAAGTCGAGCTGATAGAGAAAAACCAAGTGCAGATTTGGATTCAGCGTCCCAAATAACTTTAAAAACAATATTCAGTTCTTAATCAACAGAACCCTTGTTCCCTTGTGTAATCAGCCCAATTATGAATAGCAATTCCCCGGGAGTTTTTTCCCTACTCCCTGTTCCCCTATTCTAAATAAAATCTCCCCGGGAGATTTCTCCCTATTCCCTTTTCCCTTATTCTAAATGAAGTTCGAAAATGGGAATCTCTTCCCGGGAAAAAAGTAGGAATTATGAATGTCATTAAAAGGGAGAATATGATAACAAATTTTCCGCCAACAAATTGCCAGGGAGTTGTGCTTAAAAATGTAAGTAAGCTAAAGTTCGTATTAGTTAATAATCAGAGAAATATTAAATGGATATTATTAACATATTTCGAGCAACAAAAGAAAAATTTAATATCAAAAACTCCCTTTTTAGATTTCAACTGCACTGGCCTAATAAAACAAACGTTGTTTTCGGTAGAAGCCACTAAACCTCGTCAGTATTCATGTGCAAATGTTTTCGCTACTTGTTAGGTAGCTCTGTTTAATGTGATTATATATTCCATTTATACACAATTACATACAAATAGATTACGCGACTTCTCACTACTAATGGATGCTAGCTAGCTGGGGAATTAGTAGGTGTTACTGAAAAAAAGTTTGTTCTATTAGGCCAGTGCGTTTGAAATATAAAAATGTTTAGATATTAAATTTGTCCTTTATTGCTCGAAATATGTTAACAATGTCCATTTAAGATTTCTCTAATTACACTGTGATAGTTTTTGACCCGAAAAAAAAATTAACTTCGATGAATCCTTATCGAACTATTAGGGGGAGCCCCTGAGTGCGAAAGTACATTTGGAAGTTTCAGATTGGCTCCAGTTTTTGAGAAATATATATATCCGTTTTTCATGACACTTCCAAATGTACTTTCACACTCAGATGACTCCCCCCTAATAGTTCGAAAGGGATTCATCGAAGTTCATTTTTTCGACTATCACAGTGTTATTAACTAATACGAACTTTAGCCTATACAAATACTAACATACAATTATTAATAATATTAAAGCAGTTCGTAGTAATTTAAATATTACTATTTTTATTTACAAAAAAAAAAAAAATTCGTTGAGGTAAAAATAACAAATAAAATAAAGAAAGTAGAGAGGAATTAAGCCGATTTTGGTGCAATTTGGAGACGGAGTAGCATCATAATGTACTCACTTCTTTTCTCATTTTTGGAATGTTGTTCTTCTTCTAGTTCTGCTGATTCAGCTAACATACATATGAAACGCTACACTAAACATTTTCTTTTATTTACTTAGTTCTTTATTATAGTTCTTTAATATCAAAATTATTTTTCACACAAACGTTTTTTTACAAATTTTAAGTCAAATCAACACAGCTTAAAGCAAAACAGCTGACTGCGAAAATTCGAACTCCCTTTCCCCTTTTTTTCAATTCCCCGACTGTTAAGAATAAGGGAGTTTTATTCCCGGGAGAAATAATTCCCCGGGAACTTTTTTCCCCGGGAATATTCATAATTGGGCTGAATATGATCTGAACATGTTTTTTGTTTTGAAAAATATAAAAAATAAAATTAAAGCAAATCTTTCTTGCATAATATAAAAAAACTTATAAATTCAATTCATACTATTTATGTTATGTTATTAGGTAAAGTAAACAAAAAATTAAGTGGTTTTAGTGGGGTGAGTACTTTCTTCTTTGCTCTTTTTCTCATTTTTCTTATTTTCATCATATTTTCTTTTGTGAATCCTGTTCTTGAGCGTCTTGATAGATTCACGAATATCCTTCACGTATTCGGTATACGTGTAGCCATCATGTTTAACAGCTTCTATACAAAGTAAAAAGACAAAAGATGAAACTGAAGTAAATTTTATAAAATACACTTACTGCGACTTACCGAAAATTGCAGCATTCAAAGACTTATGATCTTTAAACGCTTTCTTGTCGTTCACGCCATCGTAATTGTGTGAAAATATAATATTCTTGTCAAGGATCCGATGAAAATTCA
The DNA here is from genome assembly GCA_947311025.1 of Lypha dubia. Taxonomy (NCBI): domain Eukaryota; kingdom Metazoa; phylum Arthropoda; class Insecta; order Diptera; family Tachinidae; genus Lypha; species Lypha dubia. The sequence goes on along the minus strand of OX371262.1, from coordinate 27,275,273 downwards.
TACGTACGATAATCCTCCAGGATTTAGTATTCCTCTTATAACAGTTATCTTGAAGAAAGAGCAGCAATAATTAAAAAGAGCAAATGGGAAAATTATATAGCACAATTTATTAAATATGAGAACCTACCATTTCGGCTTTATTTTCTTTTGAGAGACGCTCCACAGTTTGTATTTGCTCTTCATTTTCAAGAGGAAACACGGTTTGATATTTTGAAATGTCCTTTTTGGATGTTTGCGTTAAATACGCTAACATTTTTGCTTGATTGTCCAGCACTTTTTCTAGTAAAAACTTAATGGATTCATTCTCCTTTTTTATTGTCTCCAGGTCATGCTTAACTGTGTACTATACAGCGTATAGTATATATTAAAGAAGAAACAAGTTAGAAATACCATAAATTTTTTTTGTTTCGTCACCACTAGTTGAAGCCATTTCATGTGTCAACACAATGTATTCAGTTTCCGGATTTTCGAAAGTTTCAGGTCTCATTTTTCTTATTTATAAGGTTGTTAATTTAAAAGTGTGTTATAAAATTAGTCGAAGCTTATCTTAAAAAATAATTATATGAGAAAAAACTTAGGTTAGAATTATACCTAATGAACAAATTTTATTTTATTATATGTTGTGCAACAATAGAAAGATAATAAAATCATTCTGGCTAGGCAAGCAAACATATTTATGACAAACTATATCCACACAAAAACATAAATGTGAAAATAAGGCCAAGTTCGTATCCAAAAAGTTTCGGCCGTAAAAAGTACTGAGATCAAAATAAGGACCAAGTTCTTGATAGGTGCAAATCCATCTCATTTCTAGGCAACCTGTGTACCAAGTTTCAGCTCTCTAGCTTTACTGGAAGTGCCCAATAATATTGAAGATTGAGTGAGTCAGTGAATATGTACTAAAATATGGACTTTTCACACCTTAATATCTCGGGAAGCTTTTATGGTAGAACTTTCAAATTTAATCTGTGAGGTCACCTCTGTGTTTCAAGTTTCATTATATTATGATCAGGGGGAGCAAAGTTATGAGGGGGTAAAAACAGCTCGAATGGTTTCGTGTAAATATACACACTGTGTGGCCGAACTTGGCCTGGCGCACTACCGTGCGCATTGATCAAGCGAACAACATTCTTCTACTTCGGAAACTGTTTGTGTAACTTTCAAAATGCCCAAACAATCTGTATTCATAGGCTTAGTGTAAAAACACGTTGCGCCTAAGAACCTTTTTCCAATAATAAATCTTTCTCCTAAAAAGTTTTCGTGAAATTTTTCTATTTTAATGGGAATATAGGGATTTATGCAGCAAACGTTATCAGGATATTTTGTTGATAATGTGAAGTTGTCAGTACAGTATTTAATAATTTCGCCACTTCGCCTTTTTACGAACCCATACTGAAATTCTTTTCTGAAGAGTTTTTGCCGAAAGTACCAAATTTTTAATTGTTCCAGTATTTTAGATGGTCGTTTTAGAGTTGTTTTTATGCCTTGTAGAAAATTTTCGTATTTGTAAGCCGAGAAGTCTTGTATGAAACCAGCTTCCTTCACACATTGAGTGATATGAAGAATGTTGTGTATGTATGTCAAATATTTTTCTGAATAAAAAAACTTAAAGTTACCCACGAAATTTTCGAACATACGTTGAATAAGATCAAGATTTGTTAGATATGTTGTTTTGGATAATAACATTCGGTATCCACAATGAATTAATAGTAAATGGTTAAAAATATCAGATGGCACGATGTCATAAAACAGCCCAATTACCGAGTATAAAATAAAAAATCTAAATTCCATAGACTTCCACCGGCTAATTTCAGCAAAGTCTCTTGGTTTTCTGGCAAACTCACATGGAACATAAGGCTGAAGTTGCGCAACACGAATGGCAAGTTCTGTTTTAGCTTGCTTTGTAAGCTTGAATTTTGATCATTTATTGTTGAGAATCAAATTTAGAACCTTTCTAACAACACCTAAATCAATATTATGCATGGGATCGATGGGAAACTGCGAAACCATTCCTATTCCCAGTGATTCCAGCTCTGATTTTTGTGTTTTTAAATAAAGGTCATGATGAAATAAATCCGTTCTATTACAAAAATCTACATCCGTTCTCAACCGTGCTATTTGATCGCTATATACTACCACATTTTCTACACGACGCCCTACTTGAGTACATTTTGAACATCAAAGCAATTGACGTTTTGGAAGTCAGCCACAGTGTATAGTGCCCTTAAAAAACTTTTGCAAAAAACACATACTAACAACAACATGAATAACGAATTTGTGCATTCCTTAGTTCTTGTTTTGAAGCCAATGTTATCAATGATTATAAAAATAACTCAGATTTCTAAACAGGGAACAAAGCAAAACAAAAAAGTAGTACTAAATTTGACGTGGGGGTACTGTGGTATTTTTGTTGTGAAAAAGTACAAAAGTACTGCATTTTCCATCACCGATATAACACCAAAAAAATAACGAAATGAAGCAAGTACATATATAAGGTAGAATCGAATACTAAATTCCCTTAACATATTTATCAAAAGCACTTACAGCAAATAATAATGACTGCCAAAGAAAAAAGAAAAATGTACAGACGAATAAGATACAAATAACCGAATCAAATAAAGAATAATAAAATTACGCGGGTGTTCAGTTTTATTAAAATATGTAAAGGGCATCAAATCTTAAGTTTTTCTTAGCAGATTTAATCTTTTGTTTTCCAATTTGCATAGAAAGAAATGAGTTCTCCTCTGTAAATACTGGGAATTAAGGGGCTTGGAAAAAGTTAGGAAATCCATAGAGACGTGTGTTAAAATTAGTTTCTATTCCACAAAACATAGAAAATGTGTTTTCAGTGTTTATTTTTAGTTTGGAAACATTTTTGTTTCGTTTTTTGCTACAACCACAGAGCATGAAAGAGTAAAATATTATATTCACTAGGTGCAGAGTAAAATTTTCTCTAGTTCATTAAAAATTAAAATAATTATAAATTAAATCTTTACTTAAATATGCCAATATATATAATATATAATTTCAATACTGGCAACTTAAATATTGTCTTTATAGTTAAAATTAAGCTATGTATGTATGTCTGCGAAAGTATTCTTCCATATTAAGGTCAGGAACGTTAAAACAATAAAAGCCAAAGTTAACAATTTAGCATAATGAATGCTAAATTTAATCTAGCATATATTGAAATGATTTGACTTGAAAAATAAGCATCTGTTCATAATATTGACAATAGAAAAACATGTTAATATAAAAGTCTTATAAGAGAGTTAAAGATTTAGTTACATGAATATGGGAAAAAACCAAACTCAAGGACAAACAGTAAATTAACTAACTGGTCATGAAAAATAGAAAATCTAAAGTGTAGATTTTGGATAAAATTAACTGAAGTTTTAACATAAAATATTTCAATTGATTTATACATTACAAAAATATTGATTACTTTCATCCATCATCTATATATATATAAAAATAAGTTGTCCTATGTTCGTGATTTTCTAACTCGAGAACCACTCAACCGATTTTCATGCGTTGGAAAGGTTTACTTTCACTGATGGTTTCTGTGATGTTTGCATGAAGTCGGCCCAGTGGTTCCGGATATATGGCATTTAGATTTTCGTATATATTTCCATACAAATATCAATATACATATACATATTCATATACATACATTTTCATATCCCGTGCGACTCCGGGGCGTTCAACTAGTTATATATAAAGTGTCAATTGTTTGTTTGTGTTAAGTGGAAAAAACTGCTGTTAACAAAAATAAATTAGATATGATTTGATTGTTCAAAGACAATAAAATAAGTTTAAGTTATTTAAAACCTACTGGCGCATTCAGGTATATAACTCACATATAATATTATTTACTTTGATACCATATATTACGTTTATACGCGCCGCTTATTTGCGAATAGAATGCAAATAATTTAACAGTCAAATAGTAACTAATTATATGGCATCTGATATTAGTGGCAACTTTTTAATCCTTATTTTCAAATAGTTTTGTTGAACTAGAATCAATTTTGTAAATAAATAAGTCACAACATATGACAATATATCGCGTCATAACCGCAAAAAAAACTTTAAACGCCAAAAACAAATTTAGCTTAAGTAACAAGCCTCTGTCACGAAAAAATACAAAGAATCATTCAATGCACTCTTAAAAAAAATTGATTTGCTATAAATTCTTAGCGGTTCCGTGTGTGGCCATGAAATTGTAAGATATTATGCAAATGTTGCGAATTATTTATTTTCTTAAATAAAAAATTAAAATTGAAAACCACGTCGCTTAAGCTATTTTTGCGGTTATGACTCGATATGTATTACACTCTTGTTCGCAAATAAGCGGCGCATATGAAAGCAGTAGTAAACAATTGCTAAACAGAAAAGGTTGGCGTTCTGTTCATAATTTCGTGCGAAATGTTACAAATTGCATATACAAGTATTTCGTATGAAGTATTTGGGAAATAAAGTTGCAAAAGTAGTACTCTGTTCTTATAGCGAAAAACAGAAAATGTATCTGTAAGAATGAAAAATGTTTCTAGCTTTTTTTTTAGCTGCGAAACAACATGACCAGTACTTCGTTCGCACGAAATTTTACTCAACAGCTCATCAATATAAATAATAATAATTATTTAAAAATGCATGGTTTTTCCTATAATGAAAATTGGTTAGAAAATAAAACAAATGTGATATTGCCTATTGAATGCAAATGGCTTCTCTCATTAGGGAAAAAGTTTTCCTTACCTGTAGATAAAAGAAATTTCTCGCAATTACACATTGTTGCTGACATCGAACAATGCATTCAAGCGATGGATGATAATTTGGAAAGGGGTAAAGAAATTGCTCGAAACAAGGTAGCTAACAAAATCACAGCCTTTAAGAAGAAAATTATTAACACACCCAAGGAGAAATTTATTTTCACTGTTTTTGAAAAAACTAAAAAATTCTTTAAGAGACATAACAACATTATTATTATCACTTCAGATAAGGGGAATAAATCAGTTATAATGGATAAAGATGAATACAATACAAAAATGGAGCCATTAATTGAAAACAGAGAGATTTACAGGCCCATGAGAATAGACCCTACAACAAAATTACAACGACAAAATAATAACATCATATCTGAACTACGCAAGAAAGAATATATTAATCTTTATGAAAAACGTAAATTACAATGTTGCGCCGCTATAGCGCCAAGGATATATGGATTACCAAAAATTCACAAAGTTGGAACAAAGTTGGCACTTATAAACCATAATGACAAGAATACAATTCTCAACGTGGTGGCACGAAATAAGCCCCAATGAAATAAGCCCCAAATCGAAAAATGAAATAAGCCCCAAAAAATTTTCAAATATTTTGTTTGGGGTCTATTTCATTTTTTTGGGGCTTATTTCATTTTTAAAAAATTTGGGGCTTATTTCATAAAATTTTTCGGGGCTTATTTCATTTTATTTGGGGCTTATTTCATATCCGTAAAATAGATCTAAAATCCTTGCGCCCGGCCGTAGGCCGGTTATGCGGAGAATACTTTGAACGCGAAGCCGGTGTTCGATATACCATAGAGGATAAATTCCTTGCGCACGGCCGTAGGCCGGTTATGCAGTGAATGCTTGGAACGCGAAGCCGGTGTTCGATATACCATAGAGGATAAATTCCTTGCGCCCGGCCGTAGGCCGGTTATGCAAAAAATACTTTGAACGCGAAGCCTGTGTTCGATATACCATAGAGGATAAATTCCTTGCGCCCGGCCGTAGGCCGGTTATGCAGAAAATGCTTGAAACGCGAAGCCGGTGTTCGATATACCATAGAGGCTAAATTCCTTGCGCCCGGCCGTAGGTTGGTTATGCAGAAAATACTTTGAACGCGAATCCTGTGTTCGATATACGATAGAGGATAAATTCCTTGCGCCCGGTTATGCAGAAAATACTTTGAACGCGAAGCCGGTGTTCGATATACCATAGAGGATAAAATCCTTGCGCACGGCCGTAGGCCGGTTATGCAGTGAATGCTTGGAACGCGAAGCCGGTGTTCGATATACCATAGAGGCTAAATTCCTTGCGCCCGGCCGTAGGCCGGTTATGCAGACAATGCTTGGAACGCGAAGCCGGTGTTCGATATACCATAGAGGATAAAATCCTTGCGCACGGCCGTAGGCCGGTTATGCAGTGAATGCTTGGAACGCGAAGCCGGTGTTCGATATACCATAGAGGCTAAATTCCTTGCGCCCGGCCGTAGGCCGGTTATGCAGACAATGCTTGGAACGCGAAGCCGGTGTTCGATATACCATAGAGGCTAAATTCCTTGCGCCCGGCCGTAGGCCGGTTATGCAGAGAATGCTTGGAACGCGAAGCCGGTGGTCGATATACCATAGAGGATAAATTCCTTGCGCCCGGCCGTAGGCCGTTCCGTATTACCAAATCGATCAATTTCGTTTTAGCTTCTTCAGAAATTTTTCTTTCTCATTAAATCAAAAAAAAATTAAGAAGTTATTTTTTTGCATTAAATATGGCAACTTAATGAAAAATACACGCAGCTGATTGTTGTAAACAAAAAGAAAATAAAGAGAAATTTGAAAAATAGTTTTGTGTTTGATAAATAAAAAATATACTGCCTGGTCCACGATGTCGATCGACAACTTAAGCCAGCGACAGCAAGTCACTCACTATCGATCGCTTAAGCGCCCCACTAAATATCGACTTGTCGGACGTCTGGCTTTATGCCCTCTGGAGACGATCAAAAAAACACATCAACGTTCTAAGTGTGTGCGTGCAGTCGTGCTTTTTCGGGTACACGTATACGTTGTCGGCTCTGATTGATGAAAATCAAAAGTTTTTGATATTTTATTTTGACGTAAAATTATTTTGATAGTCTCCATTTGTGATTGACGATAACAAATGTCAGTTGTTTCGTAATCGAAGTAGAAGGATGGCAGCACAGTAACACTTGTTTATTTTATGCTTTGGTAGCTTTGTGTATAAAAAGTGTCAAACGTATGTATATTTCTGGTTTTTTGACAGCCATTATCTTATTTTTTTATTTAATGTCTTTATCCTGCCACCTACATACATATGAACTTTTAAACAATATTTTGCAACTGTAGTGATGGATAGATGTGCGGACGAAAAAAAATTTATTTTAAAACTTATAGAAAATTATCAATGCTTACCATCTCTTCACCATTAAATTCACCAATTTCACGTTTTTTTCAACATTTTCGGAATAATATTTTTATTTAATTAATGCTTTTATATGTACATACATATGTATGTACATTACTTGAATAAATATACACATATATACATACATATTAATAAAACAAAATGTATACGAATTTTTTTATTTTCTTGCCTGTATAAAATTTGAGAGACATTTACAAATAGCCTCACATGTCTCAATAACAATCAATCCACAGGATCTAGGGGAGATAGCTGTTATAAATTTAAGGTCTTCAAATTTATTTCCAGTTGCCAAATGTTGCTGACAAACGCATACTGGGTGTTATTGCTTCTCGCATCACCGTGTTCTGCTTTTCTATTAAGGGCTTCACCATACACAACAGTTCATCGAATGTTTGGGAATCCATTCTCAAAAAATTTTCATAATCATCATTGCAATTTAATCTTAATTCACTTAAAAGATTTTCGTGTGTAAAAGTGTTTCTTTTTTTAAACCAACTTTTCATCCATAGTTTTTTTCTTCTTTTCATGTTTTCTTTTTTAACAAAATTGCACAAGACGCAAGTAATAATAATTCATCTTCCGATGACGTCATGTTTACAACCGAACGCGGCGATGTCAAAATGAAAATGATGATTGACGATTTTATTTGTACGTCTCCTTTAAAACGACAAAAACACGACACTCACACATATGCACTGATTGACGTGTTTTTTTGATCGTCTCCAGGGCACTTCACGTGTTTAACGTAATCATTGTCAAATGACTATATTGCCACATCAAATATGCCATGTTAGTTGAGTCATATATATGGACATTTGAACGTGGCACAACTACCAGGTATGCACACTTCGATAACAAGTACAACAAACAAAAAACTACTAGTATATTATTGGTATAAAATACTCGCTTTTTTATTGAAACAATCAAATAAATTTAACAATTTCTTAAAAATGCTTTACAAACTGTAACAAATATTTGTGTATGCTGTAAAACTGTATCAGTTAGTATGCAAATTTGATCTAAAGCTTTCTGAATCAGCTGTGCTAGTCAGCTCACCTCTTGAATATGCCGTGCGTCAAATGTAAACACAAAACATATGTTTTCAATAAATCAATTTTGTGAAAAATAACTTATAGCAAAATAATTTTTTGATATTGTGTATATTTTACAAATTCAACTAGAACCTGCATCTGCTTCAGATTTACCTTTTTAAGGCTGAAAAATGTTGTTTGTAATAAATAATTATTAGCTTTACAAGAATATTTTTATCAAAATACATATTTATATACATGAATACCTACATATCAATTTTCCATCATGAAATTTTTAAAATTATTTACAAAATAACCAATTTTTTTTATATTTTGTCAAATTAATTTCTCAGTCGACAACCAAAAAGCAAGTGACTGATTTTGACAGTTGTTGTCGTACAATATTTCTTAGTGGGGCGCAAATTTGTACAAGAATGCTTACGTTATCGCTCGCTTTGATTGTCGATCGACTTGTCGTGCTGAAAACTCTTAGTGGGGCGCAAATCAGCTGTTTGTCGTCGCAAAAGCAAGCGAGCGATAGCGGTCGACATCGTGGACCAGGCAGATAAAAATGCATAAAAAATATAAAAATGCCCGCCATATCCATCGTTTCAGCAATAGAGGAACTGAAGCAAAACTCCTTATTTTTTGAACTAAGTAAAAAGTGGTTTGTACGAAATATAAAGGTGGCAATGAAACGTTTACGACTGTTTGTTTATTTCGTCATCTTAAAATGATTTTTTCTTAAATTGGTAATAAAATTTATTTTACTGATTGAAATAAATACATTTTCTAAAAATTATTAAGTCAATAGCATTTTTTATTCATACAAAGTTTTTCTGGACAGTTTCTTGTGTTATATAAATGGTTTTATTATTGTATTATCCTTAATCAAGGTTCATTAATATATTCAATGTAATAATTGTTGAAGTCTTTAGTTGAATTATTTGATTTCCAATAGTTTATTATTTATTTATTAATTGATAGAACAGCCGCTTGTGCGACTGTTCACTTTGATTTACATTTCTTAACTGTACATATTTTTATTCTATATCTTAAATCTAACTTAAACATTCTACTTCTTAAACTAACACATACACAAAGTATGTGTGGGAATGTGCATGATCAGCATAATACATTCTGTATATTCTGATCATGCGGTTATAGCGTGGACAATTATTTAAACAATAACAAGAGTGTTATGTTTCACTTGCTGCATGCAGACGGCATGCAGTAGTGGTTAGTCAAACACACTACACCTCCCTTTTTCAGAAAGAATAATCAATACTGGGTTGATTATTCTTACTGGTAATCAAAATGTAAAAATTAAAAATATGGGGGTTTAAAATTGTTAGATTAAAAATTAAAGAGATTCAATATTAAAATTATAGGGACATTCTTCCCTTCCCTTTTTTTAAAAAAATTACGTCATTACAAAATCATTTCATAATCTCGATTTCATGATTACACTAAAGAGAAGAAAAAAAAAATCTTCTTATATTAAAGATAAAAGATGAATTGAATTGTATTAAAATGCTTCACCATAAAATTACATTTTAACCAATATACTAAAAAATCTTAATTATAAAAGATAAAGGATGAATTGAATTGTATTAAAATGCTTCACCATAAAATTACATTTTAACCAATATACTAAAAAATCTTAATTATAAAAGATAAAGGATGAATTGAATTGTATTAAAATGCTTCACCATAAAATTACATTTTAACCAATATACTAGAAAATCTTAATTGAATCCTTTGATTCTATTTTTATGGACTGTAAACCTTTTTTTGTTTTCGTCCATTAGTTCAACATTGTTATTTTTATCAAGGCCTACTACCTTGTATGGACCTTTATATACATTTTCCAATTTGTGTCCAGCTTCATTGCGGACTAAAACAAGATCATTTATGGCCGCGTTAATTGATTTGGCCTTTTCATTGGAGGTTTGTTGTCTTTCAAGCTTTGCATTTTCAATCATAGATGCTGCTCGGTGTTGAGCTACTTGCAATCTAAATTTAATTTCTTTTTCATAAGCGTCAATATTATAGACTGGATCTATAGTGTTTGTGAATTCTAAGGTAGGTGGCATTTTTCCGAAAACTAGCTCAAACGGGCAATATCCGTGAGCTGTGGATGGAGTTGTATTATAACAATAGATGAAAAATTTTAGCCAATTATCCCAATCAGATTTATCTGATGATACATAAGATCTTAAATACTCGTTGAATGTTCTGTGAGATCTCTCAACAGTACCGAGTGTCTCATGATGATAGGGAGTAGAGTTTAATTTCTCTATCTTCATTAATTCACATAAATCTCTCAAAACCTGATTCATATATTCAGTACCCATATCGGTAATTATCTTATTCATAGGACCGTATATCAAAATAAAACCTTCCATAATTGCTTTTGCAACTTCTCTGGATGATTTATTTGGTATGGGAATTGCTACTAAATATTTAGTCAAGTCACACATCATTGTCACAGCGTATTCATTCTGTGAATCTGACCTTGGAAGTGGTCCAATGGTGTCTATTATGACTGTTCCAAACGCTTTTTGAGGAGTTGGTGTTAAAATAAAGGGTTCTTTGCCCTTAAACGTTGTCTTATTTATTGACATTCTTTGCATTGCTTGACATACTTTGTGATGTCTCTTGTCATACCTTTCCAATGGTATTGTAGTTGTATTTTCCTTATCATACGTGTTACTCCTGGATGTCCTCCAGTTATTGGATTATCATGAAATTTTCGCATGATATTTAATTTCTTTGAATCGGTGGTGACTTTAATTAATTTTGGTGTGAGCACAATAGTTAAATTAGAATCTTGCAAGATTTCATTACCTTTCTCTTTGAAGGTTTCCATATTTGTTCCTAGGTTATAAAGCGTACTATCATCTAGTGAAAGTCGCAGTGTTGTCAGACCCATATTATCAGCTACTTTTTCAAGCTTTAGAAAGAGGTGACCTAAGTCTACATTTCTATTTATAACTGTGTCGTTCAACTTAAATTCGGAAAGTACTCGCTTTCCTTTTTTTATTATTATTTCATTTTTAGTAAAATACAATCTTGGTATTTTACGGTGCTCTTGGGCATTTATCGCCTCATATACTTTTAAACCAACCGATGTTTTACAATTAGGGTTTGTTTTAACCTCATTGTTACAACTATTTTTAGACTGAAGTCTTGTTGTTACCTTCAGTATTTTATTGATCTCTGTATTTTTTATGTCTTCAAAATCTATTCGTGACAGCGCATCTGCCACTGTATTGTCTTCACCCCTAACATACTCGATTACAAAATCATACTCTTCTAAATCCAATCTCATCCGCATTAGCTTTGATGAAGGATTTTTTAATGAAAATCGATAAGTTAGTGGTTTGTGGTCACTTTTGATCACAAACTTTCTTCCATAGATATATGGCCTATAGTATTTTACAGCCCAGTGTATTGCAGTTAATTCCTGCTCTATTGTTGATTTATTACTTTCACCCTTAGTGAAAGATCTGGATGCATAAGAAACGGGTAGTTGAATACCTTGTTTTTCTTGACTGAGAACAGCTCCGCAAGCGTGTTTACTTGCGTCTGTAGTGATACAAAATTCCTTAGAAAAATCTGGATATTGAAGTATTGTAGGACTCAGTAAATGTGATTTGAGAGTTTGGAAGGAATGTTCACATTCTTGAGTCCATTCGAATTGTATATTTTTTCTCGACAACCTAGTTATGTGTCGTGATAATTCAGCAAAACCGGGTATGAACCGTCGATAATAGTTACAAAAAGCTACGAAGCGTTTAGCTTCATCACCATTTTTTGGTGTAGGATATTTATCAATTATAGAAAATTTACTGTCGTCAGGTAAAATACCTTTGTCAGTACATTTGTGACCAAGGAACGTCACTTCACGACAAAAGAACGAACATTTATCAGGATGCAATTTAAGATTATATTTTCTACATAGGCTGAATACGTCTTTGAGATTACGTAACATGTGTTCTGTAGAACAACCAATCACAACTAAATCGTCCATATATACGAAAGCTTGTGTCGGTGATAATCCGGCAAAAGCCAAGGACATCATTCGTTGAAATGAGTTTGGAGCTATTTTTATACCATATGGCAATCTGTTAAAACGGAAGGATCCTTTTTCTGTAGAAAAGGATGTAATATCTCTAGAGTTTTTGTCTAGTTCTATCTGATGAAAACCTGACATTAAGTCAAGGCAAGAGAAAAATTTAGCTCGGCCCAATTGGTCGAGTATATCATCTATACGTGGTAACGGAAACTTATCAGCTACTAAGTTTTTATTCACTCCCCTATAATCTACTACTAGTCTCCATCTTTTTTGATTTGTACCTGGAAGAGGTTTTTTAGGTACTAAAAGAATGGGACTATTATATTCAGACACTGATGGCTCTATTATATCGTCTTTTATCAATTTATCAACATGCTTATTTACTTCCTCTTTATGTGAGTGAGGTATTCTGTAATTTTTTATATAAACCGGTTGTTTATTGTGGAGTTTAAGCTTTTGCTTATAGAAATTATTAACCGTTATTTTTTCGGTTTCCAAAGCAAATACATCTATAAATTCATGACACAGTGTTTTCAATTCTTTATCAACGAATTCTGGAAAGTTTTTTGATAACCTTTCAATTTTTTCTTTATTTTTCTGTGGGTCATGGTTCTGCTTTACGATTTTATAGTCATTCAGACTTTCTGTTGATACTTGGACATTATTAATGATCAAATCATTCTCAGTTGTATTGATAATTCTTACCAAAGGCTTTGATTTCGATGTAATTGTGTTAGCAATATATACTCCATCTTGAAGCATTTGTTGTGGTACCAATACCTCTGTTTCAGTAGAATCAAATTTAATTGGTCTTATCACCTCAGATCTTGCTGGAACTGATATGGAATTAATGTTAGGAGCACTCATAAGTGGGATAGATATATCATATGGAACATCATTTGTTCTTAAAGTGATAATATCTTCATTATCTTGAAAATCTAATACACATCTGTATTTTCTAATGAAGTCCATTCCTATTATTCCATCAACTTGAATAGGGAATTCATTTCCGACAACATGAAATTCATGTGCTATAAGAAATCTATCTATTTTTAAATCAGTTCTCACTTTTCCCAGCGTAGTTATGAGACCCTGTCCAATACCGTTTATATTAGTTCTTTTTGTTACATTTATTGGTTCGTTCAGAACTTGATTATGCTTGATAACTGATATGTCTGCGCCAGTGTCTATTAAAAATGTTGACCTATTGTCATTTAAAGTAGTTCGGGATATCAAATAGCTATACAAGTTTAGTTGTATGTTATGAATTTTTTCATCTAAGAAGTATGTTGGGGTGGCTGTACGTTTCCCGAATTATTTTCATCGGTAATCTTCAATTATTTCACCTCATAAAAAAATTTCAATTATTTCATTTTACTAAAAAGAATTTCAATTTACAACCCTTTATTTCATTAAAAAAATTTAATTTCTTCAAAACCTTTCAAATTCAATTCATGCTTACATTTCATTTGTGTATGCTGCTTTAAAATACATTCGTCACTTACAAACATTGGGATAAAATGCACCTTCAGTCGTTTGGACAATCTTCTCAAACACCATACGAACACAAATCCAACGATGTAACACCAAATCATGTAGTCATATAGATTTTAGTTGATTTCTTTTTGATTGCTGTATTCATTGCCGTTAATAATTATAATTATAATTGTGGCAGGATCGCCATGTTATATAAATGGTTTTATTATTGTATTATCCTTAATCAAGGTTCATTAATATATTCAATGTAATAATTGTTGAAGTCTTTAGTTGAATTATTTGATTTCCAATAGTTTATTATTTATTTATTAATTGATAGAACAGCCGCTTGTGCGACTGTTCACTTTGATTTACATTTCTTAACTGTACATATTTTTATTCTATATCTTAAATCTAACTTAAACATTCTACTTCTTAAACTAACACATACACAAAGTATGTGTGGGAATGTGCATGATCAGCATAATACATTCTGTATATTCTGATCATGCGGTTATAGCGTGGACAATTATTTAAACAATAACAAGAGTGTTATGTTTCACTTGCTGCATGCAGACGGCATGCAGTAGTGGTTAGTCAAACACACTACACTTGGTATCTATACTACTTAAAATATCAATTCCACTTAGAAAAGTGAAAGTGGTTTCATATCGATAAAATTTATCGGTTTACGTTTTCTGAAGAAGGAAAATACGGTTTGAATTCCACTTTTGTTCGGTATTCGTTTCTGTGACATGCCTGTATAAATACCGCCAAAAGTCTTATTTTCAGAAAAACAACGCTTCCCTACCAAATTAGTAAATTCCTTAATGAATGAAGTTAAAATAAAATTAAAAAAAAAAAAAATAACACTAACCTAAGAACACATATCGAAGGAAATAATAACACAACAAAATATTACAGTGTATCCTTTATTCCTGGTTTGACGGACAAAAAAGAAATAAAAACAGCTGTTGAAACAAATAACCTAAAATTTGCATACAAATCAAACACAACAATAAACCAGCTTTTTACACGCGTAAAAGCGCAAACTGATAAACAGCAACAATGTAACGTAGTTTACGAACTGCAATGTATGGGAAACAACGAAGAACAATGCAATCTTATATATATTGGCACAACTAAAAGAAATTTAGAGAACAGAATGGCAGAACATAGAAGTGATATTGAAAAACAAAAAACATCAACAGCCTTGTCAACACATATTATCATCAACAAACATACAGTTGATTTTGATAATGTGAGAATTTTAGATAGAGAAAATATAGAGAGAAAAAGATATACAATCGAAAGCTTGGGCATACAAAAGAACATAGAGAGAACGATGAACATAAAACAGGACACCAATAATATCAGCGCTAGTTATATTGTTGCAATCAAATAACAGCACCAACTGTGTTTTTACAGTATATTTTTAGTATTAATTTTTCAAAAATTTTTCCGCATTAGAAAATGTCAAAAATAATTTTATGCAATTTCAATGCAATCCTTTTTAATTGAACATTTGTATTATTGTATGTATTGTAATGTACAGTGGAACAACTTTTCAAAATATAATATAACGTTTTTTAAAAAATTTTAAATAGACGAAACCCCTGAAGAAGTCAACAAACAATTGATGAAACGTTGGGTAAAAAATGTAATAAAGCTGTTTTATTAACATTAACTACGTTAGGCCTTATTAGCTTAAAGAAGAAAAATATCATTAAAATAAATAATAATAATCCATTTTAAGCTCGTTTAAAAAAATTAAATGGAAAAAGTGCAAATTTGCTTACAAATAAAAAAGAAATGATAATAAAGTTCATCGAAAGTGATAAACGCTTATTAGTAGCAGCCGTAAAATATAATAAGATTTTTCCACTTAACACAATATTTAAAATGCACATAAAAATATAGTAAATTTGATAAAAGTTTTCTTTCCAAATAGTTAAAAAAAAAATCCTGTATATAATAAAAATTTTATTTAAATTTAGACTTGACTTACAAGTTTTTGTTAATGTAAGATATTATGAATTTAGTACTTATGCTAGCTATCCGGTGAGAGGTAGCAGGGTGTAGTAGTATGGTGGTTAGAGTACATAAATCCAGAATAGCAATTGGTTTGAAAACGGTTATGCCGATTAAATATCGGTTGTAAAGACTATAATACCGATTAGCTTCCATTTAAGATTCCATAGTGTTAACCAATTTTATCGGCTGTCACACCCAGCGTAGCCAGGTGTGGGGATTTCTCCCCAAATTGGGGATTTAAGCTGGTTTTTGTGGACAGATTATCGTGGGGAGGGATTTGGGGATTTTTCATTTTCAGTATACCTATTATCAATTTTGCTTTATTTTACCATTATCTTTCATACATATATTTACATACATATATGTTTATGTATCTTGGCGATTTTCTTCTCCATATTTCGATTATTTCAAGGCGATGGTATTGAGGATGTTGGTTTTTATAACAATTTGTTCAAAATTTTTAAAACCAGAATTTATTGAATTCGATATTGCCAAAATGGATGTACTAATTGACGATAAGGAAATTAATTTGGTTGTTGCTGAAATTGATGTTGGCATAGAATGTTAAAAGGAATTAGAAGCAAAAGGAGTTCAAACAAATTTTTTTTAGATTATTTAACTGTACTAGCAAAAAAAAAAAAATGCTTAAAATATTCACT
Organism: Lypha dubia; assembly: GCA_947311025.1. Classification (NCBI taxonomy): domain Eukaryota; kingdom Metazoa; phylum Arthropoda; class Insecta; order Diptera; family Tachinidae; genus Lypha; species Lypha dubia. The sequence continues at coordinate 27,258,796 of OX371262.1, read as the reverse complement.
GAGAGTAGGGAAAATATTGAATTATTTATAAATTTACAACTCGAAAGCATAGAAAAAAGAATAAATTTGATTCCGTGAATGGAATTTTAAAATATTCTATGGATTCAAAAGTTCCATTGAGCACATACGAATGCATTAAATTAAATAAAAGTATGTAATAAAATTAATAAAAAAAAATTGTTTTTATGATGCTTAATATACATATCTTTATTGGGGACAAAATTGGGTATTTCCAGTTTTAAAATGGGGATTTTTGGGGACAACACTCTTTAATTTGGGGATATTAAGCAATATTTACCTGGCTACACTGGTCACACCTACTAGGTTAATGACCACAACTAAAAATTCAGTGCTACTACAGGAAAATTGAAGTTGAATTCTATGACAGTTGGTGCAACCGCCAGAATTAGGTTGGCAACAAATTCGGTAACCACAACCTTCATATCATTGGCGCAAATGCCACTATGAAATTTATGAATCAACGCAACAAACTACTTATTAATGATTGCTGGAAAATCATTCATTTTTCTTACAAACTATGTAAATATTTCATATTAGTCATTCGTGATAATAAATAATAAATAAAACTGCTGAGGACCAAATATTTTATTCCAAGTTAAAAAATTCTTCCTTCTTATATAAGGGGTAATGATCACAAGAACAAAAGTTAATTCGACTGTTAGAGTTAAATTTAAAAACATTATTTCAATTATTAAAGTGAATAGTACTATTAAGATCATACTTGGACATATAATCACCATACTAAACAATGCTTTAAGTAAAACTTTCCATAGGTGTTTCTATTTTATATTGAAAATTATTTTATCATTTCAAGCAATTTTCGCCATAATTTTTTTTATTAATTATTCCTGGCCAACCATCATAACTTCTATAAGTTTTACAGATATACAAAACAAATGAAAAAAGAAATATTTGGGATACTTTCTTCTGGGAAACATTAATCAAAACTTAAATAAAATTCTGCTGTTACTCTGTGGGACACTAAAATGATAAATTTGTTCTTATGGACACAAGCCATTAATGTTAACGCGTTTTATATTAATAATAGTACATTCAAGTTGAATTATTACATATTGTTTTATTTTTCAAAAGAAACACAGGTGGGAATAAACGATATTATACTAAATATAATCAAATTGATTGTTATAAATGTTTAACATATTAATATAACAACATGTTTTTCTTGTTCCTAATAAATAATAATAGCTTTAGGTCCAGTCTAAGATTTGCCTTCGTATGCCAGCGAGTACAGGCGTAGTGTTTTGAATGTAGGGAGTAGTATATTTTTATCCTGCCTATTAATGTGCCGGCGCTTAATAACGCCACTGGCCTAAATTATTCAAGGCAGAATGCCTGTTTATATTTAAGTTTTTCTAAAGCAGTTGAATGCTTTATAAAGAAAAAGACAAGCCGATTCTAAGGCTAAGTAATAATTAATTTATTTTCTAAAAATTCGCTTCTTATATACTAAATTAACGGTAACTTAAAACTACAAAAACTTATTATAAATTTCCAATAAATGTTCCAATACTAACAATTGAGTAAAAAGTATATGTAGTTCTTGTAATTAATATTAATTATTCTAATTGAGTGTTAATGTAATTATAGTACAGTAGTGGTAATAATTATAGCAAAATATTTAATATAGTGAATACACTACAGTAGGCAGTTGGCTGTTTACAACTAACATATTCCTTCAAAAATGTAAGATTCTGAGAGCCACAGCGTCTTCTTCGAAGTAATTTGCACACTCATTATTCCATCTCTTTGGACCTGCTTGAAAGTAAGTCTGCTAAATGCGCACCAAGTAACCTTGATCACTCTAGCAAGCTTAGTTTCGTTTTATGTACAGTAGCATCGATTTCCTGAAAAATGTGAAAATTGAAAAATTTTGAGTTCACTCTCTCTAGAAGGGCACTGCTACGCATACAATATATATTGTGATACTTGGATCATGATCCATATCCAGATTACGCAGGTTTTTTTTTTTTGGTTTTCTCCCATATTTAAATATTTTAACACTACCCACACAGCAAAAAAATATGTAAATACTGAACGTTTCAATCCATTGAAATGGATCACGATCCAAGTATCACAATATATATTGTACGTGTAGGATGGCCTGAAGAATCAGAGCGATACATACTCAACTAGAAAAAGGTGAAGGAAGGTGAAAGGTGTGAAACGGCCTGGCACAAAACACGAAGTTAGAATAAACTTAGCGTAAGTGACACAATCGAAAAGGGACCTAACGATTTTTTCTTAAACTATCTTAGATTAAAAATCTCCATATACTGTTACAGTAACTTAAATTGGATGTAAAGTTAATTATTTATTTATTTATCTATTTGTTTCTCAATCCCTGTACAACAAGATAAAATCTCATATTAAAAGTACATGAAAGCAGTATCCACACATTATACATATAAAAACAGTATTCAAACACTTACTTATATTTTAATAAAAGGTTGTTATAATAGATAATTGGCAAGTTATTATGGTGAAAAATAATTAAATAAAATTGCTTTAAGCTATTTGCGTTGGTATTAAGTTGTTGAGTTTGTGGAGAATATTCCAAAGACAAGCTGCATGTATGAAGAAGTGCCATACAGATAAAAGAAAGCGATACAAATGGATAAGAATTTTTTTCCCTCTTAGTGATCTGAAAAACCTGAATTTATCAATCAGATATCTTGGAGCTTGTGAATATATTATCTTATGTAAGTATAAGAGCGCTCGTTTGTTAAGAAAGGAAACACCATAAAGTTTTATTGCAAAATTAAAGATATGGTCATATCTTCTCACGCCATACACATATCTAAGAATATTATCATACTAGCTGTGTCAGGTGCGCTTCGCTTCCCAAACGTGTTGTAAAATAAAAGCATCACTTTTAACAAGGATAAATAATTGATTATTCTATCCTTTTTGTGAAATTTCATTACAACTTAAGAAAACGCACTTAGTTTTAAGACATTTTGCTGGAAGTAATGTTTTGTTCTTAAAGTAACAGACGCCGAATTAAAAAAAAAAATCTGTGCATTAGGTGTACAGCTATATTAATATTTTACTTGTATAGCGGTGGCCGTTCCCTTCGTCATAGCGCCACAAACTTTTTCTGCAAGTTTAATTTGGTCCTTAAAATAACACACACACATCGAGTTTTAAATTATTCTCTGCTTTATTTGCATATATATATTAATATTAATATTTTACTTGTATGGGTGGTGCCCCTTCCCCTCGAATTTCCCGGTCATCAGTAATATGGTTCCGAAATTTCAAGACGATCTGTCTTACCGTTTGGCTTCCTATAAGATAGATACAAACAGACAAACAGGCAAACATACAAACTAAATTCATTTTTATATACTCGTATATAGACATAACATTCAGCTTTCTATTACTAATAGAATCACAGTTAGCGAAAAGTACACAACAGTAAATTAAACCTGGAAGTAGGTAAGATTTGACAAGATGGTGCCGAGTACACACAGGAGTATAGTTTTGCGAAGACCAAAGACACCTTAACTTGACATAAGTTTGTCCTACGTGTGTGTTAACATGATTCGTCCAAGTAAGGTTATTATTACTAGAAATTTAGCAGAATCCACTATTCTGATTCTATCTCCATTAATTCAAAATTCAATATCGTAATATGAATCGAGTTTTTTCTACTAATTACTAAGCATTTGGATTAATGCGGGTTCAAACAAAAACGATTTGCCGTTGCCCAGCGATAAACTTTATTTAAGGCATCATTAATTCTCACAACATTTTCCATGACAGATTGTACTGGACTGCTTATATATAATTGCACATCATCTGCGTATATATGAATTTTGCAGTGCGAAAGTTGTCTTTGCAGATCATTCGCATTGATTGAGATAAGGCGCGGTCCGAGAATTGACCCTTAAAGTACTCCTATAGTTAAACGCAAAGAGGAAGATTAAGTATGGCTAGCATACACATGATAGCGACGATAAGAGGAAGGTTAAAGGTCTAGAAAATTTAAAAAGTGCTGGAGGTTCATTAAGATAAAATTTAATTTCATTACTTATAATAAGTTTATGCCTAGTTGTTGTGATGGAGGTACCAATAAGCTTTTTGAATAAGATGAATTATCGCCATGGATTTTTTTAATGTAACCGAGTCAAAAAAAACTAGAGATCATAACTGCGCTATTTCATTGATTCCAATAAAACTAAGAAGTATCCTTCCGTTGTATTAATAACAAGATACAAATAAAATTGAAACTATAAATACTCAAATAAAAAAAAAAATCAGAACAAGTCTTTTAAATTGAATAGAAAATATATAAACTTCTCTCATTAAAGGTCTGTGTACATATCACAGTTACAAGAATTAATTAAATCATGTGCTTTTGCCATCCTTTCCTTTGTTCGTAATAAAATACATCGAAACCATGAACCATGATAAAATTTTATGGCTGATATGTATAATATAAAATGAATTTCATTTTATCATAACATCATCTAGTCAAATAAATTTTAATGACGTCCCCCTCATACAATATCAATTTGTGCATCAAGTTGTACTACAAATCATATGACTGTAATTGAAAAGTCATACTTCTCTTTTTCCGTTTTAGATATAAAAAATCATCAAAGGTAAGAAGAGTATGATGTATTTTTATTGTTTAGTAAAGGATACCATGCACGTTGTCAAGTAACTATTGTTCATGTTGAAGCATACATACATATATATATATATATATTTACATACGTATATTTTTTATATCCTTAAGGACTTTCTTAAAATTATATGTTAGTATTTGATTTTGATATATTTTCTCTTTTCAATTGTGCTCAAGTGATACAAATTGACCTTTTTTATACAAATTGTATACGTTCCTTTTTAAAGAATATTTTTTAATGTTATTTTTCTACAATTTTATTTCCGATTTTTCTTTAACATAAAAACCTTTATTCTAAATTTATATTGAATGAATAACTAAAATAGTCTATATGAACGTAGGCTTATGAGTTTTTACAATTTTATTGGTTTCAATAACAGAAGGTAGAATACCTTAATATTTTTAGGGCACAAATTATTTTGAGTAGATATTAGGGAAACGCATAGTATTTTTAAAAAATAAATATAGTTTTCGGTTTTTATTTTCTTATGGTTTACAGAAGTTTTCAAATACGTTTTGATATAAGTAATTATGGCTGAGTAACTGCGTTTAATTTTGAATTTATTTTATTTTTTTTTTATTCTTTAATTACAATGCCAATATACTCGTAATTAAATAATTTGAAAGTTAAATAAGAAAACAAGAAAATTGTGGTCAGTGTTTTAAAAAGTTTATCTCTAGTGTTGTATTTGATCATCTTGATATTTCAGTTAGAGCCAATTGAAATATACGCTGTCAATCAGATGATTATTTCCACATAAATTTCTAATTTTCATTAAATAATGATGCAAACTAATTTATTCTAATGTTTAGTAGGCCATAAATTATTTTTAAAATTTGTATAGCGTTTACGCATATCACGCGTCGTACATGGCTGTCAAAAAAAGTAGAATCAGTGTAATTGTATGCGCAACGCGTAAATCGCATGCTGTGGATCTTCAGCTTAAAACTAAAAATTAACCTCTTTATAGGTAAGGAGTTCTAATATATATGGGGAAGTTGAATAAGCCATGTCCGTCTGTAAGTCAGTCTGTACTTGAAATTAGTTTTCCGAAGCCACTAGAAGAGTTGGATACTTGGGTCTTTGACTGACGTGTAAGTATTTATCTTAAAACGATTCGTATTTAAAATCAGCAGAAATAATATGTCGGTTCCGATATTTGATTACTTTTAAATGTACCTAAATGCATATACGAGTATGTATGTCCCTAACCATTTTAAAAAAGTTACTAAAATATGACGGTAGCATGCAACTCACTGCACTAGTGCTACCTAAGCTTTTTAATATATTGTGCATATTTATTTAATACCAGCATCTTCTCCAGAAATGGAAATTTTTATCAAAGTATGAAATAAAAAATTTGGAAAAATTTCATATAATTTTTTTGTTTATATTTTATATTGGCTGAAGCTCGAAATGTAATAATCAGAGAAAAATTAGACATTTTTTAACATCCAAACATTACATAGATCTCAACTACACTGGTGAATCGGTAGAAACCACTAAACCTCATCAGTATTCATGTATGAATGCTTTCACTACTTGTTAGGTAGCTCTGTTGAATGTGATAACATATCCCATTTATACACATTTCGAATGCAAATAGAATACGATACTTCTCATATACTAATTTGATGTTAGCTGGTGACTTTTTTATTTTTCACCATATATTAAACATTACTATAGAAAAAAATATTAAAATAGGACCTTTTTGTATTAAGGTAACGAACCAGTTTAACAAAATTGCAAGTATAAATATTTGTATTTAGATCTCAAAACAAAATACTTTTAAAGGACATGTTACACCTATCGACATAGTCACCACTTTTTTTGTTACCAAAAAAGTTCACACACATATATTGGAATGCAAGACCAGCTTGTTTGTCTTTTAGATTCAGGAGCTTAATAAACGTTGACTCTAGGAAAAGTTGTCTGATTTGGAAATTTAGTTATTAAAATTTAAAATCCTTTACTTGGTTTGGCCATTGCTTTACGATCTGCTTGATCAAACCGAGTTTTATGTACAGAGGTACCAAATAAATATTTGTCTTAGGTACCAGTGTACCGTGAGCAACATTTCGGAAGTGAAACTTTCTCGCAGAGGCCAGTTTCGTATTATGTTTGCGTTGGGCTCCACTCACATGAAAAGCAACATTATTTTGTGAATCCAAATTGTAGGCCTATAAGTAGAGCCACAAGTTTTAAGTCAGAAAAAATTTTCCAATTATAATCCCTATAATTTATTTTATCAAGTATTCTTTTAACCCTTCTGTTACACCCTTCTCTATAACCAATCTAACGACATCCTCGGTACAGCTGTACCACTATGTGTTTTATATTGAAAATACATGAAAACGAGATAGAAGTTGTGTTTTATATGATTTTCATTAAAAACCTTTATTATTACTATAAATTTTTTAATTATTATTAGAGTGCAAAATTAAAAATGCAAATTCAAAAAGCACAAAATACAATTTAAAAAAATTAAAGTATCAAAAACTTAAAGAGACTTATTCACAATTTATTGGACAGTGCTATGCTAAGCACATACAGGATCACTATACTTCGAGCACGCCTGTCTTGTTTGACGACATCTTTTATCGGAGATCACACACAGCTTAGAGCAACCTTTCACTGCTCCTACTTCTGATGATTTCGATGTTGAGGCAATAGATGTTTTCATAACTATTGCTCCGCCCATCATATCTGTTATTGCGTTTCTAGTGATTGTGTGAGTCATAATATTTTTTTCGAAACATAGCTGAGCAAAGATGTATGTCAGCATTGTGGAAACCAAATACTGTTGCATATACTTCACGGCGTCTATTTGATCGAAAATCTTCGGGAACACATGTCTTACTTTTTGTAAAGTTCCCACATATGCTAATCTATTGGACATGAGATCTTTCCACAGTGCAAGTGATGTAAAAAAATTATCCCCTACAAGTGTTTGACCTGTATTGTAATATCTGAGAACTAAGCGTTTCACAACATTTTCTTTTACATTTGTTTGCTGCTGACCTCCTGGTAGCTTGCCAGTATAAAGTTCAGCTTGCAGTAGGAATTTAACATTCGTATCGCAGAACCAAAAGACTTTTATTCCATACTTTGCTGGCTTGCTCTGTATAGATACAATTGCTCATCTGCAGTCACAACATCGTTAGCTTTATAAAAGTCGATTCAAATTAAAATTTAGCATTTTTAACATGTCACATATTCAATGGGTGATCCAAGTACATATACTTTTTTCAATATCCTTTTTATTGACAGATCACGTGTGAGTCGTGTCATGCTGTCATTTTATTTTTGTTTAGTATTGTTTGGCATTTCATAATGGAAAGACTTACGCCTGAACAACGTTTATAAATCGTTCAACTTTATTACGAAAATTCACGTTCTGTGAGGAATGTGTTTCGTGTACTTCACTCAACTAATGGTCAACATAATCGGCCTACTGAGCATACTATTCGCAACATCATTACCCATTTTCAGACCCAGCATTCATTATTGGATAATATTCGACCGAATAGCCTACGTCCAGCACGCTATGAAGAAAATATAGCGGCCGTAGGTGAGAGTGTACACGAAGACCGTGGAGAGTCGATTCCGCGCCGTAACCGTCAATGGCGATCGTTATCGTGCCATGATAATCGACTATTTGATACCTGAAATTGAAGCTCGTGATCTCGGCGACATTTGGTTTCAGCAGGACGGCGCCACTTCCCACACATCGCATCAATCAATGGATTTATTGAGAGAACATTTCGGTGAGCACATAATTTCACGTCTTGGGCCGGCCGATTGGCCACCAAGATCGTGTGATATCACACCGTTAGACTTTTTCCTGTCTAAAGTTTATGCGGACAAACCCGCTTCGATTCTGGCCTTGGAGGAAAACGTCACGCATGTCATTCGCCAGTTACCAGTCGAAATGCTCGAAAGAGTCATCGAAAATTGGACTCAATGGATGGACCATCTGCGAAGAAGAAACGACCAACATTTGATAGACATAATCTTCAAAAAATCAATGCCAAAGACTGTTCTTTCAAATGATAATAAACATTCTCCATTAAATTTGAATTTTGCTGTGTTTTTTTTTTTTTTTTTTTTTTCTTTAAAAAAGTAGGGAACCTTGAAATGAATCACGCGTTATAAGAAAGTTAAATTTCTGTAAAAAGACTTGCCCTCTTCATATATTTTTCATACAATAAGGTTTGTGGTAAAAACCAAGGATGGTAACAAAGGATATATATTTGTTTTTCACTCCCAACCAATGTACTAGACATGTTTTTTTTTTTTTTTTTTTTTTAAGATTATTATTTATTGAATCTTCAATTATAAATTAAATTATCAATAAATTTTTCAAATCTTAAATCTAAAAAATATTAAATATAAGTTTAGCCAATGCTAAACAAAATTTTTAATTTCAACGGTACTAGACATGTGTATCCAAAACAAATGTGATTACTTCATTCTCAGATATATAACTGAGGCATTTATAAAGTTTCAGCTCTATAGATGCATAAATAATATAAAAAATTCTTTTCCAAAATCCAAATTGGTACATTTATACCAAGGATGTCACAGAAGGGTTAATGTTTCCGTAGGTCACTTTCAAAGATAATAATACAGAGCTATGGATTAATTTAAGGGCTAAAATTTTGATTAGATTCTAAATAGAATTTAGGGACATAAAATCATTAAAAATAAGGCGATGTGGTCCCCCGAAAATGGTTAGTGATGAGGTGAAACAGAGGTCAATTTACATAAGAATCAGCTGAAATGTGTCAGGGATGTTTATTTTTTTAGTGTAATTGGTATTTTTAAAAACAAATTTAATTGAGATGCGTATCCTAATCTATTTGCTGCTTTTCACTTGTTGCTAATATCCAACTCACCAGTAGATATTTATTATCATGCTTGAAAGGTTTTCAAACTCATATGCCTCTACTCAAAGCAATAACCGAGAATTACCAAAGCAAAGTACAATAGTTTTTTCGATTTTACTACACCAGATATCACCCTAATAATAATAATTTTTATGTGCATGTGTATATGTACGAGTATGTAATAAAACAGGTTCGTTTATAGAAATCATAAAAAAAAATCTTATATTTTATCTGCTTTTATTTAGAATTAAATTTATTGATTATATTGTAAAAGTTTAAATATGAAAAGGAGAAATGTTTTCACAGGTTTAAAGTAACATAAAAGTTTTTCATAATTATCCGAAGAAAACCTAATAAAAAAATTTCTAAAATGCTATGAAATGTGTGAACATAAAATTCAAAATCTATATACGAGCTTGTATGTATGTATGTATATTAATTTGTATAACATACATACATATATTAAAAAGAATATGTGTTTGTGTTTCTGTTTTTTGTTTGTTTGTATATTCCTTCCGTGTACGTATAACCCTTCTTTGGTCGTTTCATAAGTTGACATTTGTACTTATAAAATATATAATCGCACTACTCGTATTTATTTAAATAAATGTAATATATATTACTATACTCTTATACGAGGTTTGTTCAAAAGAAAAGTTGAATTTTGAATTTTTTTGCAAAGTATTTATTTATTCATAAATATCCATTTTGTCCCCTTCAAAGTAATCCCGCTCAGATATCATGCACTTATTCCAGCGCTTCTTCGAATTCTCGAAACTCGTTTTTCGATTCTGACTTTATCTCATCAATTGTTGCAAAACGCTTTCCTTTCATTGGTCTCTTCAGTTTTGGGAATAGAAAAAATTCTCAGGGACCCAAATCTGGTGAAGAAGGTGGTTGACGCATGATTAGCATGTTGTTTTTGGCCAAAAAATCAAGAAAAAGCATTGATGTGTGAGCTGGTGCATTATAGTGATGCAGAATTCATGATTTTTTTCTCTACAATTCCGATCGTTTGAGCCGTATTGCTTCACGCAAACGTTGCATAAATTCTTGTAGTATTCCTTATTAACCGTACGACCTGTTGGCAAGAATTCATGATGCACCACGCCATTGTAATAAAATAAACCTTCACATTTGACCGAACTTGGAGTTATTTTTTCGGTCTTGGGGCATCTGGGCGCTTCCAATGGGATGATTGGGCCTTGGTTTTGACGTTACAACAATATACCCAAGTTTCGTTACCAGTTATGGCCCTTTTGAGCAAAGCTGGATCGTCGTTGACGTCATTCAAAAACTCCTGAGGCATACTACACGCTGCCGTACGTTTCATGCCAAAAACATTAGAGAAAATTGCATGGCATTAGCCGATTGATATGGCAACATCCTGTGCAACTTCTCTAATAGTGATTCGACGATTTTCCAGATCAATTTTTTTCACTGTTTCAGTTCTTTCTAGACTTATGACGTGGTTGCAACTCCAGGACGCTCTATAAGGCTATTGTACCACTTATAAACACTTTTTTGAGACAAAGTGGACTCGCCGAATGCTACAGTCAACTTTTCAAGTGCCTTGGAGCACTTTAATACATATTCTTTGATAATTTTTTTCAAAAGTCAAAAATCGAAGAACACACACAAACGTGACTAAGCTTTTTAATGGGCTGATAATGCCAACATATGACTAACACATGTGTACCTACAACACAAAAAAAATTTCGATAATCGAATGCACACAGCCCGCCAAAATTCAAAATTTACCTTTTCTCTAGAACAAACCTCGTTTACATACATAAATAAAATAAAGCAATGAATGCAAAAAATTTAATATATAAATTACAATTATGTCGTCAATGTAGACATAACATATCTTTGAAATATGTTGCCTCAAAATATCATGAATCATTCTCTGAAATATAGCTGGGGTATTCTTCGGGATTTGTTGAAAACCAGACGTAAGATCAAGGGTTGTAAAATACTTTGCCTTTCCCAAACTAGCGAGTATATAATTTATGTCGGGTATGGGATAAGCATCTGAGATTGCCACAGCGTTCAATCTCTTAAAATCAATTACCATTCGGTACTGTTTTTCACCATCCAGTTTCGGTTTCTTTGGGACAATCCAAAGTGGAGAGTTATAGGGACTTTTTGACTTTCTAATAATTCCTTGCCGAAGGAGTTCAAATATTTCTTCTTCTACCCATTGATGCATATTCGCAGGATATGGGTAACTTTTTGTATAGATAGGGTCATCGGTGGATGTTCTAATTTCAGCTCAGACGGATGTTACAACCGTTTCGCCAGCTTCTAGAGGGTCAAACAAGGTCTGATAACTATTTATTAAATATTTCAATTTTTGTCTTATGTTCTGCGGCACATCCCCTGTCAATACGTTGATTTCTTGTGACAGTTTTTCTTTCAGTGGAATAACCATGCCCGATTTTATAGTTATAAGGATCCACAATATATATACTATATGGACCTCATATAAATATTGTGGAAATTACACACGTAATGATAAACCTATAAATACCCTTATCATTTTTAGTGAAGGATATAAATTTTTATAAAATTTTTATTATCTAACATCAAGAAATTCTGTAAAAACGGCACTTATGCCACACCATACGACAAGTAGTTTGAACTTAACCTAATTGCAAAATTGGCTTAAAACTAATTTTATTTCAAGTTTTTTGTATGTTTTGTGACAAACTTGAACCAGTCGTTCTATAGTTATGATAAAATTGGTAAATCAGCCCCTTCGAAAATCCCAAAATTTAGAAAAAAATTAAAAAAAAAAAACTTATCCATAGAATTCAAAAATTTTACCATTTTTGTACTTAGGTATTCATGATGCATCAAATCTATATAGTGGTTATTCAAGCCCGTTTTCGCTGTTGACCTGTGTTATTTGCTGCAAATATGAATTAAATAGTGTTTCAAGATCGGTAATTATAAACTTTCGTAGCACATTCATGAGAATTTACTGTGGTTTACTTTTAGCGCAACTTCCAGTCAATTTTGGAGATATCTAATTAAGATGCACGGTAATGATTGCCAAATATGTGAATGCAAAACAAGAATATTTAGAATCTTTAAATTTCACATGAATTTCTCCGCAAACTAAATGCGTTTTCGAGTAAAGAATTATAGGTGATCACTCAAAATTGCAAGACTTTCATATAAGCTAATGTTCAATGGAATGAATAGGGTGTACATTATTATACAACGTAATTATTAAAATATTTTTATATTACACTACAATAAGTAAACCGTACATGGCGAGTAAATAATTGAAATTTTACAACACAAAATAAATTCTCAAACATTTTCCTCGTACAATCTTGTGCAAAAATTCCAGATATATACATATATTTTTTTTTTTGGTGTTAGTCATATATCTATTGTATGTAACTCTGATTTCTATTACTTGCTTTTATTTACTTAAAACCATGTCCCCAGCATGAGTTTGTCTGAGTGTTTTAACATATTTGTGTTTAAAATTGTGTTTGTGCGTCCTTTTTTGTGAGTAATTTTTTTTTTTTTTATTTATTCATATTTATTTGTTGCTTGACATCCTGTTTTTAACTCCTTTTTTTCATTTGTTGTTGTGTTCTTAGCCATAAATTTTTATTGTTATTATCATTTTGTGTTAAAACATACATTAAGGTTTGTATCTGTGAATAGAAATTATTTTTTTATATATTTTATTTTTGTTTTCTATGAATGTTGAAAGAGTCGTTTATCTTCTTTTTTAATTTGCATTAACATTAAGAGATTTTCGTAATTGAAATTTTCTTTTTATAGATTTTCTATTGAGCCACAGATGTTCTGCATACATAAATATGTAGATATTATCTTGACTTTTTTGTTTTCTTTTATGCGGAACAGTTTGCATTGTATAATATTACTGATAGAAAATTTGTATAGTAATATTTTCTACATTTGCATTTTTAATAAATGCAATTAAAAAGTAATTAAAAACGATTTAAAAAAAATTTTTGTAAATTAATATTAGATTTTGCATACTAGTTTAATATATTGAACCAATTCAACTTTAAGAATTATATATACGTAAAATATGCAATATCTTTCGATTATTATTATAAATTTAATTCAAAATTTTCATGCTGAATGCCAATAACCACTATATTAGTTTGTATAATTTAAGTTTTATATTCTTTTTTTACGAATAGAAATTTCAAGAACGTAATAATTGACTGCGCAGAAAGTTGAACTGATATCAGGATGCTTCGAGACGAACCACGGCCTCTTCATCATGTTTCTTTTCCGATTATACTTCACTGCCAATCATTAATGCTACGAAACTCCTGTAATTTTTGATTTAAATTATCACATTTGCTTATTGTCTTACATAATATAGATTGCAAATAAATAAATAATAATAAAAAAAAAAAAAAATTTAATACATTTACTTACATATATTTCATTAAATTAATACATTTAACTGGAAACTGCGATTAAGCTCTATTTGTTTAAGATATATCTGACCAAAAATAAAACGACTGTAATGCAAAAAGCTAGTCGAAAATAAACAAAATCGACGCAAGTAAAAGCGAAATAACGAAATATTGCAATTCCAGCTTTTGTATTCCTCTCAGCAAAGATTCTTCAATATACTCATACGAATTGATAAGCTTCTTCTTTTTTTTTAAGTTGCATTAATGTGAACAGAAATTTATGTTTGAAAGTTTTTTATTTAAATTAAGACGGGACTGCCTAAAAATTAAGCTTTTCTTTTTAAATGAAATATCATTTTAGACTATATATGAAAGTGTGGATCAAATGCAAAAATATTACTATAATTACGAAGATCGTACATGTTTATCTTTTTATTCGATCGCACTTGAGCTCTGGAATTGACTTGCAAACTTGAATATTGCTTCTATTGGAATTATTAGACAAGAAGGAAACAAGAAATGGATTTTAATTTAGGCAATTCAACTTTTTATAGGCCATATATTTATATATACAAAAAAAATAATATGAAAAGCTGCTGAGTACTAAACCAGACCGATTTTCTGCTGTCAAATAGTCTTAGGCGCTGCGTTGAATAGGATCTTATATTAAATTAATTTGCGTCTAAGTTAAAAATACTTAACAATCAATCAACTTACATATATGACTGAAATGTTTAAATGTAGGATATTTGGCGGAAATGAATTATAAATTATTTTTATATATATATATATGTGACCTTCTCCGAGAAAGAGACCTAGTGTGTGAAAATGAAGTTTTGAGAAAAACGCATTTAAAGTTTCATAACGCATTATCACTGTAAACAGAAATCTAACTCATTTCATCTCATTCTACACCCTTTTAGGTACCAGAATCCACTCTTAAGTCCAAACCCGTTTTTTGACACACTAGGTCCCTTTTCTCGGAGAAGGTCACATACATATGTATATGTACATAAGAGTATGTTTGTATTTGAAAAATAAATAATAGGTTTTGTTCCTGTATTTGTTTATAATAAAATTCAAAACTATTTATAATGCATACATTTCTGGCACATTATTTAACACATCCATGAGTATAGTTTTGTTAGAAGTTAAAATATGACTGTGGTATTGTATGTTTGTATCTAGTTTAGAGTTTGTTTATAAAATGGAAGTTTATTTTTACAGGATAAAATGTCGCAAACACATTTGTCACTTTTTAAATTAATGTTGGAAAATATCCGTTTTTTATTTATATCTGTTAGTGGAAAACATACAAACACATATATTTATTTAATATTTTAAATTTCGTTTGAGGAGAGCTTATATATATATATATATATATATATATATATATATATATATATATACGTATGTATATGTAGGCTGACTTCCACATTTCCACATTTCATAACGCCGCAGTACAATAAAAATACAATGCATACCATTTCAAAACGTCGCCGCCAAGTATTTTTAACCCAGTAAGAAAGCAAACAAGGCATCGGTTTTATAGTTGTTGCATCCCTCCAGTTTTAAAAGTAGAAATTGATTCGAAATCGTTAGGTATTTCGCTAACGAAAAATTTACTAACTACTTCACTAGCTACAAGTAATGCAAGAGTTTGCCTTTTGACTCTCTCACTCAAGTACATGTACACGCACTCAGTAATGCATAAATGTTAATGCCTTCAACCTCATTTTTTTTACGAGTTGAAAAAAACTGTGCCTTATCCCAAAGAAAATCAACAAAAAAATAAAAAAGATTTTATGAAAGTGTTATGATTTTGTGTTGGCGTACAATTGGAAGTTCGTGGTCAGTGAATGTTAAATTTTTATTAAAAAAAGTGTTTGTTTTAGAAAGGTAAAATGAGCATCAGAAGTCAACTAAAACGTTGCATAAAAAAAGAAAGAGAACAATTAATTGAAAATTTTATAAATATTGAAAAAGAAATTTAATAAATTAACAAAAATTAAAAAAATTTAAATATCTTTAATATTTTCATTAAGGAAATATCATAAGTGATCTTACTGGTACATTATGACTAGCGAAATAGTTGGGTTTTGCTGACTAGTGATTTCACCGGTCTGATCGTGTCAATTGACTACCGTCAATGTCATCCCCATGTTAAAAGTTATGGTGTCACCCCACCGTATAATAATTTAACAAATATGTTTTACATTTTTTTATTATTATTTTATCGTATACACGAGTTCCCTGTTTTGCAACTTCTTCTTGTTGTTACCCTATTTTTGAATTCCAGACAAACTATTAAAAAAATATAATACATGTCAATGCACTTTCCACGCTTTATCAAAATTATCTAGAAATGCAATTTTGTCAACACACTTCTGCTGTTAACAAATAATTCCACGAATTAAAACAATAAAGACACAAACAAACAGGAAACTCACAAAAATAAATATTATTAATAAGCAAAATAATAAAAATTACCAATAAGCATTTTTTAATAAGAAAACAAAATTGTAACAATAAAGTTTAGTTTTTAACTCTCGTTTGATAAATAAAGAAGTAGCAAAAGCTACGAAAAAATAAGAAAATAAAAAGAATTTTATTTTTTTTAATTAATAAAAAACCCACAAACATATTTGGCGACGAGGATGGGATTTCGCGAAAAGGTTTTAATCGTTTAAAGAATTAATTGGTTCCTTTTAGACATTTTAATGTTTAACGCGATTTCAAAAAAATAGAAAAAAAAAGGAAGAATCCTTATTCTAAACAACAACATTAATAAGTGAACTAAAAGTTAAGTAAAATAATAAAAGAGAAAAACCCTTACTCTAATCAAATAAACTAATTAAGTGAACTTTAATTTTAATGCACACATAAAAAGTGGAAAATATCATCAACAAATTACTACATAAAAAAAGAAATGAAAATAAATATAGACAAAACAAATTGCCTTATACATTGACAGAAAATAATAATAAATAAAAGAAAAAAGTAATAAAAAACATTTTTAAATAAAAACACTATTTGAACAGTGGAAATATAAAGTGATTTAAAAGCACTATTTGAACAAGTGGAAATAGAAAATCAGTAAAACCGAGAAGAAGAACACCAGAGAAAAATCCTGATCAGCACTAAGAAGGAAGAGAACAACTATAAACAAGGAAGACAACTTTAAAAGGATATAGTAAGAATAGTCATAAGTTATTCAAAATTTTTTTTTCCTCCATAATTTATAACTATAAGATAATATTATTAATTACGTGTACAAAAATTGTCCACTGAAAATTGCAAATAAAATCTAAAAAATAAACAAATTTATACCTTCCTTTAAAATGGCAGAACCAAATCAAATTCAATTAGATCCCATTAAATACTTGAATTCAATCCCTCAGTATAACGGTAACCGTAACGATTTAATTAATTTTACTAGACTAATAGATAGAATATATCCGGTTCTTAGGACTTATGATGAACTTTCACAACTTGTCTTCTCAGACATTATAAAAGGTAGATTAGTCGGTAGGGCCAAAGAAATTATAGAAATTAATACGCAGGCACAATCTTGGACAGATATCAAGAGTATTTTAGAGAACAATTTTGGTGAGAAAAAGAATTGCGAACAATTATATGATGAGTTAAGATCTGTCACTTTTGAAAGTACTACTGTTGATTTTTATAACGAGATAAAATACAGACTACGGCGTTTGAATAACAAAGCCCTTTTGGTCCTTGGTGAAGGTGAAGCAACAAATCAGGTAGCCATTAACAATCAAAGATCTGCACTGCACATCTTCAAAAACAAAATGCCGGAACCAATGCGGACTGTATTAACTTGCAGGAATCCTGGAAGCCTGGAATTAGCAATGGATATTCTATTCGAGAGCGGATACGACCGCATTGGGAAAAGATGGTCGCATAGTGAAGAATAGTAATAGCAAAGGGAAACGACAGAATAATGAAGAACAAGAAAGAAACATAGAACCTTCGGGGAGCAGAACAAATCATAATAAAAAATATAATTATAATAAATTTAACGACAATAGTAATTACCACCGAGGAAACTACAATTATCAGCAAGGCAATCAGAGCTACAATCACAATCGGTACCAACAACGCAACATGGAAAGATATAACCAAAACTATAACCAAAATCAACAACGCAATTATAATCCGCCCCAACAACCAGAACCAATGGAAATAAATAATGTACAACACTTTAAACCGACAACAGACAGTTACCAAAACGACAGTAAGTACAATCATCACTACCAACAAAATCGACACTACAGCAGATATAATAGACAAAACTATAATCAACCCAGACAGCCGGAACAAGGCAGAACAGATGTTCAAAATTTTCGGCCGATGGCCTCAACGGAAACTTACCATATATAATCGTTAAAACAAAACTAGGACGTTTAAGATTCATCATCGACACGGGAGCAACACATTCCGTAATAAATCCTGGAATTTGCCATCCCAAATGGAGGATCCCTTGCGATGTGACAAACATTAAGACATTACAACATACTATTACAATTTCAGAAAAAGTAGCAATCCCAATTTTTAAAGAATTTGGTGAATTTACAGACACCAAATTAGAATTTTTAGTCTGCCAATTCCACAAACAGTATGATGGAATAATTGGCAATAACATACTTAGACAAATGAAAGCAATAGTTAATTTGAAAGATAACACCCTAAAAATCGAAAAAACCGAAATTCCAATTCGATACACAAATAACGGTATCGAATACTATTTCGAAAAAAAAGGACTACATAAAGTCATAGTACCAGTTGAGCACAAAAACGGTTTAGTATATAATCCCAAAACCTTATTAAACGATAAGAATATCGAAATAGTGGAGGGAGTATACGAAACAGAAAATTATAAAATCAATGCTCTTGTTAAAGTGAATGGAAATTTACCACAACGGGTTATTTTAGAAACCCAGGAAACAGATGAAATAACACCCGAAAATTTTTATACAATTGAATCATATAAAAAAATAGATGTACCAATGTTGGAACAGATTCGCGTAGACCATTTAAATAAAGAAGAAAAAGAGAAACTTTTACCAATCATTAAAAAATATAATAATATATTCTACACAGAAGAGAGCGATCTTACATTCACGAACGCCATCAAACACGAAATAAGGACAACTAACAACATACCTATTGCGGCGAAAACATATAGATACCCCTACATACATAAAACTGAGGTAGAAAAGCAAATAGAGGAAATGTTACACAAAAGGATAATAAGGCCCAGTCATTCGCCTTATTCGGCCCCAGTTTGGGTAGTTCCAAAAAAATTAGACGCTAGTGGTAAGGCAAAATGGAGACTGGTTATAGATTACAGAAAAATCAACGAGATAACAATAGACGACAAATATCCAATCCCGAATATCGACGAAATCCTGGAAAAACTCGGACGTTGTCAATACTTTACCACCCTCGACCTAGCGAAAGGTTTCCATCAAATCGAGGTTCACGAAAAAGACATCGCAAAGACAGCATTTAGTGTGGAAGGCGGCCACTACGAATTTCTTCGTATGCCGTTTGGGCTGAAAACAGCTCCGGCCACTTTCCAGCGTTTAATGAATAACGTTTTGGGCGAGTTCATTAATAAAATTTGTCTAGTGTATCTAGACGATATTATAATATTCTCAACTTCATTACAGGAACACATAGAATCCATAACGAAAGTCTTCCAAAGACTAAAAGAAGTTAATTTAAAAATTCAATTGGACAAAAGCGAATTTATGAAAAAAGAAACCAAATTCCTTGGACACGTAGTATCTGAGGAAGGCATTAGACCAAATTCCGACAAGATAGCTTGTGTACAGCAATTTCCTTTACCAAAAACGCAAAAGGAAATAAAACAGTTTCTCGGATTAGCGGGATATTATCGCAAGTTCATGAAAGACTATTCCAAAATAGCCAAACCCATGACGAGATATCTTAAGAAAGACTCCGTTGTTGAATTTAAAAATTCAGAATATATCGAATCATTTGAATCTCTTAAAAGACTGTTGACAAATTCTCCCGTTCTAGCATATCCAGATTTTACCCAAAAATTCATTCTTCAAACCGACGCAAGCAAATTTGCACTTGGAGCTGTTCTATCGCAGAATGGCCATCCTATTTGCTATGCAAGTCGTAGCCTAAATGGTGCGGAACAGAACTACAGTACGATAGAAAAAGAACTTCTCGCAATTGTATGGTCAACAAAATATTTTAGACCATACCTCTTCGGAAGGAAATTTTTAATTGAAACAGATCATAGACCACTAGTTTGGCTGTTCTCCATTAAAGAACCAAACTCAAAACTTGTGAGATGGAGACTACGTCTACAAGAATACGATTATGATATAAAATATAAAAAGGGTATTATGAACGGTAATGCAGACGCATTATCTAGGATAGAAATTAATTTCAACGAAGATGAAAACTTAAATAATATTATTTCAGAAACAAACAACCCGCTCAACTTTTATCGGAGACAAATTGTAATTCATAAAACAATGTCAGGATCACTGAAAGTAAAAAACCAACAAATTTTCAAGAATAACAGGAAGACAATTTATGCTAAAACTTTTGACGAAGAAACACTAATAACTCTATTAAAAAATCATTTCAACCCTGATAAAACCAACGCAATTTTCATAAATGATGAATCCGTTTTTTACGAACTGAAAACTGTCTTTGAAAAATACTTTGGTGAAAATAGAAACTTCAAAATCATACGCTGTAAACACCTTCTTAAGGATATAACAGATGAAAACGAGCTGACCGATATAATAGGAAAAGAGCACATAAAAAACAATCATAGAGGAATAAAGGAAAATTTCGCAGAATTAAAACTTGAATTTTACCACCCACAGCTAAAAATACGCATAACACAATTTATAAATAATTGTGATATATGCAACAAAGAAAAATACGAAAGAAATCCAATAAAACAACAATATAAAATCACTGAAACCCCTAATAAACCTGGAGAAATCATACACGCAGACGTTTTTTACAGTTTAGAAAAAACATTATTTCTAACATTTTTAGACAAATTCTCAAAACACGCTCAAGCCATAAGAATAAAGGATAGATCCTGGATCGAATTTAAAAAAGCACTTACCCAGTATTTATCAACAGTTGGAAGCATAAAAAGGTTAGTTATGGACAATGAATTAGGATTTAAAGCACTGCCCCTTCAAGAATTTTTGAAAGAACAAAGAATAGAAATACACCACACTTCTAATAACAACCATACATCAAACGCAGACGTCGAAAGACTCCATAATACTATTAACGAACATATCCGAATTCTGAAACACGATCCTAATAAAGACACAGAAAGTGTCGAAGAAAAAATTTATAGAATAATAATGTACTACAATAATACCATACACTCCACAACTGCTAAGAAACCAATAGATTTTAAAAATGGAACAGTTAACCCAGAGGAATACAGCTCGATTAAAGAAAAAATGACAAAGGCGAAAGAAAGGATCATTAATAAATTAAACAAAACTCGTGAGAACGTGGACATCCAAACCGGACCAATATATTTAAAGGATGAACGAGGCGGTAAAAATCATTCAAAATTCCGAAAAGTAATGGCGACCAAATTAGATGACGACCATATAGTTACAGATCGAAATTTCAAATATTATAAATCCCACATAAAACGAAAAAAGAAATTTCAGACCATCAACGACAATCAGACATCAACATAACTTACCAATATTATTTCCTTTTTTTTGATGAAACTACAAATAAAACTATTACTGCTCATTTCAATGGCAAATATTATCCAACCCCAGCTAATGGAAATACAGGACCTAACAGAGAATGAAGGCTACATCCCAATTAAAGAAAACGACATAAGGATCGTCGACCACTACCGTAGAATATACCATTTAATCAATTTGACACACTACTACACTACTATAGAAATTATAGACAATAATATTAACTCATTACATGGTTCAATAATACCGCTACTCGATACAACAATAAATAATTTTAACATTTTGAAAACTAAATTAGATAATCTTTCACCACATTTTAGAATTAGACGAGGTTTAATAAATGGCCTTGGAAAAGGATTAAAATTTATAACAGGAAATATGGACAGTGACGATGAACAAGAAATCAGATCAATGCTCACGAATCTAACGACAACTACTAATGCTAACTCAATCGAAGTAGGATATATAGCGCGTATAAGTAAAACACTTTCTACACAGATACAAAATGTCACAACTCATATCAACAGACAACAATATATAGTAAAAACATATATAAACAAATTTCGCAATGAGATTCAGAATAAAATATCTACATTAGAAGACGAAATAGATTTCCTAAAACACATTTACCAGATTGATAATGATATAAATCTACTCAAAGACCATATTGACGACATTGCAGGAGTCATATTTACTAGCAAACTAGGTATTATACCGACGGACTTACTCGACGAACAGGAAATTGAAATTATAAACGACTTTGAAAAGTATACTAAAACAAAAGTTGCCGTATCCTTTGAAAAAGAACAAATTGTCATCATCCTTTCCATTCCCCAATTTTCAAACATATCCTTTACACAAATAATCCTTGAGCCAATTCCCAATAAAATAAACAAATCATTATTTTTAAAAGAAAACAGAATTTTAGTTGATGAGAACCAAAATGTCTATTTTCCAAATACATCTAGCTTATATAAGAATCTAAAACAAATTAATGATCCATGTATCTTAAGCATCGTTGCAAATAAAATAGCAAGTTGTACACTTAGAGAGTATAAAATACCAGAAATAAAAGAAATAAAAGAAGGAATAATTATATTTAAAAATTTCTTTAACAACTTTACACACAATTGTAATTACAAAGGAAAAACTATTAATATAAGTCATAATTTTATAATTAAATTTGAAAATTGTCAAATCAATGTTGGTAATTTAACATTTAAAAACGAAAAACTAATTGTAAAAGAAAAAATTATTCAAACTAACTTTTTAAAAGAGATAAAAGAAAATGGAACATACACTGAAATTAAATTAGAAGATCTATACATAAAACAAATTAAATATGAAAACAATTTTACTGATTTTAATAAAACCCAAAATATACACAGAATCATTAATATAGCTGCAAATAGCACTACAATTTCAATATTGATCATTTTAGTAGTTACTATACCCATACTTTGTAAAAGAAGAGCAACTGTGCTCCAAATTTCGTCGGAGCCTCAAACTAACGGAGGGGGAGTTATGGTGTCACCCCACCGTATAATAATTTAACAAATATGTTTTACATTTTTTTATTATTATTTTATCGTATACACGAGTTCCCTGTTTTGCAACTTTATTCTTGTTGTTACCCTATTTTTGAATTCCAGACAAACTATTAAAAAAATATAATACATGTCAATGCACTTTCCACGCTTTATCAAAATTATCTAGAAATGCAATTTTGTCAACACACTTCTGCTGTTAACAAATAATTCCACGAATTAAAACAATAAAGACACAAACAAACAGGAAACTCACAAAAATAAATATTATTAATAAGCAAAATAATAAAAATTACCAATAAGCATTTTTTAATAAGAAAACAAAATTGTAACAATAAAGTTTAGTTTTTAACTCTCGTTTGATAAATAAAGAAGTAGCAAAAGCTACGAAAAAATAAGAAAATAAAAAGAATTTTATTTTTTTAATTAATAAAAAACCCACAAACATATTTGTTAAAATCGTCAGTCGAGTGCATTGCTAGTAGTTAGTCTGGTAATTAGTGGTAACGACTGGTAGTTAGCGAAATAGCTAGTCATAAGAAGAAATTTCATAAGAATTGGTCAAGCCGTTTCGAAGGAGTATTATTTCGAACATTTACGACACGAGAATTTTATATATAAGATATATATGTATATAAATATAAGATATATATAAATATAAAATCTATACTATAACATAGTACTCATCTATACTATCGCATGTAGCAAGGCGCTAACTCGTATTATTTTCACAACGTTTTTTACTGATTTCAATACATTTCACACAGATACATATCGTCACAAAACGTTAATGTATGTAATAGTAAGAAAATAACAACTTTACTAGCAATTGTATAATGATAGTTATGTTTTTACCATTACATTTACATTCTCCTGGAAAGTTTGAGTTATGTGAGTTAGGGCCTTTCCACATGAGACCAACGACATGCTTTTATGTAATGGAAAGAAATTAAT
The DNA here is from genome assembly GCA_947311025.1 of Lypha dubia. Classification (NCBI taxonomy): domain Eukaryota; kingdom Metazoa; phylum Arthropoda; class Insecta; order Diptera; family Tachinidae; genus Lypha; species Lypha dubia. Next base: position 27,234,543 of record OX371262.1, on the reverse strand, counting down.
CCCAAGCATACTTCAATCAATACCTAAAAAATTAATTAAAAAGGGGCTGGCTGATATTATTTTTTTCTGACGATGGCTATACAAAGGAGTAGCGCAATATTGAAAAGTAAAATTGTTAGTTACTGTCTTTTTTTATAAAAAGGAGACATTTTGCCGTTACCGAGAGGCAGCTATAGTGTGCACATATATGCTTGTACATATTGCAGACCGCGAACTCGTCTAAATAATTAAAAACAAATATGCGTACCGCGCTAAAAGAAGTTTACACTTCAGTTTCTGTCGGCACTACCGGAGTGCTACCCGTAACTTTTTAATCTACATAAGTACATATTTAAAAGACAACAAAAACTTAAGAAAGAATTAGTATTAATAAAATATTAGAATTAAAACTTATACATTCAATCACCGTTGTCTTAAAGGCTACCCTGCAGGAAATGTCAATAGTAAAATTATACTTATTTTCTATTGACGATGTCAACAGTTCTATTGACAAATTATACCCCAAGTAATGCTATCTACTATTGACATTTAACACAGGCGTGTCCTACGAAATCTACCAGTAGACTGCGTCAATACTGACTAGGTACTTCTTGTGGGACCATATGGAGCAAATGTACATACTAAGATTGTACTGACTTGCGAGTACTATTGACGATGTCACCACATTGTGGGAAATGTCCGTAGTAAAACTGTAGACGCTGTCACCACCTGCAGGAAATGGCAATATTAAAATTATACCAATTTTGAGCTCATCAAAACCGTAAAAAATGTTCTCTACTCATCAAAAACAAAAGATAAAAAAAAGAAAAATTTGTTGCCAGTGTCACCAAAAAGACACCATCATTGTTGACAAAAATGTTGACATGGGTACACTGAACCCCATGTTTCCTTCAGGGTTTATACACACATATGGTTGTGTATATAGCTGTGTATACATACAAAAGTATATAAGTTATTTTATATTTAAAGCTGAGATTAAAAGTGCTATTCATAGATTAATCAACGATTTTATATATTTTCGGCCCACCCCGCGATATCGATCGATCGATAATGCTGAAATTGTAAACAAAATACAACCGGTTTGCTACCTTCTAACCATAAATTTATTATTATTTACATACTCGTATTTAGCTTTTGTGGCAGTAAATAAATAATAAGTTAAATAAAATCGGTTATTAAAGATATGCAAGATAATTTTTTTCCATCTAGAAAACCACCGATCGATATCGTTTGACACCGCAGGCCAGCCCATTTGTATCCAGTTTGTCACCCAAGCAAAAAAACAACATTTTAGCTAATGCGAGTACCTGTATAAATATTCCATAGGAGAAATTTTTAGCATTTAGCCACAATTGGCATTGTTACAATGTTTTAGGAAAACCGTGGGTTTTATGACTTGATTAAAAATTAAAGCTTTATAAAATAACCGTACAAATGTTGAAATTACCTGCCTACCTTTTGGAGGTATAAAACACCGTATAATACGGCAATTACCGTACAGTTAACACCACTACTCACGACTGCTTTTAGCTGCGTCTATTGTATGTCAAATTGTATGAAAAATCGCTAAAGGCCGTGTCAGATAAACTTCATCGCTTTGCGTGACGTTTCTAATTTTAATGAAAAAGCGAAAGGCAATAAAAACTTTCACAACTGTAACTTTACCTATAAAAAAGGTGTAGGTAGTATTTACATTTAATTGCCAAAGCGCACAAAAAGATGACAGTTGGCTAAATTTAGCTTCGCGTTGCGTTAAAAGTACTTTATGTGACATGTTTCATACATCGTTAGCTGAAATACAAAACTACGTAACTAATATTTTTATTATTTTTCAGTAGAAAGAAAATATGTTATATGTTACGTTCTTTATAACAAGTTTTCGGTTTTCGCTTAGAAAATGTATAATTTTTATTATATGAGAGTAAAAATTTATTTCGCATTTTTTGTTAGTTACGTGGTTTTGGATATTAGCTAACGATATGAAAGTATGTACATTTTATGTCAGATGTCAATGTGAATCAAAATCAATCGTGAAGCAAAAGTTTTATCTGACATGGCCTTAAGCCCCAGTTCTGTTTCATCATTAAAGTTCAGTATTCCTCACGGAATGCTGTCAAAATGCACGTATAAAAAATTTGCGTGGAAAATTCAAGAAAAAATTTTGCAAGAGTAGTAGTAATCTGTTTTTTGTGGAAAAATATGAGGAATTTTCCTGGCAACATTTTAAAATACCTGCGAAATAAAGCACGATGGCTTTATTTCATACGGAATTTTGACAGCTGAACATAAATACAATACAATATACACCGCATTTTAAATGTCATATTTTTCAAGTGAAATAATCAATGCTGCTCAACTTTTTACAAATTCGAACAGAGTACTACGCTTAAGGCAGCCGAATTTGTAAGTTTCCAAATTATAGAAATTACACTGTGTAAAGTTTTATCAAAATTTAATTATATTATTTAATTTACCTCATTTGCTTATTGTCATACAGTAGATAGTTTGCAAATAAATAAATAATAAAATAAATATTTAATTTGTTTTTGTTCTAGTTTTTAAAAGTATTTAATCTCTTTTAAAATCGATTCAAATACATTTCGGATTAAATTGCTCAATCACTGACGTAAAGTAAAACGATTTTTTTGTGTATCCTAGATGAAATTACACGTGCATTCATGGAAATTTTTAAATTAATAGTGTAAGTATTTATAAGAGATATTGGCTATATAATTATTTTTCTGTAGTACTTCTTTTATAGTTTTAAATAAGATTTTCTTATACGTGTATACATACATACACAATTTTACTTTTTTTATAAAGAGAGAGCAAGGCGTATGCTTCATTTAAATTTTTTAAAAAATCTTGAAACATAAAGTTAAATTAAATTTAGTTTGCATTGCTGTTTTAAAATAATTCAAAATATCTTTTCGAAATAATATTAAAACCTTTCTAACAAATATGAATTTAATCCCTTTGTACCACCATTTTTGTTTTCTGCTCAGTGTATTTTACTTTGCATTTAAGACCTCGAAATAAATAAGTTGGTGCCTAAAGCACCTAACAGCCAAATTGTTTCTTTAAATGCTGAAGATAATTTTACATAATATACTAGCCTATCCCGGTGTGCTTCGCTACCCCCCCTCGTTATAAAATAAAATTAAAAGTATTTATATATCCTATTGTGAAAATTTAATGACGATCGGTCCAGTAGTTATTAGGATTTTTAATTTTCCTAAAAAGGGTCGTGATCCCACCCACTTTTCTCCTGGTACGTATTCCATATGTACCAAATATCATCGACGTAGGTCAAAAAATGCCCAAAATATGGCGATTTAAATTTTTGGGTTATATGCGCGGTGCCACGCCTCTTTGTTCAATCAAAACTTCATATAGCTTATTATTCCTTCTAGACTCACAGTAACATGCTGTAAAAATTTCAGGAAGATCGGTCCAAGGTCTTAGTTTTCCTAAAAAGGGGCGTGGTTCCACCCACTTTTCTCCTGGTACGTATTCCAAATTATGCCAATACCATATGCACTAAATATCATCGACGTAGGTCAAAAAATGCCCAAAATATGGGGAAGTTATTTGATAATCAATTATTGTGGCGGGCCATTTGCAACGCCTTACCGCCCCCCCCCCCCCTTCGATCACACAAACAATTTCTAAAAACAAAAAAATATTCTGGACCTTTTACATATGCAAAAAGAATTTTGAAAATTGATCCACAAATGGCGAAGTTATGCTCACTTTACATTATAAAATCTGTTAAAAAGTACGTGGTAGGAGTAACATAATTTAAAAAAGTGGGCGTAAAATTGGGTGTGGTTGAAAAAAAGTAGCCTATAATTCATCCGAGAATTCCAGTTAAATACTGTGAAAAGTTCAGGAAGATTGGTCCAAGGGTTTGGCCTCCTATAAGGAACAAACAAACAAACAAACACACAAACAAAGAAATAAACAAACACAAAGTCTGTTTTATATATTAAGATTATTCTTAAAAAAAAAAACATTTTTTAATTACAATTTCAAGAGGAACCACACCATAAACTATCAACCAACTTTTATTTGGAATTTTTAATTATTCTTTTTTCTATTCAAATTTTAAGTGGAAACTTTCCTCTTGTTTCAAAATTAATATTGCATAAATTGTATTTCTCTTCAATTTAGTGAATAATTAAGCATGAGAATTAACGTATTGAAGTTTTCCTGATATTACAATTAACATTGAAAATGTTTAAAAAGTGAATTTTTAATAAGATTTTGTCAGATTAATGTTATCAATTTTATTTAGTTTTTCATCAACATTTTATAACTTTAAATAACATCTCCCAAAAATTTTGCATTTTTATAAATTTTCTGTCTTTTAACTTGTTTGGCTTTTTTGTGTTTTTTTAAAAACGTCCTGATTTAAAGAAAAATGTTAAGCACATTAATATAATATACATATATATAAATTCACAGTACTTAATAACACACATACGTTCCCTTTAGCATATTAAATTTAGCAAATAAAATCCAATAAAACTAATATTATTATTTTATTCTTGTTCAATTCTGGTATTGAACACAGGCATCTTCATAACTCTTTAACGATGGGGTCCAGTACATTTCGGATTAAAATTTCTAAATACTCACATTAATCCCCAAATACTTAATTTTAGTACGATGTTTTTTGTTTAGTAGTAAATAAAACTATGTACAAAAAAGTATATACAAGCAATGAATTTCTGTCAATACATCACGTTTAAATGTGAAACTGAAAGCTGCAGCTTTGAAAATACCCAGCAAAAAATAGTCGAGTTTTTGGAAGCAGTACATACTTTTTCTGCCTTAAGAACGTGCTTCGTATTAAGCACATATGTATTATTTTAACAAATGCAGAAATGTATGGCAGAAAATGTAAAATTTTTTGATAACTTTATTTAATCAATGTAGAAACAAAAACAAATAACACTAAAGCAAATAATCTCTATACATGCTTCCTTAAACTAGTGCATACTACAAAGCACTATTGTAAGGCAATAATTAAAATTGTAAATTTTACGAAGTGTAACGAACATAATAAGACGACAGTACGAATGTTTGGATGATGCAATAAAAAATAAAATGTATATAATTCAGTTGATATTGTTTTCGTTCCATGAATTTAATTCATACTCACTGCTGTGAAATAAGCACTTAAAATGAAATGCTCCAAAGTGGGACATCGCGAACAAATATCATGCCATACGTAAGCAGGTTTGTAAGCTAATATCACCTGATATTCCCTTACAAACCTGCTTACGGCGAAGCAGTAATTTTTGCTGGGTATTTACTACTTTTTCATTGTTCAACAAGAGTAGGATAGAACCTTGACTTTCTTCCGGCAGTAGATATTTAATTTAAATATAATCGGTATTGCATCTTCAACATACTCTTATGTAAACTGCTTTTATAATACGTGTTGTGTCTACAACTTCACAAAAAAACCTGAGTTTAAAATAAATAAAGCAAGAACGTGAAGAGTAAATTATATAAAAATAAAATTATATTTTACGAGTAGGGTATGTAGAAATAGTTTTCCTTTAATGGTGATGATGATAAAAACAAACATTTGTTTGTGTTCCAAAATAAAAGAAAAAAATTTTAGTGTAAGATTTTTAATAAAGCGATAGAGATTTTTCCAGGATATTACGAAAGGAAATAACTTTTTAATAGATTATGTATGCAGTTTATAATAGAAGTTGTTAAAATGTAAAACAGCAAAAATGTATGTGTATGTATGGCAGTAATCAGGTTTTCAACAGAATAATTTCTCATTTATACATTATAACAGTTCAAATAATTATTACGTTTATTCGTAATAATAATATAAAATATTAATTCAGCTTCCGCACGAGCTATTCCATAATACAATGACTATCACTGTGATGTGAATTATACCTTATATTGAGAGAAAATAGCAATACATTATAATTGCAAAGTAAAATACTTTGAGTATAACGGACTATCAGAGTTTGTTGAATATTAGTAGTAAGCAATCAGACATGGGGAATTTCGTACTAACCAAAATTGTTTCAATATTTAAAAGTAGAATAATAAATATAGTTTAAAAAAACTAAAAAACACGATTTTATAGCACATGAAACTAAAAAAAATAAATGTAATTAAGGAAAACTAAAAAACATGTTTCTGAAGAACATCGAACTAAAAGGTTAAAAATAATTTCCAAAATAAAAATAAAACAAAAATAATTTTCAAAATAAAATTAAAACAAATATGAATGAAAAAATACTAGTACGAGTATTATTGAGAAAAAGCGTGGGCACTTGAAATACAAGAAATATGGCACAAAGCGCCAGTAAAGTTTAGTTTTCAGTGCTAAATTAAGGAAAAATTAAGCACGATAATAAGACTAATTAAGAATAACTGGCTGCAGGTGCGTATGATGAATATTCCGTGGTTTTCAATAGAGAATAACACTCATACGCTTCGTAGTGCGATAATATTAAAACATGTTAGAAACATACCCACAGGTGAAGTTAATAAAAGCTATATAAAAATGAATTAAGTTAATTCTCGTATTATATTTCTGTTGAATAGTTGATATTCTTCCCAATTAGTATCCACTTTACGAATATTGTAAAGATGGACAAATGAACGGTGATGAGAGGTGTAGCGGCCTTGAAATCGGTATACTGATACGATTTGCTAATCTGATTGCACATGATAATGTTTTTCAAAAATAAAAAATTCATAGTAATTTAAATTTTCATTAATTCAATAAAACTCAACTTAAGCCTAATAATAATAATTTCTCATTTATAGATTAATAAACATTTTTGATTTTCTTTTAAGAAAGTGAACAAAATTAAATAAATAATTAAAGTTGCAACAGCAGATGGAATTTGAAAATTTGAATAAGTGTTATTAATAATAAACTAATTTAAATTGTTTTACTAACACATTTGATTTTCAAATTTATTTTTGACTATTACTGGTATTGAACATAGACATACATATGTATATGTTTGTAACACATCGCCACATTTATTATCTAAATATTTGTCAAAAAAAAACGTAACCGCTAGTTGTGCTTAGGGATGGTGTAAACAAAATAAAATTAATTATTCTACAAAAAAGTATTTTTACACCTTTTTTAATAAATGCGAACCCATAACTAAACAAATTTTGGTATAAAAGAAAATAAATTATTAGTTTCTTTCTTAGTCATGTCTTGTTGTTTTTTTTTTCAAATATTTGATCAAAGTGAACATACCTTAACAGAAACCAGCCACATTAGTATTTTAAAATCGAAAAAGATTTAGTGGAAATACTTAACTATTATTACGCTGATATGTCTTGCAAATTCTCCTGGCTTTACAAAGAAAAAAGATAGAGTAAGAAGTTATTTCACTATAAACGCTTATGCAAACCAAATAATCGGTTAGGAGTATCCATCAAACTTTCAAATTTAATTTTAATTTGCTGCTATAAATTATAATAATAAAACTAGCCAATATTATTTTAACGTAAATTTAAAAACACAATTTTTTTAGTTGCTAATACTAATAATTGGTAAAAATTTAATGCATTGCATAGTATTCAGTTATGCTCCACATATTTGGAATTTATCGTAGCAAAGTATACGTTCGGTTGTATATATACTTATTTGGTAGTTCATATTTGTTTTGTTTTAACTGGTTATTATTTAAAAACAAGGATTTTGAAAATAAAAAAACTTATAGTCATAATCAACAAAGACCAAAAAAATTCTAAAAAATTTGTGTTCAAATATCATTATCGTGTACCTCATGCACCCTCAACTTCCGTGGTCACCTCATGCAAAATATAAATGCCAGCTAGATATAATGTTGATGAATGAAACGAAAATACAATGCAGACGTAAGTACAATAGGGCTGTAACTTTTTTACATTTTTTGCATAAAAACGAAGTAAAGATTGAAAATCAGTGTTTTTATTTGGCCAAAAAACCGTAGATATTTTTTATCGTTATGCCAACAGGGAGGTGATGGTTAAAGTGGTTAACGAGTTGACTTCAAAGCAAACTATTCTTAGGACTTGGGTTCAATTCTTGGTCAGGACAAGTCATCAACATCATAAATAAAATTAGTGTGGCATATTTTCTCTTGTTGAAGTGGTGAAGGTATAGTACTGGTCAAAAAAAACTGTTCCGACAGCAATTAAGTAAGCACCAGATGTGCTGCAACAATACTTTAAAAATTAAAAAAACGCCCAATAGAACAGTTTTAAAATAAATCAGCTTTCTACATTTTCAATATTAATCTTCTTTACCGATCCCTTTTTCTAAGTTCAGGGACAATGAATTGCATAAGTTGGGGTCATCACCTGAATGCTGGCATTAAAAGAAAAAACTTTTCTCGAATCTGTATTCAAAATTTCCGCTTATGGGAAAGAATCCACAGTTTAGGTATAAAAATATAAAAGCCAGCTGAATGTACGACATTTATTAATTTAAAATGAACGTGAGGTTTTTATTCCAAAATTACCCGTAAAATTTTTTTTCTTTAATACCACAACAGGACCAAAATTTTATTATAGCCCTAATGTGCATGCCTTCATGGGATAAATTATCATGCTGATGATGATTGTGGGAGTTAGAGTAAAAGAAATATATTGTGTACATGTTTTTGATGGCCGTATATCTGACCAGGCAATTGTGATGAGAGCTGTGGACCGACCTAAAAAATACTGTGTCATCTTTAAACAAATATTAGTAGAGGCTTTTGTGCTAGGAACAACAACTACAGTACGTAAGGATGTATTTTTTCCGTAAATGATGTAAATACATACATACATACCCGTATGCTTTAAATAACACATTTAATTTAACGTTTGGTCATTTCACTTGAAGCCATAAGTATTTTATGGTTTTAATGTGAGTGTGCAGATTGAGTTTGAGGTTTTTTTATTTTGATTTTTTTGCATTTATTCGGGCTTTACTTTTAGTGTTGAAGTTTCTTCATTTTCTTTTGTGAATAAAATACTTGCAAAATTTGATGATACCCATGAGCATAATTTACAGTTTATGGTTTTGCATAAATACTTAAGCTCGTGCTACATTAACTGGTAACAAGAAAATAGCACACACACCATCTAAGACAAACTTCTTCGGCATTGTTACAAATTCTACCGGAGAATTTTTGTTATTATGCCCTGACACCATCATGATTTTCTTCATATGTAGAGGTTGTTTTTGAAAACAATAATTTTAGTAATTTTCTACGGCTAATAAATCTCAGCACCATTTAGTTATTTGATACTTGCAAAATTTGTTCAGGTTTTTTTTAAATAAGAGAAATATATGTACATATGTTTTCTTAGAAAATACAAATATGTATAAATATGCTGATGACGTGTTTTAAGAAAAGATTTTGGCTAAAACATAACATGAGATTAAAAATTGTAAAACAAATTTTTATTTTTTTTTAATTAGGACCAGCTCTCAGGGGATGACCCTTACGTATGCAAAGCATTGAGCCGGAAATAGGAAAATAGGTTTTGGGAAGGAGGATAAAGGGAGTAGTGTTTGTGGACATTCGATTTGAACCCTGACACATTGAAAGTAGCAGGAAAGACCTCTGCGGGGAGTTTATTCCACATGCGAACATGCGTGGTGCGGTTCACTGACATATGGACCACAATGGGATATGCTCTTGATGAAGAGCGTGTTGTACGTGAAAAGTGATGGGTTTCGGGAACAAGTTCCCTGATTTCATTAGAACACATTCCACTGTAGTAGCGATAGAACAATGAAACACACCCAACATTGCGTCAATGCTCCAGTGAGTCAATAGAGTTGGCTACCCTTCTGTCACCGATAAGCTTCTTCGCCCTATCCTGTACGCGGTCGAGTAATTTCAAAATAGATTTTGAAGCACCGACCCATACATAAGAGTTGTATTCCATTTTTGGTCGGATAAAGGTGGTATAAATATTAAGGAGATCAGATGGAGCGAAGTATGTCCTACACCGTCTTAAAAAGCCGAGGCACTTGAATGCTTCTTTTGAGACATGAAAAATGTGATCATTCCATCGAACATCACAATTAATTTTCATTCCAAGAACATCAAGAGCTTCTGATTCCTCAATATTTATACCATCCATGTTTACAGATGGAGCAGTATGTCCGGTCATACGTCTGTGCGTGAGCATAGCGCATTGGGTCTTTCGTGCATTAAAATTGACCTTATTAGCATGACCCTAATTTGAAATTGTCAGGAGATCGCTATTTAGTGTATCATTCATATTTTGCTGCATTGCACGGATCTCCGACGGGTTTGGCCTGTTAATGAATAAATATGAATGAACTTAGCTGCTGTCATCTGCAAAAGAGTAGATAGGGTTGGAAGTTTGACGTAGAAGGTCATTAAGAAAAATAAGAAAGAGGGTAGGAGAAAGAACGGAGCCTTGTGGTACACCTGAATTTATCTTGAACTCGTTTGATGAGACCCCATCTACAAAAACTCGTATAGTTCGTTCTCTGAGAAAGCTCGATACAAATCGAGTGAAGCCATCGCCGACACCAAAAGCAATCAGTTTTGACAAAAGTGCTCCATGCCACACTCTATCAAATGCCTTGGAAATATCTAGAGCCACCACCTTACTTTCGCCAAAGTGATGTATACTATTACACCACTTCTCCGAAAGGAAAGCTAGTAAGTCCCCCGTAGAGCGGTCCCTACGAAAGCCATACTGCCGGTCGCTAAGTAAACTGTTAAGCACCAAATATTTCACAAGATGGAAATTCTACATACTTTCCATTACTTTGGAAAGCGCAGAACAAATTGCAATTGGGCGGTAATTTTCAGGGTTGTTGGCCTCCCCCTTTTTAAGGAATCGGCGTTACATTGGCAACCTTCCAACACTTTGGAAATTCACCAGCATGGTACAAAGTGCTGAACAGGCGTGGAAGTGCTAACGTCGAAAAGCACTGTTTCAAGACCAGTGCTGGGATACTATCCGGCCCAGGAGACTTTCAAACCTTTTTAACTGCACGCGCTCGAAAGAATATTTTTGGCATAGTTACAGATACTACCTCGAGAACGGGTAGTGGTTGACTGTTTTCCGGCAAGTGAGAAGTTCTTGCGAACATTTCAGCCGAAAGATCGGATTAAAATCAACTGAGTTACGTGTTCATAAGTACTCGGACCTACCCGAAAATAGTTTTTTCGGAATAACTCCGAAATTTGAGGGTGTTTCCGAACTTTTAAAAATTGATTTATGATCTACTAAATAAGGTCTATAACCTACACTAGGTCCCTTTTCAAGTATAAAAAAAAAGTACTCATTTGTAGCAGCGTGATATTAATGGCTTTAAGAAACTGTATAATACATTGTATATTGCTAGTTGTCGGATCAGACAAAAATTGTTTGGGGTTTCTATATTGAAAACATTTACGACGTTGAATTGAAAATTTGGGGCATTGAATAAGGATATGGTCAAGACTATTGGGATGAGGTACAACATAATTGCATACGTTTTGAATAGTGACATTAATTAGGTGGCAATGAGATAAGTTGGAATGTCCCAATCGGAGTCTAACAAATTTATTTGAATTATTCCTTAAATATTCCAGTATAAACTATTTGGTGTATATAATTCTCTGTACCAGTTTGACGTCTTTAATGTGGTTTCGTTGCTTTCTTTATAAAATACTTTTAAATAGTAAATAATATATTGCTCACAATAATTTAGAGTCATTAAAGTAATATCTGCTAGTTCATTACCATGAATACCAACGTGACCAGGTTTCCATATCAGGTGAATCCTTGCATATACATTAATTAAAAGTTTCCCAATAGATGTGGCATAATCTTCGTTATTTTTTGTCTTAATGATTGATTTTAAGCAAGATAAAGAATCTGTACAGATTACAAATTTATCGTGACTATTCTTGAAAAATTTTATGGCTTCAAAAACTGCAATTAACTCTGCAGAATAAACTGATGAATAATTTGGCAAGATGGAATATTTAATAATTCTTAGATCGCTTACTATGCTATATCCTATTATTGAATCGTTTTTAGAGCCATCAGTAAAAATGAAATTGTAGCTCTTAAAATGATCACTAAGTTCATAAAAAAGTAGTCTAAACTGAGATAGTGCTGTGTTTTGTTTGGCAAATTTTGACAAAGATATATCAAAAAACATTTTAAATAAATTTCAGGTAGTTTTAAAAAAAGATCTACATATGTTTGTAAATGTAAGATATAAAAAATATTTTGCAAAGCACTTGTGAATTCATTTTCTTAAAATGACTTCTGTACAACGGAAGCTTGTACAGTTTACCATTTTTGATTGTTAGTGAGATCGAAGAATATATATGGAATTTACAATCTCGTGACTCAGTTTATTTCCTTTTTTTGAACGGACGTCAGTAACAATTGAAAATATCCTCTCAGCATCTGCATTGGCATGTGGTAAACTCAATAGAATTTTGAGCAATTTTGAGAGGCAAAGGAATACTAAATTATCATTGAAATTCTTGGACTTTGATAACCAAAATGGTGCCAATTCCATGTTTGAAAGAGAATTTATTTCTTCTTCTGAAAAGTTATATTCTAGGGTAAGCCAGTCTTGAGTAAGAAGATTAGCATCAATCTTAAACTTTTTCACATAACATTTTAAATTTGTAAATTTTTTTTATTAACAGTACCAAGGGCTAATTTTGGATTTAAGAATTCCATTTCATAAAAAATTTAGTCTTTTTTCAAAGGTGTGGTATAAAAAAGCGATATGGTTTTATACACCACAGAGGCTTTTCATAAGTCAGTTTGATTTTATTTTAATTTATGTACAAAGGAAAATTCCCTACAATTTTACGAAAATAAAAAATCTGCCATTTTTCCCCTACAGTCTGATTTTTGGAGAAAAATTCCCTACATTAGTTATCCCAATGGACGCTTAAGAAAACCATAATATTGTGGCGATTTTCTGGCATTAAACGATACTTATGTGAGTAAAGGTATCGTTTTATGGCAATGACTAGAAAATAGTTTAAGATAAACGTTAAAAATTTTAATATTCGCGCATAGAAAAAGGAAATACAAATCTTTTTCGTGATCACTAATATTTACTATATAGCAATAACTTTAAAAACAACTGAAAGCCACGGCAAAAAATGTTGAATAATATAAATTTAAATGATATACATAAATGAGTTGTGTTTTTGTTTTTTAAAATACATTCTTAACGTTATAAATAATATATGTAAATAAAAAGTTTCCAAGTGAAGATGTTCAAATTCATATAATGCACACTGATATGTCAAAACTTATGTCAAACATAATCCGTTCAAGAATTGCAATCAGATTAGCAGAGCGCATCAGTATACCGATTTCAAATCCGCTGCTACACCTCTCTTCGGCGTTCGTTTTTCCTTTTTTACAATTTATGTAAAGTTGATACTAATTGGCAAAGAATATCAACCATTTAACCAAGTTTTCAAATGAATTAAAATACGAGAATTAATATAATAAATTTTTATTCTAGTTTTACATGTTGAAACAATTTCTGTAAGTACGAAATTCCCCATTACTGATTGGAAATTACTAATAATGAAAACAAACTTCAAACATAAGGTCTTCCAACATAGGTAACCTCACAGGTTAAATTTGAAAGTTCTACCGTAAAAGCTTCCATAGATATTAAGGTGTGAAAAGTCCATACTTTAGTACATATTCACTGACTCACTGACTCATTCAAATTTAACCTGTGAAGTCACCTCTGTTGGAAGACTTTATGTTAAAATTTTCATTATAGGGGGGTAAAAAGAGCTCGAATGGTTTCGATCCTATCGCGAAAATCTTTAACCAATAAAATGTGCTAGAAATGAAAGAAGGGTAACAATTCGGAGAAAAATTCATTAAAAAATCTTTGTATATTTGCTTATAAGATCGGTAGAAAATAAATTTTAAGTAAAAAGTTGCTCATTAACTATTATGAATTATGAACATATGAAAAAATATCCATCTGTAAGTTATTAGTTTAAGGTTTTTCTATGGCTTATTTTTGCATTGAGGATTTTGTTTTAAAATGAGGAAAAGGAAATTTTTTCTAGCAATACTTCTCACAAAAAATGAGCAACGTTATTAGTAAATAGTTTGTGAACCATAAACATCATTGACAGTTCATACCACGAAAAAAAAAAAACAAATCCAGGCGCTTCGAGACTACCTGGTAAATTATTGTACCATGTTTCACACATCATGCGAGAAAGATTACGATGCAAGAAATACAGAAACGAGCTATAGGTATAGCTAGTGGTTAATTAAAATAAATGGGTAATACATAATTACATTTTGTATTGAAATAAGAAACAAAGAAAGTTAAGTTCAGTTTTAATAAATCATCAAAATTATGATTTTTAACCTTATGCAAATTCTTTATTAAAATATCGGTTACAGTATATAACGGATAAAAGAAAGTAAAAAAATTTAAAGAAAATATTTCTTATAGGCGTGTTTCTACTTTATGTACTTATTTTTTATAAGAAACTTATTTTTTATAAACGTTTATACTTATATGTATAGGAAATTTGTTTCTTTGAAATTAACTACATTTTATTAATATTAGCATAATGTACCTATGAGAAGTAAAATTATTTAGGCTCAAGTTCAAAAAGAAGAGAAGTTCAAGAACTTGTGCCTAAATAATTTTACTTCTCATAGGTACGTCAATATAAGTTGGAATAATAATTACGTTTATTCGTAATAATATAAATAAAAAAAATATATTATTAGTATAATATAATAAAACTAAATTAATTTTTGAGATCAATATTATTTATTGTTCTCTTTAATTTATAAAAATAATAAACTTGATGGACTCATACACACCTCATATGTATAAACCAGCTATTACAATTGCTGTCGTCTAATTTCTCGATTTGTATAAATACAATGGAGCACTCACCATAGTTTTTCCTTTTACTTTCTTCAAAAAATGTTTTTTGATAATTTTCCTCTTGAAATACTTAGCTCAAATCTTATTTAAATCAATAGGTTATGGGCCAAGAAACTTAATGGGAAGACTTTGGGTAAATAAAATTACATATAAAAGAGAGTGACATAAAAATCTAAGAACTATTAATAACAAAAAAAAAATTTTTTCACATTACTATCATTTCCAATAGAAACTGCGGCTAAAATTCGATATAATTAATACCGTAAAAATAAATAATTGTCGTGAAAATATAAATGTCAATCTCAAATCTATATAAATTTTATGAAATCGTATATTATACAACTTTAACTCACCCACTATATTTAAATAAACCGAGTGCCCAATCGGTGGCGTTGTTGATATTTGACATTCGTATATTCCTGAGTCTTTACGCTGTGCATAACGTATACGAAGCGTCCAATCTTCTGCATGTGGCGAATGCATTGCCTCAAATCTTTGATCTGAGGTATAAGTATAACGCCCCACTGTCAGCAAATGTATATCACGATGACGCACCCAAGATACCTGCAAAAAGGATATTTTTTAAAAATATTATTATTCTTGAAGAAATGAAAGGAATAAATATATATAAATATATAAATACATATACATATCGTTGCTGTAATATGTAAAGGCCCTAATATTTTTTTATCGCGTATTTATTATATTTCAATTGGTAACCATATATATAAGAAAAAAAAATGAGTTAGGGCCTTTCTATATTAAGGTAACGATATATTCCTTTATGAATAAAATCAGCAACTAAATTTTATTATATACGACAATTGGCCTAATCACACAGATGCTTAAACTTTACAAACTGTTTTATTTGTTAGTCTTTATGTATTTAATTCCACATTAACATATACTGTTACATACTTTTGGCTATTTGCCAATTTCATTTACAACAGGAATAAAACTTAAAAAGAAATAAACAAAATATGTGTATGCACATAGAAGAAAATCATCATCATTAAGGCAAAATATTTTTTATATTTACTTGCATGTATTTTTGTGAAAAGTATTTAAAACAAAATTTAGAGCTTATGTTGAACATTTTTATAATATTCATTAAAACAGTTGGATATCAAGGTTGTAATTTGCAAAATGTTTAGTTACCATAAGACATCACGTTATTTATTAGTACACATCTGTAGTTTTCATGAATAACAGTGCATGTCTAAATATCAAATTTTTCAGGAGAGCCAAAATAAGTTATTTTTGAAGCTACAATCTTAGTATCCAAAATTTTCTAATTTTTTTATACAATAATGCAGATTTAGGTTATGACAATATTCTAATTAGTTTTTAGGACATATTTCCTTATGGATCAGCAATTTGAAAAAAAAAACCATTTCAGTTATCGAAATTGTGTTCTGACAAAACAAATTATGTAGATATAAATGATTGTCGCTGAACGCATATAATGGCGATGCAACCACACAAATAGAAAAAACAAACACACAAGTGATTTGTTATTAACTAAACAAATATCTTATATTATTATTACGAATAAACGTAATTATTATTCGAACTTATATGGATGTACATATAAAAAGTAATATTATCAAGCTCAAGTTCAGTTTTATTGAATTAATGAAAATTCAAATTTATTGATGTTGAAAAATATTATTATTTATATCCAATCAGTTTTTAGCAGAACGTATCAGTACTGATTTCAAGGCCGCTACACCTCTCATCAGCGTTCAATTGTCGATCTTTACAATTTTCGTAAAGTGGATACTAATGGGGAAGAATATCAACTATTTAACAAAGTTTTCAACAGAAATAGAATACGATAATTAATGTAATTAAATTTATTTTATTTTTACCCATCACTGGTTGGAAATTACTAATAATCAACCCAAACTCATAGTCCGTTATCATCAAAGTACAGTGAGCTCGCAGACACGTGAACATCCAGTAACATGAACTACCCAAAAACATGAACATATTTTTTTTTTCATTGACTAGTCTAAAATGTGAACAAAGGTTAAATAAAGGCTCTAAGCCGTGAACATTTTTTCCAAACGTTAAAATTTAATACTATAAGCCCATTTATATTTAATTTTGGGTTTCCCCACTAAAGAATTTTTGAAGTGAATATCCATCCACTAAAATCATTTTTAATATGTTATATAAAGCCTTTGAATGAAATAATTTTAACAGACCTTTTTTTTAAAAAAAAATTTTTATTTCTTACAAAAAAATGTTTGATAGGTAAAACACCACGTACTTTATATAAATATAAAACAAACGACAAAAGAGACTGCAAAAAGTGATAAAAAATGCAATCTAAAACGTGAACAAAATCGAAAACGTGAACACCTTCGGTAAAACTTAGTTCGCGTTTCTGCGAGTTCACTGTATTCTACTTTGTAATTAAACGTTTTCTTGTTTTTACTCTATATTAGGGAAATTCACATATAACTGTGACCCTTGTTATTAGGGTATGTATAGCTCGTGCCCAAGCGGAATTAATAGTTTATATTATTATTAGGAATAAACGTAATTACTATTCGAACTTATATTGATGTACATATGAAAAGAAATATTATCAGGCTCAAGTTCAGAATTAATGAAAATTCAAAATTAATAAGAGTTTTTTTATGTTGAAAAATATTATTATTTATATCCATGGTTCTAAGATCAAAATCGAGCTTCCGGTTTTTTAAGAGAAAATTTGGTGCTCAGGACATCCGAAAATAATGCTATTTTTTTTGGAAATATTCATTGCAATTCATTGCAATTGGTGAATAGTTGACCTGTAACGCTGGAAGAGAGCTTATTTTAAAGGAAATTTTCTCAGCTTTCTATATCTGTCCCCATTTATAGAAAATTATTTTTTTTTTTTTTTTTTTTTTTTAATTAGGACCAGCACTCAGGGGATGAGCCCTACGTATGCAGTGCATTGTGCCGGAACTCAGCGAGAGGGAAAGAGTAGAGGAGATAGATGTTGAAAATGTAGAAGGCTTAACTCTTTTACAACTCTGCTTTGCGCGTTATGTTAATTTTTATAGCAGGGTTGAGGCGCCTCCGGTGTTAGGTAGACGCATTTACTTTGTTAAGCTGTATTGGCAGGCATTTTATTAATTGTTTTATTTCGCCGATGTTTCTGCTAACCGACGAAGGAGGGCGATGTTGTGTACATTAGCTTGGAACATCATCAATCGCCGTCGGAACAGTTTTTTAGTGACCAGTGCTATGCCTTCATCACTTAAATAGTACGACAACAATTAATACAATGTCTCACTAATGTACATTAGAGAAATTAATGATGTTGATTGACTTGCTCTGGCCAGGGTTTGAACCCAGGCCCCACGTCATTGTTTGCTTAGTAGTCAACGCGCTAACCACTTCAGCCAACACCACCCAAATAATGGTTTTGGAGGTTTATGTTAAAATAACAATAGTCCTGAGCACCAAATTTTTGTTTAAAAAACCGGAAGCTCGATTTTGATTTTAGAACCATGGTTTCTTTGGGAAAAGTTCTTAGAATTTCCAGTAGATTACGGTTTTGCTATACGCTTAGTAGGCAAAAAAATTGACCCACCCTAATGTATATGCCTGTGTATATAGTGAATTTTTATACTCATAGTACCCTACCTCTTACAAGTTCGATGTCATGCACTTAACAAGCTCGATGTGGTCGTCAGATTTGTTTTCGCTACGAAAATTACTCATAACCAACACATATGAATTCCAAGCTTTGAATTCGACTTCAGTCATTGATTTGACAAAATTAGGTTCTCCAACGAGTTGCGTTATCTGTTGCCCATCAAAAATACCAGATTTCACTGTTTAATACTTAATCCTGGTAACTTGCGCAAAAGAAAAGTTAAACATTTGCCAGTTTTGTTGATACGCTGTTTTCACTAAGTCCTATACAGTTTTTCTAGATTTTTCAAATAGGTATACATATGTACATATATTCAGCACGAACATATTTTACTTAGCATGTTGAGGTATAGTCTGGGTATTGATTTGTTTAGGGGCATGTTACTCTAAGCAATCTTAAACTGATATGTACACACTTTAACTTTTAGCCGCCATGGTTTTGTAATTTTTTTTCATTTGGATATATACCCTTGTCAATTGCGCGAAACTTCTAGTGAATTTTCGTGAACGCTTAGAAAAGCTGTATCATCATTAGCGAATGTATATATATGAATGTTACTACTTAACGGTAAGATAGAGGCTTATACTTATTTAATATATTAAAGGACAGAAAATTTTGCCTTTAGGGACTCCGGCTGCAATCGACTGCGGAGGTCTTAACAATTGCCTTCTATAACTACGATCGGAATGATACTACCGAATAGAAACCATTCTAGTCGGAATGTTTACGAGTACTTTGCCCGTATATTTTAATTTTACTTAGTTTTTCATATATAACTTTTAAATTTTTTTCTTAAAACTTATTTTTATTGGCCAAATTATTTTGATTTTTAAGTAATAAAGAGAAAAAACACAGAGAAATATTTAATCAATATATGCAAATTATTTCCTAATACATTATTAACTCAAGCATTAAAATTTGTTTTCCATTAAACTTTAAAGGTACATGTTTGAATTTGCATTAAATTAAAGATAAAGCAGATTCTTTTTTATTGTCTTTAAAGCTTGAATAAAATTTTAAATTGCTTTTACTCTGGGTAGAAATTTAAGTATATAAATCCACAAATCCAATCTATCTTATGAATATTTTAAAATGGTACTTCAAAGCAAGAAATACTTAAAGTTTACTTTTAAACATTTTTTATTTTAAGTCATCTGAGGATTTAACAAAAAAGAAAAAGAATGAATTTATTATTATTTCTAAAAGTCATGTGCTCAGTAAACTTTGCAGCTTAGGGATGTTCTGAGTAAAGAATTAAACGATAAAAGAAAACTCTGAAAACAGACCCCAAAGTGTAAAAGGAATTTTTATCCTGTGCCCATGTTCTGTAATTCCCGCTACGAGAAACTTTTCGATTGAAACGTGCAAAATGAAACAAAAATGTCATAAATTGAAACAAACAGCTGATTTTCTCACTAAACTGAACCTGTAAGTTTTTTTGTGAGTAACAACTGTCACGTAAGAAAATTTCTCGCAGATTTACGGAAGAACTGTGTCTGTAAAACTTTTCCGGAAAAAGTTCTCACTTTGAAATGTCAAATATACTCACAAATAAAAACGCTGTGAGATAAGATCTTAACAGTGTTACTCGGAATCAAGAAATCAGAGAGTAGATGCAACGGCAAATCGTCCTTCTCATTGCAAACGTGTGACCTCCATAGTTCATCACTCTACCCTCCGGTAAACAATCTCCCATGAGAGCTGGCCGGTCCGTAGTGCCAATTCAAACTACTGGTGGAGTTTCAAAAGTAAAATCCCGAAGGATTAGCATAGGTACCCTTACACCTTCTATATAGACTTGCATGGCAAGCCACTTCCTTCATTATAAAATATATACACTTCCCGTTGCTCTGTTAATTCAGAGATTGTTCCGTGCATATAAGTTTTTATGTGTAACTGACAAGACGTTATGTCTATAAAAGTCAGATTACCCTTTCCCCGGGAGGTGTTACATCTTGTTGTTGAGAAACAACAAGATGAGACTATCTACCCCCCAGGGGGAGCCTAGGGACAGTAGAAAGGTACTTTATGTTCCGGATGATGATGATCTATCCACTAGTAACGCCTCCGCGGGAAAAGCCAATATAATAAAGGCTAAGCCAGTTACCACATGCCGCCAAGGTAGTCAGTATCGAAGCGGACCAAACCCAATGGAAAGAAACTTGGGGTTTATGTGGGCATTGGTCAAACCGTCGGTAAGGCTGCACATAAGACAGCCACGAAAAACGTGGGTAAGTCAAGTGGGCGTGCGCAAGGTTTTTGCCGAAAAATGGATAGAATTAGTTCTTGTGTAGGAACCATTGGCTATCGAAGGTAAAATTTTTGGCCTTCAACAAGAACCAGGTGGGTTATTATTTTATAAAGGAAGTTGTGTTCCTAGATCGGTAATGCTTATAAGTAAATATATTAATTAAATTCCCATTGCAGAATTCATCGAAATGGACCTGGTGGCGGCCATTATAACAAATTATTAAGCAACAAAATAAAAAAAAAATATAAAAAAAAAATCCGTCAGTAACGTCACGCAATCTTTTTTTGCAAAAATACCCTGCTATATGCAAATAATGCTTCATTTAAGCATTGATTATGAAAGTACTTAAAAAATACTCAAAAAAAATCAGCTTATCCAACATCTTTTCTAATTAGTTAATGCATAAAAAAAACATTTTATAAAAATTTGTCAGTAACGTCACCACTAATTTGCGGCTGATTATTTTAAGCCCTAATTGGTCCAAAAGCCAAGCTTTGTACACAAATTTGCTTGCTAATCAGTAGTTTGATTTATATTCTATCCAAAAAAAGTAATCATTTGCCTAAAGTACAAAAAAATAACAACAAAATTTACCTTTTTCGCCGACATTGCTATATTTTCCAACTACGCCTTGCACGTGCCACTTATGAAAAGAATGTAAAATGTCAAAGCAGACAAAAAATTTTGCACTGGCATATAGTGCAGGCATACTCTATACATATTTGACATTTCAAATGTAAAAAAAAATTTGGGCTTTGTGACAGAAAAAAAATCTATGTGGTTTCATTTTTCGTGGCCTTGCCCATATGTAAATAAAAATTTTTATTCATACAGCGATTTTAGTTTGGTTTTTTTTTGGCAACAATAAAAAGAGAATCATTTCCTATATATTTACTAATTTTTTTAAATCACTTCCATTTTGCACTAATGGAAAATAATATCTATTTTGTATTAATTTTAAAAAGTTTGACAATTTTCTTAGTAAAAGAAAATAACTATAATAAGGTACATTTTGGGTGTGTTGGCTGAAGTGGTTAGCGCGTTGACTACTAAGCAAATAAAGACTTAGGACCCTGGATTCAAACCCGATCGAGCATATAATCAACAGCATTAATTTATCTTATGTATATAAGTGTGGCATTGTATTAATTGTTGTCGCATTACTTAAGTAATTAAGGAATAGCAGTAGTCACTAAAAACTGTTTCGTCAGCGATTGATATTGTTCCAAGCTAATGTACACGACAGCACTCTGTTTATTCGGTTATAAGCACCGTCGGCGCTGCAACACTACTCTAAAAATTTACTTGCAAGGTAGTGTCAAAGCGGATTGACTGGTAGGTGGTGTTAATAATACAGCTGAGTTCCTTTTTCCTTGCATAATGGAAATCGATATGTCAAAATTTGTGCATGCAAGCATAGGGGTCGATATGTCAATTGTTGTACTTGTTATAGAAGTAACACCACCTGATAAGTGAATTCGCCTTGGGTAGTGTTAATATTAAAACAAATAGAACATTACAAAATCAATATGGTGTGTTACTATTGTTGTTGCCTGCTGCTGTCAAAAATTCATATGAGTTTTTTTTTTAATATGCTTTTACAATACTTTTTTCACAACGACAATCTGGTAAACATTTTACATCAGTAGCATCAAAATTTATGAAAGTTAATGCTATTAGCACTAATTTGTAAGAAAATACTCCTTGCAAATAAAACAAAATTAACATTTATATTCATTGAATCATGATTGTTATGTTAAAAAGACAAGAAATGTTAATATTTTTGTTTTTTGTTGTCATCAATTTATGTTTTATTAACTAGTGCAATATAGAACAAACTAAAAGAAAATACTATTTAATATTTAAAAAAAATGTAAAGCAAAAACTAAAAATACCATAAAAATTGGTCATAAAAGATTTCAGATTTTTATTCTGTCGCTTTGTGCAGAATTGTTAGTCGAAGCAGAAAGTAGGACAGTTACCAAATAATTGGTACCCAGAATTGCTGTCAATTGTATTCTTTCTTGTTATTGCACTTGCTATTTTTGTTAAATGTTGGCTATTATTTCTATT
The DNA here is from genome assembly GCA_947311025.1 of Lypha dubia. NCBI lineage: Eukaryota > Metazoa > Arthropoda > Insecta > Diptera > Tachinidae > Lypha > Lypha dubia. The sequence goes on along the minus strand of OX371262.1, from coordinate 27,211,626 downwards.
GTTTTTTATTTTAAATCGTGCCATGGAAATGCTAAGCTCATTCAGTTGCTCGAAAATTATAACAATTCTTTCCTTAAAGAGCCTCCTTTGCCACAATGTTTACAAGAACAAGGAAGCTTTTCAAAATTTACCCAAAATACAAGTATTAGTACAGAGTTGTTAGTGGTATGTTTCGTATTTTTTCCTTATAAATTTTCTATTGCTGTTATGTTTGGCAAAAACAAAAAAACATGCAACATGTAGTTTTTTCTTCATTGATATCCTGATAGGCTCCACGTGCTACACGTAGATTGTGAACAAGACTTTATTGGAATAGCAAGCAATGATTTTCAAATAGTAGTACATCTTATCGAAACAAAGTGTATTTTTTATAAAAGCAACGTTGATGACGACAACGATAAAATAAGTGTTTGTATTTTTTTTTGTTTGTTTTTATTTGTAATTCCACCAAATTCTGTTTTTCTTAATATTTCTGCTTAAATAAAATCATTGAAGCATTATAAGTATTTAAAAGTGCTGTTATATTTACATGTTAAATGAGATTAAATTTTAAACCTTAAAAGAATGTTCGCTTATCGAACTTGCAAATTGAGGAAAGGTGCGAGATTATTTCAACAAGAAATAAGTATATTTTTAGCAAGTGTGCAAAAATTACGAAATAAGTTGCTGCTTTTTCTTGTGCTCTTATGCTAATTAAGTTCCAACCTCAATCGAAAGATTTTACCAGCGTTGTATGTTAGATAATACAAGATTTAATTAAATTTTACTAAGCATCTAAGTAAATGAGTGGGTAGGATTTGGCAGTATTGTATTTTAATGTTTCTTAATCAAAAACGTACAGCTACAACGTATGTATGTACATATGTATAAGTAGCTAAAAACAACGTTAAAGTTTCGTTTTTGACGATAATTTTATAAATTATATAAATTAATTTAAGGAAAAGATTTGTTTTACGTTATTTTAGCTTTTAATATTTGTGCGAAATCAGGCAATTTCTTCTCAAAATTTATAAAATATTTCTGATTTTGATTGAGTTTTCTATTGTACAAAATTAAATAAAAAAATTTATATTTTATTCAAAATCATCTTTGTCAGATTATCTATTTATTGTTAGATTTCTTTATTATTTCTAGGCTTCTACACTAAAAACATTAACTAAAATTTGAGAAATAGTACTTAGTTTGTGATTAAAATGGTTGTCGTATGGCACCAATGCCGCTTTTTACAGAAATTCTGTAAAATTTTCTTTGATGTTACGAAATACAAATTTCGTCTTTCACAGGAAATTTTTACTAAAAACTAGTTCTGTCATGGCTAGCATCAATTTTTTGTATTTTTGTAATTGTGAAGTGGTTCATTTCTTTGATATTTTGTTCTTGATATTGCTCAGCATCTTTCATTTCCTTGTTTCACCTTCTTCTAAACCGTACATCAGCTAGAACCAAGCTTTTGATATCATCAGAGCACGCTTGAATGTTCTAAATACTTATTTACGACTATTAGGATATATTATCTGCAATAAGGGGTCCAATAGTCTGCAAAAGTAATCACATTCGTTTAAAAAAAAATTAATCATCATTTGAAAGAATCACATTAAGGCTAAGAGCTTCTCATGTCCGTCTTTTGCTCTGTATATGGCGTATCTTGTACCATTCATGTGGCACAACAAATATATTGATGTCAGGAGAGCACTTTAAAGTCCAGGAATGCTTCTTTTAATAGTTTGTTTAATAAAAGTCTTGGAAACTTTTTAATAAAATTCCAACTCTATTGGAATTCGGGCCGAAGTATTTTCGTTTAGATGATAGACAGTCTAACACCAACACACTACTAAACCCTGCCACATACCACCTGCACTTCACATTAGAAAAATTTCCTAATTTCTTATATTAACAAAACTTATTTTTTGAAACTGGAACGTCTTAACTAAAAACACTTAATAACATTTTTTGTTTAATTGTTGGAAACTTTAAAAAAAAAAAAAATCTTTAATGAACTATTCAGGAGTAAGTCATTTCCTATATAATTTTTTTATGCTGAAATAAATTTATTTATTCGTATCCTACCTTTTACTTTTAGAAAATGCGCCCTCAAGTTAAAGAAATATTTCCATGAAAGTGTGATTTTTTTTGTTGTAAAATTATGAAATATTTTCAAACAATGAACTAAGTATTTGATATTTTCTTATATTAAGGAAATTTTAAATAAATAAAATGTTCTAAATTTTAATAACTATTTCAAAGTCAATTTTTTAACTTAAGTTAAGCACATATGTATATTTCCATATGCATTTTTTTGGCGCACTATTATATTATCTCAACTGTCGCATAATGAATGATAAAGGCCAAAAACTCTTTATGTTTTTTTTTTCTTTTATTAAAATAACATAGAAAAACTACATACATTTATTGATAGAAATTATTTATTCGTAATTAAAACTGTGATTGCATGCGTAAGCACATTTGCGTAATCGTGAAATATTTTTAAATTACGGTGAACGAACGAATTTTATATTGTAAATTTTGTTCATATGATATATATTATCCTCATTTTAATAACTCTTAAGCGAATATACATAAAAATGATTGCAGTCTTCAAACCAGTTTTGAGTGATTATATAAGGCAGAGCATGAGCATATTGGCGTAATCGTGATATATTTTAAAAACATGGGATATATAGCAAATGATCTGCCTGGTGACGATATGATTTTCAATTCCTAAATTGTTATGAGAGAAAAGTGTATTGCTTTCTTATAAAGGTACGTTTATATAAAATTACTTTCCTGAATTTATAAATGTGCAAACGTACTCGTATGTACATACTCGTATGTTCTTTGATATATATTTTTTTATACAAACTTTATACACCATAATTAATGTTTTGTTACTTCTTTGTGAAACTTCTTCAGGATTAAAAATTAATATAATTATAAGTAATTATTACATAAAATGTGGCATTAAGCTAATTATTTACATATGGATGTTTGTATATGTACAAATGTAAGTATATACAAATTAACATCAATATATGGGGAACAAAATTGCATTATGTACATAACGAATATCACTCTGTATTTTGTTTAGATAAACAATTGCAATAAACTGTTACATTTAATATTACAGTCACTATATAAAAATTTAACATTGGAGAAAAAGAAGGGAGAGCAATATTTAATATGTGAACAGAAAGATAAAAAAAGAACAAAATAATAATATACAATTTTTGAAAAGCTGTTTTGGGCACTTGTCATTTACTTGTCAATCAGACAATAGTAGTGAACAAAATTGTTTATAGATTAAAAAATCATAATTTGTTCATCATTGCTTCTTAAGAAACCAAAATGTCACCAACAGATGTTAAGTAAAATGTAAAAACTTAAGGTTTATTAAAGAAAGTTGCTAGAAATAATTTTTTTGTAGGACCAGCAGTCAGTGATGCTTATGCATTGGGCCAAAAATAAGGAGAAAGTGATGTGTTGAAACAGACAGATGGTGCAAATGTAAATGAAGGCTTAATTCCACCTCAACTGTGCTATTGCGCGTTTTGTTAGACAAGGCAGACGCATTAAGCTAGTCACAACCATTTTAATAATTGTTTTACATTTATGGTGAACAGTTTCTGGGAATTGTGTAAATCGCTGCCGAAACAGTTTTTAAGGACCTTCATTACTAAAACAGTCCACTAGAGAAATTTATTGTGTTGATTAACTTGCGCTGACCAGGGTTCGAACTCAGGTCCTAAGTCATAGTTTGCTTTATAGTACGTAGTATACGCGCTAACTACTTCAGTCAGCAATGGCCTCACCTGTTTTATAAAAAAACTAGCTTAAGCCGTATCGATACCCTCATACTCATAAAATAACACTAACTATTATATTATATTATATTATACTTTAAGTACAAATTATTGGTTATTATATTCTACTTTTGATACTTAAATATTTTAGACAACTTTTCATATGTAAATATTTTAGACAACTACAGTAATTTAATCTGGAACTAAGCAGAATAAAGAAGTAGCTGCCAGCAAATTGCATTAAATAAAATATTATTTTCAAAGTCGGTCTAGTTATGCGATGATCAAAATTATTTTTAATATTCAAGCGGTAGGAGGTATCGCTAAGTTGTAGTTTGCTTTAGAAGTAACCGACATGAAATTAGAAGATATTTATTGCTTTAGTTTGCAGATATATTAATTTTATTATTTTTTTGTATGCGGAGGTACCCCTCCAATCACTAATCTTAAGAATTTCCCTGAAATCACTAATATGGTTAAAAATTCTAAGACTATCGGTCTAATATTTTGGCTTACTATAAGGAACATACAAGCAAAAATATACAAACACAACTGCATTTTCAAATACATACACATTTAACTAAATTAATTAAGAGACTATTATAAAATTTTAAAAAGTTAAATAAAATAGAAGAATAGTATTGAAATTTTGTCAAAATTTTTCTTCTTAGTGTATGATACTACTGTGTATTCGTTTTAATGTTATACTTGTTAAATATTTTCTCTAATTTAACTGTTTTATTAATAATTTAATTTTTTCTCTTCTTATTTGTTTTTGTTCACTCGTACCACAACTCTCTGTTACGTAATAAACAAAGCAGAAAACAGTTTCCTGTGTACAATATTATCCTTAGGTGCGTTCAGAAGACACAGTTTGCAAAACAACTGTTGCTCAATAATCAGTTGAACGCTTTGCTTACTGAGCGATAACTCAATATTTGAAGTGAGCGGTCACTATTTTTGGTAGCTAAGAAAAAGTACGATATATTTTATCAAATTACGACAGCGTATCAGCTAATTTTGACTTTTGAAACAAATTGCATAATATATTCAAATTAAAATACTAAATTTGTTATACAAATTAAAATTTTAATTCAATATTTTTTTTAAATAAATAAATGAGTTCAGCGTTCAGAAAAAAATATTAAATTAAAAAGCTCCTACTGTTTATTAGCAGGCTTTTATGCTGAACGCGCCTATTGTTTTAGTAAAGGCACATCTTTTCTACGAATAAAATTGTGTAAATGCCAAGGATGTACATAAATAACTTAATTTATATACATATGTATGTACATATGTATTATCTTCTTAGTAGCTAGAATTTTTTTGTTCAATTTCCTATGGTGTTAAATAAATATTCTTAATATTGTATCTATTATTGGCAAGTTCAGTATATTTTGTCACTTTGTGCAGCAATTGACTTTTGTTTACAGTAGATAGAATAACGCTTTATTTTTAACAATTACTACTTTCTTTTGTTTAGTCGATGCACAATTGAAAATATGGTCTACGACATATAATGATTATTTAGAGATGTACATAGATAACAACAAAACAACAGCTAACTGTTAGTTGTTGAGTTCAATTTTATATATGTACATATTAAGTTTTACGTTAAATGGAAAGAAAATGATGTAGAGCAAAGAAATTAAAATGAACTGGATTATTTTCTTTCTTAAGGGGAAACGTACAATATACGTTTGTTTATAACTTGTCGTATAAAAAAACGTACTCGTATATCTTCACACTTGCTGTGTAACTTACTTACTTACTTCACAGTACAGCGTATTGTAATGAAAAAATTAGAACGCTGACATGGAAAACATTGAGTGAATCTGTATTGAGTAACAATAATACCCCTGTTATGATTTTCAAATATTAAAATAATTTGGTTGTCTTTCGATGCATTGGCACAACTGACAGCTGAGTTTCTGGTTATGTATAGTATTTTCTATGTAATTTAACTCATTACCAAATTTGATTGGTCACTGAAAGTAAGTAATACCATCCTTTAACATTGTCACAGTGAATAATGAAACTAATAATACTATAAAAGGTTAACTTTTATCTGTAGAAGAGCTTCAAATACGGCAGACAGCCAAGAAGGAAAAAGGCCACCAAGAAGAAGAAACGAGCTGGTACACAATTCCAAATGAAGTGGAACATTGACATTTAATACAGCGAACTAAACCTACACACTAACCTCGAAGGCAACTTAAAAACAAAACAAAAAATAAAAGAATTAAGAAAAACGAATACACAAATAATAAATGAACATATAAACAAAAAAACTAATAATAAATGTATAAATGAGAAATTATTATTATTACGCTTAAGTTCAGTTTTATTGATATAATAAAAATTTAAATTACTTAGTTTTTATTTTGAAAAGCATTAGTATTTACAATCAGAAATAATAATTACGTTTATTCGTAATAATAATAAAAATTTTTCTAATAAATGTTTTTAAAAAATTATTATTTGCAATGGGTTAATATGTATGCGTTAACTAAATATAATAAATAATAATTTTTTTTTTAACACAAATTCTTGAGTATTTGCTATAGTTGTCAACCGATTAAGAATAATTCGATTAATCGATCAAACAAAACTAAATTCTAGTTCGAATAATTTTAAAATGCCGAATTTCGAATAACGAATAAATCGATTAACTAATGTCAATTAATCGAACATATTTTGCATACGTAAAAAATGTGTTAAATTTTTTGTATGATTTGAAAGAAACCGAGTACTTTATATCAACCAATGCATGTTATTTTGGATGTTTGTAGTTGTTGTCGAACTACGCATACCTACTAGTCGTGCTATGTTTTAAAAGAAACGTTAAACAATTTTCAAGAATGGGTTTTTTTTACTGTCAGGTGAATAAGTTAGAAATACACTAAAAGCCAAAAAAGAAACAATTGCTTTATATATGTAAATCTTATCATATAAGTAGAAAATGTTGGTATTGTATTCTATTTTTTTTTAAATTATTTAATTATCTTTCAGAATGAGCACGGTTTGGAAGTATTTTACCAAGAACAAAAATGAAAAAAAAGTCACATGTAACAAGTGTCCTAAAGTATACAAAATTGTTGGATCAACAACAAAAAAAAAAAAATAATAATTATTTTGCAACAGATTTACTAAAACGCATTAAAATAAGAGACGTATAAAACTTTAAAATACGTTAATAATATTTTTTAAATTCTAGAAATTTTCCGTGCAATGAAAGTTTTTCAAATATTCTTCAAAAATTTAAACTAAAGAATATGCTAATGAATTATTCTCTAGATTATTTTATGTTGAAAGTAACCACAATAATATAATAATAAGGTAATGATATAGAAGATGTTATTATTAATGAAAATAACAATATTTTATGCGAATTAAATAATTCTATTCAAAGTATTAAAATTCAGATAATAAAAAAGAATTCAGCGATATATTAGACGATATAGTATATTTGGAAAAATCTAAAAACGAGCAGAAAAATTACCTCGAAAATTAGCGAGAGTTTTTTCTAAATCTAATTTAATAAAAACAAAAACCAAAAATCGTTTGAAAGCAAAAAAATTGTTTTTAAAAGATTATTTCTTAAGAACCTCCTAACATTGCCTAATTTAACAAAAAAAAAAAAAAAAAAAATCATTTGAGATATTTTGACTGAATAAAACATGTGTGTTTGAAGTATTAAAATCGAAGTAATCTCAGTTATTACATTTTTAAGTTTTTTTATGTATTATTAATTTTATGTATATTTTTTTTGTTGATCAAAATAAAATTTTACATTTATTTGAGCATGTACTCAAGTATTTATGTTTTAAATTTTATTTATTTGTTGCGGGTTAGCAATATCTAAATATATATTTCGTTGGTAGCCATACCAACTCATCAGTATATGTTTTACCCTTTATTTTATAAAAAATGTTAAAGCTTTGTAATGCACAAATTTATTTGTGAGTTTTCGTATAAATGGATGAGCTTTAAAAATTTTTAAACATAAAGGGTAAAACATCTACTGATGAGTTAGTATGGCTACCAACGAAATATATATTTAGATATTGCTAACCCGCAACAAATAAATAAAAGTTGATAAAAAATATTAACTATTTATATTTTAATTTATTTTGATTATATATGTACTTATGCATTTTTGTGTTAATGACAAACATTTATTTTTTTTCAATAAATTTTTTTTCAGCATTTTTTTATTCGTTGTTCTCATCGATTAATCGAATAAATTTTTAGCTTTAATCGTTTGATCGAACGAACAAAAACTATTATTTGAATTATTCGAACACAGTTGAAAATTGACAACTCTAGAATTTACTCGAATAAAATGATATATTTTGTAAAAGGGAAGTTTGTTTTTCATTTTGCCTTATAAATAGTTTTAGTGACAACCAAATGTTTTCTAACTGTATAAAGGTTAACACAAAAGTATACAGATTCATATCGAGTGAAGAAAATTAGTATTTATTAGGATGTTTTTAAAGTTTTTTAAAAGCTATTTTGCTTGTGCTTTAGTAATTCGCAAATATTATTTGCGAGTTCATGTATGAGTTGATGAGTTTTTGGAAATTAAACATGAATGGTAAAGACCTACTGATGAGTTGGTATATTAGCTACCAACGAAATGCATTTAGATTAGGTAACCCATAATAAACAATAATTTTTGTAAACATTAAAGCATATTGATATAACCACCAATGGAATGCCAACATATAAAAAATAGAGATTAATTAATGAATACTTTGATATATCTTATAATGCTTAAACACTTATTACAGAATAACTACAAAAGATACAGTTAAAAAACATATACAGAACTTATTAAATAGATTTAAAGATATAAGAATTATACTATATGCTCATTACAAACAACGCGGTATTATCCCAAAGTTTCATTTGTACTATTAAAGCCAATTGCCTACACAATCGTCAGTATTCTAGGTGTAAATGATTTTTTTTTTTAATATTGTTGGAACTTTCGTACTCCAATTAGAACTTTCGTTTACGATTAATCTTTTAATAATTTAAATATTGAAATAATTAATTTCTTATAAGAAACTTGTGACTTATTATAAAAAAGTAAAAATGAAGTCGGAGATATTACTGATGTAATAAACTCTTATAATGTTGCACAGGTACACTTACTGTCAAGGTAGTGCTAATATTAAAACAAATACAACATTACAAAAGCAATATGGTGTTTTATTATTGCTTCTGTCAGCTTCTGTCAAAAAATTACATCTATCTCTCTCACAACAATAAGTTAGCACAAATTTGACAGAAAAAGGCAAAATTTTTTAAATCTGCTTTGCTATTAACACTACCTTGTATGTAAATGTACCTTGGTTGTAAGCAATTGGGTTGTGAAGTAAAGTTGTATTATTCAAAGGTCATAAAAAAATTCTTTAAAAACCAATCAAAAGACTGCAACTACAACTATTCAATGGTACATTTGTATAAATTTTCATTTATTCAAAGTACAACGTAAATGTTAAATACACCTTCCAATGAACTACATCTCTCCCACAAATATTTCAAGTTTAAATTAAGACGATTTCATTTCATGTGAATGATTTTTTGCTGGCGCATACGATGGAGGTTCTTGTGTTTTATTGTATACATTTTTAATATTATATCTATATTCTATATATTTATAACTATATACATATAAATATATTATTATTCGTCAGTGGAAAAAAATTCCGATATTCTGTGTTTAGTGCTAATCTTCTTTTGAAAGTATAAATTCAAATATATGTTATATTTTATATGAAATCAAACGAGAAATATTTGAGTTTAATTTCTGGATCTTATCAAAAAGCTACAAAACAAATTTAAATTAAACAAACAATGATTCTATTATTTTTGTGTTTGATTTCGACATCTTGCGGCGGCCATTGTTAGAAAACCATATTCTATTATTATTGTCACCCTCATGAATATTGTAATTCCGATTTATGTGATAAAATTAAATTTTCCGGTTCTTAAAAAGCATCGTCGGATGAAGAAAATAATCAACTTTATATTTCTTAAAAATAAATTTTTTAAATTGTAAGAATTGAAATTTTTCGTCTTAAAAAACTAAAATTGTCCTTAATTTATTCTTCTGAAAACAACAACCTTCGCCGTAAATTTTCACTATTTGTAAAATATGTGTTCGTATAGGATTTATTCTATTGCATGTGTGTATGTGTCTTAGAGTATGCCTGTGTGGATATTGTTTATTTATTCTAGTTTTGATGATTTTCTTCTTGATGGTGGCAAAACAATATCGAAGAAGAAAATAATAATGAAAAATGTTTGTATATAAAGTTCGTTGTTCTTGAGATGATGTCAAATTCATCATTTCCGCTCCTTTGGCGACAAATGAAGAGTAATGAACATAAGAAATAGAAAAAATCAGTTGGATATTTTTTTAGGAGAAATGCCAATGTATGCAAAAAAAAACACTTCTTCTTTTCGTTTAAAGATATTGTTTCTTGAATTTAAACAAATTGTTGGATACGAATAAGTAAACATAAATTAAATTTCGTGCAATTCGGTTTCGAGCTTTGCACTTTAAAATTGTAATAAATAAAACTCTTTCTATATAAATTTATTGCAGTGTGATGTTTAACAGAAATTGTAACTATGTATATTTTAAGAATTATTATTATTTTTTGTAAATTTGATATACAGATAATGAATGCTGTTCAATTTATGGTTACTGAAGAAAATATAATCCCAAACGTTCTTAAATCAATCAATAGCGGTGTCAGGATTTTTTGAATCATGTGTAAAAAATTTGATTCCACTACAGACTTTTTAATCCCAATATTATAAAAGATTATATATATTATCGGCATTATATTGGATGCATGAAGTCCAATATAATCATACAGTCTATTAAAATCTATACAAATATTTTTTACTTAAAATCAATCCTCTGTCTGGTATACTTATCTATACTAGTTGGTACTACTTGAAATAAAGTAAAGTCGCATGTTTGTAAAACATCGCCTTACACAATTAACCCCATTAGAATATTAAAGTCGATAGACAGAAGGCAAGATAAAAGGATTTAAATATTTAATTTTTGAAAAATTTTACATTTATTTGAGCATGTACTCAAGTATTAATGTTTTTAAATTGTATTTATTTGTTACAACAAACATAAATACTTACTTATATATACAAATTATTTGCAATATTTCACAATAATAGCAAATGGTTTTTGAATGAAAAAAATATTTTATTTTTAATTGAAAAATATATATGCTTGAAACATGAGAAAATGCAGAAGTTCTGTAAAATTTGAAATATGTACGTTGAAAATCTTTATCAATTTTTGAACACATGTTATTTAAAATACATTTTCATCAGTATCAATTTGTCAGGGAAGACAGCCAGACGTTTTCTGTGTGAAGTCTCACAACCGATTTCTATTGATACAAAAGGACAAAATAAAATTCTTAATTTTTGTTTTAAACTGCTATTCCCATCTATCGACATCTGATGTGGGATCCTCCAGACAGGTTGATTCTCCGAAATCATCCTTTATTTACTACTGCTAAAGAAAAGAAACTAAATATATCTGCAATTGGTCCCAAATATTTGGTGATGAGCAGAATTAAAAATAATTACAACGAAAGTGACACACGAAAAGAAAACAATGAAACTTTAACCAATGTTTCCCCATTCCTAATCAAGAAAGTGATTGATGACATATGTGGAAGTGAAGTTGAAATGTGCAAAAAAATTCGTGATGGTAGTATTTTAATTAAAGCTAAGAACTATTTGCAAGCAACAAAACTTATTACCCTAACTTCCCTATCACCAAACATTCCAGTAGAAGTTAATGAACACGCCAATCTAAATTTTTCAAACGGTGTAGTCTACTCTAACGACCTAAGAGGAATGGAAGAGGATGAAATACTAAGCGAATTAAAAAATCAAAATATAATTTTTTTTTTTTTGATAATTTTATTATTTATTGAATCTTTAATTATAAATTAAATTATCAATAAGTTTTTCAAATCTTAAATCTAAAAAATATTAAATATAAGTTTAGCCAATGCTAAACAAAATTTTTAATTTCAACGGTTAATTTTTGTTGTTTTACATCTCTTGTGAACGGCTGAAAAAAAGAGTATCCCTTCTTTTCAGCCGGGTGTGGCCTCTATAATGAAGAATATTGCGCGCGAGTGGATTCGGGTGCAACTCAAGTTTTTTTATATATTTTTTCGCGTGTTTTGAAAATACTGTCTTCACCAACGGAACGTCTAGATCTTTATGAATTCGATGGTTTCTGACATACCAGGGGGCTGCTGTTATTGTACGTAGGATTTTATTTTGTCGCCTTTGAATTCTTTCGACATTCGATGCTGAGGCAGTGCCCCATAACTGGATTCCATATTGGTTTCAGGATCGCGTTGTATAAGAGAAGTTTACAGTCAAGGCTTAGTATAGAGTTTCTTCCAATAAGCCAATTCATTTGGGCTGCTTTTAGTTTCATTTGTGTTAACTTTGCGTCTATATGCCATTTCCATGTTAAACGACGATCAAGATGAACGCCTAGATATTTTACTACAGTGTGTTGCGGTATAGTCTCGGTGTTAATTTTTATAGGCGGGCATGTTTCCCTGCGCAACGTAAAAGTGACGTGTGCACATTTCTGCTCGTTAACTTTTATACGCCATTGTTTGAGCCATTTTTCCAGTTTGGATATATATTCTTGTAAGTTGCGGGAAGCTTCTACAGGATTTTCGTGAACGCTTAGAAAAGCTGTATCGTCAGCAAATGTTGATGTATGAATGTTACTGCTTAACGGTAAGTCAGAGCCACATATTAAATAAAGTAAGGGACCGAAGATACTGCCCTGAGGGACTCCGGCTTCAATCGACTGCGCGGGGCTTAAAAAATTGCCTTCCCTAACTACAAATTTACGTTCCATTAAATAGCTTTTTAAAAGCTTTACGATGTTTTCTGGTAGATTTTGTGTTAATTTGTTAAAAAGACCTTCGTGCCATACTTTATCGAAAGCTTGTGAGACATCAATAAAGAGCGCAGAGCAATATTTCTTTTTTTTCAATGGTGTCTCTAACTACGTTCACAAGTCTGTGAGTTTGTTCAATTGTGCTATGTTGACTGCGAAAACCGAATTGATGATCTGGAATGCATCCACATCTGCTCACTATAGGCATCAGCTTGATCATATACAGCTTTTCAAATAGTTTTGAAATGTTAGACAGTAAACTAATAGGCCGATAGGATTCAACCTTCGTATGATCCTTGCCGGGCTTTGGTATCATAGTAATTAGCGAAACTTTCCATTCTTCAGGATAGTGTTCTAGGCGTAGAATACTGTTAAAAATAAATAGTATTATTCTTTTAGCAGTGTAAGGCAATTCTTGAAGCATTTTGTTGCTTATTTTGTCGACACCTGGGGCTTTTCTGGTGTTAAGACTAGTAATAGTCTTTTCAATCTCCACAATGTTGAATTTTAGCGGTGTTTCTGGTAAAGAGACGACTGGTGGCAGTTCAGCAATATTAACAGAAATATTTGGAGTAAACACTTTTTCTAAGTGTTTAACAAAAAATGCACCTTTTTCAGCATCAGTTTTTGCCCAGTCACCATTAGGGGCTCGTAATGGGGGTTTGCATATCACCGGCCTTTTTAGTCCTCTGGCTGCAAGCCACAGTGAATAATCTGTTTGTGGTGTTGCATCTAGCTCTTGAAGGAATTTTTGAAGGGAAGCTGTTTTTTGAGTTTGCAAAACTTTCCTAAGATGCTTGGTACACTCCTTAAGCCTTAATTTTAGCTGGGGCGATCTGTAGCGCTGCCATTCTCGTCGAGCTCTCCGTTTTTCAGTTAATAGCCTTTCTATATCTACAGAAAAAATATTGTTAAATCTCACTGGTTGGTTTATTTCATTTGAAGTAGCATTAAAAGCTGCTTGTTTAACATGCGCTTCAAACAACCTGAGAGAATCGTCTATGTCTGAAGGTGTTCTCAGCGGCATATTTTCCGAGCAATGAGCACTCAGATATTTTCTGTATTTCAGCCAGTTAATACGTGCAGATGTCATCGATAAATCACATGTTGTGTGTGAGTAAATAGTGATAATAGTAGGCGAGTGATCTGAAGACAAATCCAAAGATGCTTCTACTTCAATCATTTCGCTGGGCACGCCTTTCATAATCCCAAAGTCGATAACATCAGGAATTTTTTGACGATCCGTTGGCCAATATGTTGGCTGACCACTTGAAACTACATTCAAACCCATTTTTGAAATTGTGTCAAACAAAACACGACCCTTGGGACTGATTAAACGTGAGCCCCAAAAAGTGTGTTTAGCATTGTAGTCGCCAGCTGCTAGAAAACGGGACCCCAGTGTTGTATAAAATGCGGTATATTGACTCTCTGAAATTGAAAACCTGGGAGGAGAGTAAACAGATGATATCACAAGCTTTTGATAAAAATTTTCAATGCAGATGTTCGTTGCTTGAAGATATTCTTCAGGAAGGTCATTTAGTAGGTAGTGTTTTATTCGAGTTTTTATTAGGATTCCAGAGCCACCACAAGCTCTACCTTGAGGATCCTTGGTGTCGTAGAAATTATATCCACTAATTCGAAAATAGCTTCGGGTCGTCAAGTGAGTTTTTGAGATAAGCATAACATCGATTTGTTTATCCAGAAGAAAATATTCAATTTAATTTTTTTGTTGGCAGATGCCGTCTGCGTTCCAAAAACAGATTCTTAAGTTCATGGTTTCTTCAATACAGCCTGCAACAAGGTAGACTGCATTTTCAACATTTCCTGCATCATACAGGACATGTTGAGAGTGAATGTATTTACTGTTTGTATAAGGATCTCTATTGAGGCTTCAATACGACTAAAATTATGCGCTGATTCTTCATTTACTGGTACAGTTTTTTGCGCCGGAATCTGGTTACTCTTTAAAATATTAGCGTATGAAGATTGACTATTAGGTTTTTGTTGAGTAAGAGTCGTGTTAGACTTTAAAACATTTGAGTATTGATTATGGCTAGACGACGTTTGAGGTAACTGTGGGTAGTTTAAATGAGTGTTGGGCTGAGCGGGAGTAGCATTAGTTTTTCTGCTCGACGAATTTTTAAAAAGAGAATAAAGAGGGCAGCCCCTATAGTTGGCAGTGTGGTTTCCGCCGCAATTACCACATTTCTTTGCTTTGGTATCACCTTTTATTTTGTCACAGTTAGCGGTACTGTGTAACTCGCCACATACAACGCAAACGGTAGGCAACTTGCAATAAGTTTTGGTATGGCCAAATTCTTGACAGTTCATGCATTGGATAGGTCCAATTTTTTTATGTGGCATCTCAACGGTAACTCTTCGATGCAACAAGTATTTTATTTATTTTATTCATTTTTTTTAATTTTCAAGTCGCCTGGCTGTAGCTCGACTCTAAAAATAGGTTAGGGATTTTTTCCTTTTTTTAATGTTTGAAACATTTTTGACTTTGAAGCCACTATTTTCAAGGCCAGACTTTACCTCTTCCGGATCCACGCTTGAATCTATTCCTTTTATAACTACTGTTAGGCCTTTAGTACTCTTCAGTTGATATGTATAAAAGTTTTTGTTTTTAGTCTCAAAATCTGAGACAATTTTTCTATAATTATTTTCTTGTGTTACCTGAATTTTAGTTTCGTTGATTTTGCCGCGCTTAATTGGAGTTACATAGAACTCATTTTCTCCAATTAATGAGATAAGGCTTTTTACCAAAAGGTTGGAGTTCTGTTCTCTTAAAAATATCGGCGGTGGTTTAGTGGACCTTGTTGTACTTGTGTCTTCATCGACTTGTTCATTCAAAATCGCAAAACAATTTTCAGAATGTTTAATATTATTTTTCCCATCTTTGGGCATTTCCGCCGTTGACGCTATTTCAGCTGATTTGGGACTTCTTCCCCTTTTTAGCACGGTTATGTATCTGTCCATACCAGTTTGGATTTTATTATCACTATTTTCACTCACTGCATTTACAATTTTGTGCAAGTTGGTCACCTGGGTATTTATTGTTTGTTTGTTTGATTGTACAGCTAAGCTGACAAGTTTGCTAATAGGTGCAATTGTTGTTGCTTCTTGATCGATATTTAACATGTTCAAAGATAATGATCACGCACGAGTATTTGTGTTTTGTGTAGTATTCAGGTTTGTGTTTACTTCATTTTTTTTGTCGTCGTTAGCAACCAAAGTTATATATTGTACATTCCTACTGCTTGTAGGTTTATTGTTGTTGTTAGAAGGTGAACTCATTTAGAGTTCTCTTTTTTGTATTTGCACTTATGTATATTAGTTTGTGTATGCAAATATTTATGTGTATAGCACACAATCAAAACATAAAATAAAACCAGTAAAATAACTGTTCAATAAATGTTTTGTTTTTTTTATATTTTTTGTGACTAGAAAATTTTTTTTTTTTTCTTTTATATTTTTTTTATATTCAGTTGCGACGATTATAAAAACGCGTCTGTTCACTACGAGAGTTGAAACTGAACGATTGATCAAAATATAATAGAAGTTAAAAAGATATTGAAGAAAGCTGGAAAAGATATTATCGAAACGGGACTTGTAATAATAACCTTAGGTACTCTCAGCTTACCAGAGTACATAAATATTGGTTACGAAAAATTCAAATTACGCCTCTACATCCCCTACCCATAAAGATGTCGTAAGTGCCTACGCTTAGAACATACAATTAATTCATGTACCAACAATAAAATAGGTCCAAACTGTGCGCTCGATTATCATTTCGAAGAAGATGACGAAATTTGTATTAATTTAACAACTTGTGTAAACTGTATCAAGAACAATTACGAAAACAATAAGCACAATGCTCTTGATAAAATATGCCCAATATTTTTAAAAGAGAAAGAAATCCAAGCTATTGTTACTTTAGAAAAAGTAGATATAAAAAATCTGTTGAAACATATGTATAAAGAACGCCATCAACATGGATAACAATCATTCCCATCAGTCGTTAAATCGACAACAAAACCAGCACCAGTAAGCAGTAATGCAAATGCTCTTAATGCAACTCCAAGAAAAATGGTGAAATATAGTGACCAGTGATGGAAAATAAGGCACAATTATGCCATTTGTGGCACTTTTTAATGTATGATGGCCCTGTGGTACTTTCTTATCTATTTAGGTGCTGCCAGCTCAAAATTCAACTAACAGCTTCAAATCGTTCGAACGGTTTGAAATGTACTTTTGTTTACAACATTGTTTTGTTTGTCAAGAAAAAACTACTTTTATTTGCAAACCTGTCTTGTGCTACTACCCAAGGCGTATTCATTACAGGTGAACTTGTAAGCACAGCCGTTAACTTTTTTTTTGTATTTTCATCATTGTCGGATGTCAAAATACACTATTTGCTTCTTGAGTTTGACTTGTATTTGTGTAATTGGATCACCTGTAATGAATTTGCTTGGCTAGTACTAATATCAAGTCAACACAAAAAAAAAATAAGTAGACTGTCAAACGGTAAAAAATTCTTGATAAATAAAATTTCGTGTTGCTTTTGAGTAATAGTATTTGTGCAACACAAACTGTGTATTATTTAAATTAAACAAAAATTGATGTTTCTAAAAAGGTAAGTTTAAATATATGCATACTTTTATATGTATGTATGTATGTACATATGTAGGTATATCAAAGTAATTATAAATACTTTTATATTTTCACAGACAATTCATATTCCGATCAATGTGATCTAACGCTATCTTAAAAACGAAAATCCAAAAGAAAATTTAAAACGGATTGGATTTAATCTTACCCATGGCTAAAAGAATTAGAATATATCAAAAAAATGTATATTGTGTGCTATAAGCATTTCTGGAAGTCAGTATCGCATACAAAGGCATGCTGAGTCTAAAGGCCACAAGAAAAATGAAAACGGTGCTAAAACCCATCCAAAAATTGATAACTTAATTTCAAAGACAACATCTGTAGATTCTGTAAGTAACAAAGCCAAAGATCTAGAAATAATGCTTACACTTTTTGTGGCCGAGCATAATTTGCCATTTGCAATATTAGACCATATACACTACGTATTGAAAAATGGTATTTCTGATTCTAATATAGTAACAAATTTGGTAATAAATCGAAAAAAAGCACAAAGATAGTGAGGGACTGTATTGGGCCTTCCATTTCCAAACAAGTTATCAATTTATGCCAACATCAATATTATTCTATAATAATTGACGAAAGTACTGATTGGTCATTCTCTTAAAATTTAGCTATTGTGATTCGTATACATATATGATGGTGTTTGTGCTGACCGTTTTTTATCCTTAATTCATGTTTCCTATGGGACATCGCAATCAATTTTCAATGCAATAATGAACGTTTTAAAGGAAAATGATATACCAATCAACAACTTAGTAGGATTTGGGGCCGATAATTGTGCAACAATGATGAGAAGATACAAAGGCGTCCAAGCGAAGGAAGTTAAGGCAACATTGTATGTTAGTGGTTGTATTTGCCATAATTTGAATTTGGCATCATCGCACGCTGCGCGGCATATTCCTAACACCATCGATGATCTCATACGAAGTATTAATAGTTATTTTTGTAACAGCTCCACACGTAAAGATGATCTTACCGATTTTCAAAAATATTTTAATTCAGATGAACATGCCATATTAAAATATGGTCCAACTAGATGGTTGTCACGTTAAGCTGCAGTTGATAGAATAATAGAGCAATGGGATTCTTTGACATATTTTTTTACATTGACTAATTTCGAGTCAAAAGATAAGGAAAAAACCACGTTTATATTAGAAAGTTTACAAGAGAACATAGTAAACTTATACTTCTTATTTCTTTCATATGTATTAAAGATTATTAATGATATAAACATCGAAATGCAAAGCCAGAACACACGAGTGCATGTTATAATAAACCGACTATCTCTTTTGTTCTGTCATTTGGCGAAAAATTTTTTGAATAAAAAAGCTATTGATGACGTTTGCTTAGAAAATTTTTATTTAAACATCAATCATCTACCCACCATGGAAATTTATTGTGGAGCAGCGGTAGAAATATTCATCACTTCAAAGTGTATACTAGAGAATAAAGTGTTAAGTTTCAAAAATAACGTTATGCTTTTTTACATAACATTTTTGGAATATATAAGAAAAAAAATATGATTTTGGACATTTTTATTTAAACCGGTTTCCAAAATTTGCGCCAGAACATGTTTTAAGTGGGGAAACCAATAGCATTGTACCACTTGTTATTAAAATTTTTCCAAACGAAACAAACAAAATTGAACAAATAAATAATGAATATAAATCTCTATCAGAAGTTGTAGAATTTAAAAAGTTTAAAGATTTAAGTATAAGTCAAATGTGGAAAAAGATTTCTATGATTAAAAATTGTTTAGATGAACCTTTATATTCGAATATTTACAGAATTGTTCAAGGAATTTTTTCAATTCCACATTCCTCAGCATGTGTAGAAAGAGTTTTTTCTACCCAAAATATGATTAAAACTAACATAAGGAATCGTCTTCATGTAAATACCGTGACATCTTTAATACAATCGAAAGATTTAATTAAATATAATTCTGGTAATTGTTATGACAAAGATATTTTAAAACTTATACAAAAAAAAAAAAAAAAATGTTACAAACAGTAATATCACCAATGAGGAACTGTTGGACTAAATTAGAATTTCATAGAAAATATGTTTTTTTACTACAATTTAATTTTTTTAACTACATATTAAAATTTGTATGTAAATATGCTTTAAATATAACCTTAACAAAAACACTTTTAAACAATGTGAATTTTCGGTTAATTTTTGTTCTAAATACAATAAATCACATATACTGTATTAGTATTACTATTGTTTTTATTTAAATAGAAAGTTTGTAATCAAATATATTCCAAAAAATGTTTTGTTGGCCCTCTTGAAGCTACTTTAGTCCTTTAAAATTGTGAATTTGGCCCAAAACAAAAAAAACTCAAATTCCATTACTGATAGTGACGATGAAACACCATCATGTTCTAAAGAGATCTCAACTCAATCCTCTCCGAAAAGAAAAACAATCACAATCCTACCCAAAAATATCGTAAATTAAACCAAACAAGAAGAAATAATAAGAATACAGGGAACATAAAAAAACATCAGAAATTTAAAATAAACATAGATGACTTTGAAGAAGTAGATTCAATGTCACAAGATAATGAGTAATAACATACATTTACAGAAGACATTCTATTGTCTCGGCAGCACAACCGATCAAAGTGTCAGACACTGCGATCGGTGGTGCTGCTGATATGATACGTGTTTATTTATCAAAAAATCTACAATAAGTTACAATTAAAATTTTTAGATAGCACTTAACTTGCCTTCCTTAAACCTACATCTTCATACTGTCCTTAAATATCTTACAATGGAATATTAGAGGATATATTGTAAATTATAACGAATTGCAAGTTTTGATTAAAAAATAATTTATATTCAAGAATCGTATATAGTTAACACGGTTAATGTTTCTATACCCAACAATTTTTCTTTATATAATTATAATAATTCCAACTCTTATGGAGGTGTATCACTATTAATACATAATTCCATTCAATACAAACAAAAAAATTTAACTAACGATTTTGAAGCTATCGGCTTGGAAATCAATTCCAAAATCAAGTTTAACATTATATCCGCATATATTTCGCCAAGTAAAACATTTAAATACTGTAATATTCAAAGCGCTTTCGGCAAGTTTAACATACCTACTCTGATAACAGGTGATTTTAATAGGTGGTACCTTAATTGGGGCTCCAACAAAAATAACAAAAGAGGAATCCTTATTGATAAATTCTTAACAAATCATAACTTTATGATACTCAATGATAAATCGCCTACACACTTATCTACTCAAAACACGTTTACTAATATAGACATATCATTTTGTTCGCCGGAAGTATTTGTACAATGTGGTTGGAAGATTGAGCAGGACTTGTGGGGAAGTGACCATTTCCCTATTGTTTTAACCCTATTTAAAAATAATCATGAACTGAACCAGTCCATTAAACCGTACTTCAAATTAGAAAAAGGAAGCTGGAAAGCTTTTTCTGAAAAATGCACCCTACTCGAAGTCAATAGGCCAATACACCCAAATGCTAATAAAGAAGTCGCAAACTTACGGAAAATTATTATTCAAGCAGCAAATGAATCGATTCCACAGTCTAAACCCTCGAATGTTCAGAATTCAGTCCGATGGTGGACCCCGCTATTAACACAATTAAAAGCGGAGAAAAACAGATTGTGGTACATGTTCAGAAGAAACATAAACAACGTCAATATGTTAAAATATAAAAAGGCAAATGCACTTTTTAAAAAAGAAATTAAAGCATCTAAAAGAAACTGCCTATATAATTTTACTTCTGAAATCAATCCTAACACTTCTACCAAAAAAGGATGGAATAATATCAAAAGATTTTGTGGTTACAAAACATCATCCACCATACACTGTATCCAAAGTGACACTCCACCTTACCACAAGCTAACTAACCATTTCGCTATTGCTAGCGAATTAGGACGATTCTGGTCTCTTTATTCAGTAAATGAATGTTTTCCACAAAAATTTCAAGAAAACAAATCAAATTTCATGTATATGTTGCGTAACATATGCCCAAACCAAAAAGCTAAGTTAATAGAACAAGATATCACTCATATTGAATTTTTATCTACTTTACATAGACTCAGGGGAAAATCTCCTAGTTTGGATAGAATTGCTTACACAACAATCCCAAATCTAGTAAAAAGTCGAATATTAAATTTATTTAATAAAATTTTTAGTACACACATCCTCCAACAGTACAAAACTTCTGTGGTTATTCCCATTCTGAAACCTAATAGTGACAAAACTACAACCAAATCGTGTAGGCCAATTTCTCTAAATTCATGTATAGGCAAAATATTAGATAGAATTATTGCTGACAGGATTTGGTAGCTAATAATTTCCAATAACCTACTAAACAATAATCAATTGGGCTTTAAGAAAGGTAAATCCACTATCGATGCACTTATGTTTATAGAACATATGGCTACAAGCAGCTTAAGCTCGAAAAGCAATATTACAATATTGTCGCTTAATTTTGAGAAAGCGTACGACAAAGTAGGAATACACTCTGTTATTGACCAGTTGGTTTCATGGAAGTTCGGACCAAAAATTATAAACTATGTTATAAGTTTCATGAATAATCGAAAATTTTCTGTCCGACTAGGTAAAAATCTTTCACGACCATTCAAGGTTTTCCATTGTCAGTAGTGCTCTTCCTCATTGCATACAATAAGCTCTGTAATGTAATATCTTTACACAAACATATTAGTTACTGCGCCTTTGCTGATGATTTGGATTTATTAATAAACAAAGAAAATCCAAATAAGGAGAAAAATCCAAATATCGACATAAGTAACATAGTTCAGGATATATTAAAATGGTGTAAGGAGTCGGGTGCTATTTTGTCAATATTTACATGTTTGCAGATATTTACATAATTGCTACTGCAATTTGTTTGCAGGTAACATTCTACTCAAACAAACTAACAATCTTAGAATATTAGGTGTAACTTTCAACAGAACATACATATCACAAACGTAACTAAAGAGTTAGCAACGCGTTCAAACATAATTAAATGTTTATCGTTCTTTAAATTCAATTCAATTACTATTACTATTCTCAATATCATCAACGCCTTAATAATATCTAAAGTTAGATATGGATTATTTATTTATGGCAGCTCATCTAAAACTTCTTTAAAAAAAATTAAAACGATCCTCAATTATACCATTCGCTGCGCACTCGGTGCACTCCGAACTACCCCAATCAATAATATAATGTATGAATCAAATTTTCTCAGTTTAGAACACCTTTATGAAATCAAGTCAAGAAAAGTTATTAAATCTCTACTGTCATGTCATGACACAACACTAAAAAAATTTTTTAAAAGTTATGTTATATATAAGAAAACACCAAAAATCCAATCTGCATTATATAGAGCTATCAATTCATTGGTTAGACATGAATTGCCAACAAAAATACTCAGACCCTGTAAATTAACACACGGATCTAAATCAACAGAGAGTGTGTATTTTGCTGTTACTCTCGAGGACAAGGTAATCAACACTTCTTTCTTACCTAACTACAGCTCAGTATTCTCAGCCGAAATAATAGCAATTTATAAAGCGATTGAGAACTGTAAAAAATCGGGGATGTATGCTATTTGCACTGACTCTTTATCTTCAATAAGAGCCATTACTAACATAAATAATAACAACTTTTATGTAGCTAGTATTCGAAACTCCCTTATTGAACACTTTCCTAAATATCTTATCATCTGGGTACCCGGCCACTCGTGTATAAAAGGTAACGAGTTCGCAGACTATACTGCAAAACAGGCGATAAAAACTCCATTAATAGCAACTTACAATAGAAATTTTTCAGATATTAAAAAGCATGCAAACGATGTTACTAAACATCATTACCTACGAAATATTTGGAATCAAACAAATATTTGGTACAAATCAATTAACGCCAACCACAACAATATGTACACTTTTTCACGCAAGGACTCTGAGATAAACCGTACAGATTTAATAAAATTCCGTTTAGGTTACCCACAATCACATAATTAAAGGGACTAACCCTCCTTTTTGCGATTGTGATAATACTAGTCTGCTTACTATATCACATATTCTTTCTATTTGCCCAAAATTCAAACACCACAGACAAAAAAGTTTCTCACAAGAAGACCCCATCATATTACTTTCTTCACCAACAGAAAATTCCATTAAACAAATATCACAATTTTTAAAATCTACTAAACTTTGCAATAAAATTTAGTTAGCATTGTAAATATCTAAATCTGTAATTATAAGTATAGTTATATACCAAAAATTTTGTATATATAGTAATAGTATATTACATTAATTAAGGATTTATAACAAAAAATAATTAGGATAAATGCGCAAATCTGTAAATATATAAGCTGAAGGCATCGTTGCTATAGCTAATATTTAGTACTTACATTTATGTATGTATTAAATCTTGTAAACAAATAAATAAAAATAAATAAAATACATTTTAATAATTGAATACATATATGAGTATGTAAATATTTACCCCTTATCATCTATTTTGCCCTGAAGTTAATTGTTTGATTTGGTGTTACAGCTGTTTAATTCATATATTTGCTGTTTTTAAAATGGATAATTATTTCAATATCTAGATAGTGATCTTAATAATGTCATGTTAAAGATAATACGGCATTTTGTTATGATGTATAATAGTTTCTCTATTTTAAGTTTGATTTATGTCCAGCTAATCTAGTTTTGAGCTGTTTTTGATCTACAAATTTCATTATCATTTTCATTACAAGGTATTTTATAAACAAGATTAGATTATATTATTTTATGTAAACTATCTCTTGTTTTATTAAAAAAATTACATTTAATATGCTCTTTTTTATCTATTAGTATCGAAAAATTCAGATTTTACATATTTTTTCTACTTCATTCATTAGCTGATATAACATATTGTTGTTATCCAGTTTTTTGAAGAAGCAACATAAAGGAGTAGGAAATAACTATAAATACATATTAAGGAAATTTTAAAGAGTCAGGGTTAAGTTCGTTAACTCTAAATTTAATTTTTGTAAACTATATTATTATTGTACATATGAAAAGTAATTTTATCAGGCTTAAGTTCAGTTTTATTGAATTAATGAAAATTAAAATTACTAAGAGTTATTTTTTTTATGTTGAAAAATATTATTATTATATCCAATCAGTTTAGCAGAACGTATCAGTACCGATTTCAAGGCCGCTACACCTCTCATCAGCGTTCAATTGTCCATCTTTACAATCTTCGTAAAGTGGATACTAATTGGGAAGAATATCAACTATTTAACTAAGTTTTCAACAGAAATAGAATACGAGAATTAATTTAATTAATTTTTTATTCTATTTTTACACATTGAAAACAACTTTGGTTAGTACGAAATTCCCCATTGGAAATTACTAATAATCAACACAAACTCATAGTCCGTTATCTTCAAAGTATTCTACTTTGTAATTTAACTTTTTTGTTATTTTTACTCTATATTAAGGAAATTCACATATTACTGTGACTGTTGTTATTAGCGTATGTAGCTCGTGCCCAAGCTGAATTAGTATTTTTTTATATTATTACGAATAAACGTAATTATTGTTCGAACTTATATTGATGTACATATGAAAAGTAATTTTATCAGGCTCCAGTTCAGTTTTTTTGAATTAATGAAAATTCATATTACTATGAGTTATTTTTTTTATGTTGAAAAATATTATTATTATCCAATCAGTTTAGCAGAACGTATCAGTATCGATTTCTTTTCTAAGTAATTACCTATAATTTTATTTATTGACAACTTTTACAAATGTATTGTTTTTATTATTTAAATAGGCGATCCCCTGAAGAAGTAGACAAACAATCTACGAAACTTCGGGAAAATTGTAAACTAAAGAAATTTTATTTACAAAAAAATTTGTTCAGGCCTAATTAGCTTAACATAGTATTTAATACTCAAATATTGAATTTTGGCCAAAAGAAACAAGAAAATAATTAAGAACTGTTGGACGAACTGAATGATGTTTTTTTTATTTACACAATGTCTGTAGACATTATACCCCTTTCAAAGCGGAAATAATATTCCTTAACAATAATTTTTGAACAACTTATTACTTCTATTTTCCTTATTTACGAGAGTGTACTTCCTCAGGCAAAATATAAAAGGACATTACGTGCCACAAATAAGAATAGATCACTTTTTACCTGGTGGGACTAGGGTGCCCTTCTTTGTATGGGGCACTTCAAGTATAGCTAGAAAACTGAAATTGAAATTGCATAAGTTGAAAAAATATGATATGCAATAGCTTTACCGCGGCAGTCCCCGAGTGCCACATGCCTATTTTAAATCTGTAAAAGCCAAATTATTGCTAAAAAAAAATTGATTTAAAAATGGGTGTTCAAATAAAGCAGTGATGCCAATTAAAATTGTGACACTCTATAAAAAACATTCTATACATGGAGTCGTATGATTAATATTGAAGTATTTTATGTACGAGCATAGTAAGTATACGCTATGGTGCATTTAGTAAATAATTTTTCCAACATTTTGCTTCATAAGCACCACAAAAAATTTCTAAATCAATTTTTTAAAAAGTTAAATTGTTGCACAGGTCTCTAGTAATAATTTGGCTCTTACAGATTTAAAAAATATCAATTAGTCGACGAGTTATAGCCAAAAAAACTATATAAACAATATGCTGAAAATCGGCATTTGACTGCAAAGTTCGAAGGTCGATTAAAAAAAATTCGAACTAACATAAACAAACGCTGCGATACGGGTCTTCTAATTTAGCCTCTATTTTAACCCCTCACTCTCAGAATCGACCTAACTTTTGCTAACCTGAATTTGTTCCACAGTGTAATTTGTTTTAAATTTTTTTTTTGTAATTCTGCAGTACAAATATTTTCTACAAAATCAAGAAAAATGGCGTTATTCTTAAAGCTTAAAAAAATTCTTTCGTTACAATAAAATAATGATTAATGCTTAGCTCGTTATGCCGTTCACTTCTCCTTCTTTTGTTATTTTGTAAATAAACATAAAAACCATTAAAATCATGACAATGGCAATGATCAACACATACATGTTGATGCCCTTAATTTTGGTTATAGCCAAAGACCAACAATGTTAAAACTGTGTGAGTTCATTTTAAGGTGAACTGAATTACACATTATTATATGTTTAATATGTATTATTTCCAAGGCTATAAAATTTACCAATAACCATTAGCTGTTTTAGTATCCAGTTATTTTAGTCAATTCACTTGCATCAGGTTATTCAGAGAACTCCAAAATATGGGTTTTGATTAAAAGATTATTGCAGACAGTTTACTCAACATACGAACTGTTCAGGCAAGAAATTTGACTTTTCAATAAAAAATTTTTTAATTTTATTTTGTAAAAATATTTCATTATATTTTTTTTTAAATTTTATCCAAAAGTAAAACTGAGCTGAAATATCATAATTTTATGAAACGAATTCTTTTATAGATAAAATAGTGAGCGCTCACTCAACAGCTTAGCTCATTGCTCAGTAATCAAAACGTTCAGCTGATTGTTGAGCAACAGACGTGTTGCAAACTGTGTCTGCTGACCGCACCCAATGTCAACAATGCAGAGAATATTATCAAAAAACATAGCATCACTATGTATGTATATAAAGTACATAATTTTATTTTGGAATTAGCCAATTTAAAAAATTATCATTATATAATTTTAAATCAAATAATAAGAGAAAAAATAATATAAATTTAAACACGAATGAAAATTATGTTAATTTTAAACTGATTTTATAAAATTTTAACTGTTGCGACACATAACTTGCTTTTAATTGGCCAAAAATGTGTAAAATATTGAGGACGTTTTCATTATATATATTTTTAAGTTTCTATTTTTAATTGGATTTTTAAGGTGCAAAAAATATAAAAAAATTTATTTAAAATAGTATATTGTTTTAAAAAATTTTAGATTTTTGTGTGACGTTTTTTTGACGATTTTATTTTTAAATTATGACGATTTTGCGAAAATAAAGGTTGGCAGCCCAAACAAATTAGTATTAGTGGATTGGTAGAGTTACCCAGCAAATATTTATTTCTGATCTTTTGTTTTTCTTTTATATTTTATATGCATTCATATTACTATAAAAGGTATAAAATGTCAAATCTAAAACATTTTCCCTATTTTTGTTTTATATATTTTAAAACACAAGAGGCATGTTAATTTGATATTAAACTCGTTTGTTTGCTGGATAAGTAGTTAGGGGCTCTATAAATTCATCAAAATCACATCAAGCCGGTGTTGGCCAATTTGTTACGGTTTGTTTTGTAGAAATGTTGAGATAAATGAACAAATTTTTGAATAAATAAATAAATTAATTAATTAATAAATTACATCAAACAAGCATTTCATCAGAAGCAATATAAAAGTGTCAAACCTTAAAAGACTTCAACGTTTAATTGGCAGCAAAATCTGCATGCCACTGAAAATTTTACAAAAGTTAATGCAACTTTATCGGATTGCTGTAAAACTCTAATTGAATTTTTAACATTTTATATGTATGTATTTTTATGATTTATTTGCTGAAATACGCTTAAAATATTGGTATTGGTATTATAGCGTATTAAAAATGTAATAATAACTTAATAATAATACAAATAATAATAAATGTTAACGCTTTTCGTTAATTTCTGCTCTCTTCAAGAAGAAGTTAACGAATGCTCTCAAGTTAAAGCTTTGGCGACATTTTAAAAATGCAACAGATTTGACTTTTTCGAATAGGTTTTCGTTGATAATACGTGTACAGCAATTGCATGCCACTTCTTTCATGTGTAATTTGAAGGGTAAGCTCCTGCCATAGGTTCAATATTCTTCACCACAACTGTCATTTTTATGTAATTTTTTATGCATGGAGAAATTTTACAGGTTAGCATCTGTCAATGTCTATGTGTAGATTGAATATGTAGAAGGATCATTGACGACTACTCAGTGGCGAATATCATGATGATTCATCGAGCAAAATACTGACATTATTAAATCATAAATAACAGATGCTGAATTTTCTTTGGCGTCATACATGAAATTTTTAAGCAATTGTTCAAAACATCATAGATGACCCGTGTTGATTTTGTTCGCTAAGCGTCCGCGAATTAGTGAGTCCTAACAGACAAAATCATCGATATTCAATGTGAATTTTTATGTAAACCGCTGCCATCACGGAGATTCGTAGTAGACAAACTCTGATTTATATCCACTCATAACAGACCATGTAGCAAATTTTTTTTTTTAATTGGGACCAGCACTCAGGGCAGAGTATTGCGCCGGAACTCTGAGAAAGGGATAGGGTTAATTATTTGCAACTCTGCTTTTTGCGCGTTATGTTAAATTTTTATAGCAGTGTTGAAGGCGCCTCTGGTGTTAAGTAGACGCATTAACTTTTTTTAAAGCTGTATTACCAGACATTATATTAGTTGGTTTACTTCGCCGATGTTTCTGCTAACCGACCAAGTAGGGCGATGTTGTCTACATTAGCTTGGAACAGCATTAACCGCTGTCGAAACTGTTTTTTTAGTGCCCAGTGTTATGCCTTCATCACTTAAAATAGTCCAACAACAATTATTACAATGCCACACTAAAGTACATTCGTGAAGTTAATGATGTTAATTGACTTGCTCTGGCAAGGGTTTGAACCCAGGCCCCAACTCATTGTTTGCTCAGTAGTCAACGCGCTAACAACTTAAGTCAACACCACCCTCAAAGTCACAATATTCTTCAATGAGGTGATGAAACAAGAAATAAAAAAATAATTAATAACGCGTTATTTAGTTTTCACGAATAATTCTAGCAGACAAATTCCAGCACATTTCATCTTTGTATCGAATAAGAACAGAAAATGTCGATTACTTTCAAATTTCCTTCTCTTTACGGTGAATCTATATCGGGTATGTAATATACTTTGCGCCTGGAAATTTACTTTATAAAAGCGAATCATACATGAAATTATCAATATGAGAAAGTCGCTCAAAAAACGCCACTGGGTATAACAAAATGTGTGAAGAATGTGTGAGCTTTGCACTACTGTGATATGGGTTGCATATCACTGCCATAAATGGATGTGTTTTTCATGAAGAACATGTTGTCGGGAATTTCATTAGAACACACTACAATGTAGTAGATATAAAACAGTGAAAAGGCCTAACTATCGTAGGCTTGAGCTACTTAACCCTAAAGCACACAAGTCTCAAAATTTCTTTAATTTTTATATATATTTTTCGTTATTAAAAACTGCCTTTTGTGCATTTTAGTATTCCTTTATTAAGGCATATTAATCATATTTATGAACTTATTATAGATGAAAAATTTAATTTCTTATTTATTTTTAATATATTTACAATTAAGTAACAAATTCACACAAGTGAGCTTCACTTCACAGCGGACTATTTTTGCATAAATGAATTTACCGCTATCTCATCGCTGCCGACGTTTATTTGTTTTGTTTTTTCATTTCTGCTTGCTTGTTTATTTGTTTTGTTTTTTCATTTCTGCTTGCTTGTAAATAATTTTCCCGTTATCATAGCGTATTTGACTGAGTAATATTTTCCTATTGCATTTAGTCGTGAGTCGTTTAGTTGTTCGAACGTGTTTTTGCGTGTAGTAATAAAAATACTTCAAATTTTTAAAGTTTGTAAAATAAAATATTCGTATTGATTATACATATATCTGAGTGAGTTCTTCCGTGTAATTTTATATTGATCATTTACACAAACAAAACAACAAATATTTATATACTTAGAATGTCTAAGAAGAGGATTACAAATGCTGAAATTGCATTGGCTTTAGAAAATTTGAGCAGCGATGAAGAAGACATAAACATAGAACACTTCTCAGATTCGGAATCGGAATATGTTTTATCGGCGTCTGAAATTGATGACGAATTATCTGAAACTGAGACAGAAATTATTTTATGCCAAAATGACCAGGGTATGAGTTTCAAAGGCAAAGATGGAACTATTTGGGAGAGGAGTCATCCGCCTTCATCAAAAATCCGCAATTGTAACATTGTAAAAGGAAAAATTGATAAAATAGTTTTACCACCAGGTAATAAGCTTTATTTTGATAAAAAAAAAAATAATAATAACAATTACAAACAATCAAATTTAGGTAAAACTTTGGTAAGCGTTTTGGATTGCTTTAGACTTTTTATTTCGAATGAAGTGTGCGAGATAATTATAAAGCATACTAATGAGGAAGCGGAGAGGGAATATACGAAGCAATCTAAAAAATGGACGCCAGTAGATAATGAGGAGCTATTAGGTTTTTTTGGACTTCTGATGACAGCTGGTCATATGAAGTCCAACAATCAAAATTATCGCTTGTTCTGGGATCGACTTTATGGAATAACTATCTTCAAAGCGACAATGTCTGGCCGCCGATTTGAGGAACTTTTACGTTTTATACGGTTTGATGACAAATCAAGTCGCAGTTCAAGACGAGCAAACGATAAGTTGGCTCCCGTAAGAAATATTTGGGATATGGTAACTAATAGCTTTGGAAAATACTATATGCCAAGCGAAAATTTAGTCGTTGATGAACAGCTGATGCCATGTCGAAGCCGCTGTTCTTTCATTCAATATTTGCCATCTAAGCCCGACAAATATGGAATTAAAATATTTTGGTTATGCGACAGTAAAAACGCATATCCTCTTCGAGGTATTCCATATACTGGCAAGGAGGGAAGAAACAAAGCTGTTGGTCTTGCTAAGACAATAGTAGAAAACTTATGTGAACCATATTTTGGAACAAACAGAAATATAACAATGGACAACTATTTCACAAGCAAAGACTTGGCAGAAAGCCTTCTAGCTAAAGGCCTAACCATTGTTGGCACTATTAGAAAAAATAAAGCTTGAATTCCTCCAGAGTTTTTGCCAAACAGAAGACGTGAAGTATCTTCTACAATATTTGGATTTCAGAAAAACATTTCTATTGCATCTCATGTTCCAAAAGTTGGTAAAGCGGTTATATTCATGTCAACAATGCATCACTCGCCTGATATATTAGAAGTTAATGGTAAAAAGATATCAGAGATAAATAGCTTCTACAACAAAACAAAGGGTGGTGTTGATACATTAGATCAACATATACATGAGTACATGACAAAGCGGAAAACAAATCGCTGGCCTCTCTCATTTTTCATGAACATCCTTGATGCAGCGGGAATTGCAGCCTATATACTTTGGACAAAAACAAATCCTCACTGGAACACTGGAATGTCAAACAAAAGACACCTTTTTTTGCGCGAGCTATGTGAGTTGATGGTGGAACCACTGATTTTGCAGAGACAAACACAGAAATACGTTCGTATGGAGACTAAAACAGCAATCGCCACTGTTCTGAACAATCAAGGTAAAGAACCGTTATCTGAGGTAAATACTAATAAAAGAAAGCGGTGTCACATTTGCCCGGCTAAAAAGTCAAAAATGCAAAAGCAATGTTGTGACATATGCAATAAAAATGTTTGCAATGAGCACTCCACTACGACAAAGATTTGCATAAATTGTTCAAAATAAATATGTATAAGAATATGTAATTAATTTTTTTTCATGATAATAAAATCCTAATTAATATTAAAATACAACTGTTATGTTAATTTGACTATGAACAACGTCTGGCTACAAATTTTTTATATATGAGCTCGTGGGGCTCACTTGTGTGGTTATGTAATTTTTAAAGTTGTGTGCTTTAGGGTTAAGCAACTGTATAATTTTGACGGAAGGCCTGTCAAATGCATAAGTAAATCAGTAATCTACTTATGTGAACTTATTACATTGTTGAAAATTTATGTAATACATACTTATATTTTTTGTAAATAATTCTAATTGAAGATTAAAAAAATTACAGCATTGTACATTATTCATTTAAAAACATCTTAACAGAAAATAAACACATCAAAGTTTTGTGGTTCATGTGATTTTTCATAAAAACTGTAGCAATAAAATATAAATGCGTGAAAGTAATAAGTATGTACTCAAAGCACTAAGTGCCTGTTCGCCGATATCGAAGAAGTTCTTTCTTTCGAACAATTACATTTGAAATAAAAACAAAATTTTTTAATTTGTTTTTGTTTCAAATGTAATTGCTCGAAAGAAAGAACTTCTTCGATATCGGCGAACAGGCACTAAGTATATTAAAAACAAATTGCCGAAATAAAAATATTTAAATGTACATACAAATAAACATTTTTAAAGCCAGTTGATTCCGTTCGGAATATGCGTTGAAATTCGTACTTTGCTTAAGCAAACGACAGTTTATAAAACTTAACGAAAAGTTTCCTTAAAGTCTAACTATATTATGCTTTCAGAAAAAACTTACAAACGAAAAACATTTGTCACATATACATATGTGACATGAGTTTTCTAAGCAATTTCTTTAAGAGAAACTGATTGTCTGTTTAAAAAATTTAAAAAACTTACATTAAAATCGTTAATACCAAAGGAGCACTTATATTTATTTTTCATATAAATCAGAACATAAAAAAAAAACTTCGGGGAATACCTTAGAAATAAGGAATTTTAAAATAACTGCCTAACTTTTCCACAAACCGCACAAGTCATATATTTTTTACACCTTCCAGAAACTCAAGTATACAAGAAAATTACTTTCTACAAACTATCATGAATTAAAAGCTTAATACATTTTGATAATTATGCGACACATATACATATGTGGCATGCATTTTTTTGAACACCACTTCACATAGCATCTTTGGACTTATCTTCAGACCACTCGCCTACAATTGTCACTATTTACTCACACACAACATGTGATTTAGCGACGACATCTGCACGTATTAACTGGCTGAAATACAGAAAATATCTGAGTGCTCATTGCTTGGAAAAAATGCCGCTGAGAACATCTTCAGACATAGACGATTCTCTCAGGTTGTTTGAAGCGCATGTTAAACAAGCTGCTTTTAATGCTACTTCAAATGAAATAAACCAACCAGTGAGATTTAACAATATTTATTCTGTAGATATAGAAAGGCTATTGACTGAAAAACGGAGAGCTCGACGAGAATGGCAGCGCTACAGATCGCCCCAGCTAAAATTAAGGCTTAAGGAGTGTACCAAGCAGCTTAGGAAAGTTTTGCAATATCAAAAAACAGCTTCCCTTCAAAAATTCCTTCAAGAGCTAGATGCAACACCACAAACAGATTATTCACTGTGGCGTGCAGCCAAAGGACTAAAAAGGCCAGTGATATACAAACCCCCATTACGAGCCCCAAATGGTGACTGGGCAAAAACTGATGCTGAAAAAGGTGCACTTTTTGTTAAACACTTAGAAAAAGTTTTCACTCCGAATATTTCTGCTGATATTGTTGAACTGCCACCAGTCGTCTCTTTACCAGAAATACCGATGAGATTTAACGTGACGGAGATTGAAAATACTATTACTAGTCTTAACACCAGAAAAGCCCTAGGTGTCGACAAAATAAGCAACAAAATGCTTCAAGAATTGCCTTACACTGCAAAAAGAATAATACTATTCATTTTTAACAGTATTCTACGCCTAGAACACTATCTTAAAGAATGGAAGGTTTCGCTAATTACTATGATACCAAAGCCCGGCAAGGATCATACAAAAGTTGAATCCTATCGGCCTATTAGTTTACTGTCTAACATTTCAAAACTATTTGAAAAGCTGTATATGAGCAAGCTGATGCCTATAGTGACTAGTAATGGATGTATTCCAAATCATCAATTCGGTTTTCGCAGACAACATAGCACAATTGAACAAACTCACAGACTTGTGAATGTTGTTAGAGACACTTTTGAAAAAAGAAATACTGCTCTGCGCTCTTTATTGATGTCTCACAAGCTTTCGATAAAGTATGGCACGAAGGTCTTTTCAACAAATTAACACAAAATCTACCAGCAAACATCGTAAAGCTTTTAAAAAGCTATCTAAAGGAACGAAAATTTGTAGTTAGGGAAGGCAATTTTTTAAGCCCTCCGCAGTCGATTGAAGCCGGAGTCCCTCAAGGCAGTATCTTCGGACCCTTACTTTATTTAATATATGCCTCTGACTTACCGTTAAGCAGTAACATTCATACATCAACATTTGCGGATGATACAGCCTTTCTAAGCATTCACGAAAATCCTGTAGAAGCTTCCCGCAACTTACAAGAATATATATCCAAACTGGAAAAATGGCTCAAACAATGGCGTATAAAAGTTAACGAGCAGAAATGTGCACACGCCACTTTTACGTTGCGCAGGCAAACATGCCCGCCTATAAAAATTTACACCGAGACTATACCACAACACACTGTAGTCAAATATCTAGGCGTTCATCTTGATCGTCGTTTAACATGGAAATCGCATATAGACGCAAAGTTGACTCAAATGAAATTAAAAGCAGCTCAAATGAATTGGCTTATTGGAAGAAATTCTATATTAAGTCTTGACTGTAAACTTTTGTTATACAACGCGATCCTGAAACCAATATGGTCTTATGGAATCCAGTTATGGGGCTCTGCCTCAGCATCGAATGTCGAAAGAATTCAAAGGCGGCAGAATAAAATCCTACGCACAATAACAGCAGCCCCCTGGTATGTCAGAAACCATCGAATTCATATAGACCTAGACGTTCCGTTGGTGAAGACAGTATTTTCAAAACACGCGAAAAAATATATAAAAAAACTTGAGTTGCACCCAAATCCACTTGCGAGCAATATTCTTCACTATAGAGGCCACACCCGGCTGAAAAGAAGGGATACTCTTTTTCTCAGCCGTTCACGAGAGATGTAAAACAACAAAAATCAACCGTTGAAATTAAAAATTTTGTTTAGCATTGGCTAAACTTATATTTAATATTTTTTAGATTTAAGATTTGAAAAACTTATTGATAATTCAATTTAAATAATTAAAGATTCAATAAATAATAAAATTATCAAAAAAAAAAAAAAAAAAAAAAAAACTTCACATATACATGTGTGACGATCAGTGACGAACGTGTTAAACTCCCGTCAAAAATTAACGAAAAGCATGTCGAAGTCTTAGGGGCTAACTAAAATATATCGTACTCGTCTATTTCAAGATATTCGTATTCGTATCCGCCAAATTCAAATATCACTAATATATATTTGACTTTGAATTGACTTTGTTTTTGTCAACAAAGTTTTTATCGTCGACAAGAGAAATCTGTGTATTTTTTGTTGCTTCTATCTTACAAGCATAGCATTTAAACTAAAAAATGTCTTTCTTTTATTGAACATAATTTGTTCCTCCTCTGTCTATACAACCTATAATGCCAGGAAAACCCATCTTTTCAAAAAAATACAGCTTGCATTCAATTCAGCCTTCTCTTCCTCTATCATTTCAAATTTTTCAAAGTACAGATGACTCCTTTCAAAACGTCAAGCATTTCTTCTAAAACTAAAGATACGGTGGGCTGCGACAATCCACGATTAAAATCATTTCTTTATTTTCTTCATCACTACTTTTACTAGATTCAAACACAAATAAAATATTTTTTACATAAACTTAAAAACCAAATTAAATTACTGTCAAACATATGGATATGTTATTCATTTCTTCAAAATTATCGATATCATGTCGACATCAACATATACACCAAAATTAATAACGATAGATTATTCGCCCTCTCTTGCACGTAATCAACTAACTTCAAAGTAAGGTATGAAAACAACTGGCTCATGTATTTAAGAGATATTTATTCTCCTATTTGTCAAATATGCGTGGCATCAATATGATTAATAGGCAATACAATTTCTTGTTATGGACTTTGTGTCTATATTACGCAAACGATTTTGACAAAACTTATACCAAATTAAAACTATTTAAATAAAACAGTAAATAGATTTATCTCATTTGGTAGGTGTTTTCTTTTTGCTTTTAACTGAAGTGCTTTATTTTTAATATATGCGATTTATTTTTAATATATACAATTTAGGAGTTGTAGTTATGGATGTTGTATTACTTTTGTTTAAATTTGTTGTTGTTGTTGTTGTTGTTAAGAGTTGATATTGCCTCTATAAAAAATAAAAAACCATTTACTTGTATCTAGGATATGGTCAATTATGTCGTCCGCTGATTATAATAGTTAACAGTGAAAATATTGTATGTAAGACCTTCTCCGCCATCTTATTAAATTAAAGCCCTTGCATGCTTCTTTTGAAACAACTAATCCCGATTAGGGATTGCTTCAAGTATGCGACAGGATTAATTGAAGATAAAATAAATGTTTACGGCTGCTAATTGGATTTTTTTTAATTTTTTTTTTTTTTATTGAATTAAGTATTTCGGGATTAAATAATATGTACTTGAATCAGTCTATTTGTACTTGATTCATTTTGATTTAAGACCATTTGGGCTTATAATTTCTCTGTCATTTTGAAGACTGTAAATCAAAATTAAGGAATTAAATCATTCCGATCGAATGTGTAACTTTTCCGATAATGTGATTTGACTATATTCATCATGTTTAAGAAATCCTGCTACAATAGAATGTAACAGTTTACATTTTGTGTTGCTTTTAACAATTTAAATAAGTTGTCAACAGTGAGGTGTTCTAAATTAAAGTTAGACAAAAGTTTGGTTATGTAAAAATATCTTGAAAACTTGTTTTAATAAATTTTTATTTAATTAACGCTGCAAAAACGTAAAAAGAATTTTAGCGTCAGACCAAAATTTTTTTAAATGCAATTCAGAAATATATGTGAGACATACTCAACAGTTTGAAAACATCTCACACAGAATTTAAAAATATTTCTATACATATTTACCACAACTATATTTATATAAAATCGGTGCAATATTTTGAAAGCTTTACGCTTTAAAATTTTCTACTAACACATGCAATAAAAAATTAATAAGGTGCGGTTTATACAAGCCGAACGAGTGATTTGAGTGTAAATTTTGTATGAAAAGAACTCAGTTTTTTGAGTGGTTTCCATACAAAATTTACACTTAAATCACTCGTTCGGCTTGTATAAACCGCACCTTAAATTTTGAAAATTTTAACTAATTTTAGTTCAAAACTGTTGTCGTTGTTTACGGAATTTCCCATAAATTTTTCTTGATATTTCATCTTTAACAGGAAAGTTTCTATAATTAAGAGAATATATTTACAAAAAACAAATTCAGAAATCATCCAAAAATTAGTAAGAATTTCGTCATGGGTGCCATTTGCCGTGACTGAGGACAATGATTTCGTGTTAATCACAGCTCCTTATTTTCCTTTCTTCTGAATTGTTCAACTACTACAACGAAACTTTTGATGTGATGAGTTGGAACCAACCCCACTGCTAGCAATATTTTAAATCATTGGTGCCCAGCCCCATTGCTCTTCATTCTCATTTGTTTTTGTAATACTCTTAGCTATAGGCTGTGTGTTTTAATATACTCATACATCTTTCAGCAACCTCAATGAGATATACTACATCTTTCAGTAACCTCAATAAGAAATACACCAACAACTTTGTCTTATTAGTTTTTGTTTGTCGTTCTTCACTGCATACACGCAAGAGCAAAGCAACAACACTTTCGAATGCTTTGCTGGTAAACATTGAAACAAAATATTGAATAAAATTTTTTTTTTTCTTTAAATGTATTGATATTTGCTCTTCCGTAAGGAACTTGTGAACACCGCTGTTTTAAATTATAGTGGCCATATTCGGCTCAGAAGGAGGGATACTCTATCTCTCAGCTAGCTGCACACGATAGACGTACGGCAACAAAAATTCAACCGGTGAAACTAAAAAGTTAGTTTAGCACTAGCTACACATTTAATTAACATTTCTATATTTAAGATTTGACGATTGAATAAATAGCAAACGCATAAAGAATGTATATATTATTTAAAACACCTCCCAAGCTATTGTGATGCAACAAGAAAAACATTCAGATATTTATCAAAGAAGTCTTTACCGACTCTGCCCAACTCTACTTCATGATTTAATAAATCAAAAAGAATTTATTATTTTCCATTCCTTATATCGAAATGATTTCTTTTATTTCTATTTTATTCAAATATAAAGACAAAAATACTTTTCTGCTTCAGTACATTCCTACATATTTATTTATGTATATTGGCTTTTATTAAAAAAACTAAAAAAAAAATATAATAATAAAATGTATCCAGCGAAATCCATTTGTGCAACTTTACAAATCAGAAAAATGCAACATTTGTGGGAAAATTGCTTATTTGGCAAAATAATACAAAGAACAAAAAGAAATTACATTCAAATCATTTTTTGAATTGAACTTAGAAAACCATAAATAAAATTTAGCAAAAAAAAAAAAATATTGTGAAATGAAAGAAATACATTTCTTAAACCACAAAACAAATCAATCAATAATAATAAATAAAAGCTGCATTTTTTTGCTTTTATATAACCAATAATGACGCAAGAAGATGGTAAAGAAGTATTTAAGCTTCCCTGCCTGGAGAACGAATAGAACAATAATAACTATTTAGTTGTTAAACAGCTATCATTACTTTAACTACGAGTACATCGCCAATGATAAGCCGTTTTATTACGTAATGACCTTCAGACAATAAACAAATAAAGTCAAAAGAATGAATATATACATATGTATACGAGGTTGGTTTAAAAGAAAAGATGAATTCTGAATTTTCGCGGGCTGTGTACATTCGATTATCGAAATGTTTTTTATTGTTCGTTTTTTACTAGTTTGTTGTTGACAACTGAAAAGATTAGTCACGTTTGTGTGTGTTCTCCGATTTTTGACATTTGAAACAGATGGATCGAAAAATTTGTATTAAATTTTGCGTTAAAAATGGAATAAAGTGCTCCAAGGCACTTGAAATCTTGACTGTGGCATTCGGCGAGTCTACTTTATTTAAAAAAAGTGTTTTTAAGTTGTACAATCGCCTTACAGAAGGCCGAGAAGATGTTGGTTACAATGACCGTCCTTGAGTTGCAGCCACGTCAACAAGTCAAGAAAGCATTGAAACAGTAATGTTCTGGAAAGTTTCCGAGAATGTGGGCATATCAATCGTCACATGCCATACTATTTTCTCTAATGTTTAGGCATAAAACGTGTGGCAGTGAAGTTTGTTCCAAAGTTACTAAATTATGCCCAAAAGCAACGCCGCATTAGTATCGCTCAGGAAATGTTGAATGACGTCAACGACGATCCAGGTTTGCTCAAAAGGGTCATAACTGGTGACTAAAATTGGGTATATGGTTATGACCTCAAAAACAAGGCCCAATCATCCCAAAGGAAGCGGCCAGATGAGCCACGACCGAAGAAAACACGCTAAGTTTGATCAAATGTGAAGGTTTCTTCGATTACAATAGCGTGGTGCATCATGAGGTCTTGCCAACAGGTCATACGGTGAATAAGGAATACTACAAGTTTGCGTAAATTAATACGGCTCAAAAGATCGGAATTGTGGGGAAAAAATCATGGATTTTGCATTACGATAATGCTCCTCACATATCAAAGCTTTTTCGTGATTTTTTTGTCCAAAACCATTACACTAATCATGCCTCAGCCAGATTTGACTCCATGCTAATTAAAGGAAAGGGTTTTGCCACAACAGGATAAAAACAGAATCGAAGAACGAGCTGATGTCCATACCGAAAAGCGCATTTTTGAAGTGCGTCGTGGTTTGGAAGAAGCGCTGGCATTATATCTGAGGTTGATTACTTAGAAGAGGGAAAAAAATCAAACTTTACTTTTTCTTTTGAACAAACCTCGTATATGTACAGAATCCAGACATATTGTAAGTAGAAAATTTTTAATTTTGTCCTTTCACAAAAATGATGATAGAAATTGTCGGCTTTGTAAATATAAAGGGTTTTTTCTAATTAATGATAATTTTAGTTTTGATTAAATAAATAATTAAAAACATATATGTATATATACATATATATATTCGTACAAAAATAAGAACATGTCTATGTCATTTTATTTCTTTAAGAAGTTATAGCTGAGTTTATTTATGTTTTCTAGCTGGGTTAAGTCTGATTTACGTTTTGTTTTTTTTTTTTTTTATTGAAATATGTTTAAACAAATTTTCTAGTCTGGGTTTTCTCTAAAATTTCCAAGTTATGGAAGTTGCATCTGAAATGTGTGCAAATTAAAAATAAAGATAAAAAACACAAAGCTGAATATAAATGTGTTCCACATTTGCTGATACTAAGATCTCCCAGCTTTTGTGGAAATGTGTCTAAATGTGAGTGCTGATATTTTATACTCAATGTGTCCAAGCTCTTGTAAGTTCGATATCATACACTTAACAAGCTCGAGATGGTCGTCAGATATCCTTTTGCATAGGAAATTACTCATAACCAAAACAAATGAATTCCAAGCTATGGATTCGGCATTGATTTCAAAAAATTAGGATATTTCACGAGTTTCCTAATCTGTGGCTCATCAAAAACACCAGCTTTCACTTTTTCTGTACTAATTCCTGGAAACTCGCGTGAAAGAAAACTTAAACTTTTGATGATTATCTGTTTTCATTTCTCAAATTAATATTCACCAGAAATATAACAAAAACAATTTACAACATCCTCTAGAAGAAACTATATATAAAACATCAACAAAATATACTTTAGTGTTCAATAAAAAACGGAAATATAAGTAAAGAT
The DNA here is from genome assembly GCA_947311025.1 of Lypha dubia. Classification (NCBI taxonomy): domain Eukaryota; kingdom Metazoa; phylum Arthropoda; class Insecta; order Diptera; family Tachinidae; genus Lypha; species Lypha dubia. Next base: position 27,170,530 of record OX371262.1, on the reverse strand, counting down.
AGTAAAAGTGGGTTGTAAGCTCTAACTCAAAAACAAAAGCTGTTAAGGAAAAACTGTTGACGTATTTAGAAGAAAGCCTCAATTGAGAAAAAAATACCATTTTATTGCCAGTGCAACATACAAGCCGTATGCACAATCTTTTACATTTGATATTGCAAATTTATGCAATTGCAAATTTATGCTATCAGTTATGAATGATATCTTTGGTTAGGTTGCAATGATTGTTGCAAAAAACAAAATTCACAGCTGATTGATAAATAAAAAAAATTATTTTCCACTGAAGTTTTCGCCTAAAAAATACATACATATGTCAAAGAAATTACTCAAGTATCCAAATATTTGCTTAATCAAATAATTCTGAATTTTATTATATAAATAAAAATTAATTTGTTAGCTAGTCAGAATTTTAAATACGGGTACATATATACATACATACATATATTTATGTTAGTTTGAATAATTGAATAATTTGATTTTTTATGTTTTGCGTTTTGTTAATTTTTATTTTTGTTTGTCTTGTTAATTTCTTTTTCCTTGAAATATTTTTGAATAAAAATATTAAAATTTTAATAAGCCAAATCAGCTTACTTCACTGCGTATCAGCTGTCGTTTTGCCATTTAGTGTTGCATAAGTAAAGCAAATATAAGCAAAGATGTAGCATGTGCATTTCTCCGTATTTTGTTAGTGTATAGTAAAAATATACTACACCATTTTGCAAATGCAATGATGCAAGACCATTTGCACAAGATTGTGAATAGGGCTACAGTATTTTTCTTATATGCAATTTTGGCAATTATTTTATAGAGAGAATTCGTAAAAAATATTGAAAAAAAAAATTTTTTAAGGAATAATTTGCATTTGATTGGAAAGCCTCAACCACGAAAAGACATAGTGTAGATAATATAAATAGTGAAAATGTAGAAAAGAAGGCTTAATTATTTTACAACTTATCAAGGTTAAGTAGATGTATTAGGTTTCTAAAGCTAAGTAGGTAAGGAGATATTTTATTAATTGTTTTATTCCGCGTTGATTATAATAAACGAAGAAACAGTTCACTGTTGCGTTCATTAGATGAGACCTGTAATAATCGCAACATTATTGGAACCGAATATTAAATTATTCTGCATAATGCCGCGAAATTGAATAAAAGACGCTTAAACTTAAATTTCAATTTCGATAACATAAATTTATATACGCACAAAAGAATATTGTTGCTTAATCCAACCATCTTTAGTTATTAATTTTTTGTTGCTATTTAGTAAAACTAACAAATCTTGTTAGTTAAAGTAACCATAAAAAGTGGTGGTAGATCCTTCATGGCATTTTACAAATTTAATTTTAATTTTTACCAATATACATTGCTAAGAAACATACGTACATAAGGCTGAGTTGTTTGCGATGATTTGTTTCAAAGAAGTGAATTACAACAGTGGATAAAAATAAATTTAAAATTGAAATGAGTAACTAAAAAAATTAAATTAAGCGTATTGAAAATATAATTTCAATTCTGGATAAAAATATGCAATAATTATAAGGGTAAAGAAACCATAGTTCATGACATATTCTACAGTTTTATTCATAGCTTAAACCCAAAAATTGTGCAGTTTCAATTATTTTGTTCAATGTTATTTTACTATATTTATTGGAAATTCTTCTAAATCAAATTTAAATCATTGCATATATATCGATTTTATTTCATAATCAATTAAAATATTAAAATAGTTGCCTCTTTGTTCATCCAGAGTCATATACATTAGAAAAACTTTCAAGCGTACACTTGCGTACACTTAATTAACTAAGAAAAAAAAAACAATTGAAACAATAATAATAATAATAATTGAAGTGGGTTAAAACAATACTTTTTACTAAATTATAATATCTGTCGCCATAAGAAAAAAAAAGTACTAAAGTAATTTTTTATAGTTGTTTAGAAAAACATTTTTTATTGCTGGATGTTGGATTTATAAAAATTTATTTCCATTGTACTTAAAGTTCAAAATTCGTCGCTCGATTCTATTGATTTGGTAAAACATGGTTCTGCTCACTATAACGAATATAAATATAATTTGAAGTATAATTTATTATAAGTTAAATTGAGCATATATTCCATGTAATATCATTAATTATTTACCAAAATAAAAGAAGCAAGTAATCGTGGCGGAACTTCGTTAAAAATAGTTCAATATAAATTATACTTTGCTTATATGGAGAATTCAGTAGTGATATAAACTCAAAATTAGCTTATCTCGACTTGAGGACTTTAACGTTTAAGCCACAAATATATTATTGAATGACGAAAACCACCTTTTAAATTTATATAATTCATAGTCAAAACTAATACCAAATTAAAAAAATTTGCTCACAGAAATGACGGATATATCCATTTAAAGTTGCTACTAATTCATAGGCACATATTAATCACAAAAGTGCGTAAGCTAAAAGTGTTTTTCTCCCACAAAGTAGCAAGACTAACATTTGAATGAGGGAGATTTGTAAGAAAGTTCAAGCAACAAAAGAGAAGACAGCCCAGTAAATGGCTTATTGGTATTGATATAGGTATTTTGTTTTTGCGCTCAACAGTCTTGTTATATTATTTTTTATAAAAAGCGTATTCCTGCAAATGTACCATCAAATTGTTGTGGTTGTGGTTTTTGTATGACTTTCTATTAAGAGAGTTTTTATGATGATTTTTCTTTGAAAATTAAACAATAATTATTTACATCTACAAAATGTTCGTGTGTGCGGGCCGTTGGTTACATTAGTTAAAATAATAATGCAGTAATTCCAATGAAAACGTAAATTTTTATTTTAAACCTTTGAAAAATGATATTGACAATAACGTATAGTCTATAATCTTCTATATATATAAAAATGTAGAGCATTGTGTTTGGCATTGATGTTCTCTGTAATGCCTGAACCGATTTCAATTCTGTAAACTTCTCATGAAAGGTGACGTCAATACCAAGGTTTTTATGTATATACGGTTTTTGTGTGTGGATTGGTTTATGAGTTATAGTCGCTTCAGTAAGCCCACTTTTTCCAATATTATATATAAAAGAAAGTCGTGTTAGTTACTTCGCTTATAACTCAAGAATGGCTGAACCGATTTAGCTGAAAATTGGCAGGGAGGTAGTTTAGAGCCAGGAAAAGGATATAGGATACTTATGGGCGGGATTGGACTAAGGGGCGTGGTACCTCTCATACAAACCACAAATTAAATATCTATTATTTCTGCTCCTGATAACGGTATTTAAACAAAATTTGGTATGTCGGTTTGGTGTAAATTTCTTAAGTGCTGCTGCAAATATGGGCGGGATTGGACAAAGGGGCGTGGTACCTCTCATACAAATAACAAATTAAAAATCTATTATTTCTGCTCCTGATAACGGTATTTGAACAAAATTTGGTATGTCGGTTTGGTGTAAATTTCTTAAGTGCTGATGCAAATATGGGCGAGATATGTAAAAGGGGCGTGGTACCTCTCATACAAACCACAAATTAAAAATCTATTATTTCTGCTCCTGATAACGGTATTTGAACAAAATTTGGTACGTCGGTTTGGTGTGCATTTTTTAAGTGCTGCTGCAAATATGGGAGGGATTTGACAAAGGGGCGTGGTACCTCTCATACAAACCACAAATTAAAAATCTATTATTTCTGCTCCTGACAACGGTATTTGAACAAAATTTGGTACGTTGGTTTGGTGTGCATTTTTTAAGTGCTGCTGCAAATATGAACGGGATTGAACAAAGGGGTGTGGTACCTCTTATACAAACCACAAATTAAAAATCTATTATTTCTGCTCCTGATAAAGGTATTTGAACAAAATTTGGTAAGTCGAATTGGTATGCATTTTTTTAGTGCTGCTGCAAATATGGGAGGGATTTGACAAAGGGGCGTGGTACCTCTCATACAAACCACAAATTAAAAATCTATTATTTCTGCTCCTGATAACGGTATTTGAACAAAATTTGGTACGTCGGTTTGGTGTGCATTTTTTAAGTGCTGCTGCAAATATGAACGGGATTGGACAAAGGGGTGTGGTATCTCTCATACAAACCACAAATTAAAAATCTATTATTTCTGCTCCTGATAACGGTATTTGAACAAAATTTGGTACGTCGGTTTGGTGTGCATTTTTTTAGTGCTGCTGCAAATATGGGCGGGATTGGACAAAGAGGCGTGGCACCACTCATATAACCCAAAAATTTAAATCGCCATATTTTGGGCATTTTTTGACCTACGTCGATGATATTTGGTACATATGGTATTGCCATAATTTGGAATACGTACCGGGAGAAAAGTGGATGGGACCACGCTCCTTTTTATTAAAATTGAAAATCGTTATATAGTCTTAACTACTGGACCGATCGTCACAATAGGATATATAAATACTTTTAATTTTATTTTATAACGAGGGGGGTAGCGAAGTACACCGGGATCAGCTAGTTGCATTATAAAAATATAACTCATACGCTACGAGTCGCTATAATCTTTGGTATATTTTATAACATTGGTGCCCAGGCCCTATGCTCTTCATGCTCATTTGTTTTTGTAATACTCTTAGCTATAGGCTGTGCGTTTTAATATACTCATACAGCACTCAGCAACCTCAATGCGAAATACACAAACAACTTTGTCTTATTAGTTGTTTTTTTGTCGTTCTTCACTGCATACACGCAAGAGCAAAGCAACAACACTTTCGTATGCTTTGCTGGTAAAAATTGACGACAGCGATCATGTTTTTCTTTAAATGTATTGGTGTTTGCTCTTCCATAAGGAACTTGTAGGCACCGCGGTTTTATAAAGATAAATTGAATATATTTAAGGGGAGAACGAGAATAGAAACAAAATAAATATTTGGTATTATATATTCATAATTGCCAAAGTATTTTTGCATAGCTAAATAAAACAAACATTGTTTTCGGTATAACTCATTAAACCTCGTCAGTGTTCCCGTGTATAAATTCTCACCACTTGTAATTTAGTTCTGTTGAACGTGATAACATAACCCATTTATACACATTTCGAATGAAAATAGCAGACAACTACATTGATATTAGTTTGTAGCCCAACTGGTCGTGTTTTTTTATACAAATTTTCGTAGACTATTGTCAAAATTTTTCGATATTTCATTTTACCCAATTTTCTTCAAGTTCTGCGGAGCAGAACTGTAAGAGAATATTTAAAATTTAGTTTTTAAGTTACAATTATTTACAAAATTTTAATTGATTAATTTTACACAAAATGTGAATTGAATTCAAACACGAATGCATTTCTCATGAATTAAAAATCGTTGCATGCATTCAGGTCACTAAAATGATTAATTGAATTAAATAAAATTCATTGGTGATTTAAAGAAAAAGAAATTGAATTCACTGTTCAAACTAGATTAATTAATCATTAATCAAAAAACTCTTTTAAGGTTGAAGGAAAAATTCAAAAATGTTTTTGATTCGCAGATTCTTTCAAAAATTATTCCTGTACATCTCTGCTACTGATTTTTGATTTACAGTCTTTAGATTCCGTTTATTTTATATTTTGAACTTAAAGTGATAAAGTTTTTTTATAAATATTGGTTATAGTAACCATTGTTGATCTTAAGAATCTTTGCCCATCAATTAAGTAAATATTACTAAAATTGCTAGTTTCTTTTTATTTGTGGTTTTAGTCAGTGTTTCGGTTTTCTTGTGGTATACGATCCTAATCTTTAAAATTAAATATCAACTGCTATTATCTTTAATTCAGAAAAGAGTTAACACAGTTTACCAAGAATCAACTAATGGTACTAGTTGAGAAAATTTAAAAAAAATTAAACATGTATAACAAACATTAAGAGCATAACTGACGTTTAGTTGGTATTAAGAGTTTTATATTCTTTTTAGGTTGAATAGTGTATTTGCTAATTAAAGATTTGTTCTTGAAAGTATTTCGGAGGATTTGAGAGAGTCAATGCATAATCTGCAAAACGAGTATAAAAACGAAGAGAGTTAATAAAAAATTTTAATTTTTTTACATATTTTGGGCAACATGCAATTTTATATATTTCTAAGGCTTAGTTTTACTACAATGGGTGGTGGTGAGCATAAAAACTAAGCCGTAATGGCAAGTGTTGAGCTTACACATCTGTACGTTAGCAGTTGGGGTATGTATATATAAGATATAAAAGGAAGTAGGGTAACTATCTTAGTCTGGTAGAAGGTGAAAGAGCACCTACGGTCGCTTTCCAAGATCAAAGTCGGTAAAAAGATAATCTCTAGTTGTTCTCTTTTGAGACTTGAGCTGTAAAAATGCACTAGTTACACTGGATCCAGTAAGCCACGCGGCTGAATGTCTACTGGGGGATAGAGAAGTGTTGATCCTATATTGAACTCACATTGCAAAGCTATGCGTGTTGCATATTCTATCTATTTGGGGATCGGTGTGCTTTTGGGTATACTCCATCTCCTTGTAGATGGATACGACAGCGGGTGCACCGATAGTGAAAAAGTTTCGTGAACGGAAGCATGAGCTTAGATGGCTTAGATTCATATGCTATCCTTTCAACAAAATCCTAAGCCTACATAAGCATATTAAATTTTATATTTAAGAGTGGCCAACTTAGCTATTTAAGAGCTAGATTTAGCTCTTCTTCATTACCTCCGACTCGTAATTTTTTCCTTCAATTAAAAATTCCTGAACAATTAAAAATTCAAAAATTCGACTAACCTATACATGTACTCATAACTTTAAATTTTGTAATTTTTCAATTTAACATATAAACGTAAACCAAAAATTGAGACTTGAAATTAAAAACAATTGGCTTATAACAATTGTAAGCTGGATTTCTAAGATTACCTTATATTCATTGTATCATGCTCCAGACTTAAACTTCACTCCATATCTCGCTATTCTCCGCTCACTATTTGGCAACTAAAACAATTTCAGTGACCAGTAACATTAAGCTGGTAATAATTCAGAAATAAAATTATACCTTTGTTGATTTTAATAGGCTAAAGTTCGTAACGAATGACCAGAACAAGTTAGACATTTATAATAATTCAAGCAACAAAGAAAAATTTAATATCCAACATCACATAGATTTCTTATATTTTATAGAGATAAAATAAACAAGGTTTTCTACCGTCACACAGTACAAAAAAAAAATAGCAGTTGAGAAAATAATTTATGCATTCAACTACAACCAAGTTTAAATAGAAGCAATAAGTACAAAAAGAATTTTCAACTTTTTACTGGATTAATATAAATTTTTTATATGTTTTGCTTTTGTTTCAAGCCCAGTAGTTATGAAGTGAACATCTCCTTTTTCTACTTATAGATTTAAAGAAAGAAAAAAAGAAAGAGCATAATTTAATTTTAGTATGCTTGAATAACTGACGACACTTTATTAATTCATACAATGGCTAAGGGGACGAATAATTATGATGGAGAAGATGTATAAAGTTGGAGAATTAAATATTTATACATGAAAAATGTATTTTACGTAATACACAAAAAATATTTAAATTTTAAGTAATGATTTAGAGAGTGCCATACAAATCAGAAAATAAATATGATAAGAATTAAAAACATATCAAAAACATTTATCCCCCAATTCATAAAAATTTAGAATGGATTTGAAATTTATTTTAAGAAATATTTGCATTGAAATTTTGGATTTGAAGCAGATTTGAAGTCCGTTTCATTTTTAATGAATACTAATATTACAGTTTTAAGCAACAGTGCTTTGAATAATCTTTTCAAAAAAATTCACTCAAAAAAAAAAATGTGCAATATTTTAGCAAAAAAAAATTCCATGAAAAAAGTTTAAAAAATTTCTTATTTAAGAATAATTTGATTAATACAATGTATGTATGTATGTAAAGAGAATTTGCTTTATTTCAAATCAAATTTTTTTTATAATTAAAAAAATCACTTGTTCATACTGTCACTTCAAAAAATTTCTTCTTCATGCTCTAAACACATAGACGACAGCAGGCTACGAGCCACAATATGTCAAAAATGAAATACCTACATTCAAATGAGCACGACTATTTTGAAGATATCCTACGTTCGGGCTACACGAAAACCGTCAAGAATGATATAACTACAGATTACGGCTTGCGCATGTTTTCTTGGTTGATGACGCAGTTTAACCCATGCAAGTGTTGCCTATTCTATGTATTTCCAAATCATTCCGGGATATATTATTATTGAAAACATTCAATTTGTGATTCAAAATGAGAATATTTCATATTTGGAAGATAAATATGAATGTCATAATATGCAGTGTGTTGAATTTGAAGGAACCTCACCTGACATAAAATTTGTAATTTATTAACAAAACCGAAAAATTTTTTGTCAAATCTCTAAGATAAAAATATTTTCCTTTGTATACAATAAATATAGACGAAGTTATGAAAAAATTCTTTAACAAATCTGCAAAGTCAATATATTCTATGCAGATTAATTCCTACTTTTTTTAACAAATTTATATTTGATGTGAGACTTGGCAAACCTGCAATAAAATTCACATTGACAGTTCTGCAAAAATTAATTTATTGGATTTCGTTATACATAGATGAAGAATTTAGAGTTTAAAGTTATATAATATAGTGCAAAAAAATAATTATTGTTATATTAACCATGTGTGAAGTGTGTTTAAAAGCTTTAAGTGCAAAAGCAAGTTCCTCAAAAGTTTAAAGCAAATTGTAAAAATCAAGAGCGCAGTGGGCAAATGCATGCATAACGATGGAAGAAACTCAAGTGAGAAATTGTGATAAAAAAAAGCTTTGGATAAAATTTTGCATTCGGCAGGACACTATTAAGATCCCTAGGTCGAGAAATTGCTCGTTACATTTTAAGGAGGACGATTTGAAAGGAAATTTGAAGTATGAAATGGGTAAGTTAGAGATATCTAGGTTTGAGCCGTTCTTTATTTGCTAATTGCGCATAGGATTTAGTAATAGAACAACTCTAAAATTGAAACCGTTAACAGATATTTTTTATTGTTGTTGCGAAACAAAAGTAGAAAAAAACAGAGTCGCTTATACAAAAACTGGTTATTTATTATGAACTAGCTTATCTCAAAAGCTAGTTGTTCAAAAAACAACTTATAACCTGCTTACGGTGCATATGTAAATCGCCTATTAATGTGCATATATAGTTATACACACATACATACATACATCAATTCATTTATGGATTTATTTTATTGTTTATGACATGTATTCAAAATAGGTTATTTTATATTCTATTTTATTTGACCTTTTCTTTATATTTATTAGAATGTTTATTTAAGCAATAGGTCTTTTGATTTAATATATATATATATTGTTGTTTTATTTATATTTATTTTCGATATTTCGCTAACAATTTGTTAGCATCCTCAGGAAAATTTTATAAATTATTTAATTTTTCACAAAACAAAAATTCAAATAATAATTTACAACGAATCAGCTGTTGTCTAACTATTTGTTAACCAACGACATTTGACGGTTCAACCAATGGTAAACAAAAAGCTGTGAATCAAATATTATTGGTTAAACTATTGCTATTAGCTAACTAATGACTGTGAATTTGGTCCTAAGTAAATTTTTTTTCCAGTCTTACAGTCTTTGAATTCGTTCCCTTTGGTTAAGTAAAACCAGTTATATAGGAAATGAACTTAAGCTATTATTCAAAAAGAGTTTCCGCATACATGTATGTATAAGTGAGCTGGCTGAATAAATGAATGTTAATTCACATACATGTATGTATGTGATGAAAAGGCATTTAACTTGTGTGAATTTGTGTGACTGTTTTTGTGTCTGGTTTTATGTGAATGGGTATGTAAACAAAAACGCATATACAGTCAAATCCCGATAATTCGTACCCCGATAAATCGTAATTCCCGATAATTCGTAATAAACTGTCGGTCCCTTGAAAAAATCTCGTTAATTCGTAAAATTTCCATACGTTTTGGTCCCCTCGGTAATTCCTAATTTTTTTTTTTAAATAAAATCTTCTTTACCTCTTATAAATCGTAATTGTGTGCTAACTACCACATATAATTCGTAATAAAAACAACAGAAACATGGAAAGAATAATTTTTTGTTTACCCCTATTTGTTTTTTTTAGACGTTGCTGAGCGATTTGAAATTGCTCCATCCACTCTTACTTCAATCCTTCAAAAACAATTGTTTTTATGTTTTTTTTTATCGTTTTAGTAAAACCCCGTTAATTCGTATTTATTTTATTTTAACCCCGTTAAATCGAAATCCCGCTAAATCAAAAACCCCCCTAATTCATAAGAAATGGCCGGTCCCTTGCCATTACGAATTATCGGGATTTGACTGTACTAAGATAAATGTAGAATTTTGCTGGCTTTGTATTTCCTAATATCATTTAATACCTCTAGATAAAAGATTACATTATAGCATTACAAACATGAGACTCTATGAAAAGGAGATATGGAATTTAGATGAAAGCAAACCAAAAAGTTAAAAAATAAAATTTTGTTCAATCAGCATATTTGTAAAATAAAAAAGTTGTATAAAGTCAGATATGTGTGTATGTGCTTTTATAAAAATAAACATATATTTTTCTTCTTAAAGCTAAATTCATCAAACACTTTCTATATAAAAATGAATCCCTGTTTGTGTTTTTGTTTGCATGTTTCGTATAGAATAACAAACGGCTTGAATTTTTAAACCGTATTACTGATGACCGGGAAATTCAAACAAAAAAACATTTTATTGGATGTTTTAAAATTTGCTGCGAGTTGCTCCTACAACAAAATACAACTTACAGCAAAATCTTAAAATGTTGATAAGCGGCAACTGTTATCCAAAAATAAAATAATTATAAATATTAACAACTCTCGTAGTGAACAGACGCGTTTTTATAATCGTCGCAACTGAATATAAAAAAAATTTTCAAGTCCAAAAAATATAAAAAATAAAAAACAAAACATTTATTGAACAGTTATTTTACTGGTTTTATTTTATTTTTTGCTTGTGTGCAATATACATAAATATTTGCATACACAAACTAATATAAGTGAAAATAAAAAAGAGAACTCTGATGAGTTCTTCTTCTGACAAAAACAACAATAATCCTACAAGCAGTAGGAATGTACAATATATAACTTTAGTTGCTGATGACGACAATAAAAAAAATGAATTAAACAAAAACCTGAATTTAACAGTAAACACAAATACTCGTGCGCGATCATTATCTCTGAACATGTTAAATAGTGATCAAGAAGCAACAACAATTGCACCCATCAGCAAACTTGTCAGCTTAGCTGTACAAACAAACAAACAAACATTAAGTAACAAGGTGACCAACGTGCACAAAATGGTAGATGCGGTGAGTACAATAAATGATAATAAAATTCAAACAGGAATGGACAGATACATAACCGTGTTAAAAAGGGGAAGAAGTCCAAAATCAGCTCAAATAGCTTCAACAGCGAAAGTTCCCAGAGATGGAAAAAACAAAATAAAAAATTCCGAAAATCGTTTCGCGATTTTATCAGAACAAGACAATGAAGACACAACTACAACAAGGTCGAGTAAACATCCACCGATATATTTAAGAGAGCAGAACTCTAGTTTTTTGGTAAAAAGCCTTATATCCTTAATTGGAAATAATGAGTTCTATGTAACTACAATTAAGCGCGGAAATATTAACGAAAAAAAATCCAGGTAGTGCAAGAAAGTAATTATCGAAAAATAGCTTCTGACCTTGAGTCAAAAACAAAAATTTTTATACGTACCAATTAAAGAGTGCTAAAGGTCTAACCGTCGTAATAAAAGGTATAGACTCTAGTGTGGATCCAGAAGAGGGATCAAAAATTGGGAAAAAATCCCCCAACCTATTTTTAGAGTCGAGCTACAGCCAGGTGACTTGAAAATTAAAAAAAAATGAATCGCACCCAATCTATAATCTAAAGTACTTGTTGCACAGAAGAGCTACAGTTGAGATGCCACATAGAAAAATGGACCTATCCAATGCATGAACTGTCATGAATTTGGCCATACCAAAACTTATTGCAAGTTGCCTACCGTTTGCGTTGTATGTGGTGAGTTGCACAGTACCGCTAACTGTGACAAAATAAAAGGTGATATCAAGGCAAAAAAATGCGGCAATTGCAGTGGAAACCACACTGCTAACTATAGAGGGTTCCCTCTTTACTCTTTTTTTAAAAATTCGTCGAACAGCAAAACAAATGCTACTCCCGATCAGCCCAACAGCCCTTTAAACTACCCTCAGTTACCTCAACTGTCGTCTAGCCATAATCAATACTCAAATGTTTTAAAGTCTAACACGACTCTTACTCAACAAAAACCTAATAGTCAATCTTCATACGCTAATATTTTAAAGAGTAACCAGATTCCGGCGCAAAAAACTGTACCAGCAAATGAAGAATCAGGGCCTAATTTTAGTCGTATTGAAGCCTCGATAGAGAGCCTTATCCAAATAGTAAATACTTTTACTCTCAACATGTTCTGTATGATGCAGGAAATGTTAAAAATGCAGTCTACCTTGTTGCAGGCTTTATTGAAAAAAACCATGAACTTAAGAATCTGTTTTTGGAACGCAAACGGCATCTGCCAACATAAAAATGAAATAGAATATTTTCTTCTGGATAAACAAATCGATGTTATGGTTATCTCAGAAACTCATTTGATGTCTCGAAGCTATTTTAAAATTAGTGGATATAATTTCTACGACACTAAGGATCCTCGAGGTAGAGCATGTGGTGGCTCTGGAATCCTAAAAAAAACTCGAATAAAACACTACCTGCTAAATGACCTTCGTGAAGAATATCTTCCCAGGTTTTCAATTTCAGAGAGTCAATATACCGCATTTTATACAACACTGGGGTCCCGTTTTCTAGCAGCTGGCGACTACAATGCTAAACACACTTTTTGAAGTTCACGTTTAATTAGTCCTGAGGGTCGTGTTTTGTTTGACACAATTTCAAAAATGGGTTTGAATGTAGTTAAAAGTGGTCAGCCAAAATATTCCTGATGTTATCGACTTTTGAATCTATAAAAGTGTGCCCAGCGAAATGATTGAAGTAGAAGCATCTTTGGATTTGTCTACAGATCACTCGCCTACTATTATCGCTATTTACTCACACACAACTGCAACACCAACATGTGATTTACCGCTGACATCTACACGTGTTAACTAGCTGAAATACAAAAAATATTTGAGTGCTCATTGCACGGGAAATATGCCATTGAGAACACCTACGGACATAGAAAATTCTATTAGGTTGTTTGAAGCACATGCTAAACAAGCTGCTCTTAATGCTTCTTCAATTCAACCAAATCAACAAGCGAGATTTAACAATATTTTTTGTGCGGATATAGAAAGGCTATTGACTGAAAAACGGAGAGCTCGACGATAATAGCAACGTTACAGATCGCCTCAGCTAAGATTAAGGCTTAAGGAGTGTAACAAACAGCTAAGAAAAGTTTTACAATCACAAAAAACAGCTTCGCTGTAAAAATTTCTGCAAGAACTCGATGCAACACCATCAACAGATTATTCGCTGTGGCGTGCAGCCAGAGGACTTAAAAGGCCAGTGATATGCAAACCTCCATTACGAGCCTTTAATGGTGACTGGGCAAGAGCTGATGCTGAAAAAGGTGCTCTTTTTGTTAAACACTTAGAAAAAGTGTTTACTCCAAATATTTCTGTTAATATTGCTGAACTGCCACCAGTCGTCTCTTTACCAGAAACACCGCTAAAATTTAATATTGTGGAGATTGAAAATGCTACTGCTAGTCTTAACACCAAAAAAGCCCCAGGTATCGATAAAATAAGCAACAAAATGCTTCAAGAATTGCCTTATATTGCAAAAAGAATAATACTATTCATCTTTAATAGTATTTTACGACTGCAATACTATCCTGCAGAATGGAAGGTTTCGATGATTATTATGATACCAAAGCCCGGCAAGGATCATACGAAGGTTGAATCCTATCGGGCTATTAGTTTATTGCCCAACATTTCAAAACTATTTGAAAAGCTGTACATGAGCAAGCTGATGCCTATAGTGAGTAGAAGTGGATGCATTCCAGATCATCAATTCGGTTTTCGCAGCTATGTTAGCACTATTGAACAAGCTCACAGACTTGTGAACGTAGTTAGAGACACCTTTGAAAAAAAGAAATATTGTTCAGAGCTTTTTATTGATGTCGCACAGGCTTTTGATAAAGTATGGCACGAAGGTCTTGTCCACAAATTAACACTAAATCTACCCAAAAACATCGTCAGGCTCTTAAAAAGCTATCTAGAGGAACGAAAATTTGTAGTTAAGGAAGGCAATTTTGCAAGCCCCCCGCAGTCGATTGAAGCCGGAGTACCTCAAGGCAGTATCTTCGGTCCTTTACTTTTTTTAATATATGCCTCTGACTTACCGTTAAGCAGTTACATTCACACATCAATATTTGGTGATGATACGGCTTTACTAAGCATTCATGAAAATCCTGTAGAAGCTTCCCGGAATCTACAAGGGTACATCTCAAAATTGGAAACATGGCTAAAACAAAAAGTCAATGAGCAGAAATGTGTACTCGTTACTTTTACTTTACGCAGGGAAATATGCCAGCCTATACAAATTAACACCGAGACTATACCGCAACACACTGTAGTCAAATATCTATCGTTTAACAAAGAAATCGCACATAGACGCAAAGTTGATCCAAATGAAACTAAAAGCAGCCCAAATGAATTGGCTTATTGGAAGAAACTCTATACTAAGCCTAGACTGTAAACTTCTATTATACAATGCGATCCTGAAACCAATATGGTCCTATGGAAGCCAGTTATGGGGCACTGCCTCAGAATTGAATGTAGAAAAAATTCAAAGGCGACAAAACAAAATTCTACGTACTATAACAGCAGCCCAATGGTATATCCGAAATCTCGATGTTCCGTTGGTTAAGACAGTATTTTCTAAACACGCGAAAAATACATTAAAAAACTTGAGTTGCTCCCAAATCTACTTGCGTGCAATATTCTAGAGTATAGAGGCCACACCCGGCTTATGAGGAGGGATACTCTTACTATCAGCCGTACACGAGAGATGTAAAAACAACAAAAATCAACCATCGAAACGAAAAATTTTGTTTAGCATTGGCTAAATATATATTTATCTTTTTTAGATTTAAGATTTGAACAACTTATTGATGTTTCAATTAAATTGAAGATTCAATAAATAATAAAATAAAAAAAAAAATAAATAAATATTAACATATCTGAGAAACTAAAATAACACAGGTCAATAGTGAAAATGTGCTTGAATAACAACTATATAGATTTGATGCATCATGGATACCTAAGTACAAAAATGGTAAAATTTTTCAATTCTATGGATAAGTTTTTTTTTTTTATTTTTTTCCAAATTTTGGAATTTTCGAAGGGGCTGATTTACCAATTTTATCATAACTATGGAACGACATGTTCAATTTTTGCCACAACAAATACTAAAACACTTGAAATGAAATTACTTTCAAGCCATACTAATATAATTTTTTTATAAACTCAACGGTTTCGGAATTATTTAGACTGCAATGATTAAAAATGATTTTTTTTATGCAAAATTGGAAAATTTGTATTCTTAAAAAATATATAAAAAATTGAAGATGGCAAAAACTTCATATTTTTATTACATGATTAGAAAGGTATGTATATCCCAAATAAAATAAACTTTACTTTATGAAAATCGATGGATAAATGTTGATTTTATTCAGAATACAGTGAAATTAACCGATTTTAAGATTTGAGTACGTTGCAATAAATGTACTATATGTACTCCACCACGTATTAGTTATATTATATTATTATATATACATATGCACATTTGGACTTCTAAAATCTTTATATGAAAATGCAAACTGTCTTCGTTTGTGTCAGTGTTGTTTTTTTTTTCGTTTGATATTCATACTGTAGTGTTTCCGTTTAAGTTGCGATAGCGTTGGCTTCTATTGTCGGGACTGCTGCCGGTTTCAATTTTAGAGTTGTTCTATTACTAAATCCTATGCGCAATTAGTAAATAAAGAACTGCTCAAACCAAAATAAATCTAACCTACCCATTTCATACTTTAAATTTCTTTTCAAATCGTCCTGTTAAAAATTTAACGAGCAAATTCTCGCCCTAAGGGTCTTAATAGTGCCCAAAGTTTTTTTTGATCACAATTTCTCATTTGAGTTTTTTCCATCGTTATGTATGCATTTGCCCACTGCGCACTTAATTTTTACAATTTGCTTCAAACTTTTGAGCAACTTGTTTTTGCACTTAAAGCTTTTAAACACACTTCACACATGGTTAATATAATAATAAATATTTTTTTCACTATATTATATAACTTTAAACTCTAAATTATTCATCTATGTATAACGAAATCCAATAAATTAATTTTTGCAGAACTGTCAATGTGAATTTTATTGCAGGTTTGCTAAGTCTCACATCAAATATAAATTTAAAAAAAACATAGGAATTAATCTGCATAGAATAATTTGAATTTGCAGATTTGTTAAAGATTTTTTTCATAAAGTATGCATTTCGGCTATATTTATTACATACAAAGGAAAATATTTTTATCTTGGAGCTTTGAAGCTTCTAAGCTAATGGAGTCCGACAAAAAATTTGTTGGTTTTGTAAATAAATTATAAATTTTATGTCAGGTGAGGTTCCTTCAAATTCAATTGACTGCAGATTATGACATTCATATCTATCTTTCAAATATAAAATATTCTCATTTTGAATCATAAATTAAAAGTTTTCAATAATGACATATCATTAAATGATTTGGAAATACATAGAAGAGGCAATCCTTGCATGGGTTAAACTACGTCATCAACCAAGAAAACATGCGCAAGGCGTAATCTGTAGTTATATCATTCTTGATCTCACCCACCCATTAAGAATTTTTATAAAATTACCTTCCTTGAAAAATTTTATATGTCATGTTATTATTGAAAAGAACGAAAATACAAAATTTTTATGTAGAATAGAATACAGTTCGTTAATGCTGAAAGTAACCCGACTTACCGTTCTGTTGCCTAAATTTTTCACACGACAAGTTAATTTAACTGTTTTACCCACCAGGCCGGTGATATTTGAGGGCACTGTTGAATCAAATGTAGGACCGCCAGTGCCTGGTGTTGGTAGGTCTTGTAAAAAGTCTGTGAAAAATCTTTTTGAAGCACATTCTAGGGAACCTAAAACGATAAAAAAATCATATAAATATAATTTTTAATTTTTTCATTAAGTTAACATAAATAAAAATTAACATTAATGTGATGAAGTATTTCATAAGTTGATATATTTTTTTTAATAAAATGTAAAGATACAAAGTAAAAGAGTAAAACTAAAAATAAATAATCTTCTTTACTCTTTATTATTAATCCTTTTGTTCCTGTAATTATATATTCTCCAATGTAATATTCATTGCTCTTCATTTTGTCTACACAATGGCTAAGGATGTGGCAGCCTGATCGAATGGCGTTGTTGAAAGGAACTCTGCTTTTGAAAATAATAATATTGAAGTTATTTGTGTTACTGAATGATGTAGCTATTACATAAAAAACTGGAATTGTCCAAGGATAAATGCAACTGTGAATCAGTCAATTCGCGAGCGCAATCGCTGCTACAACATATAGGAAATATATCTATCGATGTTAAACCAGACTTTGTATAATAGAGCTAGAAATCATGCTAATCTTGTTACAAGAGAAGCAAAGAAAAGGGTTGGACGGTACTCTCCCGCCAACCGATTCTTGAAGTTGCCCCAAACAAAATAAAAATTAGCCTATGTGATAGAAAATTAAAAAAAACAAAGAAAAAATTAAATAAAAAAGTTGGCGGCAACGCATAGTTTTCGAGTTATTGGCCTCTGAAGTTTTTATATATATGTGCGATTTCCCTTTACATTTTTTTTTCAACGTATAAGACCAATTTGCATAGCCGGCCTTCGGCCGGGCTTAATGCATTTATCCACCATGGTGTATCCCGACACGGCGGTATATAGAATAGAATTTTTGCATAGCCGGCCTTCGGCCGGGCTTAATGAATTTATCCACCATGGTATATCCCGACACGGCGGTATATAGAATAACTCCTAAACTATAAGTTTCCGGAAGTTAAAATTTTAGGAGTGGACTAAAGTAAGTAAGGGCTAGCAACCATATAAATTTCAACCCTTAAATCGGGTAGCGGGAGAGTACCGTGGAGCCGAACTAACTGCGACTTATATGGTAGTCGGTCAGTCTCCTAATTCTTGCCCTTATCGTTTTGAGTTTTCCACAGTATCTGATGATGAAGTATACAGAACTGTGATGAGTATTAATTCTAATGCGATTAGTGAGGATTGTGAGTGTATTCGATTTATAAAAATAATTTTACCGAATGTTGTTGGATTGATTACACATATTATTAATAACTGTTTCACAACTTTTCCAAAACTATGCAAAATTGGTAGCATTGATTCATTGGCACAAACGAACTCTCCGACTATCCATAGTGGTTTTGGTCCCATAAGAATACTTTCTGTTCTTGGCAAATTTTTTTAAATAATAATGTCTCGGTAAATTACTGATGTCATCAGTCTTAATTGGCTTCTGTTTCCTTTGCATTCAGGATTTCGTTCCAGCTGCTCTATAGAGGTACTAAAATTTTTTGATGATATTAGACCTGCGTACGATGAGGGTGACTTATCGATGATGTGCTTTTTGGATTCCTCAAAATCATTTGATACAGTAGTTCATACAATTCTTTGTAAAAAACTGGAATGTTTTTGGATTTGACCATACAGCAGTGTTGGAAGTAACAAACTAATTTTCTAACGTTTCCAAAAAGTAGTTGTTAGTTCAAGGGAGTCTAGCACACCATTATAGTGCTTTCTGGTGTTCCACAAGGCTCATTTCTTAGGCCATTAATTTTTAGTATTTATATCAATGATATTTTCAATATCGTTAATTTTGTTAACATTCATGCATATGCTGAATATCCAATTGTATATCTCTAGTCGTATTGGTCTTGTTGATGATATGTGCCTTAAACTAAATGAGTACCTAAAATATGTATGTAAGTATATGGGCAAAAAAGAACAACCTTATGCTTAATCCGGTCAAATCAGTTATATTACCGATTAGTAAGCACAAACTTCATTTACATCAGCTGCCAACTGTCAAATTGGATGACACCCCTACTTGCTTATGAAGAAAAAAATTAAGGATTTAGGATTTTATATCAACTCTTCTTTAAAACTTGGAGCGCCACCGTGCCATTTTTTTCCCGCACGTGAGTTTTGTGGACAACAAATTTTTAATTTTTTTATGTAATATTTTATTTATTTGTTGCGGGTTAGCAATATCTAGATATATATTTCGTTGGTAGCTATACCAATTCATCAGTAGATGTTTTACCCTTTATGTTTAAAAAAATTCCAAAGCTCATCTATTTATTTTTTATCTTTGAAATTTTTTTAAACATAAAGGGTAAAACATCTACTGATGAATTGGTATAGCTACCAACGAAATATATATCTAGATATTGCTAACCCGCAACAAATAAATAAAATATTAAACATAAATACTTGAGTACATGCTCAAATAAATGTAAAAATTTTTTAATTTTTTTATTTAGATTACTGAAATTGTTTGAATTTTATTACTTCTTTGTATTTATTAATTTAAAGAAGTATTGAATTTTTTTATACGTGGATTTATTGAAAAAATAAGCAATAAATCGTCTTATTGAAAAGAAAAAGATGCCTATGCGCTTTTTGTAGTTAGAAATCGAACTAAATACATGATTAAAAGAATATAACAATATCCTCCGTAAATATGTGAAATAAATATGTTGATTTTTTTATATTCGACCTTATAATTTGCAGATTTTAATAATTTTATTCGTGCTCAAGGTCATACCATTTATTTAAATAGTAAAACTCTTTTTTCTTTTATTAAACTTTGCAATTTTAATTATTATATATTTATTACTTCAATGTTTCGAACACCTTCGGTGTCCTTCCTCAGGAAAAAAATTAAATTAGGTTTGAGAGTAACTATCTATTGAAGTAATAAATATATAAATATTAAAATTCCACAGTTTAATAAAACAAAAAAGAGTTTTATGTAAATAAATGGTATGACCTTGAGGCCGAATGAAACTATTAAAGTTTATGTGAAATAAGTAAATGTTTATGTTAAATTTTATTTTTTATGATAAATGTAAAATAAAATTCGTTTTATTTTATTTATATTTGAAAACAAATAGTTGACCATAGAGAGCCCGCAGGTAAAACCTATTGAAATTCTTGCAATAAATGTTTAATATCTGTTCTTTTTCACGTAATGTACACTTTATAAATCAAAAATTTTAATGTCGCGATCACATTAATAATATTGTACGTAATGTGTATTTGACACTACGTAATTTAAAAGTAACCTCAAGTTACACACCAACTGAAATCAAAAAATGCTTTGTATTACAGCTTATTATACCTCTTATCTCTGGTTCTGCTGATGCGTATAGTAAATTGAACTCTTATTCACTTCACAAATTACAAGTCTCCTTTAATAATGCTACGAGATATGTCGATTGTATTAATAGATTCTTGCAGAGATACGATTCTTGGCTGCGATGTAGTAGACAACCTTCGCTTCTTACGTAAGATAATATATAGCAGATTACCGCCATACTTGTGCAACAAAATCATATTCGGCAGGTCAAACAGGGGAGTGACGTTAAAACTTCGAGATACAAGTACCTAAACACAAGCAGATTCTTATTCATCAATGCCATAAATATTTGAAACTCGTTGCCCACATATAAAAAGCACATTGTTGAAAGACAGAATTTGAAGAACGCTCTTATTGAATATGTTACGCAAAATGTCTAGGCTTAACCTTCGCTCTCTTCCCTTTACAACATCGGTAGCACATGTAGCACCCACCTTTTTGTTTGATGCGCCCACTTGCATCTCGTTCCGGGACATCATCAGCGTCAAACTCTTCATCTTTGTAGTTCGGTACAGAGACTGACTCGCTTGTAATAATAAAAACAAATAAATATTTTTCCACTCAAAAAGGTTCAAAAATATTTTTAAAATACATTCAACGGCTGTCTTGATGAAAAACTTATTGACTACCATCGGTCTTTGGGCTCGGATCCTAATTTGTGAAACACAAAGCTCTTCACCCAAGCTCTGCATAAATTGTCTACGTCGAGAATTCTTTACCGCACTATGTGGGCTGTTGGTGATGTATATTATATATGCTGCCAGGGCCGAGTTATCCAGCATATTTTAAAACATCGCTAGAGGCCAACGAATCGTTGCCCTTTTTGTGGTATATTGGGACACCATTTTAACCAATGCGTCCACACCGTCCTTGGTTTTATTATAAAACAAAATCATTTCTGGCTTTTGTTTTATATTGGACACAGCTGAATCTCGATGTATGGACGATAGCAGCACTACAGCTCTTCCCGTTGCTGGGACGTAGAAGCACATCGTTGCATTCGGACTAAATCCAAATTCACTCGAATGTACCTCACGCTTCTTTGAAGCTTTGAATTCTATATACCGCTTGTTTTTTTTTTAAAGTGCCGACGATAGCTATTTTCCAAGTTAGTAGCCCTTGGAGCAATGGGAGTAATGTGAAAAAATTGTTCATCATTACATTTCGCCCTGTATTTTTTTAAGGACTTACTTGCTTTCACAACTACACTTTCACTATATTTATTTTGGCCTTGTTTGACATTTTTTTGTATTTTTCCCCATACAAAATTAAGGAAATATTTTTATATCTACCCGGGTAGATACTATGTGTTGACGTAAAAAAATTCTTCATGAAAGCGAAGGTTAAACTACTTCTTCCTCTCCGTACTTTCCTCTGCCTTCGAATAAACAACTAATATTACCATTTTATTCAAGGATCTGTATATTATCCTCTTGTTTACTATTCTTCCTGTTTTATTCAAGTTTTGTATTACTGCTTATTATTTTTATAAACTTTGTTTTAATTGATTTAATAATATTTAATTTTTATTTAATTTTACACATTGTTAATATATGGCGTTCTTTTTTGGACTGTAAAAGATTTCATTCTTAAAGTCTATCTTATTAATAATTAAATAAAAATAATTGTGAATATTTCAAACTAAAGAAAAACGCTGAATAATGTTCGGAAAGAAAATCGATTACATTTTGGTAGAGAACATCATACATGGGCAAAAGATCGTGTTAATGCCTGGCGTACTGTGGTTGTTAGTCATGACCCAGTAGGATGCAACTGAAGATATCAATAACGAAATGCAATAATTATGCTTAAACAAATCTTTTAATAAACAAAGAATTTTAATTAGCTTGAGCAGAATATACATATTTTTTAATTGTAATATTTTGCTGAAAATGAGTGTCTTGTTAAAATTTTTTAATTTTTTATTGTTATTACGAAGAAACGTAATTATTATTTGAACTTTAATTATGTATATATGAGAAATTATTATTATTAGGCTTAAGTTCAGTTTTATTATATTAATGAAAATTCAAATTACTATAATAGGATCATCACAGTGATGCGAATTACCCTAATATTGAGAGAAAATAACAATATAATGACTATGAGTGTTTTTTGAATATTAGTAGTGAGCAATCAGACATGAGGAAATTCGTACTAACCAAAATTGTTTCAATATGTAAAAATGGAATAAAAATGAATTATATAATTTTCGTATTCTATTTCTATTGAAAACTTGGTTAAAGAGTTGATATTCTTCTCAATTAGTATCCACTTTACATCAATTGTTAAAATCGAGAAACGAAAGCGGATAAGAAGTGTAACGGCCTTGAAATCGGTATACTGATACGTTCTGCTAATCTGATTGCACATGGTAATGTTTTTCAAAAATAAAAAACTCATGGTATTTGAATTTTCATTATTTCAATAAAACTGAACTTAATATACTAAGAATACACTACTAATAATAATTTCTCATTAATGTTTTGAATTTCAATTAACTATAGATTTTTTTACAGTGTTAACATAGTTTTTATTTTTAGAATGTAGATTCGATTTCAAGATAAATTAACAAAGGTCGTGGAAATTGGAACTACTCCTTTTTATTATGGACCCACATGACTGATTTATTTATTTTTTTTTTTGTGACGCCTTTCCCTCATAACTTAATAAGAGGATATACACTTTGACGATACGGAATATTTAGCATAATCCATAAACTACTCTTGCAATTCATTTATTTAGTTTCTTTTATTATTCGGTAGAAAAAACCATACATATGTGTGTATGTATGTATATCTACATAAATATAAGGGAAGACAATGGGCACGTTCAGCAGAAAGAGCTGCTACTAAACAGTTTAGATGTAGCAGCTTTTGATTTGATTAATTTTTCTGAACGGTCTACTCACTTTTTTGTCAAAAATATCAAAAATAAAAATAAAATTTACTTTTAACTAAAAATTATTGAATTTTATTATGTAAAAACATTTCAAAATATTTATTTGATAATTTATATTAATTAAAATTTAAAAATATATTATGAAATTTGATTCAAAAGTCAAACTGAAGTGGAATATCGAAATTTTATGAAATGTATCGTACATTTTCTTTGCTACCAAAAACAGTGAGCGCTCACTCAACATGTTTGCTCATCGATCAGTAATCAAAGCGTTCAGCAGATTATTGAGCAACAGTTGTATAGCAAACTGTGTCTGCTGAACGCACCCAATGTATTCTGGTTGTTTTTAGGGCTATATTATTAATCCGATTTTGACAAACCTTATATCAAATTAAAAATATATATTCAGATAAGTAAAAAAGCTAAAGTGTGTTTTTAACAGGACAGTAATTAACCCTAGAAAACTAAACCCCGCCTGTGAAGCGCAACGATTGTTTTTTTAAGTATTTCGCTACGATCGAGTGCAAGTACCAACACGAGCTTTCAAACCACAGCATTAGTCTTTTGTGTGAGCTTGTGAGTGGCCGTTCATTGCACAAATTTTTTGCTTGGTGTTGCCTGAGAAGCGAGGTTTAGTGTTAAAGGTATATTTCTGACTATACGTTGCTATTGAATTTTGACTTTTTTAGCGACATTATTTAGAATCTTGCGATATAAGAAAAAAGGTCTGAACTAATTTTTATGTGCAAAGCAAATTATAAGTAATAAGTTAAAACTTTTTTATTTTCTTAAATAATAAATAAACGTAATTATTATTTGAACTTATATTGATTTACATATGAAAAGTAATATTATCAGGCTCAAGTTCAGTTTTATTGAATTAATGAAAATTCAAAATTACTAAGAGTTTTTTTTGTGTTGGAAAATATTATTATTTATATCCAATCAGTTTTTAGCAGAACGTATCAGTACTGATTTCAAGGCCCCTACACCTC
Organism: Lypha dubia; assembly: GCA_947311025.1. Lineage (NCBI taxonomy): Eukaryota > Metazoa > Arthropoda > Insecta > Diptera > Tachinidae > Lypha > Lypha dubia. The sequence continues at coordinate 27,146,125 of OX371262.1, read as the reverse complement.
TCATCAGCGTTCAATTGTCCATCTTTACAATTTTCGTAAAGTGGATACTAATTGAGAAGAATATCAACTATTTAACCAGTTTTCAACAGAAATAGAATATGAGAATTAATTTTTAATTCAATTTTTATTCTACAATGAAACAGTGTTGGTTAGTACGAAATTCCCTCATTACTGTTTGGAACTAATAATCAACACAAACTCATAGTCCGTTATCATCAAAGTATTCTACTTTGTATTTTAACGTTTTTGTTGTTTTTACTCTATATTAGGGAAATTCACATATTGTAGAATAAAAATTGAATAAAAAATAAATTCTCATATTCGATTTCTCTTGAAAACTGGTTAAATAGTTGATATTCTTCTCAATTAGTATCCACTTTACGAAAATTGTAAAGATGGACAATTGAACGCTAATGACAGGTGTATCGGCCCTGAAATCAGTACTGATACGTTCTGCTAATAACTGATTGGATATAAATAATAATATTTTCCAACACAAAAAAACTCTTAGTAATTTTGAATTTTCATTAATTCAATAAAACTGAACATGAGCCTGATAATATTACTTTTCATATGTTAAAAAATATATTTATTTTTTTTAATTAAATGTCATTTAAGTAAGCATTTTATTGACATACATACGTATGTATAAAAACAATTTAATGAACTATTTTTTTATTTTACAATTAAATATGCCAACATTTAAATATAAACTGTTTTTCAATAAAAAAATAACCAATACAAATTTTAAATTGATAATAATACATTCACACGTGTTACTAAAGCTACGTTCACATTTATCAAATATTTGCCCAAAAAAACGTAACCAATAGTTTTGCTTAGGGATAGTGTCATTTAACACGATTTTTATATTACAAAATAAAATTAATTCTTCTCCAAAAGAGTATTTTTATACAGCTTTTAAAAAATTCGAACCCAAAATTAAAAAAATATTGGAATTAAAGGAAATAAATTATTAGTTTTTTTCTTGGTTACGTTTTTTTCTACAAATATTTGATAAATGTGAACGTAGCTTAATGCATGTAAGTTAAAAATAACAAACAAAATATGGTTGTGTTTTTCTCGAACTACTATTGCAAAGAAATTAACAAAAATATAAAATATTTCTTCGGTTTGGATGTGGTAGAATTAAAGAAGCATGAGAGACGAGAGAGAGCTAAGTAAAGATATTTAGGTCATTGAGAGTTATTTCGTTTTTGCATTTAAGTGTTTTGTTTTATTTTAAATATTAGCGAATTTATGCAAACTAGTGTGTACCAACGGTCGACCCAATCAACAGTGTTCTAGTCATAGAAAGAAAAATCATAAAAAATCTCTTATAAAACAGTCATACAACAACCATAACTATAATTATCTATTGATATATTTGTATGAATTCACAAAACTAAAAAAAATAACGGTTAAATGCAAAAACAAAATACTCAACTCTCTGATCTTTTTTCCTACATTTCTCCCACATCTTAGTACCCAGGGGTGAATTTTTCGATTACAGAAGCAATGATGTGATTCACACGTGTAACGCCACCATCTCAGTTACAACCTAGTATACTTTTTCAAATGTATTGCCGCATTCCTGGAGTGAACGCCTGCCACTTGCACACAAGGTAAGCAGGATAGTGAAGTGTTCATTCAATATATATAAAAACAGACAATAGACAGTCTATACACAATCTCGCTTACTTCGTGGGAAAGTATAAAGCGCATTGCCCACTACTTCACAACCATTGTAAGCTAGAATTCATTGAAGAACTTCATTGCAGATATGTGATGTGGTATGCAATGTTCGCCGCTGGGTATGTGTAGGTTTATTGTTCTTATTTTTCTCTTTCTATTCAAATGTGTGAAACACATGTATGTGTTATTTGTTCGTTTTTTGTAACAGTAGTAGCTGCCAAAATGCTAAACCCACAAAAACGCGCAATACCTCGTTCACGTCTGTGAAAAAATGTCTTTAATTGGAAAAGTCTTGTAAAAATCGGTTGTATAATTGGTGCACGAAGGGCAGCAAAAAAAGTAATTCTCTATTAATTATATAGATAGATGTACCATTAAATAGTTTTAGTTGTTGCATGACTGTTTTTTTTTACGTCTAGTTTATGGTCGATTGTGCCGGCTGTTTTTAGTACTGTACTAGTATGAAGTTATATAAAAAGAAAGGACGTAATGAATAAACTAAATATTGTGTTTCTTATTATTAAATTTTAAAATATTAAGCATTGATAATTAAAGCTAAATGATTTCAGTGATATGAATGGTATACGATATTTATACTTAAAAATTATATTTAAATTTAGTTTTACATCCCATGGTACTAAAGTTTTAGATATCAACAAAAAAATTAAAACTATGTGGCCTATTGGGAACAAAAATTCAAGAGATTTTAACTATGTATATGTAAGTTTTTTAATATTGTATCTCATATTTTACAATATCTTAAATCAAATGTTGTACTTCATTTGCGTAGTCATTCTTTATTTATTTTCAATATTTTCAATTTAATGTAATTAAGTCATGCTACCTAAATCTCCTTTCATTATAAGCTTTCCAATATTTATGAATAAGTATCGGAATATCTTCTATGAAAAGAATTTTATTTATTCAGTTTATTATTTTCCATAAAGAATATTTTTTTAAATAATTTTACATGTACAATATATTCTTTTCATAGTAACTGAAATGGTCTTTTATCCTTTATAAAATTTTACAGCCGCACAATATTATATAGAGTAATTTATTATACTCCCTTGATTACTATTATTTTCCAGTAACAATTACATTAATTAAAATTCAAACAACCTTTCATTTAATAAACCATCTATTCATAATAAAGCAACCGATAAAACACAACATTGAATGAAGTCCAATGAAAAACTTTTCCAATTTTATTAGATCTGCTAAAACTCTGCACAAAAATTGGAAATTTTTGTTTTAAACAAAATATTAAAACATAAAAATGTTGCGGACGACATTGTTACAATATTGATGACATTACATTGTTCATTTATTTTACTTTTGTATGTTAATTTCTTTCTAAAATAATTTTTAGTAAAATTAGAAAAATTTACTTTCACAGAGATAAAAATATTGCTGTTTGTGTGAATGACATGACAATGTTTGCAATATTGCATGACAGTCCAGCCTTATAACGTAATACTTCAACACCGTTAAAGGGAGGAGTTGAATGAATAGAACTATCGTACTGGGAATTTACGCTTAACAGCTAAACGATTAATTTTTATGCATGTCAGCAAGGGATATATTGTGTAATGAAAATTGTAACGCGTTCATGAATATACATATGTTTGTACATACATAAAATAAAAAATAATTTATAAAAAGGCACACAATATTATATAAGATGCTTAGTTTAGAGCTAGAAATACGAGCAATAATGAAAATAGTCACCATTATCGGGAATAAGAGGCGAAAATTTTGTTCGTGTGAACAATTTCACATGAACAAAACTAAAGTATAGTATACTGACACAACAAAAACTCAAAAATTGGAAATCACAATTTTAGGGAAACACACAATTATAGGAACAAATTTCAAATGAACTATTATGCCCGATATGTATGATTATGACCGAGAGGTACATAGTATATAGTAGTTTGTTACAAAGGAAATACACCTTTGACATGACCCTGGGAAGATTGAGTCTAACCCCAGCTGGAAGAGTAAACTAATGTACAGAGTAGAAATGATTATTGGTATTTTTACTCCCAGTTATTGTTTGCATTGTTTTAAGTTATTACTCCTTAAATATAATATTAATCACTAGATATCCTTTCCGGGGAATATTCGTACAGTTTTTAGGTTCCTTTAAATTTATCCAATACTTTTTTCTCACAGCCTCGAGTTTTAATCTTTGTCTGCCAAAATCCTTCTGACTTACTGCCGTAAAAATATTAACCTAAATATCATCAAAACAAATCTGTTATTTGGTCGATAGTGTTAGCCACTGTCATCCAATATTATCAAAAAGTGATATTTAAATTGAATAATAGTTTACGTATCATATGAAATTTTTCATTGGTTGGTCCATTCGGTCGGTTTATTTTCCCCTTAAAATATTTAATTTATTCATATATGTATGTATGTACGTATGTATGTATGTATTTTGTTTTCAATTCACGATATAGTTTATTTATTGGTTATAATCGAACTATCAAATAGAATAAAGATATAAAAAAAAAATTACATGAAATCGCCAACTAAATTTTTTTCCTTTTTTAGGACCAGCACTCAGGGGACTACCACTACTTATGGAAAGCATTGTGCCAGAACTTAAGGAAAGGGATAGGGTAGAGAAGATAGATATTGAAAATGTAGAAGGCTTAATTCTTTTTCAAATCTGCTATTGCGCGTTTTGTTAATTTTTAGACCAGTGTTTCAGCATCTCTAGTGTAGATAAGTGGAAATATCTGGTCCAAGGACCGGCACTGCGACACCTATTGGATCTTTTGTGCCATATCTCTTGTGTAAGTAGACGCATCAAATTTCTTAAGCATTTTTTAGGGAGTCGCTAGAGGAAGTCGGTGTTAGTAGCCTTCTGGTGGAGTGGATAGTTCTCATGCTCAGCAGCAGGATTATCAACTCGAGTATGGGGGGCGAATGCCTGAGGAGATTAGTGACAAGAGGGACGCTGCAAGAGGGAGTATTATCCTCCCTTCTGTCGCTGATAGCTGTAAACGTTATTCTCAGGCGTTTTGAGAGGAACGGTCGGCAGATAGTCGCCTACGCTGACGACGTGGTATTACCGGTAAAAGGGAAATTTCTTTCCACTATCAGTGAGGTCATGCAGGCAGCGCTTAACAAACTGTCTTTCTGTGCTAGTAGTAAGGGACTAGGGATCAACCCGGTCAAAACGGAGCTAGTTCTCTTCACCAGGGGATACAAAATAGATAGTTTTTTGCTACCTAGGATTGGCGGGGTGGAGTTAAAACTAGCAAAGGAGGCCAAATACTTGGGTCTTTTCCAAGATAGCAAACTTTCTTGAAAAAGAAACATACAAGAAAGGCTCAAGAAAGGGCTCAATGCCTACTTTACATGCAGGAATTTCATTGGGAGGAACTGGGGTTTGCAACCGAAGGTGGTAAATTGGATTTATACATTGCTTGTCAGGCCGGTGATTTCTTATGGATGTGTCGTATGGTGGGAGGCTTTGGGCAAAGAAAGCCATAGGAAGCTGCTTGCTAAGGTCCAGAGGTGTGCTTCGCTGGGTATTACTGGGGCGCAGAGGAGCACCCCTCAGGATGCTTTGGACGTCATCCTTCACCTGCTTTCATTGAAGAATTTGTGTTGAGAACGGCGGCAAGGAGTTTGCTCAGGCTTATGGAAGCGGGCTTTGTAAGGCCAGGATTTACAGGTCATACATCACTCTTGAAAAAGATTAGTTTTAGCAGACGGGACTGGTATTACGGACTCTAAGGTTGTTGAGACTAATTTTATTAGAACGCCTTCACTAGTTATTCCGGATAGGGATCTTTGGGTCAAATCTGATAGACTGTACGAGGGCTGCCCGGTCTTTACAGATATATCGAAAATGGAAATAGGCACGGGTGCTGGCGTTTATTTTTTTTGGAACGGACATTCGTAGGTCTTTTAGGCTACCGAAAGAATGTTGTGTATTTCAGGCTGAGATCCTAGCGATCCTCAGCGCCACGGAACTAGTGACAAAACATGTAACTGAAGTCATGGAGGTAACATTCTACATTGACAGTCAGGCGGCGCTGAAAGCTTTGAAGGGGCATAGTGTCAAATCGAAGCTGGTCAGCAAGTGTAGGCTATCTCTCAACTTGCTTATGGACAAATTTAGCGTTAGCCTATGTTGGGTATCAGGACATTGCAATATTGAGGAAAACGAAATTGCTGATGAGCTGGCAAGAGTAGGGTCAGCATTAGATGTGTCAGTTAGCAGAACTAACCATTCCTGGAGGAATAGAGAATATTGTAGAGTCTCCGGATTCATATGGACAGAACTAGACTCAGGTAAATCTGATCTACTGCTGGGTATGAATAGAAAGGTTTTGAGAGTCTTAGTAGGCGCCTTGACTGGCCATTGCACGGTTAGAGCGAGGACCAGCATATGGGAAAATGGCACTCCGGATTTCTGTAGGATGTGTGGGGATGAAGAGGAGCCATAAACTATAGAGCATATCATCTGTCATTGCCCAAGGCTGCATCGCCATAGGCAAAGATGGCTGAGCAGACGTATCCATGAGGGCATTAGTGATATCGCGAAGTGCAAACTAGAGGATATCAGGGTCTTTATCATGGGAGTTAAATGGCTGAATGATGGATGATAACGGAGACTAATTAGTCAATAAATTATAAATGAAGGGAATCACAATAGATCCAATTGGATCTTCGAGTGGATGTGTATTTCACTCTACACTTCCTAACCTAACCTAACCTGAGCAGGCATTTTATTAATTGTTTTACTTTGCTGACGTTTCTGCTAACCGACGAAGGGGGACGATGATGTGCACATTAGCTTAGAACAGTATATATCGCTACCGTAGCAGTTTTTGGTGACCAGTGATATGCCTCTATTACTTAAATAGTCCGATATCAATTAATATAAAGCCTCACTAATGCGCATAAGAGGAATTAATGATGTTGTTTGACTTGCTTCGACCAAGGTTTGAACTAGAGATGTGCAAATGTCGTGAATTTTACGTGTCACGCATGACTCACGTGATTCGTGATTACAAATTGATAAAATCTCGCGTGCGTGCGTGATCGTGATTCAAAAATATACCGTGCGTGATTTTTTATATTAAGTTTATTCTTTGTATTTCTAATTTTTCGAGCTTTTCCTGAATTTTTTTTATTTAATGGCTGATCTTGAAGTAAAGAAATTAATTACAATATAAAATCTTTAGCATATGCAAAATTTTTTATTGCAAAATTTGTATTTCACCGTGATCGTGCGTGCAAAATTATTTTCGTCGTGCGTGAAAGTACGGGATAAAACACATTGCGTTCGTGAGCTTGCGTGATCGTGAAAGTTTTAAATCAATCCGCGCGTGAGCGTGCGTGAAAAATATTTATGTTTCGTGATCGTGAGCGTAATTTTACTAACGCGCACATCTCTAGTTTGAACCCAGGCCCTAAGTCATTGGTTGCTTAGTAGTCAACGCTCTACCCACTTCAGCTTCAGGATTACGTTCGTCTAACTTATTTTTTAATTAAATTATTATTTTATTCAAAAGGAGAAATCTATAAGCTCGTAATATTAGAACAGACAAAAAAAATTTAACCTATAAGGCATCATTATATTTCGTATCCGATCATCATTGTTAGACATCACTGCCAACCACGACAATTCAACTGGTTAAATTATACCTATCATTAACTAATTCTGCTCCTGCTAGTGTTTTTTATCAATAGGATTTTTGATTTTAATAACTTGGAAATTCACCATTTTCTTGTCTTCATATTTAGAATTTTTTCCCTAAAAATTTAGCAATATGTGAATTTTATTTTACAAAATATTTTGCGATGTGAATGATATATTTGCGAGAAATTTTGTATAGAGGATTTTATATATAAAATGACGATAAATTTTAAATCTGTTATATATATTTAACATTAAATCATATCGTTGTATAGTAATTCTACTTTTTCATTTTATTTACATTAACTAAATTACTGAAAGACTCAATCCCAACTTATAATCGATTTGAAAACATATTTGGGGTATTCACACTGTAGTCATAAGTCATATGTCATAAAATAATAGCACACCAAAATATGTCAAGTGTGAACACCCCGTCATAAATAAGTATGCTATGTCATAATTGTGCCAGCTGATAAACATTTAGCAACACTCCGTTTTTAGTCGGATTATTGCGCATACGTTTGCATTTTGGCTTAAATGTAAATGTTTTTTAATTGTTAATAAAGAAAAATAAATTTCCTGTAAATTTTCTAAAATGTCCATTATCAATTAAAATTTTAAATTTTTTTATCTATACGAAATAAATATAATCAAAAACAACTGTTGCCGGTAACATGAGCTGAACTATTTTTTTGGACGGCGGCAAGTGGAAAAACGTTCACAAGCTGCCAGGCAGATCAGTTACACAAGCATATATTTTCATTCAAGGCGAATTAATTGGATGCAGTGGCGAATTCACGCAAATTTATACATTACCTACACTGTCAAATTTTTTACATATTTTCTTGCGCCATTTTCATGTAATTCTTTATGCATGGAGAATTTTGACAGCGTAGGTAATAAATTCGCCGTTTACACAAACAAAATGCCTGTTGTTTGCTTTTTTGTTGAATTATTGTAGTCGTAATGAATTTGCCTTTTGCACGAAAATTACATTCAAATGCTTTTTGCAGTCTAACACAAGCTAGTTTTTCCAGCGTTTGCTGAAAATATGTGTGAATAAAAACTAGTAAGTACTAAAAATTACTAGTTTTAACTTGAATTTTTGTAAGCATGTCATTGAGGTGCTGGAAATAAGTTTATTGTTGGTTTATTCGTCAAAAAGCGCATTTTCGTTTGTTTTTATTTAAATATAATGACTGCATTAATTAATTATGATCATTCCTCATGTTTTGAATTTGTTTTCTCAATTGACCAATTGTAATTTCCTGGCCAAACTGTTCCAAATAATCTTCATGGAGTGAAAACAAGGCATTATTTTTTGCCACTCTCACTGACGGCACTTGCGAATTTTTAAATATAATTTTATGCTTTTGGAGCATATCAAAAAATTTCGCGCTATTTTTGTCGCCCATCGTGATAATAAATAATCAAAACAAACTTATAGTGTTGCCAAAATGTTTTACCACAAGTTTTGCTTAGAACTTATAAGAAAAATATTGTTACGGATTGGAAATTTTGCACCGAAAAATTTGTAAAAAGCGTTACGAAGGGGGGAGAGGGTATAAAATCTCTAAAAACAGCGTTACTTAATATGTGCACAGCCCACAATGTATAAATTCACGTGAATTCGCCACTGCATTAACCTTATAATTAAATTAATTCGCCTTGGTCGTGCATATGAATTTGCCTTGTTTTCATTCTTGTGTTATATAAAACTAGCGGCGGCTTGTAAAAATTATCGCCGGCTCGAATAAGGAGTTGCTGCTGCTCGACTAAGATTTCTACTGTTATTTTAAGACAAACCATAAACATACCTCAAAATGTCTTATTATTATATGACTTATTTGCTTGAAGCACAACAACAATTTTTTTAAACTATTGTAAAATAATAAGACATTATGACAATATGACTGATATGACAACAGCGTGAACACCCCAATTTTATATTATTATGACAACATTTTAAGTAAAAATAAAATTATATAAAAAGTAATATTATCAGGCTCAAGTTAAGTTTTATTGAATTAATGAAAATTCATAATTACTAGAAGTTTTTTTTTTTTGTGTTGAAAAATATTATTATTTATATCCAATCAGTTTTTAGCAGAACGTTTCAGTACTGATTTCAAGGCCGCTACACCTCTCATCAGCGTTCAATTGTCCATCATTACAATTTTCGCAAAGTGGATACTAATTGAGAAGAATATAAACTTTTTACATTTATTTGAGCATGTACTCAAGTATTTATGTTTTATATTTTATTTATTTGTTGCGGGTTAGCAATATCTAGATATATATTTCGTTGGTAGCTATACCAATTCATCAGTAGATGTTTTACCCTTTATGTTTAAAAAAATTCCAAAGCTCATCTATTTATACAAAAACTCACAAATATATTTTTGTGAATTACAAAGCATAAAAATAGCATTTAAAAAATTTCTCAAACACACACAACAATAATTTTCCATTATGAATGTGTTTACTTTTCTACACCTATACAATTAGACAACCAACCGCTGGTTGCCAACCCGCAACAAATAAATAAAATATAAAACATAAATACTTGAGTACATACTCAAATAAATGTAAAAATTTTGTAACGGGGAGATTTGCTTTTCATTTTTGCCTTATAAAATACTTTTAATGGCAACCAGCGGTTGTCTAATTGTATAGGTGTAAAAAAGTAAACACATTCATAATGGAAAATAATTGTTGTGTGTGTTTGAAAAAAAATTTTTTAAAGGCTATTTTTATGCTTTGTAATTCACAAAAATATGTTTGTGAGTTTTTGTATAAATAGATGAGCTTTATAATTTTTTAAAAACATAAAGGGTAAAACATCTACTGATGAATTAATATAGCTACCAACGAAATATATAGCTAGATATTGCTAACCCGCAACAAATAAATAAAATATAGAAGAATATAAACTATTTAACCAGTTTTCAACAGAAAATTAAATTATAAAGTAGAATACTTTGATGATAACGGACTATGAGTTTGTGTTGATTATTACTAATTTCCAAACAGTGATGGGGGAATTTCGTACTAACCAGAATTGTTTCAATATGTAGAATAAAAAAATTAATTAAAAATTAATTCTCATATTCTATTTCTGTTGAAAACTGGTTAAATAGTTTATATTCTTCTCAATTAGTATCCACTTTACGAAAATTGTAAAGATCGACAATTGAACGCTGATGAGAGGTGAAGCGGCCTTGAAATCAGTACTGATACGTTCTGCTAAAAACTGAGTGGATATAAATAATAATATTTTTCAACATAAAAAAACTCTTAGTAATTTTGAATTTTCATCAATTCAATAAAACTGAACTTGAGCCTGATAATATTACTTTTCATATGTACATAGAGTTAAAATTTTAGATGAGTTAAAAAAGGTGGAAGTGGACATCAGAAGGCTTTAAAATTTATTTAAATGATTGATAATTATATACAGTAAAACTTCGATATAACGAACTTCATTATGACGAGTCCTTTATATTGAGTTCTTTGAGAAAACCTCTTTAATGCAAAGTTTTTCAAAAATACACTATAGCTGCAATAAATTATCGGGATTCACAAGTTTTTACCATAATATGTTTTCTTGTAATATTCATTTGCTAAGGCTTGACAACCCAGGCTTATAAACGCTTATATGTAGCATTTTTCTTTAGAAACTTTTCCTTTAGCGACCTTTTGAAAATAAACTTGCACTTCTGTGTAAAAAACTGCTGCAAGCTTTTTTATTTCTTCCTTCCCCAGCGAAAACTAACACATCGGCCGAAACTGGTTTGTAAGAGAGAGGTACTTGTTGTTGTTGCCTCCTGCTTTGAAAAGCGTTTCGAGCATGCATGGTTTTTGTTCGTGATGTCCAACTGTGGAGTTCTTGTTTTTTACATAAAAGAGCGATTTTTCCTAATCGTCCAAAATGAGCTAAAATCATGTTTGAATTATCTGAATTATGCCTTCGATTTACTGCATCATCTAAATAATTCATCTGTAGGCAAATACACAAGTATAAATAAATAACTGGGTGAGAGAGAGAGAGAGAGGAAGAGATAATCTAAATTATTATTTGTGTCAACTAAATGTAAATACTAGAAAATTCTCGTATTCTTTCTACTTAATAACAACTCTACTTTTGTTTAATGTATTTGTACCCAGCTGAAAATTTATGGTAATATTCATTAAAAATAAAACAGATTTCAAAAGTGTTTTGGCACAAAATTTCAATACAAATATTTCTTAAATAAATTCAAAATCCATTTTAAATTTTTATAAATTTGGTTGTTAATATTTGTTGTTAAATTTTTCGTACGCTTCAGCAACTTTTAAAATCATTTCTAATGATTTCACATCTTCTCATAGATACAAAGCTTTTAAGTGAATTTCGGAGTGGAAACCACTTTCGATCGGAATTAAGATCCATGACATGGCTTTTTGTATTTCCAAACTAAGTTTCAATTATATTTTTCCCTCCATTTATTTTTTTTTTCTTCAATCTATTTTACTTTTACAACATTTTAAAAAACTGCATTTTTCAACTTATTGGCAATTTTTCTAAAGTTCAGCTTTATTTTGACCTGCATATATATAAGTTTGATATTTTCTATAAATATCAAAAAATTTTTACGAACTTCTCTAAAAACAATACGACAACTTTCATATAAAACTCAATCACGTAAGTAAGTATTTTAAAGTTTTGCGACTATTTCGTGAGAACGATAAACTTTTCTTATACAAGTTTGAACATGAACGAGGACCATTTTTTATTATCAGTGTGCACGACTGTAAATGACCGTTATGTTTCGTTTGCAACTGTTGTGTGTTTTAAAAAGTCATTAAGTTTGGTGTGAAAAGATCTGTTTAATACCATTAAATGTTTGTTGATTTTTTTTTCTTAGGCAAACTTAAAGCATTTAACTTTATTTCTTTATTCTGCTTTAAAACGAGTACCACCAACACAAGATTAAAATATCGCTAGAATACATGAGTCATTACATGCACTCTGTGCAAGCACTATGAATCATGCAAGACTTTTTATTGCTTTTTTTTAGTTTTACATTGTACTTTTTATTTTTTAGTTCAAAAGCTTAATATACATGTACATAAATACACACTTATAAAAAATTATGTTGCTGCTGCAAAGCATGAATGCTTAACACGCGGATACAAACATATTATATAAAGTAGAAGCAAAATGATGCCATCGTTGGTATTGTTATCATAACTTTATCACATGAATTTTTAATGTTGCATGCGCAGAATTAAACGATTATGTTACAACACTGACTAAACAACAATAACAAAGAATTTAAAAGAGAGCAAACCCTAGAGGAAATGAAGATGTTTGTGTTACGATGAGTGTGAGAATAAGCAGCAAACCGACAACGTTTAATCAAAAGTGGTACATGCAAGAATCAACTTCCCTAAATAATAATAAAAACTGTTAAAGTAAACTTAAGAGGCCTATGAATATGAATTTTATGGCATTAAGCTTTTTAATGGCAAAAAAAACTTAACACTTGTCTTTATAGAACGTTAATTGCCTGCCCTGCATTGTAGTTGATTTTTATTTGAATTTCTTTGTCATTTAATTTTCACATTTTATTGCTTAAGCAAATATGTTGACAATTTGGGTAATTTAAGCATAAATCCTTAATGGCCAACAACACCCATTTGCCACTTTTTTTTTGCAATGTATCATAAGATAATAGTTAGTTATTGTTACAGTGCAAATTGTTATTTAAAGCACGATAAATATTGTGCCCAGCTGTCCATTGCATGTGTGGAAGTAGTTGATGATAAAATATCTTAATGGCAACATTTATGTGCCAATGTTGTTTTTAATCTTTTATATTTGCTGTTTTAATTAAGCCTTTGAACGTTTTTATTTTTTTATCAAGTATTTAACTTTTAACTAGTTAATTTGTAGTTAATATATGTTATATGAGATTTGTTTTGCGTGGTTAATTAAACATATTTACATGAAGGTTCACATTTTATTAACTTTTGCATTATTAATCTATTAAAAATAATGACAGTCAACATGCGGCTCGATATATGTATGTTTGTCGTAGTTAAGCGCATACATATGTATATACTTGTGGCATAAATATGTGTCGAAATTTATTCTTTTTTCCTTCGCTCTCAAAATGGTGGAAGCAAGTTGCTTCGCTCATGATTGGGGTGTAAAGCAGAATTAGAGAGCGAAGCATGTTCCATGGGAACATATATGTTATATATTATGCTATAGCATAAAGATGTTGATTTTTAGCCCTGTGAATATCTTATGGGAACATGTTAACATCTTATCAAATTGATGGTAGATGATACATGTTGATCAGTGTAAAAAGGCTATAAGCGACAGCATTGTAAAAATATCGAAAATTAATTCAATATATATGTCACCTCAAGAATAACTGTAACTAATTTTGAAAACCTGGTTTTATGTATGTAAAAATTTTGTAATATTTTTAAGTAACCAAATTAAAAAAGAAACAAATAGTACTAGGTCCCGAACTACACTGTGGACATCGAAAACTCCATGATTTGTAGTAAAGTTTCAAATTAATTTGATGTAATATTGTAAACTAATCTCATGGTTTTTTTAGATTCCAATGAAATCTCTCAATTAGTGCAGTGACTACTATTAACGGTAAAGATGCATTATTGACTATATAATTTTTTTTATGTATCTATCAAATAAACAAAAAATACAAATCCAACCGGTAGATAAATGAACTGGTGATATTATAAATGAAGTCATCATCATACTCACAATAAATAATTTGTGTTTTCATTGTACATTGCAGATAGGGCAAATAAGATAATGCCAGAAATTTTAGAGGAAATATGTGCGCAGTAACAGCAAATCGGTAGGCTAACAAAGGAAGTGATAACTCTTAGAAATTAGGTTCAAGAGCTCAAATGCAATTTCTCTAAAGACATGCTAACAAATTTAGTGTCGCCATTACCTCCTAAAACTTTGAAACAATTAAAAGATTTCCATCAGCAAATACAAGAGAAGGACAATGTAGTTGTTCAATTAGTACATATGTCTACTATATATACCTATATGTAGGTGTATATGTATGTAAATGTATTTTTACTTATGTGTATCTATCCACCTATATATATTTATATACATCTATTTATCTGTACCTATCTCTCTATTTAGAGAAATACATTATTGGGAAATTTGCTGGGAACAGCTCCAATTCGTTTATCAGGAATGCAATTAAAAAAATGTTGAGCGATGATGTTGCCAAAAAGTTGAGCTGGTGTGGAAAAAAAAAATAAGCCTAGTATTCAGATTTCATCTAAAATATATTATAAAAGGTAAGTACTTGTGATGTTATGCTCTTAAAGAATAATAATATTTTTCTCTTATGAAAGATGTCTGTCATTCAAAATTCACTAAAGCTGATCCTGCAAAAACATTATCAAAAAGACTGACAGAGCCCAATAATATTAACTAACTAGATTATTAAATAATAAAATACTCGTAAACATAAAACAATTCAAATCTTTTAATCTTGTAGTTTACTTTTATGATGAATTTCTTCATGGCGATCGTTTCAAGACTCTTCCACGATCGTTGTTGGAGACTCTCTAAAGCTCTTTTGAGGATAGTCTGACATGATATTTTTTTTTTTTTTGTTTTGTTTCAAAGGTCTTTTAAATAGTCACGATTCCTCAAACCGAAAAGTATACAACTCCCACGCCCGTTCCGATCGCTGAAGATTATTCTACGACGGAAAATAGTTTCAATTATACACACATATAAACATAAATACGCTCATACATAAAACCATCATTCTTGTATGCAATTCATAAGTTAATAGCAAACAATTAAAAATCATAAACACTCATCCGTCTTTTAATTATTTTCACTTGTTTGTGATTCTGCTCCATAAAAAACTCAAATTATAACCATTCTTGTCAGCATGAATATCTGAGCAAGCAACAAAACAAAATGTATTGAGCCATGTAGTTTTCAAATAGTTAACATTTACAACACTACTATTATCAAACATTGTCGGCTTCTGTATTTAATGTGTAGATTGTTTCATGTGGCGTTAATTACATCTTACTACAGTTTGGTACAGATTAACATAAACAAAACAATGAAGCATTAAAGACAGAGTACTATAGTATTTCGAACGCTTGGTTAGCAGCGTTAGTTGTTAGTGATGATAATAGTGTAGCTATTAATACTAAAAACTCCTCCTTGCAACGTTTGGTCGTATAAGTACCACCTCCATGCTGTTAAGGCTGCTTTTCTAATAGACTTTACGTTCTATTTTCTTCATTTATATGTTAGCTCATACATAATATACGGAACAATAACATTCACTTTTAAAATTGTCGATTTAGGGTATAATGATTCGAACATGTATTAAATTGTTATTATGTAGCATTAAACATGTTCGCATGTATCAGATATTATGGCATTGTAATGTCAGAGTCTGAAAAATTTGTCTTTTTCACGTTGGGCTGAACATGAGCTAAACCAAAATTTAAATTCCAAAACAAAATGTTTATTTTGTTAACTTAAATACATTAAGTACACGAAATCTGAATTTTTAAGCCAATTTCGAAGCTTTTTTTTGGATATAAAGATTTTTAAACATGGCGCGCAAAATACAGTTTTTCGTACAAATTATTTTTTTAACGACTTAAAAAAATAGAAAGTTTTATCAATCAGTGCGGTATTTTTCAATGTTATATATATATATCTATTATATTCCAAAGAGTATTTACACAGGGACTACCTAGGAGAACCCAGTCAGTTTAGTCTGTTTTGTCAAATTACCATGGACCGATAATGCATTCAACAACATGTGCAAATAATAAAATTGTTTTATCAAAATGGGTGTTGGCATCTGACAATAATTTGAATCCAAAAATAATCTTCAGCGATGAGTCCCATTTCAAGATGCATGGGTACGTGGACAATCAAAATCGTGAAATTTGTAATGATACAAATCCAAATGAGATTCAAGACGGTCCAATGCATCCCGAAAAAGTCACTGTTTGTTGTGAATTTTTGCCCAGTGGCGTCATCTGTTCTAATATCTTTGAGAAAAAGCACTAAAGGTCGAAGAAATCAAGCTATTTTGGCTTCTTGCCATACAGCTCATGCCAGATTCGATATTCTGCACGAGCGATTGCTCTCCTTTTTTTTTTTTGCTTCGCTCTCTAAGCATTTGTACTTCAATACGAATGGGCAAAAGAGTGAGCAAATGCGTACTCTCCTATCTGGACTCTGGTGAAATTGTAGACAATTGTCCAAAGATTTGCTTTCTAGATGATGGTTTCAAGCCATGCAGAAAATCACACAGTGGAGAACATTTTATCACCAGATGAGCACCGGCAGTTTGGACAACTATTCGACACTCCAAGGGTATCTAAATCACTAAACCCGACCGCACGGCAATTGAGCAAACAAAAAACGTAGAAGAAATGATTTAAGCATGCCGAAAGAAAGATTTTGTAGCCGATTTTTTTAAAGATATTCTCCCAAATTTAATATTGAAAAACTATTCATTAATAGCAATATGATTTACCTTCGCCCAATTTATGATCAACTATTTCTGTCTAAATATAAATAAAAACAACAAATAATGCTATATTCGGCTATGCCGCATTAAACATCCACATCACCAACCCATATAAGTACAGCGATAGGAGTGGGCGTCCTTTTAAATTTAGAATTAATACGTTTGCTGTCTTCTTAAACAACACTTTCGCTTGATACCCATATCAAATGAATATTTTAATAATATTTTCACACAGAAATATTTAATTCATATATTGAACTTAAGCCGAAGTTATTACAGTTATTTCAACTAAAACAGAAATATTCAAAGCAGGAACAATTTAAACAGAAATATTCAATCAGAAACAAAAAGTTAAAAACGAAAAAAAAAACAAGAAAGAAAATTACACTATTGTTACATAAAATTCATTTGCTATACTTTTTAAAAAGTTCATAGGTTTTGTGAACAAAATTATACATTAACACGCTATCAAATTATTTCTATATCAAGTTGTAAAACAATAATTAATTAGCACCAATACACTCTGCCAGCAGAAAGCCAAATTCTCATGATTATTATTAATTTACTAGCTTTTGCACATGACTTCGTTCATATTAGATTTTAAAGAAGGCATTTACTTTATGTATACGGATTTTTTTTTTTTAAACAAAAAGGCTCCAAAAGTACCAACTTGTCCTAATTTAACCCCCTGTCTATTTATTGTAAAAGAAAGCAAAAATTACCAGATTTTTCCATATACTACACTGCCTGTTAATGTAAAAATAAACGAAATGTATTAAAGCTACCTATAGGTTCCTTTTTACACTCTTAAAAATACCCAATATTTTAAAATGCTATCTGTCTATCAAGTGAGACAGTCATTCGAACAAACAATCTTTTATATTTATATTATTAGTAGAATTATTGTAACTGCTAAAGCAAATATATTAAAATTTTAATTTACCTTCTCTTCACTATTTTGAATAAAAGTAATATAATCTATTGATATTTCGTTAAAAATTAAAATCATTTTTTATAAGGCAATAGTCTACACAAAATTAAAAATATGTGTAGATCTAACCAATTTTGTTGGTAGAAATTTCTCTAACCAATATTTCAATTTCATTACTGCTATAATTATAGTTCATTTTTATCCTGGAACGCAGTTGAATTAATATTTTTTAATAAGCAAAATTTTAGAACTCACATGGTCGTATTCTTTATCAGCTGTACTAGTTATAATTGATGAAATAATTTTACATTATATAAAAGATATTTCTATAATTATTCAGTTCACTAAATGTTCATACATTGCTACTCGTACAAAATACTTTCATTACATAAATCATTTCTGTGTCATTTAAATAATAACGTAAATTTTTCCCTGTTTTATACGTTTAATTTATGACCGACCAGGATAAAGTGGAGTAAAAAAAAAACTTTTAATGAATATGTCAAAAGAAATGACGGTGGAAACAAAATTTATATGCACTTCATTTTGCAATGCGGCAATTAAATGTATTACAAAAAACAAAAAAATTGAAATCATTAACATATATCAGATCCATTTAGAACATACAAAAGAAAATAAGGCTGAAAGAAATAAATTATTTTAGATGTAAAAATCGTTATCATGCTCTAAAATTCATAAAAGTACAAAATATTGCTAGAAATTTTGTGCTTTGCTCTGACGAAAAAATTTTCAAGAGTTGTTCTATATAAAATCACCTAGCAACACGTTAAAAAAAGCAGATTCAAAATATTAGTAATCAAATTCTTTTAAAATAGTTAAAATAATTTAATAAATTTAACTAAAATTTTATTAAAGTAATAAAATTTCATTTAAATCAAATAAAATGTATTTATATAAGCAGAAATCAAAGAATTTATGTCTTCGGAAATAATTGAAAACGTTACTCCAATACAATTTACTTTTAAAGAAAATGTTTATTTAATTTGGTAGCTCATTTTCTAAAACTATAATTTTTCTTTACAAAGTTGAAACAGCAAAGTATAAACAGCTGATTTTTGATTCACACTACATATTTATTAACGAAACCATTTTGTATTGTAAAACATTTGGTTTTAAAGTTAAAATCAGCATTTATGGTTTTACAATAACTGTGTGGGGGAAAAATGTTATATTAACTTTAAAAAAATTATTTGGGAAATGGTATAATGCAAGAACTTTGGCGGTACCATATGAACGTTCAAGAAGCGACATTCACAGAAGAAAAACTGGCTAAGAGAAGTGCTTAGGGGGATCAGAAAACACATATAGTATGGAAGTGAACCACAATTACTTGAAAACATTGTTCCTAACCAGTGCAGATGGCGTCCCAAATTTCATAATTTTTAGATAAACACTGGACAAGTTGGGAGTAGTGCGATAAATTTCCATTGCTAAAAAAATATTTAGCACTAATTTTGAACAGCTTAGTGTTTATTGCTATATTTTTCACTAGCATTAAAAAAATAGTACTAGTGCTAATTTTTGCACTATCAATTAACGCTGGGTCAATGAAAAAAGGTTGAAAAGTTTGCATAAAATGGTAGTGCAATCATAAAAAGCTGCATTTAGACATGCTTTAATCAATCTTTTAAAAATTACTGGTACTGAGAGTATTGAATCGAATGATAAATAACTACATACTTATGTTCATAAAAGAAAATTCTAATAAGTTTAATAGTGCACAAAAATAATCTAAAGGTAAGTGAACACTTTGCAAACAAGTATTCATTAATTAAGAAAAAAGAAGAAAAAAACGCACAATTAATGAACGCATACGATGGCTTAATTAAAATATTCGTTAAAGTTCAATGTAAAACTTATCATTGAAAGTATTTGTTGTTCTTATTTTCTAACTCAACTTAAAATTGTTCTTGGACTTAACATGAAAATTAATCAGGAATTTATTGAAATAATTACCTAATCTCGGTGTTATTGTTGCAATAGTCATAGATAACATATAACATTTTAGACGAGAAGATGAAAAACGTTAATCGAAATGCTGATAATGATTAAGACAACACAATGGAAAATATGTGTTTTAATAACTTCCAACACTTCTAAAAATAATTTTGTTACAAACTCTACATCAAATTCAGTATAAATATGAATATAGCTCTTCTTTTTGTTAGTGTAAGTGTACAATATAAATCGCTCTATAAATTAAAAGAAGGAATAAATTATATCGAATACAAACATTGAAAGAATGTTTAACATTAACATTATAGTTTTTATAGTTTGTTAGCCACAAAATACATGTTTCTTTCCATATTATAGAAAATGGTTTATGTATTCAATGTTAGTAAACAAACGACAAGAAAATCATATCGCTGGCATAAAAGCATCGATGAACAATTTTAAAATACAAAATAATTTAGAAACTTTCTTTCATTTTAATATAGTCATTATTGTGACTAAATTTAATGTGATTTTTCACAATTCTACACACAAAGAAATTATAATCAAACCAATTTTAGTCTTTAGTTTACTGCTAGTGAAACCTGTTGTTGCAATTTATTTAAACTAACAAATCTTGATAGTTTAAATAACCATAAAATATGGTTGCAGAACCTTCATGACATAGTTACTAATTTAATTGTAATATGTACCAATACACAATGTTTAGTTACATACATACGAGTACATGCATGTCTTTGATATGATTTGTCGATTTTAATATTTTGGGGTGGTGAGTTTTATGTTCAATGCCATCAGTGAACAAAAATAAAATTGAAATCTAAATGTGTTGTGTTGTATGTAAATATTTTTAAAACTATACTATTTGTACTCTAGTGATTCTCAGTTTGGACTTGAGAGTGTACCCAGCGGGAAAAGGTAATGAATAGTAAACGAGAGAGTAATCTACAGCATGTATAATTTTTCATTCCAGAATTCATTATCGTTAACACAGAACATGTCCTAGGAAAGTAATGAATTCGTTTAATGTGTACGGCGAATAAATCCCATAATACATTTCTTTTTAAGAATTTAAAAGAAAAATATGAACAAAAACAATACATTCCTTCATCGTAAGAAGTGGTAATATACGTGGTAAACAATGTGTAATTTTTGTGTGTGATCAAATTACCTTCTCGTTTCCAAAGGATTGCATTGTTTTGCCTTGGAAAATAATACATTAATTATATCTTCCATTACATATGTAATCAATGACCATTTTTCCCGCTGGCTATGTATAAGTAAATGAGTTTGAATACTTTTGAAGCATGGTAGAGCAATCTAATAATGAAATTCAGAATAAAAATGAGCTAACCCATAACAAACAAATTAATTTTTGAAAACAGAAAAAAATTAACCTAAGTATTACAAATATTAATTCAGGATAAAACCGTAAGCAATAGTTATAAGTGCAAAGAAACCATAGTCCATGGAATCTTTTATAGTTTTACTTGTAGCTTAACCATTAAAATTGTGCAGTTATTAATGTATTTTCAATTGTTATTTTACTGTTTTTATTTGTTGTTATAACTATTTTCTATAAATATATATATGTATATATATTGGTTGGTGAATTTCCAACCAACAAAATTAACTACCAAAATTTGTTTGTGTGTTGTCTATTTCATAGGGAAAAAGGAAAGTGAGAAACTAAGGCGTAACTTCGCCATAACTGCTCCGAATTTGAAAATAATTTTTTATTTGAATTTGGATTTTCTGGCATCAACATTTTTATTCTGCTTGCTTTCAGACTAAAATACTGTAGTTGTAATTGTCTCAAGTAATGAATTATCAAAAGTAGTGAATAAGAATTAATACTTTGTACTTATAAATGATAGTTTATAGGGTATAGCTGGTTTAATATAAAATTTTTTAATTTCGTCTTAAAGTAAATTATCTGTTTAGTAACTAGTTCAGAAAATAGTTTAGTAGTTAGAATTATTTTTAATAACAGAGGTCCTGCTTAAGTATTATGTGTTATAATATTTGTGCGAAGTAGTGCAAAAATTTATTGATTACACCAATTTTGTTGATTGTATGTACAACAGATTTACATACATAAATAATTTTACATAATTAATGGTAACTGCACATATTTTGTGGTTAAACTTTAAATAAAACTGAAAGATACCATGGACTATGGTTTCTTTATAGCTATATTGTTTTATTCTGGAACACAATTGAATTAATATTTTCAAACCTAATTTTTTTCCTTACACATTTAAAAATCAAATTTATTTTTGTCTACTATTGGTTTAAACATAAAAATTACAATATAATTAGTAAATATGCCATTTCGGTTCTGCAAACATGTTTTTATGGTTAACTAGCTGCATCAGGTGCGCTTCGCTGTCTAAATTTGTTGTAAAATAAAAGCTGCACTTATAATAAGTTTAAATAACTGATTCTGCTATACATTTTTGTGAAATTTCATTACAACTTAAGAAAACACACTTAATTTAAATAACGCACGCCTAATTTTTCAGACATTCTGTGCTTTAGTTGCACAGATATATAAATATTAATATTTTATCTATATAGGTGTGCCCGTTCCCATCTTTCTATCGCCCAAAATTTTTCTTGAATTTGTGTTTTGTTCCTTAAGTAACATGCGCCGAATTTTAAAACATTCCGTGCTTTATATGCACAGATATTGAATATTTATTTTTATTTTTTGTATGGGAGTTACTTTTCCCCCTCGAATTGAAAAAAATAGCATATTTTGTTAATATTCATACTGGCTAAAGTTCGTAAATATTAAAAAATATTAAGTAGACATTGTTAACATATCTCGAGCAACAAAGAAAAAAATTTAATATCTAAACACATGCCTTTTTAGATTTCAACCGCAGTGGCCGAATAGAACAAACGTTGTTTTTTTGTTTAGGACCAGCACTCAGGGGATGACCCCTACGTATGCAGTGCATTGTGCCGGAACTCAGAGAGAGGGATAGAGTAGAGAAGATAGATGTTGAAAATGTAGAAAGCTTAACTCTTTTACAACTCTGCTTTGCGCGTTATGTTATTTTTTATAGCAGTGTTGGGGCGTCTCCGGTGTTAGGTAGACGCATTAACTTTGTTAAGCTGTATTGGCAGACATTTTATTAATTGTTTTACTTCGCCGATGTTTCTGCTAACCGACGATGTTTTCGCTAGAAAAATGCTTTCACTACTTGTTAGCTAGCTTCGTTGAACGCGATTATATATTCTATTTATACATTATCACAAATACAAATAGAATACGGGACTAATCACTACTAATGGATGCTAGCTGGGGAATTTTTTATTTTTGTTTTTATTTATCATCATATATTAAACACTACAATGCTGCAAGCGAATTATATCCTACATTAAACAAAATATACTTAAGTTTAAAAATCAGACCAAAAAATGTTGTCTTAAGTAGAACAAAAAAATCCGGAGATTGGGCATTGTAGGATTATCAAAATAATCGTTCACCAATTGCAACTTTTCGTGTGCTATTGCCATTTTATGGTCGAAATAATCGTCCAAGTGTGCTCGCTATTCGTCGAATTGTGTACAATGTTGAGCTTACATTTTCTTTACATAATGTTCAAGTGCCAATAAGACAAAGAGCCGCTCGAAGTAATGCAAATATTGCTGCCGTTCAGGCAAGTGTTGCTGAAGACCGCAATTTGTCGATTCCAAGACGTGAGAGCGGTATAGATCGATGATAACTAAGTTTTTTATGGCCGAAATTGGAAGAAGTTGATCTTGACAACATTTGGTTTCAACAAGACGGGTCTACGTGCCACACAGCAAACGCAGCAATTGAATTATTGCAAGAAAAGTTTGGAGATTCGATTATTTCAAGAAATTGTGATATTGAATGGCCTACAAGAAGTTGTGATTTAACATTATTAGACTATTTCTTGTGGGGTTATTTGAAGTCATTGGTGTTTCGAATGAAACCAGATTCTCTTCAAGATTTGCAAGTCAATATTGGACGTGCCATTCATGACATACGACTTGATTTAGTGGAAAAAGTGCTCGAATTCGTTCCTACAGAAGAAGTTGTGGAGGCCATTTGAATGACGTTTTATTTGGCACTTAATTGTATCGATTGTACTTCACATTAAATACAAAACTTTTGAATTTCCTTAACAATAAGTGTGTTTTTTTTTAAGAAATCATATCACTCTTATTGGAAAACCTTTTGGAACGCATTATTCCCTTTAAACTTTCACTAACCATATAAAATAGAAAGCAGCAACTTCGTATGAAAAAACTGTTTAGGATGGAAAACAACTAACAAAAGACCATTTGAAAAATACATACATATGTATAACGAAAAGAAAGGAAAACAAATTTAAATTGAACAAAAACATATTAACGTTTATGAAAAGGCTAAAATAATCTTAATATATAAAACCGAATGTGTGTTTGTTTATTTGTTTGTTTGTTTGTTTGTTTGTTTGTTTGTGTGTTTGTTTGTTCCTTATAGGAGGCCAAACCCTTGGACCGATCTTCCTGAAATTTTCACAGTATTTAACTGGAACTCTCGGATGAATTATAGGCTATATGAAATTTTGATTGGACAAAGAGGCGTGGCACCGCCCATATAACCCAAAAATTTAAATCGCCATATTTTGGGCATTTTTTGACCTACGTCAATGATATTTGGTACATATGGTATTAGCATAATTTGGAATACGTACCAGGAGAAAAGTGGGTGGAACCACGCCCCTTTTTAGGAAAACTAAAAATCGTATTATAGTCTTAACTACTGGACCGATCGTCATTAAATTTTCACAATAGGATATACCTATAAATACTTTTAATTTTATTTTATAACGAAGGGGGGTGGGGTAGCGAAGCACACCGGGATAGGCTAGTATACATATAAAAAAACTAAAATGAAAATGCAGAAAATGTAAACTAGTCACGCAAACCGACTTTAAAAAGTACAAAATAATGGCAGATGAAATAAAATACATCCTTGGAAAAAATATAAAGAAAAGACAACTAGTGTATGGAAATATAAACATAAATTTATGAATGAAATGTTGAAAAGGTATATAAAAAATATATGTAAGTATACTTTTAATGGTTTTATTACTTCTTGTTTTTTCTTGTTGTTCTTGTTATTATAAAAGATTATGTGTGTATTTATGTTTGTGTGTACATATGCTTATTTATTAAAAGAAAAAGTGTGTATGACCTGGGGTCATGCATTGCACATTATCGCAGTTTTCTCATTTTTGCAAAATAAAAAAATAACAATGTGAAGATACGCAGACAAAAATGAAATGAAATTTATGTTTTAAGTGTAATCGTTTTATGTACAAGTTAGTAAACACAATGCTTCTGGCAAAAGTTGGGCTACATCTTTTCAAATACCACAAATGTTGGTACTTTTTCGTATACAACATTTTAGCATAATATCGATATGATGTTGAATCTGTATGCAAATATTTTTTACAAATTTTTTAGCTTCAGTTCGTTGTGTTACTGTTTTGAATTAACTTTATGGTGGGAAAGGTGTTACTCACATTAGTTCTAATGAATATGGTAAAAGAAAAATATAACCCGCAAACCATTAGAATGTCAGATAACTGGATAACTGGAATAACATGATGACTAGGGTACGTATACTGTATTTACAATCTCTAGGCTTCGATTTCAGTCCCAGCATGCAGCTAAAAAATACCTTTATAGACATAAACGGAATGTGGACTGCAGATCCTCAATATTTTGACTGATTATATAATAAACTAAAATTCTGACATGTAGCTATACACCTTCCCCTCCAGCAATTTTCGAATCACACACACACAAATATATACGTTCAACATTTAAATATTTTATGATTACATACTTTGAGTACGTGTTGTAATTAAAATTAATCTCAAATATAATTCATTTAATACCAGAAGGGATTAAACACTTCTTAACTGCCTCCGTTCAATACTAGAAATGAACAAAAATAAAATAACTAAGCTATGAATTTTTAATCAAGCCAAAGTATATTCATATATACAAGTCATACAAGAGCTCAGCTGGTCGTGTTGTTTAAGTTCTGCTGAGCAAAGCTGCAATATATTATTTTAATCATTCATTTGGTTATAACTCAAAGTTTAATTGATTAATTTTACACAAAATGTGAATTGAATTAAAACACGAATGTATTCCTCATGAATTAAAAATTCTTGCATGCATTCAGATCAATAAAAAGATTAATTGAACTAAAGTTTGAATGAATTCATTACTGATTTATAGAAAAGCAATTTTAGTTCACTGTTTTAAATTGGATTAGGATCATTAATCAAAAAACCCTTATAAAATTTGAAAAAAGAAATTCAAAAGAATTTATGATTCAAAGATTCTTTCAGAAAGGAATCATTCCTTTACAGCTCTGCTACTAAGCTATTTGTGACTAATGTAAACTTATTTTACACTAACAAAAAGCCTGCTGTTTTAAAAATTGTTGGAGAGTTCCAAATACTTGATATTGATCATACATGGTTGTAATTAAATAAATTGACTAATTAATTGTCGATTTCATTGGCATTGACTTATAAACAATGCCAATTCAATTTTTAGCATTATAAATTTTTTGAACAATGCTAATGCTTTTCAATGAAATAATTTCATTATTAGTTATTTAAAAAGTAACACCATTACACATAATCAATGCTAAAGTTTTTCAAAAGCATTATCAGTATTAAACGTCAATATTATTTCACATATTTATTTACATATATATGTGTGTATGTGTATGTATTAAATATATGTACATAGCTTGGTTTGTATTTTAATTTATAATTTTATTTTTTCTAAAGCTTTTGTGACCATATTTTTTTTTTATAAAGATAGTATTAATTATTTTTTTATCAATTGTGAGTAGTATTTCAAAGATTTCATTGTTTATTCATTATAAATAGTAGAAAAATTATATAAAAAAAAATGCAATGGCATTTATTGGTACTGCTTTTTTTTCATTGTAAATGTTTAAAATAATGCCAATGAAAATTCAATGCCAATGAAAAAGTCCCATGTATGATATTGATATACTTTGAATCAGGCTTAAATTCGTTTTTTTTTTTAATTCAAAATATTATTTTTATTAGAATGGAAAATCTAGAAGCCCGTAATAATTGAACAGACAAAGAATAATTAGAATGCACGGAAAGTTGAACCTACATCTCATCTACATATTTGTTTACCGCTTAGACCTTACTGCCAATTACGGCAGTTGCAATCAGGTAGATAAATTGATTATGAAAGTTTTACTCTGCCGCTTATCATTTTAATGGGTTGGAACTTCACTATCTTCCTGTTTATTGTTCAATTGAGCTTTTTCTAGTTCTTTGCGATACTCTACGTTTGTGAATGTGTTACGTTCACAAGTTTTGAAGTTAATGGAGACACACAGTGATGTACTAAGTTCATAGTTCGACACTGAGGTGTAAGCGGTAAGCAGCTCTGATGATGAGACCGTGGTTAGTTAGTAGAACCTTTCGTGTAGATTAATATTTCTTTGCCTGTTCAATTATTATGAGAATGAAAAAAAAAAACTTAAATAACATTTTGGGAAATTCTGCAACATGTATTTCCTTGTCTTTTTCTCTTTAATATTAGCAAACAGTAACAGACGGCAGTTAGTGCGGCTGGAATAATTTATTTTGTTTATCACAAGTGTGCTTGTTGTATCTATGGCATCCTTAAAAAACGAGGTGATGAAAAACGCGAAATATTTTGCAAAAGAATACTTTGGCATGTAAATTTATATTTTACACTTTTCCTTTATCAAATAAATCCATATAGTTTTTATTTACTTTTTCAACCTACTGAATTGCTAAAAGGTGTTTTTAAAGGTGTTTATAGCTAAACGACTTTGTCATTGACCTACAGGTTATACTTTTATATATTAATAATAATGTTACATAAATATGTATCAACGCAGGAAGGTATGTTTGTAGTGGAGCATTACCAAATCATCAGTAGACATAAACCATTGTTTCTTAAAGCTCCAAACCTCTTATTTACTATTTGTAATTTTTAAAAATTAATCGTAAAAGTTTTAAATGATTTTTGAAAGTTTGTACATTGACGAGTTTAATAGTTAGGGTTGACAGTGAGGGATGATTTTGTAAATATTAAATACTAAAATAATATATATACATATACTTATATAGGTTTTTACTATCAAATTAACGTTTTTTCGATTCAAATTAAATATTTTAAAAATCAAACACAAGTTTTTTCAAAGCAAATTAAATATTATTCTAATTTAACGCAAAATAATTAAAAACTGATTTTTATTTTATACCATTAAATCTAAACTAAGTTTCTATTATTTGCTATGTAAATATTCATGGTCATATCAACATAATAATTGTTTCAATCTGAAGGTGTTACCGATTCCCCGGATTGTTTAATTATTGTTACCAAATCCATATTGCTCTCTGGATCAACTAACAAATTTCGAGCACAAAGTTTAGTTTTTGAAAAAACTTGTTCTATTGGATTTAGCATAGCAGAATATGGAGGAAGAAAAACTAAAATATGTCCAGACTCAGAAATGTTATCTTTTACCACTTGTATTTTGTGTATCTGTGCATTGTCAAGGATCAGCCAAGCTCCTGTGATGTTGGATTCAACTAACTTATGAAATAGTTCCTCAAGGAAAGATGAAAAAATATTGGTATTAACCGTGGAATGAGCTATTATTGTTTTATGTAAAATTCCATGTATGTTCATAGCTGCAATGAGGGAAACATTTCGTCCTCTAAATTTGCATGTGCTAGACGAGTACAGAGCTATGAGTATCCTTGTATTCATTTCACGGGAGAATACTGGAAAATATTTTACGTTATAATTAATAACAATAAGAGAAAGGTTATCACAACTAAAAGAGAAAAAATACTTTTTTAAAGCTTCCTATATTTAATTCAAGAAAAATTAATTTGGAGTAAAATAAATTGAATTTGAAAA
This sequence comes from Lypha dubia, assembly GCA_947311025.1. Classification (NCBI taxonomy): domain Eukaryota; kingdom Metazoa; phylum Arthropoda; class Insecta; order Diptera; family Tachinidae; genus Lypha; species Lypha dubia. Next base: position 27,117,288 of record OX371262.1, on the reverse strand, counting down.
GAAAAAAATTTAATTCAAACCAAAAAAAAAAAAAAAATTGCTTTAAAATGCAAAAAAATTTAATTTGTTTTGATAATAGTTTAATTTGTTTAGAATAAAATTTAATTTGCTTTGAAAAAACTTGAGTTTGATTTTTAAAATATTTAATTTGAATCGAAGAAATGCTAATTTGAGACTAAAAACCTATACAATATAAAACCGAATGTGTGTTTGGTTATTTGTTTGTTTGTTTGTTCCTTATAGGAGGCAACAAGAAAATTTAAAGAAAAAAAAAAAAAAGACGGACATGGCTCATTCAACTTCCCTATTTATAAGGATTTAGAATATATATACTATATGGACCTCATATAAATATTGTGGAAATTACACACGTAATGACAAATCTGTAATTAAGCTTATACTATGTTCACACGACGAACTGAAACACTAGGTTCGCTCCGTGAACCTCGATGGCGAACCCATGTGTTCACACGACATATTCTAGATTGGTTCGTACTTCGACATTCTTTTAGTGTTTAAAATACGATTGACTATTTATTGCTTTTTCATTTCATTTTATTATTTATATATCGTTACCTTAATATAAGAAGGCCCCAACTCATTATTTTTGGAAATTCGTTTTTTGATTGATTCTGAATGGTTGCTAATACACATTCTATTAAAATTTCAAACAAATTAGATAAAAAATAAAGACGTTATAAGCAGAACACAAAAAGCCCTAACTCATACACACAATTTTTCTGAAGAAAAAAAGCCCTAACTCATACACACAATTTATATACATATAATTTATATATATATACATATGTATTTCAATCTGAATTCCTCGTTTAATTTAAATAAAGAAATTGTTGACAACGTTTGTGTAGCTATATTATTTCAGCTCTTATTAAGTTTTTTCCTTCTCCTGTAAAAAGTGTTTTTGATGAGTTGGGGCCTTCTTATATTAAATTACCGATAATTTGTTATCAAAATTAGAGATGATAGTAAATTATACGGGTTCGCAACAAGGTTCAAAATGAAACACGTGGGTTCGCTCTCAAAACTTTGTATGGCGAAACATGTAAGTAGGTTCAATCAAGGTTGGCCCGCGAACCAAGAATGAGAGCGCGAACCTCTATAATTCCTGTCCGTGTGATCATAGTATTACCATTTTTGATATAGTTTTAGGGAGACTAACGAACAGCAATCGCTTTTTATATACATATATAGATAGATTTTCTTGGGTGTAATATAATGAAAAGCAGGTAGTTTTGGTGCGTTTTGCTTGTAGTACTTTTTCTTTTTTTTTTTTCATTAACATGTAACGTTTACGAAGTCACGGGTAAATTCTAGCTTTCAAATATTTATATGTAACTTTGCGCTTAGCCAACATCATACGTACCTACGTAAACCATTCACAAACATTGCTATAAAGTACGTTTGAGATAAGAATATCCTTATATATAATATATGTATGCATGTATATGTTTTTCAATTCTTTTTTAACGTATAAACATACCATAGCTGGAAAAGAATAATTCTTTTCTGAATTAAACTGAGAATCATTTAAGCATTGAATTAAAACTTTTTTAATGCATTCATTCCAAAAAATGAATTAACTCAAAGTATAAATACATTCATCATGAAAAACAAAATTTAATTTAATTCATTTTTCAAAATAATGAATTTAGTTAAAATTTTAGTGAATTCGTCTTGATTTACATATCATGAATCCATTAACTTCATATAAATAAAAAAATTGAATCAAAATTTGAATGCATTATCAATGATTTACGGGAAAGGAATTGTAACTCATTTTCTCATTCACTTCTATAGTTAGAATAAAAATTCCTAAAATTATCTCTTTATTTCATACACTGCTCTGCAATTTTTTATAATTATGGTACTTAATTGATTGATTTTATATACATACATACATGCATATTGAGAGTATTCCGCGTGCAACACTGAACAGAATAGTCGGGCGCACACATACTCTCTCATATGTTTGGGTATGGGAAGCAGCAAAAAACGAACGACCGTCAATAATTATACACTCGAAAAATTTTTCTGTTGCCAAAAGTAAAATACATTTCTTGGCTTTTAGTATTTTTATTTGATTTGAATTTTTTTTCAATAATACTTTTTATGTTAATATAATAACAACGAAAACAATATTCATTTCATAATAAACTAGTTACACAACGAATGAAATAAAATATAATATTTAATAAGGGAAGAAATATCGAGAAAACATAATAAATAAAAATAAAATTTATTAAAAACGAAGCCCTCAAGCTTGATAATTTATTAAATTCGATAATTAAAATAAAAAGTTCGAATAAAAACAAAATTATAAAAAAAAAATCATTTTCCCATTCTTCATTGAACATTTTGCTTTGAGTGTAAACAAAAAATTGTTAAGCGAGGTCTTACTCAAACAAGTGCTGATCAGCGACTGGTTTGATTTACTTTGACGAAATGATAACAAAGCAACAACCGAACGTTAATTCTCATAAGCTACACGAAGATGCTTATAGTATACGTGTGTCGACGTCGCGCAAACAGAATTTTCTTGCTAAGCACGCGTGCTTAGCATTTCAAAAATCGCCCGACACTGCTTTAGATATAGTTTTTAAAGTTTTTAAATCGTACAACAGCTTTTGTTTTATGATGATAAAACAGTGTATCAAGAATGACTTACAATTCCTTTCCCAACAATTTGGTTAGTAAAACATTCCCCATCACTGGTTGGAAAATACAAATAATAATTATCCAATAATAATGAATAAATATATAATGAAATATGAATACATCAATAAAAAACAACATGCATTTTGTTTGTATAAAAAAAGCCCAATATTGTCAAAAAAAAGCTGTATTCAAAACAAAACAAAATGTGGTATGTACATATGTATTTAGTGGTTATGTAAAAGCAAAAAGCATAACGTAAACAAAAATATTCATGATAGCGGCCAAAAAGGTAAACAACGTTTGAAAGCACCGAGAGACTTAATTTTTTGCAGATTATTTAACGGTCAAAACACTCAAAAACCCTACAAAAACATATTCTTATTGCGAAGACCTGATTGTAAGACCATGCAAGCAATCAACGCAAACTCATAGTCCGTTATCTTCTAAGTATTCTACTCTGTAATTTAATTCTTTGTTGATATCACTGTATATTAGGGTGGTTCACACATTACTGTGGGTACTAGCCAAATTGTTTCAACATGTAAAAATAGAATAAAAATGAATTATTAAATATTAAATAATAATACTAATATAATAATATTAAATAGTTGATATTCTTTCCCAATTAGTATACACTTTACGAAAATTTAAAAATGGAAAATTGAACGCTGATGAGAGGTGTAGCGGCCTTAACATCAGCTTAGCTGTACAATCAAACAAACAATAAATACCCTGGTGACCAACATGCACAAAATAGTAAATGCGGTGAGTACAATGGACAGGTATGGACAGATACATAACCGTGTTAAAAAGGGGAAAAAGTCCAAAATCAGCTCAAACAGCTTCAACAGCGAAAGTACCCAGAGATTGAAAAAACAATATAAAAAATTCCGAAAATCGTTTCGCGATTTTATCTGAATAAGGCGATGAAGACAAAACTACAACAAGGTCGAGTAAACCTTCACCGATATATTTAGGAGAGCAGAACTCTAGCTTTTTGGTAAAAAGCCTTATCGCCTTCATTGGAGAAAATGAGTTCTATGTAACTCCAATTAAGCGCGGAAATATTATTGAGACAAAAATCCAGGTAACTCAAGAAAATCATTACCGAAAATAGTTTCTGATTTCGAGTCAAAAAATAAACAATTTTACACATACCAACTAAAAAGTGCTAAAGACCTAACAGTCGTTATAAAAGGTATAGATTCTAGTGTTTATCCTGAAGAGGTTAAGTTAGGCCTTGAAAATAGTGGCTTCAAAGTGCAAAATGTTTCAAGCATTAAAAATAGGGAAAAAATCCTCCAACCTTTTTTTAGAGTCGAGCTACAGCCAGGCGACTTGAAAATTAAAAAAAAATGAATCGCACCCAATTTATAATTTAAAGTACATGTTTCACCGAAGAGTTACCGTTGAGATGCCACATAAAAAAACTGGACCTATCCAATGCATGAACTGTCAAGAATTTGGCCATACCAAAACTTATTGCAAGTTGCCTACCTTTGCGCTGTATGTGGAGAGTTACATAGTACCGCTAACTGTGACCAAATAAAAGGTGATACCAAAGCAAAAAATTGAGGTAATTGCGGCGGAATCCACACTGCCAACTATAGGGGCTGGCCCCTTTATTCTCTTTTTAAAAATTCGTCAAACAGAAAAACAAATGCTACTCCCGCTCAGACCAACACTCCTTTAAACTACCCAGAGTTACCTCAACCGTCGTCTAGCCATAATCAATACTCAAATGTTTTAAAGTCTAACACGACTCTTACTCAACAAAAACCTAATAGTCAATTTCCATACACTAATATTTTAAAGAGGAACCAGATTCCGGCGCAAAAAACTGTACCAGTAAATGAAGAATCAGGGCATAATTTTAGTCGTATTGAAGCCTCGATAGAGATCCTAATACAAACAGTAAATACATTTACTCTCAACATGTCCTGTATGATGCAGGAAATGTTAAAAATGCAGTCTACCTTGTTGCAGGCTGTATTGAAGAAACCATGAACTTAAGAATCTGTTTTTGGAACGCAGACGGCATCTGCCAACATAAAAATGAAATTGAATATTTTCTTCTGGATAAACAAATCGATGTTATGCTAATCTCAGAAACTCACTTGACGTCCCTAAGCTATTTTCGAATTAGTGGATATAATTTCTACGACACCAAGGATCCTCAAGGTAGAGCTTGTGGTGGCTCTGGAATCCTAATAAAAACTCGAATAAAACACTACCTACTAAATGACCTTCGTGAAGAATACCTTCAAGCAACGAACATCTGCATTGAAAATTTTTATCAAAAGCTTGTGATATCATCTGTTTACTCTCCTCCCAGGTTTTCAATTTCAGAGAGTCAATTTACCACATTTTATACAACACTGGGGTCCCGTTTTCTAGCAGCTGGCGACTACAATGCTAAACACACTTTTTGGGGCTCACGTTTAATCAGTCCCAAGGGTCGTGTTTTGTTTGACACAATTTCAAAAATGGGTTTGAATGTCGTTTCACGTGGTCAGCCAACATATTTGCCAACGGATCGTCAAAAAATTCCTGATTTTATCGACTTTGGGATTATGAAAGGCGTGCCCAGCGAAATGATTGAAGTAGAAGCATCTTTGGATTTGTCTTCAGATCACTCGCCTACTATTATCACTATTTACTCACACACAAGTTCAACACCAACATGTGATTTACCGCTGACACCTGCTTGTATTAACTGGCTGAAATACAAAAAATATTTGAGTGCTCATTGCACGGAAAATATGCCACTGAGAACACCTGCTGACATAGAAAATTCTTTTAGGTTGTTTGATGCACATGCTAAACAAGCTGCTCTTAATGCTTCTTCAATTCAACCAAATCAATAATCGAGATTTAACAATATTTTTTGTGCAGATATAGAAAGGCTATTCACTGAAAAACGGAGAGCTCGACGAGAATGGCAACGTTACAGATCGTCTCAGCTAAAATTAAGGCTTAAGGAGTGTAACAAACAGCTAAGAAAAGTTTTGCAAACACAAAAAACAGCTTCGCTGCAAAAATTTCTGCAAGAACTCGATGCAACACCATCAACAGATTATTCGCTGTGGCGTGCAGCCAGAGGACTTAAAAGGCCAGTGATATGCAAACCTCCATTACGAGCCTCTAATGGTGACTGGGCAAGAACTGATGCTGAAAAAGGTGCTCTTTTTGTTAAACACTTAGAAAAATATTTCTGTCAATATTGCTGAACTGCCACCAGTCGTCTCTTTACCAGAAACACCGCTAAAATTTAATATTGTGGAGATTGAAAATTCTATTGCTAGTCTTAACACCAAAAAAGCCCCAGGTATCGACAAAATAAGCAACAAAATGCTTCAAGAATTGCCTTATATTGCAAAAAGAATAATACTATTCATCTTTAATAGTATTTTACGACTGCAATACTATCCGGCAGAATGGAAGGTTTCGATGATTATTATGATACCAAAGCCCGGCAAGGATCATACGAAGGTTGAATCCTATCTGCCTATTAGTTTATTGCCTAACATTTCAAAACTGTTTGAAAATCTGTATATGAGCAAGGTGATGCCTACAGTGACTAAAAGTGGATGCATTCCAGATCATTAATATGATTTTCGCAGGCAATAGTGCTATATTGAACAAACTCACAGACTTGTGAACGGTGTTAGAGACACCTTTGAAAAAAAGAAATATTGCTCTGCGCTCTTTATAGATGTTTCTCAAGCTTTCGATAAAGTATGGCACAAAGGTCTTATACACAAAATAACGCAAAATCTACCCTCAAACATTGTCAGGCTTTTAAAAAGCTATCTAAATAAAGGAAAATTTGTAGTTAGGAAAGGCAATTTTTTAAGCCCACAGCAGTCGATTGAAGCCGTTCACGAAAATCCTGTAGAAGCGTCCCGCAACTTACAAGAATATATATCCAAACTGGAAAAATGGCTCAAACAATTTCGTATAAAAGTTAACGAGCAGAAATGTGCACACGTCACTTTTACGTTGCGAAGGGAAACATGCCCGCCTATACAAATCAACACCTTGATCGCCGTTTAACATGATAATCGCATATAAACGCAAAGTTGATCCAAGTGAAATTAAAAGCAGCCCAAATGAATTGACTTATGGGAAGAAATTCTTTACTAAGCCTAGACTGTAAACTTCTGCTATACAACGCGATCCTGAAACCAATATGGTCCTATGGAATCCAGCTATGGGGCACTGTCTCAGCATCGAATGTAGAAAAAATTCCAAGGCGACAAAATAAAATTCTACGTACAATAACAGCAGCCCCCTGGTATATCCGAAATCAGCGAATTCACAAAGACCTTGATGTTCCGTTGGTGAAGACATTATTTTCTAAACACGCGAAAAAATACATTAACAAACTTGAGTTGCACCCAAATCCACTTGCGCGCAATATTCTAAATTATAGAGGCCACACCAGGTTGCGAAGGAGGGATACTCTTCTTCTCAGTCGTGAGTCGAGATGTAAAGCTACAGCATTGGGAAAACATATATTAATGTATTTTTGGATTTAAGATTTGAAAAACTTATTGATGTTTCAATTTATTTCAATTTGAAGATTCAATAAATAATAAAGTTTAAAAAAAATAATAAAAAAAATAATAAAACTGAACTTGAGCCTGATAATATTACTTTTCATATGTACATCAATATAAGTTCGAATAATAATTACGTTTATTCGTAATAATAATATAAAATATTAATTCAGCTTGGGCACGAGCTATACATACCCTAATAACAAGGGCCACAGTAATCTGTGAATTTCCCTAATATAGATTAAAAGCAATAAAATCGTTAAATTACAAAAAAGAAAACTTTTAAGAAAACGGACTTTGAGTTTGTGTTGATTATTAGTAATTTCCAATCAGTGATGGGTAATTTCGTACTAACCAAAAATAATTCTCGTATTCTATTTCTGTTGAGAACTGGTTAAATAGTTGATATTCTTCCCAATTAGTATACACTTTACGAAAATTTAAAAATGGAAAATTGAACGCTGATGAGAGGTGTAGCGGCCTTAACATCGGTATACTGATACGTTCTGCTAAAAACTGGTTGGATATAATAATAATATTTTTCAAACATAAAATAACTCTTAGTAATTTGAATTTTCGTTAATTCAATAAAACTGAACTTGAGCCTGAAAAATATTAATTTGCATATGTACATCAATATAAGTTCAAATAATAATTACGTTTATTCGTAATAATATAAAAAAAATTTAATATTACCTAATAATTTTGGTTAGTTTTCTTTTGACTATACGTAGTACAGGTATTAAATAATTTAACAGATATAAGCTTTTATTGTATATGCTTAGTATAAATAATTTCCATATATGTAAATATAATTTTGGTATATATGTAATTTGTGGTGTTTTGTTGGTTATTTATTAATTTAATTTTAATTTAATATTAATTTTCGAAACAAAATTTCCTTTAGGCTAATGTTGTTGACTAGAAGAGCTAATATTGTCATATATCATATTCTTGTAAAATGTTTTTTTTTAAAGATAGTCATATGCAAACAAATTACATTTAAATAAATGGGCTTGAAAGCCAACTTTGTTGGGCGGACGCACCCCCTTAAGAAGAACTTATCTCTATGAAATTTGTTTGTGTTTTTTTTTTTACATAAAACTGAACCGATTTTGGGGGAGAGAATCAAAGAAAAAATAAAAATAACGGCCCCGCTTAAAGAATTTTTTTTAAAGAATTCTTTCCCATATTAGAAAGACAAACAAATTTTGTCAAGCTTACAGGTTGCATAGAAATGAGATGGAATTGTACCTATCAAGAACTTGGTCCTTAGTTTGATCTTAGTACTTTTTACGTCCGAAATATTTTGGACAGGAACTTGGCCTTATTTTCACACTTATGTTTTTGTGCGGATCTCACTTATTTTTTTAAGTTGTTTTTGTGAAAATATTTATACGTATTGCTTCCCTGGGCCTACCTGTGTACGAAAGTTCAGCTTTCTAGCTATACTGGAAAGGCCCCATACAAATAAGGGAACCCTAGACCCCCAGGCAAAAAGTGCATGTTTAAAATTTTTTTTTGTTAATTTCTCACCACTACCTACCTATACGAAATTTCAGCTTTCTAGCTATACTAGAAGTGCGCCATACAAAGAAGAGGCATTTTTGTCCCCCCAGATGAAAAGTGCCCATTAAAAAATCATTTTCGTTAATTTCTCATCACTACCTACCTGTGTACAAAATTTCAGCTTTCTAGCTGTACTGGAAGTGCCCCATACAAAGAAGGGGATCCCTATTCCCCTCCGGGTGGAAAGTGCCCGTTTTCAATTTTTCTGGTTATTTTCTCGAGAAGACCTACCTGTGTACCAAGTTTCAGCTCTCTAGCTTTACTGGAAGTGCCCAATAATGTTGATGAGTCAGTGAGTCAGTAAGTATGTACTAAAATATGGACTTTTCACACCATAATATCTCGGGAAGGTTTTATGGTAGAGCTTTCAAAATTAACCTGTGAGATCATCTCTGTGGGGAGACCTTATGCTTCAAGTTTCATTATATTGCGACCAAGAGGAGCAAACTTATGAGGGGATAAAAACAGCTCGAATGATTTCGTGTAAATACACACACTGTGTGGCCGAACTTGGCCTGGCGCGTAGATACAATATAACAAAACAAAAAGTGCGTATAGCTATGCTATCAACACCACCAGTTTTAACACGCGTTACAAAAATGTATACCGTTATTTTAAATTAGAAGCAACTTTTAATTTGCGACGATTTTGATCGACGAAACCGCTTAAATTGTTAAGCGATATTTAAAACTATGGTCTGATTCGGTAAGAAACGAAGTGGAATGAAACATTTGTCATTATTTTAGAATAATAATCATCTTTTCCAAGAAAAATAAGCATCGTAAAGCAACTAGGTAAGTGGAATATAAAAATAGACCACATGGAGCACAAAACCAACTTCCGTGCAAAAAAAAAAAACGAATGCACATATTTCCACAAAAATGCCTGCATCAATTTTGGTCATTAAAAAATAGATTAATTAATGACGACTAAAAAAACAATAAAAAAATTTATAGAAATAATAATAATAATTATAATACCAAGTGGTGAAATAAGATCATAAAATATTAGTGTGCAGGAAGTTGAATACTTTGTAAAGATGGGAAGCTCAAGGAAAGCAACAGTCGAGTGCAAAAAAACCAACTGGATAACCACGCAGATAAAGCTGGTTTTTGGATAGAAAATTAAGTTGATTTCAACGGTCAATTCCATAGCTATAGGTCCTACAAAACTTGAAAAAAAGCAAAGAGAAATTATTATATCGACAAAAAATATGGTTATAAAACGGGCGGTGAAGTAAAAGCACTCGCAAATGTAACTAATTTGGGATTGCAAACAATCCAAATGCTGTACGCTGAGACGACGATAGTATTTGTTCTTAAATTTTAACGCTTACTGAATACTTATAAATAAATTGGTTTTTCAGAAATTGAAACTAAATATTTTAAATGCGGTCTCTCCCAAACCCACCTAGACGAAGATGTCAATGTTGGCGTTAGTATGTCCATTTTTTTTATACACTCAAACAATCCTTGTAGATATGTATGTACTACATATGTTTATATGTATTCTTATATATTTTACTTTTACAATTTTTAGATGAAGTGGCAGTACAAACATTAATTTGCCAAAAAAGTCCTCCAAACAAATGGGAAAAATACACCAATAAAATGCTAAGAGCCCCAACAAATTCTGAAAAAAGGAAGAGTAAAAAGGACGTGTGGAAATGGAAATGAAATATCTTGAGGAAGAGGCAAAACTAAAAAAACACTAAACTAGAACTAAAAATAGAAGAATAAAAAAAGGCAGGAAACGACTCAGTTGATTCTGGAGTGGTAAAGTATAAAAGAATTTTAATACAGAGAGAATTGGCCATGTTGTTTTTTCTAGACACCATAGCTGTGTTCGACACAAGTGCGGGTCCTTATTTGTGCTTATTTGTACAAAGTTTCTTCTGCTATCTCTGCGCTTAATAGTAGGATCATTATACATATTTTATTGGTATAACCACCATCCCGCAATATTAATCCATTACAAAATTCACCACTCTCGAATTTAGAATAAATTTTGAACTTTTGTGATATTGGAGTCAAGTGCAGAGCCTGGCCAATGACCAATAATATTTGTAATTTTCAAATTGGCTTCGTGTGTTGTTTGGACGTTAATATATAAAAATACCTTTCTATTTCTTTAAATTTCTGTACTATTTCCTCCTGTAGACATAATTCTAATATGGGCGCAGTCAATGGCAGCTATAACATTCGGGAATTTAGCAATTCTAGAAAATTCTATTTTTGTTTTAAGAATATCTTTAACCTACTGCGAAAACTTAACAAAATTATCTTTTAACAATGCTAATTTATGGATTTCGGGCGCAACGACTTTGGACGTTGTAGATTTTGATCTTGACTCATGTAATTTCCTTATTACTTAACAACTTTTACATTGTTTTATATGTGAATCAATAAGTTTTAAGAAGAATGTTTGCACAACCGGAATCTTTGCCTGAATTCACGATCCATGATCAATTGAGCCGTGCTTAATTAAGAAGTATGCCACAGAAACGGCCTTCGGAGTAACTTTAAGTACGTTAGTGAACAACATCAGGTTGAATCGTTTGTATGCTACAGGTAAATAGATAAGTTAATCTCAAACTCATGTATTCGAAAAAAACTAGGTATGATTATCCACCAGTTTCCTCACATCTACACTGAAAATTAAAAAAAAAAAATATTAATATTAATATGATTTCAGTGGCCTCAAATGTGATTTGCTTAGCCACAGAAAATGTCATTTCATTAAGAGCCTCCAATTAAGTTATTAAATTTTAACACGTTCAAAATATTTTATTTAGTAATTTTATTAAAAGTTGTTCCTTAGAATTATTTAATTATGCACATTAGTTGAGTGTTCTCCCATAACAATGGTATTAGACCATAAAACCTGTGATGTGACCAACAAAGTTTGCAGCAAAAACAGCAGTAACTGACAAACAATCAAACATAGTATAATATATGTATCAAACAAAAGCGGCTGACTATAAAACACACTTAAAACAAGACAGTAAAAGATATTCGAGGGTCACTATTTGTACCAAAAGTCTAATAATTAATAGTACACTATTAAAAATGTTTTAGAGTTTTTAAAGTATTTCAAATGAAATTAAATTATCTTCATTCGTTACAAAACACTTACACAATAGGTTGTTTTGTATGAAAATATTAACTTATTTTGTTTAAATTGATTAAGCTTTTGATCAATTTCTTTAACATATTAGATTAAATATTAAAATTTCTTCAAGATTAACTTAATCAAAAGCATCCTCGTGTTACCTAGAGTTTCTAACAATGATTATGAGTAAAACATTGACGACAACAACAACTGTTTATTTTGCATTCACCACTTACAATTCTACTTCTACTTTGAAACCGTACTATTGTTACAGTGTGGAAAATGATAATGCGCCACATTAAACATTGTTATCAGTTCAAAAGATGTTTGCTGTGGTGCTACGGTATGAGTCTAATTGTTATTGTTATATTGCGCGTGTGTTTGTAAGCGTAACTAATGTTGCAAGTTTATGTTGAAATTTTGATTTAAATTTTAATTAATTTAACAACTTCTGGCCTTTGTTTTGCATGTGTATATGTGTATGTATATGTAAAACTAAAAGTCGCACTGACTGTTTTGATTTAAAATAAGGATAAAGTCGTAAGGCTTCTAATGGACTTATTGTTATAAGAATAATTTTATGCCAAAAGTTAATTTTGTTAAGAATCTGGTTAAATTTATTTAAAGTTTATGTTACATAAGTAAGTTTATGTATATATTTGAAATATTTATGGTGCGTATAATTGATTATAAGACTTTAAGAGCTTTTATTTATATGCGTAAAGGCAACAGATGTTACATTTGATTCAGAGTTGGAAATTGAAACTAAATTACGTTAATATAATTTACTATAAAACACAAGGGTGATTCGAATATATTGCCTGAGTTCGGACAATTTTTAAATATAAAATAATACAATTATAAAAGTTATATCGGATAAAACTTGGTCAGTATTCGACGAACTTGTACTACGATACTCTAGAAAGCAAAACAATGCAAAACGTTAAAAAGTTAATGGATTTATTTATGTGCAAATGCTTTCACTACTTTTTAGATAGCTCTGTTAAACGTGATTAAATAATCCATTTACATACCATTAGATACAAAAATTCGCTGGTAACACGGTAATGTTTAATATATGCATAAAAGTAAAAACAAATAAAATATTCCCCAGCTAGCATCCAATTAGTAGTGAGAAGTCGCATATTCTATTTGTATGCAATGGTGTATAAATGGACTAGTTAATGGATTTAACTGACGCTGAGAAAGGTGGTTAATCCAACCAATTTTAGTTGTTATTTAGCTGTTACTGTTTCTATTTCTATTGGTTACAGCAAACACAAACATATGAGTTCTACAACAACAGTGGACAAAAATTAATTTAAAACCTATGAAAAATAATATTATTTAGGCTCAAGTTCAGTTTTTATTGAATTAATGAAAATTCAAAATTACTAAGAAATTTTTATGTTGAAAATATTATTACATCCAATTAGTTTTTTAGCAGAATGTATCAGTACCGACAGTAAAAACAACAAAAAAATTCATTTCATTCTACATTGAAACAGTGCTGGTAGTACGAAATTCGCCCATCACTGGTTAGAAATTACTAATAATCAACACAAACTCATAGTCCGTTATCATCAAAGTATTCTTACTTTGTAATTTTAACGTTTTTCTTGTTGTTACTGTCGGTACTGATACATTCTGCTAAAAAACTAATTGGATGTAATAATATTTTCAACATAAAAAACTCTTAGTAATTTTGAATTTTCATTAATTCAATAAAAACTGTGCTTGAGCCTAAATAATATTACTTTTCATAGGTACACCAATATAAGTTCGAAATAATTACGTTTATTCGTAATAATATAAATAAAATATATTAATTTAAAACTTAAATGAGTATGTAAAAAATAAAATTTAGCGTTTAAAAACATTACTTCAATTGTGTTCCAGAATAAAAATGTGCAACAATTATAACTGTAATGCAACCACAGTTTATTATATGTTTTATAGTTTCATTTGTAGCTCTACCACAAAAATTGTGCAGGCACAATTATATTTTATATATGTTGTTTTACTATATTTATTCGCTGTTTTAACTATTTTTATTGGTTGGTGCGAATGTAACCCACAAAATTGGTTGCATCTCCAATTTTTTTTTGTATAACTGCATGCTCTCGCCGTCTGCCATACGGATAAACAATATTTGTTTTAATAGCGTTACCTTACAAACTGGTCAATTTCGACGATGCATCTCAGGAAGGTTATTAGAGACATCTTTAAATGTGGCATAATTTTTCACATATTTATTTTGCATTGGCGTGATACTTAAAACTATTTGTCGCTATATCTTTTTTATCCTTGAGTTTCCTTGTTGAAAGTGCGAGTTTGCTAGCACATCTTATAGCATAATACCATCGGTACCACTAGGTACCAAAGCACTTGATATAGAAATACACATTTTACTTGCAGATTCCAGGAGTCGTAATTGGGCTCTTCCAAGTTTTAGATATTAAATCATTATATATAAAAAAATCCGTACTATTCTCTTCTTAAATGTATGGGCATATATACTCTTGAGGAAAACCCCTTTTGCAATATAGCCGTAGGATATAATTTTAAAACTTTAATTTAAAATATCTTTAATATTCTTTATTGTTTGGCGTTCAATTAACAATTAAAGTGCGTGATATTCTTGAAAAGCAATGTTTTAAAGGATAATGAGAAATAACGCACACATGCGAAGCTAGAAAGGTTGCTTTGTAACTTTTAATAAGAGTTGCCATTACAAAATTAACTAAATTGTAGACATTTTTATCAGATGCAAAAACAATTGTTTTTTATTAAATTTCGTATTAAATTTTCAATTGTAGCAATTTTTTGTAATAAAGTTCATACGTATTTATTTTTTTCCTTTTAAAATAGCTAAACAGGATGAATGAGACACACTGAATTCAACAATAATTATCTTTTAACATTTTCACAAAAATTTTAATAGACTCAACTTTCTGCCAGCTTAAACTTTCACTCAATCAAATGTTATTTGATTTACGAGGAAACATCAGCAGCTGCTATTTCTATTTGTAAACTGCAACTATAGTAAGCTAATTTTAATTAATATAACATAATATTTTAATTTTTCATGGTCTTGGTAAAAGCACTAACTCCTTAAAAGTACTATTATTATCAAAGCACAGTGGAGCTAAGTAAAAAAAGAAATATAATATATATTAATTGGATTAAATATCAAACGTGCACTGATGACAGGTGAAGCTGATATGGAATCCGGACACTGATACGATCTGCTAGACTGATTGGTTATTCTAATATTACCCTTCTCTAAATATAATTTAGAATTTAAATTGATTTATGTATATATGAACTTAAGCCGAAATAATACATTTTATTTTTATATTATGTTTAAGAAATCTTGGATGCAATTTTTTCATAAATTTTTGTACAAAAATTATCTTAAGCCGACCCATATATCGAGAGCTAAAAAGCTGATACAGTGACGAAGACAGTGGGGCTTCCGAAAACAATGTTATTTTGTTCTGCTGCGCTAAACATAAATGAAATGGTTGTTGTTTTTGTCCTTCATTCTTGCAAAATTCATTTATTTCTATTAAATAAAATGTTGCAATCCATAGCTTATGTAAATAATACCTTTCTACCACATCAGTGATGTACGAATGATTCCACTATGCTTTTTAGTTTAACGTGAATAAGAATAATAAAGACACAGTTGCAAACTGCTTACAGAACCGCAAAAAGATACATATAGACAACAATTTCCACCATAATAGAACCACAGAAAGAAGTGAAATATACAGCACTAGATAATGTGTATGAAATGGCAGCAGTTAGATAATTTCAACTATTATCGTAATAGGCTGCCATCAAAATTTCTAGTTGTTTTACACTTTATCTTGAAAATATTCAAGGCAGGACAACGATTGCGAAAGAGAATGAGACGGTCTTAACAACAAAAGATTCTTTATTAGCATTATGATTTCACATCAGTTACTCATTACAAATGCTAATCATACAACAAAGTGTGGCATGAACTTGTACAACAATGATGACAGAAATCAGCAAACAATATAAGGATGATGAAGAAAGGAAGGAACACGATGATTATCATAATGCCAATCAACAATGGAATGTGTACAACAAAAAAGGAAAAAACGAAACTGAAATCAATGGCAGAAAGGAAAAAAGACTAAAATACTTTAGCCATGAAAATTTCAATAACATTAACAAGCAATGCATAAATTTATTCTCCATCATAGCACTCGGAAAGAAAATACTGTGGTAATTATGAACAACGTTACAGAATCTATTTTTCTCTTGCTCATAAAACTTAAAACAATTACATATTTACTTTTAAAAATTTTGTGTTTTTGAAATGGTAATAAAGGGTCTAATAAGAATTTTATTAAAAATAATCCGATTTTTTCAATACTACAAATATTTTTGGAAATTATGGTTATTTGATTGTGGCATTTCCCAGTTTAGTAAGAAACAAAATTGCGGTTTCACTAAATTTGCGGTTGATTTAATTAAAATTTAACTGGAATATAATAAAAATCTTTGATGGAAATAAATTATCATTTAGCGTTAAAAGACGTCAAACCATCACGAAAAAATGTAATTTTCGGCATCATCACCTCTGATTTCAATGAAATTCAACACAAATGTCATACACTATAAGAGTATAATTAAACAAAAAAAAATTTGACTCCAGATTCTTTCGGGTTCCGAAATATGACGTCATAAAAGTTGTAAAAAATTTTAAAAAATCACAAAAGTCTCCTTACAAAAAGCGATAGAACTTTTGAACTATGCAAGATAATTTAGTTTTTTTGGTATCGTTTTAAAGGTGAAAGTGCAATTTTGCATTTTGTTTTTTTTTAAGAAAAGGTCAAAGGTAATTTTTGGGGTCTTGAGTTCAAGGGTCCATATCTGAAAAAGTATATTTTTTAAAATTCTTAAAAAAATATATGTCAAGAAAGTGATCCTAAGTATGTTTTGTTTTCATACAAGACTAACCTTTTATGTTGGATTTTTAATATGACAATTTTTTTTTCATAGGTAGATACATACATAAGCTTAAAGAATATATTGTTGCATTATTTAGACAGTTCGATTTCAGCACGTGACCTAGAAAGAATAGCTAAATCAGTTTACAATCCAGGTTTAGTCTAGAATTTCTTCCAATAAGTCAATACATTTGAGCTACATTTAATTTCATTTCGATCAGCTTTGTGCTTGTGTGCAATTTCCATGTTAAACGGCGATCAAGGTGGATATTGTTGTAGCCATTTTTCTAATTTGGATATACATATACCCTTGTAAGTTGCGGGAAGCTTCTACTGTATTTTCGTGAACGTTTAATAAAAGCTGTATCATCAGCGAAAGTTGACGTGTGAAAGTTACTGCTTAACGGTAAGTTAGAGCCATATGTAAAAGATAATACAGGCCCGAGGGTGCCGCCTTAAAGGACTCTAGCTTCAATCGACAGTATGGGGTTTTAAAAATTGCCTTTCCAAACTACAGTACATAACGGATATAAGAAACTCAAAAAATTTAACGAAAATTTTTCTTATAAGCGTGTTTTTCTTTTATGCAATTATTTTTTATAATAAACTTATTTCTTATAAGCGTTTATACTGATATATGAAATTTGTTTCTTTTAAATGAAATAAAAAACTAAAAACCTACTACATACGTATGTTTGTACGTTCACATGTATGTACATACACGCTTAGTTGGATATTTTGTGTAAGGAAATACATACGGTCTTAGTTGGATATTTTTGTTTGAAAACAAAGTATTGCCGTTTAAAAAAATTTTTTATAACAAATGTTTTTTATATGTATTTTCATTATCGGTGCATGGCAATATATGTCTTATATCAGTTTTTTTATTATACGCGGTTTTCTTATACAGAATACTTTTTACATTAAAATATATAGAAAATGTCATGGTAATTCTGTAATACTTTCTTATAAGCGTTTTTTTTCTTATACGAGGTGTGTTTATAACCGTTAAATACTGTACAAATATTCGTTCATTTAAATAGCTTTTTAAAAGATGTGAAGAATTTTGCGAGTAGATTTTGTGTTAAGACATTCATGCCATACTTTATCAAAAGCCTGTGCAACATCAATAAAGAGCGCAGAGCAATATTTTTTTTTTCAAAAGTGTCTCTTACTACATTCACAAGTCCGAGAGTTTGTACGATATTGCTATGTTGTCTCCGAAAAACAAATTGATAATGCGTCCATTGCTACTCAATATTGGGGTCAGCTTGATGTTAAGTAGTTTTAAAATTCTATTAAAAATGAAAAGGATAAACCCTTTTACAATACAAAGTTTTTTTTGCTTATTTATCGATACCTGGGGCGTTTTTTGGTGTTCAGACTGCTAATAGCCTTTTCAATCTTCACAATATTAAATATCAGTTGTATTTCAGTTAAACAGACGACTGGTTTAGTAATATCAGCATAAAATTTTGGAATAAATACATTTTCTAAATGTTTAATAAACACATAACCTTTTTCAGCATCTTTTCTTTCCCAGTCACCATTCGAAGACCTTAATGAAGGTTTACATATCAGAGGCCTTTTAAGTCATCTGACTGCTCGCCAAAGCGAATAATCTGATCGTGCTGTTGCATCAAGTTCTTATCGAAATTTTTGATGGGAAGCTCTGTTGGTCTAGTAATGCTTTAAGGTTTTTGGTTCATTCCTTGATCCTTAATTTTAGCTGAGGGGATCTGTCGCGTTGCCTTTCTCGTCGAACTCTTCATTTTTCAGTCAACACCCTTTCTATGTCTATATAAAAGATTGTATTAAACCTCATTTGTAGGTAGAAGTAACATTTAGAGCAGTAATTATATAGATAAGCCTTGTCAATATGACAAGCAGTAATACATTTTTTTTTTCTTTAAACAAACACAACCCCGCAAAGCGATTAGCTTGTCTGCAGAAAACACCCAGGATCTATGACCGGAAACGAACCGACAACTTCCAGACTACTAGTCTAGCATTGCTACCTATCAGCTACGTCGGCACCCATCAAAATTGCTATGATATGCCAACGGTCCATATTCATCTACAGATCCAGCTTATGTTATATGTATTGTATAATAGATCAAATAATTATTAAAAGTGTAGATGTTATAACAGCTCGTGTAGTGTTATCTCTACTACAATCTAAATCGAAAGATGTCATCTATTATAGACAGCGCTATAGGTAGTTTCTGAGTGAGCTTTTGCACTTTAAATAGTTCATAAGATGTATACTCTACTTTCAATCACTAGCCTCTCTAATTTGAATTTGTCGATGACAGATTCACAAAGTTTGTTTTATATTCTAAAGCGTTGATCGTCAAACTAGCCCCTAGGGGCCGAGCACCAATCGTCATTTACACATACACAAGACGATCCAAACAGAAGAGACAAACTAAAATACGAAACATAATCAGTTGTATGATAGCAGTCAATGAATGAGGTTCTTTATCGCTTTATTTTAGAATTTGCAACAACAAAACACAAGCAAAAGAGAGCAAAAAAATATTTTTTTTTTGTCTGTTATTCACAGTACACTCTGAATATTTTAATTTTTCACCATGTGGAATGTAGAGTGGGAAAAAGCTGTTTTGTATATATATTTTTTAATGTAAATATTTTTTTAATTATGTAAATTCATTCATTCGTTCATTCTTTCGTCCATAAACACGCTAAACCAATCCAGTGTGTATGCATACAATTTTTTAATATGATTTTAGGCTACAGTAAAAAATAAATGCAATTTCTACAAGTGTAAAATCACCAATACATTGATATTTCCTTCATGTTCTCTTTTTGACAATCGATGTTCTAAACAGCGTTGCCATTTTGGTGCTTTTCGGGAATTTTTTGGTGCTTTTTTACTCAAGCAATACCCGAAATTTTATTAAATACCCGTTTTTGAAAGGCGGGTATTTATGGTGATTTTAACAATTTCTCACAGTGCTTTTAAGTGCTTTTTAAATAATCAACATTTTTGGCTTTGATGCATTTGCCTACTACATATTCTTTAAAACCACCTAATACTTTTCTACCCAACTGCGTATTATTTGCATCTATATTTTGATTAGTACTCGCAAACTGTTAAGAGTTTGAATTCTAGAATTTCTCAAGCATATTTTTTTTTAATTCGTGAAAAAATTTCATGATATATTTTTTTAGCAACGATTTACATTCAATTTACATATCCGTTGATTTGTTTGTTGTGTAAATATAAACAAAAAAGTGCAAGTTATTAAAAGTAACTTCTTCGTCATTTTATATGTGTTAAAGTTCATCACCTAACAATGGCTTTCCTTTAGATGGAAAAACGGGCTGTACGAATTATCGCCCAAGTGAAAATCGCCCGAAGCAGCTAAATGAAGGAAAGCCCTCAATAGTTGGGTGATTCGTCATAGTGAAGAAACACCCAAAAAACAGTGCCCGAACGCCCAAAAAAGATGAAGGAAAATCAAAAAGTGTGAAATGAATAATCGCCCAAAGATTTTGGATGTTTGTTCATTATGTAAAATCATCCGAACTGAGAATACATAAACGCCCAAAAATTTTTTTTGTGTTTTTTAACACTTTACAAAAATTGGGCAATTATTCATTATGAATACGCAAATATCTGAAAATGTTGAATCGCCCAAAGTCGATGAACGATCACCCAATTTATTTTAAAACAATTCTTGGGCGATCCTACATTTTTGTTATTCGGGCGATTTTCACTTGGACGATTATTCGTACAGCCGGAAAAACGAATATATAGAAAAGCTTGGGAGAATGATCTAACTTTTAAAAGGTGGCTTAAACCAGCAAAAGATGCACTTAAAAGCGATTTACTCCGACTACGTCGCACAAAAAAAATGAAAAAGCAATAGATCCAAATGCAATTTTTTCAGTACAGCCAAGGCTGTCTTTTGATCCACCAGACCCAAAACAAAATTAGGTTAGTGCTTTTGTACCCGAAATTTTTTTCATTTTGACCCTTTTTTACCCTATTTCCATGGGCTCACAGAGCCTTTGATGTTGCAAGAGTTGGCATCACTGGTTCTAAAGTTTAGAAGATGGCATAAAATACAACGATTTACAAACACCATTTGACCGTTCGCCAGATTTTTTATCATATAGGTAACTTTTAGAGACGCATCTTTCCGACTTATCGGCATGTTTACATGTATTAAAATACGAAATTATACACAATTTAATTGATGCAACTTTAATATTTTTGCCAAATAAAAATATTAAATACATATAAAACTAAGATTAAAGCATCTTAAATGCATAATTAAGCTATAATGTTTATCTTGCTCTTATTATACACAAAAAAAAAAAAAAAAAAGCCAACATCCCACTAATTTTCAAACAGCGCAAGAGAGTAAATATCATGTCAAGATTGCTTAAATATTTATTTGTTTGTATATATGTACACAAGTAGCCACTCCTGCTGCTGTCGTTTAATTTTATATTTCATGTTGACTATTTTCCTGGCTATCCATGCGAGAAGCTTTATAAATAACAAAGTGTACTTGTTGTCTGTTTTAAGAAGCCTTTCATCTGATTAAACGTTTATAATACGTGAGGCTTTGAATACATGAGTATACTCATATGAATGTACGAGTATGTGCGTTTGAGATACCATAAATAAAGTGTAAGAAGTTTATTGAATTATAGTACGTTCAAACGAAATATCTTTGTATATACATATATTAATTTGAAGGTTTCCGTTTAAACGGCAGGTGGGGGTTTTTGTACATATTAGAGTGGATTTTTAAGCTGTATAATAAAACAATACAAAAATTATTCAATGTCGCTATCTTGTTTTGTAGTGTGAGTTTGTATGTACTAATATATGTATGAATGTACATTTAAACGTAGCTACCTCGAATGAAGTACTATTATCATAATAATTCTTGCAAATATATTTAATAAAATAAAGACATTATGGTTGTACCCGACCTTATCTCATAAGAGATTATAGTCTTGAGCGCTGCCTAACTATATGACATCACATAAATGGGCTTTCCCCTACATTTCCGTCTTAGACATTCTTTAGTACTACAGTCAAATCTTAATAATTCGTAATTGCAAGGGACCGGTCATTTCTTACGAATTATAGGCGTTTTCGATTTAGCGGGATTTCGATTTAACGTGGTTAAAGTAAAATAAATACGAATTAATTTATTTACTAAAACGATAAAAAAACATAAAAAACAATTGTTTTTGAAGGATTGAAGTAAGAGTTGCTGGAGCAATTTCAAATCGCTTAGCAACGCCTATTTTTATTTTCCATTGTCAGTGGCTGCAAAAATTTGTTGTTTTTGTAACACCGACAGAGTTTTATGCGTGCACTTTGACAATTATCTTTATTATTCATGAAGAAACTGATCTTAAGAGAATAAACACACACACAAGCAAAACCCCTCGAAGAAAAATAGCGGTAAACAAAAAATCATTCTTTCCATGTTGCTGTTGTTTTTATTACAAATTATAAGTGGTAGTTAGCAAACAATTACGATTTATAATAGGTAAAGAAGATTTTATTTGAAAGAAAATTTTGAATTAGCGAGGGGACCAAACTGTATGGAAATTTTACGAATTAACGAGATTTTTTCAAGGGACCGACAGTTTATTACGAATTATCGGGAATTACGATTTATCGGGGTACGAATTATAGGGATTTGACTGTACTAAGAATATCATAGATTTCGGCTTGGAAAATTGTAGGGCATTTACCCATGTGAATTGATTTTTGGAAACTGGGTCCATATATTCCTGCCCCTCTGTCTCTATTTTCCTGTTTGGGACCGTCAGTGTACCATATCTAGTAGGCATCTTCGTATCAAGTAGTATGGTTCCGCCATCGGCTCCGTTCAGTAATCAAAATGTAAGGCCAAAATAGTTCAATTAGTGTAAAAATGTTTATAAGGGTAACGAATGTACTTCTTAAGCATTAATGTCAATTATCGCAATTCGTCGTCAAACTTGGCGAAAAAAAATCCCTTCGGGCGATGAAAATTTTAGAATTGCGATTGGCGGGGTACTTAACGGTATTTGAAATCCTTGGCGATATTTTTGGCATAATTTTTTAATAAAATAAAATAAAAGTTTTTTTTTATTAAATTTTATTGTCAGTTTCAATTCACGTCTGAAATTATTTTATCTGCAGTTTAAAAAGTTTTTTAAGGATTTGTGATACCTAATGTCGCACTTGGTACTTATGTCGAACTTTCTTTATTAAATTTAAGAAAATATTATGATAACTATATAATATAAATTTTTCCGATTTCTGGTAATTACTATTTTAAGAAGACGTTGGGTGCTAGTTCCGAATAGAAATGGCTGTTGTGATAGAAAATTTTCTGCAATGAATTTTATTAAAACTGAATTGAGAATTAAAATTCAATCCAAACTTTTAAATTTTTTGAATCTGAACGAGCTGCAAGTTGTGATCGCAGAAAGCCACGCTGAAATAACAGAAATCCAATAGTTGCAATTTTTAGGTTTAATATTATATATATATCCATTAAGGCCATGTGTGGCACTTTTTATAGAAACGCAGCACTTTTTGGGAGTGTGACGTGCTTACGAAAGGCGAGATCAGATTTAAAGAAAACTTTCGCCCCAACAGGAAAGCTTTCCAAAAAGTTTGTGAAAAAAATTTTAACCGGCTGAATTAATGTTTGTCAGGTAGCTTTGTTCTCTAACTAATACCAATAGGTAAACATTTCAATTTCAAATTATAATGAACTCTTCTTACTAAAAACAATAATAACAACAACAACCAGATTACGCGACTTATTACATATTCTTGCAAACACACCAACGCATTTTCACTAATTTTTATACCTCTGCTGAGATTTTGTTTAGAAATGCTTATTAAATAATGCATCATCCTTTTTAAATTAACATAAATAATTAAATTATATTTTTTTTATATAAAAAACCCGCACATGTGGACGATTACGTTCTACTTTGGAAAATATTTTGTAGATTTTACTTATGCATACAAGTAAAAAGTGACACTTCTGTTTAATTTAAAAAATATATTTCCTTATTTGCGTTGTACACCACAACCAACTTAGTCTAACAAAAAGTTCTTATTTATTCTTACTAGTAGCAAACACGATCAGCAATAATTTTAAAAATAAAACAATTCAATTGCAATTCAGCAATTTTACGTTGCGCGTGTAAAGAAATTTGATATATTAAATTTTTAGTTAAAACAATTTTTTTTAAATAATTTTGCAGATAGACAATGTCAGCAAAAAAATTTTTTAAGTAAATATTTGGGGCAGGTCAATAATGATTGTTTGGAAGTACAAAAACTTAATTAATGCTGTCGCCTTAACTTACATATACATTTGGTATTGCAAACAGGTCTGGTTTTTTTAATCCCGGTATTTGGGATTTTGAAAATTCAATTTTCCGTGATTGCTTGGAACCCCAATTTTTTCAGGATTTCGGGATTTTATATTCTTGAGTAAAAGACGCAAAATTTATGTAAAGTAAAAGATTTTAATTTTGTGTATTTAAAACAGAAACTGTAAAAACAATAATACATAATTCTTCAAAATATTAAATTCATATTTATTGCTTGGTTTGAAATGATAATGCCTATGTCCTAATATTTTGAGAATTCAGTTTTTTGAACAAGTTAAAATACATCATTTGAAAAAGAAATACTGCAGCTATTTTCTTTAATCGTTGTTGTGGAGTGACATGTAAAAGTACTAAGTTACAGTGTAATTGAAGTTTAAAAATATCACACAGAGTAAAGTTTGTGTTATATTCTGCTCACACTAGCATGGAAGGGACATTGAGTCACTTTTTCATATAATAAATTTTAGTAATTCGTTCCACTAAATATAAAAAGAACAAATTTTTCCTTATATTTAACACAATACATTAAAATATGTAATCATTATCTACATATAAAAACATTAGCATCTCCGAAACAAAAAATAAACTAATAAATAAAGCTTTGTTAGTTCTGGGCACCGCTGTCTTTAAGCGCAGAAGGTTTTTGATATTTTGTCACCAGAAAATATCAAGGAATTATTGCTAAAATTGATTTGCTCGAAATGGTTTTTGGATAGAACTAGTGTTAATGGTCATATTGCCTAAGTGAATTGATCATATGTAAGTAGAATAAACTTTCAGAGCAAACTTCTTACTGAGAAATTCATTTAATATTTTAAATAATAGACAACAATGGATTATGAAAAACCTTCTTAATATATCGAGCCTTAACCGCAAAAATAGCTTAAGCTACATGGTTTTCAATTTAAATTATTATTTTTAATAAATGAAATAATTGCAACATTTGTATCATATCATATATTATGGTCACGTGTGCAGGCTTTAGAAATTTATATAAAAATCAATTTTAGTTTAAGAATTCGTTGATGATTTGTCTGTATTTCTTCGTGAGAACTTCTTGTCGCTTCAGCTAAAATTTTTTATATAATGGATGTGAAAATAATTAATAAAATTTTTACAAATATGAGATAATCATAACGAAAAGCTATAAATGATTGCTTCTATAAATAAATCGTTTAAGTTATGAATTCTTAGCCGAACTGAGTGATGATGATTTGTTAAAAATAATGCTTAATTAATTAATTTTGTTTTAGTAATAAATTATTTTTGTCGTTATAATAAATGTTTCCATCTATGATAAGAAGAGATAAGAATTATCAAAGTCAGACATTGTGATGTTTCGCAAGTTTTTCCT
Organism: Lypha dubia; assembly: GCA_947311025.1. Classification (NCBI taxonomy): domain Eukaryota; kingdom Metazoa; phylum Arthropoda; class Insecta; order Diptera; family Tachinidae; genus Lypha; species Lypha dubia. Next base: position 27,091,630 of record OX371262.1, on the reverse strand, counting down.
TAAAAATTATAATTCACAGGGTTCTTTCGGTTCCTTTATCCATAGCCAACGATGAGCGAATATTTTTGCAAATTAATTTATATGAAAAAAATTTTATAAATTTCATATATTTAGAAATTCTTAGAAATAGTCTTTAATATTTTTATGTTTCCGTACAATGCATATAGAAAAAAACATCGTACGCAATATATAAAAACGTATTTAACTCGACGTTTCAATATTTACAAATATAATTTTATTGTGGACATTTTTCTGTTTTATTTGTTGACATCAAGTTATGATGAAATATAACAGAGTGACAGCTTTAATTATTTGGTTAATAAACCAAGATCATAAAAGCGAATCTATAGTTAAAGTTTAATTGCAATCTATTGGATAACTTTGAAAGCAGAAATAATCACCAACTCACCATTCTTAGTGTATGCCCTTAGACTATGTATTAAGCTATAACAAAATTAGTTAAATAATTACGTATTGTGTTCTTTCATCACAATTGGTTTTGGTGAGGCAGAAATTACCGCCTAACACCTTCCCAAACCTTAAATTATGTAGCTTATGAATCCTTTTAAGCACCGATATTGCAGTGTTTTAAGTACATCTATCACCCTCCTAATCACAGTTTTCAAAAAAAAAACACATTTGGTTTATGTATGATTTTGCTGCCGAGGAAATTGCACAGTATCACTCTCTCGATCCCAGTTGTCAACAAAACATGTAAATTATGTTTCCTTTTTGGTGTAATAAAATAGTTTTTTATTTGATTTTTAATATTGTCTTAGAGCAGCTTTAATTGTTGCAGCTCATAAGACTGATGATTTATTAATTAAATGACATGGGCTTATATAATAATTATGAGAATAATTCTTAGGGGTACCTTAACATAAGAGTAAAAGAATAGAAATATATATATATATATTACATGTTGGGTAAGCATATTTAGCTTCCCAGTATTTATGTATGGCATGTGTTCAACAGTCCAACGAGTGCATACCTAAAAGCAACAGATATTTTGTGTTGCTTATATTTACAATCAAACAATAAATCAAGTTAATAAATGTGATTCATTTAAGTGCATTGTGCTGCTGCATTTGATTAACCGTACAAGTGTCAAATTACCGACACACAAAATATCTTGCTTGCAGTTTGTCAATGCTTGCATGTTGCGGTACTATTGAATCGCAATGCATACTACACACTGTTGGCCACATGCTACATTGGTGCCGATCTGTAAGTGCTTTAAGTTTCATGTAAAAGGGTTCAAGTGTTTACCCGTTAAAGTGCAACAAACAGGGAACGGGCGGACAGATGGACTAAATGGCCTCTTGACCCTAATTTATAATATTTATTTTGCTGAAAGAATTTGGAAATAGAGTTTACCTCATACAAACATTACTTCTTTATAATATTAGTATACAGTCGAATTCGGTTAAGCGAAATTGCAAAATTACAAGTACTTTGTTATTGTTATGAGAGATTTTGGATAAAAAGGAGTTTGGATAAGCGAAAAACGTTTCAGTTAAATATACTCACTTCAAAATTGCTCTGTAAAACGAAAATATAGCAGTAGAAGTAAAACATTTGTGATTTGTTTTTCATTTTAAAAATAAATATAAGCTTGCAACGACATTTGAAAATAATAAATAGTTTTTCGTCACAAGTAAATTAATAATTTTTTCTTACATGCGGTGTTTTTTTATGTAAATTAGCTTACTTCTAACCAAAATTCGTGTCAATTAAGCAGGATTTCTTTTGAGCGAATGTAAGTGCTTTAAAATTTATCAAAAATAATAAAGAAGAATTTTTATTTTCAATTAAGCGTTTTTTTCTATTAAATATCATGATTTTATCCGAATTTGACTGTGGTATGATGATATTCATATCCATCTAACATTATTTAAAGGTAAATTTCGTGGCACAACAACTGTAATCTATGTATTTATGCAAAGCCATACACTTTATATATATGAGATACCACGGAGACGCACCGCACCCATACTGCTGAAACTCCCCTCTAATTGAACTCATTACATTTGGCAGCATTTGTTGAAGGTGTCTACATATAACTTTGTTTTTGTTTTAAAAATTTCAACAATTTGCATTTAATACTGTTTATATTAGCAAAACAATCTTTAAAGAAAAACCACATTAAGCACAAAGTAAGATGATGATGATTGTACTGGTAGCAGTAAGCAGTTTATGTTTTATTTAAGCAGTCCTTATTCAGTATTTTAAAATAAAAATCCTCCAGCATAAAGGGTTAGAGGCTGTTTTTTTTATAAACAGTAATACAACTTTGTGTGCTTAAGTTCAATCGTTTGTTAATTTTGTATTCCAAGTAAAATTTTTTTTACTCATTTTTCAAAGGCTCATGTGCAAAATTTGATTTTGCTTTTAAGAATACTTGAAAACATGCACGAGAAAAAGCTATTGTAGTTGCTAAATATTCTTAAGTGCTTTATTGTTCATAACTTGTATGCTATATATTGAATTTAATAAAAAATTATGAAAAAAATTTGATTAGTAAGACTGTGTAAGAGGGAAAAGATCCACTTAAGTCTTTTTCATTATGTATGTATACATTGTATATATATTTCGCAATACCAATTAAATGATTTCACAAAAATCTAATATAATTTTAACAGCGAAAGATTTTAAAATTATAAATCTTAAAATAAAAATTTTTTATAGACATCAGCATCGACATAGTTTCCAAGTTATATAAAAAATCTAACAAATACAACTTAGAAAAACTGTAAGCGCAGATTCATAGACTTAAATATTATCGTCATTTTCCAATCGGTTTGATTCTTTGAGGTCGAACAGTTTAAACACAGTGGACATATTTGTACAAAAAGTCAAAAATTTAGTACATTTACCGTACTTTAAAATATTTTTAAAATATGTATTTAACTTGAAGTATTTATTTATCATTTTATATTATTACTAGATGACCCGGCAAAGGTTGTTTTGCCATACAAAATATTTCTAGTGCATATTTTGGGTGTTATATAAAAAATAGCGAATGTGTTAAGTGTGTGACGATGACCGCCGATGAAAAAAGTACCATACAATAATTTTTTTATGTTTGAAATACGAACGACGACGATTCTCCTGCATGAGGCGGACATAGCGCCATCTGTCATTCAACAACAAAAATAACTATGAGGCGGACATAGCGCCATCTCTTCCATCTCATTTCTAGGCAACCTGTAAGCTAGGAAAAATTTTTTTGCCTTTCTAATATGGGAAAGAATTCTTGGAAAAATATTGCCAAGCTTACAGGTTGCCTAGAAATGAGATGGAATTGTACCTATCAAGAACTTGGTCCTTATTTTGATCTCAGTACTTTTTACGGCCGAAACTTTTTGGATACGAACTTTGCCTTATTTTCACAGTTAGGTTTTTGTGTGGATCTCACATCTTTTTTCTAAGTTGTTATTGTATAAATATTTATATGTATTGCTTATGTGGGCCTACCTGTGTAGAAAATTTCAGCTTTCTAGCTGTACTAGAAGAAGGGCACCGTAGTCGCACTAAATGAAAAGTGCCGGTTTAAAAATCATTTTCGTTAATTTCTTATCAGGACCTAAATGTGTACCAAATTTCAGCTTTCTAGCTATACTGGAAATGCCCCATACAAATAAGGGAACCCTAGTCCCCCCAAGGTTAAAAGAGCCCGTTTTTTGTTAATTTCTCATCAGGACCTACCTGTGTACGAAATATAAGCTATCTAGCTCAACTAGAAGTGCCCCATAAAAAGTAGGGGCATGATTGTCCCCCAGATGAAAAGTGCCCGTTAAAAAATCATTTTCTGTAATTTCTCATCACTACCTGCCTGTTTACCAAATTTCAGCTTTCTAGCTGTACTGGAAGTGCCCCATACAAAGAAGGTAAACCCTAGTCCCCCCGGGTTTAAAGTGCCCGTTTTCAGATTTTTTTGGTTATTTTCTCACCAAGACCTACCTGTGTACCAAATTTCAGCTTTCTAGCTATACTGGAAGTGCCCCATACAAAGACCCCCGGGTGGAAAGTGCCCGTTTTAAGATTTTTCTGATTATTTTCTCACCAAGACCTACCTGTGTACCAAGTTTCAGCTCTCTAGCTTTACTGGAAGTGCCCAATAATATTGATGAGCCAGGCTTTTACGGTAGAACTTTCAAATTTACCCTCTTCGGGGAGACCTTATGTTTCAAGTTTCATTTAATTATGATCAGGGGGAGCAAAGTTATGAGGGGGGTAAAAACAGCTCGAATGGTTTCATGTAAATATACACACTGTGTGGCCGAACTTAGCCTGGCGCACTACCGTGCGCATAGATTTGAATTGTAACAATGTATAAATGAGAAATATTATTATTAGGTTTAAGGTTTTTTATTTTAGGTTTTAGGTGCAATCAAATCCCTAATAAGAGGATCATCTTAGAGATATGAATACCTCTAATATTAAGAGAAATTAGCAATACGTTATAATTGCAAAGTAAAATTCTATATCATTTGAAAATTTGGTTAAATAGTTGATATTCTTCCCAAGTAGTATCAATTTTACATCAATTGTAGCGGCCTTGAAATCGGTATATTGATACATTCTACTAATCTGATTGCACATGCTAATGTTTTTCAAAAATAAAAAACTCATAGTAATTTGATTTTTCATTAATTCAATAAAACTGAAGTTAAGCCTAATAATAATAACTTCTCATTTATACGTATTTATTTATCTTCACACACAGCAACATAATACTAAAAAAAAACTAATATTGGAATTTCGACCTGATTCAATTTAAGAATTGGGTCCATTGTGGGGATAACCAGAATTCAGACTCTCTTTTTAATAAAGAGGCTAAAAAGGAAATAACGGTTTTTCATAGTTAAGGCCATGCACCACTATCCTACAAAATCGTTCGAATCTTTTACAGGAAGAGCTTACAAAAATCTGAACGACTTTAAAAAATAGTTTCAAAATTTTGTTGTAGATGCCACACTGACATACAAACCTGATGCCAAAACATCTGTTAGTTTTGTACAATCATTTATTTATATCAGAAAAAAAAATACATACCTTTCGTTGTATAAAACAAAAAGAATAAAGTGTTACGAATGAAGATAAAGTTAATATTCTCAGCTCGTTGACAATAAATACTCCTGTGATCGCATAAAAACCATCATTTTATGAAAATTTTACAAATCGCACGACTTGCCAAAAAAAAAAAAAAAATCTGTCACTCAGATGAATTTTTAGTCCACACTACCATACTTTTTCAGCACACATCTCATATTTGGCAGATCGCACTATTGTGTAGGATACTGAACCACGGCATTTATTATACATATGTATGTGTCTATTTTTACTTGTTTTATAAATTCCTCGAATATTGCCTAAACATCGCAAAACTTCTTATAATCCCACAATATCCGTTTTATAACAGCTATTCGCTCAAATTAAGTACAATTAAGGCCCTAATGTGCAAATCGTATCACGTAAGTAAAATTTATATAGAAAGCAAAAAGAAAAATTCTGATATCGTAAAATTTGTTTTTCAAGTATTAAGGTCGTAATTTCTTTTCGTTTGAAAACGAAAACCCGAACGAAAATTTTTAGAATTTGTTTTTGTTTTAAATGTAATTGTTCGAAAGAAAGAACTTCTTCGATATCGGCGAACATATGCCCAAACTTGTCCGCAATTCTACAAATATCATCGAAAATTAGACTCCTCTAATCTCTCTTTCTCTAATATTATCCTTCACTACAGGCAACACTACGGGACCACATCAGGATCCAAGTGAGCTGGAATCTAATCTTCCTCTTACCAGCAGCCTGCTAACCTATCCTAACCTACGGTGCCAAGGCTGTAAATACCACGCGTTTTGGTGTATCGGGTAATATAATGTCATCATTTTTAGCACCAAGATCCCTGCGTATCACACAACACGAAGAATTTCACACCCCATGGATGGGGCTTGTCTGGTAAATATTGGCGTAAGTGATGAACCATTTTAGTTGAACACATTTGTGCGTGCATAGGCGTGCGTTTTTGGGAATACTATCAAAACGGTTAAGTAAACGCTTTGCAACTTTGCGAATTTATCGTCGTCTATTGAGTCCATAAAAATAGCTATTTCTTGGTCACTCACCGAGGAAAGTTTTATTCTTTTTGCTCTATGGGACTGCTGGTTTTCTTCACATTGTGCTGACATCTTGTCTGTTGATGATCTCTTAGTTTCTAATCCAAAAAACAATTAGAAACATCAATTATTTCTTACTCCAGTAAAAATGACAGTACAATTTTTTTTCTCAACTAAGTGCCTAAGACCATCTACAGACGGTGTTCACAAAACTCAGCATTGAAACAATATTCTTGCTTTTTTTTAAATTATAGATATGAAATATATAAATATATAAATATTTGAATTACTTACCAAAAAAAATCCAGATTCAATTCAATAACGAGAATGTATTATTTTTTTAATTTTAATTTTCACTAAATTTACAAGCAATTTTTATATCTTTTTGAATCAAAGTTCTGATAAGAATGAATTTTTCTGCCACACTTTTTTAGTAATCGCAATTCAATTTGGCCTCCACGACTTCTTCTGCTGGAACGATTTCGATGAACCCAATTTACGAGCACTTTTTCCACTAAATCAAGTCGTATGTCATGAATGGCATGTTCAATATTGACTTGTAAAGCTTGAAGAGATTTGTTTATTTCATTTATTTCGAATGACCAAAGACTTCAAATAACCCCACAAGAAATAGTTTAATGGTGTTAATTCTTGGAGGCCATTCAATATCACAATTTCTTGAAATAATCGAATCTCCAATCTTTTCTCGCAATAATTCAATTGCTACATTTGTTGTTTGGCAAAATCAACAAATTCACGACGTTTATGGGCTGCCTAGAAATGAGATGGAAATGTACCTATCAAGAACTTGGTCCATATTTTGATCTCTGTACTTTTTATGGCCGAAATTTTTTGGATAGGAACTTGGCCTTATTTATTATTTATGTTTTTGTGCGGATCTCACTGCTTTTTTCTAAGTTGTTATTGTATAAATAATTATGTGTATTGCTTATCAGGGCCTACTTGTGTACGTAATTTCAGCTTTCTTGCTATACTGGAAGTGCCCTATACAAAGAAGGGGCACCCTAGTCCCCTCAGGAGGAAAAAGCCTGTTTAAAAATATTTTTTGTTAATTGCTCGTCAGGACCTCCCTGTGTACCAAATTTCAGCTTTCTAGCTATACTGAAAGAAGGGGCACATTAGTCCTCCTCAGGTGAAAAGTGTCCCTTTAAAAATAATTTTTGTTCTATTTTATCAGGACCTACTAGCTATACTAGAAGTGCCCCATACGAAGAAGGGCTTCATACTCCCCCTAGGTGAAAAGTGCCCGTTTAAAAATCATTTTTGCTAATTTTTCATCAGGTACTACCTGTGTACTAAATTTCAGCTTTCTAGCTATACTGGAAGTGCCCCATACAAAGAAGGGGCACCCAGGTCCCCCCTGGAAGGAAAGTGCCCGTTTTTAGATTTTCACACCAAGACCTACCTGTGTACCAAGTTTCAGCTCTCTAGCTTTACTGGAAGTGCCCAATAATATTGATGAGTCAGTGAGTCAGTGAATATGTACTAAAATATGGACTTTTCACACCTTAATATCTCGGGAAGCGGTAGAACTTTCAAATTTAACCTGTGAGGTCAACTCAAGTTTCATTCTATTATGATCAAGAGGAGCAAAGTTATGAGGGGGGTAAAAACAGCTCGAATGGTTTCGTGTAAATATACACACTGTGTGGGCGAACTTGGCCTGGCGCCCTACCGAAAGCCTAGATATATTTGAAAACTAAAAAAAAATTAGGTAACTCTGTACTGATTTGTTCGTCGTTCAACGGCGTATGAAATAGAAATAAATCTATCAGAGAATTCGTCACGCACGACGAATTTCGTTGACGTCGGTGTTGTGTTCTCTTTTATATGCATACATGTGATCTATTTTTGACGAGTAATATTCGGAACGAAAAATTCGTCGTTTGTCCCAATTGTGTTCCCAGCATAAAATGAATGTTTTTAGGCGAGAAGTCCGTGTCAGATACAACTTCGTCGCTTTGCGTGACGTTTCCAACTTTAATGGGAGAACGTTCACAAAAGATTTCCGGGCAAGTTTTTCCTAATCAATCAATTTGTCTTTAAAATCTTTATCCTTTATCAGTTCCTGTGCCTGTACTTGGGCAATTTTTCCTTTAGTATTAAAAGAATGTCATTCGTGTTTACTAAATTTTAATTTTTTAAATTTTACGGCTACTTTTAAAATTACCTATTTGTTATTGGTTAGCGCAATTCCAACCAATTCCCATTTTTTTGAAGCCAGCCATCGTGCTGGGCAAGAGTTTATATGTGTAAAATAATATTTCATTGCCAGCTCAGTTCGCTCAATGCAAATGCATACACTTAATAATCGACATACGCTTAAACATCTAAGTTAATATCTATGAATACTCTGATTTAATAAATTTATAATTAAAAGTAAAATAGGTTAAGCTGTTGCGGATGTATGTATGTATATCATCAAAGAATAACGTTATCTTGTGATACCCGATGATAATTTTCCTTTATGTAAATTTAAAACAAAACTATTCCATTTTAGTTAGTTATACATGCGACTAAAATGAAAAGAAGAGAAAAAAAAAACATAAATAAATCCATGATAAAAATAAGTAAGAGTCTTTAGACAGTCTATTTTTCCTTTTTGTTGTGTTTTTTTTTTTACATTTTTATGCTGTTGATTTCCGGTAGAATAAATATGTGTTTGTAAGTTTGTATGTATGTGTTTTAGTAGTTGCTAAGCAATAAGAACAAGAATGTGGAGCATTAAAATGCGTCATTTTTTTTGTCCTTTTAATAAGTGTTTGCTTTTATACAGCTGGGAAAAATATATTAAAAAGAATACTGATATGTATACAAACTATAAAATAAAATTATTTTTTAAGCTTTGTGTTAAGAGCAAACACTCTTTTTATATTTATACATTAAAACATTAATATATACACCATTACTAAGGGGCTGTGCATATTACATAACGCTGTTTTCAGAGATTTTATACCCCCCCACCCCCTTCGTAAGGCTTTTTACTAATTTTTCAGTGCAACATTCCCAATCCGTAACAAATCTTTCCCCCCCCCCCCCCCCCCGGAGCGTTACATAATATGTGCACAACCCCTTACATATATAAATACATGTATGTACAAGCATAAGAACACTTGGGGTGTTCACAGTGTAGTCATATCAGTCATATTGTCATAATGTCTTAATATTTTACAATAGTTTAAAAAAATTTTTGTTTCGTTTTAAGCAAAAAAGTTATATAATCATAAGACTTTTTGATGTATGTTTTGATGTAGGTTTGTCATAAAATAACCGTAGAAACCTTAGTCGAACAGATGAAACTCTTTAGTCGATCCGACGATAATATTTACAAGCCGCCGCTACTTATAAATAACACTAGAATAAAAATATGTGTTTGTGTAAGTTATCTGCCTGGCAGCTTGTGACAATATATATACAAAAAAGCTTCTTCCCATTCCACATGCTGAAAAATTAAAATATTCAGAGTGTACTGTGAATAACAAATAAAGAAACTAAAAAAAATAAATATTTTTTTGCTCTCTTTTGCTTGTGTTTTGTTGTTGCAAATTCTGAAATAAAGCGACAAAGAACCTCATTCATTGACTGCTATCATACAACTGATTATGTTTCGTATTTTAGTTTGTCTCTTCTGTTTGGTTCGTGTTGTGTATGTGTAAATGACGATTGGTGCTCGGCCCCTAGGGGCTAGTTTGACGATCAACGCTTTAGTCACTAAAGTTTAGTGCTTCGGCCGATGTGGTTGTTGTAAAAATATGCTCTTTGAGTCTCAAGGTACGGTCACGTAATAGTAAATAAACACGTAAATAGTGTTTTACATAAGTTATAACAAACGTCGGAGAATCCAAAATTATAAATGTATAAATTAAAAAGTTTTTTATTACGCTTTACCTTAAAAGTATGTCAGCAAAGAATAATATTGTATTCTTGGTTGAAGTATACGATATCGAATTTTCTTTCTGCGGTGTGACTGCAAGTGTACAACAATTTAAGGACACATGTTTATATAAATAACACAATAATATATAAAATTTCTACTGTTTTCGTTCTTCAGAGTAAAATATATTTAAATAATAATTTATTTTACATGGTTTATTGCATTGATATCACTTTACGGTTTATTGTCACCAGCAAAAATAGAACTTAGTTTAATTGGACACCAACGACAAAATCAGCGTGGACAACAACCACATTTCATCATTCTCCTATGCACATATGTACTCTATTTTTGACAGATGGTAGTCGGTAGCCTGCTGCGGTCAATGTGTTTAATGCTTAAAAGATTGTACAACCGACCTACTGCATGCAGTTGTTCATCATCTTGTCGTCAAGAAGGCTTTGTAGCACACATTTTCATAATATTTTATTGTCATCTCTAACAGATAGGCCTACTGGGACTTTACTGTATTGCGAAATGGTAATAATTGTACTTGCACTCAAAGAAAATACGATACAGATAGGTACTAAATCTAAGAAAAAAATTTCCTTTAAAATACATACATACATAGATATATGTAGCACATACCTGCAGCTAAAATTGTAACTAGTAGTGGTTTTGGACCGTATAACACTAGTTGCAACGACTGTCGAAAAATTTATAGATTTGTCCTAGTCAAAAATTTTATAAAACAAAAAAGTAGAAAAATAAATGTTTTTGAAATTGTGTTCAAAATTGGCAGAAAGTGTTTTGAAGATGTTTGTTATGAGCTATAACATTGCCGAGACTCATGGAAAATTTAGTTTAACTTTCGCACTCCCAACGAAAATTATATACGTAAACACCCGAAGCCCACCCAGGTGGGTGGCGCCCAACGTGGGGCTCGAATGGCTGCAAGATGCATATATCATATTTGCTTTTGCAATATTACAAAATAAACACCATCGTTTTCTTGGTATCTGAAGTTTTTGGGACCTCTTATTTTTCAACATCTATTATTTATTAAAAAAAGGATGAAAGTTATAAATTAAATTTTGGTTCTGTTATTTTTCAATTGTGAGTTGTCTATTTTTATGGGATTTTGATACAAGAATGTAATGTCATTCAGTCATATTGGAAATACAGTAGTTAAACGAGTTTTTGTAGTTTTTTACTGTCCTTGTTGGCTCGAGTGATTATTTATTCCTTTTTGTTGTGAAATATAACATAGGATAGATATTAATTATATGGTAATACCATTTTCCGATGTCTGTTGGAATAGCAATTATGAAGCATTAGAAATTTGCTCTAATTGACCATATTTTACAGATAATTGTTATGATGACAGTCTTCATTATGTTAGTTTCTGCCCGAAAGCTGCTTTTTTTTATTTCTTGAAAGACCTACCTTTAATTTCATTATTTTAATTATGCACAACCTGTTCCGAAGACCAAGTAAGAAGTTTTACCGAAATTAAAAGCATTAGAATTTTTTTATGGCGAATAACCAAACCACTGAAAATATTCCAGCGATTACTAATAATAGCGTTTTATCTTGCTCTATTTGTGAAAAGGAGTATGAGATCGATGGCATCGTAGGTTCGACTCCCTGCAGTCATGGTTTTCACAAGGACTGCATACTCAAAGTTATTAAAGACACACAAAGTTATCCTACTAGAATTTAATATTAGAAAAGTTAGAATTGGTACGACAAAGAGCTCAGTAAAATATTAGACAGGCATATGAGAGAAATGTCAAGAACGTCACCATCTCGTTCTGAAAGGTCTTAGAGAAATAAAATTAGAGTAGTTTCTCTTATCTTTATTTAAGGGCATAGAAAAGCCCACGTGAATTTTTTTTTTGTAGTGTAACGCATAACGTGAACGTGTAAAACAAGAACCCTGCCCATTTCCCGAACTAGCTAGCTTAGCAAGCGCGTGTGCGAAGTTTTTCAAGTGACGTAAGAGTTTAAATGGTAAGTATCTTAACCATTGATTAATGTTTGTCTCACGGACAATCATTAATAATTTCCAACCAAGCGAGTTTTTAACATCCTTTCGTTAAAATTACCACATTACAATCTAATATGTATATGCATTTCATTAGTAGCTAATAAAAATTCATCAGTAGATTAATATATGAAAAACTTTTAAAACATCTTGGTAAAGATCAACAGATGAGTTGGTATTAAGAAATCCCTGCGGCATATCTTAAGAAATTCACGATTTTGCCAGTGCTGAGAAGACTGTGGTCTGGATATATGAAACCAACATTAAGTCATTCTGTCATAGTGAACATGGTAAGTCTCGTGTTGGATACCGCACAGTGCAATCAATACCGGTTGCGCTAACATAACGTCATGTGGTTATTGGTATAGTGCATGGAACATTTTTACAACAGACTAGTTATAAATCAATTCTATGCAATTAATATGCGCTCTTTTTAATCCATAATCCATTTTTTGATATCTCGAATATATTAAGAGATCAAGCGCCAACATCAATTATATTCAGAATATTTTTATTTTTTAATTTCTTTGTGAATGTAATTTTTCATAAATTACACTAGGCACTTCCAATTTTGTGCTTGCTTAATCAAATACATTACTTTGACCTACTTGAAAAACATTTAACAATATTGTGTACGTTATTAAATGTGGCTAAAACAGCTTTATATTTTCTCAATTCACAAGCATAGTTGTATCGCTTATTGGTGAATGTATATGAAAAGACAATTTAAAACAAAATTTATTTCAACAAAAATTAATTGTTTAAAAATGTTTTTTTTTAGAAATTTTGTTTGAAATTATCTTTTCATATACAAGAATAAGTTAGTTGTATCACAGTTATTTGGACAATTTTTAGGAAACATATATCAGAAAGAATTTCCAGAAATACATAGGTACCTATACAATATTTTATTACTTACTCAGAATACAGTTTTTTATTTTCAGTTTTAGCGTCAACGCATTCTACGCGTTTGAAGATTTCTATGCATTCTACGATTATAATAATTTAAAGCTACATAGGAAGCGTTTTGTGCAGCAAAAGAACCATCAAATCGTCTATAAAAAACAGCTGATCGCATTGAGTGACGCGTAGAATGTTTACAAAAGTAGAAAGTAGATATACTTCAACGCGTTCTATTCGCTTAAGCGTCCTATTCTGTGTGTTGTGTAACTTGTCATATACGAGTGAAAAGCGGCGACGCATAGAACGCGTGTTATGTTCCTTCATCTGAATAGTTTTCAGGATTCTTTGTTAAACACAAAAAACACGCTAAAATAAACCATTTATAAAAACTCGCAGCAAAGACAGCTTGGTCGACCACACAGTCTGACGTTAGGGTGCTTTCCTCACCGGCTTACGTTACTATTAAAATTTAAATCAATCAGCAATCTCTCCTAAGAACATTTGCTTAATTTTTAGTTTTGGTGTTGTTGTAACTTCCACTGGTTTGCTGTTTGTTTGTTAGACTGCTGATAGAAAAGCAGCATGTTCGCTTTTTAAGCAATTGCATAGCTTTTATCACAGGCTTTGAGCGCGGCGACCGAATCAAGAAATTCCGTAACGAAAATAAAACGTAAGACTAGTTCCACAAATACAATATTCCATAAATAACACTAATCCCACAAAATTTAATGTCTTCACTAATCAGCCTAGTAACCATCACACCAGCAAATGACCCACTCATTGAACCATTGAACCATTGAACCACATATGTATATCCGTTTATCAAATTTCTGCACTTTTTTTTTATTTATTTTGCACACCTAACATCTTTTTTTCATTATTCGGATTTTTTGGCTAAAATTGTGGCTTTATTGGGTCGCGACATGGTCCAAATCGATGGAGAGTGTGGACTACGGGCCTTTATATTCTGTCGATATAAATAATTATAATTGCATAAGTTGATAAAATATTCTATGCAATAGCTTTACCGCGGCAGACCCCGAGCCCCACACCTTTTTTTTAGTAACTTGTGTTCGCAGTCAACTATCAGCTTTCATGTGGTTGAAAATGATGTTGTCGTGCTGTTTTGAGCATAGTCCAGAGAGAAAAAATGTATTTGTGGTATTGCATTTTATAATTAACTAGCCTATCCCGGTGTGCTTCGCTACCCCCTCGTTATAAAATAAAATTAAAAGTATTTATATATCCTATTGTGAAAACTTAATGACGATCGGTCTAGTAGTTAAGACTTTATTACGATTTTTAATTGTCCGAGAAAGGGGCGTGTCCCACCCACTTCATAAGCCTATTATTCCTTCCAGAGTACAGTAACATGCTGTGAAAATTTCAGGAAGATCGGTCGAAGGGTTTAGTTTTCTTAAAAAAGGGGCGTGGTCCCACCCACTTTTCTCCTGGTACGTATTTTAAATTATGCCAATACCATATGTACCAAATATCATCGACGTAGGTCAAAAAATTTCCAAAATATGGCGACTTAAATTTTTGGGTTATATGGGCGGTGCCACGCCTCTTTGTCCAATCAAAGCTTCATATAGCCTATTATTTCTTCCAGAGTCACAGTAACATGCTATGAAAATTTCTGGAAGATCGGTCCAATGGTTTGGTTTTCCTAAAAAAGGGGCGTGGTCCCACCCACCTTTCTCCTGGTACGTATTCCAAATTATGCCAATACCATAAGTACCAAATATCATCGACGTAGTTCAAAAAATGCCCAAAATATGGCGATTTAAATTTTTGGGTTATATGGGCGGTGCCACGCTTCTTTGTCCAATCAAAGCTTCATATAGCCTATTATTTCTTCCAGAGTCACAGTTACATGCTGTGATAATTTCAAGAAGATCGGTCTAAGGGTTTGGTTTTCCTAAAAAAGGGGCGTGGTCCCACCCACTTTTCTCCTGGTGCGTATTCCAAATTATGCCAATACCATATGTACCAAATATCATCGACGTAGGTAAAAAAATGTCCAAAATATGGCGATTTAAATATTTGGGTAATATGGGCGGTGCCACGCATCTTTGTCCAATCAAAATTTCATATAGTCTATAATTCATTCGAGAGTTCCAGTTAAATACTGTAAAAATTTCAAGAAGATCGGTCCAAGGGTTTGGCTTCCTATAAGGAACAAACAAACACACAAACAAACAAACAAATAAACAAAACACACATTAGCCCTATTCACAATCTTGTGCAAATGGTCTTGCATCATTGCATTTTCAAAATGGTGTAGTATATTTTTACTCTACACAAACAAAATACAGAGAAATGCACATGCTACATCTTTGCAAATAAGCAACACTAAAAACCAATAGCTTATATTTACTATACTTATGCAACACTTAATTGCAAAACGACAGTTGAAACGCACTAAACTTAGCTGATTTTCTTATTCAAATTTGAATAATTTTATTCAAAATTACATCCTGACTAACTAACAAATTAATTCTTGTTTTTATAATAAAAATCAGAATTATTTGATTAATCAAATGTTTGGATACTTGAGTAATTTCTTAGACATGTGTATTTTTTAGGCCAAAACATCAGTGGAAAATAATTTTTTTATCAATCATCTCTTTTCAATCATCTGTGAATTTTGTGTTTTGCAACAAGCAACAAGCATTACAACCTAACCCAAATATATCATTCACAATTGATAGAATAAATTTTTAGTTGCATAAATTTGCAATCTCAAATACACAAGATTGTGAACACGGCTATTCTGTATGTTAAATCCTGAATTTAATAAAATTGTACCTAGTGTGATCGCAAAATCAGCTGTTAATGGATTTAATCTTAAATACAGGATTTAATGATGAAATTATTTCATTGAAAAGCATTAGCATTGTTCGAAATATGTATAATGCTAAAAAATTTAATTGGCATTGTTTATAAGTCAATGCCAATGAAATCGACAATTAAAATAACTTACCTTTGATGACTTTGAATCCATTTTAATTTTACAATAATAAACAAATTGCCAACAGATGGTTGCTTGCGGAAGGTGTTTCCATATTTAAATAGCTAAATTCAGTAAAAATTCACTTTGATGGTGTAAGCCGCTCCAAAGAAAAACTAATATTAACACAATATGCGACTACAATGTGCATACTAACAAAAAAATCCTGATAAGTTTAATAATGTAAACTGATTTAGCAAGATACAAATCGGTACATGCAGCTCTTTTAGTGCCGATAGTGAATAAATGACAAACTCATTCGAAATAAACAATTAAAACTTTGATTGTTTTTAATTTAATAGCAAACGTTGATGTCACAATACTGAAAATATTATTTTCTATAAAATCTATTATTAAACTCATATAGGTACTCAATATATGTATGTATATACATAAAGCTTTTATAAAGTACAACTTGTCAAGAAAATATCTTTAATTTCATGTTTGATAAGTCTTAAAAAATACGCAAATTATGCATTACTCAATGTAATGGAAAATTAAGTACTTGTAGTCAAACTACTTATGTATGTATATATTTATGTAATAGGAGTACATGTACTATTATATTACACTTGTGATTTGTATGATTTGTAACGAAAACTAAAATGTACATTTTTCTTACTTTGACAAGCACTTGAAATCCACAATATATATGTATGTATGTAAGTATACTTATATTTCAAGTAACAAACATATGTTTGTATGTACGAAAGCGTATGTCTTAAAAATAGAATTGTTGCTTCGTGTTTTTGCGAAAATTACAACTACAAATTTCCTTAAACTTTTGTTGTTGTTTTGTCACACAAACAGTAAATTCTACCAATATGGTTTAGGGAAACAAGTTGTTAATGTCAGCACAGGACAAAATAAGGAGATGAGAGTATCAACCAAACTAACAGCAACAAAAGTACACCACAAATATCTGAGTATACGTGGTACCAGTGATGGAAAAATGAAAAATTTAAATAGTACTGTCAGTCAACAAAAAGAGTACTTTTTTCAACATTGTGGTACTTTTTATGAAATATATATTTTTATTCAAAAATAAAATTAAAAATCCATCTATATAATAAAAAGAAATTAAATGAAGAAAATTGTTTTTGTTATAAATAAATAAATATTTAAAATACATAAAAAATTAATTTACTTAAACAAAAACATTCATTAAGTGCGTGCATTGTACTTTCATACATATACATTTTTGTATCTCGAATGGGAGCTTGTTGGTATTTTCGGTGAAGAGAGTGGTTTTTGGTTGGCATAATTTTTCAACCAGGTTCAACCCCGCATAAGCAGAACAAAACCAATACGTGTACATTAAAAAAAACAAATGTGTGCAAAATACACTAATCCACAGATTAATTAGTCTCGTCTGTTTTCGAAAGAACAAAAGAGGTGCGAACTAAAAATTAATCTCGTGTAAATTGGACCAATAACATTAACCCTCAAATCACCCTCAAAGGAACATCGTTATTTTTCAATCAAAGTCATGATTTATGAGTATTTTTGCAAAAACAGCACATTATTTGGTGAATATAGTTTTTATATTTTGACTTTTCGCTATAACATATATGACATCGAGATTTTCCTTCGATTATAGGAGGAATAGTTTTTTGCTTTTTTGAAGGAATTTCAAAAGATTGAGATGAGCTCTGCTGAGCTCCAGATGGTTCATGGATCAGTAAATCTTGGGACTGGGTTATTGAGGCGCTTGGTTCATCCTCTAAATCGCTATTGTTGATAGAAGAAAGCATAGATACTGCTGATTGAGTTCTTGGTACGCCCTTTCGTATTGCCATGTAAGGCTTTGCGAGAGATATTCCAAGCTCGCGCAAAAAAACTCGACGTAAAATTGGCTTGTTTGTTTTCCAATTTGGATTTATATCTTTAAATATAATGTACGCATTTAAAGCCGAAATATCAATCTTGTTTGAGAAAACAGCAACTGGCCATCGATTTGTTTTTCTTTTCGAACTATAGCACGATAACATTTTGTCCACTGTATCCACGCCACCTACAGAATAAAGTTATAAAGCTGAAGATCAATAAAGCTAATATAAAACGAACCTTTAGTTTTGTTATTGAATTGAATGATTTTTGGCAATTTTTTCGCATCAGATTCTACGTCCTTCGAATGATGCATTGTGCTTTGCAGTACTACGTAGTTATCCTTTCTCCCGACATATGACACAAGAGTTGTACTTTCGGTGAATGCAAAAGTTGATTGGTACAGGGGAACCTTTTTGTATTCTAATAATTTGGGTGGTATGCTTCTTTTATTTTTACGCATAGTACCTACCATTGTTAACCCTTGGGACAACAACTTTTGTCTAAGTTGGTAGGATGAGAAAAAGTTATCCATTGTTATATTGTGGCCCTTAAGTCTGCGAACTAACTCCAAAACAACACGTTCCCCTTGATTTTTTTCAGGCAAACTACCAACAGGCTTACCCAAATACGGCTGAATTTTCCAAACGTAGCACGTTTCAGAGCAAACCAAGAGCCAAAATTTTATTCCGTATCTTTCAGGCTTAGAAGGCATATATTGCCTAAAGTTGCATCGTCCACGAAATCCAAGCAATTGTTCATCAACTGTAGCACACTCAGATGGATTGAAATAATGACTCAATAACTCGGCCCATTTGTCGAATATTTCACGAATTTGAGAAAATTTGTCAGTAGAGCTGGTTTGACGTCTACTCATAACGTCATCAAAACGAATAACACGATTCATGTATTGAAATGTTTTTTTTGACATTATCGCTCTAAATATGGGACGTCCATATTCACCATCGAACAAATCCAACATTGTTTCATTCTTTGATCTAATATATTGTAAGTATAGCTAAACCATAACATAAATGCATTCAAAAACAATATACCTGTAAACTCCGGCCAAAATTAGAACACCAATATATGCATATAGCAAGTCTGAATCAATTTCTATATAACTATTTCCGCATTCTGCCTTTGCATAAATGTTTGACCACTTTAGGCGATGGAAAAAACAACATAAAAGCATTTTTGATGCCGTCGACACTTGCTCTTGCATATCTTGTTGTACCTGGGTGCAAATTTATTACATTTTCATTCCGTAATCTTCCGGAGCGATCCTGAACTGGCTGGGGACTCCAAGCTGTGCCGTCTTTCGAGAGAAATAATGGATCCACCCCTATATCAGGGGGTAGCATTTCTATTGCATCAGTGTCCTGATTTTGATTAAAAAAATCCGAATCATCTTCAGATATTTCTGTTTCAAAGTTTGATTCCGGCGAGTAATTATCTTCGCTATCAGAAAACTCGTTATCGTCAGAAACATTCAAAATTGCTTCTAGTTCTTCGTTGGTGAGATATTTTGGTCTAGTCATTTTATAATTATGAATCACAAAATAATAATTTTACACTATTCTAATGAATTTCTGCGCTCTATTCAAGAAACTTTCGCACTCAAAGCAAACAAGACACTGACTTCTTCCTTATTTTTTACAAAAAGCACTTGTTGCTTTGCTACTTATACTCAGAGCAAAAAAAAAAAAACCGTTGCTGCGTTGTTGTTGCCGATCAACAACAAAGCATAAAGCTTGTGTCTAGTTTTTATATAAGCGTTCACTTTATGCAGTTCGCAACAATATAAATATATTCACACTTGACGACAGAAAATGTTGTCTCTAGTGCAAATTACATTGAAACTACATATGTGTGGAAAACCACACAGGAGGGAAACTTTCGTAAGTTTTGAAATATTTCGTTACTAAAAAATATTTTTTAATAAAAAAATGTGTTTTCTGTGCTTAATTGATATTGTTAACAAAGTCAGGAAATTTCTTTAGTATACCTTAAAAATTTTTTGGTTTATCGTATAAACATGGTTCAGTTTGTGTGGTTTTCCACACAAGGGTGATTTAAAGGTTAAGTCCCAATTCACACTATCCAAGTCTTATTGCAAAACTTATCACGATTTCTTCTTTGAACTTTCATTGGCGTTCACACAGCACTCGTTTTATTGCTTGAACTGTTCTTCATTTTGTATGAATGTATGTATACTAGTGATGTTACGAATACTCGTCTTCGTATTCGACTATTCAAGCGAATATTTTTCGAATAATTTTTCCATACATTTTCCAAAATAAAATCATACAAAAGCTTAAAAAAAGTACATAAAATGTAAAAAAATATATTAATTTTTATTAAAAAAAACCCATTGTATTTCACACAGAGTAAGAAAAACGAAATCTGAAAGTATGTAAGTAAAATAATTAAAAAATGTTCTGTAGAGGTTTTCAAATTCGGCATCTTAATGCAATAATAATGTTAAATCACTTAATTTTTTTTTCATTTATAGTTACTAACGCAAAGACAGGGACTTTTTCCAATTAAATTTGAAATATAATAATCAAAAGAAATATTCTTATTCGTATTCGTATTCGCGAATACTAAAAATTGATATTCGTAACATCACTAATGTATACCTACTTAACACTACGAATATGAAAACAAAACGAATTTCATGAGTACATGAAAGAGTGTACTCGTTTCTTTTCCCCCTGTCTCTCTCGCCAAAAGGCTAATAAGCTTAAAAATAAGACTTGCATAGTGTGAATTGGGACTCACAACTTTTGCAAAAAACACACACTAACAACAACATGAATAACGAATTTGTGCATTCCTAATGTTCTTGTTTTGAAGCTAATGTTGTCAATGATTATAAAAATAACGCAGATTTCTAAACAGGGAACAAAGGAAAACAAAAAACTAGTACTAAATATGACGTGGGGGTACAGTGGTATTTTTGTTGTGAAAATGTACTGAAAATAGTACAAAAGTACTGAACTTTCCATCACTGCGTGGTACACTAGATATGCTGACACTTAGTAGATCCGTAATGAAAGTACTACAGGGTCGTTAGTGTAATGTTTGATCTTTATTTCTGATCAATATTATATTTTTTATGTTCTTGTGTTTTGTTTTCAGGAGTAATATAAAGAAAAGCTCATATTTTTGTTCTTTTAAGACTGGAGCGTAAATACAGTCTCGGTTAAAACTAGTATTTCTATATAAAAAGATAATTGAAAATAATTTCTTAAAATTACTTTTAAAACTGTCCTTGGATGAATGCAACAAAATACTAAATGCATTAGAAGCGCAACATAATACACAAACGTTTTCATACATGCATGTAAACACTTGAAACAGACAAATAAATAAATAACGACTTTTGTGTTGAAAATCTTACATGTCCATACAGACACACATACATACTTAAAAATATTGTACATTAACGTTTTTGGACAAATTGAAATCACCAGATGTTGCTCTTAGATTCCAAAGTAACGTGAGTAAATAGTCTTCAAAAGAAGTAGGAACAATAAAAACTTAATATCTGTAACAGTTGTAAATTGTATACAGTAGTGTTATAATGAGCCATTCTTATACAATGTGCTGCTGCTGCTGTACTACAAAAATAACAGTATTTATTGTGCATTTGTGTCTGTCTGCTATCAAATGCAATTTGGATATCATAAAGTTCATTCTTCTTTTTGTTGTGTTTTTGTCTAACCATAAACTGTAATGAAGTTTTATGTTGATTTCATATTTGTACGTAAATTTCTGAATGTTGTAATACCCTTCACTAAAAATGGCATGGGTATTTATAAGTTTGTCATTCCGTGTGTAATATCCACAATATTCATATAAAACTAGATAGGGAAGTTAAATAGGTCATGTCCGTCTGTCTGTACTTGTACGCATGAAATGGGGTTTCCGAAGACACCAGAAGATTAGAGACTTTGGGTCTTGGACTGAAGTGTGTGGTTTTGTCTTAAAACGATTCGTCTTTAAAATACAAAAAAAAATTAAAAATAAATAACATCTACATGTTTAGATAGATGTGATTGAAATTTTAAAAAAGACTAGTTGAGCCGGCCACCATTGCCCAATTGAACTTCGTGTAAGCTTAAAACTAAGTAAAATCGGTTCAGTAGTTCGATTAAAACAAACAAACAAAACATTTTAACAATTAGAGAAATATTAAGCCTAGTCTAGACGATATGTTGAATCAGCATATTTATGTTTAAAAATTTGTTACCAGTGCCAACATATCGTGTAGACACACAATTTTTTCAACATATGTATGTTGAACCACATATGATGGGCATTTGTTAACGATACCAACAAACGTATGTTCACAATTATAGCATATCGTGTAGACACCATATTTTTATTTTTTAACAAATTTCCAACGTATGCTAAGCGATATGTTATTTGTTGAAAAGCATATGCAAGCTTTTCAGCATACGGCAAATTTGATAGCATACAGAATTGATATATTATATATCAGTGTTGCCTGATTTGGCATATTTTCAGTTAGATTTGTCAATTTAATGAATTCTACAAATTTAGAGAAAAAACCCTGATTTTCCAGTGAAAAAACTGCATATAGAACAAAAACAACGTTTTCTACAAGTGGTTTGAAATCACACAAAAGGTGTTCTGCGCACAAAAAATATGCGATTTTAAAAATGGTTAACGTTTTCAAATCAGTCGAAGTCTTTTGCAATGTTTTCAAAATTGAATTATATGTTGCCTTCTTAAAACAATTACTGCCAATAACGTAGCTCCCGGCATTCTTACATATGAACACCATCTTCATCATCATCATTTTATTTCAAATAAAAATATAACAAAATAAACAAAGGAAATAAAATGTCATAGGTTGTCTCGTGTTTTCGAAAAATTAAAAGCACGTCGAAAACACTAAAACAACGTGATTTTCAGAACAAAAAACCCAAATTCAAAACAGCTCAATGCTTCGAAAAACTGCAAAATACAGATAAATCTCCACATTTGGCAACGCTGCTTATGCGTATGCTCTCCTCTCTTCTTTCAACACATTTTTATTTTTGTGAAAAGAGTACGCTCAAATTTAGTTTCTATTTTGAACAGATTTTCTCACTACTTAACAAACTTATCATCATACGAAATTCAACATATCGTGTAGACGCGAAAATTGTATGCTGAATTTTATGTTGAAATATCATTTGCTGGCATATGTTAAATGTAAAAATTTTCACATTTTCAGCATATCGTGTAGACGCTTAACATATTCAATATGTTGATAGAGACGTTTGCTTTTATTTTGAAGCATATGACAGTAAGCATACATATGCTGATTCAACATATCGTCTAGACTAAGCTTTTATCAAAAACTGGTGCCAATGTGACACTTCAAAATGTACTTTCGCAATCAGGGGACTCCCCCCTAATAGTTCGAAAAGGATTCATCGAAGTTTATTTTTTTTCGGGTCAAACACTATCACAGTGTTATTAGTAATATCCAAACAGTGATGAGGGAATTTCGTACTAACCAGAATTGTTTCAATATGTAGATTAAAAAAATTAATTAAAAATTAATTCTCGTATTCTATTTCTGTTGAAAACTGGTTAAATAGTTGATATTCTTCTCAATTAGTATCCACTTTACGAAAATTGTAAAGATGGATAATTGAATGCTGATGAGAGGGTGTAGTGGCCTTGAAATCAGTACTGATACGTTCTGCTAAAAACTGATTGGATATAAATAATAATATTTTCCAACTTAAAAAAAAAAAACCTTTAGTAATTTTGAATTGTCATTAATTCAATAAAACTGAACTTGAGCCTGATAATATTACTTTTCATACATATATACATCAATATAAGTTAAAATAATAATTACGTTTATTTGTAATAATAATAATATAAAAATATTAATTCCGCTTGGGCACGAGCTATAAATACCCTTATAACAAGGGTCACAGTAATATGTGAATTTCCCTAATATAGAGTAAAAAAAAAAAAAACGTTAGAATACAAAGTAGAATACTTTGATGATAACGGACTATGAGTTTGTGTTGATTATTAGTACTTTCCAAACAGTAATGAGGGAATTTCGTACTAGCCAGCACTGTTTCAAGGTAGAATAAAAAATTGAATTAAAAATAATTTTCATATTCTATTTCTCTTGAAAACTGGTTAAATAGTTGATATTCTTCTCAATTAGTATCCACTTTACGAAAATTGTAAAGATGGACAATTGAACGCTTATGAGAGGTGTAGCGGCCTTGAAATCAGTTCATGTCTTTGAAAAAAATTCACAATGTTACTTCAGCAGCAATCCAGCATAACTGTAAAAGAAACTAGTTTAGTGGATATTTGGAAAAAAGGAAAATTTAAACACTTCAATGGTACATACATCAGGAAGAGATAAGACAAGAAGGGACAAAGAAATAAGCAAACAATATCAATAAAGTGTCATTATCAAGTATCTACTTCCAATCAAAAATGATGATTACTTGCAAAATGTTTATTTAAATATCGAATTAAACAAATTATTAAGAAATTTGTTGCAATTAATACATGAATTCCATGAAATCCTGTGGCTATAAAAAAATTAGATCCATAAACTGAATCGGAAATTGTAAATGGAGATTCAATATATTCATATATTTAATATTGATTGCAAGAGCAATCGAAGTTTGATTTAAAACCCTACGAATACTTACGTGAATACTTCTGGTCATATTGGGTGAAACTACAATTGTTCGTTTGAGAATAGCATAACCAGACCTCTTTACGAATATCAAGTAAAAAACGTCCAATTACCAAATTATCATTTCATAAGCTTACCGCGCAATGAAACTCAAGAAAAGCAAATTAATGTTAATTTAATTGGATTTATTTCGGTAACTAAAACTAACTACAGAGAAACGAAACATATTACAATAATCTTACCCAATACGCCTTTTCATAGGTCATCAGTCAACATGAGTTGCAGCTTTAGAGGCCTTCACAGTTACGGGTGAGTACATTTTTTGTTCCTTATTTATGTTAAGTGCAAAAGAAAATTGATACTTAGCAGGCAGCGTTGTCAACTTGGTGCGTTTCGCACCTTTTTGGGTGCTTTTCTAAATGTTTTGTGCGAAAAATATCTGATTTGGTGCGTGGTGCGCTTTTTTTTTAATTTTGGTGCGTTTTTTTTTTAATTTTGGGTGGCTCCAAAGTATATTAAACACAATTTTTTTTCAGTATGAGAAAAAAGAATTTTGGACAAAAAATACAACTGTTTCAATACCATTTCATTGTGTACAAGTTGTGCGTTCAATTTTACAGACCATAATAAGAGCAACCATTAATGATGTTTAAGAGGTACCAAACCACATTGAGCGCGTTCAGCAGAAAAACCTGCTACTAAACAGTTTAGATGTAGCAGCTTTTGATTTGATTAATTTTTCTGAACGATCTCCTCCTTTTTTTGTCAAAAATATCAAAAAATTTGACTTTTCAATTAAAAATATTGAATTTTATTTTGTAAAATGATTTCACAATATTTTTTTGTGAATTTAAATGAATTAAAATTAAAAAATATATTATGAAATTTGATTCAAAAGTCAAACTGAACTGAAATATCGTAATTTGATGAAATATATCGTACTTTTTCTTTGCTACCTAAAACAGTGAGCGCTCACTCAACAT
Organism: Lypha dubia; assembly: GCA_947311025.1. NCBI lineage: Eukaryota > Metazoa > Arthropoda > Insecta > Diptera > Tachinidae > Lypha > Lypha dubia. Next base: position 27,066,140 of record OX371262.1, on the reverse strand, counting down.
GTTCGCTCATCGCTCAGTAATCAAAGCGTTCAACAGATTGTTGAGCAACTGTTGTGTAGCAAACAGTATCTGCTGAACGCACCCATTCACAAAAACCGTTAAACTGTCTTGTTGTTATAGATAATTTGTAACCTTTCATTATAATAAATTTGTTGTCCCCTTTAGATTTTCAGAGTACATAATTGTTTGTTGTCGTAAAAGTTGCTGTCAAGTCTGTTAAAGAGCTTAGCAAAAACAAAGTATTCTCGAGACAAGCGATCATTGTTCGATTTTTTTAAAATGCATAAAAAATGCGTTTATATAAAGTGTTGTAACACTAAAATTAATAAAATTTCTATTTACTAAAAGAAATATTTAAAGTTAGTGTCAATAATGGAGTCTAAAAGAGGAGATCAGAAGCGAAATACAAAACGATTTGGAAATCACAATGTGAGTTTATGCAACGGATTCGGCCTTGACCAAATAATAATACAAAAGCAAGATGGTTTTATTGCAAATGCGATAAATATCCAACCTTGTTCGGCATGCTGGAACACGGAAACACATTGCAGCTTTAAGCCCATTCAGCTACAAACGACATCACGAATCAACATTGTACAAAATGTTTTGTCCCATTACAAATATGATGTCATACTATTAGAAATGCAATTGGAATCCGATGTCGAAACATTATCTAGTATTGAAAAAGGGTGGAAAATGATTCACTTCATGCAATGGCACAATATTGTATCAACATTAGAATTTTGGACTAAAGTTGAATTTTGTAATGACGCAAAATAAATTCAATAAAAATTTTCAATAAAAAAAAATTCTGAAATTGGTGCGTTTTTTGTTAAATGGCGCGTTTTTTTCTCCATTTTGGTGCCTTGTGAAATTTCAAAGTTGACAACGCTGTTAGCAGCTTCGTATTGCACCTTCATAAGAAAAGAAATGCCATATGTTTTGTTTCACAAAATTTTGTATCTGTTGGATTCAACATTGTTTGGTTGTTGTGAGCAGTGATGTTAACCGTACGGTAATTACCGTATTGTACGGTAATTTATACCTCCAAAAGGTAGGCAGGTAATTTTAATATTTGTACGGTAATTTTATAAAGCTTTACAGCCGTATTCATAAAAATTTATTTCAGATTTATTAGCGGTTTATCAGCCAAAATTGTTAAAGTTGTATTCATAAACGAAAAAATTTTATTAAACCTTTAGTAAACCATCAGTAAAGTCAAAAAATTTATTGTTGGATTTGCCCTTCTTTAAACCAAAAATAAAGTGACATTTTGCATTATATTCAAGTAAATATAAAATATGGTGACATACATACATATATGTATGTATATAAGTGTGTAGATATGTAGCATGTATTAATAATATTTACCATGTTTTCCATTTCATTTTCTGAAAGTTCTTGTTTGTTATTAGTTGCATCCATTTTAATTACACAAATTATAAATACATACATACTTATGTACGTTTACTTGAAGCACAAATCAAAGAAATAAAATAAAATTCTGACGAATTATAGCAGTGATGTAAATTAAAGGTAAACAAACTCATTATTCGGTTACCTTTGCTACCGTATATCACAAAAATTGATAAATGGTAACAGTTTCTTTATTGATTTTCATTTAAAATTGTTCGCAAACTCATTTTTTATGTTTCTTATTTTGCAAACATATATTTTTCATTAAATTTTTTAAATAATTTATAGAAAACCTGATATCTACTTGATTATCGGGTTTAGCAAACAGTGGTTTAAAGCATCACTGAGAACTAAATGACAAACACATAAAAAGAGAGTTGCCATACATTCACATAAAGTCGCTACAATCGTTCAGCAGCTATAAAACTGATATTGTTCCTTTATGAATACCAATTTTTATTAATCATTAATAAAACGAAAAGTCTACGATAGCTATTGTACTCTATAAACCTACAATAATATTTTTTTATGAATACGGCCGTTAATTTTTAATCAAATCATAAAACCCACGGTTTTCCTAAAACATTGTAACAATGCCAATTGTGGCTAAATGCTAAAAATTTCTCCTATGGAATATTTATACAGGTACTCGCATTAGCTCAAATGTTGTTTTTTTCTTGGGTGACAAACTAGAAACAAATGGGCTGGCCGTTGTGTCGCACAATATCGATCGGTGGTTTTCTAGATGTAAACAAATTAACTTGCATTTCTCTAATAAGCGATTTTATTTAACTTATTATTTATTTACTGCCACAAAAGCTAAATATGCAAATAATAATAAATTGATGGTTAGAAAGTCACAAACCGGTTTTATTTCGTTTACAATTTCAGCATTATCGATCGATCTACATTGCGGGGTGTGCCGAAAATATTTATGTACATATATATTATAACACTCAGCTTTAAATATAAAATAATTTATACACTTATATATGTATGTATGTATGTATGTATACACAGCTATATACACATATGTATGTATGTATACACAGCTATATACACATATGAGTGTATATAGCCTTTAAGAGCATGGTGATTGAATGTAAAAGTTTTAATTCTAATATTTTATTAATACTAATTGTTTCTTAAGTTTTTGTTGTCTTTAAAATATGTACTTATATTGATTAAAAATATAACCAATTTTAATAACAAAATATTAGTATTTCTATACATCGCTTTACCCGTACGCTAATTTTACCCAAAAAACGGTAATTTTTTTAAGGCTGTACGGTAATTGGAAAAAATTAGTTAACATCACAACTTGTGAGAGAAAAATCTGTCAAACTATAAACCGTTGATCGTCAAACTAGCCCCTAGGGGCCGAGCACCAATCGTCATTTACACATACACAACACGAACCAAACAGAAGAGACAAACTAAAATACGAAACATAATCAGTTGTATGACAGCCGTCAATGAATGAGGTTCTTTGTCGCTTTATTTTAGAATTTGCAACAACAAAATACAAGCAAATGAGGGCAAGAAAATATTTATTTTTTTTTAGTCTCTTTATTTGTTATTCACAGTACACTCTGAATATTTTAATTTTTCATCATGTGGAATGTAGAGTGGGAAGAAGCTTTTTTGTATATATATTTTTAATGGAAATTTTTTTTAATTATGTAAATTCATTCATTCTTTCGTCCATAAACACGCTAAACCAATCCAGTGTGTATGCATACAAACTTTTAATATGATGTTAGGCTACAGTAAAAAAATAAATGTAACAATCAATTTCTACAAGTGTAAAATAACCAATACATTGATATTTCCTTCATGTTCTCTTTGTGACAATCGATGCTATAAACTATATGCATAACTAAATGTATATATTTGCGCGAGTATGTAGTTATGTATACGTATGTAATGTACATATATACATACATACCCAGTGGCGTTTTTTGAGCGACTTTCTCATATTGATAATTTCATTCCTCTATTCCTCATTCATCTATTCCTCAAATTACTGTTTCTACAGCAACTACTCCCCAAAATTTAGTAAACACTACTGTGAGTCCATTGGATGCATACAGCATTTCTACGTCTGCTACATCCGACTGTATGGCAACATCTGTAACAGACAGAGCATATTATGGCTCTTTGCCTATACCATCGACACCCCTTAATACTGATTTGGTTGCAACACAGAATAATCTACGACGCGATCTCCGTACTATTCCTACCAGGAAAACGAATAAAGATAAATGCGACGAGCATAATACCATTGCGAAAACTAATGTTAAAAATATAACATCTGCAAATAACTTTTTTAACACAGTCCCTTTAGATGATACTGAAAATCTAAAGCTAGATTTACACGATTGAAGGTATTTTGAAGTCTTATCAAAATTTTGAAAATTAATTTTGATGTTCTATTTACACGTTTCAAAAATTTGATCAAAATTATCTTTCAATATAATTCAAAATCTTTTGATAAAAATTTGATCAAAATTTGTTGAAGTTAATTTACACTATTGGTAAACTTTTTATATTGAAAATATTTCATACAATACTCAGAGAGTATATGTATATACTCTCAGAGAGTATTTGTATGGTGCTTGTTCTTCTTTTGTATATCAATACAATATTGAAGCCGATACAATATACACTCATAGCTGCCAGATTTTTTTAGGTAATATCGTCATATTTTTGGGCAAAAATCGTCATTATCGTCAATATAGCTCATTGAAATCGTCATAAAAACGTCATATGAAAAAACCGCTTTTTTTACTAACAAAACATATTTTTGTTAGAGGCAAAACATAACAAAACTATTAAATCAACAAATCTTAATAAAAACAGCATTATTTAAAATACAGAGATCAAATACTTCACTTAGAATTCACAATAAAATCACATGTAAATAGATTGCATGTTTTTCAATACTTTGAAATATATTTATACATTGCATGGAAAAAAATAAAAATATTCAAATCCTTTAGTTATTTTTTTCAATTTAGTAAAATATGCATTTTAAATTTCATTTTTGGAAACACTTTTTCTAAAAATGTATAAAAGCTACAATAAAATTTATACAATAAAACTATAATTTTTTACAAATTGCAATTAACCATATTGATTAATTCAGGTACAACTGTCAGATCATAGCAGGTAAATTTGTTTAGATTTAAATAATCTTTTGAATATAATATTACGTTTACCTGACTAAATATTATTTTCATATTTGCTGAATAATGTGGTAAAACTAGGATTTTTGTAATAAATTTAGTCAAAATCGGAAACAAAAGACTAGAATCCCTCGTTTGCATCTCTGATAGTTTTTTCCAAAAATCCAATAGTTTCATGTTTTTATCAGGACAATAATTTCAATTGTCTGAACTCTGTTTCTAGCTCTTGGTTTTTACTTTCTTCAACAAAATAGGAAAATTATTTTATAATTTCAGAAAACCAACTTTTTTTCTTCATTTATAATATTAAATGGATTAATTTGGCCAAGAGCTTTATATTTATTTTCAAAATCAAAGCTTGATAATATCTGATCACAAAGCTCTATATAAAAATTAACACAATTATTACTACTATCATATTTTTCTTTTGCATTTATTTGTGATTCTTCCAATACGTCTTTGGCAAATATTCCTAAATAAATGTCTTCAAAATTTTAAAAATAGTTTTTGTTTTTATAATCAGTTAAATAAAAGTTTTCGGTTTTAGGCAAACTAGTTTTTAAAAAAGTTTCTCATTACAATTTCAGCAGTTCAAGGTTGCTCTAATAGCGCAAATATATGTTGCAAACTTGAATTATTTAAAATCGTCAAAATTAGGGTAAAAATCGTCCCATCGTCACTATGTCATTTTTAGGACCCAAAATCGTCAAATCTGGCAGCTATATATACACTAGGTGTTCACAAACACAAACAAAAGCGTATTTCATACAAGAAATGCCAATACAAGCATATTTATTAAAAATTAATTAAAAACCCAATAAATCGAAATAAAAAGTTCAATTCATTTATTTGGCAACTTAAAATAATCACATTCTGTTTCTATGTATGTATGTATATAAAAAATAAAATTAAAATATTAAAAAGAAATCACATTCTGTTCACATATAAAATATTCAAATAAAAATAAATTTTGAATCAAAAGAATGAACATGCTGTCAAATTATTTAAAGTTATCAATATTGCCAAATGCGATTTTGATGCTTATTTACACGGCATCAATAAAATCTTCAAAAGTTTTGTTCAATAAATTTTGATCAATAAATTTTGAAGAAATTTTGCTGTTTACACGAGTTTAAAGCATTTTGAAGAGCAATTTTGAAGAAAATTTCAATCGTGTAAATCTAGCTTAAGTGTGTCAACTGCAAGTCGAATAATATCAAATGGAATTCATCCTAGTTACGCTGAAAATCTTACATCTACTGTTCCAGTTTTAGATAATAACCATTATTCTCCGAAGCCACTTAGAGCTATTCCTCAAAATAAAGCAGTTTTTATTTCTCGATTGGCATCAGACACAACTGTTGAGGATGTTGAATATTATTTTAAAGCAAAATGTGATACCAATGCATTTATTTCTGTACACAAATTTGTTTACTCCCAACCGAGATCAATTACATCTTTTAAAATAACCGTATCTGATGATGATTTTAGCCAAGTTGTTGATCCTGGTTTTTGGCCTATGAGTACATTTGTACGTGAGAATGTACATACTGGGAAACAAAGAGCTGTTGGTCATCTTCCCACACGTTCGTCAGCATTTGCAAAAAACAAAATAATCACACTGAAAATATTTGTCTTATTTATCAAAACGTTCGTTTCATTAACACAAAATTAACAACGTTATATAATCAAAGTTACTCTTTTAACTATAATATAATTGTATTTACTGAAACCTGGCTTATCGATAACATCTTAAATACTGAAATTTTATGTGATAACTACTTAATTTATAGTCGTGATCGCGGTCGCAACATAAAAGGAGGTGGCGTCTTAATTGCAGTATCTAACTCACTAACTTCTGAAATTTTATCAAATGACACTTTCGGGGATATTGAATTTATAAGTGTATCAGTTAAATTAAAGCATAAAAAATTTATTATTACTCATCTGAGTCAACTTACCAGCAAAATGCGGAAGCTATTACTTATATTGTTCATAACTCACATCAAAATGATTATATCATTGTCGTTGGCGACTTTAATATGCCTACAATATCATGGAACTTTTCATCAAATAATGGTTACTTTACTCCACTACAATCTGGTTATAATTTAAAATATACTGAATTTGTCAACAGTTTGCTGGATTTAAACCTTTACCAGTTAAACGGCATTTATAATGACAATCTTAAACTATTGGATTTGGTATTTGTAAATGAATGTACTGATATTTCTATTGAACGTTCTATCCCAATCACTCTACCGGAGGACCGTCATCATCCCACTATTGAAATAAACATGTCGTTTCCGTTCTATCATGTAGCTGCTTCTGGTACCAATTCAAAACAGAAAAATTTTTGCTTTAAAAGAGCAAACTATAATATCGTCATTGATGCATTACATAACACAAACTGGTATGACCTTCTTTCTATTTCCAATTTTGTTAGTAAACCTGAAGCCATTGATTGTGTAATTCAAAAATTTTATAACAAAATTTATTTAATTATGGATGAATGTATTCCAAAACAAAATGATTTTAATTTTTCTGGCCCACCGTGGAACTCCAAACTTTTATCAAAAGTTAAAAATAAAAAGAACAAACTTTACAAGCTTTACAAACGTAGTGGATCTCTCATTGACTATGCTAAATACTCTACAATTCGCGCTGAATACAATAAACTTAATCAAAAATGTTACTATTCATATATAACTAGAATTAAAAATAACTTCAAATCTAATCCAAGGACTTTTTACAACTTTGTCAACTCGAAACGAAGATCAACAACTTTTCCTCCTGTTATGAAGTTTAATAATTCAACGTCTGACAATGATCTTATAATCTGCAATATGTTTGCGGATTTCTTTTCCGGCACCTATGTTAAGGATGATGATATTGATTCTGCGTCCAACTATTTTTATGAATTGCCAAACCAGCTAATATCCATTCCATTCCTTGATGAAGATGCTGTTCTAAATTGTTTGAAAAGACTAAAATTTTCTTATAAGTATGGACTTGATAAGGTACAGAGTTGTCTCCTTATCAAATGCGCAGAGGAGCTAGCGGCTCCTATTACAATGATGTTTAACCTATCAATTAAGTATGGGTACTTTCCTAAAAATTGGAAAGACTCTTTTATTATCCCATTATTTAAATCTGGCATTAAATCCGATATTACCAATTATAGGGGTATTGCAAAATTAAGCACAATACCTAAACTTTTTGAAAAACTTATTGCTGACCACCTAAATCATCACGCTACATCTTTACTATCTCCTTCTCAACACGGTTTTCGTAAAGGCTGCTCTACTGTTACGAATCTCTTACAATTAACAACTTTAATTAATTGCGGATTTGTTCAACAAAAACAAACAGACGTAGTTTATACTGATTTTAGTAAAGCCTTTGATAAGGTGAACCATAAACTCCTGGTGAAAAAGTTGCATGTTATGGGATTTACTCAAAACTGCTTAAATTGGATAATATCATATCTGACTAATAGAAGCCAAATTGTTGTTTTTAAAAATGTTACTTCATTAACAATTGCTGTTACTTCTGGTGTTCCACAAGGAAGCCATCTTGGACCTCTGCTTTTTTCGCTATTTATTAATGACTTGCCTAAAATTATAAAATATTCGTATATACTTTTGTATGCTGATGATGTTAAAATATTTTTTAGCTACGATAACTACGTAGATCATACCTTCCTACAAAAAGATTTGGATTCTTTTCATTCCTGGTGTGAGCTAAACTTAATGAAGCTGAATTTTAAAAAATGCAAGCATATGTGCTTCTTTCGTAAAAGACATATTAACGTTAATTATGTGTTGGGTGGTAATGAGCTGGATAAAGTTGAGGTTGTTTTCGATCTTGGAATTCTATTTGATGCTAAACTTAATTTCATACAACATATTAATCTAACTGTAAATAAAGCACGTTGTCTTCTTGGATTTATTAAACGTTGGGGAAAAGAATTTGATGATCCATACGTTACTAAACATATTTATACATCTTTAGTCCGTCCTGTTCTTGAATATGGCTCAGTGATATGGGATCCAGCATATAAAGTTCATACTGACAGCATTGAATCTGTACAAAAGCAGTTTCTTCTTTTCTGCCTCCGTCGTTTACATTGGGATCCACTAAATCTTCCGGCATATCAAGCTAGACTTACTCTTATTAAGCTTCCATCGTTAAAAAGTCGTAGAACAATGTTAAATGCAATGTTTGTATTAAATTTGTTAAATGGTAATATTTCCTCAGATTTTTTAATTGCGCAGATATCGGTTAATGTTCCACATCGTCCAACTCGATATTACTATCCCCTCTCCATTAAAGTCTTAAGAACTAACTATGCTTACTTAGATCCGTTTATTAGAAGTTGCAGAGATTTTAATAAACTTTACACTTTTGTGGATTTTTCTGTCAATAATTATACCATTAAACGTAATATTTTGTATTCGTTAAATAATTAATCATTTGATATATCTATCTGTACATAAGTAGTCTGTAAGAATTGTATATTCATAGACTAAATTGATTTAAATAAATAAATAAATAAATAAAAAAAATATATGATTCGCTTTTATAAAGAAGATTTCGAGGAGCATTTTATATGACATATTCACTAGAGTTGTCAATTATTCGCCTTTCAACTTTGTTCGAATAATTCAAATAATAGTTTTTGTTCGTTCGATCAAACGATTAAAGCTAAAAATTTATTCGATTAATCGATGAGAACAACGAATAAAAAAATGCTTAAAAATAATTTATTGACAAAAAATAAATGTTTGTCATTAACACAAAAATGCGTAAGTATATAATCAAAATAAATTAAAATTATATACTTAATATTTTTATCAAATTTTATTTATTTGTTGCGGGTTAGTAATATCTAAACATATATTTCGTTGGTAGCCATACCAACTCATCAGTAGATGTTTTACCCTTTATGTGTAAAAAATTTTAAAGTTCATGATTTTTTTTAAGCTATTGCATAGCTTCTATCGCGGGCTTTGAGGCGACCGAATCAAGAAATTTTGAAAAGTTTGTTTCTTAAGTCTTTTGTTTATGAAACGAAAAAACCTGGAAAAAATATGTCATTTGGTTAGTCTGTGTTCACACACTGTGTTCCAAGTCTTATTGCAAAACTTATCACGATTTCTTCTTTGAACTTTCATTGGCGTTCACACAGCAATCGTCTTATTGCTTATTTTGTATGAATGTATGTATGTATACCTACTTAACACTACGAATAAGACAACAACACGAATTTCATGAGTACATGAGGGGGTGTACTCGTTTCTTTTCCCCCTGTCTCTCTCTCCTAAAAGAAAATAAGCTTAAAAATAAGACTTGCATCGTCTGAACACAGACTTATGAAACGAAAAAACCTGGAACTAAGTTTGTTTCTTACGTCTTTTGTTTTTTAAGTGAAAACTTTTTTTTGTATAGTCTATGTATGATGACTATACATTGTTGCCGCTTTGGAAATTTTTTTAAATTTTCAGTGATGCCACTTTTCCCGGAACATTTTCCGGGATTTTGAGGAGATTTTTGTCCAAGTTTTCGGGAGTTCCCGTCCAGTGTTGCGACCTTTTCACGGGAAATTTTCCGGGATTTATGGGTTTTTGAGGGCATTTTGATATATGTATATAAAAGAAAGTCGTGTTAGTTACACTATTTATAACTCAAGAACGGCTGAACAGATTTGGTTGAAAATTGGTTGGCAGGTAGCATAGAACCAGGAGAAGGACATAGAATACTAAGGTAAGGCACTTTTTACCTGGGGCACTTCCAGTATAGCTAGAAAACTGAAATTGCATAAGTTGATAAAAAATGCTATGCAATAGTTTTACCGCGGCAGTTCCCGAGTGCCACACGTCTTTTTTTTTTTTTTTGTTAAATTAGTGTTCTTAAGAAATAATCTTTTAAAAACAATTTTTTTGCTTTCAAACGATTTATAATTTTTGTTTTTATTAAATTATATTTTGAAAAAACTCTCGCTAATTGTCGAGGTAGGTGATATAGTGAGAAAAGCATAAAATAGTTTAAATATCTAATTTTTCTGCTCTTTTTTAGATTTTTCCAAATATACTATTATATCGTCTAATACATAGCTGAATTCTTTTTTATTATCTGAATTTTTAATACTTTGAATAGAATTATTTAATTCGCATGAAAGATTGTTATTTTCATTAATAATAACTTCTTCTATATCATTACTTTATTATTATATTATTGTGGTTACTTTCAACATAAAATAATATAGAGTATAATTAATTACCATATTCTTTAGTTTAAATTTTTGAAGAATATTTGAAAAACTTTCATTGCACGGAAAATTTCCAGAATTTAAAAAATATTATTAACGTATTTTAAAGTTTTATAGGTACGTCTCGTATTTATTCTTATTTTAATGCGTTTTAGTAAATCTGTTGCAAAATAATTATTATTTTTTTTTTTTTGTTGTCGATCCAACAATTTTGTATACTTTAGGACACTTGCTTGTGACGTTGTTTTTGTTCACTTTTGTTCTTGGTAAAATACCTCCAAACCGAGCTCATTCTGAAAGATAATTATATAATTTAAAAAAAAATAGAATACAATACCAACATTTTCTACTTATATGATAAGATTTATATAAAGCAATTGTTTCTTTTTTGGCTAATAGTGTATTTCTAACTTATTCACCTGACAGTAAAAAAACCCCATTCTTGAAAATTGTTTAATGTTTCATTTAAAACACGACTACTGCGCAGTTCGACAACAACTACAAACATCCAAAATAACATGTATTGGTTGATTGATATAAAGTACTCGCTTTGTTTCAAATCATACAAACAAGTTTAACACATTTTTTAAGTATGCAAAAATATGTTCGATTAATTGACATAAATTAATCGATTTATTCGTTATTCGAAATTCGGCATTTTAAAATTATTCGAACAAGAATTTAGTTTAGTTTGATCGATTAATCGAATTATTCTTAATCGGTTGACAACTCTAATATTCACTATAGATTCACCGTATAAAAGAAATTTTAAAGTAATCGACATTGTCTGTTATTATTCGATATAAAGATGAACTCTGCTGGAATTTGTTAGCTACAAGTATTCGTCATCGATTGAAAAAAACTAAATAACGCATTATTAAATATTTGTTTATTTTGATGAAAATCCGTTTTGTTTGGCTTAAGGTCTTTTTTCAAATAAAAGCAATTAAAATTTTTGTTTCATAAAAGCTTTGTTAATATATTTTTATTTTGTTTTCTAATATTTCGGTTATACTATGTTCACACGAACAGAAATTATAGAGGTACGAGCTCTCATTCTTGGTTCGCGGGCCAATCTTGATTGAACCTACATGTTTCGCTACACAAAATTTTGAGAGCGAACCTACATGTTTCATTTTGAACCTTGTTGCGAACCCGTATAATTTACTATCATCTCTAATTTTGATAACAAATTATCGCTAGTTTATCTGAACTAGTTGTCCAAAAACATTTTAACAAAGAAAAACAATTGATAAGTGCTAAATTTTAATAAAAACATTGAACAAATAAAAAGCATATATTTATATATATATATATATATATATATATATATATATATATATATATATATATATATATTTACGTAAATAATTAAATAAAATGGAAAAACAATAAATAATATTAAATAACGAAGTGCGAACTAATCTAAAATGAGTCGTGTGAACACATAGGTTCGCCATCCTGGTTCATGGAGCGAACCTAGTGTTTCAGTTCTTCGTGTGAACATAGTATTAACTTCGTTAACCATTCTCAAGGAATCTAAAAAACAATGTTTATTTTATAATAATTATAATAGTTTTAATACACATTAATTATTACATACATTTTGTACTTTTAACCACAATGACACTGTCCTACATACATATGATTATGCTGTTTATCCTATTTATGTTTATTTATTATGTGTCGATATAATTGTGCACACTTGTCTGTATTAAAGGGCTGCAACGAGTAACTGTTTTGTACTCGTAGTTAAGACGTTTGTGTGTTGGTACATTTATGATGTGTAACATTTCCAATATGAATCTTATCTTATGATTAGTCCAGGGATCCCCACACACATTCATTCACATTTATGTTTGTGTTGGTTGTTTGATTTTGAGTATAATTTATTTTTCTCTCATTGCATTAGGGTTGCCAGAACATATTTGGTGCTGTCCCCGAACAAATTAAAAAAAAATTAACACAAATCGCCACCAGGGTTACCGTTAGGAATTTTTGAAAAGTCGCACAAAAGGTCGTTTTATAAAAATAAAGTCGCACAAAAAAATCGTTTGAGAAAATAAAAGTTGCACATCTTTTTTGAACGTGTTTTTTTTATTAATAAAAAGCATAACAAAAAAAAAACAATTGCAACTAAACAAAAAGCTTATTGCAGAATCCATTTTATCATATTTTATAACATATAAGATGCATTATATATGCTTCTATACATATTTTCACGTATACTGAACAAATTTACTTAAGTTTAATAAATTTGGCTATCGTATGCTGCCAAATTCAAAGGAATGGGATTTCTGCTTAAAAAAATCAAATTAGGTAAGATATTTTTTACAAGATGTGTAAAAATCTCCAAGTAAAGCGCAGTGAGCTTTTTACTTTAATTGCATTCGTTTGATCGTTGTTGTTGCCCTTACATACTTATTTCACCATGATGACAAGCTTGCAAAAAAGTACTAAAAGTGTTGCCAAATTAACAATAATATGCGAATTGCTTTTATATTTTGACGATTTATTTTTTATAATAAAAATAATAAGAAAATTTTTTAATATACTGCAAATTAAACTCTTTTTGTGAGAAACTCCAAAAAAAGGGTAAAAAGTTGCAACATAATTAAAAAAGTCGCAAAAGTCGGTAATAAAAAAAAGTCTCACAAAAAGTCGCAGACCGCCGAAAAAGGGTCAAATTGCGACTTTAGTCGGGTGAACGGTAACGCTGATCGCCACATGTGATAATTATATTAAAAATACCATTTAATTTGTTATTTTATTTTGTACTCAAATAAAGCCTTAATGTCATATAAACTTTTAATGAAAGCTTGGGAAAAAAAATACGGACGTCACTTTGAAAGGTTCATCGCTTAAATGTGATTTTATATATAGAGAAAAATCCTTTAAAAGATACAAACGAGATTCTTATAATTTTCAAGAAAAAAAATTTCTTAGATTTTACGTTCTTGGCTAATATAACAGAATTCAACCATTAGCTGCAAGATAGGAAAAACAAAAAACAGTGCGTTGGCACACTAAGCACTCAGCTTTACCGAAGTAATTTTCGGCAAATAAAAAAGCATTCTCCCATTCTATATTAAACATTTTATTCAGTGTTGTCTAGTAACAAGCTACTACACAACCTGCTCAAAGGAATTATATAAAATATAAATGGCAACCCTGGAAAAAGAAGCAAGCGACTACACAACTTGCTCGCATTAATGATCCAACAAGACTAAATGATTTTATTAAATAAAAATACAAATTATCTTCTCATGCTCTCTTCATTAGTAAGAGAGCATTCGCACATGTGCAGTGATTTGCAGCAGGGATGATAAAGTTGATACTTTGGTATTTTTTTTGATACTTTCTGATCTTCCGAAGTACCGTGGTACCCCAGTGACACATTTGATACTTTTTTGTACCATCTCAAATAAATACGTGATATGGTAACATTTTTTTTACTTCATCTTCTTTGCTGAGGTTTTCGTAACAGTTGATGAAATGTGTTTGCTTTTTTACAATGTCAATTGTAAACGTCTTCAGTTGAGAACGAATTGTTGCATTTATTGATCGGCTTGTTACAGGTACGAAGAAAAAAACCAACATATTTTTCATCTTCTTTGTTGAGGCTTTCGTAGTAGTTGATAAAATGTGTATGCTTTTTTACAATGACAACGGCAACCGGCTTAAGTTAACAACGAATTTATTATTATATTTATTCATCAATATTCATTGAATAAATTCTTAAAATCTTAAAAACATGTAATATTGAGTATAATTTGAAAGACAGTGAAATATGTGCATAAAAAATGTATTATTAGAAAATTGATACTTTTTCGACCTGAAAAGTACTTTTTTAAAACTTTTTTAGTACCATTTCATCGGTCTCATTTATCATCCCTGATTTGCAGATCTCTGGATTAGTCTCTTCTTGTAGTACTCTCACATTATCAAAATCTGGTTTGTACCCGCGTGCACAGTGGGGAGCAAGTGCGGTTTTTTGCTCTAGTGTTTTATTATTTTGTTTTTTTATCAGATTTATGTGCTGATATTCTTGTTTTTAGTTTTGTTTTTGTGGGACCAACATACGATTTATTACAAGTGTTTTTATCATCGCCAATACAAGTTATCTCATAAATCAGATTGGATTTATCTTCTTTATGAAGGGCGTCTTTAATGTTGGTGAATATTTTCTTTAAAGAGTTATTTGTTTTCATCGCTAATTCATATTTATTGTTGTCATATATGTCCGTGTTTTTAATCCTCTCCGATAGTCCAGGTATATACGTTGTTTGTTTGTATATCTTCTCATTGTTGTTATTGTTTGATTTGTTTGGTTTTGATTCAACGTATCTTATAAGTTTTGTTTATTTCTTGTTTATTATCTCATTAAAGAATATTGAAACTTAGCAACATTGTCTGTTATGAGTGGATATAAATCAGTGTTCGTCTACTACGAATCTCCGTGATGGCGGCGACTGATGTACATAAAAATTCACATTGATAATCGATGATTTTGTCTGGTTGGACTCACTAATTCATGGACGCTTAGCGAATAAAATCAATGAGGGTCATCTATGATGTTTTGGACAATTGCTTAAAACTTTCATGTATGACGCCAAAGAAAATTCAACATCTGTCATTGATGATTTAATAAGTGTGTTCGAGCGTAAAGTGACAGTTCTTAATTGAGAACTTGCAAATTTTCACCGCAGAAATTTTTCGCAGTAAAGTTTAGTAAAATAAGAAAACATATGATTCAAAAGGTAAACAAACAAAAAGTGTGCAATTTGTGACTAAAATATTTATCATATTAAAAATTTTAGTACAAATAAAACAAAACTAAAATTAAATTAACATTACATTGAACTTGTTTGTGAAACAATTACCTACATGCCTTTTAATGGAAAATAAAAGTTATTTTAGTTTTGTGGAGTTGTTATTTTAATTCTTTAGAGTTGTGAAATTCTAAAGTACTTGGGTACTTAGTACTGTTATTCTTTTTACGATAGTTAGTAGCAAAAACAAATATTCATGTACTTTAAATAAATTTAACCATACACAAATATGCGAAATCAAATAAAATAAAAAAAGAAGAAATGGGAAAGAATAAATAAATTAAATTGTTTATATTTTATTAAAATATTCGTGTTACAAAAATGTATTTAATCGAGTACCGATTGTTCAATTACCTAAAAATGTAAAAATTTTTCAACACTACATTTATTTTCCATCAGCAAACACTTTTTTGGAGAGTAAATTCTGCTGTTTACTCATTTACTGCATTTTACTGTAAAAGTAAACAAACGGACCTAATATTGTCAGTATTTTTCACGATGAATCATCATGACATTCGCCACTACAATTACAGAAGAATAAGAAGAAGCACATTTGAGTTCTTCTTCATCATTAACATTATTAACCCTGCTTTGATTCTTTGCGAGTAAAGGAGAACACTGCAGTTAAACTATTTATAAATGAGAAAAAGCGATCAAAGTAAAATAAAAATACAAAAAGACTAACAAGAAAATTTTTTTAACCAGCAAGTGTTATTAGGTATAATTCATTTGCAAACATTTATTTAGAAGCATTAAACACATTCGCCACAGCAGACTACCGACTACCAGCTGTCAAAATTAGAATACATGTGTGCATATGAGAATGATTATATTGAAGACAGCAAGGCAACACGGCAAAAGGTTTTTGTCCATGCTACTTTTGTCGTGTAGTCGAATTAAACTAATTTCTATTTCTGATGGCCACAAAACCAAAACAGTGTTGACAATATAACAAAATTGGTAAAGCAAATTAGTGATTAGAAATATTTTTTATTGTAAAATAAGAAAGAAAATAACAAAATTTAAATGTTATAATATAGATGCTTCAAGAATTTTTATTAACTTTTTTCTCATATGGAATATTGACTTGAGTCAAAAATACCAACATTGTTAAAGTTTTAAAAAAACTCATAGGGTAATAGCCCTTTTTTACCTAAAAATTTTTGTGTCATTTTTTCGGCGCTCTCTCTTGATTCCGCAGTTTCGGCGTTAAAAACTTTAATATATTATTGATCATAAGTCCTACAATATAGAACGAATATTAATAAATTAATAACTCATTTAATTAAATTAAAATCATCATTAAAGAAGCATAACTTACGTATTTCATCGGTTACAGCTTTCAAGTATACACCAAATAAAAGCATGGTAAGTTCTCTGTACAAGTGAAAAGTCAGATAAAAAATTTTAAAATTGAATTTCACTCGCAATGGGTAAATTGTTTTTTTAAAGGTATTTTAGAGAAGTTTAGAGTGATATCCATATCGCTCATATCCGTTCCATATTCTAGGACTTATGACCAATAAAAAATAAGTTTTGAACCCCGTAACTCCGGAGACAAAAGAGAACCATGAGATGAATTTTTTCGGTTTATGTCAAAGCGAATCCATACAAAGTGATGTGAGTGGCGAAATCAATTCGCCGTATTCAATTCGCCGCAGCGAACTTTAAAAAAGTAAAAGCGCTGAATGCACCACTGTAATATACATAAATGAATCGTTGCAACAATTCAGGATCAGCTGTTTACTGTGTACCTGTCGTTTCCAATATAATTAAGTAGCTGGCTAAACGGCTACAACGGTAGCTAGCAGCATTTGTGTTCGTGTGTTCGTGTAGTCTGCTGTGGCGAATGTGTTTATACCTAGATTGTTAACTCGTTACGATTTGATCATCGAACATTCGCCTTGTTTTGCAACTTTCAAACGTAACAATTGTTTCGATTAACCCAACTGACGCAGATTATTGAACTAACCCGTCATACACATGTAAGGGAGGTATAAAATAAAACTCAAAAACAGAAATCGTATTAATTCTTCTGATAGAAAAGAAAACCATTATATATGTATATAATTTTAATTAGATACCTAAATGTATAACTAGTTTTGAGCAATATCATTACTATTGTGCTATTAGCAGTAAGTCTAATGGCAGTATTTTCTTTGTATTGTTTATATTCCGATAATCCGAACAATCGGATTCACGAAAGTTTTAAGCTAAATACTGGAGTCCGGCAAGACAGCTTTCTCCTTATAATAAATAATTTGGTTGACAACGAATACCAATTTACCATCCATCGTGAACACAGGTTACAAAAATTTTTGGCGCCCAACGTGGGGCCAAGGCTCACGAAGTTTGTATTAATTATCTATAACTGTTTTGTCAAAAGCAGTTATGTATTCTAAGCTTTAATAAATTTGCTTGTAGAAAAATATCTCTTTGAGAATATAGTCTTTGTGATACTTGAACCTCTTTCAAATAAAATATTTGTTTTCGTAAATTAGTTGAGAAAGACTATTGGTAATGTAGTTTGTGACGTAAAATAACATTCGGCCAATCCTGGAATTCGAATACTTGTCGGCATTAGCACGAGTATGTTCGACCGCATTAGTGATCTTGAATGTTCTTTTTATGCCTTATCAAGTTAACGTTAGCGTTTCAAAACTAAATCATTATTTTTTTGGGGATTTTATAATAACTGTTCATGTTAATTTTATACGGATGGATCACAAAAATGTTGCTGCCTATAGCAAGTTTTTGTCCACGAATATAATTAGATGTAAAGCATGCGGAATATTATCAGCAAATAAATATCAGCGGAAAGAAAACTATAGTAAAATTTTTTGTTATATCTTTCATTATAGCCAATATTAAATGCCACATAATTATCATTTAACATAATCAATATATTTGTATACATACATACACAATTGTGCAAACATATGTATGTTTATGAATTATTCAGATATTAATGTTTCCCACAGAAGCGCAAGGAAATTCAATATATAAAGTTTAAATAAATAAACGGAAAATTATTGATAAGTAAAATTTTGGAGAGAAAAAAAGATAAAACAAAATAACTAAATAAGAAAAAAAAAAAAAAAAATAACAAACAAACAAAACTAAAGCAAAAATCTGCATCATAGAAAATTTTTTTTAGTAATCAAAGAAATTTGAGGAAATGGTCGTGACGAATAGTAACGAAAATATTCCCTCATCTCTTGGAGGAGCTTTAGGTCTTCCTTGTTCAGTATGTGAATTAAGTTTAAATAATGAGTCGGAAAACTTACAAACTTTATGTAAGCACACCTTTCACAAAGAATGCATTATGAATGCCCCAATTGTAAAAAATTATGCCATAAAAAGGATCTTGGACCACCTACATCTACAGTACCTAAAGTAATGAAGCAAAAACAATCAAGTCGTGAAAACGGTCGTCGTCCAAATACTCAAAGTAAAAAAGCTGTCGAGACAGACGGTGAAAACATGGTAGAAAATAGTAGAAATTAGATCAGGAGCAAGAAAAAATTGACCCATTAATGCAATATCGAAACCCGAAAAAATTCTTAAGTGCTGGAACTGCGATGAGCCCGTTCACTATTGGGATATGTGTTTACAAGTTCGTAAAATATTTTGTTACGGATGCGGTATGAAAAATGTATATAAAATCCAATGTGCTCAAGGGGTACATTCCGGAATGCACGAATGCCCCCGAAGTAAGTTCTTGCAGCAACAAAGTATCGAAAAATATTTTCACCCAACATTTTGCTAAAAACTATCACATTAATTAGAACATCGAAAATAATATTGAAAATAACAGTAAGAAAAGTAACTTAGATTTTGACCGAAACAATATTGAATGTAAAGAAATTGTGAAAAAACAATTTAAAGAAAACGAAAGTCGTAATGTAGTGCATATTAAACCATACCATGAAAGATTAAGGAATTACATTAAGCTTCGCGCTGGTTTATTCAACGATTCTAGATTAAACCGAGAAGTAATAAGGAAGTATCGACGATCTACTGTACGAATGCGGAATCACTACAAAAAGGTAATGAAAACAAAGCGTCTATTTGTGTCTTCAATTTTTAGCAATGATGAAGATGGAATATTTTATGCTCGAGTAAACATTTTAGATAAGACAGAGTTAGGTTTACTGGATTCAGCAGCTAACATTAGTTGCATCGGAAAAGAGTTAGCTAAAGAAGATTTTTCAAAAATCCCCGTTTTTAAAAAGATTGGGTCTAAAGTTAAAACAGCTGATGGTAAAACTCAAGAAGTTGTAGGAAAAATTACTACAGAGATTACATACAAAAATGTTACAAAACAGATACAACTTTTTATCGTACCTACAATAAATACGCGTTTAATCCTTGGAATGGATGGAGTTATTTCAAGCATGGTTATAGGTGGAGAAGATAGTATAGATGAGAATCTGCATTCCTTAAATTTAGTTCAAAAACAACCATTAGAAGCAGTTAAATCACTCTTTCCTAGTTTTGAAAATCATGGCTTAGGGAGAACAACTTTAATAAGACATGAAATTGATGTAAACAATGCGAAACCAATAAAACAAAGATTTTAACCCGTATCACCTGCAGTAGAAAAGCTTTTATATGGCGAAGTAGATCGAATGTTAAGTTTAGGAGTTATTGAACCTAGTACTAGTGCATGGAGTTCGCCTATGAGATTAGTGATCAATCCCGGAAGAGTTAGGCTTTGCTTAGATGCACGTAAAATTAATAAAGTAAAGCTATGCAGACAAGAAATTTAATGCTAAATTAGCTCCGAAATTTATTAAAGCTAAAGTAGGAAATTGTTATTATATGCTTGAAGATTCTAATGGTAGAGTAGGAACGTACCATGCTAAAGACATTCGTAAATAAATACGTGACACTACCTACACTATAATATATGTGTATATTTCTATATGGAATTATTGTCATTTCGTTATAATTTACAGGCCATTCTCCAAAAAAGGCAACGTACAATTTTAATTATAAATGGCTGCTAATAAAAGAGTACAATAGGTGGTTAATGGAAAAAATTACGAAGGGAAATTCGGTATCATTATGCAAAGTTTGTGAAATAACATTAGCAAACCATAAGCCAATTTAAACAAACACTTGAATTTGTGTAAGCATATAAAAAATTGGAATGCAATAAACAACTGCAAACCAATCGAACAATTGGTTATTTATTTATTTATTTATTTATTTATTTAATTCATTTGTAATATTTGTAGCCTATTGGCCAATATGATATATTACACAAAAATATAAATGACAATGAGATCAATTGTTTTATTCATATAAATACTTCTTAAGAAAAGTGGATTTACTATAATGTATTATAATGTACTATAACATCCTTATCAAATACAAAAACAATATTAAATAAAATTTAAATTTAACGAGGCAGAGCAGTACAATTTGGTAATTATAACTAAGATATTAGCGATTATTGTTAAGGAACTCGAGGAGTTACGTTTAAATAACATGACTGACATGGAGAATGAGCGAAGGTTTCTGGGTAGGGTATTCCATAACCTAGCCATTCGTACCACCATGGACATTTCAAACGTCGTATTATATATACGCGGAATTAAAATTTGAGGATTTCTAATAGAGGTAGAAAAAACTATATTTTCCATTAAGCTGACCGGATATCGAGATTTAACAAGTCTGAAAAGATAAATTAATAGTCTAAACTTAAGGTAATCATCAAAACTAACACTCAAGTATTCATACATATACATAACCAGACACATGAGTTCTAATTCTTAGTCCATAGACAAATCTCACAACTTTATGAACCAGGGATCTAATTCTATTCCTGTTTCCCAAATTGCAACCGGAGTAGACCTCTAGGCAATAGTTCAATTGCGACATTAGAAGAGCATTAGTCATTGATACTTTAACATGTAAGGGCAAGAACAAGTTGAGGCGTTACAGCCTTCGCAAAGTAAGAAACACCCTAGTCGAAAGATTACCTATATGGGACTGGAACGACAATTTATCGTCAAGTACTAGACCAAGGCAACTCAACGTAGAGACTATTTCAATAGTTGCATTAGAAATCCTTAGTTCATCCGTAAAGCTAGAAGACCTAGTCGCTTTAAAAAAACATTGCTTTCGTCTTATCCGGATTAATACACAGGTCGTTACCAAGCATCCAAACATTAATAGCAGCAAGGTCACTATTAACAACAGAATGAAATGGAGCAGTACTAGTATTGTTTCTATTCCATAATAGCTGGATGTCATCGGCAAAAGCAAAGGCTTTACAATCATAGAAAGTCGAAAAAGTCGATTAGATAAATAGAAAATAAAATTGGTCCGAACCCTGTGGAACACCAGATCGAATGGTTTTCAAGGTAGAAGATGTGCTGTTCAGTTCAACGTACTGTTTACAGCAGAGTTAGAAAATCTATAAATATTATGCAGTTTACTGACAAGAGCAGAGTGATTCACCTGATCAAAAGCCTTCGAGAGATCAATTGAGACTAGTAGACTATCCATACCTTTGTTAAAATTACTCCTAATCGAATCCGTAAGCTCAGTTAACAACATATTTGTATTACATCCAGACCGAAAGCCATATTGACGTACGCTTAACATACTATTTCTTTCAAAAAAATCAACCATTTGCAACTTCATGATATTTTCTACCACCTTCCCTACCCTAGACAAGACAAGACAAGATACTAATGGGCCTCATGTTGTCAATAGCCATAATGTTTTTTTTTTTGGGATTGGTATAATTTTTGAAACTTTCCATCCCGCAGGAAAATTGGATGAAGTAAAAATAGAATTGATAAAATGAAGAAGATATCTGTTAATATATGGATACAAAATTCTCAGTAATTTTATGGATAGAGCATCCGCACCTATCGACATAGACTTAATACTGCTGACAGACAAGGCTAATTCACCCTCAGTAATATTGGAAAAAGAGAAATTATTAGTAACATAAAAGTTGCTATCAAGGATAGGCTCAATATTAGTCACACTTAGCTGATTGCTCAAGAAGAAATCATTAAGATCATTAACATCAATATCCATGGGACTAGCTGTATCTTCAATGACACCAATATTCCGTAATCTATTCCACATATGCCTTGTATTGCACCCCTGAAAAGCGCGTCTACCATATTCAAGTTTAGCTTTCCTTATAAGTGATTTAGTGCGATTACGAAGAATTCTGTAGACTTCCCACTTACTAACACATCTTTCCTTGTAGTAGTCCCTTAATGCAATGCCCGTCAAGGATCTATAATAATTGATATGATTCGAAAATCTGATTACATTATGGCGGTTAATGGTAACACGTTTCATAGGAGCAAATTCCACGGCGTCATTAAAAATCTGATTAAGAAATCTTAACATTTCATTACTGTCATTAGTCGTGTATAAAGAAGAAAAGTCAATATTTGTTATGTATCTCGCCAACCCTATATGATCAAAATTATTATAATCTCTAACATATCTAACATTAGACGCTCTTACAATGGGAGCAAGAAAAGATGAACAAATCAGGGAATGGCGAGAAACAAAAGGCAACTGGAACTGTGCCGACTTAACAGAGACAATGTTATGACTCAGCAAGAAGTAATCAATAAGTGAAGTAGATCTATGCTGCAAATCGAAGTGGGTGGGAATACAGTTGTGATGACATCTCAACGCTAGTCTCCTGCACAACATATGAACTCTATAGGATTTAATAAGGTCAAACATGTCAACATTAAAATCACCTACAATAATAATATTAAGATAGCGAACAAGTAAGTCACTAATTGACTGTTCAAAAATATCCAAATCACCCCTAGGGAGATAAACCACGCCAATGAGCAGAGAACCCGTGTCAGAGAAAATCTCAACAAATAGCGCCTCAAACGAGAAATATTCAACAGACCTGTAAACACATCTGAATTTTATGCCTTCCGCTATATACATGGCAACTCCACCGCCTCTAGAACCAGCCTGACGATCACTCCTACAAATTACATAGCCCGGAATATTTACAGCTTGATCAAACACAATAGGATCTAGCCAAGTTTCCGTAACACACAGCACATCCAAAGTCCTCCTACCAAGAATAGAATGAAGCTCATCCAGCTTGTGCGACCTGTCTGATGGACATAAACTTTGAGCGTTAATATGAGCGATCTTAAGATTACACGTATCGTTAGCTAATAAGTTGTCAAGAGAATAATCATTAATAATTTGCCCTAGATTTAAGGAACTCATAATAATATAATAAATTGAATTGAGTAGGGATGTTAATACAAGAACTAATTCGTATAAAATTTGGTATAATGTAATGAAAATGAAGGGTTATAAAAAAAATTCAATAAAATTTCACAGGCTACGTTTAGATACATACTAAATAACAAATCTAAAGTCGTGACTAGTATAAAGAGGTTAAAGCATAAGCACAAAGGCGAAGCACAGCAAGGGATCATGATAAAACGTAATAGTTTCACAAGTAGGAAAAAATACTAAATAGAAATATGTAAACAAAATATAATAATGGAAGGTTATCTGCGATTCAACCCTTGTGCTAATGTATGAATGTAAATACAAAAAAATTTACTGAATTCAATGAGGAATTAATACCTCAATATACATGCATGACTTCAAAAGATGAAAGTTTACTAGAAATAGGAAAAGATAATCAAAAAGTGTAATCACATATAATGATGGTTCACGTTATAAATCCAGACATTGCAGGTAGTTCCACGTACACTCGGTCCCATCCATCAGCTTCAATTTACACAAGGGAACATCTCTATTCAGCATTCGGTACCATTGAATTTTTCTATCCTTTTTCAGTTTGCGGCAAAGAGTTTGAAGACGAATACATGCCGGAGTGAGGTTGTCATTAAGGAAGACTCTTGAGGATACATTCGTATCCAGGACATCGCATAGTTTCAAGTCAGGTGCTTTAAAATACTCTCTCATCAGCTCATCTCTTAACATAACGTTGTTGAGTTTACACAAAATGGATTTATTCTTTTGCACATAGACACAATGATTTATATCTCTGTTGTCTATTGTCATACGATAGTGCGCAAAGATCGATATTACCGGGTCACATAAGCAACTAATGCCAGCTGGCAATCCAGAAATAATAATATCAGGACGATTCATCTTCCTCAGTATCTTATTATCTTCAATATCCAAGTTACCAATCTTCGCCAATACGTCATCTTTCACTTTAGCCAAATTCCTTGAGTTAGTGTCTACACCTGCTTGAACCTTAGATAAAGATTCACAGAACTCCGATCTAATTGCTGCAAGTGAAGCCTCATTCGAACTCTTTAAGCTCTGTTGTTCTGTTTTAATTTCCGCAACAAAGGAATTCATGGTTTTTGTAATTCTCTGATCTAGGGAATTGAAGTTATCCGTCAACTTATTATCCAGCTTCATAATACAGTCTGATAGATTTTTATCCACTGGGTTATCTCGACATCTTGAACAGCTAAAGGACAAGTTGTTATTCGTACCCAATAGCGAGTAAAACTCATTCGGGATTCCCACACAATGAATATGAAACCACGACTTACAAGATTCACATTCAACAGCAAAGTCCGTTTTTGTTACATTTTTTGCACAATTGTTACATTTATGTAAGGGCGCCATTTTTTAATTCAGTAGAAAATATGTGCTAATATATAGGTTATGTGTTACCGCCAATCCGCACACTAGGGAAGAATATTACCAGGATATTGCAGGTAGGAATAAGCACCAACAGCAAAATAATAGACACCACTCCAAGCACAATACGACAGCTGAGCCGATTTTAGTGCAATTAAATATTATTTAGTTTATAATAAGAAAAGCAGAAGAAGGCACGTATATATATATGTGTGTGTGCAAGTAATATAGGTTAGGAATTTGCACCAAACACCAACCACAAAAATGAAAAGAACGTAACTCCGAACGCAATATGATATCCAATCCGAAATAGTTTGCAATTAATTTAATTTAATTTTCCAATTATTTTCCAGTAAATATTTGTCACTGTACAAGAAATTTATCAGTATCAAACACAGCCAGTAAAAAACACGTCTATCTCGTCATAGCGTTGCCAGATTACTGATGTTCAAACCATGAAGATCATGCCATCGAAA
Organism: Lypha dubia; assembly: GCA_947311025.1. Taxonomy (NCBI): domain Eukaryota; kingdom Metazoa; phylum Arthropoda; class Insecta; order Diptera; family Tachinidae; genus Lypha; species Lypha dubia. The sequence continues at coordinate 27,040,300 of OX371262.1, read as the reverse complement.
GATCCGAAATTAAAATTTGCACGTTTCTTGCCAACAATAATCTTCCGTTTTCTCTATCTGACTCATTTATTCCATTTTTGGCAAATACGCTTCCGGATTCCTAAATTGCGCGAAAGATTCATTTGGACCGAACAAAGGCAACTAATATAGTCACAAGATTAGTTGGACCAGCATTTAAACAAGACATAATAAAAATTTTTAGTACACCCGGAAATTGTTTTTAGCATTATAATGGATGAGACAACAGACATTTCTGTTAAGAATCAATGTGCTTTTATTGTAATACTTTATCATCCAGACAATGAAAAAGTTGAAACTCATTTTTTTTAACCCTAGGAGGTTCAACCAGGTCTGTGCAGACTTTTTGGATATAATTGTTTGTATAACTTTTGTATCTTATGTTTTAGAGATGAGCCCGTCCATGACTTCCTAGAAGCGGCTACGGCGAACACAATGATGCTTGCATTATATCGCTTATGTGGGTATTTTCGGTATTATTTCTGTTTACAAGTTAAATGGTTCAAAAATACAAAGCAGGCCTGTGCAGACCTAGCTTGTTGCTATGTTAAATAATGCAAATTTTATGTAACGGTTTTTTTGATTCATATTAGAAATAAGACAGGCAACTTTCCAGTATAGTAGCAGCGTTTGTATTGTAAAGATCTGTGTGCTTGAAGTGAATATATTTATGGGTTTTCCCAAACAGAAAAAAATATAAATTGGCAATCATTTAGCAAAATAACATGAACATCTACGTATTATTGACGATGATATAATGGACGTAGTGAATTGCACCAGAAAATATCAAAATCAAAATCGGAAGAAGAGAGGTATCAAATGGAAGAAAAGTTGGCCGAAGAAATTAATCAGTTCGAAGGCATCAACGTCGCCTTCCTGACGATCCTGATATGTTGCACTGGTAGAAGATGCGTCTTCGGTTATCAACTACACTTCAAAATGTGGTAAAATTTGGTCTAGTGCTCAGCCGTTTACAGGTAGAGTTCGTGCTCATAACTGCGTCACTATGGGTCGTGAAGTCCCGGCAGCAGGTATTATGCGAAACCCAGTTTCAATATTTAAGTCGCTAATAACACCCGAAATCGTAAGTATAATTGTACGTGAAACAAATAGGAAAGCCCACGTTGTCGGCTCTGATTGATGAAAATCAAAAATTTTTGATATTTTATTTTGACATAATTATTTTGATGGTCTCCAATTGTGATTGACGATAACAAATGTTAGTTGATTTGTAATCGAAGTGTAATGAGTAGTAAAATTGCAGCACCGGGATACTTGTTAATTTTTATCTCTGGTATTTTTGTGTATAAACAGTGTCAACGCATGTATTTTTTTGTTTTGTTTACAAATTTGCATAAGAAGCCATTAATAGTAATTCATCATCCGATCATTTGTTCACAAACGAACGCCGCGAAGTCACAATAAAAATGATGATTGACGATTTTATTTGTACGTCTCCTTTTAAACGACAAAAACACGATACTCATACATATGCACTGATTGACGTGTTTTTTGAACGTCTCCAGGGCACTTTAGTGTATTTTGCACACATTTGTTTTTTTTTAATGTGCATGTATTGGTTTTGTTCTGCTAATGCGTGGTTGAACCTGGTTGAAAAATTATGCCAACCAAGCTGCATTGTTTTCTTCATTTAATATTTTTTTATTATAAAATGGATTTTTAATTTCATATTTGAATAAAAATATATGTTTCACAAAAAGTACCACAATGTTGAAAATAGTGCTCTTTTTGTTGTCGGACAGTACCATTTCAATTTTTCATTTTTCCATCACTGCAGCCGCCTGATTTCGTGGCTGCTATTACCTCGTTTGGTGTTACCATTCATTTGGCCGTTACATTCAAATTGTTTAATGTCAGTCACGCGCAAAATTCAAAATTCCTTACAAAAAAGTGCAAAATGAACTCACACTTATTTGTCATACATATTTTTACGCTCTTTTACCCCGTTTATACGCATTTCTTATTTGCAAATAAAACTATTTGCAAAAACTTAACTCACTGTTTATACGCAAATAGCATTCAGAAATATTGCTATATTTTTTGTACTGACACGCAGTAAATATATAGTCATCTGGTAGCATCACACATCTTATTTGCAAATAGCTTGTTATTTGCAAATAGTTTTCGCAACATTTTAAGTTACAATAAAAAAGTAATACGGCAACGCTTTCCACTTTTTTTTGCAAATAAGAAGTGCGTATAAACGGGGTATTTGATTCAGTCGTCGATGATCTAGCGATCATAAGGCGGATGCTTACATATTTGTATTTATTTCTTACATTTTTGTTGTTGTTTTGTCTTCACGTTTTTTCAAGGCAATTTATCCAGCTAACATTTACAGGATTAATACGATAGTGCAAGTTGATAAATATTTCATGCTTGTGAATGCTTTTGGAAATATGCAATGCCTCTAATGCCATAAAACATTTATAAATAAGAGTGAATATATTTTAAAAAGGCATTTTCTTAACTTTCATTCATTCACAGCACTACAAAACACATTCCTTGATTTCTTTTATATGTATTCTTTTATAAAATAATATTTCTTTAAGTCGATTTAACATACCTATTATAAAACATTACTTCAATAATTCACTTAATCCCATGTATTTGTTTAAATAGACAATTAAATTCTTAGTGAAATTTCTAAATAATTTCCTAAGGAAAATAACGCTTAATATTGGTTGCTGGGTGAATGCGCGTACTCACTAATACTAATTACACAGCAAAATAACTTCAGTAGAACGCATTATCACTATTATTATTATATAAATTATATGGAATACGTGGAACACGAAAGTTAACAATTCAGTGAATAAATTCAATTCATTTATAAAAAAATACAAACTAATTAATAAAAGAAAATACAATCCGCACAAAAACACAAATGTAATAATAAGGCCAAGTTCCTATCCAAAATATTTCGGCCGTAAAAAGTACTGAGATCAAAATAAGAAGCAAGTTCATCATAGGTACAATTCCATCTCATTTCTAGGCAACCTATAAGCTTGGCAAAATTTGTCCAAGAATTCTTTCCCATATTATAAAGGCAAAAAAATTTGTATTGCTTATATATTTGCTATATGTATTGTTTATCTGGGACTAAAATTTCAGCTTTCTAGCTATTCTAGAAGTGCCCTATACAAAGAAGGGGCATGATTGTCCCCCCAGATAAAAAAATTTCCCTTAAAAAATCATTTTTAATAATTTCTCATCAGGACCTACCTGTGTACCAAATTTAAGCTTTCTAGCTATACTGGAAGTGACCCATAAATAGAAGGGGAACCCTATTCTCCCTAGGTGAAAAGTGCCCTTTTAAAAATTATTTTTGTTAATTTCTCATCAGGACCTATCTGTGTAAGAAATTTAAGCTTTCTAGCTCTACTAAAAGTGCCCCATACAAAGAAGGGGCATGATTGTCCCACCAGATGAAAAGTGCCCGTTAGAAAATCATTTTCGGTAATTCGGTAATTTCTCATCACTACCTACCTGTATACCAAATTTCAGCTTCCTAGATATACTGGAAGTGCCTTATACAAAAAAGGGGAACCCTAGTCCCCCCGGGTGGAAAGTGCCCGTTTTCTGATTTTTTTGGTTATTTTCTCAACAAGACCTACCTATGTATCAAGTTTCAGCTCTCTAGCTTTACTGAAAGTGCCCAATAATATTGATGAGTCAGTGAGTCAGTGAATATGTACTAAAATATGGACTTTTCACACCTTAATATCTCGGGAAGCTTTTATGGTAGAACTTTCAAATTTAACCTGTGAGGTCACCTCTGTGGGGAGACCTTATTTTTTAAGTTTCATTCTATTATGATCTGAAGGAGCAAAGTTATGAGGGGGTAAGAACAGCTCGAATGGTTTTGTGTTAATATACACACTGTGTGGCCGAACTTGGCCTGGCGCACTACCGTGCGCCTATATGAAAGCAATACAGTTGTGTCGCTAAAAAGGAGGGCACCACTTTAAGCGTTACAAAGGGATTGATATTCAGCATACTTATATCATTAAAAATTACTTAAAAATCTTATCTATTTTTTTTTTGCCGAACAGTATAAATAAAGAAACACATATAATAAATTATTATTTTTAATGTAAAAAATTTCGAAATTAGTACTGACTAGTAAGAGGTAGCAAAGTGTAGTATAATAGTGTGTTGGAGTGCTCAGCCACTAAATCGAAGTGCCTCGGTCCCAATAAACTTTAAATTTTATTAAAAGATTTTCGACACTCCGCATTCCAGAAACCAGTTTTACACGTTGGTGTAAAGAAGCATTTCTGAGTAAACCGAAGTAAAATTTTCGAAATTTTAGTTAATTTAAGTTTATACATGCATACATACGTCGCTTTGTAACGTATTTGTTGAAAATAATATATTTGTGAAATAAATAATAAATTTGTAAACCAATGTGATTATTTTTGTAGGCCATTGTTCTTGTATCATCACATCATTTTCACAAGAACTTAGGCATGATCAATAATGTTCAAGTTTTTCGTATAAGTTCATTAATTTTTCATGTCTAGCAGACATATCACATATGAAAGTTTACAAAATTCTATGTATGTATGTAATTTAATTCAATAATTTATTCATATAGATATTAAAAATTTTGGAATTCTTGAAAAAATTCAATCATTTATTAATTTAAAATTCTTTTTTAATGGTTCAAAGTGGTTTATTATTTATGCCACGTACTCTAAATCATACATTTATAAGCTTTTAGCACTAATCTATTTAATATTAACACTTATCTTCATACTTTATTTTTAATTTCAATGATTAGTTGTCAATTTTTCTTTATAAAATTTTTAGTTATAATTATTCTTTCATTTGGTAATTTATGAATTTGAATTTAGTTGTCATTATGCAAATGTTTTGTTAATAATATATCTAAGAGGTTGCATCTTAATATTTGACGAATACAAACAATTCAAATGCCATTTATTCAAATATGCTCAAAAAGCTTAAAAAATATTTCTTTTAATTTTTTTAATAATCTTGCATTGCTCTATATTTTATCTAAATTAAAAAATTTCTACTTGTTGCATTTCGAAGAAACATTTCATATACTTTACGAATCTGTCAAGTAATTGAAAAAAAATTTTCAACTAATCTGCTTTTATTTTTCTTCTTCTTTTTGATTTATACTTTTTTTAAAGAAAAAAATAAATGAAATATAATGTACATAAAATATATATTAAAAGTAGCATTATTAAGAAGATTCATTAATTAGAAATATTTTGCTTCTTGTTGTTACTGCCTGCCACATGGCAGTCAGAATTAAAAGAAAATAAATGTCATAGATTCTTAAAGAAATAGAGTTTATTATAATTATTTATGAGTTTTATGCTAACAAGCTATCGTTTACCAAAAAGAATAACAACGAAATGAAACATTATTTCTAACTTTTGCAAATTGAGCAAGTTTTTTTAAAAAAATAGCATGAATAAAAAGGATGACATATATACATTAGTTTTTGATTGTTGGCAATTTATTTAGGACTTATAGTAAAAATGTACCACAAGATTACGGATCAGCTCGAAAAACGGCTGTCACATTAACAAAACATGTTATTATTTATAAAAGATGTAACGTAATCTGTTGTGACATAGATAATAGATTTTTCCGTAGAGATTATAAGTCACTTGCTGATAAAAAACACAAAAAAAAGATAAAAGAAAACTAAAACCACATTGAGTATAAAGATGGCTTAAAATTCACAACATTGTATTCAGAAAAAAACTAGGTATGAAGAATACTGCTGTATATAAAAGTTGCTAAATAAGCATTAATTTAGTTTTGAACGCAATACACATCGTCATCTAAACTCCATTTTACTCCTATATATTTTTTTTTTTTTAATTAGGACCAGCACTCAGGGGATGACCCCTACGTATTCAGTACATTGTGCCGGAACTCAGAGAGAGGGATAGAGTAGAGAAGATAGATGTTGAAAATGTAGAAGGCTTAACTCTTTTACAACTCTGCTTTGCGCGTTATGTTAATTTTTATAGCAGTGTTGAGGCGTCTCCGGTGTTAGGTAGACGCATTTACTTTGTTATGCTGTATTGGCAGGCATTTTAATAATTGTTTTACTTCGCCGATGTTTCTGCTAACCGACGAAGGAGGGCGATGTTGTGTACATTAGCTTAGAAAATCATCAATCGCTGTCGGAACAGTTTTTTAGTGACCAGTGCTATGCCTTCATCACTTAAATATTTTCAGAAATGACGCTTTTATTAATAGAATTTAAATGTGCAATTTGATAAATTCATAAAGTATTTTGCTTCACCTGTAAATTAATAAATAGTGCGGATCCGGTCTTCGTTATTTTAGGTTACATTATGTAGAATAACAAAACTTCACCGACGAAGGAAATCTCTGTACAGAATATAAGCAGTACAGCAGAGCTGCGAAAAAACTTAGGTCTACGGTCGTTGTTTGTTTTTAAACCACTTGAAGATATTTTTTGAGACCTAGTATTTGTTGTGCGACCAAACTATATATATTTAGAAAATGGATAGATAGATTTTTATATATTTTTTAACAAAAGGAGTGAAAAGTTAAAAGCATAGACTATCTGCCTCTTTGTAGATGACAATTGAAGACGGCTAAAAAATTTCCATACTTATGTATTTTGAAAACAAAAAAAATATACAAACATGTATTATAATGGGATTTTTTGAACGTTGGAGAAATTCCTCCAAATAGATGGTTCTCCATTTATTTTTTGTAAAAAATAATTGTTTTGCGTTCTTTTCTATTATTTATGTCATACATTTGGCTGTGAAAAGGTGCCTTTTATGTTGTTGATTTTGTTTTTTATTCACTTTTTTTTTTCAAGTTATGTTTGTACTGTTTTCTTAGTTTTAATAAAAGTGACTATGAAATAAAATCCTTGTTTTGTTTAACTAGTTGTTAGATTAGGCTAGGTTTCGAGGGCCCTCACATCAGAGACGTGACTAGTGTTACTCTTGAAGGTCTCGCTATCTCGTTTAGAGATTTCCGGCATTCGTTTACCACCGTCGATGTAGTGTATACACCATTGATATCAGCAATGGCCGCTTTGCTGTTGGTAAAAATATGGATATATCCCGATATCCTATAATACCTAAGCCATCTTGCCGCTCTTGTAATGTCCGAGACTTCGTTTTGCAGGACGCTACAGCCATCCCGAAGTCTGAATGGAACCTTAACGTTGAAGTTTTCCACATAGAAACCTCCCCCAGTGTTTACGCCTCTTTTGGAGCCATCAGTGAAAACTCTGGTGGCTCCTTCGGTGGCAGGAGTTAGGGAGTGATATTCCCTATTGGGAACAATGGATTGAAAAAGCCCACCAAAATAAGGTTCCGGTGGGTAATAGTCGGTGAAGTCATGGAGCGCTTGGTGCTGCCTGAGAATCTTGGAGTGACCAAGATCGGTTCTCGTCCATGAACATGTATCGTTCAGTCTGATCGCTGCAATCAAAGCTAGCTGTTTGGCCAGAACATCCACCGGAAGCCAGTTCAGCATAGCGAACAATGCCTTCGTTGCAGTAGACCTGAGCACTCCCGTTATCAGGATCGCCGCTAGCCGAAAAATTTTCTCTATAGTTCGTCGGTGGGAGTCTTTCTCAATCGCTTCCAGGCTATAACCCCATAGAAAATTATGGGCTTAATTACCGTCTCAAAGATCCAGTTGGTCCCTCGGGGTTCGATGCCCCAGCTGCGACCAATTGCTCTTTTGCAGGTGTGTTTAGGTTCCAAGATAGTTTACTATCTAGGATTACGCCCAGGTACTTAGCGTTGTCCAAGACCTTCAGTGTGGTCCCGTTTAGCTTAGGGGGCGCAAAGTCTTCGATTTTTTGCCTCCTGGTAAATAGCTCCAATTTGGTTTTCGCCGGATTGACGCCAAGCCCACAGCTAATACTCCATTTGCTGAGGAGAGTCAGAGCAGATTCCATACACTGAGATATTGTGGTCAGGTATTTGCCAGAGATAGCTATTGCCACGTCGGTAGCGTAAGCTCTAGGCTTAGCAGTGGAGAGTTGATGGTCAGATTCCACAAAAGCGGTGACATGACACCCCCTTGTGGGGTGCCCCGATTCACTGCTCCGTATTCTGTGGCTGATCCAAACGATGTACTTATGACCCTTCTAGTTAGCAGATTTTTTACGAACCTGCAGATATTGATGTCAATCCCCAACTCTATCATGCTGTTGATGATTGAGTCCGGTTTGACAAAATTGAAGGCGCTCTCTATGTCCAGGAAAGCCACCATAGTGAATTCCTTGTTACGAGAGATTTTTCTATATGACTGACCAAGGAGTGGAGAGCAGTTTCTTCAGACTTGCCCTTTGTATAGGCGTGCTGTAAGGGGGATAGAAGTTCCTTTGGTATGGACATTCTGAGATGTATATCTATAGCTCTTTCCAGTGTTTTAACTAGTTGTTGGATTTCTTTAATTTTATAATTTTATTCATTTAAAAATGTGTTTTCTTATTCCAATTAAAAATAAATAAGTAATTTTTTTTTTTATAAATTAAAGAGGGATAAAATTTACCACCTCAAGATCTACGCCCAAATATTTTACCCCAGTAGTTAAAGGTTAAATGAAATAATTTCATTTGTATGACAAAATGTTCTTAAACTTAGAAAATGCACACTAAAATAAAATAAAAATTTGAATAAAAGTACAATATTTTCGGATGGATGTTATGAACATTTGATTTTTTCTTTTTATAAGGAAATTTTATTTGAGTAAAAAAAAAATCATACATATGTACATATATATGTATGTATTAATAAAATTATAGTTAAATATTAAACATTTTAAATTGTTTTGAAGAAAATGTTTTTAACAAAATTTAGTACCCATCTTTTTTCAATTGTTGTTAATATAAAAATAAGTAAATATATGTAAGTACCACAAGTACCATTTCGTTCCGTTTTTACCCCTTAAAAAGTACTCTTTAATATATTTTGGATTATGTATATCATATTCTACCATCAAAATACATTAAGCTGTTTCAAGTTATAGTAGAACAAACATCCATACATCAAAACATAGAAACTTTCACATTTATAATATTATTAGTTTAGGTGAGACAAATTCCTATAGCAGGGGTTATTATCTTCGTTGACTTTCGCCTAACGACATTATTGTATGTAATTTCATTTACACAAATGTGTTCTTTCGTCTTCGACAAATATATATGTTTGCTTAATATAATTACTTTTTATTCCCGCTGGGAAAAAATAATTAAAGAAGTTGGAAACTATCTTATAAACCAAATACGGACATACTCGTGCATGCAGACTACTACTTTCATTATGAAAAATATTCAAATTGACTAAAATTTAAACAAATGAGGCAAATGGCATGTAAATGTTATACGGATGGTCAAGTTTTAATTAATAACAGACATAATATTTATAAATTATAGTTAGTTTATTATCGTTATAGAAACTCATATACAACATTTATTAGTTTGATGTAAAGAGTACTTATTAAGCTAACAAAGTCATGACATAAGCGATATTGATGATAGTAATTCGAATACATGCAACTAAATATTTTCATTTCGTTGAGCACACACTACTGACTTAAAATCTTACTTTTACTTCCCGGTATTTGAATACACACACGTTAAGCGATACACTCACATACATATGTTTTTCTTTTAATTTAATACTACTAAAAAAACGCCATACCATGTTAACATAACAGGACATTTCCTTTAAAATTTTTTTCTTAAAATGACATTTTAATTATTCTTATCGTGATGTATAATAAAATATGAATTTATCAAGACCAAACCTTCTTTTTGAAAGTCGTGTACTCTTCTTTCTTGGTCATTCTATAAAAAAAAAAAAAAAAAAAGGGTAAAGTAATTTTATATGCGGGGTGTAAAAAGTTTCATGTCTGTTTATTAGATAAGTTTAGCGGATTGTACTTTCTATTTGCATATTTTTATTTAATTCAATTTCATATATTTTATTGTTGCTGTGGTAGTAGTAGTTTTACTATTACATACTCAAATAAAATACTTCTTATATTTAGTTATATCTATATACTTATAAATATAAAAATTAAACGGCCATGTATGTCATAACATCACTTGGAAACGGTTGGATCCATTTGTCTGAATTATTTTGTTTGAATGGACACAGATGGTTTGTATGAAAAATAAATTGAGAAATATTTTAGGAAAACTCCGAAAATTAAATTTTTTCCGCTTATGTATTTTATGAAGCAAAATAGTAAGTAGAAATGAAAGGAATCACACTGCGAGTGCTGTTATTTTAAATTGAACAATCATAAACAACGGGTTGTCTTTGGCCAGTGGTATTAAAATAGATCTCAGAAATATCACAATCTTTCGAATGTGGTACATTGTTTAAATTTTTTTAAGCGCTGACCTTTGGTATTAACAAGCTCAAAATTGTGGTATTCATATTTTTATTTTCTGCATGTATTTGGGTGTGTTTGTAAATATTAAGCTTAGTGTTTAATATTTTCGTATTTAAATACTTATTTAGCTAATTTTCATTTAAATTTATGTTGCATTTAAGTGCTACTTCTGTTTTTCAGTTGTATTTAATTGCTTTAAAAATTTGGTGGCACTACCAAATAAAAAAACAAACTTCCACAAACTTCTCCAAAGAACAGCTGACTAGAACAAATAAAGAAACATAAAAAAATAGGTATTTTTATATTATGTTTTTAAAAATATTATTTAATTGTTGTGGGTTAGCAAATCTATATGCAGTTCGTTGAGTGCTAAATACCAATTCATCAGTAGATCTTTACCATTTATGTTTGAAAAGTTCCAAAAAATTTTAGGTAAATATAAGAATAATTAAGAACTGCTAAAAAATTTTAAAAGAATAAGAGCAACTTTGAGAATGATTTATAGGATAATAGGGAAAAACGCGACAAAATTTTATGCAAATTGTCAGCAGCCACAAAATTTTTATTTGCTTTGTTTCAAAGAAGAAGAACAAGCAGTCAAAAACAAATGGACATTCGTAAAATTGTTGTAGTATTTAAATACACAATGTTGGCTATTTTGTGTTGACTTAGTTTTGCAGTGAAAAACTACTTTTGTATTTAAATGTGTTTAAAAATAAAACATTTTCATCCACCAATTTATTGGCCCCTACTGTGGTACTATATATTTTTTGTGCAAATTTACTTAATTTCTTTTAAGAAAGTATAATTTTCGAATTAAGAGTATTTTATAAACAAAATACAAAAAAAAAACTTAATGTTAACGATCTTTCAACACAATGAAAATACTGTACCGAACCGGAAGATTTTTTGTTATAGTACCAGTACAATGCATTGTGCCATAACTTAGGTAAAGGGATAGGATAGAGAAGATATATATAAATGTAGAAGGTTTAATTCCTTTACATCTCGGCTATTGCACATTTTGTTCATTTATAGAGCAGTGTTGCAGCGCCTCTGGTATTAATTAGACGCATTACATTTTTTTAAGATACATGATCAGGCATTTTATTAATCAATCGCTGTTGGAACAGATTTTTGGAGACCAGTGCTTCACGTTCATCACTTAAACAGTCCAATACAATGCCACACTAATGTACATAATAGAAATCTATGATGTAAATGACTTACCCTAATTAGAGATTGAACCCGTTGGGTGAAAATAATAGAAATAATAATTTTTTCCCCTGAAGAAGCCTCCTAACTATATAAAATAAAAAGGTAGGGGGTAGAATGGACTAGGGATATCTCAGAAATCGTTTTTTAAATTTAATTTGTTTATGACAGAAAGTTTCGTTGACTTCGTTTTGAAAAATCAGTTTATTATGATAAAGTATCGAGGCGTATGAATAGATAATGTCGCAGTTTTTGTTACTAGTGTTTTGCTGGTGCTGCTGCTGGTGATGATAATGATGATGATATTGTCCTTTTGTTGGTATTTTTATAAATATATTTTATTATTCACCTTTTAAACCTTCTATAGACTTCCAAAAAAATTCAAACCCAAAATTCGCCAAATCGGTTCAGCCGTTCTCGAGTTTTAGCGAGACTAACGAACAGCAATTCACTTTTATATATACAGATTTGTCGAAAAAACGTATCCAAGAAGGAAAGTAATAAATTATTCCCTTTAATTCCAATATTTTTTGTAATGGGTTCGCATATTTTAAAAACTGAATAAAAATACATTTCTGTTGAATAATTAATTTTATTTTTTAATATAAAAACCAAGTTTAATGACACTATCCCTAAGCAAAACTAGTTGTTCAATACATAGACTTTTATGATTGTAACTAGAGATGTGCGCGTGAGTAAAATTACGCTCACGATCACGCACGAACACGAAACACAAATATTTTTCACGCTCGCTCACGCACGGCATGATTTAAAACTTTCACGATTACGCACGCTCACGAGCGCAATATGTTTACTCACGTACTTTCACGCACGACGGGAATAATATTGAAAGCATGCTCACGGTGAAATACAAATTTTGCAATAAAAGATTTAGCATATGCTAAAAAATTTAATTTTGTAATTAATTTCTTTATTTACTTCAATATCATCAATTAAATAAAAAAAAATTAAGGAAAAGATCGAAAAATTAGCAATACAAAGGATAAAAAATCTAGCACCGTCTGTCAAGGCAGGTTATTTAAATTTATTACTTATATGTAAAGGAATTCAAACGGAGTACTAGTGTTGTTAGGTTTAGGTTAACGCAAGATTTCCAAAGGTGTATGTTTGTATGTAGATACTACATACATAATTTTGAATAACTTTTCATATTTACATTTTATACATACAATGTACATACTTTTGTGCTATGGTTCTTGATAGTGGTTTATTAATATGTACATACATACATTCATTTTATAACACCAATGAGATAAAATATCACATTACATATTTTCATTATCTGTTTACATACAGAAAACAAAATGGACTTTCATTATGTATGTCTGCATTTGTAACGGAGATTTTAACATAGAGAACTGTTTTGAGTGCGTGATATATTGAATCTTCAGAATAATCTTCAAGGCAAGCTGGTAATGTTTAATGTAGCCAATCATTTGCCGAAGAACCATCAGCACAACTTTTTTCACCGTGAGTTCCTTTAAAGTGAATATTTTCTCGTTGCTTCCATCGCTCAAGCCAACTCGATTTTGGTACAAAATTTACGTTTAGTTTTTCAGCAAACATTTTTGCTTTTTCCAATAGCAAGGGACCTGTAAAAATGGCATGCTTTGATCTCATTTCCCTTACCCATACAAGCAAGGCACTTTCAACATCTTTATTCTCTCCAACCCGTATTCGCTTTTTAGATATATTTTTGTGGTGACTGTGTCCTTATTTTTTGAAATTCTTGCAATAGTTGATTGACTAGATTTGAATTGTTTGCAAATTTCATTTCTCACTACTCCAGAAATCGCCTTTTCAAATCGACTTACATGTGACAGATGTCTATCGATTTCATGTTCCACTATTATATCGTTTCCACATATCTTTTCCAAATACAACTGCATAAAATATTTTAATTGAATTGTTAACAGCGTAAGCAAATGTAAGTATGCGCATGTGATTGGCATACATACATACATACGAGTATGTGTATGTATATCACATTTAAAGAAATATTTAATTTATCATCAACATAAATTTTATGATTTAAATTAAAAAATGTTTTGTTGCTGCAGTTTTCCCTCACCTTAGTTATTTATCTACCCATTGTGCATAACTTTAATTGAAAACTATATCGAAGATTAAGTCCCCGTCCAGACTTTCAAGTTTTTTAGCTGCAATTATTTAAAATTCTGCTTTGAAATTGAATCTGTGTTTACATATAAAAATTTAGTTTCATTATTTTTGTATTTATACCATCACAGAAAATGTTATATGTGTCAATTTCAGTTAAAAGGGACCTATGCATGAAAAAATCGATTTTTACTTTTTTGGTGATTCTTAAAATAGACAATACACTCTTTCTAATGCAGAAAACCGGAGTTTTCTAACTGCATAGCTTTTGCCATAAATAAGCTTTAAAATACACCTTTGATAAGAAAATAAAAGAACCCGATGTAACAAAATTTTTTGTAATTGATCTAATATACTTGAAACTCGCCTTTCGGGGGTTTTTGGGACCGACGAAGCAGAGCCTTAAACACCGAAATTTTGAATTTGGAAAGTCTGACTTTAGTTTCATAACCAGCTACCCCGAAAAACCCTGAGTGACGATTTTCAAACAAATTCAATAATATTGCAAAAAAATAGTCCTCCATAATGGATCCCCCATTTTGAATTTTCAAAATCCAATACCAGATTCGTAATCAGCGACCCTCAAAACCCCCTTATAAAGGGTTTCGAACTATAAAAGCATTTAGGCGTTTTAAAATTAACTTGTTAACTTCAGAATCGTCTTTCTCCAAAACTCATTTTTTGCCCATACGTCCCTTTTAACTGAAACTCAAACATATTCAATATTTTTAACTTAGAAAATTCTAATCCGTTTGTTTTTTGTTTTTCAGATAATTGAAGAAATAAAATAAAACATCAATTACACATAGAACACAGTGCGAATTTCAATGGCAAAGTGAATTGCAGAGCTCATGAAACTCTGGACTCCTTCCCAAGCTTCTCACCTAAAAAAAACAAAAATTGAAGCCAAAACAAAATTGCATGCCTGAACGGGGACTTTACTTTTTATATTTCAGTGAAGTTAAATAAACAAAGCTACTAATATTTTATTTTATACACTGGCCTGTTGTATTTTCAGTTCCGTTAAGAAAAGTTATTACGTAGAAATTAGAGAAAAATAAGTTAATTGAAAACTGTACTTACCGGCATACATTAGTAGCGTCAATAAATTTAACAGCCAATGTGTCGTCATGATGTTGATAGTTTTAATGATGAAACTGTTGCTACTGGCTTGTTTTATATTTTTATTTCGCTTGCTTCCGATTATTTAACAGATTAAATTTCTCTGAAAAAATGTTCGAGATTCCTTATGGGTGGTCTCGGGATATTATTCGGTTTGAAGTTTTTCCAATTTTTGCAAATGCTATGATGATTATTCAGTGCAGACAGCTGGCTGTTGCTTAAGGTGTGCTTATGTTGCATTTCTTATTTCTTTCTCTTTTATTTAATTTTTATTAATATAATATAAAAGAAGAAAAAACTACCTTTTATTTAAAAGAATGACAGCATTTTGTCTTGTTATAATGAAGAACTCAAAATAAGTGGCAACTAGAGTTGCAAAGAGAAGCAAAGACGTGCTGATTTATGCGCGAAAGATGCGTTTCTTTCCGGTTAGTTTATTAAGATGATATATTTACTTGTTTTATTTGTTTATTTTGCCAATAACGAAGACCATAAACTATAGAAGGTTATATGCCAAGAGTTGTTAAAATATTCATTTAAAATATTAATGGGCAAACTTATATCTTGCTTTTTATTCGAATAACAACAGGACGGTGGTTTGAGTTGCTATTGGCACAAATACATACATATGTATTTATCACTCATGCACTTTGTTGTTTTATATTTTCATTTTTTATTTAATATTTTGTATGTACGAGTATTTATATTTGCTTTCTATAAAGAATATTTTATTGCGGAAAATACTCATAAGCTTCAGCTTCATTGTTAAGGACTGTTAAGTTGTTGGAAAAAAATAATATATACCTATGTATATATATGTTGATGTAGATACATATGTACAATCAAAGTAATTTTAAAAATGTCAAAGTAATAAATATATTAAACAAGAGATCACGTTTGTACGAAATAGTTATGTATAATTAAAACATATAAAAAAATAAAATAAAACTATACTGCTGCCATTTAACAAGCACCAGTAAGGACTCATACATTCTCACACACATTTACACTGACAATTGTAGCAAGTCTAACAGACACTAGCACACAACGAGTATATGTTTTTTTCGTTTTCTCTCCGTTGTTATTTTTTATTCATTGCATTAATATTGTCTTTAATATGCTGCAGAAATTACAGTTTGCACAGTTTTAACAAGAAATTGAAATACAGAGTTTTTGTTTTCATTAATCTTTAATTGGTTTCCATTTACGTAATTATTATGGACACGTGATGTCCTTTTATTTTTTATTTATTTTTGTTACCGTTATTTATCTCACGTTACTGCTGCTTTATTCATTTATTTTTATATCCTTTTCACATGTCGTATTGAGGGTTCTGCTTTTTATTACTTCGACTTGTTTTTGACACCTGTGTTTCACAGTCAACTTTTATTTGATTTTCGTTTAAATGGTTTCTAAGGAGCCACAAATCCAAAAAGTATCTAAAAGTGGAAAAAAGAGAAACAAATGATATATTTTATTATTCATCACTAAAGAACTAAAAATTGTTAGCGACTGTTAGCACAGCAACAAAAATAGGACGAATTTGTTGTTAAATAAAGTATCATATGTTGCATTCTAAATGAATTTGCTTAATTGTTGGGCCAGTTAAAATTTAACTTTTCACAGATTTTAAGAGATTAAAATAGAAATGATGTAAAATTTTTCTCCATTAAATATATCTTCAACGAAAATTTTCCTCAAACAATATATTTAAAATGACCCCAAACTGAACAAAGTTTAGGGCCATATTTTCTATTATTTTTGTATATTTACATTTGGGGAATTTTTTTCTAAATATTGCGGCAATTTCTAATATTATTATTGTTTTTTATATATTTTCTAATTAAAAAATTAAATTTAAGGGACCTATTAAAAATGATCAAAATTGGAACATTTTTAATGGCCTTAAACTAAAAATTTAGAAATAGCCAGAATTTAGGAACAAATAGGAATTTAAGTCAAATATCTAGGCGAACATCTTGATCGTCGTTTAACATGGAAATCACACATAGACGCAAAGTTGATTTAAATGAAATTAAAAGCAGCCCAAATGAATTGGCTTATTGGAAGAAATTTTATAATAAGCCTAGACTGTAAACTTCTATTATACAACCGATCCTGAAACCAATATGGTCTTATGGAATCCAGTTATGGGGCACTGCCTCAGCATCGAATGTAGAAAAATTCAAAGGCGACAAAATAAATTTTACGTACAATAACAGCGCAGAAATCTCTGAATTCACAAAGACATTGGTGAAGACAGTATTTTCAAAACACGCCAGAACGCTGATGAGAGGTGTAGCGGCCTTGAAATCAGTACTGATACGTTCTGCTAAAAACTGATTGGATATAAATAATAATATTTTGAATTTTCATTAATTCAATAAAACTGAACTTGAGCCTGATAATATTTTTCATATGTACATCAATATAAGATCGAATAATAATTACGTTTATTCGTAATATTAATAATATAAAAATACATTTAATAATTTAACCCTTATACGTTCTTCAAACAAAGTTACGTTAGAGTTCTTCGGGTGAAAACTCACCCCTGTAAATTCTTTACTGATTTTCTAATGAAAATAACATTTTTTTAGTTTAATTTAAGGTATTTTTATTCAGCTGAGTTCAATAAAAAAATAATAGAGAAACAATAACAACTTAAACCATCCACTAATTCAATCGGATGCTATTAGAATAACTTACTTTGAGCTTTTATATATATAGTAATAAAATTTTACATAATTATAGTAATAAAAACTAACTCTTTTTATTGCAATATGCGCATACAAAATATGCTATTTTATGCTGTGCGCAAATTGACGAATACGCTTTTCTGTGGTTTTTGGGCAAAGCTTACATCGAGAACCCGAAGTCAATTTTCGGTTTTTGCGACTTGATAACGTAGAACGCTCTTCGTTTGACTGACGTATATAGTTGTTCAATAACGGTATTGCAGAATCTACCCTTGGTAACGAAGATCGGCGTTGAATTTCTGCATTTACTAATGCCGTTCCCAGTTCGTGGAGAAATAATCTACTTTTGTATAGTTTTCCTTTATTCCAATCGTTGTTCATTTCTTGCCATAGAACGTAAGCATTAACTGCTGATAAGTGTTTCTTTTTACTATATAAGTACTCACCAGCTGATCTAAAGTGTCTACACCCGCTTTAGTTTTATTATAATATGATATAATCTCTGGCAACTGATTTCTTCCATGTAATACTGATTTATTATGATGAAAAGTACTAAGAGCATTGACAATTTTGTACTTTTTTGGAACGTATAATAATAATATTTTTATTTCTCAATGATATTTATATTTATCGTTCTATTTGTGGACATTTTCGATATTTTGTTATAAAACGCAGTAAGTTTATTTTTTTTTATAAAATAAAATTCTTGCAAACAAACCTTATATTCAAATGACGTACGGGGAATCCCAATACTTGACAAACCACAAAACAACGAATAGTTGAACTATGCTGCCAGAAGTATTGTATTTCTGATACATAGGTTACTTAATGTTAATCTCATATAATACCTACACGTTTTTCTTAATGGGTGAAATTGCACCCGAGGGACTTTTGTGTAATTCTTCAAATATTTGCGTTTTGTTGAATTATATAAAAAAAAAATGTTAGTTTTTTGATGTAATATACCAAATGTGAAAATTAGAAAAAGTTTCATTTGTATCAGACAAAATTTGTATGAGATATACACCTTTAAAATTCAAAATGGGTGAAATTTCACCCGAAGATCGTATAAGGGTTAAGGTTACGAAGATTATTACAAAGCAAATCATTTAAAAAAAAAACTTATGTATGTACTCGTATATTAAAAACTCGTTTTTAGCCGTCCATTCGTTCACGCTACATGTGAGCAAACAAGAAACTACTAAAAGAAAGAGGTACCAAAAGTTATAGCTTTTAATAATTTTACCCGCAAAAAGGTACACTGTAAAGATTTTTAATGATAATTAAAAATGTTGTATGCTCAAATTTCAGAATAATAGTAATAATTTAATAATGAAAATTATATCAAACACAAAAGACTTCTAGTTTTTTATATACATGCATCTTTACTCTTAAGCATAACTTTCTAGTTTTCTGCGACAATGTTATCGTTTTAATTGAAGTGCAGAAACTAAAGACATTTGGAAATGGGATGTAGAAAATCAATTTGTGAGTAGTCTTAAAGATGAAAATCAAAATTCGGGATCAGATTTTGGTATACCGGAATATATGTGTATTTTGGTTGCAAATCTGATCTACATAAACTTTAATAGTCCGAATATTTGTTTCAACTTGGCCTTTTGTGGCGAATTAAAACTTATTGCATAACAGTAGGAGTCTATTTGGAATCAGATTTTTTTAACCGCAGTCAGACAGGTTAATTTCGATGAAATTAACTTTGAGCAAAGACAGATCACTTCGTATGCATCTTGAAAAAATGACTTCAGCTAGTATTTTTAATATCGCTGAATTTATAAATCATTTGAAGCTTTCTTAAAATAGTTTTAATGTATCTTTTGGGGTTTTGCCTTCTTCGGTGAGCTTCTTTAGAGCGTCTTCAAAGGAATAAACGATACGGTCAGCAACACCACTGCTTGAAGGATGGAAGGTATTTTCTTATAATAAATATTTCTCCCATTAAAAGTATGCACGTCATTATCTGTAGAAATATTGTTACGAATCGAAAAATATGGTAGGAACTATGAGTCGTAATTTCTATTGAAATTTGTTGGCCAACCGAATTTAGTGTAATAAAAAACTTTTTAAGAACATCACGGTATGGATTTTTTCTTCTATATTACATAATTGTGCTGAACTATTGCTTTTTACTGTAATTTAAAGTTGCATATTTTTGATATTAGGAAAGAAGTTTTAAAAAATTTAAAGATTAACAGTGTTATTCAGAAAAAGTTAAAGTAGGATTACTATCCACTTTTAAGCAAAATTCCCTAAAGTATTACTCACAAAAGATTATTAGCTTAATTTGCAAACTTTATCACCGTAATAGGTGCTGAAATTTTAAAGTACGTGGACCCCTACTTTAAACCTAAATTAAAGTAAAATTTCTTTTCTGCGCTGGATATTCATTTGTTTACACACGCAAAGAAAAGACATGATTGCAAAATGTTCATATGTTTATTTCCTATTTTAGTTACCATGAACCTATAGTTTATATTTTAGATTGTAGTAATGTTAATAATAATGATGATGATACAAGAGTTGTCGAAATTGTTAACGATGAATAATAAAAGAATATTAAATGTATTTTAAATTTTCTTATAATTAATAATACACAATTCATAAATAAAATGCAATTCATAACCCAATAACCAAGGATACCATCTAAAAAATGTCTAACATGTTTTCACTTATGACGGCACTCCCGAAGTGCTACCCGTAATTTTTTTTATAAATAAAACAACTTGTTTCATAGTTAGAACTTAAGTGACATGTAAATGAAATAATGTTGCCAGTCTTAAATGGAAAAAGTTCTTACCCCCCGACCAGACCAGCAATTTCATGTGTCTTAATACAAGCAATAACGTCGGCAGAATTAAGATATCAAATTTCCAGTGTTCAAATATGTATTTGTGGTAGGGAAATCGTAGATATCTTAGAATACAAATATGAAAATTTTACTGAAGAAGGTTGTATATTATTTGTATTGTAAATTTTAATTACGGGCTAATTGTAAAAAAAAAATTTCAGCATTATCAATAGTATGAATGTTTATTTTAAAAATGTTTCACTTTTTTGTGGTTTTCATTTATTTATACATTTGTGTTTTAATTTTTTTATTCCATTTGCCCAAAAAAAACAATTTTCATAGAAATCACAATTGAATTTGACAGCATGTGTTAAAACATTATTGCTCAGCAATGTTTTTTAACATCTGTTGCTGAATATGTATTCAAACACATATTCGTGCGGTCTACACGTTAATATTTAGTGTTGGCAACAGAATTTGAAGGTTGCCACGGCAATAATTGCCTAACTTATTGCTTGAGTGGTCGGCCTGTTAGAGTACTGATTAGTTAATAAGCATTTTTTGAATAACAAATTTTAATAACCATGTAGGATTAAATCTCAAATTTACTAATTTTTATACTGATATTAACTTTTTTTCAGAATAACACTGTAATAAAATACATAAATTAAATTAGAGCAGATAAATTAAGAAATATATAAGGTTTTTATAATTTATGTAAGCTTTTAAAATATGTCCACATTTGTACACGCAAATTTTTTTTAATTAGAAAGAATGATGCCCTAAGTGTGTATTTCATTAACTTGAGCATTTGGTGAAATGTACTGTGTTCCAAGACATGTCTGTTTTAAAAACTATCTAGAGAATAATTTTACAAGAGAGCAATATGTTTATATGCAATTAGCAATTGCGGTATTTACCCTTTATATGATGAAATTCTTAAAGCCAAATCGAAATGTAGTCCTGAAGA
Source organism: Lypha dubia (assembly GCA_947311025.1). NCBI lineage: Eukaryota > Metazoa > Arthropoda > Insecta > Diptera > Tachinidae > Lypha > Lypha dubia. The sequence goes on along the minus strand of OX371262.1, from coordinate 27,018,915 downwards.
TATTACAGTACAAAGACAATCGCATTCGTTCCACTGCAGTCCCTTTTATCATATAGAACTTTGCTGAAGCTGGCAAATCATTACAAACTGATCCTTTCATTTTTGCTACCACCCACTAAGACTGACAGAAATTTCAGGTAGAATATTGTGGGACAATTGGTCACACTCTGTTTGGTATTTTCATCCAAAAAAATTAAATTTTTAAAAGAAACCAAATAAGTTATATTGGCGGATAATGACAGTCTAAAGAAAACTTCAAATGAGTAGGCGTAGGCTCGTTCCACGTGTTCAACTCTTTATGGATAAACGTATGTTTGTTAACCCTATATCTGTACAAAATTTGGTGTCTATAGATGCTTCCAAAATTACGTTACTAATTGTTTCCAAAAAAATATAATATTCGACCATTGTGCATACATAAGGATGTTTGTAAGAGAATGACAAATGCCTATTCGCAAACGTCAAAGAAGTATTTTTGCTGGGATATACCTGTCTATCAAAATTTTATATAAGAAAGTCCTTTGAAACAAAAGAAAAAATTTTATATCACTTCACATACAATAGAGTTATGCCTGCGGAAACACAAAACAGTAAACATATCATTTAAATGAGTGAAATTAGAAATTTAACTTGCGTATAAGTACAGTGAAATTATTTTCTCAAATTATTTAGTATACGACACCGTGGCTGCTTTTATAAAGGGCTTTCCAATAAGGACTTGACAACTTTTTTTAAAACAAAACGCAAACCATTTGAGATATTTCCAAAACTTTATGATCGACTTGAAATAAAACCAAAACATATGGCCAGATGTTCAGTGAAACAGTGCGTTCACAAATTAAATTCAAAGCTGTCAAATACCTATTGGAAAACCCTTTATAATCATAAGCAACTAAAATTATGCATCGTCTCTTCATAGTTTTAGTTATAGAAGGTAGTGATGTTACGATTATCAATTTTCTGTATTCGCGAATACGAGTATTTGAAACAAAATTCGCCGAATACGAATATTACTTTTAAAGTTTAGAGCTTCTTATTATTTCAAACTTATTTGAAAAAAATCCCTCCCTTTGTGCCAGAAACAATAAATAGAAAAAAAAACTGTGACACTACTTTAGGTATTTAAATTTATTATGACATTGCGATTCCGAAGACCACTACTGAACATTTCAAATTATCTTTCTTACATACCTTCAGATTTGGTTTTTCTAACTCTGCTCTTTTAATTAGTAATTCATGGCAGATTTTGGAGAGCATACATTCGCAGGTGGCTGACCTGTGTCGGTGGACTTTCACATATGAAATTTTAGTTCTTCTATTTTTGAAGGTTAGCATTCCTGTATTGAGATTTGATTACTAATTTAACATGATATAAACCTATAATTAAATATAAATATATCATAGAAACTTGTGCATTGCTTAAGAATTATTGCAGAAGCATTAAAAGTTTAGCGAAAGAAAAAGTATTTACTATCCTGTAGAAAAAATTGTTTGATCCCAACTCACCCAATAAATACAACAAAAAACTTCTAAAGTATTCAATACGACGAGAATATCACAAAATGTAACGAAAGACAACATAAAAACTTCTACCAAACTAAAAAATATATTGAAAGATATCACTTTGGACGACGCACAGAGGGGTATTTGTCTAATTTAAGCGGCCAAAATTCGAATTTTCAAAACTCACTTTTTCTTTAACTACCCACCGTAGGGTGAAGAGAATAGAATGCTTGACTAGATCCCGTTATTTTTTAATTCCTTTTTGCTTTCGTTTGCTCTCGCCACGCAGTCAAAATTTCGTGTTGCTAATTGGGCATATGCTTTTTTGCTGTGTTTGAGACAAGTCAACGTGAAAAAAACTTGAGTAAAAGCGTGTTTTCAGTTTATGATTTTTATTAAAATGGATAATTGTAATGCAGGTAAATATGATATAATTCACATAGCTTAATAGGAATATAATATATTCTGGGACCGGCAGAGCTACATTGAAAATGATGGTATTTTTGTTAATTTCAATTGATTAAAAAAATTAACTAAAGTCATAAAGTTGTATAACACCACTTAACGCAACTGAGATTCTCGCTCGGCTGTGTTAATTGATATTTCATGGATTGGAAACAAAAAAATTGGCTGCGGATATGTGCGGATGACTATTTTATGGCCCTTTGAAGTATGCTACTGCTGAAAAATGTACCAAAAATTCTGATGCTTTACTGTACCCGAAAAATAAAAATCCAGCAAGAAATCAAAAGCAAAATGGGCCTGATTGTGGATGTTCCTAAACCTGGTTTCGGAAACAGTAATGACGGTGACACAAGCAGATGCTTTTTTTCCGATCCTAATATGGCAGCAGAAATTACAGGAGTTGATCGAGACTTAAGTTTTCGCTTGAAAGTTATATTGGAAGTAATATCCAGTTGCCATAAAAGAGACACTGAAAAGTTTCACACCTATGCAACAGATACAGCGAAGATGTATGTTAAGTTGTACTCCTGGTACCCAATGTCTCCAAAAATGCTCAAGATACTTGTTCATGGCCGAATTGTTATCGAAAGCGCTTTGTTGCCTATAGGACAGCTATCAAAAGAAGCAGCAGAAGCAAGATATAAGCACTTTCGGCAATATCGTGAAAACTACGCCCGAAAATTTTCAAGAGAGTCCTGCAATAGAGATATAATTATTAGATTATTGCTAACTTCAGATCCTCTGTTAACAGGACGAAGACCAAAGCCGAAAAAAACACAAAATCCTTTCTCAAAGGAATGCTTAGAAATGCTTGTCCCAACCGAAGACAACGAAGACAACATGTATGTATGAATTAAATAAAGAAGATATTTTCAGCTTAGGCAATGAAGAAATGGCCGATTGATTTTATACTTATATTTAAGAAATGCCTTAAATTTCAAACTTCTTTTCAATAAAAACAGAATTGTTTGTTAATTTTTCATACTGCATGACTTAGAATTTCTTTAAAAAGTATCCTCTTTTAATTGGTTTAAGGAAACAGCCTCTTAATACCCTACGTCTTTTTGCTTGTTTATATAAATTTACAATTTTAAATGCCACAACATGTCTTTTCTAAATATTTTGCATACAAAATTCAATCAAAATAATTTTGGCCGCCTAGATTGGCCAAATACCCCTCTGTGCGACGACGAGATTCTTGCATCATTGGACGTGGTATCGTTATTTACTAATATACTTACACATTTAGCTATAAGGAATATTATGGAAAAATGGGACAAGTTAGAAAATCAAACGAAATTAGGTATTAGGTAGGAAGTTTCTAAAACTATTACAATTTTGTCTAAACGAAAATAATTATTTCAAATATGAAAACATTATATAGAATCAAGTATATGGATAACCCTCTCTCCCCAATTATCGCCGACACTGTTTTAGACACCCTCTTAGAAAAAACAACAGAATAATTAAAGGTTATTAATGTGGAAATTAAATTAATAAGTATTTATGTGGACGATTTAGTTACAATAATAAAAAGGAGGGACGAAGAAACTATTTTAGAGTTGTTCAACAATTACCATGACAAAATAAATTTACGATTGAAAAAGAAGTGGAAAATTCAGTGCCCTATCTGGACATAAAAATTATAACATACAATAACAAATTTTATAGCAGATTGGTATATAAAAGAAATAGCTACTGGCAGAATTATAAATTACAATTCAACACAACCAATACAATTTACAATTTTATTAATAAAGTTTTAACCATAAGCAACGATAACTTAAGGACAAAAATATTAAAATAATGAAAGAAATTTTTATAAATATTTGATAAATAATTTAATAGATAAATGTATAAACCCTACAAAAAGAAATAATGGCCATAAAAACACATCTGGCAACACCAAATATGTTACTTTGTCATATTATCCAAAACTAACTAAAAGCACTAAAAGAGATAATTAATAAAAAGGGAATTAAAATTGCACATAAGCCTAACAAAACAATAAATAGACTATTTACAAATTTAAAAACAAAAATAAATAAAAAGCAATGCAGTATACGAAATTAGATGTAATGGAAAACCAAATGCAACCTGTAGAGAAGTTTAAAAAGAAACCTGGGTGTAAGAATAGCTGAACATGAAACGGATATTAAAAAGGGAAGACAATCAACAGCGTTAGCACAACATTGCTTGGATCATTCTCACGCAGCTGATCTAAAAAATGCAACAATTCTACATAAAGAAAGAAACCACAACAAGAGATATATTCTAGAAAGTTTAAATATACAGAAAAATATGAACATAACAATGAATAGTAAGAGCCAAAGACAACACCAATGCTATATACATACAATATTATATATTTAAAAAAAAAAATTTGTGTAACTCCAACTATATTAGAATATTAAGATGAATTTTTTTTTGTGATATTTTATTTATTTTGATTATTTTTGCAATTATTTTTATTATTTATTATGTGTCATTTTGCGCATTTTAATATTTCCAAAATTTAAGTGCAATTTAAATTAAAAGATAAAATAATGTAAGTTGAAGGTTGAATATTATTTATTTTATTAATATCACCATAAATAAAATTATTATCCCTGAAGAAGTTGGAAAATACCAACGAAACGTCGAATAAATAAATAAAATAAAATTATATTTTATTTGCATTTAAACTCTTTTAATAGTCAAATAATTAAATACGAATACGAGTATTTGTAACATCACTAGTAGAAGGTTTTATAAATATATATAAATTTCAGCAAATACTTTTAAATATTAATACGGTTTGGTGTTTTCAACTCGCAAGTTCTGACTATTTTTAATGATTTTCAAAAATCTAAAAGCGACAATTTTTAAAATCAGTTGACTTTTATTTATTTTTAAATTTTTTTGACTTTTTTTAAATAATACCATACATGGGAGTAATTAAATAAATTGACTAATTAATTGTCGATTTCATTGGCATTGACTTTTAAACAATGCCAATTAAATTTTTAGCATTATAAATTTTTTTGAACAATGCTAATGCTTTTCAAGGAAATAATTTTATTATTAGTTATTTAAAAAGTAAAAGCATTACAAATAATCAATTCTAAAGTTTTTAAAAAGCATTAAACGTCAATATTATTTCACATATTTATTTACATATATATGTGTGTATGTGTATGTATTATATATATGTACATATGTAGCGGTGAAATTTTGTATGAGTATGGAATGGGGCAAGAGGTCACGTAACGCCTTCCAGAAGGCCAAAAAGGGCCTTCTAGAAGGCCTGCTTAGTACTTCTTTCCGCCGCTTGGTTTGTTTGTATTTTAATTTATAGTTTTATTTTTTCAAAATAATTAATTATATTTTTATCAATTGTAATTAGTATTTCAAAGCTTTCATTGTTTTTTAATTATAAATAGTAGAAAAATTATATTAAAAAAAAAGAAATGGCATTTATTGGTACTGATTTTTTTTTTCATTGTAAATGTTTAAAATAATGCCAATGAAAATTCAATGCCAATGAAAAAGTCCCATGTATGAATAATACGATGCGATTACCTTATCTGCAGAAAACACTCAGACTGTTTGGTTGGAATCGAACAGAAATTACATGTCAACAGAAATTTAGTAAAAATAAATGCTTTTTTATTTGTGATTACGAATCGTTGTTGTGTAAACAGAACTCTTTTTTTTTCAAAAGCAATCCGCAGTTACTGTTGTGTTGTTCGAGAGAGGATAAAGTTGTCATCAATTGTAAAATTTGCACACGGTGTATACATTTAGGATAAGCTTGCATTCAAAATTGTCCAAAAGTCACGAATTGTAACTGCCTTATCATATTTTTTACGTTGACTGTGTGTACTGTTGTCATCAAATCTTAAAAAGCTCATTATGTTGTAGAATCTGTTGATTACCACTGTCGAGCGGTACAGTGGGTATGAATTTGAATGCCACAGGTCTAAAGTATGGTCCGTATTGGATTTGTTTGCACCAGCACAAATAAAGATACCAAAATTCCCTTTATAGTTACAAGCTTCCATTAACGCTGAAAATTTGGGTGATCAAAGTTATAAGCTACATAGATGGATAATGCCTTTTAATTTGTGTGTCGAACGATAATATTTATCATATTTTAATTGAAGATAATTTTAAAAGTTTAACTTATTGATAACGTCTCTATTTCAAAGTTAAAAAATCATGTACATATGAAAACTAATTTTATCAGACTCAAGTTCAGTTTTATTGAATTAATGAAAGTTCAAATTACAGAGTTATTTTTTTATGTTGAAAAATATTATTATCATATCCAATCCAAAAATCAATATAAGTTCCAATAATAATTACGTTTATTCGTAATAATATAACAAAAAAAATATGTTAAAAAATCATATTCTAACATTAATATCATTTAATACGCTTTTAAAAAGTTTAAAATTTTTATTTTATTTCATAAAAATATTTTGGGTATTCAAAGTGTGGTCATAAAGTCATATGTCATAAAATAATAACACACCAAATTACGACAAGTGTGCGCACCCCGTGATACAGGTATGTGATAGCAATCGAAGATTTAAATCGAATAATAAAATAATTTTAGGTATAATGGAAATCGGATCGAATCTATTGACATAAATATTTTTGTGTAAACGCCGCTCGCTGGAAAATTCCTGCTAATTTTTTTTTTGCGACAGGAGTAATTATTGCAAAGTTTTTACTTTCTTGCATTTGCTCTCAAATCTTTTAAATTTTGGAAATTTTTTTTTATTTTGGTGGTTTGCAATGCTCAAAGTGTTGGCAATTTTTAATCATAATTATGGCGAATAATGTAATTTTGCCAAAGTTTTTGGTTTTTTTCGGAACTTTTAATCAGTATTGCGTTCTATAATCTTTTACATTTCCCAAGATTTTGCGATATTGCGATTTTTCGCCATTTTCGTGATTTCTACAATTTGTTTTATATTCGTTAAAGTTTAAGCGATTTTAACCACAATTATGATATCTTTAAAATTTTTGCAGTTTTTCGCAATGTGCGTAATTTTTAAAAAGTTTTTGACATTTTTACATATTTAGGGACTTTTAATCAAATATAAATTTAAATTTTATCAAGTTTTTGCACTCTCATAAATTTTGCCCTACTTTCTGAAACCGATAAATTTCAGCCATTTGGTTCATATTTTGCAGATTTGAAATAAAAATTTTGGTTTGTATAAAAATTACGCGACTGCGTAATTTATTTTTAATTATTTGCTATTTTGTTTTGATTGTTTTGCATATAATAAATTTTTATCGATTTTTGATCAAGATTATGGCTTATTTAAAATATTGAAATTTTCGCAAATTTTCACTTTAGCGATACAGTTTTTTTCTTGCACTTGAACATTTTATCGCAAAATAAAAACAAAGAGGAAAACATTTTTTATGACATTATCATAAACATAACCTGTATAATTCTATTATTAATAATATATATATTGAACTAGTTTAAATATTTAACATTAAATATTTGACAATATGAAAAATTACTGATATCACTAGAGTGTGAACACCTCAATTGATTATTAGAAAATTATATGATATAGGTGCTCAGCAATGTGGGTAAAGTTGGGTATTAACACAAGGGGTAAACCCAATTATTATCACTTATGGTGCGGGCTGAAGAAATCACTATCATAACAATTAATAACATAAAATAATATGTCTATCAGCGCCTAAAATACAGAAATTAATTGATTATTTGATATATTATTTTTAAAATAGTGTTAGATTTCTTGTCTAAGAAATTCAGGGGAATTTCCGTACTAATCTACTGGAACTGCATTTAATCTAATGCTGTTTGAATATTTGTGTTAAGTGTTTTAATTAATAAGTTTTTAACACATGTGATGTGTAACATATAGAACAAAAAATAAAAACTCTATCGCCATTATCATAGATATGGGTGGTGTTGGTTGTGTGGGCGGTGGTTATATTAAACATGTTTATCTTTTAGTGCTTTTATATAATAATTACTTCTACTTTAGCAAGCAGCTGATGTTTTTGCAGTTGCTACTTTTATTACTTACTGCTAACAAACATAGTTTTCGAGCTTTATAATTTTTTTTTGCACTTTTTTTTAATTGACATCAAGGATTTTGTGTGCTGCTTCGAAATCAATATACCTATTGTTGCAGGTTTCTGCTGCAGTTGCTGGTAACATATTGCATATTTCTCTTTAATTGTGCAGTTGCTTAAGTTTCATGTCAATATGTTGGTAGGTGGAGTGAAAACTAAGAATGTTTTCGAATATTTTCTACGTTGAGTTTACTTTAAAAATAGTGGTAAAAATATTATTATAAATCAGGATATTGCATGATACTTTACAAATTATTTCTATTTAAAATGGCTAAAAAGTTCCAAGCACAAACAAATGCAAATATATTGGCAGTCATTTATTTAGAAAAATAGTTAGAATACTTCATGGGAATAAAAATTTACAGAGTTTTTACCAACGAAATATGATTCTGAACCACTGCAGACTGTAGTATACAACCCATTAACAACTGAACGGTTTACTAATGCTTCAGCCATCTTCTACATTTAAACATGTATACGTTTTGAAACGATTCTGCAGCTTTTCCCTATAGTTACATTTTATTTTAATAGTTTTGCTGGTATATTTAGTTCTCTATGGCAACAAGTTTGGCGAAGAAATTGATGCTCGTAATGAATCCATTTCCGGTATGCGCAAGCCATCTCCTCCACATTAATCGGTCGTATTTTTATGACATTGATCCATTATATATACAATTATGTACCTCTTGTCGAAATTGTGCTAAATTTTATTTCTAGAAAGCAAACAAGCACTAATCGGTTAATCAATTATTTATATACGTAACTTTTACCAAATTATTTAATCTTTGGAAGCTTTAACTATTATAAGTAAGCAACATGTTGAATTAAAATAAAAAAAAAAAAAAATTCTAATATACATGTTTTCATAAAGCAAAGAAATTTATAACAATCTGTATTTCCTATCATATTTCACTTAGAATTTTTAGTAAATATTTATACAAAATTCGAACCTGTAAAATTTTGCCATAAATAGAATATTGCAAGAATTTAATAAAAAAAGATATATATCATATTCCGTTTTGCACACATAAACAAATAAAAACGTACAAAATTCTTTTCATATTGTTACATCCAAATTGTAATATTCTTCTAGTTTAATTTAAAAATGTATTATTCATCTACATACATACACAGTAAGAAATAAATACAATCGGAAGGAGCAAAACTGAAACAAAAAAGTTTTGTGATTTTGATTTTTTTATCACCCACTTATTGAAATCCAATTTATTTTCTCATCTTATGCTAGTAGTGCTTCTAACTATCCATTTCTTTATTATTATTTCCTTTTTTTTTTGTTATTTCATTGTATAAATTTTTGTATTTGCTTTCGTTTAAGCAATTTCATTTCATTTTCTATTTTAAAAATCACAATCAATGATGTGAAACTTGCTTACTTAAATGCATTTGCTATTATCTATTTCGCTACATATCTGTGTATAGATGTATGTGTGTAAATGCTGCATAAAAAATAAATTTGTATTGATAATTGCCACTAGCGCAGAGTGACTGTGATTTTGTGTGTGCTCGATACTCATAAGTTGATACACGTTTGAATTTTCCTAATAAAATCTGTTGTTACTACTATAAAAAAAAAAGAACTTGTTCAACAAATGTGGGCATTTGCTAAATTCTTATTATAAAAAACAAGTCTGAATTTTCTTAATGGGATTATGAAAATCAAAGAATAGAAACTGCTGCCTTTGCTTCTATAATTCTAATATATGATCACGCAAGCTGTGCTACTGTAGAACCTCATGTGACTATGGACGCAGCAATTTCTAGAGTTTTTTAAGATCCTTTTGCTACTTTAACATGATGCTTAGCTGATTTTTTCCCACTTTTTTTTATATATCACTGTGTGTCTGAAAATGTTTTCTGTGTCTGCAGTGTTCTTACTAACGCAAATATTGTGGTATAAAAGTGACCTTCAGTGTAGCCAGATGTAGCGATTTATCCCTAAATTAAGGATTTTACTGTTTAGGGACAGATTTTCGTGGGGGAGGAATATATTATATTTAGTATGTAATAATTTGTTTTAGTTTAATTTTAATCCTTTTGAACTAAGAATATTTTCATGCATGAAAACTACCAAAACTCAGATTAAATACAGATGCCAGGCTATTATCTTTATATAAAAAATTATTTTTCGTTTTTTAATAAATAAATAAAAAATAAAATTAGAAAACTGATATCAAAACTTTACATCGTTTTGTGGGTGAAATATGTTGACAACCATGGAAAAGTAACACAATTTTTCCAATGATTTGCAATGGTTTATCCGACTATGCCACTTTGATAATTGCAAGAAATATACAAAATTTGTTTCCATAATGTACACTAACATATGCAAATCGGTATGCATTTATCAATACTGCATTTATTTAGATGCATATAAATAAAATAAATATGTAAAGTTGAAAAAAATAGTGTTTTTATTCATTGATGATACATAATACAAATAAATTTTATGTATCTCCGGGGACACCAACCTTCAAATTGGATACATGAACAACTATTTACATGACTACACTATATTTCTACAAAGCTACAAAGCGAAAAAAATTCGTTTTTACAGCCGAATTGGTTTCTAATCAAATTATAGCAGGATAGTATATTTGTGGGCATTGTAGACCTTATGTACTTTCGGCATAAGTATTAATCCAATTAGAATTTTGGTAAATATAAGAATCGTTGTGATACACACTTTTTTCTATTGGTACCAATCCAATAGAAAAAATTATCATACATATATATATTTTTTTTCTGTCTATATATCCCTCCCATAGAGTGGAATTCAAATAAAATATTGTTTCTCTGTAAGTAACAATGACAATGATACTCTTCTTTAACTAGTTTAATAAATAAGCTAAAATTTTTGATTTACAACACAACACAATTTGATATACACCCTATCCTGTTTTTACACGGTTCATACGGTCAGGGAACACCGTGTAAAAAAAGATCGTGTAAAAACAGGATTGGGTGTACATAAAAGTACATTCATAATATAATTTTTGTTTATTGGTTTTCAAAGTTATTTCAGATAAAGTTCGACAAAATGAGAAAATTTAAATAATACTGGCAAAAAAAAAATCGACTTCAACACAAGAGCTCTATTAAAAAAACTGTAAAACGGGCGCAACCATGACCATGTTTAAATCCCAAAATATTTTTTTTTTTTTTGATACTTTTATTATTTATTGAATCTTCAGATATAGATTGAAACATCAATAAGTTGTTCAAATTTTAAATCTAACAATGATAAATATAAGTTTAGCCAATGCTAAACAAAATTTTTTATTTGCAACGGTTTATTTTTGAAGTTTTACATCTCTCGTGTACGGCTGAGAAAAAGAATATTCCTTCTTTCAGCAAGGTGTGGCCTCTATAATGTAGAATATTGCGTGCAAGTACATTTGGGTGCAACTCAAATTTTTTTTTATATATTTTTTAGCGTGTTTTGAAAATACTGTCCTTACCAACGGAACATCAAGGTCTTTGTGAGTTCGCTGGTTTCGGATATACCAGGGGGCTGCTGTTATTGTACGTAGAATTTTATTCTGTCGCCTTTGAATTTTCGACATTCGATGCTAAGTCAGTGCCCCATAACTGTATTCCATAGGACCATATTGGTTTCAGGATCGCGTTGCATAATAGATGCCTACAGTCTAGGCTTGGTATTGAATTTCTTCCAATAAGCCAATCATTTGGACTGTTTTTTTAATTGCATTTGTGTTAACTTTGCGTCTATATGCGATTGTCATGTTAAACGACGATCAAGATGAACACCTAGATAGTTGACGACAGTATGTTGCGGTATGGTCTCGGTGTGAATTTGTATAGGCGGGCATGTTTCCCTGCGCAACGTAAAAGTTACGTATACACATTTATGCTCGTTAACTTTTATACGCCATTGTTTGAGCTAATTTTTTAATTTGAATATATATCCTTGTAACGCTTAGAAAAGCTGTATCAACGGCAAATGTTGATGTATGAATGTTACTGCTTAACGGTAAGTCAGAGGCATATATTAAATAAAGTAATGGACCGAAGATACTGCCTTGAGGGACTCCGGCTTCAATCGACTGCGGAGGGCTTAAACAATTGCCTTCCCTAACTACAAATTTACGTTCCATTAAATAGCTTTTTAAAAGCTTGACGATGTTTGCTGGTAGATTTTGTGTTAATTTGTTGATAAGACCTACGTGCCATACTTTATCGAAAGCTTGTGAGACATCAATAAAGAGCGCAGAGCAATATATCTTTTTTTCAAAAGTGTCTCTACAACATTCACAAGTCTGAGAGTTTGTTCAATTGTGCTATGTTGTCTGCGAAAACCGAATTAATGATCATTACTAGTCACTATAGGCATCAACTTACTCATATACAGCTTTTCAAATAGTTTTGAAATGTTAGACAATAAACTGATAGGCCAATATGATTCAACCTTTGTATGATCCTTACCGGGCTTTGGTATCATAGTAATCATTGAAACCTTCCATTCTGTTGGATAGTATTGCAGTCGTAAAATATTATTAAAGATGAATAGTATTATTCGTTTTGCAACATAAGGCAACTCTTGAATCATTTTGTTGCTTATTTTATCAATACCTGGGGCTTTTTTTGTGTTCAGACTTGCAATAGCATTTTCAATCTCCACAATATTAAATCTTAGCGGAATTTCTGGTAAAGAGACGACTGGTGGCAGTTCAATAATATCAGCAGAAATATTCGGAGTGAATACTTTTTCTAAGTGTTTAACAAAAAGAGCGCGTTTTTCAGCATCAGTACTTGCCGAGTCACCATTCGTAGGTCGTATCGCTGGCTTTTTAAGTCCTCTGGCTGCACGCCAGTGTTTTTTTTTGTTTGGAAAACTATCCTTGGTACACTCCTTAAGCCTTAATTTTAGCTGGGGCTATTCGTAGCGTGGCCATTCTCGTCGAGCTCTCCGTTTTTCAGTCAATAGCCTTTCTATGTCTACAGAAAAAATATTGCTAAATCTCACTTGTTGATTTATTTTATTTGAAGTAGCATTAAAAGCAGCTTGTTTAACATGCGCTTCAAACAACCTGAGAGAATCGTCTATGTCTGAAGGTGTTCTCAGCGGCATTTTTTCCGAGCAATGAGCACTCAGATATTTTCTGTATTTCAGCCAGTTAATACGTGCAGATGTCGTCGCTGAATCAAATGTTGTGTGTGAGTAAATAGTACCAATAGTAGGCGAGTGGTCTGAGGATAAGTCCAAAGATGCTTCAACTTCAACCATCTCGCTGGGCACGCCTTTCACAATTCCAAAGTCGATAACATCAGGAATTTTTTGTCGATCTGTTGGCCAATATGTTGGCTGTCCACTTGAAACTACATTCAAACCCATTTTAGATATTGTGTCGAATAAAATTCGTCCCTTAGGTGTAATTAAACGTGAACCCCAAAATGTGTGTTTAGCATTGTAGTCGCCAGCTGCTAGAAAATGGAGGCCCAGTGATTTATAAAAAGCCGTATATTGACTCTCGGTAATTGAGAATCTGGGAGGCGAATAGACAGATGATATTACAAGTTTTTGATAGTAAGTTTCGATGCAGATGTTCGTTGCTTGAAGATAATCTTCACAAAAATCATTCAACAGGTGGTGTTTTATTCGCGTTTTTATTAGGATTCCCGAACCACCACAAGCTCTGCCACGGGGATCCTTGGTGTCGTAAAAATTATATCCACTAATTCTGAAACAGCTTCGAGATGTCAAATGAGTTTCTGAGATAAGCATAACATCGATTTGTTTATCCTGAAGAAAATATTCTATTTCGTTTTTATGTTGGCAGATGCCGTTTGCCCACTCAAAATCATACCACACTTCATAAAGCGGAGGAAAAATCCGGATAACTAAAGTAGTTCAGGGAAGATTCTTTCGAAGATGTGGAAACGATACTCTTGTCTCGTATTATGTTTTGCCAGGATTAGTATCATTTGACGGGATTTTAGGCGATGACACGCTGAAAGAAACGGAAGCGGTCATAGATAGGAAAAACAATCTTTTACTTTTGTCCCCAAACATTAAAATAACATTGTCCGAGAAATTCTCGAGACAGGTAAACGCCACTCTAAACCAAACAAAAGGAAATTAAATCACATCATTTAAAGGTTTGAACCTCTCTTTGAACCATTAAATAATTGCGAAATTGCCGGAACAACGGTTAGAGCCGAAATAAGAACAACTACGGATGAACCACTTTACCCCAAGAGTAACCCCTATCCCACGTGCATGAGAGCTGAGGTTGACAGACAAATACAGGAACTTTTGGATGAGGGCATTATTCGATCTTCAAAGAGTTCCTACAACTCTCCGGTATGGATAGTACCGAAGAAACCCAAGCCAAATGGCGAAAAGCTGTATAGGCTCGTGATTGATTTCAAACGTTTGAACGCTGTTACCATTGCGAACACTTACCCAATTCCGGATATTAACGTCACTTTGGCTAGTTTGAGTAAAGCTAAGTACTTCACAACTCTGGACCTTACATCTGGGTTCCATCAGATCCCCATGAAGTCAGCCGACGTTCAGGAGACTGCCTTCTCCACAATGAATGGAAAGTACGAATTTCTCCGCTTGCCCTTTGGACTAAAAAACGCCCCAGCGATCTTCCAAAGGATGATTGATGACGTGCTTAAGGAGCATATTGGTAAGATCTGCTATATCTACATCGACGATATAATTGTATACGGAGAAAATGAGGAAAAACTAATCTTGAAGTAGTTTTTTCAAAACTTTTGCAGGCTAATCTGAGGGTTAATATCGAAAAAAACTAATTTCATGAAGAGCGAAGTGCAGTTCCTTGGCTACATTATCACGACTGATGGTATAAAACCCTACAGGAAAAAGGTAGCTGCAATTCAGGCAATTCCACCCCTAACAACCTTAAGGAATCAAAAAGTTTTTTAGGTTTAACTTCCTACTACCACCAGTTCATTTGCGACTATGCCAAACTGGCCAAGCCGCTAACAAATCTTACAACGGGAGAAAATGCGCAGGTAAAATCAAACCAGTACCGGAAGGTTATTATTAAATTAGGGAAAGCTGAATTAGAGGCTTTTAGCAAACTCAAATCAATATTAACATCTGACGAGATCCTCTCGTTTCCAGACTTTGAGAAACCCTTTAACATCACTACCGACAATTCGAATTATGCAATCAGCGGGGTATTGTCGCAGGACTATACTGGCAAAGATAAGCCAATTGCATACATATATCGTTCTCTCAACAAAATCGAAGGGAAATGCTGGCGGTTATTTTGGCCTTAGACAATCTGCGTTCGTACCTTTATGGTGCAAGAAAAATCAGAATCTTTACCGATCATTTGCCTCTAACTTATGCTCTGAGCAATAGAAATAACAACGCTAAGCTCAAGCGTTGGAAGGCGCGTCTCGAGGAGTATAACTACGAGCTGATTTACAAACCTGGTAAATCAAACTTAGTAGCCGATGCTCTATCAAGGTTAGGACCCCGGAAAAAGCCATCGGCTGAATCGCACAGCGATTCTTTGCAATGTGTAAACCAATTGAATTCGGAGACAGACAGTGCTTCCCAAGGGCGGGATTCTAGAGGATCCGACAGGGATTCTGACACCATAACAGCTTCCGATGGAGATTCATGTTCTGGAACAATGCACAGTGCAGAGTAAGATAACTCTGATTTAATACCTCACGTAGAAGCACCTATTAATGTGTTTCAAAACCAGATAATAATTAGATTAGGTCGTGAGCTTTACTCTCATGAGGAGTCACACCCCGGTTTCCACAGACATTATGTTACTTTAGAAAATTTAAATGAAAACGTCCTAATCAATACTCTTAAAGAAAAACTTAACCCGAACGTGATACATGGCATTAAGATACCAGAGAATTTGTCAATTTTCTCTTTGTAAAAGATAACAATAAC
Organism: Lypha dubia; assembly: GCA_947311025.1. Taxonomy (NCBI): domain Eukaryota; kingdom Metazoa; phylum Arthropoda; class Insecta; order Diptera; family Tachinidae; genus Lypha; species Lypha dubia. Next base: position 27,002,900 of record OX371262.1, on the reverse strand, counting down.
GCAAAGAATTAATGAGGATAAGCGAGGAAAGAAAATTTCAGATAATAAGCGATGAACACAAAATGGCGCATCGAAACCCCAGGGAAAATAAAGAACAAATTCTGGTGCGTTATTATTTTCCTAAAATGAATAGGCTCATAGCGGAATTCGCGCGTGGGTGTGAGATTTGTCGTTTGAATAAATACCCTGCGGTACCACCCTTACAGGATACACCTGTCCCTAGATATCCTTGTGAGATAATACACGTGGACATAATCGAGTTACAAGGGGAAAAGTATCTGTCCTGCATTGACAAGTTTTCGAAATTTGCAAAATTGTTTCACATTAAAATCGGTCAGCACAGGTTATTCGTGAAAAGTTTGCGAAATTACTTTACTATTTTACCGTGCCCAAGATAATTGGCACTGACAACGAAAAAGGATATCTGAGCCCTATGGTTTCGAATTATATAAACGGTCTTGGCATAAAACTATACAAGACACCAATTCAGAGAAGCGAGGTTAACGGCCAAGTGGAAAGGCTTCATTCCACTAATATTGAGATCTACCGTTGTTAGTTATTATTAAACATCTTAAGTCTATTTTTATGAACTAGTTGTTGTTTATTGGTTTTCTTATCCACTATAGTAACATTATTTCTTAAATCTATTTTCTTAATTTTATACGGACCAATAAATCTAAATCCAGTATAAAGGGTTTTCTGATTAATTTTCTTCTATTATATTTTTACTTTAAAATTTTGTTTTACTTTTTCTTTACTTTGTATTTTTTTTTTTTTTTGTAATAATAAAATTTTTATTAGAAATATATATGTTATATTCATAAATTTTATGTTATTAAACTAGTTTGAAAATCAAATAACTTTTCACTCTGTACCTTTGACTAAATTAAACGTCTTCTTTAGACTTTTAGGCAAAAATAAAACTGTTTTAAATGATTCTTACTTAAAAATTATTTAGTGGACCAAAAATTATTTTTTCTGTTTTTATATTGTCAACCTTTAACCCTATTTTGAATTTTAATGCAGTAATAAAATGTGTCTCAATAGACTTTTCTAAGTTATTCTGAGAGTTTTCAATGTGTACAATAATTTGAAAAGCTTCAGCAATTTTCTAATCAATTTTGGTTTATTATTTTTGATTTCTGGCATTTTTGACATGATTTAACATATTTCGTTATGTCTTTTATCATATTTTTCCAATGGTAATACCTCTTTATTTTTTCTATTGTTCGATATATTCTACAATGTCCTCCCTCTATCGGATCATCGTGGTATTTCAGCATTAGATCAAGAATTGCCTGAGCATTCTTATCATTTATATTGGTCACCTCATTAAGAAGTAGCGCTACTTTTATGCCCTTTTATTTATAAATTATTTAATTCAGATAAATTCTAAAATTTTCTCGTTAGGTGCCATTTTTTCTCCGGCCACTTTCTCATGAACATTATATATTATTTACCGGCCACTTTTTCAAGCCTAGGGAAAACTTGTCCTAAGTCAAGATTCCCTTTAGTAAATAGTTTTCTTCTGACGTCATATTGGGCTTTTTATCATTATTTTAAATTTGATGCTGAATATTTTCGATATTACTTTGTTGTTTATATGCCATAGATTTTGTTGCGATTTTTAATACTGTAATAATTTTTTTTATCTTTTACTGCCACAAAAATGGGTTGTATGTTTATTTATGGTGACTTTTTATTTCTAATATTATTATTTGATTAACTACAGATTTTAGCATCAGGCTATTAATGCCTTCGCTGTATAATTGTGACTTATGTCTTAATTTTGCCATATTTAATATATATATATAGGTCGTCTACACTAATACATTTTTATATTATGTCAAATTATTTTTATTATTATTTTCTAAAACTACTAGCAATATTTCGTCAATACATGTATTAAATTTTATCCAAATCATTTGCTCTACTAACATATTTCTTCCGTAGAGCTCTTTTATGCAACAGATATATCTTAAGTGATAGATTTATTGCTGATATTATCACCAATATCAACATTAGTAGCCATAATGAATTTATTTCTGACTTATGGTCTATGATTTCCAAATTGGTAACCACGTTTCCACTGGGCTTTTCTAATTTTGATTCTGTTTTGCCCATCTTTTAATTTTATAATATTATTTTTATGTATATTATTTTGTCTTAAAACATTACAAAGTTAAATTAACTTTAATTATTTTATTCTAATTGTTAAAATTTAATTTAATTTTATTATCTTTAATCCATTATAAAGTTATAATTTTCGTGAAAAATTTTTTGTCTTATTTAATTTTTATTTAAGTAACATTTTAATTATTTTAATATTATGAGGCTCTTTTAATAAAAGACTTTAGCCAAGAGTTATGTAGAAATCCATAATAACGAAAAAAAAAATGTTTGCCACCTGCGGTTAACGCTTACTGGCCCTAGTGTGCGACTTTAGCGCACCACTTTTAATATAAAGGTCATAAATATAAAAAAAAATATATATTGTTTTTGTTATTACTATTTTTTTTTTGTTGTATTGTTGTCTGTGGTGGCAGTCTTCCTTCTGTTATTTTTGTTGGTGGTATTTTAGTGGAAGATGTTGGCTATTTCAAAGCCCCTTAGCTAGGCGGTCATCCTTCTTTGGTAGCCTCTTGGCCAGGCGGACCTTTATTTTCTCTGTTGGGGTGCCTTTTGGCTAGGCGGACCCTCTCCTTCTGCTCTTGTTTCTGGGTTCAAATCTAGTAATCCAAGAAAACTGGCAGGATCGCCATGTAATAATATTGTTTTTATTTTATTTAATTTTGGTCTTGGAGCTTTTATTATTGTAGCTCCTAAGACTGATGATTTATTAATTGTATTATAAACCAAATGTCATTGGCTTATATACTAATTATGAGAATAATTCTTAACATAAGAGTAAAAGAATAGAAATATATATTATTGTTGGGTAAGCATATTTAGCTTCCAACTCTTTATGTATGGCATGTGTTTAAAGTCCAACGAGTGCATACTTAAAAGCAACAAATACTTTGTGTTGCTTATATTTACAATCAAACAAATGCAGTTAATAAATGTGATTCATTTAAGTGCATTGTGCTGCTGCACTTGATTAACCGTACAAGTGTCAAATTACCGACACACAAAATATCTTGCTTGCAGTTTGTCAATGCTTGCATGTTGAATCGCAATGCATACTACAGACTGTTGGCCACATGCTACAAAAGTTACTGTGTGTAGAAATAATAGGGTAACCATTAACACGGATGATGGTGCGAGGATTCCCAATGCTCAGGTGAGGAAGCTGTAACTGTTTCTTTGCAACAAATTTTTTAATGGCAATGAAGGGTAAGAAAGGCTTGGAACTCTAGAAGTTAGAAATAGTTCTAAGTTATGAATTGTATTATTATTATATTTACATTATATTTTTTATCATTTTTGAATTATGAATTTTGTTTTAGACTAACTTTAATTGTGCCCATATGGTGCGTACAAATCTACAAGTATACTTCGGGTATCATTTCGGTGAAAGATGGAACTGGCAGAGTCACCAATGGCCACTTTAAGCTAGTCCATATGATTGACCTACAAAAATATAGGAATTTAATTCATGGTGTTGCGTCCACCATCAATGCAACTCTATTATCTCCCCAGCGAAACTCTCTTATCGATTTTCGACTTTAGCAATTAAACGAACGTATAGATGCGATCAGCGGAAGGCAGTTGAGAAAACCACGTTCAATAGATTGGATTGGCTCAGCCTGGAAGTGGTTGGCAGGAACACCAGACGCGGCCGACTGGAATAAAATTCTTCGTAGTGAGGGCGAAGTCGTTGAAAACAATAATCACCAATACAAAATCAACGAAAAACTTTTTTCTCAAATGGAAACTACCCTACAAAAGGTAAACCGTATAATCGAGGAGTTTAATAACCATATCGACCCCTTAAACAAGGAACGCCTAGAGCAAGATATTTTGAATCAAATTTCGATAATCGGCGAGGATATTAATGAAGTTGTGAGAGCTTATCAACTTGCAAAGAGCGGTATAATCAATACAAACCTCATTGACAAAGAAGAAATTAACAGAATTTTGTCCGAAATAGAGACACTTCCTTACCAAAATGAAATAGGGGCGGTCGAGCATGGCACGCCCTCGGTATATATCAATGGTTCTATGCTCTTGTATGTCCTGGCTTGCCACGGCTTTTAAAAGGAGGCGATGCAAAGTGCAAATTTCGTACTAGTAACCGAACTATTGTTGAGCTAATCAAGGAGGGTAAAATTTTTGTCACTAACTACGATGGCGATCTCGATGCCGGCAACGAGACTAGTCATCTCAATGGAACGTACCTTATACAAATTTTCAATGAAAGCATCGAAATAAATGGAAGAAGCTATTCCAATATTTGGTCAAGCAAGCTCCAAGCTCTCCCGCCAGTGCTGTCCAACATAAACAGACAAGGCAATAGGGTTGACATTGATTTCCTACATGGGCTAAGTATACAGAACATTAAAAGACTTGGGCAACTCTCAAAGGACTTAAAACTGGGCGGACTTTCTACCCTGTGTCTCTTAATAATGGCATTGATCGAGGTTGGTTACTTATGGAAAAGGATACCTGGAAGTCTCAATCTGCTAACAGTCAAGCTAAACACATTGGAACCTATTCCTAACACAAACCATTAGAATCTACGAGACGTAGATTTTTGAGGGGGAAGAGTTAACACATTCTTATGGTCATCGGACACTTTGAAATAATTGCAACATTCTTCATTCTTTTTAGTACATTCTGCTGACGTTGCACCAGACAGTGCGAACTGTTCGAATAAAACATTCTCACGGTTGTTTGTCTTAAGCAAGGTTTCTGGCTCGTGTCATATAACCAACACAACGAACTCAGAACAAAGGGGATTACTTTTGTACCACTGACACTTTTTAGGGCTAGTTAAATTAGTTTTAGTTTAATTTACTTTAGTCTTGTTCGGAGATTGAAATAAAACAGTTAATTAATCGGAATAAAAATTGTAATCAGAATTTATTTATTTAAATTAATCCTGCCACCGTTAGGCCGACTTTTCGGCGCGGCAGATAATTTTATTGATCGAAGTCCTTATAACTTCGTTAAGTTATATGTATATATTTAAAATAAAAACATCTTATTTGACCAAGTACTCAAGGCTTTGAAATTAATATGTTTGTTATTGGTTAAATAATCTATTTGTATTTCATTGGTCGCTATACGAGGTTTGTTTAAAATAAAGGTGAATTTTGAATTTTCGCGAGCTGTTTACATTCGAATTTTTTTTTTGTTATGTTGGTATACATGTGATAGTCATATGTTGGCATTATCACCCCATTTCGATTAGTAGTTTGTGTTTGACAACTGAAAAGGTTAGTCAGGTTTGTGTGTGTTCTTCGATTTTTCAGGTTCTAAATGAGTTGTTCCACTGCTGCTATGCCTGCCTCTGTGAATGGTTGAAACCGAGTAAATCAATCTCTTAAATTTATTACCAAGAAGTGTGTAATTTTTCTTTTATTATATTATTACTAAAAAATTTAAAAATTATGAAATAAAAATTTAGTTAAAATTAAATAATTATTTACTGTAGTAATTTTCGTGTAAGAGTAGATTTTAAGTAAGTGCAAGTAGTCAAGTTACAAATCACAATATGTTCACTAAAAATACCTGCTTAAATGAGCCTTAGGAAACTTAGATCATTATGAAAAAAAAAAAACTACAGTTGAAGGAAAAACAACAATCAAAAGGCAATCAAATTTTGCTTCAGATGTTGGAGTTACGTAGCAACATTTTACGTCTTATGAACAGAGAGATGAAAGTTATGATAAGAAAAATATTAAGTAAATCCCTACACTCAAAAAAATGATGTATAAAATCATTTCGAAAAAATTATGATTTGTTATGGTTTAACTAATCTATATTCAATTCGTTGGTAGTTAAATACCAACTTAGCAGTAGATCTTTACCATTCATGTTTGATAAGTTACTAAACACAATCAAAATATTTTTTTAAAAAACATTTAAAACATCATAAAAATATTTTATTTACTTGTTGAGGGTTAGCAATATCTAAATATATAACCACAACAAATAAATAAAATTTAAAACATAAATACTTGAGTACATGCTCAAATAAATGTAAAACATCATAAAAATAGTTTTTCTTTATTCGATACAAATCTGTTTACTTTTCTTGTAACCTTTATACAGTTAATTTTTTAAAAACATATATTCTTGAGCATTTGGTCGATTATATGTTATATATATATTTAAAAATGTACATATGAAAAGTAATATTATCAAGCTCAAGTTCAGTTTTATTAAATTAATGAAAATTCAAAACTACTAAGAGTTTTTTTTTATGTTGAAAAATATTATTATTTATATTCAGTCAGTTTTTTGCAGAACGTATCAGTACCGATTTCAAGGCCGCTACACCTCTCATCAGCGTTCAATGGGGAAGAATATCAACTATTTAACCAAGTTTTCAACAGAAATAGAATACGAGAATTAATTTAATTCATTTTACCCATCACTGGTTGGAAATTACTAATAATCAACACAAACTCATAGTCCGTTATCATCAAAGTATTCTACTTTGTAATTTAATGTTTTTGTTGTTTTTACTCTATATTAGGGAAATTCCCATATTACTGTGACCCTTTTTATTAGGGTATGTATAGCTCGTGCCCAAGCAGAATTAATATTTTACTTTTAATATCAATATTTTTAAAAATATTTTCCTATATATATATACTTAAAAATTTAATTTAAATCGAATAAAATTTCCTTAATACAACAAAATTATGTGTAAAAAAAATCATAATGTTGGTAAAAAAAATAATACTTTTAAGGATATGTTTATTTAATTTGTGAGCTCACATTAAATTTTTTTTTACTAAATTAAAATAAATGTTGTTATCAAAATGATACTGTTTTATTTTAGCTTTAAAAAAATTATTTCCGCAATGCCACAGGAGACTCTGGTGTTGAACTGATGTGTAACGTCTTTTTTTAGACGAATCGTATAGAAAAAAATTTCTAAGTCCATAATAGTAAATTTTTGTTGAATTTTTAAATTTTCAAGGCGCTATATCTCGAGATTGAGACGTGATAATCTGCCAAAATTTTGCATGAATTCTAACTTTCTACAAGGCATCACTAGTACAAAATTTGATAAAAATCGGATGGGGTAAGGTCAAAGCGTCGGTTGATTTTATATATTTTATATATTTTAACCCTTAAGCATTATATTTTTATTTATATTTATATGACGAAGCAATCTACGTTTTCGTCGCCTGAATCTGTCGATTTTGCTTGTTCTCAGCAACAGAAATTACTAAGTGAAGAGTAAAGGAATGCAATTTCATCCAATCATGTGTAGAAAATTGTTTATAGGCATAACATATGCACACGTCTTTTTTTTCTATTATCTAAAATTTCCTGTGAAAAATTACATTTTTACTTCCTACCTTTTGGTAAATGTTTACAGAATTTCCGCAAACAAAGTTATTAGGTCCATACGATAACCAATTTGATCTCAAATTAAGTAAAATTTCCCAAATTTTATTTATAAATTCCTATATGTACATACATAAGGCATATATAATCAGTTCATTTGAGTATGAGAGCTTCGGCCTGGGTTGCAAATGGCGTAACGTATTGAAAATCTTTGAAGCGAAATGAGGCTCTATCGAAGCATTTTGATTCCTTCTTGTTTTTCTGTGGGAGTGTTAAAAGTTATTTTTTCGAACGTGATTAGTGTAAGCGATGTGTGTGAAACTTTATATTTATAGACATACAGAATATTTGCCTACATATGCACATACAATTGTATGATTTACCCGTAGGTGTTTGTTGTGTTATGTTGGGTCTTTTCTATTTGTGAATAAATATGAGCATACATACATACATCTAAAAAACAGATGTTGTCCACTCTTACGACCGTATGAGTAATATTTTGCACATCGTTTTTGTTGATCTGTTTATGTGTTTTTCTTTTAGCATGACCTACAAATTTTATATATTTTAGTACTTCTCTTATTTGTTTTTAGAATAATATTATTTTTAAAAGGAATTGTTTATATCATTGTTGATAGTCACAGTTCAATTAACATTACAAGCACACACCACTATTTTACAAAACAACTATTTGAGAATATTTTATGATAATACTTCACATTTGATTTAGTTTTGCTTGTTTTTCAACTTGAAAATTATTGTGATATTCAAATCATAAATTTTTTTACGTATTTTCGTGGCTAAAAAAGAGAGTGTACTTCTGCAACCAGCTTTTGATTATTTACACCTTTTTTTAAAAATATTTATATACATACATATGAATATTAATATAAATTAAAAAAATATTATAGAAGAACAATGCGTTATAAAAAACAAAACTTTAAACAAAGAATTAAATTAATAAGAACTTTTTAAATTTCTTTAATTAAAACCGCATTCAGTTCGACTTAAAATTCATAAAAAAATGTTTGCCTCGCATTTGCAGAATACTACTCAAAATTCAATCCGTATTTATGAGCAGTCTCCACATTATTAACTGAAGCTTTTATAACCGGCTATTCTGCAAAAAATGGCTCCATTCAAAATCTGTATATTTTACAAAGTTTTTTCCATCAAATATATTAAAAATACCTTTATGATGAAAAAGCTTTTTTAATTATTATAGTTAAGCCACATTTAGCTTTCAGTCCATGACTGTGTACGATATATTTTTTGGTAAAACCCTTTTATCTTAAAACAATAATGGTAAAGAGCAGGTATTCATTTTATTTTACCTCGTTCAATGTTGGTGACAGTTTGTCAAAGAAAAAAATTTTTTCATTTTATATGAAAATATAATCATACATATTTTTCATACATGTATGTATTTGTATGCTTGTAAATTCGTTGTAAAAATCACAAGCAATTCAATATACCCAGTTTGAAGATATTAATGGAAAATGGTACTTTTTTAATTTAAAGACCCTTGTAACCAAAAGATAAGTACATACATATATATATATATATATATATATATATATATCGCACTCTTAATCATAAACTGTCACAATCCATAATTTTTTAATATCAATTTTATTTTATAAAACACTATACATAATGAATTACTAACGACCGTGAAAATTTATTTTGCATTAATGCTTTTTTCGTTACTGGAAATATACTCTTGTGCTTGTTTTGTTTTTGAGTGAATTACTTGCATTCAATAAAAAAGATATGTGTTAAAATTTTATGAAATTTTACTTAATTTGAATTTAAAATGATTATCGTATGGTGCTAACGCCAATTTTTACAGCAGTTGTGTAAAATTTTCCTTGATGTTAGGATGTACAAAATTTTATCTTTCACAGGGAATTTTTCATAAACATAAGAAATATCACTAAAAACTAATTCAGTGTTTATCCATATAATGAGTAAAAATTTCGTCTTGGGGGGCCATCTCCTGCGCTTAGCTGTAAGCAATGTTTTCATATAATTTTTTTCTTGTGAAGTTTGATCAACGGGCGCTGCATAAAGCACTTCTATAAATCAGGGCAAGTTTTTTTAGCTTTTTGCTGGAAAAGCTATACAGAAGTTTGCAATGTATTAAATGCACTTTCCGATGATAATGTATAAAGCAATATAGAAAGCAAAAGCTCTAATTAAAAATGGATCTTTAAAATCTGATCTCCCGTACATAAAAGATAGTTTTGAATGTATTTGCCGAAAGAAGAGGACTTTATTTAAAAGAAAATTTGTCTATTATAGAAAAAGTGGAAGAAAAGAAGAAAATTTTTTAAAACAAAATATTTTTTTAAAAGTTCAACAAAGTTATGAATCGAAACGTTGAAATTCACACATTAGTTAAAATTAAAAATAATATTTTTTTAAACAAAAGCGAAGCTGATGAATACATTGATTCGCTATCTCCATTTTTTTGCTTATTCTTGGGTTTATTTTTGCTTGCTTTTTTTCTTTAATTTTGTGCTTATTTAAACTTGCACTGTTTATAAACATATATTAACAACACAAAATATCTGTTACACACATGTATGCCCTCGTTGGGTTGTTACAAAAACTGTTAAGACACACGCCGCATATCTACTATGGGAAACTAAGGAACACTTAATTAGCGATATTATATATCTTATTATCTCACAACATAGAATTAACAATATATGTTAAAAATACCCCTAACTCCCCCTTTGCGTAAGTAGTATATTGGCTGAATAATTTTGTACTGAGGATCATAAAACAACAGTTTAGGAGCTCTAGTTAGCACTAAGCATGTATAAAAGAACTAAATTATATATTGCTTTTAATTTTTGGAAAACCTTTTACAATGTAAACTAAATTGTGATATATTATAAAACATATTGAAAAATTGCTGCATGCAGTCTACTATGTTTAAAAATTATTATATTGATTCTATTGAAAATAAAATTTTCTAATGAAAAGAACAATTAATTTAAAATAACACTATTATTAATTTTAATAGCTTTAGTTGGAAAAATGTAAGCAATTTATATAAAGTTTTTTTTTAATAAAAAATTTATCTATTATGGCGTTTAATAAAATCATATAAAACGATTCTTTTTAAATATAAATGGTTTTTAAAAAAATACATGTATATATAAATTGAGTGGTTGTTTTGAAAATAAAATATAATAAAATTGTATGTATACATATTTAATCATAAATAAAATTAAAAATATATGAATAAAAGCTAAATTGACCTAATTATTTTCTGCACCTGCAGGCATTAAACGAGTTTTCATTTACATTGCTGTTATTGGAGTTAATTTAATTCTTAATAATTTAAAAAAAATGTTTTGCATAGTGGCTTTAAGAAAATAATTTAGGGGCATATATATATATATATATATATATATATATATGAGTAAGTTCGGGTGACGAAATGAGAAATAAAATTTGACCGTTTCAGTATGCTAGATATCATTGCACTTAATATCCGACATCACGTAGATTTTCGGTAGAAGCCACTAAATCTCGTCAGTATTCATGTTGTAATACTTTCAATACTGTAATACTTTTCCAATTACAAAATATATTTTTATAATTGAAAACGGTTCATTCAGTTTCAACTCTCGGAGTGTACAGACGCGTTTTATAATCGTCGCAACTGAATATTAAAAATTATCAAAAATTTAAAGTCACAAAAAATACAAAAACAAAACTTTTATTAAACAGTTATTATACTGGTTTTATTTAATTTTTTTGCTTGTATATAATACATAAATATTTGCATACACAAACTCTTATAAGTGAAAAAAAGACAAGAGAAATCTAAATGAGTCCATCTTGTAGCAACAACAACAACAATAAACGTACAAGCAGTAGGAATGCTTATTTAACTGTTGTTACTGATTGCGACAATAAAAAAATTGAATTATACACAAACCTGAATTCTACACAAAACACAACTACTCGTGCTCGATCGTGCTCTCCGTACATGTTAAATAGTGATCAAGAAGCAACAAAAATTGCACCTATTAGCAAACTTATAAGCTTAGCTGTACAATCAAACAAACAAACAATAAATACCCAGGTGACCAACGTGCACAAAATTAACAAAATTATAGATTTAGTAAGGTATGGATAGATACATAGCTGTGCTAAAAAGGGGAAGAAGCCCTAAATCTGCTCAAATTGCGTCAACGGCAGAAGTTACCAAAGATGAAAAAAATATAAAAAATTCCGAAAATCGTTTAGCGATTTTATTTGAACAAGGTGATGAAGACACAACTACAACAATTTAACTAAACCACCACCGATTTATTTAAGAGAACAGAACTCCAGCTTTCTGGTAAAAAGCCTTATCTCGTTAATTGGAGAATGAGTTTTACGTAACTCCAATCAAGCGTGGGAAAATCAATGAAACAAAAATTCAGGTATGTAAAGAAAATAATTACAGAAAAATAGTCTCAGACTTTGAGACAAAAAATAAAATTTTTTATACATATCAACTGAAGAGTGCTAAAGGTCTTACTGTTGTAATAAAAGGTATAGATTCTAGCGTGGATACAGAAGAGGTCAAGTCTGGCCTTGAATATAGTGCCTTCAAAGTGAAAAATGTTTCAAACATTAAAAATAGGGAAAAACTCCCGCAACCTATTTTTAGAGCGGAGCTACAGCCAGGTGACTTGAAAATTAAAAAAAAATAATCGCACCCAATTTATAATTTAAAGTACTTGTTGCACAGAAGAGTTACAGTTGGGATGCCACATAAAAAAACTGGACCTATCCAATGCATGCGGCCAAGAATTTGGGCACACGAAAACTTATTGCAAGTTGCCTATAGTCTGCGTTGTATGTGATGAGTTACACAGTACCGCTAACTGTGACAAAACAAAAGGTGATCCCAAGGCGAAAAAATTTGGCAATTAAGGCGGAAATCACACTGCCAACTATAGAGGCTGCACATTTTACTCGTTTTCTTTAAACGCTCCTCGAACAAAAAAGAAAATAATATCCCCGCTCAGTCCATCACACTTTTAAGCTACCCTCAGTTACCTCAACGGTCTACTAGTCAGAAACAATACTCAAACGTATAGATATCAAATGCGACTAGTGCTCAGCAACAACCTAATAGTAAATTTTCATACGATTACATTTTAAAAAGTAACCAGAATACAGCGCAAAAACCGGTACCAGTAAACGAAGCTCCAGGGTCTAATTTTAGTCGTATTGAAGCCTCAATTGAGATCTTAATACAAACAGTAAATACATTTACTCTCAACATGTCCAGTATGATGCAGGAAATGTTGAAAATGCAGTCTACCTTGTTGCAGGCTGTATTGAAGAAACCATGAACTTAAGAATCTGTTTTTGAAACGCAGACGGCATCTGCCAACATAAAAATGAAATTGAATATTTTCTTCTGGATAAACAAATCGATGTTATGCTAATCTCAGAAACTCACTTGACGTCCCTTAGCTATTTTCGAATTAGTGAATATAATTTCTACGACACCAAGGATCCTGAAGGTAGAGCTTGTGGTGGCTCTGGAATCCTAATAAAAACTTGAATAAAACACTACCTGTTAAATGAACTTCGTGAAGAATATCTTCAAGCAACGAACATCTGCATTGAAAATTTATATCAAAAGCTTGTGATATCATCTGTTTATTCTCTTCCCAGGTTTTCAATTTCAGAGAGTCAATATACCGCATTTTATACAACACTGGGGTCCCGTTTTCTAGCAGCTTGCGACTACAATGCTAAACACTCATTTTGGGGTTCACGTTTAATCAGTGCTAAGGGTCGTGTTTTGTTTGACACAATTTCAAAAATGGGTTTGAATGTAGTTTCAAGTGGTCAGCCAACATATTGACCAACGGATCGTCAAAAAATTCCTGATGTTATCGACTTTGGAATTATGAAAGGTGTGCCCAGCGAAATGATTGAAGTAGAAGCATCTTTGGATTTGTCTTCAGATCACTCGCCTTCTATTATCACTATTTACTCACATACAACTGCAACATCAACATGTGATTTACCGCTGACATGTGCACGTATTAACTGGCTGAAATACAAAAAGTATTTCAGTGCTCATTGCACGGAAACTATGCTGAGAACACCTACTGACATAGAAAATTCTATTAGGTTGTTTGAAGCACATGTTATACAAGCTGCTCTTAGTGCTTCTTTAAATCAACCAAATCAACAAGTAAGATTCAACAACATTTCTTCTGTAGATATAGAAAGGTGATTGACTGAAAAACGGAGAGCGCGACGAGAATGGCAACGTTACAGATCCCCTCAGTTAAATTTAAGGCTGAAGGAATGTACCAAACAGCTCAGAAAAGTTTTACAAACACAAAAACCAGCTTCGCTGCAAAAATTTCTTCAAGAACTCGATGCAACACCACAAACAGATTATTCGCTATCGCGTGCAGCCAGAGGACTTAAAAGGCCAGTGATTTGCTAACTTCCGTTTCGAGCCTCTAATGGGCAAGAACTGATGCTGAAAAAGGTGGTCTTTTCGTTAAACACTTAGAAAAAATGTTCACTCCTAATATTTCTGTCAATAATTCTAAACTGCCACCAGTCGTCTCTTTACCAGAAATACCGTTAAGATTTAACATTGTGGAGATTGAAAAGGCCATCACTAGTCTTAACACCAAAAAAGCCCCAGGTGTCGACAAAATAAGCAACAAAATGCTTCAACAACTGCCTTATATTGCAAAAAGAATTATACTATTAATTTTTAATAGTATTCTACGGCTGCAATACTATCCTGCAGAATGGAAGGTTTCGATGATTATTATGAAACTATTTGAAAATTTGTATATGAGCAAAGTGATGCCTATAGTGACTAGAAGTGGATGCATTCCAGATCATTAATTTGATTTTCGCAGACAACATAGCACTATTTAACAAACTCACAGAATTGTGAACGGTGTTAGAGACACCTTTGAAAAAAAGAAATATTGCTCTGCGCTCTTTAAGGTCTTTTCAACAAATTAACACAAAATCTACCAGCATACATCGTAAAGCTTTTAAAAGGCTATTTAATGGAACGTAAATTAGTAGTTAGGGAAGGGAATTTTTTAAGCCCTCCGCAGTCGATTGAAGCCGGAGTCCCTCAAGGCAGTATCTTCGGACCCTTACTTTATTTAATATATGCCTCTGACTAACCGTTAAGCAGTAATATTCATACATCAATATTTGCGGATGATGCAGCTTTTCTAAGCGTTCATGAAAATCCTGTAGAAGCTTCCCGCAACTTACAAGAATATATATCCAAACTGGAAAAATTGCTTAAACAAAGGCGTATAAAAGTTAACTAGCAGAAATGTGCACACGTCACTTTTACGTTGCGAAGGGAAACATGCCCGCCTATACAAATCAACACCGAAACTATTCCGCAACATACTGTAGTCAAATATCTAGGCGTTCACTTGATCCTGAAACCAATATGGTCCTATGGAATCCAGCTATGGGGCACTGTCTCAGCATCGAATGTAGAAAAAGTTCAAAGGCGACAAAATAAAATTCTACGTACAATAACAGCAGCCCCTTGGTATATCCGAAATCAGCGAATTCACAAAGACCTTGATGTTCCGTTGGTGAAGACATTATTTTCTAAACACGCGAAAAAATACATTAAGAAACTTGAGTTGCACCCAAATCCACTTGCGCGCAATATTCTAAATTATAGAGGCCACACCAGGTTGCGAAGGAGGGATACTCTTCTTCTCAGTTGTGTACGAGAGATGTAAAGCTACAAAAATCAAGCGTTGGAATTAAAAATTTTGTTTAGCATTGGGAAAACATATTAATGTTTTTTTAGATTTAAGATTTGAAAAACTTATTGATAATTTAATCTATAATTTAAGATTCAATAAATAAAAAATTATCAAAAAAAAAAAATTGAAAACGGTTTCAACATGACTAAAATATTTTGTTCCATTCGTTTTTATTTAAACATATAGTTAAAGTTACTTTTTAATAGAATAATTATGGACATAGTATATATTTTATAAAGTGAGGTTATAGGCACCGCGATCCGAGGAATATTTTGTGCAGACCCAAATTATAGGTTGGCGATAAGAGATTTTAAATCTCATTTGGAGTCATGGAGATACTTTCAAGAAAACTTGTTCTACGCTTCGTTACAGTCTACGCCGTCTCTTATTGTGTTTCGCATAATCTAAATAGATCGGTCTCATAGTTTCCAAAGGAGACATCGAGTCTCTTACCGCAGTGTCCGGTATTGACATATATTACACTGTATAGTTCTGTGTTAATTTGCTGGGCTAGCCATATACTTTTGATACATATGACAGTCCGTTCGATAGTTTTTCAACAGTGATATATCGTCTCTATTTTGGTTTATTGTTTAGATGCAATAATTTTCAAGTCAACAAAACGAGTAAAATTAGTTTTGCATCTTTTGTTTAGTTTTAGATGCAGCAAACTGTAAATACAATTTGTATTTTAAATACTTTTTGGTGACTCTTAAGCTGATACCACATTTTGTCTATAATTTAGTGATTTTCATTTATTTAGATACGGAAATATTAATATACATATGTATATTATATACTTTTAATATGTAAATATACAAAAAAAGAAAAAAACCTTTTGCAAATATTTTTTTTTTAACTTAAAATAATATATGAATACAGTCACTAATATATTTTGAAAATTATTACAATTTATTTGTTGAAAAAAATGTCCATATGTATGTATATAAAATTTCTAATTAATTCTATAATATTGAATAGAAAAAAATTATAAAAATGTAACACATGTTCTGGTTTGATAACCAGACTATGATCAGTCACACTGAATATCAATAATTTTCTTCTTTGCCCTTTTGCATTTTATATCACGATATGTTTCTTTCAAATTGGATGCGAATTGTTTAGTTTCTTGAATTGCCTGATGTAATATCATTTAAAATGTATTTTCCTGGTATATTTTTTTATTTTTTTATATTTTCTCTAGCTGGGAAAATATTAAGAGATTAACTCTCAGTTAAAAGATGCAGCTTATTGTAACCTTTTATTTTTATTTCCTTTACATTATATTATATATTGTTGCAGTTCAGTGTATACACCATTATTCGAAGATTGTCAATTGTTCGCTTTAGCACGTCCTTAAAGTTATGCTGCTTATTCAATGCATACTGCCAGAACTAGGGGCAAAGGATAGTATTGAGGAAATAGATGTTGAAAATGTAGAAGGGTTAATTTTTTTACTATTAAATATTTGATGTTAATAATACTAAATAATTTAATAACTAACTATTTCTTAAAAGGCAAATATTCAACCTTATCAGTAATAAGAGCAAAATTTTTGTTCAAGTAAAATATTTCTCATGACAAAAAAGTTATAAACTAAATTAAAAAAATAGTAAAGTAGCGGAACTAGAAAGTGAAATTTGGCGACCACAATTTTAGGAAAAAGGAACACACTTCACATAATTTTCTATTTCCCGAAAATGGTGATTATAATAATTATTATACAAAAATTTTCACAAATTCAGCAATTTTCAAATTGAAAAATGTATTAAAAATGTAAAATGAACAAAATATTATATACTTTTAATTTTAATGCCTGCATATCTTACAAATCAAATGAGCCATTAAAATCTATTCATAAATTCTGATTTTCTTCACAATTAAGAGGTACCACCTAGCCTACAGAATTTTTATATTAATTTACGAAATAAATCTTAACTTTATATGTACTTCTTTTTTTTTGTAAATCAAATTAATATATAAAAATTTACCACAAAACAAAAAAAAACTCTTTGTGAAAATCAGAACTTATGAATGGATTTTAATGAAAAATTTTTCATTTTATTTGTGTATAAATATTTTTATTAAATAGCTGGTGAGGCCTAACTTGTTTTATGTCAATAAAAATGCAGATTCTTTTTATTACATATTTTTCCCAACGTTTCGTGAATGTTTTGTTCACTTCTTCAGGGGATTTATTTATATTTAACTAAATTTGGAAAAACATCAAGTGTGTTAAATACCACATAAATAATAAAATAAAATGTTTTAATAACTTACGAAGTTGTTGAAGTTATATTGTAAACATAATTATTAAATAAAGAACACCGCTTTTTATATGATGTACATACAATATAAAAAACATTAAAATATTAAAAATTAAGGTTTTGGCTGTTTTTAATTATTACACTGTATATGGCGCTTAAGTTGTCAGTGTCTTCTTTTTATTCATTGTTCTATGTTCATTTCATTTTATTTGTAAAACATGTAGGTATCAAAATTTATTATTTGGTTTATATACAAGTTTAAATAAATTAAAAAAATCAAATATAAGAAATACCTTTAAAAAGTGTTTTTTTTTTAAACTTCCTGAATATCTCCTAAAATATAAAGATAAGTAAATAATTTATAATAACTTCATTTATGGGTTGTTTTATTTCCGAAACGTATGTGTTACTTTTCATTTAAACAAAGAGATAATTATAAATAACAGTAAATCTCGATAAAAATATGTGATCGAATTGACTATGAAAGTTCAGGCCACAAAACTCGTGTCGACCTGTGTAATATTTAATTTTTTTCTATTAATATTAGAAATGTAAAAGTGTGTGTGTTTAAAAGAAAATGGCTAAATGAATTTAAATGAAATATGTTAGAATTATTGCATATGGTCTAGATTAAAAAATAAAGTTCTTTTTTAAGGGTAAAAACTGGAAAAAATCATTATTTTTTCTTTTACTTTTAATAAATTCTTTTTTTGCATTAACATTCATTGATATTATTTTTGTTATAACATAAGAAAAAACTGGAATTTTGTTACATATCCAATGTTATACAAATATATTTTACTTTCTTCAGGTGAAAGGTGGAAAAATTCATAATTTTTTTCGATAAATTTGGTACACAGAAAGTTTATGCTTTCATTAACATGGCGTAAACGAATTCACGGGTAAAAGTTAGGAGTACATATAACTAAAGATGGTGGACCTTCTTGATAGCGATATATTAGTTTAATTTAAATTGTTATTGTATTTTTTTTTTTTTTTTTTTTTTTTTTTTTTTTTTTTTTTGTAAAAAAATAGGAATAATTTAAAAAATATATAACTGTCATAACAATATTATATATTCCTACTGAGAAGAAATACAACTATTAAATTTTTGTGAAAAATATGTTTTGTTTTAGTTTTTATGCTACGAGGTGTTGTAATCAGTTCTTAATTGCTTACAAGTTTTTAATTGCTTACATAAGTATAACTTACAACCTATAAGAAAATAACTGTTTATCATCAAAACTCGACATATATAAAAGCTTTTAGCACTAGGAGTGCTACCGTGTAATTTTTGTCCTCCACGTGAGTTTGGTGGACCACAAATTTTCTAATTTTTTTTTTGTGTTTTGACACTTTTTGACTTTTATTAATTTTTTGTGTTTATTAATTTAATTGTCCCATTGCACTGTGGGCGAAATGGTCGATCTAGCGTTGTTTAATTCAATTTTCAAAGCGTTTAATTGCACTAAAATCGTGCCTCTATCGATAACTAGTATTCCACTGAACTTGTATGTCGATTCTATTTTAATAGATATACATATCAAACACAACAAATGTTTCATCCAGTGCAACACTAAGCTTTTGTCTCAATTAAGTGGAAGAAAAGTGGTTTTATTTAAAGTTAGAGGTATGTATTACCTAAAGAAAATTTTGTTTGTGACCTGTGCTTAAATGTTGTAGAAAAAAATATAAAGTTGACTAAACTATTAACTGCTGGAAAAAAGCCAAAATAAGACTTCCGTGGACCGGAACTTCTGATATTCGTGGGTATTCGCGCTAGAATATTTTTTTTCAATTGTTGTGTTGTTTTGTGATTGTAAAATATCCAAATCATCTGCAGCCACTGCAACTTTACATTATATTGCATTTTTTAGGAACAATATCGGTGCTCAGACGAGAAGTTTATTAACTATGGCGCAACGAGTCCGTGCTTAATAAAAAAGTTTCTGCCGTTGAAAATCATATATTTAATAACATAATTAATATCAACATGTATGATGCTAATGAAATCCCTCTAATAAGCAAAAAAAAAATTAGAAATTTTGTAGCAAAATTGGCTGAGAAATGGAAATTCAACCATAGAAGCAGCCACAAATTTGAGGAAAATAACAAAGAGTGGTTAGACGGACAACTTTTATTAGTTAATCCACTGAGACCCGATAAGATGCTCGACGAATGTTCCAATAAAACGAAATTAAGTAAGGTTTCCCAAATTGTTAAGGAAACACCTAACAATGTGCTTGTACTAGCTACATCGTGCAGTTTATACAAAGCTGGAAAACAAAATGCGTCGGAACTTGTTTCAAGTGCTAATGTGGAAGGTACTGCAAAAAAAATTAAGTCTTTGTTGCGATCAAATGCAAGCCTTCCGATTCCATATGCAGCAGACGATGCTCGGGCATTATTTTTAGATGGCAATTACACCAAGCATTCATACAAGTTGATGCAATCTGGTGCAAAAAGTCGGAATGCCAACATATATCCAACCTACGAGACTTTGCGTATTGCCAAAAAAAATGCTATCCAAATGGAGTACAATTTACGAACTATAAATAAAAAATTAAAAAAAAAATGTTTTTAATATAAAAGTTTAATATATTTTTAGGCCAAAAGAATGTGAAACAATAAATATATATTATCCTGAATGTAATAAACAATGTCTAATATATGAAAAAATTTGAAACTTTCACGAAAAAAAAAATTATAAATATATTTAAAAAAATTTTTTTTTTAATTATAATGTTAATCTATCGCTTAATCTATTTTTAAATAAAAAAAAAAAATAACACAAACAAAAAAAAATTTTCCCTAAGCCCTTAATTAAACGCCGATAGATGAGCCTTTTCGCCCACTGTGCATTGGTAAGAAATAAATGCCTATTACCTTTTTTTGTATTTTCAAATCGATATAAAAACATTATTAGAAGAATATGAAAGTATATTTTCGTAAATATATGAAATAAAAAAAATTTTGATATTTGTTTTTTATGGAAAACCGAAACATTTTTTTCTCAATTTTGTAGTTAGGTTTTAAATGTTTTATAGCATAATTTTTAGCATAACATTATTTGAATTCACAAAATAACTTGTTTAAAAAAAAAATTTCTCACAATAAAGTTTTAATCACAAGTTTTATGTCATATATTAAGAAACGTTGTAATAAATACAAAGTGGCAATTTTAAGCCACATCGGCTTAAGCCACATAAATTGTAGATGTCCAAATTCGCCAATTCTTTTAAGTTAACTGCTAAATAAATTAATTAATCGGATGATTGAGGCACTTGCAAAATATTTCGATTCAGAGGTGTTTTCTTAAACTTTTTTAACACTATTTTTACCAAAAAAAAAATTTTGTGTTGCATAAAAATGCCTTATTGTATGCCTTATTATGTACCGTAGCGTATAAACAACATTTAAATAATTTCAAACAAAATATTGCTTATACCATAAATTTTATTTATTCAACACAGCTCTGCATATAAGCATACATATATATTTTAAAAATTGTTTTACTACTCGTCACAATATTATGTGTATATCTGATTTTAAATCCAAATTTCCTTAGAGTTTTCTAAGGATTTAGAGATTTTAAAGCTGCGACAACTTTAATAAGTATTCAGTTGTTTTTTTCCAAAATCACAGTTTTATTTATTTATT
The DNA here is from genome assembly GCA_947311025.1 of Lypha dubia. Taxonomy (NCBI): domain Eukaryota; kingdom Metazoa; phylum Arthropoda; class Insecta; order Diptera; family Tachinidae; genus Lypha; species Lypha dubia. The sequence continues at coordinate 26,981,695 of OX371262.1, read as the reverse complement.
TTTGCATTTAGAAGTAAAAGAAATCATTTGGTGGTTAACATTAAATTGGACAGAAGTGGGTTTCTTTACCATTATTACTCTTCATTTGAGTCCCAGGAATTAATTTTAAGCCGGATACAATCAAAACAAAAAAAATGCCTTTGTATGTTTGTGGTACACATCAATTTCAGATAATTCCAATCACTAAAATAGTACACACATCTTTAATAGCTAATTTTTTATTTAACAAATTTTTTACACTCTTCGTAATCTCATGATAGATTTTAGAGATGATCTTAAGTAATTTAAAGTATCCTTTATTGATTCGCATCTTTATTTTTATGTTTAAACAGTTGGTCTGCATTTCTTTTATATCAATAATATTTCGTTATTTACTTTTAATTGAACTGTTAAGGAATTATAAATATTTGTACATATTTCTATAAAACATTTATCATATACACTTGTTTTATTATATAAATTTTATTTAAAGCTTTATATGTTTTCACTTAAAATAATATTTCAACATAAAATTTATTCACATATATTTCAATCATATTTAAAACAAGTTCTTTTACATATTACAATTATTTATTTTTCCATAATTACACTTACATTTTTATATTTAATATTGTTCTTTTCCTTTAGTAATAAAATTTTAATTAAACACTGTTTTAAAATAAACTTTATTTTCTTTCATTTTGTCTAAAAATAATAACAAAATCCTTTAAATTTCATTTTTGACTTAATTACTTGCACCACTTTGTCCCTTCCATACCTACATATATAGCGAATGTGTGCCAAACACACACACCAACATATTATTTACGTTTTTTTCCACAATCACATAAACGCGACACACTTTTACAACATATCTACTCTTACAGTACCTAAAACTCTTGACGTTTAGAAAACAAACATGTTATCGCTACGGAAGCTATGCTGGAACTAAATTGCCCTCATTTTAATATTTTGTGTTATTGTTTGTCTAAAGGTTCAACTCCCTCACCCACCAAGCCAATATAAAAATTTACTCATTTAATAGTGCTCTCCCTGCTCAGGCGCTTTTGAGTCACAAAATAAATATAAGGAAAAATCAAACAATAAAGTTTCGTTGAGTTTCAGTGATAATATTTTTCAACTTTGACCTGTCTGACATGTTTTTGCTGCCATTCAACAAATTAAATCACTTTTGAATGTTCTACGTGAAGCATGCATAAAGACGAATGCAACCATCTATTTTGTCTCGAACCCATAAACAAAAGAGAAATATACAATAATCTTCCGTTTAGAAAAAATAAAATATTAAAGAATATCTTATGCAAATTTTATGTGATAAAAACGAAATTATGAGAAATTTAAAGTAAACTTAATTAAATAAATTAATACACACCATTTGTTCGAAAAATATTACAATTGTATTTTAAGGATAGCAAATATGTGATGAAATAAAGGAAAAATTTTGAATTAATAAATAGCTGCATATTTTTAGGCAGGTGCTAATTAAACCTGCATGATAGTCATACCTTGAAAAGGGTTTATCCAAGTTAATTTCTCCAAAATAAACCGATTTAAGAATTTTCTAACAATTCTTAAAAGCAAATATAACATTTTATTCGAGCAAGTAATCAAGAATTTATGTTTTTACACGTTAATTTATTTGAAAAATAAATTATTGAATACTTACTCAAATAAAATGTTATATTTGTGAAAGGGAAGTTAATATTTTATTTTGCCTTATAAAAACTTACAATGGTTACAATGAACCAAAAGTAGACTAATTGTATAAAGGTTTTAAGAAACATAAACAGATTCATATTGAAAAAAAAAATATGTTTTATGTTGTTTGTATAAGTTTTTTAAACTTTTTCGCTTGTGCTTGTGGTTCTTCACAATACTTACTTGGGGATTTATGTATTAGTAGATGGGTTTGGAAACATTTTAAGCGTTGTGGTAAAGATGTACTGATAAGTTACTATTTAGCTACCAATGAAATAAATTAATATTTGAAAATCCATGAAAAGGATGACGAAGAAATTGTTTCTATCTGCATCGTTTAATATTAACAAAATCCACAATACAAATAGTTTTCGTTAAAATGTATTATTTCGGTTTAAGTGTAATATTAGAATTAATTTAAATTCAAATTATACCAAGAGTGTGGGAATATATGAATATTCAATAAGACTAGCTGAAAGTATCAGTATACTGTTTTCGAAGCTGCTACATCGCTCATCAACGCTCGTTTAAGAATATCAAGTGTTTTACAAACTTTTCAAGAGAAGTTGAATTCGAACAATTTTTATATATTAATTCTCTAATTCACATGTAAGATCAATTAATGTTTAGAAAGTTATTCCAAGTCTTTTAAATATTTTATTTTAAATAACTCTTTCGAAAAGTATTTATTTCAGTAATTTTAATAATATCTCACGGCAAAAAGTTCAATTGAAAAGTAATAAGAGAAAATACTAATAAACATACCCTACACTAATTCTGATTTGGCATTTTAACAAATTACTTTGATTGCGATGTCATTACTCGTAGAGGCAAGTACTTGCCACATTGACTTACAAATAATAACTTATTTTTTTTATATATTTTTAAAAAATGATATACAAGCTTTTTCCCGTGACTTCGTCCATGCTGCATGTTAAGCCTAGTACTCTGCTCGAATTTCTGAAAAATGTGTAGCTACATTGATTATTTCGTAGGAAAATTGTGACGTAAGACTCATATGTATTATTCAAGGCATATCCAAAAGGTGAACTTGCTAGCACACCTGTCTCAGTTCGCTTTTTATCTTACTAAATTTATATTCATAATAACTATTACAGTTTTTAAGAATACATAATTAATTGTTACAGTTTCAAAAGCATTCGTAAGAAAATGTGTTACATTAATTGTGTGTTTTGATATAAAGAGAGTACTTTAACCAGCAAAATACTAGTACATGTTTTTGTACTTGCCGAAATATTTTTTCAAATATTTGTATTCGTATTCGTATTCGTATTCGTATTCGCATTCGCGAATACTAAAAATTGATATTCGTAACATCACTAGTATATACATATGTATTTATATGTGTACGTAAAATATTTTTTAAATTTAATTTTAGACATTGTAATATAATGAAAATATAAATAAGTTTGTCCTTAAATGGTAGTTGTGATTTGATAGGTAATGTATTGATGGATAACATGATAACAAACCGTTATCAAAATAAGAACGTTCCGTTATCGATATAAGAACGATCTTTAACAAAAACGACATCACAACAAGAAATAAGCCTTATCTAAAAAACGGTTGGTAAAAAACTGATACCAAGTTGTTTAAAAAGATTGATATCACATGTTATCAATGTACGCTTTATCAGTTTTGGTATTTTCTAACAGTTTTTTCTTCTGTGTTAGACCCAATGTGCTTTGCTTACGCACAGGCGAATGACGGAACATGATCTGTAATTAGCGATGGTATTAGGGAATCAGAAGCTGTGAAAATCCACTGTGATCTTTGTTGGTCTGATCACATATTTCATGTCGCAAAAGAAGCATTAAAATGTATCGTGTAAGACATACTTCACTCCATCTGATTTCCTTAATATTTATACCACCACCACCGGTGCTTCAAAGTCTTTTTGAAAGTCACTCGATCGCGTGCAAGACAGGGCGAATAAGCTTATCGCTGGAGCATCGTCATAATGTGAGCTGTGTTTCTACTAAAACGGTATGTGTTCTAATAAAATTGGAAACTTTTTCCCGAAACCCGACATTTTTTTACGTACAATAGGCTCTTCATTAAGTCAATCGCACTAACCATTTAAGAGAACATTCCTTTATACAAATCGTTCATACTTATGTGAAATAAACTCCCTGCAGAGGCTTTTTCCAGTTGCCTTTAGTATGGTAAAGTTTAAATCGAATGTCCAGAAACACTACTCCCTCTATACTTCTTGCTACAACCAATTTTTCTAGTTCCGGCGTAATGCACTGCAATAGAAGGAGTCATCCTCTGAGTGCTGGTTGTAAAAAAAAGGTGTAGTGACCCGCAAATTTTAAGCGCCCGATGTTTAAAATGGCTTTTTTTGCGAATGTTTTCTGTTTCAGAATGTAATGAAATGGCTGTGTTTCAGAGATTTAAATAAAATTTTTAGAACAGACACCAATATCACAGAACAAAATTTTGATTGTTTCAATTTCAAAGTTTTAGTCCTTAAAAAATGAAAATATTATTTGAAATCAAACCACATTTAAACTTCAACTTCTACTTACCAAGGCGTATTAAATAATAAAAAACATTTATTCTCCTAAGAACGTAAGTTATATAAGATTTCCATGTCATGGAAGCCTATTGTGATCTTTGCTACTAAAAACAACTAAAAAAATGCCTATGGATATAAAAACTTTAACAATGTAAATACAAAATACAAAATAAGCGGAATCTGAAGATTGCAAATAAAAAATGATCGGAATGAAGTTTCGGAATTAAAACTATTTCGATCTGACCTGGGGCCTATTGCACTAAGCTACAAGTTCACAATTACAAGCGTTTTTGCCTGCAAAATTGTGAACTTGTGAATAAATGTGTTTCATAAACATACAAATTCTAGTTTGTGGCTACAAGTGAATTTTACAAGTCACAAGTCTAAAAGTCATACTTCTACAAGTGGTTTTGTTTCACGAAACCAAAATTTTTTTTTTTTATAATTTTATTATTTATTGAATCTTCAATTATAAATTGAAACAGCAATAAGTTGTTCAAATCTTAAATCTAAAAAATAAAAATAAAGTTTAATATATGTTTAGCCAATGCTATGATTTAAAATATTGTATGCAAGTACATTTGGGTGAACATCAAGTTTTTTTATATATTTTTTCCCGTGTTTTGAAAATACTGTCTTCACCAACGGAACTTCTAGATCTTTATGAATTCGATGGTTTTTGACATACCAGGGGGCTGCTGTAATTGTACGTAGAATTTTATTCTGTCTCCTTTGAATTTTTTCGACATTTGTTGCTGAGGCAGTGCCCCATAACTGGATTCCATAGAACCGTATTGGTTTCAGGATAGCGTTGTATAATAGTAGTTTACAGTCTAGGCTTAGTATAGAATTTCTTCCAATAAGCCAATTCATTTGGGCTGCTTTTAATTTCATTTGTGTTAACTTTGCGTCTATATGCGATTTCCATGTTAAACTACGATCAAGATGAATGCCTAGATATTTGACTACAGTGTGTTGTGGTATAGTCTCGGTGTTGATTTTTATAGGCGGGCATGTTTCCCTGCGCAACGTAAAAGTGACGTGTGCACATTTCTGCTCGTTAACTTTTATACGCCCTTGTTTGAGCCATTTTTCCAGTTTGGATATATATTCTTGTAAGTTGCGGGAAGCTTCTACAGGATTTTCGTGAACGCTTAGAAAAGCTGTATCATCCGCAAATGTTGATGTATGAATGTTACTGCTTAACGGTAAGCCAGAGGCATATATTAAATAAAGTAAGGGACCGAAGATACTGCCTTGAGGCACTCCGGCTTCAATCAACTGCGGAGGGCTTAAACAATTGCCTTCCCTAACTACAAATTTACGTTCCATTAAATAGCTTTTTAAAAGCTTTACGATGTTTGCTGGTAGATTTTGTGTTAATTTGTTCGTTATCAAAAACTTGTGAGACATCAATAAAGAGAGCAGAGCGGTATTTCTTTTTTTCAAAAGTGTCTCTAGCAACATTCACAAGTCTGTGAGTTTGAAAAATTGTGCTATGTTGTCTGCGAAAACCGAATTGATTATCTGGAATGCATCCATTACTAGTCAGTATATGCATCAGCTTGCTCATATACAGCTTTTCATATAGTTTTGAAATGTTAGACAATAAACTAATAGGCCGATAGGATTTAACCTTTGTATGATCCTTGCCGGGCTTTGGTATCATAGTAATTAGCGAAACCTTCCATTCTTTAGGATAGTGTTCTAGGCGTAGAATACTGTTAAAAATAAATAGTATTATTCTTTTTGCAGTGTAAGGCAATTCTTAAAGCATTTTGTTGCTTATTTTGTCGACACCTGGGGCTTTTCTGGTGTTAAGACTAGTAATAGCCTTTGCAATCTCCAAAATGTTGAATTTTAGCGATATTTCTGGTAAAGAGACGACTGGTGGCAGTTCAACAATATCAGCAGAAATATTCGGGGTAAATACTTTTTCTAGGTGCTTAACAAATAGATCACCTTTTTCAGCATCAGTTCTTGCCCAGTCACCATTAGAGGCTCGTAGTGGGGGTTTGCATATCACCGGCCTTTTAAGTCCTCTGGCTGCACGCCACAGTGAATAATCTGTTTGTGGTGTTGCATCTAGCTCTTGAAGGAATTTTTGAAGGGAAGCTGTTTTTTGAGTTTGCAAAACTTTCCTAAACTGCTTGGTACACTCCTTAAGCCTTAATTTTAGCTGGGGCGAACTGTATCGCTGCCATTCTCGTCGAGCTATCCGTTTTTCAGTCAATAGCCTTTCTATACCTACAGAAAAAATATTGTTAAATCTCACTGTTTGGTTTATTTCATTTGAAGTAGCATTAAAAGCCGCTTGTTTAACATGCGCTTCAAACAACCTGAGAGAATCGTCTATGTCTGAAGGTGTTCTCAGCGGCATTTTTTCCGAGCAATGAGCACTCAGATATTTTCTGTATTTCAGCCAGTTAATATGTGCAGATGTCATCGGTAAATCACATGTTGTGTGTGAGTATATAGTGACAACTGTAGGCGAGTGGTCTGAAGATAAGTCCAAAGATGCTTCAACTTCAACCATCTCACTGGGCACAGCTTTCACAAATCCACAGTCGATAACATCAGGAATTTTTTGTCGATCTGTTGGCCAATATGTTGGCTGTCCACTTGAAACTACATTCAAACCCATTTTAGATATTGTGTCGAATAAAATTCGTCCCTTAGGAGTGATTAAACGTGAACCCCAGAATGTGTGTTTTGCATTGTAGTCGCCAGCTGCTAAAAAACGGAAGCCCAGTGGTTATAAAAACCCGTATATTGACTCTCGGTAATTGAGAATCTGGAAGGCGAATAGACAGATGATATTATAAGTTTTTGATAGTAAGTTTCGATGCAGATGTTCGTTGCTTGAAGATAATCTTCACAAAAATCATTCAACTGGTGGTGTTTAATTCTCGTTTTTATTAGGATTTCCGAACCACCACAACTCTACCTCGAGGATCCTTGGTGTCGTAAAAATTATATCCACTAATTCTGAAACAGCTTCGAGATGTCAAATGAGTTTTTGAGATAAACATAACATCGATTTGTTTATCCTGAAGAAAGTATTCTATTTCGTTTTTAATCTACCTGAATTTTTGTTACATTGATTTTTCCGCGCTTAATTCGAGTTACATGAAACTCATTTTCTCCAATTAATGAGATAAGGCTTTTAACCAGCAAACTGGAATTCTGTTCTTTTAAATATATGGGTGGGGGCTTACTCGACATTGTTGTAGTTGTGTCTTCATCGCCTTATTCAGATAAAATCGCGAAACGATTTTCGGAATTTATTATATTGTTTTTTCCATCTCTGGAAACCTTCGCTGTTGAAGCAATTTGGGCTGATTTTGGACTTCTTCCCCTTTTTAACACGGTTATGTATCTATCCATACCTGTTTGAATTTTATTATTATCACTCATTGTACTCACCACATTTACAATACATTTACTAAACTAAATGTGCACTTAACTTGTAGAATTGTAGAAAAAAGGTCGACGGAGACCCTCAGAAAAAATTATACAAGTTACAAGTGAATGATAGATTGCATTAAAATTTGATTTTTAACTATTTTTTAATAAAAATTAGTTCAAGTAAATACAAAATCAAACAATTTTAAAATTAATTAGCAATTATTTATTTATTTTGTTTATTTTTAATTATTAGAGCTATGCTCTTTGTGGCGCGATAAAGCTGGAGGTCCATACCACGCGTTTTGCGCTTTGCTTGTTTGACGCGTTTCACGATTCATACGCGTATTTAAATTCAAGTTACATGCAACGCTTTTTACGCGGTTTCGTTTTGATCATGTGTGGTGTAAGTATTTTCATAAAACAAATTATTATTAGTACAAAAAATAGAAGAAATTAATCCACAAAACAAATATATTTATCGATAACATTGAAAGTATAATATAATTTGTCATGCTTGGCTTTCCAACACAGCTGTCATTTTATCTTGGCGCGAGAGACGCGTACAAAAGTAGAAAGTATACCTACTTTACGCGTCGTACGCGTTGTGCTGTGTAACTTGCCACATACAATACACTGATTCTACCTTTTTGACAGCCGCGTACGACGCGTAAACGCGTGAAACGCGTGGTATGGACCTCCAGCTTAAGGGTTGTAATAAGCAATGTTTTTATTCTTTTTTGGCGCAAATTAGAGGTTCGTATGTCAAAATTTGTACATGTTGACATAGGGGCTGAGATGTCAGTTATTATTTTAAGTTTTAATTGTTGTAGAATTACCACCACTTGTATTAATGCGCCTTGAAAAAAATCTTAAAACATACAAACACATACAAGATTTAGCATTGAGAGAACACTTTATTACTATGGTGCAAAGCAAAATAGAAGAAACAATTTCATTATGTATTCTGTTTTGATTTTATGTTCCAAAAAAAAGTGTTGAAAATTGAATATTTTGTTCAAAAAACTCTAAAGAAAAATACGAGAAGTATCGGCGTATCGACAGTAAAATATCGCCGATATCGATATATCGGAAAAAAAAGAAGTATCGCCGATATATCGGTATCGATATCGGTTGCACCCCTAGTACATACCTATTAGGTCACCAAATTAATTGAAAATAATTTTTTGTTTTTTAAATTAAACAAATATTATATTCTTTAAAAACTTAACTAAAATTTTTAAAATATGGATTAAATTTCTTAAAAAAATGTCATAAACTCAGAAAAATTATTAAATCTTCACACATGCAAACTTAGTTTATTTACATATAATTGGCATGTAGAACTTATTTCAATTTTATTTTTATTTTATTTCTATTTTATGGTACCTTGATTTAAAAACTGTTCATAGAACTTTATTAAAAGAAACTAAAGCCAATGAATATACATATGTATACATATGTAAGTATGTTTATTCAATTTGTTTACTGGTCTCATCGACAACCACATGAAAGAGGTTACGAATCAGTGGTGCCGTTTGGTTACATTTCTTACATTTTTCGTAACATTTGAAGGCCCAATGTAACATGTATAATTTTGATATATTTAGCCAAATATTTTAAACTTTTGGTACATAACACAGAATAAAGATATATTGGAGAAGTAATTGATTCATTATTTTATGTAGGTATGTGTATATACCTAATGAGAATTGCTCTAACCGGGTGTCCTAAGACACTTCTCTTCTTTTTTATTTTTTTAAATATGTGATTATATGTAATAAATAAAACTATATCACATTGTTTGCTTATTAGAAATTATGGATAAGCGGCAACACGACTTATATGTTATAAACCAATAAACACACGTGCAAGTGAATGAAACATTTTAAAATATATTAAACTAGCTGATCCCGGTGTACTTCGCTACCCCCCTCGTTATAAAATAAAATTAAAAGTATTTATATATCCTATTGTTACGATCGGTCCAGTAGTTAAGACTATATTACGATTTTTAATTTTCCTAAAAAGGAGCGTGGTCCCATCCACTTTTCTCCCGGTACGTATTCCAAATTATGCCAATACCATATGTACCAAATATCATCTACGTAGGTCAAAAAATGCCCAAAATATGGCGATTTAAATTTTTGGGTTATATGGGTGGTGCCACGCTTCTTTGTCCAATCCCGCCCATATTTGCAGCAGCACTAAAAAAATGCACACCAAAACCGACGTACCAAATTTTGTTCAAATACCGTTATCAGGAGCAGAAATAATAGATTTTTAATTTGTGGTTTGTATGAGAGGTACCACGCCCCTTTGTCCTATCCCGCCTATATTTGCAACAGCACTAAAAAAATGCTCACTGAACCGACGTACCAAATTTTGTTCAAATACCGTTATCAGGAGCAGAAATAATAGATTTTTAATTTGTGGTTTGTATGAGAGGTACCACGCCCCTTTATCCAATCCCGCCCATATTTGCAGCAGCACTAAAAAAATGCATAACAAACCGACTTACCAAATTTTGTTCAAATACCGTTATCAGGAGCAGAAATAATAGATTTTTAATTTGTGGTTTGTATGAGAGGTACCACGCCCCTTTGTCCAATCACGCCCATATTTGCAGCAGCACTTAAAAAATGCACACCAAACCGACGTACTAAATTTTGTTCAAACACCGTTATCAGGAACAGAAATAATAGATTTTTAATTTGTGGTTTGTATGAGAGGAACCACGCCCCTTTGTCCAATCCCGCCCATATTTGTAGCAACACTTAAGAAATGCACACCAAACCGACATACCAAATTTTGTTCAAATACCGTTATCAGGAACAGAAATAATAGATTTTTAATTTGTGGTTTGTATGAGAGGTACCACGCCCCTTTGTCGAATCCCGCCCATATTTGCAGCAGCACTTAAGAAATGCACACCAAACTGACATACTAAATGTTGTTCAAATACCGTTATCAGGAGCAGAAATAATAGATTTTTAATTTGTGAATTGTATGAGAGGTACCACGCCCCTTTGTCCAATCACGCCCATATTTGCAGCAGCACTTAAAAAATGCACACCAAACCGACGTACTAAATTTTGTTCAAACACCGTTATCAGGAACAGAAATAATAGATTTTTAATTTGTGGTTTGTATGAGAGGAACCACGCCCCTTTGTCCAATCCCGCCCATATTTGTAGCAGCACTTAAGAAATGCACACCAAACCGACATACCAAATTTTGTTCAAATACCGTTATCAGGAACAGAAATAATAGATTTTTAATTTGTGGTTTGTATGAGAGGTACCACGCCCCTTTGTAGAATCCCGCCCATATTTGCAGCAGCACTTAAGAAATGCACACCAAACTGACATACCAAATGTTGTTCAAATACCGTTATCAGGAGCAGAAATAATAGATTTTTAATTTGTGAATTGTATGAGAGGTACCACGCCCCTTTGTCCAATCCCGCCCATATTTGCAGCACCATTAAAAAAATGCACACCAAACCGACGTACCAAATTTTGTTCAAATACCGTATTTAGGAGCAGAAATAATAGATTTTTAATATGTGGTTTGTATGGGAGGTACCACGCCCCTTTGTCCAATCGGACCGAATAGTAAATCTAAACCACCCGGGCGCCACCCAAACGCCTACAAAAAAATTTATGCAAATCGGTCCAGTCAGCTGAAGTTTGTTTAAAGGTTTTTTTAGTCTTATTAACGAATTTCAAAAATATGGAAGAAAAGCATATTCTACACTTAAAATTAGCTCAATAAAGGCAAAAACTCACAAAATCTTGCAACTAACTTAATTTAGTGCTCATTTTCGCAAAATATTTGCTCAAAAATTAGCAAATATTTTTTCCATCGGATTGAGTAAAAAGATAAAATTGTTTTACTTCGCTTCCAGAATCGATTTCTTCGAAATTGGTTTTGGCGATATATGGACCGATTTCCCAATTCTCATTTTTTTCTAACTTTTTTTATCATCAGATTTACTCTGTATTCCCAAAAATTGTTTTACTTTGCTTCCAGGGCCAATTATATCGAAAATCGGTTTTGGCTATATCTCGGCTATATATGGACCGATTTCCCAAATTTTTTTTTTTTTTTTTGGTTGAATGACCTATTTCTATTATCAGATTTACTTTTTATCACCAAAAATTGTTTTACTTTGCTTCCAGGGCCAATTATATCGAAAATCGGTTTTGGCTATATCTCGGCTTTATATGGACCGATATCGGGAAAATTTTTTTTTTGCCTTCAAATCTCCATAAGAAGTGATATTACCAACTTTGGCGCAAAAAAAAATTTATCAAAAAAATGCATAATTTTGACCCCAAAAAACCGGTTTTTTGGATATATCTCCGCTACCCGTGAACCGATATTGCTGAATTTCAATAGCAAACACATGACCGATATTTATAATAGATTGGCGAAAAAAAAAAGTTTCTAAGTCAAGCAGTTTTCAGTGTGTAGAAGTTTATCTACAGCGCCACCTAGCGGAGAGTTACGGAAAAATTGATAATCCAAAAATTTATTCTATGAAAAATTACTTATACATGCCAAGTTTCAACACGATCGGATGAGCAATGTAGGAGTTTATCGCTTACCAACCAACCAACCAACAAACATTCATTTTTATATATATAGATTGTTCATATTTTTTTTTAGTGCAAAATGAACTTTTATTAATACGATTACAGTGATAAAAGCGACAATGCAGTCGCATTAAAAAGAAGAAGACTCTTTAGACCACGTCTGGAATATCAATTCCTGGAATCCACGTTGGAGTACAATGATCGTTTCAGGATAAAACGGGACAATTTTCTTTTGTTATTAATTTTGTTGTCTCCAATACTGGAGAAATAGACAAATAGAAGCCATTCCTCTCACGGTGCGACAGCAGCTACTGATAACGTTACGCTGTGCAGGAACAGGAACAACATACCACGCAATAGGTGACTTGCATGGTATAAGCAAAGCCACTGTGTTTAGAGTAGTAAAAAGCGTAGTAACTAGTAGTAATTTTATTTTTAAATTAAATTGTATGTAAAATGAAAACCTTAAAGGCGTTTTCTGCAAAACTAGTTTTTTTGAGTTATATATTTTTTGAGTTATATATTATTTTATTTAAAAAATTTATGAAATATTAAAATGTGTTATATTGCGTTTTTATAGGATATTTTAGCATTTTGAGTAATAACCAGCGTTGCCATTTTGGTGCTTTTCGGGTATTTTTTGGTGCTTTTTTACTTAAGCAATACCCGAAATTTTGTTAAATACCCGTTTTTGAAAAGCGGGTATTTATGGTGCTTTTAACAATTTCTCACAGTGCTTTTAGGTGCGTTTTAAATAATCAACACTTTTGACATTGAACCATTTTCCTACTATTTTTTAAACACACCTAATACTTTTTTAACCAACTACATGTTTATTATAAAGCTGAACAGTAATTAAAAGTAAGTTCTTCATTGATTTTGTATGTGTTAAAGTTCATCATCTAACAATGGCTTTCCTTTAGATGGAAAAACAAATATATAGAAAACCTCGGGAGAATGATCCAGCTTTTAAAATGGGGCTTAGATTAGCAAAAGATGAAGTAAAATCATATTGCATTTGTTGTAAATGTGAAATAGATTCAAGATAAAGCGATTTACTCCGACAAAGTCGCACAAAAAAAAACATGAAAAAACAATAGATCCAAATGAAAGTTTTTCATTGCAGCCAAGGCTGTCTTTTGATCCACCAGACCCAAAACAAAATTTGGTTAGTGCTTTTGTACAAGAAATTTTTTTCAATTTTACCCTTTTTTACCCTATTTCCATGGGCTCACAGTGCTTTTGATGTTGCAAGAGTTGGCATCACTGGTAATAACACAATAACAAGTTCTTGTGATATTAAACTACAATTCTTATTTATTATTACTTAAAATGATAAAATATCCTATAAAAACGCAATATAACATATTTTGATAATATTTCATAAATGTTTTAAATATAATAAAATATTTTTAAATAAAATTACTACTAGATACTATATTTTACTACTCTTCACACAGTGGCTCTGCGTACACCATGCAAGTCACCTATTGCGTGGTATGTGGTTCCTGTTCCTACCCAGCGTAACGTTATCAGTTATTTTATACATTGAAAATAGTTTTAGTTTTGTGTGATGCATTATTACTTATAGTTCAGAATAAAATCGAAAGTTGAGCATTGATTGTATTCGCTACTGACGTGTTTTATTTTCTTGCATGATTTGTTTTCACATTGTAAAATACTTTAATTTCACTTATAATGCTTTGAAATCTGTCTTAAAGTGTTTTTCATTTTAGCCAGCAATTCTTTAGCAATAGAATAAAATCAAAATTTAAAACCATAAAACTTAAGATCTAGAAGCAAATTTTAATTTTCCAGTTCTAACGTTAAGCTCATTAATCTTTGTCAATGTCAGATTTTAATTTTAAATAAAAAAAATGTATAGAGATACGAGGTAAACTATTGTGATAATCTGGTTAAATTCATTATGCGAATAAAATATCATAAATTTTTTCTGCGCGTTTACTTGTTAACCAAAATGTGATTCAATTAAATTTTTTCAACATGGAAAATAAACTGACAAGTCTTGTATCATTTGCTTTTATTATATTTTTGTCTAAGTTGTTTGAAAAATTATCTTTATGTTTACCAAAATTTTATCACAACCACAAACAATTTTAAGAGAGGTGTCATAAAATAGAAGAACCCAACCAAAAAGCAAGAAATATGAATGAAAATGATAAAGGTTTTTTTTTGTTTAAAACATACAAATGCAAAATAATATCTAAGTCAATGTGTATTTAAAGTTACCAGACACCAAAGTGTCAAAAGAACAAAAGAAGGGAAAACATAAAGGAAATTAAAAAAAAACATCAAAAATAGGCAAAAGCTTCAACCCCTGAAGGTAAGTAAGATGAATGAGTACGATAAATAGATCTAATACACCTGATAAATATAGATGATACCCCAGTGGAGTAAAAATAGCTCAACCTAGTTTATTTTGTGCAAGAAAAAAAGAAATAATAAACTGTATGATAGAGTAACAAGTTTCAGTTTTATTTAAGAAAGTTTCAAAAGGAAAGGAAACACATAAACACAAGCATTAGTATTCGTATATAATTTTGTTTAAATCAAATAAAATATAAAAATTACAATTGATGTTATCTTTATGTAGAGAAATACATGCAAGGATAATGACAGGATATCAATAATATGACTGGCAGTATATCTGATTTTAGTATCGGCAGTTTTCTTTTCTTTACGATTTGTTTCAACACGATAACTTGATTTATTTGTTTTAAGATTTTCATTATATGTATATATATATATATAAGTATATATATATATATATATGTATATATATATATATATATATATATATATATATATATAACATTTTTCGTAAATGAGTTTGAAAACTTTTCAAGCATGGTTGTTAAAATCTACTGAAGAATTGCCTTAGCAGCCAATGAAATGAAGGATAGAGATTAGCTAACCCATAACAAACTAATTAATGGCTAGGTAATATATTTAGTAACTATTTTATATACTATCGTGCACAATTCGAGAATATAAATAACATAACACAATAAACATCGCTGTGCCAAGAATATGAATCGACTTTTGTTTTATGTTGCTGAGCGCTTATGTTCATAAATGTTCACTCGTCCAACTTTTCTGTTCGACATCATCATGTGTTTGAAAAGATATTCGTGTTGTTGAGGATTTAGGTCGATAACCCACATAAAAAAAAAGAAAAATGTTATAAATTA
Source organism: Lypha dubia (assembly GCA_947311025.1). Taxonomy (NCBI): domain Eukaryota; kingdom Metazoa; phylum Arthropoda; class Insecta; order Diptera; family Tachinidae; genus Lypha; species Lypha dubia. The sequence goes on along the minus strand of OX371262.1, from coordinate 26,966,237 downwards.
GTGAGAGTTGTTTTTTATCTTTTTCCAATCTCATAAATTTATTATTAATAACCCAATTTTTACCTTTTTTTTAATACAAAAAAATTTTATATATTCAGGTTTAAGTTGGTATAATTCAATATTTGATTAAACTATTTCTTTAGTAGAAAGGAATATCTAGAAGCTCCTAATAATGATATAGATAAAGAAAATTTGGACTGCTTGGAAGGTTTAACTGACATCATGATAATCCGAGACTAGGCAAATTGTCAATATCAGAGTTATTTGCCGCTTAGACCTCATGGCAGCAGCAACAAAGTATTTGAATATTCTGTATCCTTAATTTATTTTGCTAAGTCACATGAAAGTTTTAATGAACAGATTGTTTTATATTAAAGATTTGGAAATTTACTATTTTCTTGTCTTATTATTCAATTAGGGACTCCTTCTAGTGTTTCTTTTTATACCTAGGTGGCGTCGATCGCATTAGTTATGTGAATGTTTTCGTGTGGTATCTGGTTTTAATTAGCAAACAGTAATATAGCGGCTACACATTTGCAAGATCTACCAACCGAAATATATATACACAGAAAAAATAAACTCGTACTAAATTGCAGAATATTAGGATTATTTTATTAAGAGTTATACTTAAAAAAGTAAAACCAAATAAACCTAAAACGTTTTAAACACGCTTTAAAGTGCATCTGTATCATACCACAAATAAATATAATTTGTATCGGTTGTTTTTTTACACAGAGAAAACAGTGCCTAATAAATACCTAATAAAATATAACAAAATTAATAACATATCTCTACGGATTTTTTTTCAAGAAGGAAGCCTTATTATTTTAATAAGGAAAACCTTTTTGAAAAAATCAAGCAGGAAACTTATGGTTTTTATTAGGTTTTCTTATTGATTTTTTCAAAAAGGTTTTCCTTATTAAAATAATAAGGCTTCCTTCTTGAAAAAAATCCGTAGAGATATGTTATTAATTTTGTTATATTTTATTAGGTATTTATTAAGCACTGTTTGCTCTGTGTGATGTTAGGGAATACAAAATTTGATGTCATCCGCACGTCCTTGTACGTCCGGAATGCTAATTTGCAACATGATGTTGTATTATCTGGATGAGGGGTACTGAAAACATTTTTATAAAATTTACTTCTGTTGGGACTCGAACCAAGGAGCTTTGGTTTCGTAAATAGGCACTATAACCCTCTCACTGCTATACCTTGCTACATGTTACCAGCCAGTTTAAGAAGATGATTCACACATGATCATACAGGAGCCTAATGAAATCAATAAGAAATACCTTTTTGAAAAAATCAATGAGATGGCATAATGAAATCAATTAGAAATCCCTTTTTTATACAATTCACATAAACCTAATAGAATCAAAAACTTTTTCTCTACTGATTGTTTTTTTTTTTTTTTTTTTTGCCAAAAATAACGGAAATTGGAAAGATTTACCACATAAAAATAGTAAGAAATCTCTTCGGAAAAATCTACGCTTCTTTCTGCTGGGATACACCTTAGCCTAAAAACGTTTCATAGAGACAAAATCTTCTTGATTCTATTAGGCAGTTTTGGCTCTGGTAGCTGTGTAAGTACTATTAATATCGATAACTATGGTATGATGGTATTTACTGTACGCTATAACAACGCATCCAAATTGTAAAAATAAACTTTGAAGGAAAAGAAAATAAACTCGTTTTTATCAAAGAATTGTGTTTAGTGATAAAGTTAATTTTTGGTTACATAGCTAACGTATTTAAAATGGAAGCAAGCCGTTAACGAATCACCTCTATAAGCATTAAAATTTATGGTTTTATGGGGTTTAAATACTGGCATCCTCATAGGTTCTTAATTCTTTTAAAATCAGTAAGAAACCGCCGCCACTGTGGGGCCAAATGCATGAAAAGTGGCGATTAATTCATAGAAGTCGTAATTTAAAAAAAAAAAATATTTTTTATTAATGGATATTTATAAATACATAAAAAACCAACATTTAAAAAAAAACAGAGTGAAAAAACACATTTTTTAACCCTTTATGGCCCATTTTGTGTTCTGTAAAAAATCCTCTTTTTTCACATTTTTTGCTGTAACTTTGGAACGGTGCGCTATAAATTATTCAATTAAATTGCAAATTAAAGCATACTAAATGTACTTTAAGAAAAATAAGTAATAATTTTAAAAATAATAAGGAATAAATATTTTATATGTATTTCTATTAGAAAATTTTTAAATTAAAATCATACCTTTTTTCTCGAAATTTTAAAATTTTGTTCAAAAATGAAACATTTGAAAATCTAATTGTTTTTTTATTGATAAATAACCATAAACACACTATTTAAAAAAAATTTAATTAAATTCGGTTATTCAATTTTTTTTTTTTTTTTTGAAAACAACAATTTTTTATTATAATCATTATTACCTTCAATGTTAGTATTTACTTCACATTCAATTTCATAATCATAAATTAATTCGTTACAATAATCTTAATCTTCATCTCCATCTTCATCTCCATCTTCATCTCCATTTTCATCATTGCTATTTTGATTGCTGGGAAGTACAAGCAACTCCAATGCAGATTTTGGCATTAGCTCTTTTTTCTTTTTAGAACTATTTTTCATGCTTGTTATAAACGGATCTGAACTTAAGAGAAATCTATTAAAGATATCTTCCATTGTTTTTTCTCGACTGCATTTACGGGCAAAATTCTCCCTATAACTTTTAAAATCTTTATTTCTGGCTTCCTGAGACTCTTCGGTTAGCTGACCAATTGGCAATGGCGATAATGATATAATTTCAGGCCCATGAATAAAATATTTGTGAAGAGTAGGAGGCATATAGTACCATGGATATTTTTTCACAAATAGCCTGGCAGTGTTATTAGCGAAGTTTGTAAATTTTTCAATGTTGACCTCAATACCACTAGAAACTACAATTAATATTGTGTGCATATTTTTGATCAACTCTAAATCAATATTAGTAATTTCAGCAGATACTTCTGCATTCTTAAAAAAACGTCTTGCAGTATTCCCGTCATTAGAGTTACCAAAACCAGGTTTTGGTTGATCAATGATCAATCCCGTTCTCTTTTTAAATTCGCGTTGAATACGACTTTTAGTTTCAGCAATATTTTTTTTTTCTTCGTCACTTCTTGCCTGCCATTTTTGAATTGGAAGTTTATATGCCAAGTGAATAAGACATTCAAAAAATCTTATCCAGCCATGTAGGACAGACAAACCGAACTCCATGAATTCTACGTTGGAATCTCTAGAAATCATTTGTTCAATATTGTTGAACTCCTTGCTGGTAGCGCCACATATGTAGCACTTTTGTGTGGACTTTGTGTCTGTAATCGCGTTACACACTTTACCGTCAATCATAACGAGAATTAGTTTGTGGTTCACTTTTATCTTTCTTTCTCCAACTGATATCACTGTATCGATAAGAGCATTTTTTTCTGTCTCCACTCTTTCTCTTTCTGTTTTAATACTGTTGACCGTTTCTTTCATAAATTCAATTTTTAATGGCCTGCAAAACCTAGTTGAAGACGGTCGAGGATTAAGCCAAATGATTTTGTTTTTACAAAATAATTTTAATGGTACAATTGACGTAATAAATACAGAAGAATCAGATGCATTACTGTCATGAAAGGCTTGTTTGTAAGAACTATGCCCTGAACTTCCGTCAAAGCCCCACTTAGTGTATAAAGTAATTTTTTCGATTTCTTCGTTGTCTAACGAATTTAAATCTGCATTTTTAACCGACAAAAGACGTTCAGTGGTATGATCCAATATTCCTTGTAGGCTAACTTGCGCTGATGCTTCAGAAATTTTCATTTGTTCTCCCTTTGGGTAACATTTTTTCTTAGCTCTTTGGACCAATTTATATGATGGAAATTTCTCAGGTGCAACCTTTCTAATAACATTATATTGGTGGCGACTTAGCTTCGCTTCTACCAAAACGGACAGAGCTTCATCCGGAGTTAACTGCTGTGGTGGTACCTGTTCTATACTTTTTCGGTATTTTTTGGCTTTTGTTGGAGATGATATTATTTCCTTAACAATTTTCGACTCATCTATTTTTCCAGCAGCTCTCAAGCTCATTTGTGTGGCGTAAGCCAAAACAGGCAAAGAAATTTGATCTCTTATGTCTTTACATTTCTTAACTTTTGTTTTTTCTTTGCACTCTTCAAATGAGAGATCATTGCGACCTCTTTTTTGTTGTGGTTCTGGTGGTGGACTGAATGAGATTGAGGCATCCAGCCAATTCTTATTATTTTTTACAAAAATTTCATTCTTTCTATGACATTTTTGCCACCGAATCTCATAGCTAGAGCAAAAATTATGAAACCTTGTCATAAAATCTACCATATCCGAAGGGTCGACACGTTTTATTACTTCCCATCTCAAAAGTTTAAATTTATCCTGAAGTGATTTAGGTTCTGCACTCCTCATAAAATTATGCAACTCATGACGAGGAATGAAAATTGTTTTGGGACATGTTCCTAAAATTAATAAGATTTCTATTCGTTTAAAATTTGCAAAAAGTAATTCCTTTAACCCTGTACCGAATAATTTACACTTTCACAACACTTTAAATATGTAACATCACATCACAAAACATTGACAGCTAAAACAATAAATAAACGTGTCAGTACCGAATCAATAATACCCTACGGATGGATAGAAATTCTTAAAAATGTATTATCATTATATTAGTAGATTGATATCACCAGCTTAAAACAAAATTAAAACTTTACTCGTATGATGCATGTATATGACCAACAGTTATTATGTAGGACTCAAATAAATGACAATAATAAATAGGGATGGGAGCGTGACCTCCTTCAATTTTTCAAAATAGTGCACTTGTGCCATATACAATTTTCTAATAATTTAAAATTAACAAATGTTTAAGTAAAATTCATTGAAATATCATAAACACATGTAAAATAATTTAATTAGTTTTATTCATAGTAAATAAACCCAACATACGCAATCACGTGAGCATGCGTGAATTAAAGTTACTCACGCCCCCATCTCTAATTAACAACACATTTTTTAGCTACAATAACAACTACTATAACGAAAATAATGACAAAACAAAGTAAAAACAACTTGATGTTTTGTTTTGTTTTTTTTTTTTCATATTTGTGGATTTTTAGCATCTTGAGTTATTTCACAAAAACAAGCATAACTCAAAAATCGCCAAAAATCGCAAAAAAATATTTTGGGGTTTATTAGTTGAGATCTGATATTATAACACTATATAGACGATTTTACGCAAGCTCACGAACAAAGTTGTTGAAACTCCATATATAAATCAAAAATAGCCCATTTTTGGGCTAATTTTATTTTATTAACATTTAATATTTTTAAAACATTTATTTAAACAAAAAAACATGTACTATATAGTAAACTACCTGAAGTTGACGGTTCCATTATAAAAATTTAACTTTTAGAAGTATTAATAGAAAAAATTATCAATTGAAATATCAAAATTTTCACTTTTTTTCAATATGCACAAAAAAAAAAAAAAAATTATTCAACTTTAAGTGCTCACTTCAACTAAAGCAAACAACTTAAAAGTATAATTTTTGCAATTAGTGATGCAGAATTTTATCCACTTTCACCCGGTACCAAACACGATCATGAATTTTAAAGTTCATATTTTGAATTAATCGCCACTTTTCATTCATTTGGCCCCAATGTGCGCCGTTGCGGTGAAGGGAGAGTGCTATCGAGCCATGGTGACCTCTTATATAAAAAAATTAATGCCTTGAAATTTCTTAACTTTATCTGTCGATCTTTATTATGATGTGAGTTAGTTGGCAAAGAAATGTGTTATAAAGCATGTGACTCTATACTCAATACCAACAACATACGAGTACATTTATAAATGAAATAACTAAGTTAAACAAATTATATTTAGACAAAATATTAATTCTGAATTGTGTTTCAGGATAATAATTTGGTAGAGATGAATTTTAGTACGTAGAGATTAAATTATAGGTAATCGAAACATCCTTTTTTAAACTTAATTGAAAAAACTTCGTAATTATTGTATTTTTGATACCGCTTGTGATTGATTTAAGTACGTTCGGGCAAATTTTTATTATCTATTACCCCGTTTATACGCACTTCTTATTTGCAAATAAGAGTGGAAAGCGTTGCCGTATTACTTTTTTATTGTAACTTAAAATGTTTCGAAAACTATTTGCAAATAACAAGCTATTTGCAAATAAGATGTGTGATGCTACCAGATGACTATATATTTACTGCGTGTCATTACAAAATATATAACAATATTTCTGAATGCTATTTGCGTATAAACAGTGAGTTAAGTTTTTGCAAATAAGTTTATTTGCAAATAAGAAATGCGTATAAACGGGGTATATGTATTCTATCATATAATCAATATTAAAATAAATATATTAGTATTGCTCATACGCCACGTACCTGGTAAATAACATACAAAATGTGAAGAGAAATTGTCAAAAGACCATGATGGGACACTGGCTTTTAGGGACTATTATCAGTATATAATTGTAGAGAAAATATATTTGAGATTGGGTTTGTGGTCAATTGACATAATTAAGACAAGTTTTATAAGACAATTTCGAGCAGTGGGCGCAATGAAAACTTGCTGTGTAATTAGTAAAAGTGACAAAAGTGAATTAACTTTTAACAACTTTTTTTATACTATATGCCATTGAATACCAGCGTTGGTTGTAGTCGATACTCGTGACTATATTCTACTATGATTTATATATTAATTCACAATATAGGAAAAAAATTTATAAGATACAGTTGAATTATGTCACATATAACAACTACATACTAAGTATTCATTATACATATGCCGTTAGAGTCTAATAGCCATATTCATTAAAATTTATTTCCGATTTATTGGCGGTTTTTAATCTAAAATAAAGGTGAAATTTTGTATTTAGACATTTGCTTTAGAGATTTTGCTTAGGGGCTGTGCACATATTACGTAACGCTGTTTTCAGAGATTTTATCCCCCCCCACGCCCCTGTAACGCTTTTTACTAATTTTTCAGTACAAAATTTTTAATCCGTAACAAATATTTAACCCTCCCCCCTGGAGCGTTACATAATATGTGAACAGCCCCTTACATTTTATAAAAATATTTTTGCAGATAATTTTTGTTAAGAAAAAGTTAAGAAAAATTAATTGTTATTAGCATGTATTTGATAAATGCAATTTGTTGCATAGGTAAGTGGATTACTTATAAAAAAATTATAATTTACTTAAAAAATTTTAAAATGTTTAGTTATTTTATTACATACATACATATCTACGATATGTCAAACTATTTCATTTTCTGAAAGATCTTGTTTATTTTACATTCCATACATTTTAATTACATGAGAAAGGCGTATTTGATGCACAAATCAAAGAGATAAAATAAAAAGGAGAAAAATTTTAGAAGCGATGTAAATAAAAGGTAAACAAACTCATTATTTGGTTATATTTGTTACCGTATATTAATTGATAAAAGGAACCATTTTCTTTATTATTTTTTTTTAATTGTCTGGGATATCATTTTTTATGTTTCTTATTATTTTAGCTTACATATATAAAATAATTTATAGAAAAACCTATATGAAAGTTATTACCGGGTTAATCAATCAGTGGTTTAAAGCATCACAAACGACTCAATGAAAGCAACATAAAAGAGAGATGCAACTCTAAATAAATATAAAATCACTAAATATGTTCAACAGGTGTAAAACTGTCATTGTTTCTTTATGAATGCATTTTTATAATTGATTTATATACAAAAAGTCTTTAATAGCTATAGGCCGTGTAAGCCAACAATAAGATCTTCTTATAGTACGGTCATAAAATTTGAGATCAGCATTTGTAAACTTAAAATCTTAATACAAAGCAATTTTTCTTAATTTTGTAATTTTCGAGCTACTACCTTTATTTTTCACAATAAATAAACTAAAACAAAGTTATCTTAATATTTTTGGTACAAGTCAAAAATATTTAAACTGTTTTGTGTATCTAACTCAGCCTGGACAGATATTTCAAAGATTGGCAATACATTGAGTTATTGAATTAAAGCTTTTAATAGATTCTTAATTATTTTTAAACAAACACAAAACGCACAATGGTTAGCTTGTCTGCAGAAATCAACCAGGGTCTTGGCCGGAATCGAACAACCAACCTAAGGACTAATAGCTTTGCATTGTAACCTATCAGCCACGGCGGGTTTAAACTTAATCAGAAAAACAACTTAATAAACAAATGTGTGATTGCAAACTGAATGTGAGAAGTTTGGTATGAAGGTTAATTCTGAATTTACTTAAGCGCGAATACTATTTATTTTACTGTGTTGTATTTTATAGGCTAGAGTTCGTAACGTAATGATCAAATAAGGTTGGATATTGTTAATATTTGAAGAAACAAAGGAAAATTTTATACCCAACACCATTTAGATTTCAACATACATGGCTGAATAGCACATATGTTGCACATATGGGTATTTTGCCAATCTAGCCGAACATTACTTTGTTGTGTGTTTATATTGCTTGTAAAAAGTTATTGGGTGTCCTTAAATTGATTAAACTTGGCACAAATATGTGTTATTGTCATAGGCTATTTATGTATTAAAATAAGAAAAATCGGACCAAGGGGAAAAAATTTTCCCTTAAAAAAAATAATCTTACTTTTGAAAAATTAAGTTTTGTTTTAAGTTTTCCCGTGCTTTTGCTTTGAAAATGGAACTGTTAACATCGGCGAAAGTTTAAAACCTAAACTTGGACCCAGGAGGTCGTAAAATGACAAATTTTCCCTCCCCCTTTTGTGGGCAGTGACATAAAATATTATTTGCAAAAGTAATGTTAATATTAAAAGAATGAATTACTTACGCTTTAGTACCATAAAAATTTAATTTTTGAGCTTTTATAGGATGGGAAGGTATCCCTCCAACGCTCCCCAAAAAAACGTCTCTGTCAAAAATTTTTTCTAGTTTCCACAAAATATTCATTTTTAAACTTTTATGTCGAGGAAAGGTGTCTTCCCAACGCCTATCCAATCCCCACCACCCAAAAATATGAACAAAAATACATTTTTGTAATTTATTACTTTATAGTATTTAATTTATCTGAAAATAATTACTTTATTCATAATAATAACTTATTTGTAATAGTAACAATAAATTTAATTTACAATAATAAGAATTAGTTTATTTAAAATTACTTTTATTTTGCACTAAGATGATGATGAGTGCCATGGTTCTTCTTCGTCTGTTTCTTCAAAGACCTCTGTAGAATCTGAATCCTCTTCAGAGTAAATCCTCAGTAAAAAAAAAAATCTGTGAACCTGCATTTCTTAAATTTAAGCTTTGGCCTAATGTTCGGCTAGAATGGCCAAATACTCCTATGTGCGTTGTTTCTGTTGAAACCTCGTCAGTATTCAAGTGTATAATGCTTTCACTACTTGTAACGTGGTTTAGTTGAACGTGATTACATATCCCTTTTCTATATATACATTTCGATTGAAAATAACATACGAGACTTCTAATTAGTAAATTCATGTTAGTTTGAAGCTTTATTTTTCACATATTAAACATTACTCAATCTTGCTTGAAGGTTCGGTATGGAAGTTCAAATCTTATTCCATTATTGAAGCCACTAAATCTTTTGAAGTACGGAAAATATTGGAAATTGTATATGCAGTCGTTGTCGTTTTAGAGTTGGACTTTAAAAATTAATCCTCTAAAGAAATTTTATTTTAGATTAGATCCTAGTTAAGAGTGACAATGCATATTATATTCTTATTTTTATTTTTGATTATCGATTTCGATATGTTTGTTTTTACTTATATAGAATTAACAAACTTTTTATACTATTCGGTAAGTACATAAAACTACCACAATAATTTACGTTTGTACTTCACATCTAGGCACTACCGTGCGCCAGGCCAAGTTCGGCAACACAGTGTGTATATTTACACGAAACCATTCGAGCAGTTTTTACCCCCCTCATAACTTTGCTCCTCTAGATAATGATATAATGAAATTTAAAACATAAGATCTCCCCACAAAGGAAACCTCACAGGTTAAATTTTTTGGTTCTACCATAAAAGCTTCCCGAGATATTAAGGTGTGAAAAGTCCATATTTTAGTACATATTCACTGACTCACTGACTCATCAATATTATTGGGCACTTCCAGTAAAGCTAGAGAGCTGAAACTTGGTACACAGGTAGGTAGGTCTTGGTGAGGAAATAACCAGAAAAATCTGAAAACTGGCACTTTCCACCTCTTCTTTGTATGGGGCACTTCCAAAATAGCTAGAAATCTGAAATTTGGTACACAGGCAGGTAGTGATGAGCAATTACCGAAAATGATTTTTTAACGGGCACTTTTCATCTTTGTATGGGGCACTTATAGTATAGCTAGAAAGCTGAAATTTCGTACACAGGAAGGTAGTGATGAGAAATTACCGAAAATGATTTTTTAACGGGCACTTTTCATCTGGGGAGACAATCATGCCCCTTCTTTGTATGGGGCACTTCTAGTTGAGCTAGAAAGCTCAAATTTCGTACACAGGTAGGTCCTGATGAGAAATTGAACAAAAATAATTTTTAATCGGGCACTTTTCACCTGGGGGGACTAGGGTTCCCTTCATTGTATGGGGCCTTTCCGGTATAGCTAGAAAGCTTAAATTTCGTACACAGGTAGGCCTAGATAAGCAATACATATAAATATTTATACAAAAACAACTTAGAAAAAAGAAGTGAGATCCGCACAAAAACATAAATGTGAAAATAAGGCCAAGTTCCTATCCAAAAAATTTCGGCCGTAAAAAGTACTGAGATCAAAATAAGGACCAAGTTCTTGATAGGTACAATTCCATCTCATTTCTAGGCAACCGTCTTCTGCAATCTCCAGCGTACGTTCAGTCACAGACATCCGTCGACATCCCGACAATCTCCATCTTCAATTTTCCTTTGCATAGCCATGGCACCTTTTATTGTCTTCCTCTTTCTTCTACTGGTTAATTTTACACTAACACATCATTGCACTGTGATGTAACGCAGGAAAAGAATTTTTTTTTACTCTATTCTTATTAGAATGGCAAAACGATAGTTAGAACGGAACTGCAACCAACTTCCGATTGCCAATTCAACCCTTCGCGCATTATTGTGTTCACGCAAATATTGATAGCGATTTGCTTTCTTAGGCCAAGTCGACGGGGAATTAGAAAAATACGTGCCATAGTTTCTGACCGATTGTTCAAACGGAGTTTATATTTCTGATCGACAAGGTTTGGCAAATTATCATCAGTCGTTTCACTACAGCATAACGCTTCAAACTTTGGAAATTTACTTTGAAAAATACTTCTTCTGCAGCGCATCAGCAAGGAAATTAACATGGTGCTGCTGATACTGCGAGAGCTTTCGAGCCATGCTGATTAAAGTTTTATTTTTAAAAATTAATCAGCTAAATATCAACGACATTTGCTTCCAACAAAGCGGCGCAACTTGCCATACAGCGCGCTTAAAAATATATTTATTGCAAAATCAAGCCGCGTCTCGCATAAGACAGAAATCAGATATAAACAATAAGTCTATGAAATTATCTACCAAATTATAATAAAAAAAATGTTCATTCTAAAATATTTCTGAATTGTATAATCTTTTTAATCTCTCATATAAATAAAAAAAAAAAACACGATACATAAGATTATCTATGTATGTATTAGTGATGTTACGAATATCAAATTTTAGTATTCGCGAATACGAATATTTGAAACAATACGAATATAACTTTTAAGGTTTAGAGCCCCTTATTTTCGCAGATTACGCACCCACATGTCTCGGTGGACTTTCACATATTAAATTTTAGGTCTTCCATTTTTGAAGTCCAACATTCCTCTACTGAGAATTGATTCCTAACTTAACATGATATGAATTTACATATAAGACTTTAACTTTTAAATGATAGTTACGAAATATAATTTTAGTTTGTTTTTTAAGAAGATTATTATCTTGCGTCAAAGGTAAAGAGCTTTCTTTCTTTAAATAAAAATTATTATAAATTAATATATTTTTGTACATTTTATGTACTTTTTTTAAACTTTTTTAAACTTTTTGTATGATTTTTTTTTTTTTGGAATTGTATGTGCAAATTATTATCTTAAAATAGGCGAATAGTCGAATAATCGAATACGAATACGAATACGAGTATTCGTAACATCACTAGTATGTATGTACGTACAAGTACAAAAGTTCATAAAAAATTACATAGAAGTTTAGAAGATACGTATAATTTAAAAGGAAACATGAAAATCTCTCCATATAAACAAGTGTATGATTATAAACAAAGATACAACCATGCTTGTGTTAGTGTACAATAGTATTTTAAAATAAAATATAAGTTTTAAAAAATGTTTAAAAAATGTCTAAAAAACTATTTCAAAATTGTTTAAAGCACTAGAAAAACTTTAAAATATTGTCGTAAATTATCAACATTAAATATGCTGATAAAATATTATGTTCATCATATACTACATAAAGAGCTTAAATATGTCTTACATAAATATATATTGTTAATAAAAGAAAAAATATATGGAAATAGATAAAGTCAGAGCAAATAAAGTGACGACAACTCCGTTGGTGAACATATTTCACTGACATACTAGTACTGAAAGTTGCTTAAAAACTGTATCCTATAGTATACGAATAAAAAAATATTGTTGGTTAAGCCAACCAATTTTAGTTGTTAATGTAACCTATTGGATTTTTTATTATCACAATATTTCTAGTCGTTAAAGCAACAATGTCGCATTAGTAATTTAACTAATTATGTAAATAGGTAAAAATAACAAATCTGGTTAATTAAAGTAACCTAAAAATAGGTTACAGAATCAATATTGTTGGTTTTTACAAACAATAACAGTTTTTCATTAACTGCTAATGTAAACTACTGTTGCATAAACCATAAACACACAAATTGAGGAGTTACCATTATTTTTGCAAAATGTTATTTTACTCTTTTTTAACTATTTTTATTGTTTGATGCAATTTTAACAAACAAAATTGGTTAGATCTACACACAATAAAGTAGCGATATAAAAAAAAACTTATTTGGTATCAAATTTTGTTTAACCCTTTCAGACCTGTACTTTATATTGCATATAAATGCTTTTAAATCATCATTATCAAAATAATTCTTTCACATTTAGGCTAAAATTTGCCCACATTACTATTTTATAGGGTCCTTTTTTGTAAACAGGACATCGCACAATTGTGTAGTCTAGGTCATAACATGTAAAATAATTTCCCAAAAAAAATAGAGTAATTTTTTGTTTATTTCAAATGTTTCATTAAACGATTTATTTTCTAATGTAATTTTTTAACTTAAAATATTCAAGTAATTCATGGCGCATAAAAATTATTAAAAAAAATCAAAATAAACCATTTATTTTAGCTTTAAATGAACCAAAATATATACAAAAGTTAAAAAAATATGTTATAAAAAAATTATTAACTACAAAAAATAACTAATTTTAAATCATTAAAAAAATATAAGTTTATAAGGTTATTTTAAGTGAGATCCACATTTTGAATGATATTTCTCGAAGCAGTCTTTGTTTGTAAAGTGTTACTTTACATTTTTGGCATCGTCCTCTGGATCGACTGCCGCAATTACTGCGGCATACTCTTGGTGGAAATTTTTCAACTTGCTCAGGAACTACAAGAGAAGATGCTAATACGGTACCTAGCTCCATTTTGAAAGTCATGAATGGCTTTACATTTGCATTAGGTATTCCGACAACCTTGCATTCTTTCTCCTTCCAAGAATTATATATCGCCAAATCAAGAAAATGGGAAAATACTTTGACAGTCCAGTTCTTCGTTTCCATTTTAGTCCAGCAATATTCTAGCATTTAGTCCCTCAAATCAACACCACCCATAAATTCTTTGTAGTTTTTAATAACTGCGGGCACTGGGACAGGGCAACGGCGCTTAAGGTTTTTGTTCCACCGTTCGATTTCGTCTACAGGATCTTTTCCACACATATTCGAGGCAGCTATAACCGCTCTTGTGTCCTTCCACTTAACAATGGCTACATGTTCATTTACATATTGGCCAATGTCACCGCGGTTCATGTCTTTGTGTAAAGGGAATTTAACACTTTTTGGTTTCTGCTGGCCATAATTGTGCCTATTGCTAGATATCCCATATGATGTAACGATTCTAATAGTGGAACTGTTGCACAAAATCTATCGAAATATATGACTTTCCTTTAGTAAATTCTTAATTAGTCTTATTGCAATAGACGCTCCATGTCCAAGGCCGCAATCATTAAATGTTCCAGCACCCTGAAAGACAACTACTATACCATCAGAAGTTGCGCAGACCAGATTTTCAATCCAACAGCTCGTGGCTTTGACCTGATTACTTGTCGTGAAGGGCATCTTCCTGTAAAGGAAATCATTTGTTCCTCAATCGAATAATTTGTGACTTCAGTTGCCAATTCATTGCATCGTTTTCTAACCATATCGGTGATTGATTCAATTCTCCACAGTTGATTTGTGGAATTTGGCGTTGAATAGTCTGAAAAGTTTATATCCGATCGAAGTTCCAGGAATTTATCACGGGCCATGAAGTTGAATATGGCCGGAATTTTACAGTCATTAGATTAGTACATCCGTAATGTCTCACGGTATCGATGTACATAGCGCACCACTACACCACGCTTACTCATTACATACATTTTAGTATAGTTAACAACGTCTTCAACAGGCGGTCTAATTGGCTAGTCATTCTTAGACTCAAATATATCAGTATGATCAATACTTTCGTCGATTTTTTCTGCATTTAGATCCAAAGGGATCCATGTTTCATCAGCATCAATATCGAATCAATATTCAGAATTCCTAAAACTGGTTTAACGTCATCATCGTTGTACAAATCAAAACATTTTCCTATAAAATTATAAGATAACACAAACGTGAGCATAAATTAAAGTGTTGCATTGTGCCTGATCAACACAATTGTGATATCAGTATTATTTTGCATCTAACATAATTGTTACTATGGAAAAAATTAACTTTAAACAACTAAATTACTTCACGTGTTCTTTATACAGCTACCACAAGCTATTAGATCCAAAATTTTTTTTATAAATACAACAAAAACACTTACCGCTTGGACTCATATCTACACGTGCTGAATGACACAATCAAAAAGATAATATTTTTTTATTTTTGCAAGTTCTTTTTTTCTTTTTTTGCATTTGTTTTAGTAAATCAGACAACGCACAATCACTGCTTTCAGGTTAATAGACGAAAAGTAATATATTCATATAATTAAAGACATATTAAGGCAGACCTCACAATCGATTAAGCTAGGTCTGAAAGGGTTAATATTTAAAAGACTTAATAATATTCACATCTTAATTTTTTTTTATTAATTTGTTAATGGTAAAGCAATGTCCATGTACATTTCATTTGTGCTATACAAAATCATAAGTGAACTTTAACCATAATTTGTAAAAGGTTCAAACATCTTTTTTATGCACAAGCTCTCAAACAACATTTGAGAATTTAAAAATGATATTTGAGAAATTGCAAGTAAACGTTATAAAGTAAAGCTACAATCACATTTCTTAAATAGTCAAATCAATTTATAGTTGATTTGAATATACTTTATTTAAGATAAAGCTTTTCGACAGTTTTGGCTTCTGCTGTTGATTTGGTAAAGCACTAATTGGTTTTTATATTACAAAATAAAATTAATTATTTTACAAAAAAGTTTTTTTTAAATATTGCAATTAAAGGAAATGAATTAATAGTTTTTTTTATTGGTTACGTTTTTGTCGACAAATTTCTGATAAATGTGAACGTACCTTAAGGTTCAAAGGAACTTATCTTTTAAAATATTATATAATTTGTTATGGGTTACCTCATCTATATGCTGGATTTTTTTTTTTTTTTGCTAAATACTAACCAACTCATCAGTAGATCTTTAATACTATGCTTGAAAAGCTTTCAAACTTTTTACATATTCATAAACTCCCAAAAAGGAATTACCAAAGAAATTAAGAGTTTTTTTTAGTTTTTATTGTTGTCAATCCAATGTAGTCTAACTGCCTGGCCTACGATGTCGAACGAATATTTCTTTCGTACAAATTACATTCAAAACAAAATCAATTTTAAAAATTTTGTTTTTGTTTTAAATTTAATTTGTACGAAAGAAAGATTCGTTCCGGGCAGTAACTGTATAAAGGTTGTAAGAAAAACTATTTGTTCAACTGTTTGTATAAGTTTTTTAAACTACTGTGCTTGTTGAATTATAATATAAAATAAAAAAATTTCAGTCATAAAACTTAATATATGCTCACTTGGTATCCTGACAACTTCTGGTTGAAAAATATTAAAATGTTTTAGATATATATATATATATATATATATATATATATATATATATATATATATATACTTCTTCTTCTTATGTCTTGTGGGTACATGTAATACTTAAAGAAACTGCAACACAAAATTAACAAGAAGAAATTATTTTGGAATATGAAAACTATGATTGCATAAATAGGACAAGTTACACTTAATTGAAAACTTTTATATGGTCTATTTGAAATACACAAGCCGTTACAGGACCACACATAAACAAACATTCATGTAGACAACAATACAACGGTATCATTTGGATATGTAAAAATATTTTTGTTTATATGAATTCTAGATGTGTGAAATAGTATCGAAATAAGTACTGATATTTTCTAAATATACTCGTATACACATACGTATTACATACATACATATACATACATACATATATATACATATATATAATATACTTACATATAAATACTTACATATAAATCTTTCATATAAAATATAACATTTTATTTGAACAAGTATATTTCGAATTAATTTGGGCATACATATTTACAATGTTATTCATAAAAAATTCTTATGGTGTTTTCTTTTCTACACACAAAATGGCACCTTATTGAAAGGTACATTTATAAAATGTCTTGCCAACCTTGTAATAATGCAGCTTGTTATTTCACTAGAACTGAACACAACTTATGAAAAAGTGGAACGCCCTGTTTTCAACAGCTGACAGCTAATTTTTACAGGGCACTATCAACACTGTCGATTTTTACGGGGCAAAAAGTGCAATGCCTTCCACCTTTAGTGACTGCTCTTTTAGAGAGCAAAACATTTTTAAGAAATGAACACCAAAGTACATTTTCTGCATGGAAATGTACCATTTTTTTTTTTTTTAAAAGAAAACACCATTATTGTAGAGATTATGTACACATTAGTTAATAATCAGTTTTTGTGTTATTACCCGGTAATAATAAACATTATTCACAAACGTTTAATAAAGCCAAATTAACTATTGTGTGATTTTTTCAGTTTTGTGGTTCTGTGTTAGCAACATTGTTTCATTTCAATTGTGAAGTTATAATTAGTGTTGTGTACAATAACATACTCGATAAGCAAGTAGTCTCTAATGGTTTGAAAATGTGAAAAAAATGTCATATAAATTTTATTTAAACAAGTTAGAGTAATAGATTATTGCGTATAATATTTCAAAAAATATTAAAATTTTTTAATATGTGTTGTATTGATATTGCTAGCAATGTGTTTTCATAAGTTATTACAAAAGTATTCAAATACCGAGTTCGTTGCAATTGATTACACACCACTAAGTTGTTTGCTTTATTTATTTGGAAATGTTTTTAATCTTGTTGTGGTTGAAATGTGACAAATTATGCACAAAATCATGAAAAAAAGATTTAATAATATTAATATTTCAAAGAGCAGGTAGAATTTAAGTTATGTACGCATGTGAACAAATATGCATGTACTTGCATATAAGTACATACAGACACATTTGTGTACATACATACATACGTAAACATACATACATATGTATGTATGTATGTACATATTCACATACATTCATATTTATGTATTTCTTCTTGAATTTTCTTATTTTACGTACATACATACATACATATGTATGTAAGTATGTATGTAAACATTGCAGAAGAACTGGAAGAATCGGGAGAGTTGAATTACATTATCTGCAAAATATTTAATTTAATAAAAAAATTATAGTTTTATGTATGTGTACATATATATTTTGTATAATACTAACGAATGTTGAAATTATATTTATTACAATCATTACTTTATTCGAATATTTTTTTTATTTTTCATACTTTTTGAAGTAAATAGTGATTTTTTTACTTTAAAAAATGCAAATGTCAACTTATTAAACGGCTAAAGTAGCGTAATGCTTACAATAAAATTTTCGAGTTTATTAGCGTGTAATAACCGCGTCATAGTGCTATTAAACGTTTGTGAATACTACTTTAGCGCATTTTGCTTATTAGCCTCTAATAAAACGTTTGTGAATAACACTGTTAATACTTTGAATAGAATTATTTAATTCGCATAAAATATTGTTATTTGCATTAATAATAACATCTTCTATATCATTACTTTATTATTATATTATTGTGGTTACTTTCAACATAAAATAATCTAGAGTATAATTAATTAGCATATTCTTTAGTTTAATTTTTGAAGAATATGTGAAAAACTTTCATTGTACGGAAAATTTCAAGAATTTAAAAATTATTATTAACGTATTTTAAAGTTTTATACTCCTCTTATTTATTCTTATTTTAATGCGTTTTAATAAATCTATTGCATAATAATTATTAATTTTTTTTGTTGCTGATCCAACAATTTTGTACACGTTAGGACACTTGTTACATGTGACTTTGTTTTTTTTTTTCAAATTTGTTCTTGGTAAAATACTTCCAAACCCAGCTCATTCTGAAAGATAATTATATAATTTTAAAAAAATAGAATACAATAGCAACATTTCTACTTATATGATAAGATTTATATGAAGCAATTGTTTCTTTTTTAGCTTTTAGTGTATTTCTAACTTATTCACCTGACAGTAAAAAACCCCATTCTTGAAAATTGTTTAACGTTTCATTTAAAACATAGCACGACCACTAGGTATGCGCAGTTCGACAACAACTACAAACATCCAAAATAACATGTATTGGTTGATATAAAGTACTCGCTTTGTTTCAAATCATACAAACAAATTTAACACATTTTTTACGTATGCGAAAATATGTTCGATTAATGAACATAAATTAATCGATTTATTCGTTATTCGAAATTCGGCATTTTAAAATTATTCGAACAAGAAGTTAGTTTTGTTTGATCGATTAATCGAATTATTCTTAATCGGTTGACAACTCTAGTCTACATACAGACTGTTTAAAATATTTTACACATTTCCATCCATCAGTGAACAAACAGGGGTTTGTACGAAAAAATACATAAAGTTATTATTAAGTTAGTATACACATAACACTAACAAGCCTTAGTAGCACGATGGTTCGTGCGTTGAATTATAGTCTTTGACTCCATATTCAATACTACTGAGGCACCTTCATGTATTCGTAAATTTATTTCTGAAAGGGTTATTTATATGTATGTATATCTTCATTTATTTGTATATATAATCCAATATCACAACCGATATTTTATTTTTACTGATTTTCAATACGAATCATATTAAGAAAAGTCCTTACATTTTAGTCGAACACCCAAGTCTCTAGCTTTTATAGTGTCTTCGGAAAATGGATTTCACGTACCGACGGACGGACAGACGGACATGGCTCATTCAACTTCCCTACCTATAAGGATTCAGAATATATTTAATATATGGATCTCACAAACCAATAAATACCCTTACCTTTTTGGTGAAGGGTATACAAATGTCCGCGTTTTATGAATTCATATGCCTACATTTTTTTAGTTTTTGTCATCGTCAAACACACATTTCAGGAATTGAATATTAAACATTGTGTCAGAAATGTATACAAAAGTAATACATAATTAGAACAAATATTTTATGTTTTTGTTATTGTTACTCGTCAGATAACCATCAGAAAAATGCTCTTGGGAGTTGTATATTAAACAACCGACGATCGATTCAGCAAATGAGTAAAAATGTAATAATTAAACAAATATATGTGTCAGTTTCAGTTAAAATGTACCTATGGGCAATAACTGAGTTTTGGAGAAAAACGATTTTGAAGTTAACAAGTTAATTTTGAAACGCCTGAACGCTTTTATAGCTCGAAACTCGTATAAGGGGTTTTGGGGGTCGCTGATTACGAATCTTGTATTGGATTTTAAAATTCAAAATGGCGGATCCAATATGCCGGACTATTTTTTTATATTATTGAATTTGTTTGAAACTCGTCGCTCGGATTCTTTTCTTATCAAAAGTGCATTTTAAAGCTTACTTATGACAAAAGTAATGCAGTTAGAAAGCTGCGGTTTGCTGCATTAGAAAGATCCTATTGTCTATTTTAAGAATCACCAAAAAAGTTAAAATCGATTTTTTCATCAATCGGTCCCTTTTAACTGAAACTGACACATATTTGATGTTTTTGTTATTGTTTTTCGTCTGAAAATCATCAGAAGATTATTTTAGGATTTGTTTATTAAACAAAAATGTTTTAACAAACACTCAATGCTAGCTGGGAATTGTGTGTATACATAAATACAGATATTAATACTATGTGGCTAAATTTATAATTTTTTTTCTGATTTAGCTGCAAATTTTCCATTAAGCAGTTAGCATTTATTTAAAATTTTTAAATATTTCTTTGAATTATTTGATTTTTTAATAAATTATTTAAATGAATACTAACTCTTTTGTGTAGAAAACAGTTTAAAAGCTAATAAATAAAAATTAAACGAACAGAAATTACGTTCATATGCATGTTTAAATAAAAAGTCAATAGTTTATTTCTTGATAAATGTATATTGCTATAAAAATTCATTAAATGATACTCCATCCAGTGAATTAGATTATTTTTCCATGAAGATCTTAGTTTTGGCATTTAACAACGCGGAAGTTGAAGGGGTTTTTAGTGGCATATATCTCATAAAAACGAAAATTAGAAATAGAATGATGTTAAAGGCTTTGAACTCACTACTTTATATTAGGTGTGGTTTGAAATTACTAAATACGTATTCCGAAAGTTTTACAATAAGGACGATCTCATTAAAAAATGAGACATATGTCATAATGATATCTCGATCGACTCTTCAGAAGTTGAAGAAGAATATTCAATCGATGACGTATTTAATTTATAAATACAATTTGTTATTACACATCTTATGTAAATTTTATAG
The DNA here is from genome assembly GCA_947311025.1 of Lypha dubia. Classification (NCBI taxonomy): domain Eukaryota; kingdom Metazoa; phylum Arthropoda; class Insecta; order Diptera; family Tachinidae; genus Lypha; species Lypha dubia. Next base: position 26,944,986 of record OX371262.1, on the reverse strand, counting down.
ATGTCCGGTTTTTATTTATGTCCGGATGTTTGTATGTATGTATGTCCTAATCTCTTTCGCGCAATTTTCTAAATCTTTTTGATGACATAGGAAGCTGAAATTTGGCATAATTAAAGTACTTTCTTTGCCAGATTTTTGATTTTCCTCCTGTGAGCGCAGCGGTGTGCCTGGCATGGATAGGCTTTTCAACTAGTCTTTTATAAATTTTGTAGATATGCTATACTAGTTAAAAATCGTGTGTTCATCAAGTTCATTTTATTTTCACGTCAATTTTATAATAATTTATGTTTGCTCATGTACAAAAATATGCAATATTAAAATCAATGGTACCTTTGTTTGAAAACTTTTTTGTATATATGTACATACATATTCATATGTACTTATTTGTATAGACTGAAATTGATTTTATTTATCGTCTTAAGTCCTTTTGTGTTCCATAAATATTTTATTGTTATGTTTTCATCAGTTTTTATTTAAATGATGACCAATAGGTGTTTATGGGGAAGATTTATGAAAAATAAATAACACTGGTCAACACATCGTTTGTTTCCTTTAATTTTTTCTGTTATTGGGTATTTCTATTGCCCTGACTATGAAAAAATACTGGGAGATTGCTAACAGTTTTACTTTTTGAAATATGCAATTTTATTACTTTGACAAAAAATAAAAAAATTTCACGAGTTGCTTAATCTATGGCCCACCCAGAATACCAGCTTTCACATTTTCTGTGCTTACTCCAGGAAACTTTCGTGAAAGAAAATTTAAACTTTTGATCATACGCTGTTTTTACGAAGTCCCATGTAGGGTATCTTAATTTTTAAAATATAACTTCACCAGAAATATAGCAAGAACATTCTGGATTAAGCATACATCTTCTTGAAGAAAAAATATCTAAAACATCAACAAAATTTACTTTAGTGAAAATATAAGTAAAAATAGTAAAAGTGGGTAGTAACCTATAACTAAAAAAGAGCTGTTAGGGAAAAACTGTTGACGTATTTAGAAAATACGCCTCAATTTGAGATAGAAACAAAAAAATCAATGGAATGATGAATTTTTTTTTAAATTTATCATTATTTTTTGGCAGTTTATTTTTTTTTTGTATCATTTTTTAGTTTTATTTTAAGGGCGATTTTGCTGTAAAATATTTTTGAATATGGCTACACTGGTATTTTGTAGTATTTGTTATCCGTCACATTAGTATCCACAAAGTGGATACTAATTATAACCTTAATCGGCACTTTCGGCACCCTTGATTGTGGGTATTTATGGGTTCAGTATTTTTGGTTGATATGCATGTTTTAGTAGAAACTTTAACAACTAACACATATGTATATACGAATTACTTTGGCATGTAAGCTAGAAAACAACAAAACATATATGTATTCTCCTCCAACTAGTTTCGCAAAGAAAGTAAAAGCATTAAGAATGTTTTCTATATTTGCACGTGGGAGAATTGTGGAAATATTAAAGAAACAAAAGAAAAGAGAGCTTAAAAAATTGAATTTGCTTTTTAGAAGATATTTTGCTTTTGCATTTACCTGTTCTGTTTAAATTAAATAAATGTTTAATTTAATTGAATGCCTGTTTTTAAAGACAATTTTATAATTTCTATGTGAAATTATTTACATTTAGAAATACGGTTATACTAGTATGTCTATAGAAATACATATATTCTGCGCACACATTTCATATGTTAACACCTAGGACTAATTTTTGGGGTATTAAAGCTCCCAACCTTTTGCACACTATTTAAGTGTATCGGAATGGAAAATCTTATAAATACTTATTGTATATTAGGTATAAGGTGTATTGCACAGTTTTGTGAAGGATGTCAATCGGTACTGTCATTGCAAATAATTATTGTAATTAAATTTAATTTAACTTAATTTTGACAATTAGTTTGATAAATATATAATTAAAATAATAAACTGAATAAAGGAAAATCAAAATCTTTTTTTTTATGGAACACGTGACAATATTTTGTTTCTGAACATCTTCTTGATAAGCATAGATATTATTAATGGGCCATTGAGAGAATTAATGGAATGTTTGTAAATTAATTTGAATAATTACACAGTATTAACAATTTTTTTCTTGTATGGTTTATCACAAATAAAAATATTAGTATTCAGTAAAAATTAATTAAGGCATATTTTAAATGGATAAAAATTGATTAAAGGTAGCACAATATTAATTGTTCTCTAACAAACAAAACATAAGAGGGATAATAAATTTTGTGCAATCAGCCGCATATTATTTATGTTCCGAATTTACAATATTAATTTACAAAAATGAGTATAGGATATTATTTAGATATGAATCTACAGGTAAAAAATTTAGCTGTAAACTGCACAGAAAAAAATAAAAATTGATTTCAATTAAAACATTTGTGATATCAATTAAAAATTTAATTAAATTTGCACCAGTAAACAAATTAATAGTATCAATTAAATTTTTATACTTTTATTTACTAAAATTATTTATTACAAATAAAAATTTAATTAAATAAATTAAATATTTAATCAAATATTTTTTTATATTATTATTATTACGAATAAACGTAATTATTATTTGAACTTGATCCTGATAATATTACTTTTCATACTTTTCATATACTCGTATATTTAATCAAATTTTTTTATATTATTAATTAAAGGGTTAATTGAAAAAAAATTAAAAATTTTTTTCTGTGTGTGACTGCGTGAACATTAAGAATTTGCAAAAAGAACAACTATTTTCAGGATAATATAAAACAGAAGCTAGTTTTAATCGCAGCAGAAGTGATGGGCTGCTACATTGAATTAAAATATCAAAGTGCAGGAATTAGTGAATAAGATTACATGACTCTGTCACATTATGGCATTTTTGTTTTATTCCTCGTATTCCTAATGCCGAAGTTGTAAAAGACAATCTTGCGAACTAATTAAAGTTATTTAAGAATCTTGGAATAAGATGGCTTATTTAAAGTCACTTCATGGATAGACAAAATATCAGTATATTTAAAGAAATGGTTATAGAAATTGACAAAAAAAGTTTTAGTTCTTTATGATAATATTGAATCTATGATTTTTTTATTATACACAGAAAATAAATTAAAATAATTTGTTCCCCTAACATAGTTTAGCTCATAGTATAAATAGTTATTTCGGAGCTTTTCTAGAAATTTAATAAAGAAGATCTAATATACATATATTCAAATATAACGCAACACATAACTTGGGTTTTTCGATTAGCACTGTGACTCCAGATTGGTATTACCAAAAAGACTTGCCAACTCTGCTTGATTTATATGTACGTGCGTATCTGTTCTCAAGTACGACGAGTTTCGTTGTTTACCTACACATAATATATGACAACCAACATGGTTACTTTGGCAAGCTACATGAAGGAAAACTGCGGTTTTGTTGTAAGTTACGAGTAATAACACAATCGTCAAAAACTTAATGAAAAATGAAAAACTATAGAATATTTAAGTGATAATAAGGTTGAAGCTAAAGTTTTATTGTTCAGTAAATTAGGGAAACATTTTTAAGCTTGCTTGATTAAGTTTAAAGACCAATCTTGAACAGTTTTTAAGCTGTAGTATTTGTATGGTAAGGATATAGCAAAACTAAACACTATCAAGCCGTAGTTAAAAATAAATTTTAAAATCTTCAAGACTATGGGGTTCCACTCTATAATATTAGGCCCATATAAGAACCCAGCTGACACTGTATGAATCGTCTCGCAAAATATCTTGTGACAAGTACATTTTATATTTTCTCGGTGTGAATTTTTCACAACTTACAGAAACAAAGCACTGAGGTCGTCCTCAAGCAGAACTTTGCCGTCAAAACATTATCAAGGCCAATACCAGAAAAATATGGTGGTGTACTACTTTTGGGACTTAATATTAAAGAAAAAGTATTCCTATAATGCCAATGTCATATTTTATGTTGAACTTTGTTATTAAAATTAAATAATAATTTTACCTTCACTCATTATATTCTTCTTTAAAGTCTTTTTGTATTCCTTACCGAAACAGCTCTAGATTCCTTTACATTTTAAAATGATAATAATCCTCATTAAAAATAAAATGACCCTTAACAAAAAAAAAAAACTTGTTTTTATACATTAAAAACATCTTGTACAGACACAATCACATACATACATACGAAAAACATGACTTGCTTTATTTTTTTCGTTTCTCAACCTTTAGGTCATTTCCGTGAACATATCCGAAGTTGCTTTCCTAAAGAGCAATTATATTCACAGATTCAAAGACACATACCGAAAATGTCATTTAACACATTTACACGCATACTTACACAAACACATTAAATTGAAGAATTTATATAGGTATACATTTATTTATGCTAAAGTAAAATTACCTGTGTGTCGGAACTGGAAAAATGTGAGAAAAAAATCAAAAATTGCAAGAGAAATGAGTGCAAAGTTTGCATATAAACGTGCTTTTATAAAGTTGATGACACTTGAAGGACTGTCTGTCTGCACTTCGTATATATGTACATATTTTCACATGAATATATTTTAATATTAGGGCGACCACAGCCGATAACGGATTTTTTTCTCGTATGCAGAAGTATAAATGTATTAGTATTGTATATATTCGTATATAGTTGTTTGCTTAATATAGATAAGAAGCTTATCGTGTCTGTCATGAGTTCCCAACGTTTTCAATAAGAATGAAAATTTCCGAATCACAAAATAGAATATTTGTTGTCCGGCATACTTCCGAATAATTTTGCTCAATTGGTGGCTATTGTGGGAATTTTTTTATCTCCTTTTCCATTTCTTATAATCAAACTTATATTGGTTTTTATTTCCGAATTAGTTAGATAAGATACCTATCAAACTTTAGTTAAAAAAAAATATTTTTCAAATTAAATTAGTTTTATTGTGTAATAAATGAGATTCTATTTGCTTTCACACAGCTTAGTGCAGTCGAAAGTAAAACGAAAAAAAATTTTTGAAGTGAATGTCAGGACACGGATGTGAAACTCATGACAGACACGTATGTGATTTTCTGAAATCGAATGTTTAATTTTGCTAATCTACTCTTAGTAAAAAAAAGTGAGCATTTTTATGGTTATTTATAATAATATGTATTGTACGTAAGTGTTCTATCTTTTAGTCCAAAAAAATTTTCAGCCCAATAATAACCAATAATATGAAAAAATAACGATTAATAAACTCAGAAGAATTAATCAATGAAAAAGGATTATCAGCAACTTGATTGCAGCAGACGTAATTGGCAGTGAGGTCTGAGCGGTAAAACACACTAATGATGAGAACGTGCTTCGTTTTCGTTCAATCTTTCCTTCAGTCTAAATTTTCTTTGTATTACGAGCTTCTGCAGTTTTCCTTCTAATAAAGAGTAATATATTTTTAAATTTTATTTATTTGTTGCGGGTTAGCAATATCTAAATATATATTTCGTTGGTTGCCATACCAACTCATCAGTAGATGTTTTACCCTTTATGGTTAAAAAGTTTCAAAGCTCATCTATTTATACATAAACTCACAAACAGATTTGTGAATTACAAAGCATAAAAATAGTCTTTCAAAACTTTTCAAACATACACAAAAAATAATTTTTCATTATGAATGTGTTTACTTTTCTACACATAAATAAATTTAAAAACATAAACACTTGAGTACATGCTCAAATAAATGTAAATTTTGTAAATAGTTATATATTTACAGTGTTATTCAGAAAAAGTTAAAGTATGTTTAATATCCACTATTAAGTAAAATTCCTTAAAGTATTATTCACAAACGATTATTAGCTTAATTTACACAATTTAACGCCATATTAAATGTTGAAATTTTAAAGTACGTGGACCCCTACTTTAAACCTAAATTAAAGTAAAATGAGATTTCTGTGCTGCTGACATTCAGTTGTTTAAATGTGCGCCTTTTTATAAAAACTTGTTAAAAAATAATAAATTTTTGTGGTTAATTGTGTAAAATATTGAAACATTAAATTTTATTAGAAGAATTTTTTTAATTCTGTTGCACTTAAACATAATACATCACAGAAATTTCCAACTCCAGTCAACCGAGAATATACAAGGACATTCTTTCAGTTTGATCAGTTTGTGGTCTTACAGAATAGTAGTATGCTAATATTATCATATTTGCAAATATATTAAGTTATCTCGTTTTGCAGAACAATATTTCAATATTAAAAACTCTTTTTGAATGCAAAAATTACAAAATTTCTTATGTTTTCTTTTTGTGTTTAATATCATATACACCGCAAACCTAACATGTTAGCTGTGTACTATTTTCATCAGAATCTCTATAGTTTTTCTTTTTTTCTCACTTCATAACATTGGTCGAAAATTATTCACCTGTATTTGCATGGCCATTAGGGTGACAGTCAAAACTTTTTTCATGAATTTTAACACTTTTCAACGGGATATTGTGCCACCAGGTCTAAAAGTTTTGGGTCGAAAATTTTAGCCAAATCGGACAACGTTTGATGGATGCGCATCGAGGTCAAAGATCAGGTATTTTTATATTCAACAATCAAACAACCAAATAAATTTGTTTTTTTCTTCAATATTTAACGAAATAAAAAAATAGCAAAACAAACTTTTTTGGTAAGTAACCCTCATATTTCCTTTAGGTCAAAGCGGCCCACAAGCTATTTTATCGCAATAATGTATGTCTTTGGTAGCCAGAAATAAGCAGATGCTTTTATTTAAAAAACGTTAATTACACTAACAAATTTTTCTAGACAACAACCATTCCTTTCAATGGGTTTTAACACTTCTCTGGAAAATTTTTTATTTTTTTATGAAATTATTCACAGTGATGAAATTCTTAATCTAGAATACGGGAAAAATATTTAAAAATATTTCGAAATAAGTAAGTAATCTGAAACTAGTGATAAAGAATGTGATGGAAATTTCCATCATCATGAAAAGTTGTATGCTTAATTTAGCAATAAGCAAATAAAAATTTAAAGATATTTGAATCACTTTTTTTATGATAATTATAAAAAACATTTTGAGTAAATTGTTTTTAATTTTTCGAAAGTTATATTTGATATCCCGTGCACTTAGAGTATTTTCAAAACTTTTCTTAATTAGTAACGCCTGCCAGGAAAGTAATGCGATCATAATCTTGTTCCATATTCCATTTTTTTTTATTTAGCTTCTGTTGTCCAAACTGAAAGTTGAAGAATTGTTTAGATTATCTAAGTAAAACAAATCTTGAACACGTTGTGTCCCCCTCTATTAAGGGTGATTCAAATTGTGCAGTTTCATCTACCGTCATAATTTTCATCTCCCAATACCTTTCATTATCATCGTGGTTCTCCAAATCATTTACTATCATCGCTGACAATCTGGTCAAGAGAGGAAGAGAGCTAGAGGATGTCGGCATTGACATTTCTGCGGTCTTATTCTTAGACTACTGGAAGCGCATTGATGTTGCTCTTATGCAAAATACGCTTCAGTACCCTATCCGAGCTTTCAGCCCGTATCCGTCTTTACCCTTTTCCATCGAATTCCCACTCACTCTCACTTTCTTTCTTTCCTTCTTGACCCTTTTCGGCCTAATCTTCCCCTCTTTTACTAATTTTCTACTTCGCTTCCCAAGTAGACCAAGTAGTACCCAACTGGACTAGAGTCATCCGAATTTTCGGCATCGAGACCATTTTCGAGACCGTCTTCGAACTGAAGTAATTAACTTCAAATTGCCTTTTCGTCATAATTTTCTAAAAATTAACATAAAATTCATTTACTGCAAATATGTTTTCTCTATACATTACAAGTGCATCTAATGACGGTATTTCAATGATAATTGTACAAAAAATAATTTGAACGATTAAATGGAACCTTGTTAACAACCAATATATTTTTTCTACGAAATAATTTTAAGGAATAAAAAAAAATATTAAAATACACGTTTCTTACTGAAAGCGCACACTGCACTTCAAAATAAAAATTAATCATAATTTTTATTTACCGTTGCTTTCCAACGTATTCTGTACACATGCAAAATGGTCTCAACTTCAAACAATTAATAGTACACTTCTTGCTTAACGGGATTTTTCTTCAATAAATGATATGATGAAAATTTCCTTCAATGACTACTAAATTAATAAAATACGTTTGAATTTGTACCCAAAAATTATTTAAATTGCATTCATTTGTCTGAATTACTGGTGTAAAGTGCTTTCTCTAAGAAATTTTTTGTGAATTTGGTGAGAATATATAAAAATGCCTTCGTAAGGAGAAGAAATATTTTTAACAGGCTATTCAAAACATCAAACAGACTTCAAATAGCTTAGAGCTTTCTTCGAAGCGGCAGTGCCTTAAAGTTTTTTTTTTATAATAAGAGGACAACGAAGCTTATAACAAAATATAATGCTGATCTTATGGCAAGAGAGTGTTCCACTTTTTGGGAAAAGGCCCGTATTCCTGTACACGATTTGCAGCTCTGTTGCGAGTGTATGAGGAATGGAAAGATTTAAAAAAAATATATATATCTAGAATGTTCGACATTCATAAAGAAAGAAACTGTGGCGTGATAATAAGACGAGCTAGATGATATTGCTCATACTCGTAGTGATTTATGGATTGGAAGTAATAGATATAGAAAAAGATAAGCAATTTAAGTTAAACAAAGAATGAAAGGGCCGCTAGGGTGTATGTTCGGAGTGGACGGTTATCTAAACAAAAGAGAGGAAAGAAAAATAAATCGCAAAAACCAAGAAGAGTTGCGTAAAAAAGTAAGTGACGAATTACCATCAACTTCATCAGGCAAAAATTTATTTAATTGTTATATAACTTTGTTTTAAATTTTGTTAGAAGTACTGAACCGTGAAACAATTTATTTCTTGCAATATGACTGAATTTTCTGCATCTGCAGAGGAATATTCTATACTTTCGTATTCGTAAAACTTCTTGTACGAAAAATCAACATATTTTAGCGCCAAGACTAGCTGCAGTTTTCGACATGTAAAAACTAAGTCAGAGAGATCGGACTTTATACAGCTATTATATTTCGAATCGAACCTCCATTAGTAGTGTTTTCAAAAAACCGACTGTTTTCAAAACCCTTTTTTTGTTTACCCGAACTCTATAAAATCGGTTAATCGGTTGACCACCCATTAAATAACAAAAAAAATTAAACGCAAAAAACAATTTATTTTAATTTAAAAAACATTAAATTTAACTTCAAAAGTAGCATTTGTCACACTAAATTTTTAAGTTGTGGTAAGAAAAATAAAAATAGTGACTAAAAGAAATTGATAAAGACCAAGTGGGAATTTTATGAAGTTTTTTAAAGTAATATTTTAAAAGAAAAAAAATCCAAACGTTTAGGAGACATTCTATTTTTCAATTTAGTTTTTATTAACAGTTGATGTCATATTAATAGTCAGAAGAGCATGATAAAGCATATTTAATTTTTCCGATCTCTTGTTGAATTTTTCAAAATATTCGTAGTCATCTTTAAGTTTATTTAGATCAACATAGTTGCATTTACTACTTAAGTCTTGAATAGATTTTAACGTCATATTTAGTTGTTCCTCTAAACTTTCAGAATTTTATAAAATTTCAAAATCTTCTGAGTCTAATTCACTTTCAACTGTTTCATTTTCTACAATAAAAAATAGTCTCTTGTGGAGCTACTTAGATACTGATTTTCCAATTTTCTAGGTGTTGAACTGACAAAAGAACACTATGGTTGTCGACTGGACAAAATGAGCCATCAGAATCATAGTCACTTTCATCATTAATATCGGACCATTCACTGACATCCAATTTATCGTTACTTGATTTGTGATAAAAACTATCTACTATGCATAAATGAATACCATGATTGTAGCATAATTGACTTATAGGACATATAGATTACCGGATTTTAATGTTGATATCGATTCCACACTCCAAAAGCTTATCTTTAACATGCTGTACTATATTTTCTTCAGTTCCCCTAACAGTGAGTTGTTGTAGTCCCACAATAAATATTTTTACTTGGGAGGCTAAAACAACGGACACTTACGCTTATATATTTCAGGCTTGAGATATCAACCCAATCATCGACCGTAAATGAGAACTGTTGTCAAAACGGAATCTTATGATTCTACTTGAATCATTGTGCGTAACAGGCAGCCACGTAAACCAAACCCTTAGGGCCAATAATTGACTTCGTTTTTAAATACTCATTTAGCTAATTTTCATTTAAATTTATGTTGCATTTAAGGAGACTAAGTATTGGCCCTTAGTCTGCTTAAATTCAGTGCTGGTTTATATGTCATTTATTTTTAGATGCTATTTATATACAAAATTAAGTTTTTCACTGCAAAATTAATTCAACATTAAATAGCCAACATTGTGCATTTAAATACTACATAAGTTTTAGGAATTTCCATATATTTTTGACTGCTTGTTCTTCTTAAAACAAAGCCAATAAAAAAATTTGTGGCTGCTGACAACTTGCACACAATTTTTTCTTGTTTTGTCGCTATTATCCTTTTAATCATTCTGAAATTTGCTTTTATTCTCTTAAAACAATTCAGCAGTTCTTAATTATTCTTATTTTTAGTCAAAATAAATATATATTTTTTTGGATTTTACTTTATTTGTTCTACATAGTAAGCTGTTCTGTAGGGAAATTTGTTGGAAATTACGTTGTGTTACCAAGTTTTCAATACAATTAAATAAAAACATTTAAATACGATTGGAAAACAGAAATATCACTTAATGCTTTAAGAAATTTAATGTATTCGGCTTTTGAAAATAATGGAAATTCTAGGCGATAATGTGCTGAACTTTCAGATTTCTTTTTTATAAACATTAACGATTCATTTCCGAGAGATGATTATAAAGAATTTTTGGAGATAGTAATTATATTCCTTGATGACAATCCTCCTTTAGGAATAAAATTCAGAAAACCCTCTGCATTACACTACGCTAGATGGATGGCAAAATTTATTTTATTAAAAGTCTACAATATTTATTAAAAATTTTTACAATTAAATAGGTTGTGGGTAACTTTGGCCCAAACAAAATTTTGGAGTTAATATCCCAAAAAAGTTATTTTACTACCCTCTTTATTACAAGTCTACAGAATCCAGATGTTTTTTTAAAGTAATGTAGAAAATTAATGAGTTTCCCAACTTTATTTGGTAAATATGCAAATATCTGACTTAGAACCTTGATGTGAGTCCAGAAAACGCTGTCCGATTTTGCTCAATATTTCAGTAGAGAACTTTTAGACATAGTGTTGCAATAGTCCGTTGAATAAAACCTTAAAATTCGAAAAAAAAATTTATTGTATAGAAATATGGATAAGTGCGTGTATGTGTGAGAATTTTTTTCTAAGTGTGTGCATACACAAGCATAAGTATATATAGCTTGTAATTAAATCAAAATATAATTTACATTTAAATGAAACGATGTCGTTTTACCATAAGGACCTTTAGGGAAATACAGACAAAGGTTTCAGGACGGATACTACGTATTTTGTACTACATGTCTTACACATAATATTTTTTTTCCTTTATTGTAATATTTGAACGGATAACCCTTTAATAATAAGTTCTGTTTTTGTGTTGTAAATTCTTTAATCATACAGTAGTTGTAAAACTCTCAACAGTATAATTAATACAGTTCGTATGGTGCAGCTGTGTTGAAAAATTACTATATCTAATGAAATACGTTTTAATTACTAAAAATCAATTTATAATTAAAGGTTAAAAAAACTTTACCTATTTCTGCTCTAAAAACTTGGATTTCTGAAGTTTCATAGCTGCGTGTTATTTATAATCGTTAGTTAAGGCAAAATGGCAAAATAGCCAGATAGGTTTTCCTTAATTTATCCCATTGAATTTTTCAAAATATTCAACTTGATGAATCTCTTAACATTTTGGAGGTTAACAAAATATGGGAACTATTATTGGATACTAGAATAAATGTTTGCAAAACCTTTTTCACTTTAAATCGTATTGGATTAAATACCTTTCTCCATTTTTTTTAATTAATGTAGCAAAAAACTAACAGCCTTAGCTGGTTAAACAATACAATCTTGATAAAAAATGGTAGGAAACCAAACGTGCTTTCAGCAAACTTCTAACATTGGGTGAGCCAGAGATTTTAGATGTGTGTATTTATTACTTAACTATCAAACATTTCACTTACCAAGTATTGCAAAATAAATCCATATAAATCGTGATAAGTAAAACGATTTTCAACAAAATGCACACAAACTTGAAAACCTTTTTGTTTTTTGCGATCTTCCTTCCTTTCAAAGACTTGTTATTTTATTTTGTTTTTTCCTATTTTATTATCTTAACATAAAAATCATTTTGGATTTGAGTTTTTACAACTTTACGCCATTTGCACTTGTGAACAGATAAACACACTCGCAAATAATCACCTAAAAGTATATTATATGTATGTACGTGCATTGTATATGTATACTTACAACTTTGTTTGATATAAACGACAGGACCATCACTTTGCTTTTTTGAAGTGTATGAAAGCCACAAATCAAAGCTAACTAAGGGTTTTACCCCAGTACTTTTAGCATAGAAAGCCGCAAATATACAACGTACACAGTTTGTCGGTAAATAATATGCAAAAATATATTATTTTATTTTCATTGTTTTATAACATATATTTGCTATCTAATTATTCTCTTCTTAATTAATACCATTATTAGACTAATAACAAACTTTTCGAAATAATCTGGCATGACCGTTTTTACAGGCTTCAGATTCGTCTTATTTTGAATTTCCATTTTTATTTAAATTATTTTTGCTAGCAAAGCTAACATTAAGCTTTTTTAGTAACACAAACATAATTTTACTGACGTTGCTAAAATTACGCAAGTTTTTTTATCGTGTACTACACATGTAGTTCGTAGTAAAATTCGTTGTCAATTTCATTTTGAGTTTTTAAAATAGTTGGATTACAAACAAAATTATCGTTTTTCGTTTTTTAAAGATTCAAAGACCCTCACATCAAGCTACATCAGACCTACATATGTGAAGATACGTCTTACAGGACCAACCCATAACGCGGTGCTAACTTATATAGAAAAATACATATAACATAAGCAGTAAACCTTTTCAGACGATGGAAGTGCCTTTTAAAATGTATCACTGGCAGGCATTGAACATGCTTCCTGTGATGTGATGGCTATAACGATTTCATATATCACAGCAGCACTAGACAAAAGCGAACAGCAAAAATGGGCATGTACAGAAGCACTGTAATGTGGCGCAATGCCTCTTTTGTTTTGGTTTTTCGTTGCTAACTCGTTTCTTTAAAGGTTGGACGGAGTATGAATCAAGGCTAATACATACGCCAAACCGTAGCTGTTAATGTTGACAGGAGAATATTTATGGACGTGATGTCGTTACTTATGCTTTTGCAACAGATGTAAATGGGCTACAGATTATGGTCTGAGGGTTGTTGTTCGACGAAATACAAGTTTGTAAGTTTTATTTTTAAAAATATTTTTGTCTAGTTGTGAGTAAGTACCTGTTTTAGTAGAATGTCTTTTATTTGACGTGAACAATGTTTGATGTGTACACATGATAAATAGTTAAGAATATTTGTTTCGGTTTGTATATTGTTTTATTGTGTAAGTTTAAATTTTGTAATAAAAACCAACTGCCTATTTGTAGAAGACGATTAAATATTTTCAATCGTCTGTTTATGTCGAAAACATAATTTCTTCTACAAACAGGCGCTAAATGTACGGTCATACTTGGCAAATATTTGCCCAAAAAAGCGTAATCACTAAATACTAATTAAAAACTTGTTATTTAATAACCCTATTTATTAAGTAAAACATTTTCCCATAATATTTTTTATATTATTACGAATAAACGTAATTATTATTCGAACTTATATATTTCAACATAAAAAAAATAACTCTTAGTAATTTTAATTTTCATTAATTCAATAAAACTGAACTTGAGCCTGATAAAATTAGTTTTCACATTTTCCCATAATATTAGTTTTATTTATTTTTATATTTAGAATCTAAATTTTAGATCGAGAGAGGAAGCATTTAGTATCTGGCGTAATAATAAAAACGTCACGGGGTAGCAAGAGCTTTTGGTCATTCGTTAAAAAAGTCAAGAATAATGCTAGTTCCTCAATTCCACTTCTTTTAAAGTCAGTCAGTCACTATGCCAAAAATATTACGATTTCAAGATAAATTCAGGTGTACCGCAAGGTTCCGATTTTTCTCCTACCTTTTTTTCTTATTTTTCCTAATGACCTTCTATGTCAAACTTCCAACCCTATTTACTCTTTTGACAGCAGCTTAGTTAATTCGTATTCATTCAGTAACAGGCCAAACCCGTCGGAGATCCGGGCAATTCGGCAAAATATGAATGATACACTAAATCGCTATCTCCTGACAATTTCATATTGGGGTCATGCTAATAGAGTAAATTTTAAAGCACAAAAGATCCAGTGTGGTATGCTCACGCACAGACGTATGACCGGATATGGTGCTCCATCTGTAAATATGGATGGTATAAATTATTTGGGAATCAGAAGCTCTTGATGTTCATGATCAATGACCAAATTTTTCATGTCTCAAAAGAAGCATTCAATTACCCCGGTTTTTTAAGACGGTGTAGGACATTCTTCACTCCATTTGATCTCCTTAATATTTATAACCTTTATCCGACCGAAAATGGAATACAACTCTCATATATGGGCCGGTGCTTCAAAATATATTTTGAAGTTACTCGATCGCGTACAAGATAGGGCGAAAAAGCTTATCGGTGACAGTAGGGTAGACAATTCTATTTACTCAATGTAGCATCGGCGCAATGTTGGGTGATTTTCATTGTTATATCGCTAATACAACGGAATGTGTTCCAATGATTTCAAGAAACTTGTTCCCGAAACCCGCCACTTTTCACCTACAACACGCTCTTCATTAAGAGTACATCCCTTTGTGATCGATATGCCAGTGAACCGCACTACGCATTACAGAGAGAATTCGTACTTTAGTCGAACTGCTCGTATGTGCAATAAACTCGCCGCAGAGATATTTCCTGGCACTTTCAGTATGTTAGGTTTCAAATCGAATGTCCACAAACCTTTATCATCCTTCCAAAACCTATTTTCCTAGTTCCGGCTCAATGCTTTGCATTCGTAGGGGTTATCGCCTGAGTGCTTGTCACAACTAAAAAAAAGCTTAAATTCACTTTAGTATTTATTTTTCTGCCAAAGGAATTTTTCATAACATCTTAATTGAAAGACAACAAATGTTAACTTATAAACGCTTACTTTTTTTCAAATTAACAGTTTTGTTCCAAATAAATGTGCATTTTTTCTTTGGCTAAAAATTTTGTACACAATTTATTTTAGACAAAACATTTATATCTCAAAATATGAAATTTCCATTATTATTTATTATTTTTATTTATTATTATTTATTGCCACAGATATATATATACTCGTATATACTAAATACTGTAATGGTATGCTATAATAAAATTGATTACTTAAAATTGATCCACACAAAAACATAAATGTGAAAATAAGGCCAAGTTCGTATCCAAAAAGTTTCGGCCGTAAAAAGTACTGAGATCAAAATAAGGACCAAGTTCTTTATAGGTACAATTCCATCTCATTTCTAGGCAACCTGTAAACTTGGCAAAATTTTTCCAAGAATTCTTTCCCACATTAGAAAGGCAAAAAAATATTGCCAAGCTTATGGGTTGGCTAGAAATGAGATGGAATTGTAGCTATCAAGAACTTGCTTTATTTTGATCTCAGTACTTTTTACGGCCGAAATTTTTTGGATAGGAACTTGGCCTTATTTTCACATTTATGTTTTTGTGCGGATTTCACTGCTTTTTTCTAAGTTGTTTTTGTATAAATATTTATGTGTATTGCTTATCAGGGCCTATTTGTGCACGAAATTTCAGCTTTCTAGCTATACTGGAAGTGCCCTATACAAAGAAGGGGCACCCTAGTCCCCTGCAGGAGGAAAAAGCCCGTTTAAAAATATTCTTTGTTAATTGCTCGTCAGGAACTGCCTGTGTACCAAGTTTCAGCTCTCTAGCTTAACTGGAAGTGCGCAATAATATTGATGAGTCAGTGAGTCAGTGAATATTAGAGTTGTCAATTATTCGCCTTTCAAATTTGTTCGAATAATTCGAATAATAGTTTTTGTTCGTTCGATCAAACGATTAAAGCTAAAAAATTATTCGATTAATCGATGAGAACAACGAATAAAAAAATGCTTAAAAATTATTTATTGACAAAAAATAAATGTTTGCTATTAACACAAAAATGCATATATAACCAAAATAAATTAAATATAAAATAGCTAATATTTTTATTAACAAAAAAAAAATACATAAAATTAATAATACAGTAGAATCTTAGAAAAGCTAACTCGCGTAAAAGTTCAACACGCGGATAAGTTAACAGTTTTTCATAACCAACGTGCAGCTCTTTTTAGAGCGTGTAAATTTTTTAAGATGATGCAAATCATGTGGCAACCTAATCAATATGCACACGAAAATGATGAAGAGATATTATACAAAAGAAAAGAACCAAATAAGCCTTGACTGCTACTTTAAAGCACTATAAACTAACATTTTTATGCGCTCGAAAAAACTGAGCATGACTGTGCAATTGAACACCCAATACAAAGTAAACCTAACTTTCTTTTTTTAATAATGAAAACTATTTAAGTCTTTTATTAAAAATATAAATTGTTTACATATTACATACTTTATATATTCCTTTTTTCGACTATAAAAAAACGTTAAAAGTTCGAAAAAGTTAATACCCCTTGGAACATTTTGGTTAACCTTTTTAAGATTCTACTGTACATAAAAAAACATAAAAATGTAATAACTGAAATTACTTTGAACTGATGTACTATGTCGATTTTAATACTTCAAATACACATTCAGTCAAAATATGTATATCAACTGATTTTTTTTTTTTTTTGTTAAATTAGACAATTTAGGATGTTCTTAAGAAATAATCTTTTAGAAACAATATTTTTTGCTTTCAAACGATTTTTGGTTTTTGTTTTTATTAAATTTGATTTAGAAAAAAAAAAACTCTCGCTAATTGTCGATCCTAAAATAATCTAGAGTATAATTCATTTGCATATTCTTTAGTTTAAGATTTTGAAGAATATTTTAAAAACTTTCATTGCTCGGAAAATTTCCAGAATTTAAAAATATTATTAACGTATTTTTAAGTTTTATACGTCAATTATTTAATCTTATTTTAATGCGTTTTAGTAAATCTGTTGCAAAATAATTATTAATTTTTTTGTTGTTGATCCAACAATTTTGTATACTTTAGAACACTTGTTATAAGTGATTTTGATTTCTTTCTTTTTTGTTCTTGGTAAAATACTTCCAAACCAAGCTCATTCTGAAAGATAATTATGTAATTAAAAAAAATAGAATACAATTACAATATTTTCTACTTACATGATAAGATTTATATAAAGCAATTGCTTCTTTTTTGGCTTTTAGTGTATTTCTAACTTATTCACCTGAGAGTGAAAAAAAACCCCATTCTTTAAAATTGTTTAACGTTTAATTTAAAACATAGCACGACCACTAGCTATGCGCAGTTCTACAACAACTACAAAC
This sequence comes from Lypha dubia, assembly GCA_947311025.1. Classification (NCBI taxonomy): domain Eukaryota; kingdom Metazoa; phylum Arthropoda; class Insecta; order Diptera; family Tachinidae; genus Lypha; species Lypha dubia. Next base: position 26,927,360 of record OX371262.1, on the reverse strand, counting down.
AACCAAAATAATGTATTTGGTTGATATAAAGTACTCGCTTTGTTTCAAATCACACTAACAAATTTAACATATTTTTTACGTATGCAAAAATTTGTTCGATTAATTGACATTAATTAATCGATTTATTCGAAATTCGGCATTTTAAAATTATTCGAACAGGAGTTTCGTTTTGTTTGATCGATAAATCGAATTATTCTTAATCGGTTGACAACTCTAGTGAATATTTTTTTTTTTTTTTAATTAGGACCAGCACTAAGGGGATGACCCCTACGTATGCAGTGCATTGTGCCGGAACTCAGAGAGAGGGATAGAGTAGAGAAGATAGATGTTGAAAATGTAGAAGGCTTATTTCTTTTACAACTCTGCTTTGCGCTTTATGTTAATTTTTATAGCAGTGTTGAGGCGCCTCCGGTGTTAGGTAGACGCATTAACTTTGTTAAGCTGTATTGGCAGGCATTTTATTATTTGTTTTACTTCGCCGATGTTTCTGCTAACCGACGAAGGAGGGCGATGTTGTGTACATTAGCTTGGAACATCATCAATCGCTGTCGGAACAGTTTTTTAGTGACCAGTGCTATGCCTTCATCACTTAAATAGTCCGACAACAATTAATACGATGTCTCTCTAATGTACATTACAGAAATTAATGATTTTGATTGACTTGCTCTGGCCAGGGTTTGAACCCAGGCCCCATGTCATTGTTTGCTTAGTAGTCAACGCGCTAACCACTTCAGCCAACACCACCCTATGTTTTCACACCTTAATATCTCGGGAAGCTTTTACGGTAGAACTTTCAAATTTAACCTGTGAGGTCAACTTTGTGGGTAGACCTTATGTTTCAAGTTTAATTCTATTATGATCAAGAGGAGCAAAGTTATGAGGGGGGTAAAAACAGCTCGAATGGTTTCGTGTAAATATACACACTGTGTGGCCGAACTTAGCCTGAATTTACTTACTTACCATAGATTTTAAATTCGTAAGCATTAAGTTAAGTGTTAAGTGCACTTACTCGTAGTTCATGAAGAAGCTGCTTTTTATTTAACTTCAACAACAAATATCGTGGAAAAATTGCCTTGTCCTTAACTTTACGCGCATACGTAAATTTTCTGCTAAAAATAAACGTAATAGGTAATACAGCTCAAAATACATCATGTATAGAAAAGAAGTAAAAGCACAGTTCTTTATTTTCCAAACTGTTTTACAGTAGCATACAAATGCACAAGCATTACAAAAGATCGAATGAAACCAAAAAAAATTTCTTAAATTGAACAAAACGGCATTACTTTTGCTTGTTTAGCTTACGATATATTTAGAGTTTTGTAGGTTACTAAATTTCAAAAAGGTATTTAAATATATACAACTATTTGTTTTAAAGTATGTATTTTCATTGAATTTATGTCTGTGTAAAACCTTTAGAAAATTACCATAAAAATGCTTTTTACTAAAGAGTATAAAAATTTAAATACAAAAAGAATAAACGATACAAAAAATTAAAAAATGTTAGTCCATTTAGCTAACGTTTGCTTTTTAAAACTTACTGAAGTTTTAACAAAATGAACAAAATGAAAAAAATTACCAACATAAAAATCATAGAATCATTGCAACAATGACCACTACAACTTAGTTTTTATATGACTTCAACGTTGAAGGGTCTGCAACACAAAAAACAACATTAAAATAATAAATAATATTAATTGAAAAATTGTTATTATTTGTTACACATTTTAACTTTGTGAAAAAAACCGAGTAAATATTTTAATAAACAAAAAAGTCTACATTTTATACAGACTGATGAATTTACATTAAACACTCGTATACAACCAGAAAAATATTTAATATTATTTTGATAGAAAGTTTTTACAACTAAATACTTTTAAACAAAACCACTAAACTAAAATCGAATAAGTTTTTTTCCACTTTGAACAAATTCATGTTTTGGTTAGTGAATATTTTATAAAACATATATACTTTTACATGCATACTCATTACAAACGGTATTTAGCAAAATATTTACTATTTTCGTTTCTCAGATGAGTTATTATGAAAACAATGAAAAGTGTACCACAAACACAAAAAAAAACGGTGTTAACGAAAAAATAGTTCTAAGCTGAAAAAAGTTTTCGCCGGTTAACAGAAACATCGGCGAAGTAAAACAATTAATAAAATGCCTGCTAATACAGCTTTACAAAGTTAAAGCGTCTACTTAAGACCGGAGGCCCCTCAATATAAAAAATAAACATAACGCGCAAAGCAGAGTTAAATTTTCGAAATCTATCTTCTTTACCCTATCCCTCTCCCTGAGTTCCGGTACAATGCAATGCATACGTATGGGTCATTCCCCGAGTGCAGGTCCTAATTAAATAAAAGGGTTATAAACTAAAAATACACATAAGAAAGTCCCAAAATGAGAAATATTTATTGGTTTTTAGAGCATGTTTTTTAATTTTGAGGTATATACATACATACATACGTATATAAAACTAGCACCAATAACAGATATTGTCAAATATTAAAAAAAAAATGTTGTTTTGGCAACCAACGGTTGTCTAATTATATATAGGTGTAGAAAAGTAAACACATTCATAATAAAAAATTATTTGTTGTGATGTTTGTTATGTTTTTTGAAAAGCTATTTTGCTTGTGCTTTGTAATTCACAATTATGTTTGCGAGTTTATGTATAAGTAGATGAGCTTTGGAACTTTTCAAACATAAATGGTAAACATCTACTGATGAGCTGGTATAGCAGCCAACGAAATGTATTTAGATATTGCTAACCCGCAACAAATAAATAAAATTTAAAGTGAATTTCTCTAAAAAACGGCAAACAATTTTCAACCCAAAATAAGTAAAATTTTCGAAATATTAGATAATTTATTTTTTTATTGAACGTTTTGTGGACACTCCTGTATGATTAATAGGAACGTTTACACAACTATTTAATATTTTCATTTGATATTTCTTTTTAAACACAACTTTCACTTATAAACAAAACACATAACTGTCTATCGTCTTTGTGGTTGTTTGTGTAGTTCTATTTTTCTTCTTTTTAATAAGTAAAGGTAATCATAAATTTATTGATAACTGATAACTGAGGGTTGCTGTAATGTATTTTTTATTATTTTGCCAGTTAAATAAAAGCGTTGTTAGACACCTAAAAGTCACGTGTCAAGAGACATCGGAACAATTGAATTTTATTTTCGTATATATATATATATATATATATATATATATATATATATATATATATATATATATATATATATATATATATATATATATGATTCGCTTAATCCCGAATTCCGAGATTTTAAATCCGGGATTTTCGGGATCAGTCAATCCCGAAATTGTTTTTTTCTTTTATATATTTTCATTCATATCTACTTATATATTATTAAAACAAAGTCATCATAACTTTCCCCTATAAGCACTTAAGCAAGTTCATTGTCGATGCCATTGCGCTTACGAGAGTCAAATGAAAACATAATAGTCGTTTCCTAATCCAGCAACAAAATACACATAACAAAACAAAATGCAACGCTGAAGTATATTATGCGCAAATAAACACAAAACACTAATCAAAAAATGGCTGATACAACGGTTGAATGTGCGTTAAATTTCTTATTTTATTATTTGTTTTGTCTATTATTTCTTAACCTTTTTCTTTCTTGTAGAATAGATAATTTTATATCATTAGTTTTATCGTGCACATTAAAAATTGAATTTATCATTAACTTTTTCATTTTTGTTATATTTTTTCGTTCATAAATGCAAACATTAAAATGCACAAAGAGAAGCATAAACAACAACTGATTAGCAGTGGCAGTGCAAAATAGTAATATTATGCAGCGCAGTGATGCATTTACGAACAGGCCCACCCATAGGATTTGTAGACATACATATTCATAATTTTTTTGGACACGTACATATATTATTTCTAGACCGAATATATAGTACAAAAAGAATGCTCACGGTTAATAACAAATCTGATGCAATTGAAAATAATTGCAAAAGAAAAGGCACCAAAGATAGAACTCCACTATTGTCACCGTGTGGCCACAGTATTGATCTTTTATATATTTTTGTTTCACCCTTTTAAAACTTTCAATGAAACTAAAAGAAACAAATTTAACTTTATTATTATTTTTAAACGCATTTAGCAATTATAAAAAATAGGCCGTTATATACTTTTATTTAAATAATTTTATTTTGTTACTTTGCTTTTTGATGAATACTTTATAATTTTGTTATATGTTGGAATAATATAAGAAACATATGTTATTATATTTAACAATGCAATATAAAATGAATTATAAAATATACTCAAAAATTTATGTTTTGGAAATTTTTATATTTGCTATGGGTTAACTAATCTCTATGTATTTTATAGATCCCAGGATCCCGGGATTGGGATTTTTAAAATCGCGAATCCCGGATTCACACATCCAGTCCCGATTGGCATCCCTAGTATCAACCGTGTAAAAACAGGATTAGGTGTATATCAATATTTTAAGAAAAACGATTTTAATTATGCTTTTGAGCACTTTACTTTAGCTTCACTTTTATGCAGGAAACCATAGTTATGTAGCAGGATATAACTAAATTGAAGGCAGGCAGATAACTAAATTGAAGATAACAACATATTTTCTTTATCTGCACAAAAAATCGGCCAAATTTGATTGTGCAGCTAAGTCAAAATGACTGTATAAAAAAAAATTTAGTTTCTTTTGATTAGTTCCGTTCTGTGTTTACATATTAATGTCTAATAGTTTTTAACGCTTAAACCTATGCAATTTTTTCTTAAAAAATATGACAAAGATATCACGAAAGCATCAGTGTAGCCAGGTATGTGGATTTGTCAACAATTTAGGGATATTAGGTGCTATTTGAGACAGATTTTCATTGGGAGGAGCTTGAGGATTTTTTTATAGTTTTTTTTCTTGTTATTTTAGCATTTTTTCATATATACATATATGTTGGCTTTTGCTTTTTTCAATATTTTAGTAATGCCAATAACTAATCCCTTCGGAAAAAAATAATATTCTCATTAACACTGCAACACTGCAGGTTGCTGGTGAAAAATGAAATAATAAAGATTTCAGCCCAGATATGGTGTGATATCTGGAGTAAGAAAGAAAGAGGTAAATAATTATAGAAGAAGAACCAAAATTCAGGTATGACGTTGAGGAATAATAAAAAAAGACAGATATAGTTGTACAGAATCTTCAGAAGGAGCCTATTAGTAGAGCTAAACACCGTTTAAATTAACTTAAGTTTCTGAGTTCTGTTGCTGAAATCTCAGAGAGTCTTCTAAAGAATCTGCCACTTAGAAAGGGAAGACGTTGGTCCCTTAGAGCACGACAGAGTTGTAGAAGATGCATGATTTTATACTTGTCTTACAGCCGAATCAATAGTCGTTGAGGGGAGACACATGTTTCTGCCATAGGTGCAGTACAAAGTGGCTGTAGCCGTGGGGATCGTCAAGTGCAACTTTGGAAAATTTAAAAGTTACGAATTTTATTCATGTCCCCCTACCATATGAGTGTAACGCTTGAATGACTCGCCAACACGCTTAGTGATGAAAAAAAACGAGTTACGCCTTTTTTATATTAAGCCATCGATATATTCCAAAGATAATTGCTTTGCTTTATTTGTATTTCAAATTTTAAACATGCTCTGAATTTTTCTTGTATTAAATTTTTTTATTAAATGCAATATTGTGACACAACACGGTATTATTCCTTCATAATAATCCGTTGCCAATAAATTGTCAAAATATTTGGTTATCTTAAAAAATATTTCACTTTATTTTTTATATAACTTTTTTTATATTTTTAGATCTTTCCATTTTGTTGCTGATTTTTATTTGACCATATTTTTTGCAAAATAAATTTTTTCTTGCAATATATAGTTTTTCGTTTGCAATTTCAAGGATACATATAAAATTGTAGACTTTTATAACATACCAAATATTTAACGATATTGAGATATTCCCGTACACATTTGATAACATCGCACTCTTCCATTTACGTACCTAAAAATAAAAAAAAAAAATATTGTTAACATTAAATTGCTTAGGAGTTAGAGAAAAAATAATTGTGTATGTAAATATGTTGGAATATCAGCTAAAACAAAACAATATGTTAAAAAATTTTTTAGTTCCAATTAAAAATAGAAGTTCAAAATGGAAAATATATTCAAAATAGATAACAATGACAATCTGCATCTACAAAAAGTGAAATGGAAATTTAGTTTTTGCATTGAGAGTGAAATAAATTAAAAAAAATTATATATGTATGTATTTACTTACTTATGTATATTGTACAATTGCATTTAATTAAACTCGAGAGCGGTTGTCGCAAACCGATAAATTAATTGTGGAAATATTAGCATATTCTATAAGGTTTTAATAAACAAATTATGTTCTGCATTTTCAGAAGTACCGAAATTGTTCTTTTATCCAGGAATATATGATCCCATTAAGTATTTCTTTGGGACATAAGATCCCATTCAATTTTCTTGATGAGCAATTTGAATTTAAGCAATTTAATAATATCTATATTCGAATATTATTAGATAAAAATTAGAATTTTTATTTATGTATCTAATTTATAATATTTGGTAATATGTAGAACAGTCGAACATGAGCAAAATTATTTTTTTTGCTAAACGGAAATAAGTTTCAATAAGTTTTAAAACTTATATGTACATTAAGGAGTTATTTAATACTTAAAACCCCATTGTTACGTATCAAACAGATGTTTCTTAATTTTTTGATATTTTTTTTTTTGGTAACCGAATTTGTAGCTAATCGAATATTGTCAGTTGTACGTACTACTAGATAATTCGATTATAGCTAGCGACTAAATTTTCTGACAAAATAAAATTTTGTGAATTGTTTAAATTTTTAAAATGACAACGACAATATGTACAGTTTTCATTATTTCCAGTACTTAAAAAATTTTAGTGGCTCCAGTAAATTAATTTAGAATTAGATTTGAATTTCCTTTAAGTAAAAATGACTAATATTTAATATGAGGTGAAAAATAAAGCTACAAACTAACATTAATTTAATATTAAGAAGTCTCGTATCCTATTTACATCCAAAATGTGTAAAAATAGGATATTTTATCTTGTTTAACAGATCTTCATAACAAGTGAAAGCATTACTTGTGCGAATGGTGACGAGGTTTAGTGGCTTCTACCGAAAACAACGTCTGTTCTATTCAGCCGTGTAGTTGAAATCTAAATGATGTATGACATTAAATTTTCCTTTGTTGCTTGAAATATTAACAATCTCTTATTTTATCTGATTATTACATTGAAAACTTTAGCCCATAAAAATATCAATTAAACATTTTTTGTTTAAATTTAAATTTTTTAAAAATGTATTAACTTTTTGTTAGATTCTTCGCACTGCTAATTAAAACTCCAAAACACTGGATTCTATCTGCTGTGGGATAGTTAATCAGGGTCTTATTGGCACAAGCGCCTGCAATTAAATTCAAATAAATGAAATTAGTAAATGTTTTTTTTTATTTAATATTTTGTTAGAAAACTCCAAAAAGATACCCTTTCAGTAACTTCATTTCCTTGGCTAAAAAATTAAAATTTAGCTTAGAGGTTTAAAAAAACCTTAGGAAACAGATAACAATCAGCAATTTTTGAAATACGGTGATTTTAAGTTTTAAATTGGTGGATTTTGGCTCATATTCCAAAGTGATCCATGTAGAGCTGATGTAAAAACACGACGGTTAATTAATTTATTCATATTTTTAATGAAATTGTATTTAATACGCCATTAAATAAACTGCAGCCAATTTAGAATTAATAAGTTTCTTCTGTAATGATAATTTTTATGTCTATTTTATTCACATTTGAAAGCGTATTGTTGTATTAAATGACATCGTTAAAGATCATATACTCGGATATATTTTAAACATAATAACTTAGTCAAGAAAATTTTAATTAAAATAAATCTAATAATTTAGTTTTATCTTTCTAGAGGCTAAATTTGCTTTCAAAATAAAATGAGCCACATCATATGAAAAGGTCATGCATAAAATAATAGTTAATTTCAAAAGACAATTAAAACCACGAAACTTTTTTTGGTAATAGTACAAAAGAATTTCTTTCATTCCCATAAACTGGATAGACGTGAATAGAAAAAAGAAAGTGTGGCATGTCAGTAGAGCAAACGATGTTAAAATAAACGTAAAATTCAACATCCTAACCTAGATACATACGATTACTATATAAATTTACATAAAATATAGAAGCTGGTAATAATTGAAAAAAAAACGAACTTCCCATGACTAATTGAAAATTTCTTCGATTAAAAATTCATAACTTTTCTTAAATTTTTCAACAAGAAATTTTTAATTTTCGATTTGGTCACATAAAATATTTGTTAACCAGCAAGGCATTTATTCGACATAGCCACGGAGAGAGAGAGAGTGAGAGAGGGAAAGAGAGAGACACATAGTACATATTACTATTTTTTTTTAAGTGCATAATATGATCCTATCCCATTAAATTTTTTACAAAATGCTTTAGGATGTAACTTACCTTATAATTAAAAAAAAAATTCACAATTTAGTAAACATACATCATTCTCGAATTTTTTTTCTAGCTTGCAATGTAAATGAGAAACGTTAAAACTTGAGAAAAACCAAGCAAAATAACAGTAAAAAAAAAATTATTTTTCTCATTTGTATAACTAAAAAAAGTTGACTTTTTCCAACACTAAAGGGGTGGGAATTTAAATTAACTTTTTGGTGCAATCTGTAAATTTCATAAACTACCATCCGCATGTTACAACTTATACTACTACCAGTATTGCAAAGTAGAGGATATATAGAGAAAATTCATGCACCTTTGCCTTGCTACATTTATATTTGTTAGTGGTATTACCTTGTGAATAGTGTTGGTTAAAACTATTAATGAAACTTGTGGCATTGGCGAAGGTGGTGGCCATGGCAAATGTTGCGGTTGTAATTATGGCAAAGTCCAATTTACTAAAATAAGATGCGTGCATATCATTGCATATACATGCAATCAAAATCTTTTATGTGCATGTGTACATGCGTATATGTATGTGTTTGATTTTATGTTATATCAACACTATTTAAAGTTTTGCATTTGAAAGAAGACCAGCCCAAACCAGTTGTAAGCAATGCCGTCTTAAACATACATTTTATAACTCGACCAGCATAATCATTAGCAAAAAAAAAAATCACCAAGTTATGTACATTCGTTCATATGTATCATGTATATTTATGTTGCTTCTGGTACTAGGGCAAATGCAAAAGTTGTTAGAAACATACATTTATAGTTTCTTTCTTTTTATCAGTTGAAATTTAATTTATCAAATATGAAGATATTTAAGGGTTTTTGGTGTTTATTTTATGTAAAAGCATTTTAGTACAAATTTTTAACAAACTTTCAAAAGTTTATTTCCGAACAGGTTATTGGAAACTGAAGAGACATTATCAAACCTTTTCAATCCATAGACATTTCTTAGAATATTGTTGAACAAAATATTAGAGGCTCTTTTTCGTACTACTATGGAATGGACTTATGTCGATTCAAACAGAGGCCGCTTCCGCTGGCACAATAGTAGATATTGTTTAAATCTTCATTTAGAAATGTTATGTCTGAAGATACATATAGTATTACGAAATGAGTAACCTAAGGTAAGTTGCACGTCGTCAGTATATAGATTGATTTTGTGTTTAGAAATGTGATTCTAGCCGAATCATTTGCATATAGCGTCAAAAGGAGAGGTCCGAAAATGGAGCCCTGTGAAACAATATTAACAAGTGATAAGCTACCTGACCATATAAATAGAACCCAGAAGCTTACAATATTTTGCAATAAAACGCATGTGACATTAGTGGGCCCATGTAAACAACAAATTTTTCGCATAGTTAACAATTAAAAACAGGCACACCTTTGGGATAGTAAGTAACATAATCTTTGCATGTTAATAAAAAAAGCTTAGGGCCCGATTATGGTTTACAACATCAAACATTTTAGTGTTGTTAAATTAAAATTGCGATTACGGTTTACAACACCTAGCTTTAGTGTTGTAAGTTCAGTTGTCTATGTTCATTTACTGCGATTATGGTTCACAACATGTGTTCTTAAGTGTTGTTGCAACTGAGAAAATCTTACAACTGCTCATTAGCTGTTGTCTAATTGTCGTTGCAAGTTGAAAACTTAAAATGGAGAAAAATTTGTAAATATACATATAAAATTTCAGTTTTCCGCAAAACGTTTATAGCTGCTTTAGTATTTATTAGAAAAATATCAAATAAAAAACAAATAGAAAAACTGGTGGAGGTGATGAAAGCAAATCCGTTTACTCTTAAAATGCAGAAAACTGTTGGTTGTGAAACTCCAATATTAAAATCATTACCGCTACTTCTTTGATAGCTACCATCAGCAAAAAATCAATGAGCAATTCAATTTTAAAATAGGAGGAATGGCAGAACACCGATTTGAAGCTTTTAAAAAAATGCTTACTTCCTGCAGCAAGAATAAGAACCCATCCTTGTTTATGCGGAAAAATTTTATAAAACTGAAAAATTTGTATTTATGTACATTCATGTTCTGCATTAAAAAATATAACATACTCAGTACTTGTGAGATCCAATGGGTTCGAACTATCCCGAATTCTTTTCCGTAGACGTGCCATGTGCGTTTTAGCTGTGCCTTCATCACAATTATCAAAAAATAAATCGACATTAACATCCATAATTAATTATATGTACTTTATATGAAAAGTAATATTATCAGGCTCAAGTTCAGTTTTATTGAATTAATGAAAATTCAAAATTACTAAGAGTTTTTTTATGTTGAAAAATATTATTATTTATATCCAATCAGTTTTTAGCAGAACGTATCAGTACTGATTTCAAGGCCGCTACACCTCTCATCAGCGTTCAATTGTCCATCTTTACAAATTTCGTAAAGTGGATACTAATTGAGAAGAATATCAACTATTTAACCAGTTTTCAAGAGAAATAGAATATGAGAATTAATTTTTAATTCATTTTTTATTCTACCTTGAAACAGTGCTGGTTAGTACGCAATTCCCTCATTACTGTTTGGAAAGTACTAACAAACACAAACTCATAGTCCGTTACCATCTTCTCAATAAAACTGAACTTGAGCCTGATAATATTACTTTTCATATATACATCAATATAAGTTCAAATAATAATTACGTTTATTCGTAATAATAATAATATAAAAATATATATACTTTATTTTACTTATTTGTAACATATCAAAAATGTATATGCATCTTTAAACAGTTTTTATGTACATATTTGTTTTTCAACTTGACCGCTTTTTGCAAACATCGTTGGAATTTTGCGGATATGTGTGCTACTATTTAAATCCAACTCTCTGACATACACAACATCTAGCTGTTGTAAACCATAATTGCAAAACAGATTAATGTTGTGTTATAGCTGAGACAACACAACATTTAAGTGTTGTAAACCATAATCGGGCCCTTAATGTGAGCATTCCTAGTAAAAGTAATTATAAATAACGCCTATGTGTATAAAAAGTTTTACCACTGTAAAATGGATATGTAAAATAAACGGAATCTGAAGACGGCAAAACAAAGATGGTCAGAATACAATTAGTTTTTTTAGCCGACTTAAAAAAAATGGTGAACGCTATCAATTCGTTTGGTATATATTTTATGTTTTCACTCTCATAACTGTATTGTTTAAGAAACGATTTTAAAAATTGTTTGTTTGAAAAATTGTGCTTGTGTTTTGGTAACATAAATTTTTTTAAAATTTGATCAAGTTGTTCCGCCAGAATACTGATTTTTAAACAACTTCTGCATTTATAGATGGATTTTCAAAATGAATTTTGAATTGTAAAAGGTTGCATATTTTAAAATCGTGGGCAAATTATTCCCACTGCCCAATGTATATTTGGTATTTATTGGAGCTAATTTAACTTTGACTTCAAATGCCAAAGTTTGAAATGTCTACTACCGAAACCCGATATATATCGGAAACTTATTATATATTGTATTAATATGGCACCAAATGACTGTTAGGTCTGCACACGTAGTAAAAGTTATACGACTGTTTATAGTTAATGGGTATTTGTTCTATACAAAATACACACTACATACATACATAATTTCTTACTACGTCCAATTTAAAAAGCGATTTATAACTACAGCATGTTGTTCTATACCGTGATATGACAATTTGTAGTGGCTGCCTTAAAAGCGTCAAAAAAACGTGACATGACCTTTTATACAACAGTTTGCATTTGCAGCACACTATTTCTAATTACTGCATTAATTACTACGACATGTTTGTACATATTTAGAATTATAAATTAGCATTAATTTTGGTAATATTTATGAAACTTTATTGAAATAGACTTTCAAGTTTAATCAGTTATAAAAGGAAATTTAAATTTTCCTTATGAATGAGATTGGACTAAGCTAAACATAATAAACTTGTCAATAAATAACTTGTTACATAAACTTGATATTAACAAAAAAAAATTAAAATAAGTAAGTAAATGCTTAAAATATTCAGCCATGTCAAATAACTCAAGTCCGATCGAAAGTGGTCTCAATTTAAAAAATTTAGCCTTTTGAAAACGAAAACTTAAATATTTGTTTGCAATCAAACAACCACTTTTAAAATTCAAAATAAATTTGCCAATGAATTTTTTGACCAAGAACAATCGTAGTAAACAAAAAAATATATGCATACTTTTAGGATAGTGAATAAAATAAGCTTTTTATGTCAATATCAAACCTTCATATTATAAGATTTGCTACTAAAAATAATTTAAATAAATCAGTGTAAATCTGAAATACAAGATAAACGCATTCTGAGGTCTGTAAGTGACTGACGATCAGAATTCAGTTACGAAATTGTAACCATTCCGATCGGAATGTGTGACTTGACTGTATAAGAAAAATTAACTTTTAAAGAATTGTGTAGAATTTGTTTTTAAATTTTTATATAATTCACTTAATTTTGCACGATATAATTAGTAAATTTAAATAAACTTGAGTAAAATTTTTTTTCTCTAATTTTTGCGTTTAATATACACTAAAGAAAATTTTTCCCTTAAATTTAAGCAGAACTCTGTGTTAGAGTTAAATTCTTAGTTCAAATATTTATTTATTCAAGAATTAAAGAAACCTACTAAGTTGTTGCGCAAGAGCATATAAATACATATATTACCATTTAAAAGAGCTATGACATCAGTAACGGAAAGCATAGATAATGACACCATCGTCACTGTAGTCAATGTGGCAACACAAAGAAATCTCAAGATGACTGACTCAAGTTATAACAATAAGAAGACATAAATAAATGAATACTTGAGCAGTGCAGGCAGACTAAAGTTGAAAAAAATTAAAAAAAAAAACAGCTAAATAAAATAAAATGAAAATTTAACAAGTATGAATCAAATAAATAGAAAACGGAAGTGTTAAATTGTTATGTGAAACAAATGAAACATGTAAATAGTATAATACAAACAATAAAAATGTTATCGTACAACTAAAGAATAGAATATTTATACAAAATAAGCAAAGTACAATGATTTAAAACAAACACAAATAATAAATAATATAAAAGGAAAGAAATAAAAAGAGAAACAAAGTCATTGCCTGACAACATCATCATCATTGTCTGAAAATACAACCGACATTTTCTTTAGCAGATCATTTGTAGTTTTCTATATTAATAAGGATGAACTTTTGCTACAAGAGTGTGACACATTGTGACATGTCTAATTTTTCAAAGGGTAAAATTACATACCAGATATAAAAACTGTACTTAAGAAACCGCAACACTGGGCCGCGTGAATAAAAAGGTAGTTTATACTGCATAGTACTAAGTACTAGCACTAGCTTTAACTTTTCAGTACTAGCTATGTTGAAAAGTATAAACTACAAAAAGTGTGAATAAATCTTTACTAGTATTACGTAGCTAGTACTGAAAAGTGATAGCTAGTACTGAAAAATAAACATATGCGGCTGCAAAAGAGATGCCTCTGTATAAAAAAAAAAAAAACATTTTTCTTATAAGTTCTAAGCGCAAACTTGTGGTAAAACATTTTGGCAACACGCTAAGTATGTTTTAATTATTTGATTATTTATTATCACGATGGGCTAAAAAAATAGCGCGAAATTTTTTGATATGCTCCAAAAGCATAAAATTATATTTAAAAATTCGCAAGTGCCGTCAGTGAGAGTGGCAAAAAATAATGCCCTGTTTTCACTCCATGAGGAGTATTTAGAACAGTTTGGCCAGGAAATTACAATTGGTCAATTGAAATAACAAATTCAAAACATGAGGAATGATCATAATTCATTAATGCAGCCATCATATTTAAATACAAACAAACGACAATGCACTTTTTGACGAATAAACCAACAATAAATTTATTTCCAGCACCTCAATGACATGCTTACAAAAATTCAAGTTAAAACTAGTAATTTTAAGTACTTACTAGTTTTTAATCACACATATTTTCAGCAAACGCTAAAAAACTAGCTTGTGCTAGACTGCAAAATGAAATTTACATGGAGAACAAAAACAAAATTTAAAATTTTTTGTTATTTTTCATACAAATTTTTCCAATTGTAAAAGCCTAAGTAACGCTTGAAATTTGCTGCGTTTGATGAATTTGTGTGATAAACGAAAAAAAAATTTTAAAATATTTGATATATTATTTTGACTTTTTATATAAAAGTCAATTGGTGATGCGATTTACATAATTAGGGGCTAAGTTAATCTTTTTACAGTTGTTTCGACATAATTCCTTGTTTAAGAAAGTACCAACTAATGAGTACTTGCCCAGCAAAAACTACTGCTTCGGCCGAAGCAGGTTTTTAAGGGAGAGATGCTTGTTGTTGTTGTACCTCCTGCTGCGAAAACCGCTTCGAACATGTATGATTTTTGTTCGCAATGTCCCACTTTGGAGCTCTTGTTTTTTACATAAAAGAGCGCTTTTTTCTAATCATCTAAAATGCGCTAAAATCATGTTTGAATTATCTGAATTATCCCTTCGTTTTACTGCGTCATCTACTAACATACATAATTTATCTGTAGGCAAATACACAAGTTTAAATAAAAAAGAGAGAGGTAGAGAGGCAAGGAGCATCTAAATGAAATTTTATCTTCCATTCGCTGTTTACTTTTTTATTCGTGTTAACTAAATGTGAACAGCCGACCTACTTCAGCGTGCTTAAAAATAAGTTCAGCGATCTCTTTGCCTTCTTTTTTGCATCCCTGGAAGCGCTTAAAAACTGCGCATCTCGAAAGCATGATATTTTGTTAATGCTTCCAGAAACATAATGATTTTTTGCTGGGTGTCCTAATAATAGAAAAATTTCGTCCACTAACTACTGTTATAATAAGGGCTTCAAAACCTTTAAAAACAAAATAAGCCACTTTATATCAGCTGCTGATAATATTCTTAGTCAACGATATGTGATAGCAAATTGAGTTTTCTTAATTAATTATTAAATGTGCTTTGAATTAACTTACTTTAAAGGTTACGAATCAACTAGAGTTAGTGCTGCATAGAAGAGTACCCAGAAAATCTAAACATAAATAAATTAATAAATTCTATCAAAATATTGATTTAATATTTTATTTAAATTTTGTATATAATACAATTTTTTTTTGCTATACAGCACAACAACATGCTTAATATATTTAACCATATTTTTTATTTTTGTTTTGTGGCATGTCATACGAGCAGTACGTTGTATAAATCGTTTGCTTTTTATTTCCATTTGAGCTTTTTTATTTGTATATTTTAATCATGCTTTAGGGCAATTGTATGTAAAGTGTGCATTTCCTGTTGCTGTTATACAACTTCGTATACTATTTCCTTCCTTCCTAGTGGAAAAGTCATGCACACGTATGTATGTACATACATATATATATATTTAGTATGGAACTTTTTTTACGTATAGTAGTGATTTTTTTCGTATGCAAGTGCTTACAAGAGAACAAGAGATATAGAGAGAAATGATTTTATTTCATATAGTTTTTTTTTTTTATTATTTATTTGCTATTTCACTTACAAACAGACTTTTACATATATCATGAATATAAAAAATATTCGTTTCTTCTTCTTATGTTATTTTCCTTTATATATTCTACAGTACATTCACATCCATAAGGTCTCATGTCTCCGTTTAAGTCTACTACGACTACTTTGTCTACAGCTTGTTTGACATTTTTTGATATGCACAGAATAAACAATTGTAGGAGTTGGATACTCTAACAAGTGCTCTTGTTTCATAGAATAAAGTGTTAAAATTGCTTTAAGTGTTTTTAGATACATTTAACATATAATAGATATTTTACAGTGATCTATTCCGCAGTTATACCACTTTTGGCTTTTTATGAGAACAACGACTTAATTTTGTTTTCTTTTATGTTAAACATAGAATTTTTATTGCATAAGAAAGACTTCAAATTAAATTTTACACATACCAGTAATCGATTCCTCTGTTTTTTTATAGAAAAATTATTAAGTTTAATTTTATTATACATAAATGCAATGTCCATTTGAATGAGAGTGAAGTGTATTTCACATATCAAAAATATAAAAAGTAAACTAATTATAACAACGTTTAAATTATCTACGGTTAACATATTTTCCATAATCCTCCACAATGTGGATGTTGTTTTACATATACTTCCATTTACAAGTAATTTAAATCATTTTAACTTTAATAAACTCAAAAAATTACAGTGTTAGATTCTTGGTAAATTATTGTACTAAATATCAGCGACCGTATCTGGCGTTGGACAAGAAAGAAATCGTGCGTGTCTATATTTAATATATTGAAATGATTACTTCGTTGGTTTCCGGAAGTAAAAGATTTAAATAAAATGCTTCTTTTCTGAAGCTGCCATGTATTCAGCATCTGTGCTCAGTGCTGCTCTGTGCTACTGAAGATTTCGTCTTATATTCCAAAGACATTGAACATCCATCCAAGAAAAATTCTAACCCCGCATACGATTTCCTATCTCTTGCATTGCCTGCCCACTCAGCTTCTGCATATCCTTTCAGGTCGCTGCCATCTGATTCATAATTTTCTAGTACCGGATAAATATCGTAATATATAAATGTTTGTTTTAGTTTTGTCATATGTTCAATTATATGGAATTACGTTGAGTCATTTTTGATATGAAACGGATTCATCAGTGTCCCAACCTGTGATTGATAATCATGTTGCTTAAATTATTCACAATTTTAATCAAAATTTTTTATCATTACAGCAACTGTTTTGCATTAGTCCATACCACATTGTTTTAAAACTTCTAAGATATACTGACTTTTGCTTAATTTTATCACACCTGTGTCGCCTTTAAAACCCACTTCCATTTCTACAAAACATTTTAAAGCGCCTTTGTCAGCTGTATGTGTGGCAAAATTTTGTTGCCTTTCTAATTAATATGAGAAAGAATTCTTGCAAAAATATTGTCAAGCTTACAGGTTGCCTAAAAATGAGATGGTATTGTACCTATTATTTTGATCTCAGTACTTTTTACGGCCGACATTTTTTGAATAGGAACTTGGCCTTATTTTTACATTATGTTTTTGGATTAGTGTTTGTCGACATTTGATTTAATTGGTATTATTAACCCTACGGTCCATAACCAGCTGGATGAACGGGAGTCAATAACCAGGGTACTCGGGTACCTATTGCAGTTTTTTCGTTTATATTCAAACAAAATAATATATATTTGCACATATTATTAGAAACGCTTAGTTTTTAAATCTCAACTGTACAAATTTCATGTTTGTAAGATAATACTGGTTTCTATAGGCATTTTGTATCTAACAGGCACACAAAAGTAAAAGTTTGGATACATATTCTTGTAAGTTGCTACTGAATTTTCATGGACGCTTAAAAAAAGCTGTATCATCACCAAATGTTGATGTATGAATGTTATTGCTTAACGGTAAGCTAAGTCAGAGGCATATATATATTAAATAAAGTAATGGACCGTAGATACTGCCTTGAGGGACTCCGGCTTCAAACGACTGCGGAGGGCTTAAAAATTGCCTTCCCTAACTACAAAAATATGTTCCATTAAATAGCTTTTTAAAAGCTTGACGATGTTTGCTGGTGGATTTTGTTTTAATTTGTTGATAAGACCTTCGTGCCATACTTTATCGAAAGCTTTTAAGACATCAATAAAGAGTGCAGAGAAATATTTCTTTTTTTCAAAAGTGTCTCTAACAACATTCAGAAGTCTGTGAGTTTTTTCAATTGTGCTATGTTGTCTGCGAAAACCGAATTGATAATCTGGAATACATCCATTACTAGTCACTATAGGCATCAGCTTGCTCATATACAGCTTTTCAAATAGTTTTGAAATGTTAAACAATAAACTAATTGGACGATAGGATTCATCCTTTGTATGATCCTTGCCGGCTTTGGTATCATAGTAATTAGCGAAACCTTCCATTATTTAGGATAGTGTTCTAAGCGTAGAATACTTTTAAAAATTAATAGTATTTTTTTTTTTTGCAGTTTAAGGCAATTCTTGAAGCATTTTGTTGCTTATTTTGTCGACACCTGGGGCTTTTCTGGTGTTAACACTAGTAATAGCCTTTTCAATCTCCACAATGTTAAATCTCAGCGGTATTTCTGGTAAAAAGACTACTGGTGGCAAGTCAACAATATCAGCAGAAATATTCGGGGTAAATACTTTTTCTAGGTGCTTAACAAATAGATCACCTTTTTCAGCATCAGTTCTTGCCCAGTCACCATTAGAGGCTCGTAATGGTGGTTTTGCATATCACCGGCCGGCTGCACGCCACAGTGAATAAATTGTTTGTGTTGTTGCATCTAGGTCTTGAAGGAATTTTTGAAGAGAGGCTGTTTTTTGAGTTTGCAAAACTTTCCTAAGCTGCTTGGTACACTCCTTAAGCCTTAATTTTAGCTGGGGCGATCTGTAGCGCTGCCATTCTCGTCGAGATCTCCGTTTTTCAGTCAATAGCCTTTCTATATCTACAGAAAAAATATTGTTAAATCTCACTGGTTGATTTATTTTATTTGAAGTAGCATTTAAAGCAGATTGTTTAACATGCGCTTCAAACAACCTGAGAGAATCGTCTATGTCAGAAGGTGTTCTCAGCGGCATTTTTTCCGAGCATTAAGCACTCAGACATTTTCTCTATTTCTGCCAGTTAATACGTGCAGATGTCATCGGTAAGTCACATTTTGGTGTAACAGTTGTGTGTGAGTAAATAGTGACAATTGTAGGCGAGTCGTCTGAAGATAAGTCCAAAGATGCTTCAACGTCAACCATCTCGCTGGGCACACCTTTCACCATTTGAAACTATATTCAAACCCATTTTAGATACTGTGTCGAACAAAACTCGTCCCTTAGGAGTGATTAAACGTGAACCCCAGAATGTTTGTTTAGCATTGTAGTCGCCAGCTGCTAGAAAACGGGAACCCAGTGTTGTATAAAAAGCAGTATATTGACTCTCGGTATTTAAAAAAAGGGGGGGGGGGGGGGCGAATAGACAGATGATATTACAAGTTTTTGAGAGTAATTTTCGATGCAGATGTTCGTTGCTTGAAGATAATCTTCACAAAAATCATTCAACAGGTGGTGTTTTATTCGCGATTTTAATAGGATTCCCGCACCATGACAAGCTATACCTCGAGGATCCTTGGTGTCGTAAAAATTATATCCACTAATTCTGAAACAGCTTCGAGACGTCAAATAAGTTTCTGAGATAAGCATAACATCGATTTTTTTATCTAGAAGAAAATATTATATTTCGTTTTTATGTTGGCATATGCCGTTTGCATTTTAAAAACAAATTTTAAAGTTCTTGGCTTGTTTAATACAGCCTGCAACAGGCTAGACTACATTTCCTGCATCATACAGGACATGTTGAGAGTAAACGTATTTACTGTTTTTATTAAGTTCTCGATTGAGGCTTCAATACGACTAACATTAGACCCCAAGTCTTCATTTGCATATACGTTTTTTTGTGCCGTAGTCTGGTTGCTTGCTGGTGGACGGTTGAGGTAACTGTGGGTAGTTAATAGGGGTTTTAGGCTGAGCGCGAGTAGCATTAGTTTTTTTGTTTGATGAATTCTTAAAAAACGAGCAAAGGGGGCAGCCTCTATTGTTGGCAGTGTGATTTCCGCAGCAATTGCCACATTTTTTCGCTTTGGGATCAGCTTTTATTTTATCACAGTTAGCGGTACTGTGTAACTCACCACATACAACCTAGACTGTAGGCACCTTTCAATAAGTCTTCGTGTGCACAAATTCTTGGCAGTTCATGCATTGAACAGGACCAGCTCTTTTATGTGGAAGCTCAACGGTAAGTCTTCGATGCAACAAGTACTTTAAGTTATATATTGGATGTGCTTAATTTTATTTATTTTTATGTCATCTGGCTGTTACTCTACTCTAAATATTGGTTGGGGGATTTTTTCTCTATTTTTATGTTTGAGACATTTTTCACCTTGTAGCCACTATTTTCAAGGCCAGACTTGACCTCTTCTGGCTCCACGCTAGAGTCTATACCTTTTATTACGACGGTTAGACCTTTAGCACTCTTTAATTGTTACGTATAGAAGTTTTTGTTTTTAGATTCTAAATCTGAAACTATTTTTCGGTAATTATTTTCATGAGCTACCTGAATTTTTGTTAGATTGATTTTTCCGCGCTTAATTGGAGTTACATGAAACTCATTTTCTTTAATTAACGAGATAAGGCTCTTAACCAACAAACTGGAATTCTGTTCTTTTAAATATATGGGTGGGGGCTTACTCGACCTTGTTGTAGTTGTGTCTTCATCGCCTTGTTCAGATAAAATCGCGAAACGATTTTCGGATTTTTTATTTTGTGTTTTCCATCCCTGGGAACTTTCGTTGTTGAACAATTTGAGCTGATTTTGGACTTCTTCCCCTTTTTAACACGGTAATGTATCTATTCATACCTGTTTGAATTTTATTATTACCACTTATTGTACTCACCGCATCTACAATTTTGTGCACGTTGGTCACATTGTTACTAATTATTTGTTTGTTTGTTTGTACAGCTAAGCTGACAAGTTTGTTAAATGGTGCAATTGTTGTTGCTTCTCGATCAATATTTATGTTTGGAGAGCATAATCGCGCACGAGTAGTTGTGTTTTGTGTAGAATTCAAGTTTTTGTTTAAATCATTTTTTTCATTGTCGTCATCATGAACCAAAGTTAAAAAAAAAAAAATATGTGAGTCCGATCACAGGGGAGATGTGTAAACATGTAGTAATGAAACATTTTTTCAGCTGTTTACTAAAATGTAGAGCATGTAGTTATTTTACAGCAATGGTTTTCGAACTGTACAGCGCTAGCATAATTATATGTTAGTGAAAATTAGTAGATCCTATTGCGCCATCTGGTGTTTATATTGTTGCGCACTAGATGGTGTTAGTGTATTTCTATGCAGCTGTTAAGTTTCTCGGTACTTCTTGTTGTCCGTATGATTACACTAATACACTCATACACAGCTTACACCGTGTTATCAAAATCTCACATCTCACCAAAAATTTGTGATTGTATTGTGAAAATCAATTTTACCCCCTAGCGTATAGATGTTTACACATCAATAAACATTCTTACTGTTGCAGGTTTATTATTGTTGTTGTTGGTAGAAGATGAACTCATTTAGAGTTCTCTTTTTTTGTGTTCACTATATAAGTTTGTATATGCTAATATATATGTATATTACACGCAAGAAAAAAAATTAAATAAAAACCAGTATAATAACTGTTGTTTGTTTTTTTTTTTTTGTGATTTTAACTTTCAATAATTTTTAATATTCAGTTGCAACGATTAAAAAAACGCATTTGTACACTGCGAGAGTTAAAACTGAACATGTACTCGTGAGATTCGTTTTGCTTTCTTGCTTTCACAGGTCAAACGATTTCAACTAATAGGGCTACCATCTCGGACTCGGTTCATTTTTCACACTGTCAATGCGAAACGGCTTTTTTTTCGTGTAATTCAATCTTTTGAGGTATGATACCCAATCAACTATTTTATGCAAAACATCAAAAGGAATTTATATTTTACTCTTCGCTGTATGTGGAAGGAAATTCAATTGCTTATAATTAACCATAGCCACCTGCAGAGCGAAGTCGCTCACCGTACATATAAATGTTTGATCTACACTTAACCAAAAGAAAATAGCGATAAACTGCATGTCGATTTGAAGAAAAGTAGATTATTATACATCTTACATTTTTTTTTTCGTCTATTTAACCCATGTAGTTATATATAGTGCGAACAATGTATATACTCCAAATTTACACATATTGACCCAAGAATAACAAGTCGCAATACGTAATCGATTTCAACCTCATTAAAATTAATTAAAGCTATTCTATAAAGATCATCGAACAAGTGAACGGATTCATTCATTACGGAAGTGAAATCAAAGTATTTGTACGCCGTTCTGAAGATTTTTTAATTCAAAGAATAGTTATGACATATACATTGTAGATATGTTACAAATCGTTTGCCAGTTTTTTGTAATTGTTGTGCACGTTAGCTTGATTTCAGCGAAAATGTTACAATATCGTTTGTTTTTAATAACAAACGAACAAACAAGCGATGACGAGAGGTGTTGCGACCTTCATATCTGTTAGTCTGATTGAATGTTGCAAGAATTTTAAATAAGGGTTGTGTTTAGCGGTAATCTCCAGAGATGGCTTGCAACATCAATTATATCCCATATTTTTTTTTTTTGTTAAATAAATTGATATTTTTATACTCTATAGCACGTAACATATTTAAGATACAAACTCAACTTGAATGCCACAAAAGATTCAAAACTTAAAATTTATTTAAGGGTTAATGTTGTGTTTGTTCACAATCAGTCTACGTCCATACGAGCCAACTATTGTTTTTACAACTGTCTTAAATTTTCTTTTGAAGTTGCCTTCGAAATCGTACAATAAAACTTTTGTTGAGCTTCTCATTTTTACAATTCATGTAAAGAAACATTATTAATTTTTCCATTCTCCTCTCCTCACTCATCCACAAACGCAAAAATTGTACAGCAAAAGTTACATAGTATGGACTAGTGATGTTACGAATACTCGTATTCGTATTCGACTATTCGACTATTCGCCTGTTTTAAGATATTCGTATTCGTATTCGTATTCGCCAAATTCAAGCGAATATTTTTCGAATAATTTTCCCATACATTTTCCAAAAAAAAAATCATACAAAAGTTTAAAAAAAGTACATAAAATGTTAAAAAATATATTAATTTTTATTAAAAAAAACCCATTGTATTTCACGCAAAGTAATAACCTTCTTAAAAAACAAACAAAAAAATATATAGGTGTCACTAAATATTGCCTGACTATAGGTAAAAGAAGCTCGTATTTTTCCTTATTTACTTTCCACCATATCAGTGGGTTAACGTCATTTGCCGCCCGTTTTTCCGATATATATTCCGCGATAGTTTTTCTAAGTAAATGATGAATGGAATCTGGGAAACTAAGTTGAGATATTTCATCTCCATTTTCACAGTCACTGTCATGATGTCTCTCATTTATAGTTACAAAGGCAGGGATTTTTTCCAATTAAATTTGAAATATAAACCTCAAAAGAAATATTCGTATTCGTATTCGTATTCGGCGAATACTGTTTTAAATATTCGTATTCGTATTCGCGAATACTAAAAATTGATATTCGTAACATCACTAGTATGGACAAGGACTTATTACTGATATAACACAAAGTCGGATTTTATGATTCCTAGTTGTAGAAAAATTCTTCCGAAATTAAATTTTACTATAGATAATTCATCGTTTACTTCTATTGAATGTTCTAGAATATTATTGCAACTAATTTTTAATTTATTTTATAAAACTCTTTTATTTTAATAAAACAAAAATTAAATTATGTAGAAGCAAATAAAGCCGTTCCCAATAGTTCACCAAAATATTTAAAGCAAATACAATTTTACAATATATAAAATTTATCGAAAGTTTATTTGCTTTAAGAAATAAAATATAATGTAAGAGAATCACGTTACAAAGTAAATAACTAAAGGATGGACATTATCAGCAGCCCGAGCTCTACACCATCACCTTGAATGCAGTTCTCATTACCATCTTTGTCATCATGAAGTGGCACTGAGAAATGCCTCAAAATTTCTTCTCAAATGGCTAGTCAAGCATAAATGGTATATAATCAAATAAAAGAAATATTATAAAAAAAATGATACAAAATAACTGTAATTTGTGCGCTACTTGGTTGAAAGAAATTTCGTTTGCACAAAAAAAAAGAGATCGAAAATCCTTAACTACAATGCTGCCCAAAACCTTAAGAACATTTAAAAACCAAATTGAAGGTTGAACAGAAGTTGCGAGAGCATTGCGATTAAAATACACTCGGAAAAATGTATAAAAAACAAAATTAATTTTAAAAATGCTGATTTTTTAATATCATTATAGAAATCAACATTGTACTGAAATTTTAATTTAGTCTACATTAATACATTTATTTTTCTTATATAAATTTGTATTAACTTTGAATTAATTCATGTTTATTATGGGAAAATATATTTGCAGTGTAGTGCACATAGTCGTTGTAAAATTTGTATATAATGTAAATTACACAAACTTATTGTGCGGAAGCTCAACACCAACCTCAACATACATTATCAACCAAATTATACATAAGAACCACAGAACTAGATGGCTAAAACAGATTTAAAATAGTTTGTTACTGCCTGTCTGTCTATTTGGTTTTTCTTTGAATGAACGAATAACTAGTTTTAATCTTATGCACAAATAAAGTAGAAAATCTCTAAACCAAAAAAGAGAAAATACCACATAATAACCAAAATAATGACGATTTACTATGTGTGTTGTGTGTGTGTGCGTTACTTTTTATTTTTGGGTTTATCTTTCCTTTTATTTTACAAGAGTCAAAGCAAATAAACCCATGTAAAAGGACGTAAATAAATAATTGCAATTGCAATTTTATTGAACTAGAATTGATTAAAAAAAATTTAATAGGGGCAAGTCACGCATTCCGATTGTAATGGTTTCAAATTTGTAATTGAATTCCGATCAGTTTTGATTTGAAGTATTCAGATTCCATTTAAATTTTTTTACTTAAAAAGTCATATAAACATTTTTCATTAATATGCAAATTTTGTTTTACTGATGCTCCTAAAAGTATGCATGTTATTTATTAGCTACTTCAAATGAGGTAAGACAAATTAATTTCAATTCCATTTTTAATTTCAAAAGTTGTTTGATCAGAAAAAAATTTGTGTTCTAAATACTCAAGTTTCAGAATTGAAACCAGTTTCGATCGGAATTGAAATCTGTGACATGGATGAATATTAGCAAATACAAAAAAGAAATCGACTTAAAAGCAGAAACTAATACAGTACAAAAAAATTTACAATGTCAAACTTTGGATAATTGAAATAAGTTTTAAATCGAGTTTTTTGTATCTAAGAGTTATCCTTTTATTGTAGTAGCGAATGTTAATAGAGAAGATTAAGTTTTACAACTCAATATATTCCTTAATTTTTTAGTGCATTAATCACATACTTTGACTTTCCTCCACTCAAAAAAGCATGTGATAATTTTAAGTAAAAATTTTCTAAAGAATTCAAAGGTACATTAGACAACACCAAAATAGAGGATAATGAAATATTAGTTTCATTCGATGTGATTTCATTGTTCCGCAACATCGCCGTTAAGAAAACAGAGAAAAAGTGGAAAACACTGGAAAAATATATATGTATATATAAATATATTAACATTTTGCATAAAAGACTGCAGATATTTCAGATCTAAAGATAATATTGTTGAACAGAGAAAATGAATGCCCTAGGATCTCCTGCTTCTCTAGTAATATCTGATGGAAGAGTTATTTAGTAAAACCTAATGAAAATAAAACCAAAACTATGACTAAATATGTAGACGACCAGTTTGGGATAATGATGGAAGAGTTATTTAGTACAACCTAATGAAAATAAAACCAAGACTATAACTAAATATGTAGACGACCAGCTTGCGATAGTAAAAACCAATAAAGTTGAAGAAACATATATTTTTTGGAATAGCTTCGACAGACAAATGCAGTTTACTCTAAAAAAAGAGACTGATAACAAATTAAAATATCTAGACCAGTGTGTCAGATGTACGGAATTTTCCCATTTTTAAGGGATTTTTTTTTAAAGTTTAAGCAAAGGGAAAAAGGACAGATTTTTCATTTCAGGCAAAATGTAGGAAATTTTTAAAACTTTCGGTTTTTCTTTAAATACAATATAGTTTAATTAAAAAATTGTTAAAATTCAAAATATTTCGCATTCCCAGCTCATTTGAAAGTGAACCCCTACAATAAATTTTTCTATATGTGTATATATCATGGTGTTATATAATTGAGTTCTAGAACTTTAATGATAATTTAATATTTTCAAACTTTTTGAAATTTTTAAAAATTATGTTACCTTTATCACATTCTAATACGGACGCCGAGAGAATTTTTTCAGTTATAATAGTTGTCCGACTAAAAAAAAAGGAATATATTAAGCCAGGACGTTTTAAAGTCAATTTGCTTCACTTACAGTCTAATACAATATACTGCGTTAAGTGCACTAATACTACTCAATAGATCTTTACCATTTATGTTTGAAAAGTTTCAAAACTCATTCATTTTACATAAATTTATTTATAATGAAAAAAAAAAATTAAATGTTCATAATGTCACTTAAATAAAATTCTTTCTAGAAAATGTTTATTTAATTTGAGTTTAGAATGCTTACTTAAAGCGATAGGTCTTTGATTTAATATATATATATATATATATATATATATATATATATATATATATTGCCAAGCTTACAGGTTGCCTAGAAATGAGATGGAATTGTTCCTATCAAGAACTTGGTCCTTATTTTGATCTCAGTACTTTTTACGGCCGAAATTTTTTGGATAGGAACTTGGACTTATTTTCACATTTATGTTTTTGTGTGGATTATTTTTATCTCAGGATTTAATTTTCAGAAATTCCAATTAAACAAAAACATCTCTTTTTATTATATTTACTTCAATCTGTTAAGAAAACACAAACGTATTTGAACAAATTTTGCTCCGAAAACATACAATTTTGTGCATATTATGAGTTGCGTATGGTTTTAGAATAAAATGTCAACTTAGAGAAAATTGGATAAAGAAAATTTGGAAAAAATAAAAATAGTAAAATCGGAATGTTGTTAATCATAGCTTTATTTATTAAAAAAAAATAGTTTTTAGTTCGATTTTGTGTTTATAAATCTTTCTGAGTTTTTAAAGTTGTTTCTTTTTGCACAAAAATAAATCATTTTGTATAGATGTGTTATATACATAAGTAATAAGTGCAGCAAAGCTATCGAAAACTTAATTTGGGTCAATAATTAAGTTTAAGGGAATAGCAGGGTTTTGCACTCATAGTAAATTCAAGTATTTTTTTAATTGATCCGTTTGCCACCATTAGATAACATCCAGCTGTTCAAATTCCAAGATTTTATATTGAAACTAAAACAGTTTACAGCTTTCACAACAATGGTGGATACCGTGTTACAACTAGGGATGCCAATCGGGACTGGATTTGTGAATACCGGGATTCGGGATTTCAAAAATGCCAATCCCGGGATTTTGCCCTGATCCCGGAATAAAATGCATATAGATTAGTTAACCCACAACAAATATATAAAAATTTTCAAACCATAAATTCATGTGCAAATGCTTTTTAGGTATGTAGCTTCGTTGAACGTCATTACATACTCTATTTATACACAATTACAAATACAAATGGAATACGCGACTTATTTCTACTGGATGCTAGCTGGGGAATTTTTTATTTTTTTGTTTGCTGCCAGTCAATTATATCCTACAATGCCCAATCTCCTGATTTTTTTCCTAGTAATATAAAAAAAGATATTACGATCCAAAAAGGCATTAACATTTATGCATGTACTGTGTGCGTGTACATGATAGATAATTTTATGATCTACAATTTTTGGCTAGGTTATTTTTATGATAAAACTTACTGTTTTGCTGAAAATCGAAAAAACTCCTTTTTTTGACCTTTGACCTTGAATAAAATTTTTTGCATACACCGGAATGGAGGAGAATTTCAAAATTTTATTTATAATTATATTTTGAATAATTTTACTGATTTTCAGCTTGTTGTAAATTTCTGTATCTTTACTCCTATTTTTGGTCTAATTTGACCGGACTAATTTAAAACCGAACATTTTTGTAGATATGTGTTACTCTCAAATGTTTTATAAACTCTACACGTTTTTTATGATCTGCCATTATAGTTTTGTTATTTAGTATTAAACTAAAAGTGAATATATGATAAATTATAAGTTTGAAAAAAATTTTATGTTGTTTTACCAACATGTTCCAGCAAAAACTACTGCTTCGGTCGAAGCAGGTTTGTAAGGGAGAAATGCTTGTTGTTGTTGTGCTTACTGCTCCGAAAAGCGCTTCGAACATGCATGATTTTTGTTCGCGATGTCCCACTTTGGAGCTCTTGCTTTTTTACATAAAAGAGCGCTTTTTTCTAAACATCCGAAATGCGATAAATTATCTGAATTATGCCTTCGTGTTAATGCGTCATCTACTAACATACATAATTCATCTGTTGGCAAATACACAAGTTTAAATAAATAAATAAGTGAGAGAGAGAGAGAGGCGGAGAGCAACTAAATGAAATTTTTTCTACCATTTGGTGTTTACTTTATTATTCGTGTCAACTAAATGTAAACAGCCGACATACTTCCACGTGCCTAAAAATAAAGGTATAAACAATAGGTCCGTTTGTTTACTTTTACAGTAAAATGCAGTAAATGATTATAAATGAGTAAACAGCAGAATTTACTCTCCAAAAAAATGTTTACCCAAAAAAGTACGCGAACGGAAAAATTGTAAAAATTCGTAAGATTTAAGCTAGATTTACACGATTGAAGGTATTTTGAAGTCTTATCAAAATTTTGAAAATTTATTTTGATGTTCTATTTACACGTTTCAAAAATTTGATCAAAATATTCTTTCAATATATTTCAAAATCTTTTGATAAAAATTTTATCAAAATTTGTTGAAGCTAATTTACACTATTGGTAAACTTTTTATATTGAAAATATTGACCTTGATCAGCTGTTTTGTTTCTTTTGTTCAATAATTTATTATTATAAAAAATAATGTATTATTATAAAAAAACAATTAATAAGTATGGACGACTACACAATCATCATAGCATCAACATTTTTAATTTTGGAGGAAGAAGTAGCTGATAATAATGCAAAAAAAAAGAAGAAAACAAAAGGAATATTGGGTTCGACCTTTTCTTTTGGAAGGTAATGGTATGTACATATGTCTCTTTTAGGGAGCGAGTGAAAAGGAATGATCCTGACCTATACAGAAACTTTGTGGGAATGTCACCAGACGATTTTCATTATTTGCTTAATCTCCTCACCCCATCAATAGAAAAGGCCAATACTGAGATGCGATATTGTGCCTGAAGTCTGCGCTGCATTATATAAAGTATTAAGGGATGAATTTGAATGATGAAAAACATATCGATATTATAGCACCAGCACACTGTGGAAGCGCATATTTCAATTATAAAAAGAAAAACAGCATTGTTTTGATGGCGCTTGTGGACGCGAACTACAAATTTGTTTACATCGACGTTGCTGCAAAGGGTAGAGAGTCCGATGGCGGAGAAGTTCCATGGCAATACAAGCATATTTATTAAAAATTAATTAAAAACCCAATAAATCGAAATAAAAAGTTCAATTCATTTATTTGGGAACTTTAAATCATATTCTGTTTCTATGTACATATGTATATAAAAAATAAAATTAAAATATTAAAAAGAAATCACATTCTGTTCACATATACATACATACATACATAAAATATTGAATCAAAAGAATTAACATGCTGTCAAATTATTTATAGTTATCAATATTGCCAGATGTGATTTTGATGCTTATTTACACGGCATCAATAAAATCTTCAAAAGTTTTGTTCAAAAAATTTTGATCAATAAATTTTGAAGAAATTTTGCTGTTTACACGAGTTTGAAGCATTTTGAAGAGGAATTTTGAAGAAAATATCAATCGTGTAAATCTAGCTTTAGGCAACAGCCGATGGAAAATAAATGTAGTGTTGAAAATTTGTTTCATTTTTGGATATTTGAACAATTTATTCATGGGTACTCGATTAAATACTTTTTATAAGACAAATATTTTAATAAAATTTAATAATTTAATTTATGTAATCTTTCCCATATCTTCTTTTTTTATTTTATTTGATTTTGCATATTTGTGTGTGGTTAAATTTATTCAAAGTACATGAGTATTTGTTTTTGCTACTGACTATCGTAAAAAGAAGTGCAGTAATAAGTACCCAAGTACTTTAGAATTTCACAACTCCTAAGAATTAAAATAACAACTCCACAAAACTAAAATAACTTTTATTTTCCATTAAAAGGCATGTAGGTAATTGTTTCACAAACAAGTTCAATTTAATGTTAATTTACTTTTAGTTTTATTTTATTTTCACTTAAATTTTTAGTTTGATAAATATTTTAGTCACAAATTGCACACTTTTTGTTTGTTTACCTTTTGAATCATATGTTTTCTTGTTTTACTAAACTTTACTGCGAAAAATTTCTGCAGTAAAAATTTGCAAGTTCTCAATTAAGAACTGTCACTTTACGCTCTCAATTTGTGTTCTCATTTACTGTATTTTGTGTAAACGAACGCAATTTAGTAAAATGCAGTAAAGTTCAGTAAAAAATAGTAAAAACTTTTGCGTACTCGAACACACTTAATAATTGTAGTCACTAATTTGCTTCACAAATTTTGTTTTATTGTCAACACTGTTTTGGTTTTGTGGCCATCAGAAATATAAATTTGTTTAATTCGACTACACGACAAAAGTAACATGGACAAAATCCTGTTGCCGTGTTGCCTTGCTGTCTTCAATATAATCATTCTCATATGCACATATGTATTCTAATTTTGACTGGTGGTAGTCGGTAGTCTGCTGTGGCGAATGTATTTAATGCTTAAGTTGAGCGATCTCTCTACCTTCTTTTTGCGCAGCCTCGGAAGCGCTTCAAAACTGCGCATCTCGAAAGCATGAAATTTTGTTACTGCTTCCAGAAACATAATAATTTTTTGCTGGGGTAGTTATGTTAATTTTAATAACACAATTTATTGCTTGTGATAACAATGCGTCAATTCTGTATCTCAGTATAACCAACGTTGTTAGAAAATTCAATCAGGTGGAATAAAAAGCAATAAATTTTAAGCCAGAAGAGTGCACAAGAGAGGGCGCTCTCTTTAATTTGTTCGAAAATATATATTTTGATAATTTCAAAATAACAACAACTTTAAGAATAAACAATGAAAAAATTATTGCTGTTAAGTTAACTGACTGACATTATAATTGGATATAATGCTAAACGATATTGTTAAAATTCTTACTGAATAACATTGACGTTAATTTAGCTGTTAAAAATTTTTAACAATTCAATTGACGTTAAAATTGAATAGAGATTCGCACTACTGAACTATTTGTGAAGAAGCTACACTTTCCCAGTTATATTCATTTCTTTGCTTTAATTAATATTTTTATTTGGCTTTTTATGCCAAATTTGAATTCCCTTTTAATTTATTTTATTTGGCTTCACTATATAATTTTCTCGTTATAACAAAATATTTATTGAAGACTTTTGTAATGCAAACAATTTATTAATTATATTTGAGTTATACAAGTAATAAACTTAATTTAATTTCTATTATTTAAAATTCAAACGAATGCGGTATACTTCACTGCGTATGTGTGTGGTAAACTGTTCAATTCTCAACGAAAGAGTTAATTTATGAATACACCCTTAAGACAAAGTTGTTATAAAGAAACTAATTTAAAATAGAAAACTTAAATTAACTACATACGAGAAGAAAACTAACAAATGCACATATACAATCTATTATTCCCATGAACCTACAAGGAAGCAACCACATATACACAGGCAAGAGGCCATCTCATACATCCAATTAAGTTACAAGTAAAACATACCCTTAAGAATTTCACAGATTGCTCTACGTGCTTAAATAAGAAATTTTAGAACTTTTTTTAAATCTGTTCAAAATTACACAAAAAGATACATAAACAATCATTAGTACTATAGAGTAAGATAAATGGACAAAAGCAAAAAAACAACTTAATAGACCTTTTAGACTTACATCGTATATGTAATAAGAGTATCTAGTAACAATATCTATGCAGCATACTTATGCAAATAATCATAAAAATTATCAATTGAATTTCAACAATTTTTGTATGTCATTACACAGGAAAGAATTTTAGTTTTAAATTGTCTGCTTAAATGTGATCACTTATGTAAAAGAAATAAAGTCGTGTACAAATATCTAGCATAATAACGTTCTCTTGGGAAAGTATTATCTGAACGATGTGCGAAGGTTTCGTATGCCCTTTTTTTCTGTTAGAGTCTGTATATTTCCGAATCTATTAATAAATATGTAAATGTATCTGTCTGTGATATAGTAAAGCCAAGAACATAAACATAGTTTATAATTCATATAATCTGTAAAAATAATAATATTAAACATACTTCGGTAGTTGGTGAGTTCTATTCCCATCACAATTGTCACTTTTGTTACATTGTCGTTTAAATTAAGTTCTAATAAATGTTGATAAGTGTTGTTATAATGTGTTGTTGTATTTATTATTCAGCCACATCACAGATCTCAGTTCTGATCGAAATTAATTTCAATTCTGAAAGTTAAGTCTATAGCAAATCCAAAATTTAGTTTTTAATTAAATCAATTTTTAAATTCGCATTTTATCTAAATGAAAAATTATTATTATTAGGCTTAAATTCAGTTGCATTGAATTAATGAAAATTAAAATTAATATTTGAATATTTTTTATACATTTTTAAAAATTAAATTTTTTATGCCAAAAAAAGTAATTTTGTTGTGTTGTGTAATAATAAAAATCAATCAAACTAAATTTTCGTACAATTTTTAATATAAAAATCACTCTCAAACACAAGCGTTTTCAACAACAACTAAACCTTTTTGTATTTTGCAAAACACTATACATACATACATACATACGTATTTATAATTTTTTTTTCATTTTCTTATAAAAACTCTTTAATACATCATACAGCATACATAGATACTAGTGATGCTACGAATCAGCGATGCCAATTTAGCGTATTTCGCGCTATATTTAGCGCTTTTCAACTACCCAAAAGTCGAATTTTTCACCACCAGCACGTTTTTTAAAAAAAGCGCTAAATTAGTTTATTAGTTTGGTGCTTTTAGCGCCTTTTTAACACAACTGTTCATTTTAAAGAAAATCGTATATACTTTTATAATAACATATTTTGCAACTGCTCTTTTGAAGTTTTTCAGTGGAAAAACAACAACACCGAAGATGTCATTACATTTATAAAATAATTTATAAATGATAAATAGGAGATAGAAGAAATAGAAAACTGTCTTCAAAATTTGAAGTTTGTTGAATAGAAAAAAAGAGACAGAACTGATTTATTTTGAACTGAAGAACATAACTTCAAAAATTCAGTAAATAAAAATCCATTTTTGAAGTTATCAACTTTTGTTATTAATATATTATCATTTGCATATTCAAAAGCAGAGGTGGAAAGATATTTTAGCGTAATTAATATTTTTGAAACTAAAATAAGAAACAGTGTGTCTAAATACTAGTGATGTTACGAATACTCGTATTCGTATTCGACTATTCGACTATTCGCCTCTTTTAAGATATTCGTATTCGCCAAATTCAAGCGAATAATTTTCCCATACATTTTCCAAAAAAAAAAACATACAAAAGTTTAAAAAAAGTACATAAAATGTAAAAAAAATATATTAATTTTTTTTTTTTTTTTTAATTTTATTTATTTGTTGCGGGTTAGCAATATCTAAATATATATTTCGTTGGTAGCCATACCAACTCATCAGTAGATGTTTTACCCTTTATGTTTAAAAAGTTTTAAAGCTCATCTATTTATACAAAAACTCACAAATATATTTTTGTGAATTACAAAGCATAAAAACAGCTTTCAAAATTGTTAAACACATACAACAAATAATTTTCCATTATGAATGTGTTTACTTTTCTACACCTATACAATTAGACAACCGCTGGTTGCCATTAAAAGTATTTATAAGGCAAAAAATGAAAAGTAAATCTCTTCTTTACAAAATTCTACATTTATTTGAGCATGTACTCAAGTATTTATGTTTTAAATTTTATTTATTTGTTGCGGGTTAGCAACAAATAAATTTGGTATGGCTAACAACGAAATATATATTTAGATATTGCTAACCCGCAACAAATTAATAAAATTCGGCATCTTAATGCAATAATAATGTTAAATCACAAATTTTTTTTTTTCATTTATAGTTACTAACGCAAAGGCAGGTTTTTTTTTCCAATTAAATTTGAAATATAAACCTCAAAAGAAATATTCGTATTCGTATTCGTATTCGCGAATACTAAAAATTGATATTCGTAACATCACTACTAAATACAGTTAACTCACTAATCCATATAAAATATGGTCTAAAAATTAAATAATTATGTTGTTCGGATTACAAAATACCTGCAAATGTTAGCGCAAAAATTAATTCAAATTTAACATACAGAAAGTCGAAATTTTATATGAAAACGGTTTTATGGCCTGAAGATGAAAATGAAAATGATATTTTATTCGAATACGAACAATTTTAAATCGATTTTTTTCATTTTAGTTTACGTTTTCAAATATAGTATAATAATAACAACCGATCTCAAAGGTACAAATTAGCTCTAACTTTGTTTTAATTAATAAAAAAGCTTATATTTAAATTAATATAAGCTTTTTAGCGCCTTTTGTTTTGTTAATATTTAGCGCATTTTGGCGCTTTTTGTTACACTCTTGTGCGCATTTCGATTATAAATAGTTGGCATCGCTGCTACGAATATCAATTTTTAGTATTCGGGAATACGAATGCGAATATTTGAAACAATATACGCCGAATACGAATATTACTTTTAAGGTTTAGAGAACCCACCCTTTGCGTCAGTAACTATAAATGCAAAAAACTGACGCACAACGTAAGGTATTTATTAGAGTTGTCAATTATTCGCCTTTCAACTTTGTTCGAATAATTAAAATAATTGATTTTGTTCGTTCGATTAAACGATTAAAGCTGAAAAATTTTTCGATTAATCAATGAGAACAACGAATAAAAAATGATTTAAAAAATTTATTTACAAAAAATAAACATTTCATACAAAAAACTTAAAAATAAAATAGTTAATATTTTTATTAACAAAAAAATACATAAAACTATTAATTCATATAAACATGCTTCATTCAGTCAAAAAATATCAAATGTTTTTTTTGTTTTTTTTTTCGTGAAATCAGACAATTTGGGTTGTTCTTAAGAAATAATCTTTTACAAATAAAAGTAGACTAAATTTCAAACGATTTTTGGTTTTGGTTTTTGAAATAAATCTTTCGCTAATTGTCGAGGTAGGTGATATTGTGAGAAGAGCATAAAATAGTTTATCTAATTTTTCTGTTCTTTTTTTACATTTTTTCAAATATACCGTATCGTCTAATATATCGCTGAAGTCTTTTTATATTTGGAATTTTGAATTTTTAATACTTTTAATATAATTATTTAATTCGTATAAAAGATTGTTAATTTCATTACTAGTAACATCTTCTTTATCATTACTTTCATCTGAATTATTGTGGTTACTTTCAACATAAAATAATCTGGAATATAATTTATTCTTTAGTTTCACTTTTTTAAGAATATTTTAAAAAATTTTCATTGCTAGGAAATTTCTAGAATTTAAAAAATATTATTAACGTATTTAAAAATTTTATACGTCCCTCATTTATTCTTATTTTAATACGTTTTCGTAAATCTGTTGTAAAAGAATTATTAATTTTTTGTTGTTGATCCAACATTTTTGTATACTTTAGGACACTTGTTACATGTGACTTTGTTTTTTTTCATTGTTGTGCTTGGTAAAATACTTCCAAAAATTTTTATACAAAAGGATTACACGAAGGACGAGCAGAATATCCGCTATAATTTAAGACAAATGAACAAGAAAATTTCCAAATTCAATAGAAACATAAAAGTGAGACTTGGGGAATTTTGTACTTTTATTAACAACAAAAAATACACATGGACGTTAGATAAACTTGTCGCCTATTCAAATGAAGATGCTGAATATTTGAAAAATCTACTAACACAAGCCAAATATCCGATTGATGTCATTGTCAAAGACAACATAGCTGCAAGTTCTAATGCGATTATTTCCATAAACAATATTAAACAATAGCCATTAAATTTATGTCGTATCCTTTCTTATAATGTTGCTAATCCTGCTAATAGTTTTAATTATGGAGGTTTTATAACATATCTTAATAAATTTGATATATTTTTTCTATTCGAAACTCATGTTTTGGCAGACAAACAAAGCTTTTTCTCTAATTTCTTACAAGATTATAATCTTCTCTGGATCGATGGCAAAAAAAGTCACAATGCTGGTCGTGCTAGCGGTGGGTGTCTGTATGGATATAAAAAAGAATTAAGAAAATTATTTAATCTAAATTTCTTGAAACTCGCTAATGGTAATATCGTACTAACTGCAAGATTAAATAAGGATCTATTTTATTTTATTCCACGATATATAAACTGCAATAACTGGAGTGCCGATTTTGAAGACTTTGAATCCTTTGTAAACGATCTCTGCCCAACAAATTTTTGCATTGTTGGTGACTTAAATGCTCGTATCGGGGTAGAACAATTTATGTTGGATACTAACTTATTAACTGATCTACCACATATTAAAAAAATGAGATGTTCTAAAGATAAAGTTAGTAATAGTCAAAGTTAAAGATTAATGCATACAGTAATTAGCATTGGAGGTATAGTGTTGAATGACAGAATTGGCGGTGATGCTGAAAATGAATTAAGTTTTTATGGAGGTAGAGGTAACTCATTGATTGATTACTGTATCTGCTCACATAGTTTCTTGATGTTTGTTGAGGAGTTTAAGATTGCCAGTAAACCTGACTCTGATCATATGCCTATAGAAATTACAATAAACATCCCTAATGCCAGAGACAATACATCGAATATTGATTTACGCCCACAAAGGTTACATTGGAATATAAAAAATGCCTCCAATTATGTTGAGAATCTCAACCAATTATCACATACTCCCTCTTTGGATCAAACTACTTCAGTTGATACATTGGTTCTCACAATTAAAAACAAAATACTAGATGCCACTGTTAGAACCAAGCCAAAATTTTATTTCGATCCCAAGCAAAAATGGTTTAATTGGAAGTGTGCCCGTTCCCGTAAAAATTTGCTTAAAAATCTAAGGAAGTATAGAAAAAATCATACAAATGTCAACAAATTGAAATAGATGTCTGCTGAAAGCAGATATTTTAATGTGTGTCGTGATAGTAAACTTCAATACTACAATTCAAACTTAAATAAATTAAATAAGGTTACATGCTGCAAAGATTGGTGGAAATTGTCAAAAGACTTGAAAACTAGTTCTTTTTTCCATACGAGGCGATTTAAGTGCTGATGATTTTCTTCAACACTTCAGTGCCATTTTACAAAACTCAAATTCCATTAGTACGTTTCATTGGTGCTTGCCTTACTTCGTAGATGCATTCCTCGACTCGCCGATTGACCTGTGGGAACTTGTTGCTGTTCTAAAAAATCTAAAGGACAAAAAATCACCTGGTCTGGATGGTATCAGCTATGAGTTTTTTAAATATGCTCCCGTTAATTTTATAAATGAAGTACTATATGTATTTAATGTAATATTTCTTAAAGAAATTATACCAACTAGTTTCAAAACTGCAATTCTCATCCCGCTATTGAAGAAAGGAGATCCAAACTGCCCATCAAATTATCGTGGTTTATCTCTAATAGATACTATCTGCAAGATTTTTAATAACATTCTTCTGAATCGCATTACTGCTTGGATTAGCGATCATAATATTTTGAATGAATACCAAGCTGGATTTAGAAAACTATACTCAACTGTCGATAATATTTTTAACCTAACAAATATTGTTCATTTAAATAAACTAAATGGTAAAAATACCTACGCTCTATTTGTTGATTTCACTTCTGCATTCGATTCGATTCCCAGGAATTCACTGTTTTATAAACTGTCTAATATAGGCTTGTCTTCCAAAATAATACGCATTCTACAACACTCGTATGATGGTACTTCTAGCCAAATATAGTTTGGTAACTCCTTTTCCAATTCTTTCGACGTAAATCTTGGCGTCAAACAGGGTTGTATATTAAGTCCTATTCTGTTTGCTTTGTACCTGAATGATTTGGCTGACGCTATCCCTGTTGATTTAATTATTGATGACATTACTGTAAAAGTCCTTCTATATGCTGATGATATTGTCCTAGTATCTGATTCGCCCAGTGGACTACAAACTATGATTAACTCCCTATATGCGTACTGTATCTTGTGGCAGTTAAAAGTCAACCTTGCAAAAACGAAAGTCTTAGTTTTTCGTACTGGTACTAGAACTTAAAGTGGACATATGGAGAAAATGAAATTGAAATTGTTAACTCTTATAAGTACCTCGGAATCAGTGATGTTATATGTAGGGATAAATCCCTACTCGTAGGGATTTTCTTTCAAAAAAAATGTCCGTAGGGAAAAAATGACAGATTTTTTGAAATCAATAAAATGTAGGGACTTTTCAATAATATGGCAATAATATATTAATTTGGCAACCTGCTTCGATTTGTGACAGCATACTAATAAATTTGTCGATACGGTAACATTACAAATTGTCAGATTTCTGTGCCCGCTTGCCGCCATTTCAGCTTTTATTTTAAGGTAAATTTGTGAAATATTGCTTTTCTTATAGGTATATGTAATTATTATATGAATTAAGTCTGCAGAATGAACTCTTCGTATTCTTCAGACTCCTCTGCGTGCTTTGAGGAAACCAAAAATACAGAAAACAAAAATTCAGCAACAAATGGCTAGAGGACGACAACTTTAAAGGTTGGCTGGAAGCTGTCTCTGATGAACCTTTCAAATGCAAGTGTTCTGCGTGCAATAAAATTTTAAATTGCGGAAAGTCTGATCTTCTGAAGCACGCAGAAAGAAAGATACACATAAAAAATGTGAACTCTTTAAAGAAGACAAGCAAAATGGATACGTTTTTAAAAAAGAAAAGCAGCGAATCAACTGAAAAAGCCAAGAAAGGTTTTGAAATAAAACTCAGCATGTTTTTCGCTGAGCACAATGTGGCTTTGCAAGTGGTCGATCATCTAATACCACTTTTGAAGGAAATCGTGCCAGATTCAGAGATTATAAATAGTATCGAGCTTGGAAGGCAAAAATGTACCAGTGTAATAAAAAATGTAATTGCTAAAGTAGAAAAAGACAACTTAATAAATAAATTAAAAGTGAAAAGGTTTTCTGTGATGATCGATGAGAGCACAGATATCGCCCTGAATAAGCATATGTGCGTCCTCGTCAGATTTTTCGACGAAGAAAGTGAGCGAGTTGTCGTTAAACTGCTAGATTTATTGCTAATAGGAACCGATTGCACTGCAGAAGTGCTATATAATGCATTTAAAGAATGCATTTTATCAAATGGAATTCCATTTGGCAACATAATTGGTAAATAGTGCGATATTTATATTGGTCGTCTGCATAATTTTCTAAATAATTTTTTTTTCAATTTGCAAGGCATGTGTAGTGATGGAGCAAATGTTATGATCGGTAAACATAACTCATTTTCATCCAGATTAATTAGAGACATTCCAAGTTCAATAATTGTAAAATGCTTATGTCATTCGGCAGCAATTATCGCTAGTAAGGCTTGTCTAGAGTTGCCGAGAGCACCTGAGGATCTTTTGCGGCAGATCAGTTCTTATGTTTCGGGAAGTTCCAAGAGATGCGCACAATTGGAAGCTTTGCAGGAAATGCTAAAAGAGAAAAAGAAGAAAATTTTGCGGACTTCTGCAACTAGATGGCTGTCACACCAAAAGTGCGTAGAAAGTGTATTAGACAATTGGGCTGTACTTTTAGCATTTTTTAAACAAGCTTCCACACAAGATAAGTTGAAATCTACGGAAAGGATTTTTTTGAGCTCAATGACGAATGCAATAAGGTTTACCGCGAGTCGGTAAAAATTTTTTTAAGTTTGGGTCAAAATTTTATAAAAAAATCTGGGCTTAGTATTACTTGTGATGTAAGATCACCACATATATCTCTGCCTGTTGAAGAAGTTTACCTTGGGTTTGAGTGTAACGAACTTCTAAAGACTATCCCAAACTCAACTGCAAATCAAATTACAATGGACTGTCTGAAGTTTTATATTACAGCCTTGGAAGAAATACAGCAAAGATTACCCCTCAAAACAGAAATATTTACAGAAATGGAGTCCTTAAATCCTGAAATTGCATTGGAAAAAAAAGGAAGTAAAAATGAATTTTCATTTAAAAATATTTCGAAAATTTTAGAAGTGGACGCTAATTCTCTTCTACATGAGTGGAGATCCTTCGAATTTAATTTTTCAGAGCAAGAAATAGCTAATTTGTTGAAGATGGACATGGAAAAGTTTTGGAGTAAAGTTATCAAAATGAAAAATTTTAATGATAATTTAATTTTCCCCCTTTTGTCGAAATTAGCTACCTTTGCTTTATCACTGCCACATGCCAATGCAGACAGCGAAAGAATATTTTCCATCATTACTGATGTTCGCTCGAAGAAAAGAAATAAGCTAAGTCATAAAATTTTAACATCAATTTGCATTGTCCGCTCATTTTTACAAGATGAATGTAAAAACTGTTATACCTTCCAATGTACCGAAACTCATTTAAAAAATATGGTATCCTTACACCTGTACGATTGTCAGGAAAGCACCAGTTAAAACAAACACGGGCAAACAATTTTTTTCGTATCCTTACAAGTTTCAAAAGTGGAAAGTACCTATTTTTTATATTTCGCTTTTTTGACCAATGAACTCGAATTGTGATTTTAAATGAATTTATATCACTTGTTTTTATGTTTTTTATTTTTGTTTATTTAGTTTTTAATTTATAAAAAAGACTGATTTAATTTTTCTTTTTATATTATTACTGATTTAATAATTCATATGTACATAAAATTGCTTATAGTTATATATGTATGAATGTATAACCACTTTAAATAAAACGTTTATATATTAAACACAAAGATTTTATTTGCATTGTTTGATATATTATAATTTAAAAGTTGTAGGGATTTTTGTAGAGACAATTTTTTGAGCGCGTAGGGAAAAATAGGGATTTTTGAAGTGCTGCGTAAAGACTTCTCAAAAAAGTGTATAACATCACTGCTCGGAATGGACCTGTGTTACAACTTATCTTTTAATAAATAATCATTTAGAAAATAAACTAGCAACGTCTAAAATGGCAATATCTTCCTCCTGATCAAAATATATAAACCATCCCAAAATATCAAACAAAATAAACTCAAAATCTTCAATGCTGCATCTCGTTCTATCATGTTATATGGAGCTCAAATATGGGGTTTCAAAAAATACGATATAGCTGAAAAATTATTTCGATTCTTTATTAAAAAAATGCTTCTACTGCCTAGAAACACCCCTAAATACATGTTATTTCTAGAAACAGATTTAACACCATTATATGTAGAAACGTTAAAATTACATATTGATTATTTTGACAAATTTCTCAACATGCCTTACAACAGATTACCCCGCAAACTTGCTGAAATAATAATAAATAAACGTAATTTTTGGGCTGAAGATTGGACGAAATTGTGTTCGAGAGTTAACTTTGTTCCAGAAAATAACTAGTTCCACTTTGCACACACTCCAAGACAATCTTACAGCTGGTTAGGATACATGAAAATCAAAACTTAGTCTCAGATGCAAGAAGATCCCAATTTCATGACTTATACTCACATCTAAAATATTGCTTGCTGCAAGTCACTACTTCTGAACTCTCATCTCGTGCGATAAGTATAATCATTAGAGCAAGAGGATGCCTTCTGGATTTAAACGCTAGATCATTCAGAGGTACATCAGTTGGACTCTGCACTCTGTGTAACTTGATGCCCCGGAGAATACTCTACATTTTATTGGCGTTTGTCCTATTCTTAAAGGATTTAGACTAAAATTTTTCAATAAAAGCCAATTAAACGTATCTGAAGTCTTAAAAATTCTCAACGGTGAGAACTGTAACTTTTGCTTACTTGTTAATTATTTAGAAGCTTGCTTAAATACAGAAAACTTATATTAAATGAATCTCATTAGTTTTATCATACAAAATTTGATTTTAAAGGCATATGTATGTAAATATCTATGTACCTGTAATTGTTATAATATTTATTTTTGCTATAAATAATTATACATACTAAGGCATATATAAAGATTTCTCTTTTATTAGTTTTTAACAGCTTTTAGTCTGCCAATCTGGCCTACAACTTTATGTTATGCCAGTTATAGATCAGTACTTATATTAACACAAAATTTTGTAAATATATGTATATGTTTATGAATGAATCTATTAAATAAATAAAAATACTTCCAAAACGAGCTCAATTTTTTGGCTTTAGTGTATTTCTAATTTATTCACCTGAGAGTGAAAAACCCAATTCTTGAAAATTTTTTAACGTTTCATTCAAAACATAGCACGACTACTATGTAGGTAATGCACAGTTCGACAACAACTGCAAACATCCAAAATAATATGTATTTCGGTTTGTTTCATATCATACACACAAATTTAAACATTTTTGACGTATGTATTTTAAACTAAAAAAAGTTGTTCGATTAATTGACATTAATTAATCGATTTATTCATTTTAAAATTATTCGAACAAGAGTTTCGTTTTGTTTGATCGATTAATCACATTATTCTTAATCGGTTGACAACTCTAGTATTTATCAATATTATGACATTGAGATACAGAATTTGAAGGCCACTACTGAACATTTTTAAAATATATATATGAAAAGTAATATTATCAGGCTCAAGTTCAGTTTTATTGAATTAATGATATTTCAAAATTACTAAGAGTTTTTTTATGTTGGAAAATATTATTATTTATATCCAATCAGTTTTAAGCAGAACGTATCAGTACTGATTTCAAGGCCGCGACACCTCTCATCCGCGTTCAATTGGCCATCTTTACAATTTTCGTAAAGTGGATACTAATTGAAAAGAATATCAACTACTTAACCAGTTTTCAAGAGAAATAGAATATGAGAATTTATTTTTAATTCAATTTTCTTATTCTACCTTGAAACAGTGCTGGTTAGTACGAAATTCCCTCATCACTGTTTTTGGAAATTACTAATAATCAAAACAAACTCATAGTCCGTTATCATCAAAGTATTCTACTTTGTATTTTAACGTTTTTG
This sequence comes from Lypha dubia, assembly GCA_947311025.1. Classification (NCBI taxonomy): domain Eukaryota; kingdom Metazoa; phylum Arthropoda; class Insecta; order Diptera; family Tachinidae; genus Lypha; species Lypha dubia. Next base: position 26,883,760 of record OX371262.1, on the reverse strand, counting down.
TTGTTTTTACTCTATATTACGGAGATTCACATATTATTGTGACCCTTGTTATTATGTGCCCAAGGGGAATTAATATTTTTATATTATTATTATTATCAACAGTTGGAATTAAAAATTGTGTTTAGCACTGGCTAAACATATATTAATGTATTTTTAGATTTAAGATTTGAAAAACTTATTGATGTTTCAATATACAATTGAAGATTCGATAAATAATAAAACTACCACAAAAAAAAAAAAAAAAAAAATATTATTATTATTACGAATAAACGTAATTTTTATTTGAACTTATATTGATGTATATATGAAAAGTAATATTATCAGGCTCAAGTTCAGTTTTATTGAATTAATGAAAATTCAAAATTACTAAGAGTTTTTTTGTGTTGGAAAATATTATTATTTATATCCAATCAGTTTTTAGCAGAACGGGTCAGTACTGATTTCAAGGCCGCTACACCTCTCATCAGCGTTCAATTGTCCATCTTTACTATTTTCTTAAAGTGGATACTAATACTGATAATATTACTTTTCATATATACATCAATATAATTTCAAATAATAATTACGTTTATTTATACATACTATCTTTTGCAAAATTTTACATTTATTTGAGCATGTACTCAAGTATTTATGTTTAAAATTTTATTTATTTGTTGCGGGTTAGCAATATCTAGATATATATTTCGTTGGTAGCTATACCAATTCATCAGTAGATGTTTTACCCTTTATGTTTAAAAAATTCAAAAGCTCATCTATTTATACAAAAACTCACAAACATATTTTTGTGAATTACAATGCATAAAAATAGCATTTAAAAAATTTTTTCAAACACACACAACAATAATTTTCCATTATGAATGTGTTTACTTTTCTACACCTATACAATTAGACAACCGCTGGTTGCCATTAAAAGTATTTTATAAGGCAAAAATGAAAAGCAAATCTCCCCGTTACAAAATTTTACATTTATTTGAGCATGTACTCAAGTATTTATGTTTAAAATTTTATTTATTTGTTGCGGGTTAGCAATATCTAGATATATATTTCGTTGGTAGCTATACCAATTCATCAGTAGATGTTTTACCCTTTATGTTTAAAAAATTCCAAAGCTCATCTATTTATACAAAAACTCACAAACATATTTTTGTGAATTACAAAGCATAAAAATAGCCTTTCAAAAATTTTTTCAAACACACACAACAATAATTTTCCATTATGAATGAAATTATAGGTGTAGAAAAGTAAACACATTCATAATGGAAAATTATTGTTGTGTGTGTTTGAAAAAATTGTTTAAAGGCTATTTTTATGCTTTGTAATTCACAAAAATATGTTTGTGAGTTTTTGTATAAATAGATGAGCTTTGGAATTTTTTAAACATAAAGGGTAAAACATCTACTGATGAATTGGTATAGCTACCAACGAAATATATATCTAGATATTGCTAACCCGCAACAAATAAATAAAATTTTAAACATAAATACTTGAGTACATGCTCAAATAAATGTAAAATTTTGTAACGGGGAGATTTGCTTTTCATTTTTGCCTTATAAAATACTTTTAATGGCAACCAGCGGTTGTCTAATTGTATAGGTGTAGAAAAGTAAACACATTCATAATGGAAAATTATTGTTGTGTGTGTTTGAAAAAATTTTTTTTAAAGGCTATTTTTATGCTTTGTAATTCACAAAAATATGTTTGTGAGTTTTTGTATAAATAGATGAGCTTTGGAATTTTTTAAACATAAAGGGTAAAACATCTACTGATGAATTGGTATAGCTACCAACGAAATATATATCTAGATATTGCTAACCCGCAACAAATAAATATAATTTTAAATACTATCTTTTGATTAAAAAACAAATTAGTTTAAAATGATAAGATAAATATAAACAATTGTCAACTTGACTACGGGTAACATGAAGTGTATTTTATCTACTATTTTATATTATTTTATTTTTTTCTACATTCACTTGTATAAATTTGTTATTTAACAAACAAATTAATGAAACTTAAAATTATTCAAACAAAAATTAATGAGACAACAAAGCCCACCTCAACAAAAATGTCATCTAAAGTGAGAATTTAGCGTTAATTAAATACGAACTGGCAAAAGTTTTTATACATGTATATTGTTTAATTTTTACTGTACATATGACTCTTGATGATGACAATGACAACCCACAAATGTGCTAAATAATCCATATACATACATCCACACACACATTTTCATACTTACATTCGTTTTTATAGAATGCTTTTTATGACCAATCATTCCCAGTAGGCCCATCTAATACAGACGAAATTTTCATCGATGATATCTGCAGGTAAATCAAAGATGTGTCGTATATAAGATATATTTCAAAACAAAATATTATGATAATGTGTGCTACAAAGCCTTCTTGACGACAAGATGATGAACAACTGTATTAAATTTGACATGAATATAGACAAATGTGGTGTTATAAGCGCAGCTGAGCTACTTTTATCTTGCATTATGGAGGTCGATATGTTAAAGAATGTATATTCAAGCATAGGGGCTGATATGTCATATGTGTGAAGTTGTCGCATAACATTAATATTTACTCAGGCAATTTTCATCAAAAAATCTTAATTTCACCAAAAACATCTTATTTTTGAAGAAAAAAAAAGTAGTTTTTTAATCAAAGAAATTTTAAAATAATAAAAACAATTCATATTTTATTTAATACATAAAATAAACAAAAAAAAAAAAAAAAAAAACATAACAAAAAATTCAATTTCTTATACTAAATTGTACATATTTTGAGATTACAAATGTTGTTTGCGGTTTTAAACCAACAGGTATATAATTTAAAATAATAAAATTTCAGTTTTTTATATTTCTAAAAACAAATATTAAAATTATATCAAGGTACCGTCATATTGAAGATTTGTTTGCTCGAAGAATGTATCAACAAAAATTAACAGAAGCAACGATTTATTCCATATCCAGACATACATACTTCAGTATTGACATTAAAACAAAAGTGCATAGAAAACCATAAATGCATGTTTTTGTTTTAGCAAACATATTATTTTTATGAAATGAAATTTTTGTAAGTGAAATAGAAAGATTGCTGCGAGCGTTAGTTAACATATGAAACATAATATATAGCGTTTCAAAATATGTATGCATTAAATTAATTTAAATTTAAACTATTATTGTTCATTATATTATTTTCATTAAAACAAACTAAAAAGCATTTATTTATTTAAAAAATTCATGGCTGACTAATTTGGGCCATGCTTAGGTTATGGTATCGTCGACAACAATAATGGTATTGCTATCAACGTTGTCATCGACAATTTTCGTGCCCTTTGTTTTCAAAAGTTGTCAATAGTTGGCTAGTTTCGTCGTTCATTCGTCGTCGGTGGCCTACTGGGTTTGTTTGTATGGGAGTGTGCGTGTATACAAATAAACATTATTGGGTTTAATTATACCAACAAATCTACATAACTTAAAACCATATTATTGTGGTTAACACAAACAAAACATGGGACAAAATAAAATTACTTGTATGTATTGACTTTTTTAATACTTTTACCAAAGGACATATAAAAAACAAAAAGGTTAACTTTGTATGATAATATTTAAATAAATTTATGTTTTTTTAGTTGTGTTTGAGCGAACACCTACTAAGAAAATTGAATTTGAAGCTACTTGGTTGTATAAGAATTGTGGTTAAATTAAGTTATGTATGTATTTTTAGTCGAACTGAGTAATGTTTAAAAAAAGAAATTTTAATTTGTCAGGCTTGAGTTCATTTTCTTTAAATTTAATTCAATTCAATTCTTACGAGCTTCTAGATTTTCCTTTCAAATAAAAAATAATAATTTCATTTATAAAAATTAGATATAAAGAAAACGAACTTAAGCTTGACAAATTAAAATTTCTTTGATTGGGGATGAATATTAAAAGCTTTAAAGAAATAGAAACAAAATTAATCAAAAATGATTCTGATTGAATACTAATATGTTTTTATTTTAATTATGATAAAGATTGAAGGGTTATTTTAGGCAAAACCACAAATAAAATTATTATAGAACAATTTTCAAGTTCATAATGATTGATTACAAAGTGGAATAAGACATCCATTTTTCTAATGCAGCGAAAGCTATAATTGATAAAATCTTAAAGAGGCGAAAACCAACATAAACTTTTATATCTTAAGTAAAGTTTTTTTTACTTAATAGGTATTTAAGTTATAATTTATTTAAAGTTGTAATTAAATCAACAACCTTATGTATTTAGATATTAATTCAAATGTTTTTCAGTGCTTGTTCTTCTGAATTAACACAAAGCCAATACAAAATTTGTGGCAGATGACAAGTTGCATAAAATGTTGGCTTGTTTTGTCGCTATCAACCTTTTAATCAATATCAAAGTTGCTTTTATTCTTTTAAAACATTTCATCAGTTCTTATTTATGTATTCTTATTTTTAGCTAAAGTAAAAATATCCTTTTCAGGATTTTTCTTTATTTAAATAAATTTAAATTTAAATAAAAATTAACTAATTACATACTTAAATATGAAGTCAAAAACTGGCCCTTAGTAAGTTATAATTTTGTTTATATGCCATGATATCCAATCATGATATGCATCCAGTCTAATAATTTATATTAACGCATTTTAATGTGTAAACTATTGAGTTGTTAAAATATATCCTAAGTAAAGATAGGCTGACTTCCAAAACGTTCGTATACAATGTTTGTATACAGTATTGCTACTGTATTTAAATCACATCCACATGCAAAGTTCGGAAACAATGCAACAACTATAAAACCGATGCCTTGTTTGCTCTCTTACTGCGTTAAAAATACTATGCGGCGGCGCTTTGAAATGGTATACATTGTATAATTATTGTACTGTGGCGTTATGAAATGTGATGCTTTGTTCAAACACAAAGCAATTGACGTTTTGGAAGTCAGCCATAGTTCCAACATAAATTAAAAATAAACTCGCGTTATTTGAAAAACTTCCAATGACAGTTTGTGGATTCAGATTATACATTATTACAGTACATTATGTCCGGAAAAATTGTGTGCGAGACTGACTACACATCTTATGCAGGCTTTCTTTGTGAGCTCTAGTTTTCGCTTTGAGGAAAATTTTTGAGGACAATTTTTAACATTTTAGTAACAAAGTTATATTCAATCATTTCTTGTAAAAAATTAACTAATTGTGTCCAAATAAGTTAAACTTTATTTTGTCGGTGAAGAAGAAGACACTAACATAAAAACGTATTTCAATTATAAGTACATACTTTAAATACGATCCATCTCTGTGAATTGGTAAGTATTTGTACTTATTTTTCTATAAACCCTTCGTTAATCGCAATATTTTTCAATTGAGATTGGTCGTTGGTCGCAATGTATCAAATTGATATTTATAGAGAATAATAAAGAAAAAGTCGCGTTTGAAAATATGTAATCTCATCCCTTTTTATTTTGAAAACATAAAAACAATATTAAATTCAAAGTATGTAAAATTAAATTGCTGTAAAAATATTTTTTTTATAAAATAAATAGGTAAAGAATAATAATAACACAAGTCAACAAAATCGAAGAAATTTTTAAGACTTGAATAACCACTATATTTGCATTTGATGCATCATGGATACCAAAGTACAAAAATGGTAAAATTATTCAATTCTATGGATTAGTTTTTTTTTTTAATTTTTTTCTAAATTTTGGGATTTTCGAAGGGGCTGATTTACCAATTTTATATACATATATATAATAATATAATATAAATAATACCTGGTGGAGTACTTAACGAGCCTTTATTGCAACGTAGTCATATCTCAAAATCGGTTAATTTCACTGTATTCTCAATAAAATCAACATTTATACATAGATTTTCATGAAGTAAAGTTTATTTTATTTTTATTTTCGTTTGCTGTAATTTTGATTCGCTCCAGAAGGAAAAAACTCAGCGCTGGGAATTTGTACATACTTGTGTTAAGAAAATCTAACAGTGTAATATTATATTTATAAACTTGGCCTTGCTGACCAATAAGAAATATTTGGAACCAAAACGAAAATTTGTTTTATTAATAGATGTAATTTAATTTAAATTAACATAAACTAGAGCAAATGGTATGATATTATTTTTGAGTATAAATTTTAGTAAGATTTCATTATCAGCTAAAAATTACTGCTTACTGGAGTTTTTTTCAGTAATCAGTAAAAAATTTCATAACTATAGTAACAACTTAAAGTACTGCTTTTTTAACAATCGCTTGGACACAGTGCCAATAATTTATTTCGTCTCAAAATGAAATTCCACGCATGCCCTCAATTGGAAATATTATCTAAGCACTCATACTTCATAATTGAAAAAAATTAAGTAATATATACTTAGTTATGAATTGGATAATAATCATCCACACAAAAACATAAATGTGAAAATAAGGCCAAGTTCCTGTCCAAAATATTTCGGCCGTAAAAAGTACTGAGATCAAAATAAGGACCAAGTTCTTGATAGGTACAATTCCATCTCATTTGCTTGTATTTTGCGAATACGAATATCTTATAATAGGCGAATAGTCGAACAATCGAATAGCCTGAACTAAACGTTCAAATAAGAGATTTACAATTGTCCAAGTATAAAGCCGAAGTCTTTGCTTTTAAAATATAGCAGTGAAGCTGTCTCTATAATAATGCAAAAGTTAAAATATACAATTTAAGAAGTAGTACTTTCGTTAAATTAAAAAAAAATTAATATAAATAATTCTGGCAAAACAAATCCAACTTCGATACAAGAGCCCAATCAACATATTGCGAATCCTACGAAACTGTGACAATGGTTAAATTCCAATATATATTTTCATTTTAATTTAATATTTATATCCAAAACTTAATTGCTTCATATAAAATTAAAACATGTTGTACGAAATTTACGAATTTAGTAGCAAAATTGTTATTAAAAAATTTAAATTTTGTACACTACACTGACAAAAATCCCCAACCCTTCCATTGAAGTTTTGTATTTTTATTACCTCTATAAAGATATCATAAAACAATAAACATACTAGTGATGTTACGAATATCAATTTTTAATATTCGCGAATACGAATGCGAATATATGAAAATAGAAAAAAATTTATCTATAACAATGGTTTCTCAAATCGCTATAATAGAATTCCTCTAATATTTTATTCCCTTAGTTTCTATCCACAAAAGAGACAGAATATTCAATTTAAGTTTAATGCAAAAGCTTGTGTTATTATTCGTAATTAATTTTCAATAAAACCTCCGGTGAATAAATTTTTCATGAATTTATATATAAAGTTACACCGCGCACAACATTCAATGCATACTCCTAAAAATAACAAAAATTAAATTAATAGCATCAAATATTGTGTGTGGAAAATTTGAGTTTGATTAATGGCCATTGAAAGTTTTTCTTTTTTTATATCGCCGCAAAATTTATAGAAAAACATATCTGTAAAATGAAATACAAACTTCAATGTAATTAAAACGGTTAGTTTTTGGGCAAAATGGTTGGTGTTATCTGGTACCTTATTTAATTGGCAATTTTTGAGGGTGCCAGTAAATAAATGAGTGATTTTTACACAGCCGTGATAATGAACATATATACATACTTATATATGCATGTAGTTGTATATGGCAAATGTGCTGATATAGTCATTTAAAGGTTTCATTCATACAAAGATTTGTTGAAGTTTACACTTGCTTTCAATATGAAATTTAAATTTTTTTCGTTTAAAGTTTTTCGTTTTTTCAATTATTGGAAGATAGAGGAAGGAAAATTCTATTATTTGGGGCAGTATAAAGTTCACTATAAATTTAGTAGGTCCTCTTGTGTCTAAGACGTTACTTGTTTAAGGAATTTTATGTATGTTTGTTGGCACAGGTTTTGTAAACGCAGTCCCTTTTATCGAATCATTTATTCTTTGTAAATAAACTGATTTCTGTTAAATACAAAGAAGACAAATTTTCGAGCTTTAGGCCACTTTTAATGTGATGTTTTTTTATATATTTATTTTTGCGTTATTTCGATATCCATCGGATATCATCATCAGGCAAGCTACAAAATTTACAAATAAGAACAGGAAAAAAGATATTCCAAATGTAAATACTAGTCAATATAAAGAAATAATAAACTTACATGCAGCAACAATGTACATACATATATGTATTTAAAAAACATATGACAAACGACTTAAAAGTTGAGTTTTATCTATGCGCACGGTAGTGCGCCAGGCCAAGTTCGGCCACACAGTGTGTATATTTACACGAAACTATTCGCGATGTTTTTACCCCCTTATAACTTTGCTCCTCTTGATCATAATATAATGAAACTTGTAACAACAGGTCTCCCCACAGAGGTGACCTCACAGGTTAAATTTGAAAGTTCTACCATAAAAGCTTCCTGAGATATTAAGGTGTGAAAAGTCCATATTTTAGTACATATTCACTGACTAACTGACTCATCAATATTTTGCCTTTATAATATGGGAAAGAATTCTTGGAAAAATTTTGCCAAGCTATCAGGTTGCCTAGAAATGAGATGGAATTGTACCTATCAAGAACTTAGTCCTTATTTTGATCTCAGTACTTTTTACGGCCGAAATTTTTGGGATAAGAACTTGGCCTTATTTTCACATTTATGTTTTTGTGCGGATAAACTTTACTTTATGAAAATCGATGGATAAATGTTGATTTTATTCAGAATACAGTGAAATTAACTGATTTTAAGATTTGAGTACGTTGCAATAAATGTCCTATATGTACTCCACCACGTATTAGTTATATTATATTATTATATATACATAACTTGCCATTTTCGATTTTTTATATATATTTTAAGAATAAAAATTTACCAATTTTGCATATAACAAAATTATTTTTAATCATTGCAGTCTAAATAATTCCGAAACTGTTGAGTTTATAAAAAAAATTATATTTGCATGGCTTAAAGGTAATTTCATTTCAAGTGTTTTAGTATTTTTTGTGACAAAATTGAACAAGTCGTTGCATAGTTATGATAAAATTGGTAAATCAGCCCCTTCGAAAATTCCAAAATTTAGAAAAAAATTAAAAAAAAACTTATTCATAGAATTGAAAAATTTTACCATTTTTGTACTTAGGTATCCATGATGCATCAAATCTATATAGTGGTTATTCAAGCACATTTTCACTGTTGACCTGTGTTATTGATTGTTTTAAACTAAATTACATTGTCTCATATAATAACTATGAGATGAACTTTTAGGGGTGCCTTAACATAAAAGGGAAAGAAAAGATATATGTATATTTATTACAAAAATCATTTCCTTTAGTTTCCCACGGTGGAGGTGCGGCGTGTTTCCCAGCAGTAATTGATAACAGATATTTTGTAATTTTTATATTTATAAACAAATGCATCTGGCACTCAAAAGTGACTTATTCAAGTACTTTATGCGACGGCCCTTTGATCAAACTCATGGGTGTCAAGTGACCGACACACAAAATATTTTGGTAGTAGTTTGTCAATGCAATTTGACACGCTGTGTGTTTGCGGACACTGTGTGTATGCGGCAATGTTGGTGTTTAATAATCACCACGTGATGTTGGTTATAGTGGCAGTTTGACCACGTTACATTCCTCATATATGTGAAAACGTTTCTATGGTACTCACTTTTAGACCAATCCCTATTAATTGGTCGAACGTTCCAACGGCGGATACGACGTTTCTTTTTTCATAGTTTTATATGCATTGGACAAATACGAATAATTAAAATTAATAAAAAGTCTTTTCCTAGAAATTATTCTGATAAATTTCTTTCGATCTTGTTTTCTTTTTTTGCAAAATATATAGAACTTTTGTGATTTTTTTAGTAACTAGCAAGTTTTAGAGCGGACGGTAACGTATACGTATCCGCAGCGTTTATGCAAGAGTAATGGAGCCTTTACTTAGAGTCTCAACTTGATAATGTTATCATAATGAGTAGTCATTAGTTGGAGACTGAAAAAATCATCACGTGGTGACTAAATTCATAAATATTATATCAAGATCATGATATAATAATCAGAGCTCTTGCAGTTATAATTTATCATGAAATCAAACATCACTATTATAAAATTTAAAACAAAATCAACAATGTTAAAAACGGTTTAAAGAAATTAAAGATTAATCTTTTATATTGGTTAAGCTCATGGTCTTTATAATTAAAAAATTAAAGCGATAATATTTTGTTTGGGTAACTTTTTTAAAATTAAAAATTTCGTCGCTCTTTTGTATGACTTCGTCAGGAAAATAATTCTGTTTCTTATAATAATTTGAAAAATTATGAAATAACAACAAATTTACTTCGGGTATTATGGAATAGTCGGGTAATGTGGAACTCCCATTATTTCCTAGAGTCATTGTTATTTAGAAATAATTATAATTTTAATAAAAATAAAATATTTACCTAATATTGTAACATCTGAAAATCGTTGGAATATTACGGACCAAAATGTTAATAATTAAAACATACATCAAACGACAAATCAAACCCAATATGCATACCTTGAAATGGTAGGGTATGAACTGGTAAAATATTCGATCGGTAATTAAGAGTACTAAAAAAAATAGGTTTGAAAAAGATCTATAAGTCACGATCTAAGTTAAACAAAATGACTCAAAAGCTTTCTCCTTCGATAAGATTATAGAAAAGAACATAATGCATGGTAACTTATATATGTAAATAGGGGCATATACCTAGAGTTATAGTTGAACATTTACTCAAAAGCTCTCTGATAGGATCGGTTAATATATTTTCGGTTCTAAAGCTATCAAGCGAGCTCTCATTCAGTAGTAGATATAATGATCGGGCAGTTTTGATTAAGACATCATGAAGTCAACATTAAAGGAATTGTAAATAAGTAAAATAGTTAACAATTTAAACAAAATAAGATAAAAGCATGGTATAATAAACTGGAAAATAAAAATCGTTGACTTAAAAATCCTGTTGAGGACCGTTTACTTTCCGTGAAGTACAAAACAAATAATTGATGTACAATTGATTAAAATCCTATTGGGGCTATACCCACATAAAATCATGGCATTCTCAGGAAGTTGATACGGAATTTTCGCTTTATGGAAGATCATTTTACCCAGGCAGTGTAATTATTCCTAGTTCATGGAAAGATGTTTCTAGACATAGTACCACGGTATTTCTTAACTAAGTATCAATAATTTTTTTTTTATTATTTAAAATGTGACAAAAAGTCGAAAATTTGGTGTAATCGGCAACATTAATAAAGAAATAAGAAAAAAACAACACAAGAATACCAACCTACATAACCTAACTTCAAGACCTCAGAAATTTTGTTCTAACCTTCAGTACCTAACGGATGTTGAAATTTTTAAAACTAGTTTTTTTTATATCAATTTGAACCTGATGTTCAGTTTCAAAAAAATTATATATATATGGTTTCATATTCATGCATATATAAATCTCTCAAACTCAAATTGTGTGGATTCTTCTATAAGCGGGGATCTCGTGAATGATAACATCCACACACACCCTCACATCCACATAGACACAGAAACACACACAAAAAAATCATATTTTCGATCTAAATTCTTAATTATAAAATAATTATCACTGAAAACTATGTCTACGGTTATCCGGCGCCTGGTGACTTCGATGGATCTAATCAGAGTAAGTTATTTTTTTTAAATCTAAATTTCTATACTCATATCTTCACACTTCCACAACTTATCAACATATTGTGATTATATCATTGTACAAATTGTACTAACATATTTAAAAATAATCATAATATGATTTCAAGATACACTCTACAAATAATACAATAATATCTTCCTATTTTTGTTTTTGTTATACATACATAAAATCTATATAATTAAAAATATTAAATTACTTTCAATTGTATTCATTAAATTTTTTTTTTACATTTCTTCTTTTTTCGTTTTGTTGGTTTTAATATGTGATTGGTCTAAGTTTTGCTACCTAAAGTTAAAATCATGTGTAGTCGAATCTTAACGTTCTACTTTTATATGAGAATATTCCACACCCAACGACGAGCATAGCCGGAACTATTAGGTAGCCCAGTTCCCATAATTTAACATCATCCTTTATGATTCGTTACAGAGATTTTTGGCGCCCAACGTGGGGCCTCAGTAGACGTTAGCTTTTAAAAATTAGCTTATGCGATTTCATCTAGATAATGAGGGCCTTTGAATCTGTTGTGTTTAACCAATTACCATATTTTCTTTATTTTGTTATTTAATATTTAATATCAGGGTTTGGGTTCGAACTTGAGAAATTGTTTCTGAAAAAGTTTTGGTTCAATACTCGTTAGACTCAGATCTATCTTTTAATTTTAATTTAATATTATTATTTTTTCTTTTGGTTTATTCTTTTGCTTTGGATTAAAGTATAATTGTTTTAAGCGTTTTCTTTGCAGCAATTGATAATGAAATTTTTTATTTTATTGTCTGAATATTGGTTGGAACATATACATTTATTCGTTTATTATGGGTAAATGTCCATCGATTTTGAGTTAAATTTTTTTTTGCAGTTGATGGTTGTAAGAATAATTTTTTTTATTTTTGTTTTGGTTGATTAGATTTTTGATTTATGCTACCTATATTGAGATACTTCACCGAGTAGTAATTATTTGTAATTTTGAGATTAGTGCATCATTTCCTTTTCTATTTGAAGAGTTTAACATATTTGTTATCGCTGTTGAATTTTGTTTGTGTAGATTTAGTTACGGACGATTAGAAAAGCTAAGTTGTTTTTCTTTTTATTAATTTAGGTTTCGTTTAATTTTCATTGTTTATTTAAATTTGCTTAGTCGTTATTCTTTTTTTTAATTTTGTTAAGGTTAGTCTTTTATTGTATTTATTATAATGCGTTTCCTTAGAAGTAACGAAGATATTACAGCTATTGTGGCTCATGAAACTGTCAACGTGGATGAGCATGGAACTGGTGGTGGTGACGCCTTCGAATCGGATAGGAAGACCAAGAACTCGGTTGCAAACTCGCAAAGAAGTAACTGAGCAAGGAAGTTTTAATGACATTCGCGTTAAAAGAATTGTTGATAATTCGCTTAGAGAGTTTAGAGATGAAATAGGGTTCATGATTTCGGATGCGTGCCAAAATTTGTCTTTGGCTAATGAAGGTTTTAATAGGCAGGATTGGCAAGCTCATCGAAATGAGCATGAAGAAGGTGATTCTGAGAGCATATCCCATTTAAATGGAAGGAACCAACGTGAAACTCAGAGATTAGATAACGCACAAGAGCCTGCAAATCTGAATTCAGAAAAAGTCTTAAACTTAATTCGCAATTGGAAGCTAAGATTTACCGGTGAGATTTCGGAACTTTCGGTTGAAGAATTCATTTATCGAGCTAAGGTTCTTACAAGCTCAAATTTGCAAGGAGATTTTAAACTACTCTGTGAGCATGCTCACATCCTTTTTGAAGGAAAGACATTAAAATGGTTCTGGCGATTTCATCGTGACTGTGATAAAATGAATTGGTTAGATTTATGTGACGCTCTTAAACGTCAATATAGAGATTTTAAAACAGACTTTGACATTAAGGACGAAATTTTGAGAAGGAAACAAAAACAAAATGAGACATTTGACGAGTTTTATGAAGCAGTTATTGTTCTCAGTGATAAATTGAGAATATCGTTATCAGAGCTTGAGCTGTGTGAGACCATGCAACGTAACTTAAAACCCGAAGTAAGACATGAGCTTCTTCACTTGGAAATAACACAAGTAGCTCAACTACAGCGTGCAGTACGCAAGCATGAAAAGTTCATCAAAGAAATGGCTATGACTAATTTTACTAAACGCTCATATCAAAAGGGTCAGTTGTCTGAAGTAGTGGGTGACAATAAACTAGAAGCAGATGAGATTTTGGATGAAACATTTGAAGTGTGTTTAGTGGTTCAGCCGCGTAATTGCTAGAATTGTGGCAAGGGTGGTCACAGCTTCATAGATTGCTTGGTGCCTAGAATGGTTTCTTGCTACGGGTGCAGAGCAAAGAACGTGTATAAGTCACAATGTACTAACTGTTTGAAAAGTCGGGGAAACGTGGCGACGGATGTCCGTGTAAAGAAGTACGGGCATCCGAAACAAACCTAAAATCGAACAACCAAAATTCTTACTTAAACAAACAGCTTGTAAAATCAATTCCTGTAGTGGGATTCAGTAACTTTCATTACGATAATCGTATTGTTAAAATTAATATAACGAAAATTTATCGAATTTGGCATTCAGTAACACTATTAACGATATTCGCTATCGGTATGTAAACGACATTAATTTTTCGGTTGTTATGAAATAAATAAAAGTCAGCAGTTCAATCATAGCACGTGCGTTATGCAAAGAACAAAATTTATCTTTTATAACAATATACACAAACACAGAAAAGTAAAAGGAAATTATAACGATGTTGTTAAGAAGCAATTAGTGAATAACAAAATCGTTACTGCAAATCGCAATAATTGTCGGTAAATTTAACAATTATCGAATTGTTAAAAGTTACTGAATCGCAATACTGATGTAACAAATAAACCGGATGTGACAAATAAATCTGATATAACAAAAATTCACCCTCTACAAAGACCATATCATATTCGTTTGGAGGAGTATTATCGAGCTAGGAATAGAATTTTTAATAACTCTGAATCAGTTAAAAAGCAAAATAGATCCTCCAGGCGGATTTGTGATTATTATAAAAGAAAGAAAATTTTAAAAAAGTTAGTTATCTCATCTTTGGTCAGCAAAGTAAATGATAACAGACCTTACATTATATGAATTTTACAGGGTGAAGATCGTTTTGCATTGTTGGATAGTGGGTCCAATATTAATGTTGTTGGTGGAAATTTATGTAAAGATATTGTAAATTCTAAAATTTATGAACAAAACACATGCATTGTTAAAACGGCCGATGGACATAAACAACATGTACAAGGCACTGTAACTCTGGATGTGTGTTATAATGGTCAGAAAAGAACAATAGAATTTTTATTAATACCAACTATTGTTCAGGATATCATTTGTGGAATAGATTTTTGGGGAAAATTTGGGATAAAAATTGCAGCCTAAATACTGTTAGCGAAATAAATGCTGAAGATGGTTCAGACACTATACCAATGACCTAAATACAAAGGCAGCAACTTCAAAGGATTGTTGATTATTTTCCGAATTCAGAGCGTGATAGTCTTGGATGTACTTCCTTTATTGAGCACAACATTGATACAGGTAACAATGTACCTATAAAACAAAAATTTTACCCAATTTCACCAGCTAGGGAAAAGCTTTTATTGGGGAGGTCGATCGTATGTTACGTTTGGGAGTTATTGAGGAATGTCCGACATCACCTTGGCTATCTCTTGGAGTGTTGATTGTGAAGACTGAAAAAGTGCGATTTTGTTTGGTCAGTCGGAAGCTAAATTTTGTGACGACTAAGGATGCATACCCTATACCTAACATACGAGTAGACGGACTCATATCGAGACTTCCTCCAATTTATTATATCTCCAAAGTAGATCTAAACGATGCTTTTTGGCAGGTAAAATTGGACGAAACCTCAAAACATAAGATTGCATTCACCATTCCTAATCGGCCACTGTATCAATTTACAAGAATGCCGTTTGGATTATGCAATGCTCCACAAACAATGTGCAGACTGATGGACCAAGTCATTCCGTACAATTTAAAGACAAACATTTTTGTTTACCTAGATGATCTACTCATTATTTCGAAAGACTATGACGAGCATATGGGACATTAACAGAAAGTGGCCAATCAACTTCGCAGGGCTAGCTTAACTATTAATGTTAAGAAAAGTAGTTTTTGTATCCGACAGGTACAGTAATTTGGCTAAATAGTAGGTGGAGGATGTCTTAGGGTGGACCCTGGCAAGGTGACCGCCATATCAGCATTTCCAGTTCCCAAAACAGTTCGACAGCTTCGTCGGTTTCTTGGCATGGCTGGCTGGTATCGCCGTTTTATTGACGGCTACGCCAACAAAACTTTCCATTTAACAGAATTTTTGACCAAAAGAAAACCCTTTTCATGGAATAATAATACTCAAAAAGCATTTGAATTGGTGAAAGAAAAATTAACATCTTCACCAGTGTTGGTTCACGCAAATTTCGACAATCCGTTTATTATGTGACGCAAGTATGTGTGGCATAGGCGCTGTTCTGGCTCAACTTGATGCTGAAGGACATGAAAGACCAATAGCGTACATGTCGCAAAAATTTAATAAGGCCCAGAAGAATTATTCCAAAACAGAATTGGAGTGTGTAGCTGTTATATTGGCGATAAAAAAATTCAGAGCCTTTATAGAAGGGCATGAATTAAAAGTTAAAACGGACCATGCAAGTCTAAAGTGGATGATGCGACAGAAGAATTTGACAGGACGATTGGCCAGATGGGCTCTTAAATTACAAGGGTTTGATTTTACAATTGAACACCGCAAAGGTAGCGAAAATGTTGTTCCAGATGCTTTATCTCGAGCTTTTGAGGATGAAGCAATATTAGCTGGAATAGAGTTACAAGTAATGCCTTCTGTGGACCTTAATTCAAAGGCATTTGAAAGTTCAGAATATCAAAGACTGAAGCATGAATTTTTGGAGTCTATATTACCAGACTGTAAGGTTGTACACACATATATATATAAAAGAACTCAATTTTCTTCTGGTGACGTTGATGAATCTAATTCTTGGAAGCTTTTTGTTCCTTTGGAATTACGCAAAGATGTGATATACACTGCTCATGATATACCGAATGTATCACATGGTGGCATTAGCAAAACTTTACATCGTATTCGTGAGTTTTTCTTTTGACCAAAAATGGTCGTGGATGTCAGAAATTATGTGTTAAATTGTGATTCTTGTAAAACATCGAAAGTTCCAAACATCTCACTCAAACCACCTACGGGTCAAATGGTCGAGTCCGAAAGACCTTTCCAGCGATTATATATGGATCTTATAGGCCCATTTTCTCGTACTAAAAGCGGTAACATTGGCATCTTCATTATTTTAGACCATTACACCAAATTTACCTTTTTGAAACCTTTAAAAAAATTTATAGCGAAACATATTGTGGAATATTTGGGAAACGAAATATTTACATGTTTTGGTGTACCGGAAATGATCATTAGTGATAACGGAAGTCAATTCAAATCAAAATTAAAAAAAAAATTAATGGATAAATACTAGAGTTGTCAATTATTCGCCTTTCAACTTTGTTCCAATAATTCAAATAATAGTTTTTGTTCGTTCGATTAAACGATTAAAGCTAAAAATTTATTCGATTAATCGATGAGAACAACGAATAAAAAAATTCTTAAAAATAATTTATTGACAAAAAATAAATGTTTGTCATTAACACAAAAATGCATAAGTATATAATCAAAATAAATTAATAATTATATAGTTAATATTTTTATCAACTTTTATTTATTTGTTGCGGGTTAGCAATATCTAAATATATATTTCGTTGGTAGCCATACCAACTCATCAGTAGATGTTTTACCCTTTCTGTTTAAAAAATTTAAAGCTCATTCATTTATACGAAAACTCACAAATAAATTTGTGAATTACAAAGCTTTAAATTTTTTTTTAAAATAAAGGGTAAAACATCTACTGATGAGTTGGTATAGCTAACAACGAAATATATATTTAGATATTGCTAACCCGCAACAAATAAATAAAATTTAAAACATAAATACTTGTGTACAAGCTCAAATAAATGTAAAATTTTATTTTTATCAACAAAAAAAATATACATAAAATTAATAATACTCGTACATAAAAAAACTTAAAAATGTAATAACTGAGATTACTTCGATTTTAATACTTCAAACACACACGTTTTATTCAATTAAAATTAGACAATTTAAGATGTTCTTAAGAAATAATCTTTTAAAAACAATTTTTTTGCTTTCAAACGATTTTTGGTTTTTGTTTTTATTAAATTAGATTTTGAAAAAACTCTCGCTAATTTTCGAGGTAGGTGATATAGTGAGAAAAGCATAAAATAGTTTAAATATCTCATTTTTCTGCTCTTTTTTAGATTGTTCCAAATATACTATATTGTCTAATATATCGCTGAATTCTTTTTTATTATCTTAATTTTAGTACTTTGAATATAATTATTTAATTCGCATAAAATATTGTTATTTTCATTAATAATAACGTCTTCTATATCATTTCTTTATTATTATGTTGTTGTGGTTACTTTCAACATAAAATAATCTAGAGTATAATTAATTAGCATATTCTTTAGTTTAAATTTTTGAAGAATATTTGAAAAACTTTCATTTTGTATACTTTAGGACACTTGCATGTGACTTTGTTTTTTTTTTCATTTTTGTTCTTGGTTTGATGTCGTTCTCTTATTTATATTAAAAACAAAAACAAATTTAAATATTTTGTTTTTGTTTTCAATATAAATAAGAGAACGACATCGACTTGTCGACAGTGTGAAACAGGCCGTTAGTTTTTTTTTTTCATTTTTGTTCTTGGTAAAATACTTCCAAACCGAGCTCATGCTGAAAGATAATTATACACAGAGCCAAAACTGCCTAATATAATCAATAAGATTTTCTCTATGAAACGCTTTTAGTCTAAGGGGTATCCCAGCAGAAAGAAGCGAAGATTTTTTCGAAGAGATTCCTTATTGTTTTTATGTGGTAAATCTTATTAATTTTTTCAATAAGGAAACCACATAAAATCAAGAAGAAAACTTGTTATTTACAATTTTTTTTACCCAATTTCCGTTATTTTTGGCACCAAAAAAACAATCCATAGAGAAAAACTTCTTGATTCTATTAGGTTTTCATATGAAGTGTAAATAAAAGGGTTTTCTTCTTGATTTCATTAGGTCGTCATATTGTTTTTTTAATAAGGTTTTCTTCTTGATTTTATTAGGTTCCTGTATGATCATGTGTAAATCATCTTCTTAATTTTTTTGATAAGAATATCTTCTTGATTTTATTAGGTATTCTTATTGTTTTTTTCAATAAGGTTTTCTTCTTGATTTCATTAGGTCGTCTTATGGTTTTTTCAATAAGGTTTTCTTATTAATTTCATTAGGTTCCCGTATGATCATGTGTAAATCATCTTCTTAATTTTTTTGATAAGAATATCTTCTTGATTTTATTAGGTATTCTTATTGTTTTTTTCAATAAGGTTTTCTTCTTGATTTCATTAGATCGTCTTATTGTATTTTTCAATAAGGTTTTCTTTTTAATTTCATTAGGTTCCCGTATGATCATGTGTAAATCATCTTCTTAATTTTTTTAATAAGAATATCTTCTAGATTTCATTAGCTTGCTTGTTATTTCATACATATAAATCAACAATAAATACAATAAATCATCTTCTTAAACTGGCTGCTAACATGTATACTATAGTAAGGTGTAGTAGTGAGGTGGTTAGAGTGCCAATCTACTAAACCGAAGTTCCTTGGTTCAACTCCCTGAATACGTAAGTTTTATAAAAATGTTTTCATCACCCCTCCATCCATATAATACAAATACATGTTGTAAATAAGCATTCGGGACGTACCATGACGTTCTGATGACATAAAATTTGCATTTCCTAACATCATAACAGAGAAAACAGTGCCTAATAAATACCTAATAAAATAGAACAAAATTAATAAGATATCTCTACGAATTTTTTTCAAAAAGGAAGTCTTATTATTTTAATAAGGAAAACCTTTTTGAAAAAATCAATAAGAATACCTAATAAAATCAAGAAGAAAACCTTATTGAAAAAAACAATAAGAATACCTAATAAAATCAAGAAGAAAATCTAATTGAAAAAAACAATAAGAATACCTTATAAAAACCATAAGATTCCTTATTGAGTTTTTCAATAAGGTTTTCCTTATTAAAATAATAAGACTTCCTTCTTGAAAAAAAACCATAGAGATATCTTATTAATTTTGTTCTATTTTATTAGGTATTTATTAGGCACTGTTTTCTCTGTGTATAATTTAAAAAAAATAGAATACAATACCAACATTTTCTACTTATATGATAAGATTTATATAAAGCAATTGTTTGTTTTTTTGGCTTTTAGTGTATTTCTAACTTATTCACCTGACAGTAAAAAAACCCCATTCTTGAAAATTGTTTAACGTTTCAGTTAAAACATAGCACGACTTCTAGGTATGCACAGTTCGACAATAACTACAAACATCCAAAATAACATGTATTGCTTGATAAATCATACAAACAAATTTAACACATTTTTTACGTATGCGAAAATATATTCGATTAATTGACAATAAATTAATCGATTTATTCGTTATTCGAAATTCGGCATTTTAAAATTATTCGAACAAGAATTTAGTTTTGTTTGATCGATTAATCGAATTATTCTTAATCGGTTGACAACTCTTATAAATACAGTATTAAACACCAATTTACAGCAGTCTATAGTCCACAGGCAAATGCATGTGAAAGGGTTTGTAATAAAATTGTTTTTATTTTATTTAATTTTGGTCTTAGAGCTTTTATTATTGGAGCTCCTAAGACTGATGATTTATTAATTGAATTATAAACTAAATGACATTAGCTTATATACTAATTATGAGAATAATTCTTAGGGGTACCTTAACTTAAGATTAAAAGAATAGAAATATATATTATTGTTGGGTAAGCATATTTAGCTTCCAACTATTTATGTATGGCATGTGTTTAAAGTCCAACGAGTGCATACTTAAAAGCAACAGATACTTTGTGTTGCTTATATTTACAATCAAACAAATGCCGTTAATAAATGTGATTCATTTAAGTGCATTGTGCTGCTGCACTTAATTAACTGTACAAGTGTCAAATTACCGACACACAAAATATCTTGCTTGTAGTTTGTCAATGCTTTCATGTTGCGGTACTATTGAATCGCAATGCAAACTACACACTGTTGGCCACATGCTACACCTCCACCTTTTACAAGAATGTTCATATAACGTTAGTTTTATGGACATTCTTTTACAATTAGTTTTTAATTAGTCTAAGTATAAGTGTAATATAATATTTATTTTGTTTTTAAAGAAAAGAAAAAAATTATAATATTTAGATGTATGTACTTATATTCTAATTTTATAGTAGTCTGGCCAAACAATATTATTAAATGTTAGTTATTATTAAACATCTTAAGTCTATTTTTATGAACTAGTTGTTGTTTATTGGTTTTCTTATCTACTATGGTAACATTATTTCTTAAATCTATTTTCTTAATTTTATACGGACCAATAAATCTAAAGTCAGTATAAAGGGTTTTCTGATTAATTTTCTTCTATTATATTTTTACCTTAAAATTTTGTTTTACTTTTTCTTTATTTTGGATTTTTTTTTTTTTTTTTTTTTTGAATAATAAAATTTTTATTAGAAAAATATATGTTATATTCAATAATTTTATGTTATTAAACTAGTTTGAAAATAAAATAACTTTTCACTCTGTACCTTTGACTAAATTGAACGTCTTCTTTAGACTTTTAGGGAAAAATAAAACAGTTTTAAATGATTCTTACTTAAAAATTATTTAGTGGACCAAAAATTATTTTTTCTGTTTTTATATTGTCAACCTTTAACCCTATTTTGAATTTTATGGCAGTAATAAAATGTGTCTCAATAGACTTTTCTAAGTTATTCTGAGAGTTTTCAATGTGTACAATAATTTGAAAAGCTTCAGCAATTTTCTAATCAATTTTGGTTTAATATTTTTGATTTCTGGCATTTTTGACATAATTTAACATATTTCGTTATGTCTTTTATCATATTTTTCCAATAGTAATACCTCTTTATTTTTTCTATTGTTCGATATATTCCACAATGTCCTCCCTCTATCGGATCATCGTGGTATTTCAGCATTAGATCAAGAATTGCCTGAGCATTCTTATCATTTATATTTGTCACCTCATTCAGTAGTAGCGCTACTTTTATGCCCTTTTATTTATAAATTATTTAATTGAGATAAATTCTAAAATTTTCTCATTAGGTGCCTATTTATTCACCGGCCACTTTCTCAAGCCTTGGGAAAAATTGTCCTAGGTCAATATTCCCATTAATAAACATTATATATAATTTACCGACCATTTTTTTAAGCCTAGTCCTAAGTCAAGATTCCCTTTAGTAAATAGTTTTCTTCTGACGTCATATTGGGCTTTTTTTCATTATTTTAAATTTGATGCTGAATATTTTCAATATTACTTTGTTGTTTATATGCCATAGATTTTGTTGTGATTTTTAATACTCTAATAATTTTTTTATCTTTTACTGCCACAAAAATGGGTTGTATGTTTACTTATGGTGACTTTTTATTTCTAATATTATTATTTGATTAACTACAGATTTTAGCATCAGGCTATTAATGCCTTCGCTGTATAATTGTGACTTATATCTTAATTTTGCCATATTTAATATATATAGGTCGTCTACACTAATACATTTTTATATTATGTCAAATTATTTTTATTATTATTTTCTAAAACTACTAGTGTAGGAAGGCGGAATTGATCCTCCTTTCTAAGTTGGATTTTTATTGTTTTATTTAATTTTTGTAATACTTAAGTAAACCCAGACCAGACGATGTACGTCCAAGTAGGATAATACTTATTTATTAATTTATTTACTTCGGCAAAGAGACAAATCGGACTAAGAAGTCTTAAGATGTCTTCTTTGCTTTGTATTGTTTTAAAATCAAATAAAACTCCACTGTTTGTTCTTTTCAATCCAGTAGATCATAAGCGAATGAATTTTATTTATTATGAAATGTTCTTACTTAGCTTTAAACAAAATCTTCTAAAATAATCTGAGTCAATATTTTTAGCTAACATTGAAAATAGAATTGTCTACTCTTGAGTGATAGTACAATGTTTTGCATTTTAAAGACAAAGACAGCATATAAGAAATAAATAAAACTTAATATAATAATGAGAGCAATTATCTTGAATCCATTATCTTACTCTAACTCTCCCTCTCTTTTATGATTAAACAACCACCATTCGACAATGTTTGTATGAGTTTGTATGTATGTGTGTTATGCTGTTGCTGAGGTTGTGCAAAAGAATTAACATTAAATAAGACAATATTGTATTATAATGACTCAGAAGTAATATAACTATGTATGTATGTATAAACTCAAAGATATAAACTCAAATAGATATGTATTAATGTTATTACAATAAGGTAAACCACCAAATTATGAGTTACATATGTATAAAGAATGAAATTATGTTTATATTAAATATATGTATGTATGTAATTGATACAAGTATGTATGTATGTGTATTGAGATGTATGTAATTGATACATATGTGTTTATGAATTAGTAATGAAATATATATGTACAATATATGTATAATAATGTTGTACTGCTACACACTCCCCCTCTTGCTCAGAAATCGTCCCGATGATGAGGCAGCTAATATCCAAGTCTTTCAGGTTGTTTCCTCTGACGTTGCGATCTTCTATTTGTTGCCTGGGTTGCGTGGTTTTCTGTTTTACAGTTGTTTGTTGCATTTTCTGCTGATTTACTATCTTGTTGCGTGTTTACAGTACTTATGGTTTCATGACTGCTGTTTTCTAAGTCAATTAATGATTTTTTTGTTGTAACAATCGATGAATTGTTGTTTGTTGTAACTATTGATGAATTGTTGTTTGTGTTGTTCTTGCATGATTCATTGTTTGTTGTTTCAATCGATGAATTATTGTTTGTGTTACCCATCGATGAATTGTTTATTGTATCAATCGATGAATTGTTGTTTGTTGTAACTATTGATGTGGTTTTCGGGCGACCCCTGCGTCTTATAGGATAACCTGGCTCCTGAGACTTGCCCTTGTACACTGTCAAATCTGATGAGTGATATGTTGCTAAAGGAACGTTGAGATTATTTGTTTCTGCAATTGTGTAACATGAAGATCCCTTTTTGTCAATAACAACATAAGGACCGTCTCTGCGTGGTACAAATTTTGATGTTAGATTGTTGTCTTTCTTGCTCAGTATATGTGTCGATATTAGTACTTTATCGCCAATTTCAATATTTTCCTGTGGCTTGCGCTTTAGGTCTGCATAAAGTTTATTTTTATCCTGCATCTTTTCTTCTGTTTCTTTTGCTACTTTCAAAGTATCTGCAAGGCGAAGTAGATGAGGTGTTATTTGTGGTATAAAGTTTTCAGCGTTTACGATAGCTCGTAAGTCATTTTCAACTTCAATAGGAAATCTAAGATCACGTCCAAAAGTTAGGTAGGCGGCGGAAAAACCGGTTGATGCACATTTAGCTGTATTCATCGCAAATCTTATGGAGGGTAGCTTCAAGTCCCAAGTAGTATGACTCTTTGCAACACAAATGGAGAGTTGCATTTTTAGGTCCCTGTTTTTTCGTTCAACTGGGTTTGCCTCTGGGTGATATACAGGTGAAAACGATTGTTGCACACCAAGGCAATACGTTAATTTTTGCATTACTGCTGAAATAAATTGAGTTCCATTGTCAGAATGAAGTCTGCGAGGAATACCATATCTCAAGAATATTTCGTCTAGTAGTATGCGTGCACAATATTCGGCTGTGGCAATTTTCAAGGGGAAAAGCTCAGTCCAGCGACTACATAAGTCTTCTACAATCAATATCCATTGATTTCCTTGTGGTGTGATTGGTAGAGGACCAAATAAATCAACTGCAACAATTTCAAATCTACGATTGCTACACACGGTTTGAAGAAGACCAGCAGGTTTCATATTTGATGGCTTATAACGTTGACATTCGTTGCACGATTTCACGTAATTTGTTATTTCGGCTCTCATTTTGGGCCAATAGAAATGCGGAGTTCTGCGACTTATTGTCCTTTCAATGCCGTAATGACCAGCTGTAGGTCCATCTTGATAATTAAATAGAATCGTACTACGCATAGATTGTGGTACTACAAGCTGACCATTCTCTGCTTCTTCTGACGAGCACAAACTATAAAAAACACCATCTAGCATTATATAACCTCTGCTAGTGTGTCTTAAAACATTTTCGTCGTTATTCTCAAACGAATCTATAATTGATTTTATTTCCGGATCTTCTATTTGAGCCCTTCTAAAATCAGTGGCTCCTTTTCGAGGGAAATCGATATATATTGCCAAACACTCGCATTTGACATCGTTGTGATTTTCAATTTGACATGGTGGCCTTGAAAGCGTATCTGCTACTACGGTGAGGACTAAGACTTCTGAACCTTCTATATATCCTCTAAACTTTTGTATTACCCAAACGACAGCTAAAGCTTCACGCTCAGTTGTGGAGTAGTTTCTTTCTGCTGGCAACAGTAGACGGCTTGCATATTCAATAGGGTGTTCTGATTGTTTCTCCCCCTGGAGTAAAACAGCTCCAATCGCATAGTTGCTTGCGTCTGTTTTTATAACAAATGGCATATTTTCGTTTACTTGTTGTAAAATAGGTGATGATGTCAAACATTTCTTCAAGGAATTGAACGCATCTTGTTCTTTTTCAGACCACTTCCAGATTGCGTTTTTCTTTGTTAAATCTGTTAAGGCCTTCGAGATATTTGCAAAGCAGGGAATGAACCGCCTATACCATGAACAGGTTTGTAAAAACGATAAGACTTCCTTCGGATTTCTGGGATTTTGTCTCATTATGATTGCATTTGTCTTCTCGGGATCGACTTTAAGGCCTTCAGCAGTGAGGATATGACCCAAATATTTGACTACCAGCTTACAAAAATAACACTTTTCTCGGTTGAGATGTAAATTAAACTCTTTCAGTCTTTTAAATGTTTTCCTTAAGTCGGAAATATGTGTTTCAAAATTCTTTGAACATATAATAATGTCATCAAGATATGCTAGGATTAACACACTTGGTATACCAGTTTTAAATTTATCAATTAACCTTTGAAAGGTTGCCGGGGCATTCTTTAACCCGAACGGCATTCGGTTAAATACGAAAATTCCAAAGGGAGTTGTGAAAGCTGTCTTCTTTTTATCCTCTTCAGCTATCTTTATTTGCCAATAACCAGAGCGCAGATCTATAGTTGACATATATGGCGTTGTTTTAGCCGAATGTAAAAGATCGTCAATTCTTGGTAAGGGATATGCATCAGTAGTGGTGATCGCATTTAATCGGCGATAATCTACACATATCCTGACTGAACCATCTTTTTTAGGTACTAATACCACTGGAAATGCCCATGGCGATTCCACTTCTTCTATTATTGACTTTTCTAGCATGTTATCAATTTCGTGCTTCAGAAGTATTTTCATTTTTGGGGAAATTCTGTAGGGTGCAGTTGATATTGGGTCGTGAGAACCTGTCTTTATATAGTGCTCTATATGCGGAACTGGTTGTTCGATATCACTAAATATGTCCTTTTGAAAATACAATAACTCGTTTAAAGCTTTCTGATCACTCGCTGATAAATTATAATCCTCGTTTGGCCGTAATTTAACATCTATTGAGTTCAATTCAATTGGTTTGAAAATTTCGTCCCAATAGTCACTCAATTTTGATTTTTTCGGAGGTGGAAACAAATTCGGCCGTTTTGGCGACTCATAGTTTTCCGGAATTGAGTTTTCAAAAATTTTTTTAATACCACCCGGAGAATAATCGTTATTGCCTTTTTCGAACCATGACAAGAAGTCTCTAACTTCACTTGGCATGACGTTCTCTGAAACCGATATGTTATTAAGAACTTGCGGTTGATTCATTTCAAATTCAAAAATTGTAGCTGGGTCATCTTTAAAATGCCACGTGCGTTGAGCTAAGTCCAGCACAATACCATTTTCTTCCAAAAAGTCTATCCCAATTAGGGTTCTATTGCCAGTAGCTTTTGGCAAGCAAATAAAATTTATTTTTCTGACACGGTCACTTATAATGGTGTCGACACTTGTAGAGTAAACAACTTCATTCTGTTGACTTCCATCAGCTAAAACTATTTCAGCACAAACTTTCTTAAACTATACGCCCTTTTTAATTAGTTTTTGATAAAGAAGCGATCCAGCAACACTTGTTCTAGCAGCAGTGTCAAAATAAGCTTCACCATTCATTCCGGCGATATTAATTTTTACGATTGGAACATTTCGTCCAACCACAGATGTGTGAAGGGATTTAAAATCGATTTTTGTTTCTCTCTCATTAACATTGTTTTTGTTACAAGACGGGCAATTTGAGCGGTAGAATCCAGCGGCTCCACATCTGTAACAATTTAATTTTGTAGCAGGTTCTTTTATATTTTTATGCTTTTCAGCCTCAATTTTCTTATAGCAATTTTCTACTAAATGATTTTTCTTCCGGCAGTATGTGCACCTTAACACTGAATTCTGCGTGTTTTCCACAGGTTTTCTTTTTTCACATCTCTCCTGTCTGTTTTCTAAAAGCATTTGTTCTACTTCTCTGGCCTTATATAATAGCTCCTGGAAATTAGTAACATTATCGCGAGATACTCTTTCTCTTATCTGCACATTTAATTGGCCAAATAGCATATTCAGCATTGCACTTTCAGATAATTTTTCGGAGAGTTGAGCAAACAATCTTCTTTTTCTGCAAATGAGATTGTCAGTAGATTCAAAAGTTTTCTGCTTTTCCTGAAAAATTTCATTAAAAATACGCCAATCAGGTTTTGGCGGAGAAAATGCCTTTCTTAAGAGTTCCACTGCATCAGTAAAAGTTTTAGCCTCACCTTGAACTCCCTGCCACCATGTAGAGGCGTAACCTTCTAAAAGTAGAGGTAGACTTATGAGTGCATACGTGTCTGATATGTTTTCGGCTTCCTTATACACCAGTATAGTAGCCAGAAAATCTTCAACCTGCGTTGAATTACGTGCACCATTAAAACTTGCAGTACAACAACTAAACGTAGCTTTTGTTTCTTGCCGTACTGTTAAACCACCTAAAAGCTCCCTGAACTGAACATCAGTCAAAACCATATTAACTGGGGGTTGAGTACTCGATGCCGCAGCTCCACTATATGTAGGATTTACTTCTACGTCCGGTTGAATTTCATCCATATTGACATATTGTGAACGATGCATATTTACTTCTGAATCGTGGGTACTAGATGTCTTTTGAGGACTACGTATCATTTTACAAAAAATAATTAAAATTCAATGGGAATACCCTGTTTCCTCAGTAAAATATAAAGACAAAACTAATTTGTCAAATAGTACAACAATAAAATGTGTAGTTAGCAATAAGAATAAAAATTCCACAGTTATACAATAACGGTACAGTTTCGCCGCTATACAACAACAACAATAAACACTTATTTCGCAGATAAACAACAATAGTACAGTTTCGCCGCTACAAAACAACAATGAAATTTGCAGTTAACAACAATTGACAGCACAATGTTCGCAAATGTAGTAAGGCAACAACGATGATGAAAGTACAGTTGAAACCACGATGTAGTAAATTTTTTTTTTTTAAATTAGATAGAAAAAAATTTCTTCAATGTATGAATGTTGGTCACAAACGTTTGAATTTTCCGTTTGGTTAGAAAAGAAAAAATTCCCTCTTTTCTTTTAGCTTTACGTTGGGCGCCAGTTGTAGGAAGCCGGAATTGATCCTCCTTTCTAAGTTGGATTTTTATTGTTTTATTTAATTTTTGTAATACTTAAGTAAACCCAGACCAGACGATGTACGTCCAAGTAGGATAATACTTATTTATTAATTTATTTACTTCGGCAAAGAGACAAATCGGACTAAGAAGTCTTAAGATGTCTTCTTTGCTTTGTATTGTTTTAAAATCAAATAAAACTCCACTGTTTGTTCTTTTCAATCCAGTAGATCATAAGCGAATGAATTTTATTTATTATGAAATGTTCTTACTTAGCTTTAAACAAAATCTTCTAAAATAATCTGAGTCAATATTTTTAGCTAACATTGAAAATAGAATTGTCTACTCTTGAGTGATAGTACAATGTTTTGCATTTTAAAGACAAAGACAGCATATAAGAAATAAATAAAACTAAATATAATAATGAGAGCAATTATCTTGAATCCATTATCTTACTCTAACTCTCCCTCTCTTTTATGATTAAACAACCACCATTCGACAATGTTTGTATGAGTTTGTATGTATGTGTGTTATGCTGTTGCTGAGGTTGTGCAAAAGAATTAACATTAAATAAGACAATATTGTATTATAATGACTCAGAAGTAATATAACTATGTATGTATGTATAAACTCAAAGATATAAACTCAAATAGATATGTATTAATGTTATTACAATAAGGTAAACCACCAAATTATGAGTTACATATGTATAAAGAATGAAATTATGTTTATATTAAATATATGTATGTATGTAATTGATACAAGTATGTATGTATGTGTATTGAGATGTATGTAATTGATACATATGTGTTTATGAATTAGTAATGAAATATATATGTACAATATATGTATAATAATGTTGTACTGCTACACTAGCAATATTTCGTCAATACATGTATTAAAATTTATCCAAATCATTTGCTCTACTAACATATTTCTTCCGTAGAGCTCTTTTAGGCAACAGATATATCTTAAGTGATAGATTTATTGCTGATATTATCACCAATATCAGCATTAGTAGCCATAATGAATTTATTTCTGATTTATGGTCTATGATTTCCAAATTGGTAACCACGTTTCCACTGGGCTTTTCTAATTTTGATTCTGTTTTGCCCATCTTTTAATTTTATAATATTATTTTTATGTATATTAGTTTGTCTTAAAACATTACAAAGTTAAATTAACTTTAATTATTTTATTCGAATTGTTAAAATTTAATTTAATTTTATTATCTTTAATCCATTATAATGTTATAATTTTCTTGAAAAATTTAAAAATATTCTTTATGTGTTACTTTTTGTCTTATTTAATTTTTATTTAAGTAACATTTTAATTATTTTAATATTATGAGGCTCTTTTAATAAAAGATTTTAGCCACGAATTATGTAGAAGTCCATAATAATGAAAAGAAAAAAAAAATGGTTGCCATGAGCGGTTAACGCTTACTGGCCTAGTGTGCGACTTTAGCGCACCACTTTTAATATAAAGGTCATAAATATAAAAAAATATCTATTGTTTTTGTTATTATTTTTTTTGTTATATTGTTGTCTGTGGTGGCAGTCTTCCTTCTGTTATTTTTGGTGGAGGTATTTTAGTGGAAGATGTTGGCTATCTCAAAGCCCCTTAGGTAGACGGTCATCTTTCTTTAATAGCCTCTTGGCCAGGCGGACCTTTATTTTCTTCCACAGTCCAATTTTGGGGTGCCTTTTGGCTAGGCGGACCCTCTCTCTAATGTATCTTTGTTGGGGTGCCTTTTGGCTAGGCGGACCCTCTCCTTCTTCAGCTCATTCCAAGGTGCTTATTATTTTACAACACTCTTGGAACTGGCAGGCTGCTCTTGCTTCTTCAGTGTGCAGTTTAGTAGCACTCGCTGAAGAAGATTGGCGGGATCGCCACGTAATAAAATTGTTTTTATTTTATTTAATTTTGGTCTTAGAGCTTTTATTATTGGAGCTCTTAAGACTGATGATTTATTAATTGTTTTATAAACTAAATGACATTGGCTTATATACTAATTATGAGAATAATTCTTAGGGGTACCTTAACATAAGATTAAAAGAATAGAAATATATATTATTGTTGGGTAAGCATATTTAGCTTCCAACTATTTATGTATGGCATGTGTATAAAGTCCAACGAGTGCATACTTAAAAGCAACAGATACTTTGTGTTGCTTATATTTACAATCAAACAAATGCAGTTAATAAATGTGATTCATTTAAGTGCATTGTGCTGCTGCACTTGATTAACCGTACAAGTGTCAAATTACCGACACACAAAATATCTTGCTTGCAGTTTGTCAATGCTTGCATGTTGCGGTACTATTGAATCGCAATGCATACTACACACTGTTGGCCACATGCTACAGGTTAATCGATCCATTAATGAGGCTCTACGAGCATACATTCGTAATGATCAACGTGAATGGGATAATTATTTGCCTAGTATAAATTGCGCAATCCCAGACAACAGGACATACTCCATATGAATTGGTATTTGGACAGATAATGATAAGTCATGGAGAGGATTATAATATATTACGCAACTTGGAACTTTTGGCGGATACGGATACTAAAATAGAAAGGCTGGATAACTTTACGATATTACGAGACTGTATACAGACAAAGATCAAGGATGCATATGAACGGAACTCAAAGTCATATAACCTACGAAGCAGGAAGCGGGAATTTAATATTGGTCAGACGGTATGTCGCCGCAATTTCACGCAGAGTTCATTGGCAAGTAGTTTTAACGCAAAACTTGCGCCAACAGGAATTAAAGCCGTGGTGAAAAGAAAGATGGGTACCGTGAACTACGAGCTTGAAGATGTAAATGGTGGCTATATTGGTGTTTATCACGTTAAAGATATTTGGTCCTGATATTGTTGTTTGCAATGTCGCTGCAGGCTTTGAATCTGTTGGCTTGGTATCTGTTTTGTGATGGCGACAAGTGGTTGATCACGTATTCAGGTTTAATTTTTTTTTTTACTAATATTTTGGTTTGAGGGTATGGAAATTCGATTGTACAGTATTTTGTTGATTGATAGATTGGCTTTGCTTTTTAGTTTATAAATTTTCGTAGTTGGAAATTTTATTTTAAAAGAAACTTTCATTGAGATCAGTAAATAGTTGTGATTGTTAAATATATATTTTTTTTTGGAGAATTTAAGGGTGGGTTTGTTGCTTGTGCAAGGGCAACAACAGATTTCGCCTCTTTCCTGTTCATTGGTTTTTCATACATTTTAATCTAAACCAGATATAACTTCAATAGAATTGTGGGTGTTTGTCCCAATCTTTATCGGATTTTGTGGAAGGAAGTATTGATTGGCTAACAACGCTGTTATCGTTTCAGCAATTTCAACAATAATTTTTCTTCAACGTGATTCAAGTTACTCTCTGAAAGAATCCACAACGCAACTTCTAAGAGTACAATTGGAAAGGAGAATATTTTATGCTAAGCTCACAATAATATTGCATAGCTTAATGCATAGAGGAAAAAGTGAATTTTTGGCAATATAAAAAAAATATATATTCTGTTAACTTATCCCTACAATATTACATCTAAATTTAACCGCGAATAGTTTAATAATTACATACTTGATTGTCGGTTATTTTAATTAGTATATTATTCGTTATTTTGCTAATTTCGAAGAAAGGGGGAAATTTATATATATGTATATGCTTTCATATCCATGCATATATAAATTCTCTCAAACTCAAATTGTGTGGATTCTTCTATAAGCGGAAATAAGGATCTCGTGAATGATAACATCCACACACACCCTCGCATCCACATAGACACAGAAACACACAAAAAAAAAATCATATTTTCGATCTAAATCTTTAATTATAAAATAATAAGTTATTTTTTTTAAATCCAAATTTCTATACTCATATCTTCACAATTCCACAACTTATCAACATATTCACCCCTATCGTGAACAAATTTTCCCTCGTAACTTTTTCCCTTTTCCCTTAATGGCAATCGTGAACAACTCCCATGAAAAAATTTTATTCAGTCCAGAATAATAACGTGAAAAAATGCTCCCATGAAAAAATTCCCCTTATCGTGAATAACTTTTTTCCCACAAGTTTTTTCACTTTTCCCTTCGATTTATTCACTTTATTTTTGATGGGGAATAGAACAAAACATGTATGTAATTATTCATACAACTTGAATATTAAAGCTTAAAAAGTTTATTTAAAGAAAAATATCTAATAATAAGGTACCAACTGATGTATTGGTCAACAAAATGCAAAACAACAACTCTATTGCCTGCGAATTTGTGAAGCTTTAATTTGTTGGAATTTTTTCGTTTTGTTGGCTTTCCAAAAGTAGCCGAATCATTTAAACACATAAAAGTTAGAATGCAATAAATAAAAGCTGCAAATAAACTATCGCTCCAACACTGAATATTTAGCTTTCCTTTTTTTAAGTTTTCTTTAAAATATATATTTCGAAGTATATTTTATAACAAAAATTTCTTTTATTTTTTATTTTTGTTATCTTCTTTCTTATTTTACTTTCACAACGAATTGATAGCGGGAACAAACGTTCCCATGAAATTCACGATACCAAATTTCCCTTCATGGGGAATGAAAATTTCATGGGAACAAAAATTTCACATTTTGTTCACGATAGGGGTGATTGTGATTATATCATTGTACAAATTGTACTAACATACATATTTAAAAATAATCATAATATGATTTCAAGATACACTCTACAAATAATACAATAATATCTTCCTATTTTTGTTTTTGTTATACATACATACATAAAATCTATATAATTAAAAATTTTAAATTACTTTTCAATTGCATTCATTAACTGCCTGTTCGCCGATATCGAAGGAGTTCTTTCTTTCGAATAATTACATTTGAAACAAAAACAAAATTTTTGAATTTGTTTTTGTTTCAAATAAAATTGCTCGAAAGAAAGAACTTCTTCGATATCGGCGAACAGGCACTAAATTTTTTTTACATTTTATTGTTAATTAATGTCTAAATAAAACTTTAATTTATTATAACGTTGTCTAATATGAAATTTTAAAATTATTTAATTTACGAAAGGTGAAGTTGGAAGTATAGGGTAGATTATTGCAAATTAGATTTGGGCTAACAATAGACTGTAAATTATGTTAGCAAGGAGGGTGGGTGAGAGATTTGGGTAGTTAACTTCATCTTATACTGTTCTTTTTTCGTTTTGTTTGT
Organism: Lypha dubia; assembly: GCA_947311025.1. Taxonomy (NCBI): domain Eukaryota; kingdom Metazoa; phylum Arthropoda; class Insecta; order Diptera; family Tachinidae; genus Lypha; species Lypha dubia. Next base: position 26,849,974 of record OX371262.1, on the reverse strand, counting down.
TTTAATATGTGATTGGTCTAAGTTTTGCTACCTAAAGTTAAAATCATGTGTAATCGAATCTTAACTGTCTACTTTTATATGGGAATATTCCACACCCAACGACGAGCATAGCCGGAACTATTATTTAGCCCAGTTCCCATAATTTAACATCAACCCTTATGATTCGTTACAATATACATATATTTTTTTTTTCTTTAGTTGTAATTACATTCTCTTTATTTTACTCATAGTAACTCTAATAACTTTTAAAACTCATAAGTACATACATATGTCTTCTTTTTTCTTATTTATACAAATGTGTACTTTTTTTCTTTTGTGCATATAATTTTTTTTCTTTCTGATTGATTTTACCTTAAATCTCTGAGAATACTTCACTCATAATAGGGGTTATACATGAGACATACATGCGAGCTTCAGCGAGATCAGATATAGTGCATATCATTGTGCGATTAGGGTACACCCCCATCTCCAGTTATGGCACTTATAATTCAAGGGGAAATTCATAAGCAAAGCTGAACTTATTCAATCGAAATTGTAAATCGATACTCACAATCGCTCTCTTTCGATTTACCAGTAAACACAAAAAGAGATCAATAATAGTAATACACTAACAGTAGTAATAAACGTTGGTTTTTTTTAAATTACAAACTTTTATATATTACTTAACCGGAATAGCATCAAAATCCCTAGTTTTAAAATCCCAAAATGTCAAAAACCCGAATTTTTAAAAATCCCGAATTTCAGAATTATGAATCTCAAAATCCCGAACTTTAAAATTCCGAATTTTGAAATCTTAAATTTAAAAACCCCGATATCAAATCCCGGATTAAGAAAACCTCGAAAAATAAAAATCTTAATTTGTTCATATTATTTATTTAATTTTTATTTACATATATAATTCAATTGATATCTAAAAGGCAAGATTAATTGCTATGGCTTTTAAATAATCTGCTTTATCCATATATTCTCTGTTTTCAAGCACGGATTTTAAATTTTTGTTTTTTAAACAATTTTTTTTATTTCGGGGTACTGTGTTCCCCGATTTTACTTTTTCGATTGCTGTTTTAGCAACAATTAGCTCTTTGGCTAGACTCTCGATTAGTCTGTAAAGTCCGGAATGCTTTTTGCCTACAACGACTTTAAGGCGTCTATGCCAAGCCTCGACAGAGTTTTGTGTGCGTGGGAAGTTTTCCTGCAGCATGTCACAGACCGACCAAAATGCGGTATCATACCCTCCTTCAATATAATTGGAATTTATCCAACGGGCTATTTTTTTTGAATCTTTATCAGCAAAGTTGCGGTATAAAGCTTCATAATATTCAGGAATTTCAGCACTTGGTACAAAAGCAAGGGCCCTTATCATCCGGATTTGCAAGCTAAATTCTTCAGAGCGGCCATATTTTGTACTTAAACCCTCCTTCTGAATCTTGCGCCAAATTATTTGGCCAAAGTGGAATTGACATCCTTTGCACTCAGCATACGGAAAAAATTCTTTTGCTGTGTTAATGATAGCTTTTTCAAAATCCGAAATAATCTTTAATGGCTTTAAGTCTATGTTCCATTCACAAGCTAGTTTGGTAAGACTGAACAATACTTCCGAATAGGCCTCCGCGGTCTTGCGACTCATCAAGTAGAAGACTAAGGGTACTATCTGGCCCTGAATATAACCGTGAATACTAAACAGTTGAGCCATAATAGAAGGCACAACCTGAAAAGTACCGTCCATCAACCAACATTGCGCTTCTGCCAAAAGTTTCATACTGGACTGCGTACCCAATAAAATGTTTTTCTCTCCGCCGAATACCTTTTCATCTAAAACAAAAAGTTCGCCTTCCAAGAATTTTAAGTTTTCCGGAATTTTGATTTCGTCCAATGTTTGCGGCTCTTGTACTTCATTTGAACGAATGCGCTTGATTTTAGCTTTTTGCGCAACTTTGGTTGGCAAATAAACACGACAATTTTTATTGGTGTCAGCAATAGTATCTGTTATAATTTGTGAAGGTGGCTTTTCCATACTGTTTTTTGCCTTTATTTTTAACGAGTTGTTACAAAGAATCACATGTTTTTCATTAGCCGCGGGCTCATGACTGTGGTCAGAAGGCTCCTTTTTTAATAAATGTTCATTATTAACTATGATTGTGTGCAAACGACTTTTACAGAACTTTTCTTTTCTATTTGCACAACACCAGTAGGACACTTTTTCTGTTGCTTTCTCCAAATGGTAGGAATAGCCATTTAAATTAAGTTTTTGTTTACCTTTGTTTGATATGAAAATTTCCAGACTCATTTTGCGTATTCGTAAAAAGTGCCGACATTATTAATTTTTCTTGTCTAATTTATTAATATTTGAAGTATCTACGGGTTGGGGTCATATGCCCGAAACATATTTATGTGAACTATGATTGAAAAATTTATTTATTGATTTTAATATCCCGAATCGCGCGATTTTTAAAACCAAAACTGTACAATTATTCGGGATATTCAAATTCGGGATTTTGAAATTCAGGATTTTGAAATTCGGTATTTTGAAATTCTGGATTTTGAAATTCGGGATTTTGAATTCGGGTTTTTGAATTCGGGATTTTAAGTTTCGGGCATATGACCCCAACCCTACTTAACCCTCACTGTACCAACCTGTTGCTTTTCTAAAAAAAAAACAAACAAAAAAATTGTATCATCATTGGCATATTAAATGTTATTAATAACTAACCAAAATTTTATGTTACACTCTCAATCATAGTTTCGCTATGCTGGTTCACGCATTCGACGTAGAGGTTTTTTTTGGGATTACGCTTCTTGGCCTACATTCAGAGATTTATTTACCACAATTTACATAAACAACGATCGCTTAGGCCCTGTGGAAAAATTATGCTATCTCAAAAAAAAAAAGTGGAGATGCACGGGAGGTCAATAGAAATATTACAGTAACTGCAGATAGTTTTGCGTTTGCCTGGAAAAACTCAAAGTTCGCATGTAAAAATAAACGTGTTCTGTTTAATACTCAAATAAAATTGTTATACAATATGGCCCAGTGTCTGGAAGAGTCGGCATGAGAAATAAAAAGACTACAAAGAGAAATAAATAACTGTATGTCGACTTTGAGGTTGTATAACATTAATGTTGATGCTTGGAAACCACTATTTGGCTCCCAGAACAAACTCTGAATCGTTGGGAACAGTCAGTAACCAATTTAACAGACGCGAAATGGAAAGAATTTAATGATTTTTTGACAGATAGATTTCGGGCCCTTGAATGTGAATCGAATATTCCAGTCAATGGTTCCAAATTAACGTTTGGCTTCACCGATTTGGATGAAGAAGTCTCATATCACATATTACTGATATGGAACTCATTCCTGCACAAGTTTGGTCGCATATCGGAGATCAATATACCAAGATGAACGAACTTTTCCATACATCATCGTGTGCAAATTCATGGATTCTATGACGCGTCGGAGAAGGCCTAGTGCCGCCGTCTTCATGAAAACTGAAGGTGACAAAGGTATTATTGAAAGTATTTTGATGATAGTAAAATCCAAAGTCACACCCCTGAGAAGAACTACCATACCCAAACTATAATTGTGTGGAGTGCTGCTACTGACAAAATTAGTAAAAACCGTTGCATATTGCTAGGATGTCTTCCGAAAGACCCTATTGCACTGCAAACTTTTGTGGAGAATCGAGTTTCACAGATTTTGAGTGCGACAAGCTTGCATCAATGGAAACACGTAAAAACCGAAGAAAACCCTGCAGACTTAGGTAGCCGTGGCTGTAGCCAACAAGAGAACCCTCTGGTGGAATTGGCCTACACGGCTCAGACACCCGATCGAAAACTGACCAACACCCCGTACTATTGATTCGGTCCACTAAGAAACGAGAAAGTTCTTTGCACGGTCGTGCAGGCATCTACCTCGTGTAGTTTATAGAGTGTAATCGTTTCTAATTGTCATTCAAAGCTACAGAAAGTACCATTAGACGACGTGCTAGAAGATCTTTTATCACTCGACCGATGAGCTCACCGAGTAATCAGTTATCAGCTGAGATTTATTCGGCATATAAGAAACAAACCAATTGCAACAGAACCATCCCTTACGGCAGACGAAATTTTGTATGCAAAGAATGAGAAACTATTATTCACCAAATTTATTATGGTCGTGAAGGAGAAAAAACTTCCCTCCCGGAAGAGCCGACTGCTCGACGAAAAAGGACGTATGGGAAACGGTGGTTGTTTACACAATTTTGGTCTCAGTTACGAAGAGCAGCATCTTTCGCAAGGAAGCTAGTGGATTTTACGCATAGCATTCTTTTTCATAGCGAACACCAAGTCATGGTACGAGCCATCAGACACGGATTATATATCCCAAGGCTGAAAAATCTGATACGAAAACACATTCGAAACTGCAAGGATTGCACGGTCCATAAGAGAAAATTGCAACAACAAATTATGGCTGCACTCCTTACGAAGCGAGTAAGATTTTCGTTGCCGTTTACCTACACTGGCGTCGAATTCACCGGTCTCTTGACCATCAAGACCTCGACCTTCGAAATGTTAAATTGTTAAAGTGATATACGGCAATTTTTGTTTGGTTATCGACGCGATCGGTTCATCTTGAAACGTGTACCAGCCTTTCCACGGACGTTTCTCTGGGCTGTTTTACCTGATTGATAAGACGACGAGATCTTCCAAAAACATTATCTTACGATAATGAACGAAACTTTGTAAATCAGGTCTTTCTTAAGAACGTAGTACGGGTAAAGGATAATAAAGTTAGAGTGGCAGATGTATGTATACTCAAAATGGAGTCATTCGACGACCTATGCAAAACTGTGCTTATTGCTCACTGTTACAAGCTCTGACAACCTTGAAAGTCAAGAATCCTCATAAACATTTTTCATTATATTTTTGTTCACTGTAGTTATTTCTATCGTTTATTTGTACTCGTATGTAGCTTCAGATGGCAGAGACACTCCCTCCATGCCACTTCTGTCGCCAAAACAACAACGTCACAGCCAGATAATTTGTCGTCTGAAACCCAACGACTTTCTCCGCTATCTAGCAGCCGTAAGTTCTCATTCCTCTCATCCACCCCAGGTAAAATCATCCCTAGAATCAACATAAACATTCTGCCATTATTCCGGGTGAACCGCAACTATCAGGGACCCAAAATTTACATAACATTATTACTTGAAACTGAGGCACTGTAATCCGTTTTATAATCCGCAGTGGCGCGTATTATTCCGAAATTTGCGCCAATAGCAGGGACTACAGATGATGACAGGTAACAAATTATCCTGGAGCCTGCTTTCCCTCAAACTCAAGAGCTAGAAATAGTAGCCCGACTCCCTCTAGTGAGCTACCTAGATGTGGTAATACCCGATTCAAAAAAAGATGCAACTCTAACCCAACACTGCAAATAGTACCAGCCTTAGGCCAACCGAAGTCTTCAGCAGTGCAAACAGGTGGACGTTAATTTGGGGCGTAACATTGCCCGCAGAATCCTTCAAACCAAACGCTTGACTATCAAGACCAATCTCCCCATTCCGCAAAGGACCACTTTTGGGTGGATAGTCTCCGGGAATTGAAGAGGCTGCATTGCTTATTGATTGACTTATTCTTTTACTTATCTTATACAATTTAAAACCCTTATTTTTGTAATATAAATTTGTATTTTCTATGCTGAAACGTCTTTGTGTCGCAATTATCGCGTGCCAAAGGTCGGACGCCCTAAATTATTTGTTTTATTTTATTGTTTTTCTTCTATATTTACGTTTATACTAATTAGTTTGCTGTGACAGCCTACCGTTAGTAAATTTAACGAAAAATTCTTTTGTGCAACAAATGTTATCTTGTTCTAACATACGTATGTAAACGTATCGTTTCTTGTGATAAGCATTAGTGCCTGTTCGCCGATATCGAAGAAGTTCTTTCTTTCGAGCAATTACATTTGAAACGAAAACAAATTCAAAAAATGAAATTAAATATATAAATAAATTTTTTTTTTTTTTTTTTTTTTGATAATTTTATTATTTATTGAATCTTTAATTATTTAAATTGAATTATCAATAAGTTTTTCAAATCTTAAATCTAAAAAATATTAAATATAAGTTTAGCCAATGCTAAACAAAATTTTTAATTTCAACGGTTGATTTTTGTTGTTTTACATCTCTCGTGAACGGCTGAGAGAAAGAGTATCCCTTCTTTTCAGCCGGGTGTGGCCTCTATAATGAAGAATATTGCGCGCAAGTGGATTTGGGTGCAACTCAAGTTTTTTTATATATTTTTTCGCGTGTTTTGAAAATACTGTCTTCACCAACGGAACGTCTAGGTCTTTATGAATTCGATGGTTTCTGACATACCAGGGGGCTGCTGTTATTGTACGTAGGATTTTATTCTGTCGCCTTTGAATTCTTTCGACATTCGATGCTGAGGCAGTGCCCCATAACTGGATTCCATAGGACCATATTGGTTTCAGGATCGCGTTGTATAAGAGAAGTTTACAGTCAAGGCTTAGTATAGAGTTTCTTCCAATAAGCCAATTCATTTGGGCTGCTTTTAGTTTAATTTGTGTTAACTTTGCGTCTATATGCCGTTTCATTGTTAAATGACGATCAAGATGAACGCCTAGATATTTGACTACAGTGTGTTGTGGTATAGTCTCGGTGTTAATTTTTATAGGCGGGCATGTTTCCCTGCGCAACGTAAAAGTGACGTGTACACATTTCTGCTCGTTAACTTTTATACGCCATTGTTTAAGCCATTTTTCCAATTTGGATATATACCCTTGTAAATTGATGGAAGCTTCTACAGGATTTTCGTGAACGCTTAGAAAGGCTGTATCATCCGCAAATGTTGATGTATGAATGTTACTGCTTAACGGTAAGTCAGAGGCATATATTAAATAAAGTAAGGGTCCGAAGATACTGCCTTGAGGGACTCCGGCTTCAATCGACTGTGGAGGGCTTAAAAAATTGCCTTCCCTAACTACAAATTTACGTTCCATTAAATAGCTTTTTAAAAGTTTTACGATGTTTGCTGGTAGATTTTGTGTTAATTTGTTGAAAAGACCTTCGTGCCATACTTTATCGAAAGCTTGTGAGACATCAATAAAGAGCGCAGAGCAGTATTTCTTTTTTTCAAAAGTGTCTCTAAAGACATTCACAAGTCTGTGAGTTTGTTCAATTGTGTTATGTTGTCTGCGAAAACCGAATTGATGATCTGGAATACATCCATTACTAGTCACTATAGGCATCAGCTTGCTCATATACAGCTTTTCAAATAGTTTTGAAATGTTAGACAGTAAACTAATAGGCCGATAGGATTCAACTTTTGTATGATCCTTGCCGGGCTTTGGTATCATAGTAATTAGCGAAACCTTCCATTCTTTAGGATAGTGTTCTAGGCGTAGAATACTGTTAAAAATGAATAGTATTATTCTTTTTGCAGTGTAAGGCAATTCTTGAAGCATTTTGTTGCTTATTTTGTCGACACCTGGGGCTTTTCTGGTGTTAAGAGACGACTGTTGGCAGTTCAACAATATCAGCAGAAATATTCGGAGTAAAAACTTTTTCTAAGTGTTTAACAAAAAGTGCACCTTTTTCAGCATCAGTTTTTGCCCAGTCACCATTTGGGGCTCGTAATGGGGGTTTGCATATTACTGGCCTTTTTAGTCCTCTGGCTGCACGCCACAGTGAATAATCTGTTTGTGGTGTTGCATCTAGCTCTTGAAGGAATTTTTGAAAGGAAGCTGTTTTTTGAGTTTGCAAAACTTTCCTAAGCTGCTTGGTGCACTCCTTAAGCCTTAATTTTAGCTGGGGCGATCTGTAGCGCTGCCATTCTCGTCGAGCTCTCCGTTTTTCAGTCAAAAGCCTTTCTATATCTACAGAAAAAATATTGTTAAATCTCACTGGTTGGTTTATTTCATTTGAAGTAGCATTAAAAGCCGCTTGTTTAACATGCGCTTCAAACAACCTGGGAGAATCGTCTATGTCTGAAGGTGTTCTCAGCTGCATTTTTTCCGAGCAATGAGCACTCAGATATTTTCTGTATTTCGGCCAGTTAATACGTGCAGATGTCGTCGCTAAATCACATGTTCTGTGTGAGTAAATAGTGACAATTGTAGGCGAGTGGTCTGAAGATAAGTCCAAAGATGCTTCAACTTCAACCATCTCGCTGGGCACGCCTTTCACAATTCCAAAGTCGATAACATCAGGAATTTTTTGTCGATCTGTTGGCCAATATGTTGGCTGTCCACTTGAAACTACATTCAAACCCATTTTAGATATTGTGTCGAATAAAACTCGTCCCTTAGGTGTGATTAAACGTGAACCCCAAAATGTGTGTTTAGCATTGTAGTCGCCAGCTGCTAGAAAACGGAGGCCCAGTGATTTCTAAAAAGCCGTATATTGACTCTCGGTAATTGAGAATCTGGGGGGCGAATAGACAGATGATATTACAAGTTTTTGATAGTAAGTTTCGATGCAGATGTTAGTTGCTTGAAGATAATCTTCACAAAAATCATTCAACAGGTGGTGTTTTATTCGCGTTTTTATTAGGATTCCCGAACCACCACAAGCTCTGCCACGGGGATCCTTGGTGTCGTAAAAATTATATCCACTAATTCTGAAACAGCTTCGAGATGTCAAATGAGTTTCTGAGATAAGCATAACATCGATTTGTTTATCCTGAAGAAAATATTCTATTTCGTTTTTATGTTGGCAGATGCAGTTTGCGTTCCAAAAACAGATTTTTAAGTTCATGGTTTGCTTAGTACAGCCTGCAACAAGGTAGACTGCATTTTCAACATTTCCTGCATCATACAGGACATGTTGAGAGTAAATGTATTTACAGTTTGTATTAAGCTCTCAATTGAGGCTTCAATACGACTAAAATTATACCCCGAATCTTCATTTACATTTACGGTTTTTTGCGCCGTACTCTGATTGCTTTTTAAAATACTAGCGTATGAAAATTTTTTGTTAGATTGTTGTTGAGCACTAGTCGCGTTAGACTTGAAAATGTTTGAAAATTGATTTTGGCTAGTGGACGGTTGAGGTAACTGTGGATAGTTAATAGGGGTTTTAGGCTGAGCGGGAGTAGCATTGGTTTTTTTGGTTGATGAATTCTTAAAAAACGAGTAAAGGGGGCAGCCTCTATAGTTGGCAGTGTGATTTCCGCCACAATTGCCACATTTTTTCGCCTTGGTATCACCTTTTATTTTATCACAGTTAGCAGTACTGTGTAACTCACCACATACAACGCAGACTGTAGGCAACTTGCAATAAGTCTTCGTGTGCCCAAATTCTTGGCAGTTCAGGCATTGAACAGGTCCAGCTCTTTTATGTGGAAGCTCAACAGTAACTCTTCGATGTAACAAGTACTTTAAGTCATATATTGGATGTGCTTCATTCTTTTTTATTTTTATGCCATCTGGCTGTAACTCGACTCTAAATATTGGTTGGGGGATTTTTTCTCTATTTTTAATGTTTGAGACATTTTTTACCTTGTAGCCACTATTTTCAAGGCCAGACTTGACCTCTTCTGGATCCACGCTAGAGTCTATACCTTTTATTACGACTGTTAGACCTTTAGCACTTTTTAATTGGTACGTGTAGAAGTTTTTATTTTTAGATTCTAAATCTGAAACAATTTTTCGGTAATTATTTTTATGAGCTACCTGAATTTTTGTTTCATTGATGTTTCCGCGCTTAATTGGAGTTACATAAAACTCATTTTCTCCAATTAATGAGATAAGACTTTTAACCATCAAACAGAAATTCTGCTCTCTTAAATATATGGGTGGGGGCTTACTCGAACTTATTGTAGTTGTGTCTTCATCGCCTTGTTCAGATAAAATCGCGAAACGATTTTCGGAATTTATTATATTGTTTTTTCCATCTCTGGGAACTTTCGATGTTGAAGCAATTTGAGCTGATTTTGGACTTCTTCCCCTTTTTAACACGGTTATGTATCTGTCCATTCCTGTTTGAATTTTATTATCATTTATTGTACTCACCGCATCTACCATTTTGTGCACGTTGGTCACCTTGTTACTTATTGTTTGTTTGTTTGTTTGTTTGTACAGCTAAGCTGACAAGTTTGCTGATGGGTGCAATTGTTGTTGCTTCTTGATCACTATTTAACATGTTCAAAGATAATGATCGCGCACGAGGATTTGTGTTTACTGTTAAATTCAGGTTTTTGTTTAATTCATTTTTTTTATTGTCGTCATCAGCAACTAAAGTTATATATTGTACATTCCTACTGCTTGTAGGATTATTGTTGTTGTTGTCAGAAGATGAACTCATCAGAGTTTTCTTTTTTATTTTCACTTATATTAGTTTGTGTATGCAAATATTTATGTATATTGCACACAAGCAAAAAATAAAATAAAACCAGTAAAATAACTGTTCGATAAATGTTTTGTTTTTTTTTAATTTTTTTGTGACTTGAAATATTTTTTTTATTTTATTTTTTTTTATATTCAGTTGCGACGATTACAAAAACGCGTCTGTTCACTACGAGAGTTGAAACTGAATTGATAAATAAAAAAAATAAAAATAAATGAAAAAAAATATTATCAGGCTTAAGTTCAGTTTTATTGAATTAAAGAAAATTCAAAATTACTAAGAGTTTTTTGTGTTGGAAAATATTATTATTTATATCCAATTAGTTTTTAGCAGAACGTATCAGTACTGATTTCAAGGCCGCTATACCTATCATCAGCGTTCAATTGTCCATCTTTACAATTTTCGTAAAGTGGATACTAATTGAGAAGAATATCAACTATTTAACCAGTTTTCAACAGAAATAGAATATGAGAATTAATTTTTAATTAAATTTTTATTCTACAATGAAACAGTGCTGGTTAGTACGAAATTCCCTCATTACTGTTTGGAACTAATAATCAACACAAACTCATAGTCCGTTATCATCAAAGTATTCTACTTTGTATTTTAACGTTTTTTGTTTTTTTTTTATATGTAAATCAATATAAGTTCAAATAATAATTACGTTTATTCGTAATAATAATATAAAAAAATAAAAATAAAGTTTAATAAAATAAACAAAAAATATAAAACATTAAAAACTCTTTAACAAATGAAACAATCTTATAGCTCTTCTCTTTCTCATTCGGTTATTTTTCAACCGATTTTCAAAATTTTTTGTGAAAAGGTATTTAAATTACCTTTCAAATTGTATGAAAACACCCTGTATTTGCAAATACTATGAGTTCATATGTTCAGCAGAAATACTACCCAAAGGATTTTGTACAAATTTGCCAATCATTATTTGGCGAATTCAGGATTTTTAAATATCAAAATATTGATTTTCTTCAATAACCTAAAAATAACGGTAATTTTGTAAATAACGGAATTATAAAAAAGTCACAGAACAAAAGTTGCTGCTGAAGCCCTAAAAAACCATTTTCAACAATAAAAAAGTTCTTTTTCTCAAAAAGTCGATTTTGGCATATTGCTAAATATACATACATATAATTTAATTTTTTTAATATACATATATAATGTAATATATAAAATTCTCGTGTCACGATGTTTGTTATCGAACTCCTTCGAAACGGCTCGAACGATTTTAATGAAATTTTTTATGCATAATTTATGGGGAGAATGGTTCCGGGCGAAGCCGGCACAATCATCTAGTGTTTATATAAATTATTATATTTTAACAACAACACTTTCTTTACACAATTTTTATGCGAGTTACAAATGAAGAGTTTGCGGGTATGTATTAAATAAATTGTTGTTGGCTGGATAAGGCCTACTACCACATCTATACTAACATATTACGACACCCGACAAACTAAAATATGAACTTTATTATTAATACAAAGAATTAATGAAAAAACTTTTTACTACACCATTCAACTACGCATGTAATAAATATCAGTATATGAGTACATAAATAAATAATTATGTATACAAAACGAATGAAAAATATGTCTTTCCTCTTAAAAAGATTGAGCAAATATAGTATATACTGGAATTTTAAAAGACTTAGTATTAAGTATATATTTACATATACAAAACTCATTCATTTTAACATAAAAAAATTTTATTCATTTCAAGTTACAGTTTCATGTAAAGTTTTTACCAATTTCTTTTTGGCAGAAATATTTTAATTTTGAACTACTAATATAGGGTTTTTTATAGAGTGTCACAACTTTTAGTTGGCATCATTGCTTTATTTGAACACCCATTCAACAGCTGATAGTTGCTTTTTGTTTAGCTTGCTTTGAAATTTAAATTTGAATCGACTTACACCAGAGCAACGCGTGTAGAAAATTTTAATCAAAATACTTTTTTTATTTGTCAAACTCGCGCTACAATTGATTTACTCAATGAAACTTTTGATGAAAAATTATTGCACGTAATTGGCCACCAAGATCGTGTGATTTACCCCATTAGATTACTTTCTTAGGGATTATGTATAATCACTTGTCTACGTCGATAAACCACAAACAATTGCACACCTGGAAATCAACATTCGAAGAGTTATCGGCAAAATACCGCCGCATATGCTGCGAAAATTTGTTGAAAATTTATGTTCCAGATTGCGCCTTCTACGCGCCAGCCGTGGCGGCTACATGGCAGAAATCATATGTAAACATTTATTTCATTAAATTTTCATTCTAATAAAACCCGTTTCATTGATATTAAAAATATATTTCCTTGATTTATTATGATTTAAACTTGTGTCTCTCTATAAAAAACACTTTATATTTAGCTCTTCTTTCTTTATATTCCTTTGCATCACAATTGTAAAGGTAAGCATTTATCACTTGGATAAGATAAATTCTTTCTTTCTTTTGTTTAAAGCCATATGTAGATACCCTTATAACTGCCAGGACAAAAAAAAAATAATTAAAATTAAGTTTTTACCAGTTCGACTATATTCATACTTATGTTGTTTTTTAAGATTTTCATATATTATGATAATTGATAATTTTGTCTAAACATATAAACAGATGTTATTTACAGCTGTTAAAATCATGTAATAATAAAAAAAGGTGGATTTGCCCATGTTGTCCGTGCAAAATTTTTGACTCGACAAAAATGTTTTATATGTATATAGCAGTGTAGTCAAATTAGGGGATTTATCCCCAAATCGAGGATTTTTTTTTCAAAATGGGGATGAAAAATTGGGTTTGGGGATTGGGGAATTCATTGAGGATAATTTTTATACTTTGGGGATTTTATGAGATTTTTCGGGGATTTTTATTTTGTTTATATAATTTGGTTTATTTTTTTGACTATGATTTTAATACCAACATATTCTAATTGTTTTTTTTAGTACATAAGTATTTTTAGTGTGGTAACTAAAACTTTGTTTAATATAAAAATTATCAGTGGTATGTCTTCCGGCAAATGGTAACAATTTATAGGTCTTTAACATTTGCTGTTGGCAAGACATGGGTATTATTTCATGTGAATGCTTCATATAAAAGAAGAAACTAACATACAAAATTCAAATTAATTCTTTTTGCGTTAAAGATGGACAAAAATCTTGACAACAGCAAAAACAACACAATATCCTCTGGGAACGTGAAGAATGGGCAAAAGGTAAGAAGCAACATCTAGCAGCCGTATGTGTACAAGAAAATAAACCCTGAACAACGAGTCTCTAATTTTTTCGTTTGTACATTTTAATCAGGAAAGTCTCCGACTTACAAGTCTGTATATTCGACGCTGTTATTAAATTAAAGAGGACTTGTTTTTTATACCTAAAAAGTTTATTGAAACAAATACTAAAACGTTTTCCATCAAAACTCAAATTTCACATTTTTGATTCATATCCAGAAATGGTCAAATTGTTTAATTCTAAAAGCATGTACCATGTAAAGAAGATTAGGACTCCGAACCTCTTGATTTTATCAGTCAACTTAACTAATTATACAAATATATACTTAGAAAAGAACTACAGTGCAAATAAAGTATTCATAAGTTAATACTTCAGTGAATTGAAATTGAAGTAGTATTATTTTTAGTGGGGATTTTTAGGGATAGTATAATTTGCTTTTTGGAGAATTTCGGGGATGAAAATTTTCAAATTTGGGATGCGACTCGAAAGAAATCTGGGAACCCTGGTTTGTTTGGCGCCTCTCTTCTTGAGAGAAAATATTTTTTACGAACAATTCTCAGCTTGAATTGGTTTAATTTTTTATTTTATTCAGACAATGTTTAACTGAGTTGACACATCAAAGAATATTTTTATATCCATTCTTTACTTTATTGTTTTATATTTATGTGTGTTTTTTTTATTTACATATGTACATACCTATAACATATTTATATATTTATTATAGCTTTTAAATTTGAGCTGCTTAATTTATTTCATACATTTTCACATATAAGTACTTTTTGCCAGCTTTCATTTAGGAGTTTTTGATATATCGACAAAGCAATGCAACAATAAAATACAATGTTGTACTTGTTGTACAATTAATATCAATTGGTTAGTGAATTCGGCATGGTTTAAACCAGTGATGTTCAGCACATACCTGAATTGAGGAAACTTAAAACACACGTATTCTTCACACATATCCTTGTTGCCCAACTATAATTTGCATAAGCTAGCTTAAGCAACTGTCTAAAATTGACGAAAAGTCAAATGCATAAGTAAATCAAAAGATGGCCATAATATACTTATGTAAACTTAACTCATTGTTGCAAATATTGCACAATATTACAAGTAAGTAATTATAATTTAAAAAATGAAAAAAAATAATAGCAGTGTACATTCTTGAATTGTAAAAAATTGTACCAAAAAATTTTACACAGTAAAATTTTGTGAATCTTGTGATTTTTCATTAAATATGTTTATATGCACAAAGAAATACGATATCTGAAATTAATTAAGCATTAGTCAAAGTACTAATTGTATTAAAAACTAATTGCTGATTTAAAAACATATGTATGTTCACACATAAACACACAAATATTATATGACAGTATATCAAACTTGAAAAATTTCATTAAGTTCATGATAGTCAAGGCGAATTGACGTACTTATGAACTAAAATTAAAAAATATATACAACTAACGCGGTAAATTAATTATAAAGTAAAACTATAACTATAAAAAATTTAAGAAATAAACAATGTAAAACACAATAATATGTGTATTTTAGTGGTGAAAATCAATATACTTTAATTTTTATAACTAGGCATAGCATCAGACCGGACAACATAGTTCCAACCATGTTGAAATTTTTGCATAACTGAATGCACTAAAATACCACCTCTGTCAGGGTCTTTAAATCTAGGCGCACGGTAGTGCGCCAGGGCTAGTTCGGCCACACAGTGTGTATATTTACACGAAACCATTCGAGCTGTTTTTACCCCCTCATAACTTTGCTCCCCCTGATCATAATATAATGAAACTTGAAAAATAAGGTCTCCCCACAGAGGTGACCTCACAGGTTAAATTTGAAAGTTCTACCATAAAAGCTTCCCGAGATATTAAGGTGTGAAAAGTCCATATTTTAGTAAATATTCATTGACTCACTGACTCATCAATATTATTGGGCACTTCCAGCAAAGCTAGAGAGCTCAAACTTGCTACACAGGTAGGTCTTGGTAAGAAAATATCCAGAAAAATCTGAAAACGGGCACTTTCCACCCGGCGGGGACTAAATTCCCCTTCTTTGTATAGCTAGAAAGCTGAAATTTGGTACACAGGTAGGTCCTGATAAGAAATTAACGAAAATGATTTTTAAACTGGCACTTTTCATCTGGTGCGACTATGGTGCCCCTTCTTTGTATAGGGCACTTCAAGTATAGCTAGAAAGCTGAAATTTTCTACACAGTTAGGCAATACATATAAATATTTATACAAAAACAACTTAGAAAAAAGAAGTGAGATCCACACAAAAACATAAATGTGAAAATAAGGCCAAGTTCGTACCAAAAAAGTTTCGGTCGAAAAAAGTACTAAGATCAAAATAAGGACCAAGTTCTTGATAGGTGTAATTCCATCTCATTTCTAGGCAACCTGCAAGCTTGGCAAAATTTTTCCAAGAATCCTTTCCCATATTATAAAGGCAAAAAAATTACGAACTTGGCCTTGTTTTCACATTTATGTTTTTGTGTGGATTATTTTTATCTAAGGAATTAAAAAAAACAACATACTTTCATATGTATAAATTTCGTTATTTAGTAGGTATATAAACATAAGCAAATAAAAAAAAACGTCACACTACTCTTTGGGTATTAATCAATAATATTACATTGAGATGCCGAATTTGGAGAACACATACACGCTTTGAGATTTCGATTTTCTTACTCTGCTTGCGCTTTTAATTAGTAAGTTCTTCCATTTTGAAGTCCAACATTCCTCTACTGAGAACTGATTACTAATTTAACATCATATGAATATATGTATTTATGTATAAGACTTTAACTTTTAAATTATTGTTAGGAAATATAATTTTCGTTTGCTTTTAAGAAGATTATTATCCTGCATAAAAGATAAAGGGCTTTCTTTTTTTAAATAAAAATTATTATAAATTAATATATTTTTGTACCTTTTTTTTGGGAAAATGTATCTGCTAATTATTTGAGAATTATTCGCTTTAATTTGGCGAATACGAATATCTTAAAATAGGCGAATAATCGAATAGGAATACGAGTATTCGTAACATCACTAGTCTGTATACCTCTCAGCTCAATATTAAGTAAATAAAATAAATATGTATGACAAATCTTATGCTGAGATTGTGATACCTCCTGTTAAATTTCTAATTTAATTTCAGAGTGTGAGTTTTTATTAAAAAAAAAAAAATAGTACCAAAATTTTTATTACCCATGTTGCAAAAAAAAAAAATAACATGTTACAATAAAAATATTTGTCACTCTCGCTAAAAAAATACAGCGAAGAAATTTATTCAAAAGCTTAAAATTTTTTTTAAATTATTTCTTTCTAAATACAATTATTTATTCTTTTAATTATTTCGTCCTGTGTATTTTAAATAAGATGAAGATTCTTATGCTCATCCACTTTGATCAAGTGTAGATACAAAAAAGGCACTACACTTAACCTAGTGAGCCCTATAGAGTGTCTCTTTGCATCTTCCACAACTATTACTTTAGATGCCATACCATATACAATGCCATGTCAGAGCGTATACAAAGAAAATTCCATCATGTCACTACAATAAACCAAACAGGTATTTAGACGTGTTTGTGGGTGTTTCAAAATATACAACGGGAAAAAGAAGGACTACGGAGGCCATCCAGAAGGCCTCTCAACTCCTTCTTTTGGATGCACTAGGACTGCTCGCTCCATTCCATACTGATTTTTCGTACACTCGATATCATTGTGGGTTAGCCCTTTTGCACTCTTTTCTTTCGGGAGTGATTCTGAAGGGCCTTTATATCAATAGCTTATAGAAAGCCTTTCAGAAAATGGCTCTTCACAAGCCATATTTTTAATAAAGTTACACATGTATGTATGTAAGAGTACCAACTAAATAATATTTATTAAAATAATTATGGAAATAAAATTACATATATCTTAAACAATTATTTTAAAAACACTTACAAATTTAATAATTCATCCATGCATTACTTTAGGTAAAAGAATTCTGTTCTTTGACACCCAAAAAAAGAATTATTTCAGTTTCGTTAATATATGTCTTTTGTATGTAGAATTTTTTATTTTTTTTTTTTATTTTTATTAGAGCACTACTCCTTCTCTTCCTTATATAAGGCCTTCTCTAGCAGTAAACTTTTACTGGTTACTGGAAAAAATTACAGTAATCAGTAAAATTTTGATGGCAACTGCAAATTTTTTCAGCAACCAGTACAATTTTGCTAAAATCCAGTGCTTCGCAAATTTTGACTGATTGCAGTGTTGTAATCGGTTATTAGTTATTACTGACATATATGACATTTATATATTAATTTTTTTGATATTCGTAACATAGCTAAAATTATTTTTTTCAGAAATCAAACAACATTTTCATTTACAAGTGAAAGTTTACTGGTTACTGCAATTTTTTCAGTAACCAGTAAATTTTTATTGGATACTGCAAGTTTTTCCAGTAACCAGTAAAAGTTTACTGGTTACTGAAAAAAAAAAAATGCAGTAAGCAGTAAAGTTTTACTGGTTACTGAAAACCAGTAAACTTTTACTGGTTACTGCTATACATAATGCATTAAAAATATACTGCAGTATGCCCAAGTATGCTAATAAGGCGTTTAATAAGGCCCAAATAAGTAGTTCTTCTGATTTTCCCGCTATGTCACGCTAGCTAAATTTTATTTATTTACAGATAAAAACTTACAAGGATATGAGTATGTTATCGTTTACATTCATTTTTTTTTGCTGTATTTTTCTTTTTAGATACATAGTTTGCCTATGTACTCGTACAGTATGTGAGATACTGTGTTTATTTATTTTTGCTAAAGCTAAAACTAAAATAACTGAAGGTAAATATTTTATTTGCATACATATGTAGCTACATAAATTTTTTCCATTTCTACCAGGGCTGTCAGACTCATTTTGACCTTTTTCGCAAAATTCAATGTCAAAATCGTCAAAGCCAATTTTTGTTAGTTTTTAATAACAAAATATAAATTTTTTTAATCTATAAAATATTTTTCTATAAATTAAAAAAAAAATTGTTCCGAATTGCTAAAAATGAAAAAAAACGCCAAGATACTATATTTTGTTTAATTTTTATTTAAAACAAAGTAAAAATGATTAGTGAACAAAAAAGGTACAGTTGTACAGTTATAGTTGTCTACTTAATGTGGTTTTAGACACTATGTATTTTACAGTGGCTTTGTCACCTTGACGATACATCTCTAATTCCTTACATATGTCTGTCAAAATTTACAATATACATACGATTTACAATTTTTGCATCTACACTTGGGTTTTTGGTTTCATCTGACATAACCTATTATAACTTTCAACACCTCTTTTTGTGATATTTTTTTAATTTTTCGCGAGTGTTTTATTCTTTCAAGAACATGTATAAATACATAGATTTTAATATAAATAAAATTGTTTTAACTTAAATATGCCGAATAACAAACACTTGTTCTTGGCGCCACAAGCAATTGACTGATGTCAGGTGCTTTGTCAGTTCAAAATCGAACACGCTCTAATTGAAAATTTTTACATATCAAAAGTTGGCAAAAAATATATATATTTTTTTTTTTACACACTATGTATGCATTTAGCAGTGGGAAATTTGACAGGCACACTGTAAAATACATAGTGTGTAAAACCACCTTTAAAGAAGACGATCCATTCTTGCAATTTTCGTTGAGGATGGATGAGGAACTTTTAATATTTTTAAACGAAATTTGCGCATAAAACTTAAGGTGTGTTTATATGGTAATACAAATTATTAAGACTTTGTTGAATCAAAATATTATGAATATTAATAAAATCAAAAGTTTTGCGGTACGAAGTAGCTCGTGATTAGAGTTCCACAATGAGTTTATTTTAGTTGTTTTTGCAGTTATTGTATAAAAATGATCCCACCTTGAATTATACTGTTAAAGCTGGCAATGTTTATTTTAAAAGACACCTCCGATAAAATGAGTAAATATAAGTCTCTAAATGGTTTAGAAAATAGACATTTACCGAACGTTTATGACTTTGTATCCGTATTCTCTCTAACTTATACAATTTGCATTTAAATTTTTGACATACATGGATTACCATGTAAATACACCTTTATGAAAATATCTTTTGTTTACCGTTAGATTTTTAAATCAGGCAAATAAATATGTATATAAATACATACATTTATGTGTATACATTCACTTTAATGTGATAAAAAACAAGAAAATAAAAGTCCTTTCACTTCCCGAATTATAACATTAACATAATAAATGACGATATATCAAAATGTTCTTAGCACACCATCTACACGAGCCATCAATTTATTGGCATACGTATGAATTCCTCAAATTTCATACATAAAAATACGAGAATAAAAATAATAATACATAATTTTGTACTGATTTTAACGATTTTAAAACAAATTCATGGCTCATCAAATATAGCCATCAAAATCGCCAAATAATTTATAAATCGCCAAAAAATCGCCATGTTGCCAAATGGAAAATTAAGACGCTAAACTGGTTTTAAAATCGCCACGTTTGGCGAGAAATCGCAACATCTGATAACCCTGTTACTACCTCTCAACTCTTTACATACAAGCTAACGCAAGTGCAATACTAATTTAATACTGTTTCCAGGTATCTATGTCACTTATTTGATGTAGTTACTTTTGTACATACAAGTTTCAAACAAC
The DNA here is from genome assembly GCA_947311025.1 of Lypha dubia. Classification (NCBI taxonomy): domain Eukaryota; kingdom Metazoa; phylum Arthropoda; class Insecta; order Diptera; family Tachinidae; genus Lypha; species Lypha dubia. Next base: position 26,829,685 of record OX371262.1, on the reverse strand, counting down.
ATTACTTGGAATACATACACTTTTACTTACATATGTGCAAATAAATATTTTTTAAAACATACATACATAGATAGATATGTTTAAAATTTTAATGAAAGTATCCCGTAGGACAGATTATGTTCAAATTTAAAATATTAAATTATTTCGGATTTAAATGTTAGGGATGAAAATTTAAAGTACCTAAAACTTAAATACATACAAATATATAAAGGTCATACACTCAAATCTAATGTTATGTTTACACGGGACATCCTTCGCTCATTATTCATGCTTCACACCCTAATCATGACCGATGCAACACGCTTCGAAATAAAAAATTTTGGAAGCGAAGTAAGTAGATTAAAGGCTGAGACTAGGGAGATCGATTATTCGACTTTTTCCGAAAACCGGGTTTTCAAATAGTTCAAACAATTGCATTAAAAAAAAAAAGGTTTTCGGCTAAAAATTTAAAAAATAACCGGTTAACCGATTATTTCATTAAAATATATAAAAAATTTGTTAAAAATGTAAGGTTTATTTATATAAAAGAAAGGAATTCATAACAGTAAGAAACAAAAAATTATATTTAAGAATAAAAAAGGGCCTGTTAAAATTATTTCATTCAAAAGCTTTATATCCTTCAGTTTCAATTCTTGTAGATTACAGATGCGTTTTTATAATCGTCGCAACTGAATATTAAAAATTATCAAAAATTTCAAGTCACAAAAATAATACAAAAACAAATCATTTATTAAACCGTAAATACATACATAAATATTTGCATACACAAACTCTTATAAGTGAAAACAAAATAAAGAGAACTCTAACTGAACCCAACCAACATATTGGCAAGCGTTTTGTAAATTAAGATTGCAGCAAGCTTGCATAGATAAGAGTTTTGCGAATGTCGTTGACAATTTGCTTGCAAGTGCAAGTGTTTTGCGGACGTCGTTGACAGTTTGTCATTCTCGCCTTCAAAATTTGTGCTAATAAGTTGTTTTAATAAATTGTGTTAAATTATATGTAAATGGGACGGATTCAATTTTCGTGGTTGCTATTTTTTGTGGACGGTCTCATCCCAATGATGTGAATAAGTTTCTGGCACAATTTCTCAATGAGTTGAACGATCTTCTCCAAAATGGATTTTCATACGAAAACAAAACTTTTGTAATAAAATGTCGAGCATTTATTCTGGATGCACCAGCTAGGGCACTTATGTTTGGAGTCAAAGGATATACATATATGTATATATACAATGAAGTTCCTATTTTTATATTTTAATTTAATATTTTTCTATTAAGAAAAAAAAATTTTATGTTAAAAATGATTTTTTTATATGTATCAATAAAAAAACATATCCAAAACAAAGAAAATGTTTAAAACGCTTACTAATTTCATTAAAAATACGTGTTTTTTAAGCATTTGCAAAACGTGTTTTTTAAGCAATTGTCTTTTTAACGCTTATAAAGTTGGGTGCTTTTCGAATATAAACCCCTTGCTTTGATGTCATTTGTAAAAGTCACAGCAGCGTTTTATAAGTGTTTTGCTTACATTTGAACGCTTACAAAACGCTTATTTTTATATGTAAATGCTGGCTGGGAATTCATCTTCTGGCGCGATCAAGCTCTCCGTACATGTTAAATAGTGATAAAGAAGCAACAACAATTGCACCATTAGCAAACTTGTCAGAATTTGGGAACACGAAAACTTATTGCAAGTTGCCTACAGTCTGCGCTGTATTTGGTGAGTTACACAGTACCGCTAACTGTGACAAAATAAAATGTGATCCCAAGGCGAAAAAAAGTGGCAATTGCGGCGGAAATCACACTGCCAACTATAGAGGCTGCCCCTTTACTAGTTTTTTAAAAATTCATCAAACAAAAAAAATAAAGCTACTCCCGCTCAGCCTAAAACCCCTTTTAACTACCCACAGTTACCTCAACCGTCTACTAGCCAGAATAAATATTCAAACGTTTTCAAGTCTAACGCGACTAGTGCACAACAAAAAGCTAATAATAAATTTTCAAACGCTAGTATTTTAAAAATGAACCAGGGTACGGCGCAAAAAACCGTAACAGTAAAAAAAGATTCGGGGTCTTATTTTATTTGTATTGAAGCATCAATAGAGAGCTTAATACAAACAGTAAATACATTTACTCTCATGTATAATGCAGGAAATGTTAAAAATGCAGTCGTCATTGTTGTAGGCTGCATTAAACAAACCATGAACGTAAAAAAATGTTTTTGTAACGCTATCGGCATCTGCCAACATAAAAATGATATATAATATTTTCTTCTGGATAAACAAATCGATGTTTGACTCATTTGACGTCTCGAAGCTATTTCAGAATTAGTGGATATAACTTTTACGAGACAAAGAATCCTCGAGGTAGAGCTTGTGGTGGCTCGGGAATTCTAATAAAAACGCGAATAAAACACTACCACTTAAATAATTTTTACGAAGATTATCTTCAAGCAACGAACATCTGCATTGAAAATTATTATCAAAAACTTGTAATATCATCAGTCTATTCCCCCAAGGTTTTCAATTACCTATTTTACAAATCATTGGGCTCTCGTTTTCTTGCAGCTGGCGACTACAATGCTAAACACACTTTCTGGGGCTCACATCTAATCACTGCTAATGGCCGAGTTTTGTTTAATACAGTTTCTAAAATGGGTTTAAACGTAGTGTCAAGTGGTCAGCCAACATATTGGCAACCCGATCGACAAAAAATTCGTAATGTTTGTGACTTTGGAATAGCGAAAGGTGTGCCCAACGACATGATTGAAGTTGAAGCATCCTTAGATTTATCTTCAGACCACTCGCCTACAATTGTCACTATTTACTCTCATAAAACTGCAACTGCACGTATTAACTGGCTGAAATACAAAAAATATTTGAGTGCTCATTGCTCGGAAAGAATGCCGCTGAGAACACCTTCTGACATAGACGATTATCCCGGAATTTGCAAGGGCACATATCAAAACTAGAAACATGGCTAAAACAATGGCGGATAAAAATTAATGAGCAGAAATGTCTACACGTCACTTTTACGCTGCGAAGGGAAATATGCCCGCCACACCGAGATTATACCGCAACATACTGCAGTAAAATATCTAGGCGTTCATCTTGATCGTCGTTTAACGTCGAAATCGCATATAGACGCAAAGTTAACACAAATGAAACTAACAGCAGCTTAAATGTATTGGTTAATTAAAAGAAGAAACTGATTACTAACCCTAGACTGTAAACTTCTAAATTACAACGCGATCCTGAAACCAATATGGTCCTATGGAACCCAGTTATGGGGCACTGAATCAGCATCGAATGTAGAAAAAATTCAAAGGCGACAAAATAAAATTCTATGTGCAATTTCAGCAGCCGCCTGGTATGTCAGAAATAATCGAATTCATAAAGATCTAGAAGTTCTGTGGGTGAATACAGTATTTTTAAAACACGCGAAAAAATATATAAAAAAAATTGAGTTGTACCCAAATCAACTTGCTTGCAATATTCAAAATTATAGAGGTCACACCTACCTGTGGAGGAGGGATACTCTTACTCTCAGCCGTACACGAGAGAGAAAACAACAAAAATCAACCGTTGAAATTAAAAATTTTGTTTTGCATTGGCTAAACATATATTTATCATTGTTAGATTTAAGATTTGAAAAACTCATTGATGTTTCAATCTATTTTTGAAGATTCAATCTATATATATAAAATACAAAAAATGTTTGTTCCCATGTTCGCTATAGACTCGGAAACTATCCAACCGATTTGGTCCAAACTGGTGTCATTCAAAAGGGAATTTATAGAGGATGGTTTTAGGCTTTTAATATTTAAAGTGGGCGTAGCCCCTCCCACATAAATAGAATAACATCATATATCTTGACTATTGTGATAGCAAGAGTTTTGAAACATTGCAATAGTTCATATGTTACTAATGTGAGTAATCAGGACAAAAATGGGCGTTATCGGACAAGTGGGCGTGGCAGCTCCCATATAACCCAAAAATTGAAATCGCCATATTTTGGGCATTTTTTGACCTACGCCGATGATATTTGATACATATAGTATTGACATAATTTGGAATACGTACCAGGAGAAAAGTGGGTGGGACCATGCCCCTTTTTTAGGAAAATTAAAAATTGTAATATAGTCTTAACTACTGGACCGATCGTCATTAAATATTCACAATAGGATATATAAATACTCTTAATTTTATTTTATAACGAGGGGGTAGCAAAGCACACCGGGATAGGCTAGTAAATAATAAAGTTATCAAAAAAAAAAATACAAATGTGTACTATAATAATACAATTCTATAGGCTTTTTTTATCATAATTTCATAAAAATGTTTCCTCTTTGTTTTTCTTTTTGGATAAAATGTTTAACTGTTTTTAACAATTTTAACAAAAAAGTGTAAATATGCAAAAATTGCAATATTATATATAAGTCATTATCTTGATCAAAAATCGATAAAAGTTTATTATATGCAAAACATTCAAAACATGAGAATATGAAAAAAACCGCAAATTTTTGTTAAATGTAAAAGATTATAGAACGAATACTGATTAAAAGTTCCAAAAAATCTAAAAAACCAAAAACTTCGTCAAAATTACACCATTCGCCATAATTTTGGATAAAAATTGTCAAAACTTAGCAAAAAAATGATAACATTTAAAAGAGAGCAACTGAGAGAAAGAAAAAACTTTGAAAAAATTATTCCTGTCGCAAAAAAAAAAAACAATAATTAGCTGGAATTTTCCAGCGGACGGAGTTCACACAAAAATATTTATGTAAATAGATTCGATCCGATTTTCATCACACTTAAAAGTATTTGATTCCATTTAAGCCTTCGAGATCATTTAAAATCGAATCGATTTCTATCCAACACCTGTATCACGGTGTGCTCACTCTTGTCATATTTTGGTGTTTTATTATTTTTGGCATATGGCTTTATTACTACACTGAATACCCCAATTAAAAATTTCAAGAAAAAAGTGATTTCTAAATAATATATGATCTATTAAAAAAATTATTTTAATCCAAAGGAAGTTTAATTATTCAGGCTTAAGTTCGAATAATTTAAATTTTAATTAAATTATTATTTTAGTAGAAAGAAAACTCCAGATGGTCGTAATAATTGAACAGCTTAAGCACATACAATATAAATATATACATTAAGTCACAAAATAATTTATAATCTACACAGTCAGAATAAAAACATTTCCCTTAAGATTTGTTTATAGGCAAATGACTAATTAGTGAAATGGTCTTAGAAGATAAGTAACCAAAAATAAAAAGAAAAACTAAAGCTCTCAAATAAGTTTATGAAACAACACATTTGGAAAATTATATGGTCATTCAAATAATGAAAGCTTTTCCTTTAATAATCATGACTATAACAATGAGACTTTAAAAAGGCCTCGATTTAAAAATTGTGTTTGTTGTTTTATTAACAACGAAATCAAAAGAATTTGATGACTGACCATGAGAGGAAGGTCCAATTTACAAAAACGTAAATGTTTCATCGCTTTAAATTTTTATGACTGGAAATTATTTTAGCGATAGGGATGCTATAGTTTTTCCTTTACACCTTCTGATAATGAGTTGTTCAACTTAATCTTGTGATCCTTATATTTTAAGTATGTTTATGTTGTGAAACACATTACTTTTAATTAAAACACTGCATTTAACTACAACAGTTGACAACTTAGTTGTAAATGTCTGATTGAGCCTTTCTTTAAAAACATGATAACCTGCTTTTAAGCATTTATGATGCAAAATTAAATGTTCTACAAAAATATAACATCTAACTCAACTTTGAAATTTAGTGGCAAAATTGGAAATTAAAAATTAAACCTTCCGTAAAATTTCTAAAAAGAACATTTTATTTGCAAATAATGAACAATCCACACACCCCGAATTACATAGCTCGTTAATGAGCAACATAAATCCTGTCTCCTAAATAAGAAACTGCAACCGTATTAAAAATCAGCAAAAATATATGTAACTATTTTCGATTTAAAATTCACATGTATAAAATACTAGCTGATCCCGGTGTACTTCGCTACCCCCCTCGTTATAAAATAAAATTAAAAGTATTTATATATCCTATTGTGAAAATTTAATGACCATCGGTCCAATAGTTAAGACTATATTAAGATTTTTTATTTTCCTATAAAGGGGCGTGGTCCCACTCACTTTTCTCCTAGTACGTATTCCTAATTATGTCAATACTATATGTACCAAATATCATCGGCGTAGGTCAAAAAATGCCCAAAATATGGCGATTTCAATTTTTGGGTTATATGGGAGCTGCCACGCCCACTTGTCCGATAACGCCCATTTTTGTCGTGATTACTCACATTAGTAACATCGTCCCCTCAATATAACAATAGCGTATAATACGCTATTATATATACCACATAGGCTATTGTTATATTGAGGGGACGACATATGAACTATTGCAATGTTTCAAAACTCTTGCTATCACAATAGTAAAGATATATGATGTTATTCTATTTATGTGGGAGGGGCTACGCCCACTTGAAATATTAAAAGCCTAAAACCATCCTCTATAAATTCCCTTTTGAATGACACCAGTTTGGACCAAATCGGTTGGATAGTTTCCGAGTCTATAGCGAACATGGGCACAAACATTTTTTGTATTTTATATACATATATAGATTTATTTAAATATATAAAAAAAAGCACATTCTTCTTCTTTCTGAAACCATTTAAAAATTGAAGATCGGATTAAAATCAACTGAGTTACGTGTACATAAGTACTGGAACCTACCCGAAAATAGTTTTTTCGGAATAACTCCGAAGTTTGAGGGTGTTTCCGAACTTTTAAAAATTGATTTATGATCTACTAAATAAGGTCTATAACTTACACTAGGTCACTTTCCAAGTATATTTTCACTGTAGCACCGTGTAATCTTCACAAAAATCATTTAACTGGTAGTGTTTCATTCGCGTTTTTATTAGAATTCCCGAGCCATCACAAGCCCTACCTCGAGGGTCCTTTGTGTTTATAAATTATATACACTAATTCTGAAATAGCTTCAAGACGTCAAATGAGTTTCTGAGATAAGCATAACATCGATTTGTTTATCCAGAAGAAAATATTCTACTTCATTTTTCTGTTGGCAGATGCCGTTAGCGTTCCAAAAACATATTTTTTAAGATCATGGTTTGTTTAATACAGCCTGCAACAATGACGACTGCATTTTTAACATTTACTGCATCATACAGGATATGTTGAGAGTAAAAGTATTTACAGTTTGTATTAAGCTCTCTATTGAAGCTTCAATACGACTAAAATTAGACCCCGAATCTTCATTTACTTTTACGTTTTTTTGCGCCATACTCTGGTTGCTTTTTAAAATACTAGCGTATGAAAATTTATTATTAGCTTGTTGTTGAGCACTAGACGCGTTAGACTTGAAAACGTTTGAATATTGACACTGGCTGGTAGACGGTTGAGGTAAATGTGGGTTTTAGGCTGAGCGGGAGTAGCATTAGTTATTTTCTGTGATGAATTCTTAAAATACGAATAAAGGGGGCAGCCTCTATAGTTAAAAGTGTGATTTCCGCCGCAATTGACACATTTTTTTGCCTCGGGATCACTTTATATTTTGTCACAGTTAGCGGTACTGTGTAACTCACCACATACAACGCAGACTGTAAGCAACTTGCAAGTTGCAATAAGTTTTCGTATGCCCAAAATCTTAGCAGTTCAGGCGTTGAAAAGGTCCAGCTCTTTTATGTGGAAACTCAACGGTAACTCTTCGATGCAACAAGTACTTTAATTCACAAATTGGTTGTGATTCATTTTTTTTTTATTTTCAAGTCACCTGGCTGTAGCTGTAGGGGAGTTTTTCCCTATTTTTAATGTTGCACAGAGCCAAAACTGCCTAATAGAATCAAGAATATTTTCTCTATGAAACGCTTTTAGGCTTTGGGGTATCCCAGCATAAATAAGCGAAGATTTTTTCGAAGAGATTCCTTATTATTTTTATGTGGTAAATCTTTTTAATTTTATCAATAAGGAAAACACATAAAATTATGAAGAAAACTTGTTATTCACAACTTTTTTTACCCAATTTCCGTTATTTTTGGCAAAAAAAAAAAAAAAAACAATCCATACACAGAAAAAAAATATATATTTTTTTTTTGCAATTAATCCTTTAATTAAATATATAAAAAAATTTGATTAAATATATAATTTATTTTATTTAATTTTTAATGGTAATAAATAATTTTAGTTTATAAATGTATACAAATTTAATTGATACTATTAATTTGTTTACTGGTGTTAATTTAATTAAATTTTTAATTGATATCACAAATTTTTTAATTGAAATCAATTTTTATTTTTTGCTGTGTAGAGAAAAAGTTTTTGATTCTTTTAGGTTTTCATATCAATTGTTTTTAATAAGAATATCTTCTTGATTTCATTAGGCCATCATATTGTTTTTTTCAAAAATGTATTCCTTATTGATTTCATTAGGTTACCTAATTGATTTTTTCAAAAAGGGTTTCCTTATTATTTTATTAGGGTCCTGTATGATCATGTGTAAATCATCTTCTTAATTTTTTTAATTAGAATATCTTCTTGATTAAATAAATCAACATAGGAACAATTTTTTTCATAATTTTTTTGTGCTACAATACTTCTCTGATTCAAAGACTTTGATATACATATTAGTGATGTTACGAATATCAATTTGTAGTATTCGCGAATACGAATACGAATATTTAAAACAGTATTCGCCGAATACGAATATTTCTTTTGAGGTTTATATTTCAAATTTAATTGGAAAAATCCCTGCCTTTGCGTTAGTAACTATAAATGAATAGTGATTTAACATTATTATTGCATTAAGATGCCGAATTTGAAAACCTCTACAGAACATTTTTTAATTATTTTACTTACATACTTTCAGATTTCGTTTTTCTTACTCTGTTTGGGTTTTTAATTACTAATTCAGTTCTGTTTAGCGAACATATTTTTGCAGAAGGCGCATCCACCTGTGTTCTATTTTTGAAATTCAACATTCCTCTACTGAGGTTTGATTACTAATTTAACATGATATAAAACTTTAATTTTTGAATACTAGTTGCAAAATACATATATATTTTTGTTTGTTTTTTAAGAAGGTTATTACTTTGCGTGAAATACAATGGGTTTTTTTTTAATAAAAATTAATATATTTTTTTACATTTTATATACTTTTTTTAAACTTTTGTATGATTTTTTTTTTTTTCAATGTATGGGAAAATTATTCGAAAAATATTCGCTTGAATTTGGCGAATACGAATACGAATATCTTAAAACAGGCGAATAGTCGAATAGTCGAATACGAATACGAGTATTCGTAACAGCACTAATACATATGTATTTATGTATGCATGATTGTATATGTGTCGCCACTCATAACTGTACTTCTTTGCACATTGCGTATTAAAATTAAACTTTTAGTTGAAAGTGAACAAGTGGGAAGTGAAGAAGTCAGAAGAACAAATAACTATTTGTCTACTAAAATAAAGTAAAATTGAAATTTATTAAAAAAAAAAATCTTATTATAATTTTAATTATAATCATTTTAGTGAAGAAAACAATAAATTGAACAGAAATCAATTAAAAATTAAATTTCTTAGACTTCTATTTTTTATCAGGTAAGTACAAAAGATCATACGTGAGCACTTTGATGTACCAGTAAAGTTTCAGTAAAAATAAATTTTTAATGATACTGCAATTTAATTTCCTTTGCCAGTAAACTTTTACTGATAAAATTTTAGTAGGCTGTAAATTTTTAGTGATATTGAACTGAACCTTTCCATAAGGGTGGTGTTGGCTGAAGTGGTTAGCGCGTTGACTACTAAGCAAACAATGACGTGGGGCCTGGGTTCAAACCCTGGCCAGAGCAAGTCAATCAACATCATTAATTTCTGTAATGTACATTAGTGAGAAATTGTATTAATTGTTGTCGGACTATTTAATTGATGAAGGCATAGCACTGGTCACTAAAAAACTGTTCCGACAGCGATTGATGATGTTCCAAGCTAATGTACACAACATCGCCCTCCTTCGTCGGTGAGCAGAAACATCGGCGAAGTAAAACAATTAATAAAATGCCTGCCAATACAGCTTAACAAAGTTAATGCGTCTACCTAACACCGGAGGCGCCTAAACACTGCTATAAAAATTAACATAACGCGCAAAGCAGAGTTGTAAAAGAGTTAAGCCTTCTACATTTTCAACATCTATCTTCTCTACTCTATCCCTCTCTCTGAGTTCCGGCACAATGCACTGCATACGTAGGGGTCATCCCCTGAGTGCTGGTCCTAATTAAAAAAAAAGGCGATTTGCAATACAGTACATTTATAATGCAATGTATGGTCTTATATTGACTGTTCTGAGTATTTGTGAATCGACCTTGAAAGAGTTTTATGTTTCTTAGCTACATATTTTATGAACGTTATATGTATTATTTCAGTTCCGTGCAAATAATGGCGGACCAAAAAACTTTAACAGAAGATATCGATATTTTACCTATTCTTAAATCATGGGAGCTGTGCGATGAAACGTGCAACATTCTCTTAAGTTTTGGAATTACCTCAACAACTATATTAAAAAAAAAATGGAAATTGAAGACATTAAAAATTTATTTAATAAATTGGAGCAAAAATATACTGGGGAGCTAATAAAGTTCATAGCAGGCTTAATGGAATGGAGGAGGAATACTGTTCGTAGAAAATAAATTTTATGAAAAATATATTTTTTCACTTAAGTATTGTTTCAGAACTTACCATTTATGTATATGCGAAAGAGAAACGGTATCGGAAAATAGTCGGATATTAGAGTGTTTGGAAAAAATTTCTGACAGACTTTAGGCTGTACGGATTCCCCACTCGGTACACAGAAGTCAGCAGAAAATTCCATATGTGGGACTAGCCTTATCAACCTTCTTAAAAGTACCGTGAAAGGACAACTAGTACTTACATTCAATGAAAGAAATAAGTGTATTGATTCAAAAACCCAGAAGACATTAGTTCATTGCATTGTTGAAAAATATGTTGGAAATAAAGCCAAATTAACATATGCAGAAATGTGCTTATGCTATCTGCGAAGTATTTACTAAAGAAAAACCGGTGAAAAAATTTTTTGTTTAACAAAATTTGATTTAATGTCTGTTTTTTGATAATTTCTGTTCTTCTAGGAAACATACTTTTTGAAACGAAAAGACGGGAAGAAAAATCCGACAGGAAAACTATTTTCTCGTTGGACTTATGCCGAAAAAGAAAACTTTGATAATGATCCTGCCACTGCGGACGAATCTCTTGAAGAACTGCATTGCGGTATGAATATTTCAAATTATTTAAAGTAACATATGTATATGTATTTATACAATTATCTTTCTCTCTTAAATATAAATATTTGGAACAAAAGTGCTGGTTGCAGTACAATTGCAGTCCATGGGATGAGGTCATTTCTTTCTGGAGGGAAACAAGGATCTTTAGAATTAAAGAGATGCACAAGGCCAGTTCTTTGAGCCAAATTTTACAAGAATGGCCACGATATAAGGATTTTTTAGGTTTCGAACTTGTAAGTATTGTTATTTTACATTTTTTAATTTTCCTTAACTTTTAATATATTTTTATTCTGAAAAGGTCGAAATAGATTTTGATTTTTTATACCCGGAGAAATCAAATAAATTATTCTTAAAATTAGAAACTTTTTATAAAAATTTGTTTAACATTTTTGACCACGAAATCAAAGACCGTGCATCAAGAGAATATTACATACAATATTTACGTAGTGAAAATATTACAAAAGGTACAATGTTCTTTAATATATTGATATATATATACAAATGTATATAATATTTAACATTTACTAATTTTTGTATTTCTCTACAGATTCTAAGCATTGTGTATGTACAATATTTCTTCATGCTTTACTACAACCACAACATCTTAATAAAGAATATAAGCCTTTAATAACCGATGCTCGAACAGATTTCGTCACTTTAGTACCAACTATTAATATAGTCAGCCAAAAATCATGGAAATTGTTAAAATGTATGCAGAAAGAAGAAAATCACTTCAGCCAAGAATAATGGTTATTGGACCAGATTTTTGGAAAATTTGGGACTTTTTCGTATTTTGTGACGGCCTAAAGTGGAAATGCACTTCGTATATGAAGTGTGTAGATGTTATTATTAAGTTATCTTACGTTTTTAAGATAGAATATTCCCCAAAAAGCACGCAAGTATGGTCATATTTAGAGCAGTATTTTTTTGATTTAAAGTCTGAGGATTTTGCCTCTGTTGCAAATTTATTAAGCAAATTGCATTAATATTATCTTTATTTCTATTTTTAATAAAATGACCCAACTTTCTTGCTTTATTTGTACAAAACGTCATACAACTCCAAATGATGTTGTAAAACATTTAAAAACATTTCACGTAACACCAACAATATATGAATTTCGATGCTTTCAACAAAACTGTGATCAAATTTTTCGTAATATATGTATAAAGATACCAGAACCATTTAAATAAAGATGCTAAAAAATTTGTAACTTATCATCTTTTACGAATTCTGAATATAATACATTTTCTGAAAATCAACTACAACTTTTACCAAACTTACCAGTTCTGACGAATTCTGAATCAAATACATTTTCTGAAAATCAACTACAACTTTTAAAAAACTTTTCTTCTTCATATCAAGAATCAATTATATCATTCCTACTTAAGCTTCTCTCTAATAAAAAATTTTCTCGTAAGGACATAGTTGATATTCAAAATTCAGTCACACCGTGTATTATAACGCCAATTTATATTATTATAACAACATTATTTAAAATCGATGAAAGCAATTCTTCATTAATCGAAGTCATGAACGCATGTTCTCAGCCATTCTCTGATGTAAGTACTGAATATAACTTTTTTAAAAAAATAGAAAATCTTAATCTGTATAAACACCCACATAAATATATTCTTAGTGAAGAACTTTCTGAAGTCGTTCTAAACAACAATCCCACTTTGACATCAGCAAAAACAGAAAGTACCCTTACAGACATTCCTTTTCAAATAAAAAAAGTATTTTGCACCCAAAGGAGTTCTTAAAGCATCCCTTCTAAATATAACACAATATTTAAAAAGTAATTCTTATTCACATTTTATCAATGGCGATTTCTGGAAAAATTCCACTAACAATGAATTTTATGAAACAATTCCATTATTTTTGTATCTTGACGATTTTGAAGTTAATGACCGTTTGGGTTCAAAATTAGACCAACAAAAAATTTGTGGTATATACTACAGTTTTCCAATCATACCACACTTTTAAATAAGTATACTCGCAAATATATTTGTTGCAGGATTTATAAAAAGTCAAGATTTGCATGATAATGGAATTGCTATGTATTTCTTTAACACCACTTATAAACATATTGAAGGCTTTAGAAGTTGAGGGTTTACAAGTCACTGCAGATGGAACTAATTACATATTGTTTTTTAAGTTGGCACAAATATTAGGTGATCATCTAAGCCTAAATACTGCATTAGGTTATGTTAGTTCGTTTTCAGCAAGTTTGTAGGGTATGTATGAGGACCAAACATCACACTCGAACTGATTGTCTACAAGTTTCTTCTTCTTTCCGCAATTAACATAATTATAATCACGATGTTTTAGTAAATAATCCAATTACTATTACTATATATAAACTGTGTCAATTTTCAATTCCTTGTCACGTTTTCATGTTACTGATAATATTGCATGTGATATAATGCACGATTTGTTCCTTGGGGTTTGCAAATACAACCTCTCACAAATTTTAAATTTAAATTTTGTTTAAAAAAAAAATTTTTTTTGTTTACATACATTAAATTATAGAAAGCAGATGTTTCAGTATGGGGAAACTGAAATTGGAAACATAAGTCTACCCATTCAGAAACATCATATACAGAACGCTTCCTTTAAGATGAACGCTAAACAGATGAAAACATTCATTTTCTTTTAATGATAGTGGATTTAGTTGATCCAAATGATATGGTATATCAATTCCTTATTTTGTTTGTTAAATTACTTGATTTTTTACTATTATCCAATTACAATAATACTACATTAAATAACTTGGAATTGATGATTAAACAACAGAACGAAACGTACCAAGCATTATTTAAAGAACATTTAAAACCAAAATACCATAACCTTGTCCATTATCCTACAATAATTAAAAAATTAGGTCCTCTTAAATATTTATGGTCATTTAAGTTCGAGGCGGAACATCAATTACACAAGCAATATGCACGCAACATTACTTCTAGAATAAATATTCCACTGGCGTTAGCCATAAATTCGTCTCTAAGATTCGCAAATTCTGTTTTAAATAACGAATTCTTTCAACAGGAATTTTGTTTTGAAGAAGCGCAGAAGATTGAACCAATTAAGTATTCAATACATTTGACCGATTTTTATTTGTATAAGAGAACGAATAAAATAATTTTTCGAATAACGTTCAAAGTTAATTATATAGTCACTGTAACTAAAGATGATGATGTAAATATTTATGAAATCATCGAATTTTTATGCAAAGAAAACAATGGGTGCGTTCAGCAGACACAGTTTGCAACACAACTGTTGCTCAACAATCTGTTGAACGCTTTGATTACTGCGCGATGAGCGAACATGTTGAGTGAGTGCTCATTGTTTTAGGTAGCAAAAAAAAGTTAGATACATTTTATCAAATTACGGTATTTCAGTTCAGTTTGACTTTTGAATCAAATTTCATAATATAGTTTTAAATTTTAATTCATTTAAATTTACAAATAAATATTATGAAATCTTTTTACAAAATAAAATTCAATAATTTTAATTGAAAAGTCAAATTTTTGATATTTTTGACAAAAAAGTGAGCAGATCGTTCAGAAAAATTAATCAAATCAAATGCTGCTACATCTAAACTGTTTAGTAGCAGTTTTTTCTGCTGAACGCGCCCAATATAAAATTGTTGCCAAGAAATTTATAAACCTGAACTTTTCACAAAGATTTCAATCTTATTTAATCGGCAATGAAACCGAAACATATACCTTGATCAACTTGATCGATTTAGACGGATCGCCTATCCATTTTTACTTACTGAACAATAGACTTAAAGTTATTCGATTAAAAAAATACTGGTAATAGTACTTATTTATTTAATATATGTATGTATGCCTCTGACTTACCTTACCGTTAAGCTATAACATTCATACATCAACATTTGGTGATGATACAGCTTTTTAAAGCGTCCATGAAAATCCAGTAGAAGCTTCCATCAACTTACAAGGGTATATATCCAAATTGGAAAAATGGCTCAAACAATGACGTATAAAAGTAAATGAGCAGAAATGTGTACACGTCACCTTAACGTTGCGAAGGGAAACATGCCCACCTATAAAAATCAACACCGAGATTATTCCGCAACACACCGTAGTCAAATATCTATGCGTTCACCTTGATCGCCGTTTAACATTGAAATCAGCGAATTCACAAAGACCTTGATGTTCCGTTGGTGAAGACAATATTTTCGAAACACGCGAAAAATTACATTAAAAACCCAAACCCACTTGCGCGCAATATTCTAGAGTATAGAGGCCACACCCGGCTTAGGAGGAGGAACACTCTTTCTATCAGCCGTACACGAGAGATGTAAAACAACAAAAATTAACCGTTGTAACTAAAAATTTTGTTTAGCATTGGCCAAAATTATATTTAATATTTTTAGATTTAAGATTTGAAAAACTTATTGATGTTTCAATATATAATTGAAGATTCAATAAATAATAAAATTTATCAAAAAAAAAAAATTAACTTGGTTCATATTTTGCTCTCAGTTCTTTTTTACGGCCGAAATATTTTGGATAGGAAATTGGCCTTATTTTCACATATGTGTTTTTGTGCGGATACGTTTTTACAGAACTTTTAACTACAAAAATTCAACAACAGAACGGCACAGAATAGTACAGAAAGTAAAAGTCAAAACTAATGAGGCCTTAACAAAGTATAGGGTTATCCATTTTGCGGTTTCAAAAGTAAACGTAAATAAAACACATATAAAATATTTTTTTCATGATATTTCTTTTTTATTATAAATTTTAAACGTTGACATTATGTGTGAATCACTACATCATTAGATGACCACCACGTGAAGTGTTGCAAGCATTGATTTTTTTGAGGTAATTTTCGAACACTTTTTGACACATATTGGGCGGTATCTCAGCCATAACTTGACGAATGTTGGTTTTTAAGTGCTCAAGAGTTAAAGGTTTATCTGCATAAACACGGTCTTTCGCGTCAATGTCAGACTTTCAACTGAAAAGAAAAAAAATTGTTTAACAACTTAGTTTGACAGATGTCGAATTCCAGTCCTATACTTTTGAAACCACGAAATGGATAACCCTTTATAATTGTAACACAATTCGTATGATTGCTTATCAACAAGCATGTTGTTTTCGTTGCCGTTTTTGTCGAAAAACAAACACACAGTTGAAATTGAAAATAAGATAAAAAACCGCTCAACTCCAGAAACAATTTACACAAGTTGTTTAGTTACTGCTCTTGCATGGTTAATTTAACCAATAGCAATAGTATGATACTTAAAATTGCAACAACAACTTACATTAACAGTTCAGTAACCACTGAAATTAGTTAGATTAACCAACAAAATTTTTTGTGTGTAGACTACAAATTGCCAATAATAGACTGCTACAACATCATGTTGAAAAGCAGTAAACGAAAGAGGCATCATATATTTTAGAACACTGTGGGAGTGTTCTTATCCTGCCGTGCATAGCTGCCAGAATTGACGGTTTTGACGATTTTGGGTACTCAAAATGACACTGTGACGATGGGACGATTTATACCCTAATTTTGACGATTTTAAATAATTCAAGTTTGCTAGATTTATTTGTACTATTGAATCAACATTGAACTGCTAAAAATTATACTGAGAAACTTTTTAAGAACTAGTTTGGTTAAAACTGAAAACTTATTTAATTGATTATTAAAACAAAAACATTTTTTTAAAATTTGAAGAAATTTATTTACGAACATTTGCCAGAGACGTATTGGAAGAAGCACAAATAAATGCAAAAGAAAAATATGATAGTAGTAATAATTGTGTTAATTTTTATAAAGAGCTTTGTGATCAGATATTATCAAGATTTGATTTTGAAAATAAATATAAAGCTCTTGGCCAAATTAATCCATTTAATATTATTAATAAGGAAAAAGTTGGTTTTCTGAAATTATGAAAGAATTTTCCTATTTTGTTGAATAAATTGAAAGCCAAGAGCTAGAAACTGAGTTTAGACAAATAAATTCATGGTCGTGATAAAAACATATAACTATTGGATTTTTGGAAAAAAATATCAGAGATGCAAACTAGGGATTCTAGTCTTTTGTTTCGGGTTTTAAATATTCAGGAAATGTGGAAATAATATTTAGTCAGATAAACATCTTTGGAAGCAATATTATATAAAAAAGATTATTTAAAGGTAAAAAAATGTAGCTGTAATTATCTAGCAGTTGTATCTGAATTAATTAATATGGTTAATTGCAATATACATATATTTGTGAAATATATTATACATACACATAAATAAGTATATGCATTTAGGTATATTTTCTTAAACAATTATATTTTTATTGTTATTTTTATACATTCTTTGAAAATGTGGTTCCAAAAATGAAATTTAAAATGCATATTTTACTACATTGTGAAAAAAATAACTAAAGGATTGAATTTTTTCAATTTTTTCCATACAAAGAATACATATATGCATATATATTTCAAAGTATTGAAAAACATGTGATATTTACATGTGATTTTATTGTGAATTCTAATTGAAGTATCTGATTTAAAAGAATTATGTTTTTAATTAGATTTGTGGATTTAAGAGTTTTGTTACGTTTTGCCTCTGATGAAATATGTTTTGTTGGTAAAAAAGCGGTTATTTCATTTGACGTTTTTATGACGATTTCAATACGCTATATTGACGATAATGACGATTTTTGCCCACAAATATGTCGATATTACCTCAAAAAAATCTGGCAGCTATGCTGCCGGGTCTTGTCGTAACAGTGTTCGTTCGTAAGCAATGCACCGAAATGTGGATGGATGACCTTAGAAGCTACGCACATATTATGTAACACTGTTTTCAGAAATTTTTTACCCCCTCCCCCACCCACCCTAACGTTTTTTTAATAATTTTTAGTTCAAAATATCCAATCCGTAACAAATCTTTAACCCCCCCTTGGAGCGTTACGTAATATGTTCACAGCCCCTTATACGTATGTATATAATACATTGATTATATATGTATGTATATAATACATTTAATTTGTATCATATTTGAGAATAATAATAGAAAAAAATATTTTATTAAGGTTTTTAACCTTAATCAGCTTAGCATTTTAATAAATAAAAACATGCTAAAAATAAATCTTTAAAATTGTCTGCCTAATATTAACAGTAAAAGTTACATGGCAAGGGCAACTAAATTTCTAATCCTCTTATATTTAAGTTGTACATTTTTCCGAATATAATTTGTTTCTCTAATTTTGAGTTGCTTTGCAAGATAAAAGTGTTAAACTTCCTAACAACTTCAAATAACTTTTCAAATCTACAAATATATTTGTGTATAATATCCAACACGGAATAAAATTCAGGAAATGCAAGAACACATCAAAGTGATTAAATTACATTAAAATACAAAAATAAGAGAAAAAACCGTTTGCATGAAATTTCTATAAAATGACTGTGACAATCGGTGGCACGAAACAATTATTCTTTTTATTCGTCTTGTTAAATGAAATATAAAACGAGGCAGAACACTCTGCATCATTGAAAGGTCTGAGTTTCCTTTTTTTTTTTGTTCTGCAAAACAATGGACACTAGCCCGCTTTCACGATGCTCGATTAAATATATTTTTTTTTTTTTTAAATAATCAACACTTTAACCGAAAGTCTGGCTAAATTGCACAATATTACACAATATATGATTAACTCTTAACTGACAGAATTTAACAGAAAAGTTGATGTTAAATTTAACTGAGAGAAATTTGCGGTTAGCACTCTAATCGGAGAAAAATAAAAAAAATGGATAGAGATACAAATCGATATTTATATTTTTGTAATATTTTTAATTTACAATTTCCTATTCACAAAAAAAAAAACCTGAATAAGTTTGGCCAAAATCTGGGCATCTGATAATTTCGTAAAACGCAACATGGCACATTGAGACTGTATGGGTTCGATGATTTTTTCACTTGTATTACAAGCTAATGCAAAACGTGTGGTATCACTATAAATTTTCATTGTACGCCTCAGTGCTTGCTGTATACCCTCAGTCATGCTGTCAGCTTCATTTAGTATAACAATGTTATGATGACCACGGGATAGAATGACTTTTTGTTGAGCAAACATTTTAATTTTATCCCGCACTATGTCAATACCACGTTCATTTGAGGCATTTAATTCCAATACTGCTTCCTTATATCTGTCACCAAGCCAAACATTGAAAATTCGTTGTTTTGCTAACACCAGTTGGACCCTATACCATTCCAAAAAAATCAGCTTTTGCTTATTTTTTTATTCATCATTTTACGTACCACTATAATAATGGTAGGAGCAAATTCGGACAAACGAGCTACAGTATCATCTTCATTGCCTACAATTTCATCAAATTTTGCCGGTCGGTATTTTTCAATCCTAGATAACAGTATTGGACATTAAATACGATTATGTACATATTTTTACATCATCTTACCATAGCAAATTCCGCCCCTTGATCTATTTCCTTTCCTCTCGACACATCCAAACTAGATTCCTTCAACTTTGTCCCAAATACGTTGTCGTCGGAGAACATACTACAAACAAACAATTTATTTTATTGCTTTATATACATGTACATATGTATGTATGCACAAATAACAATATATTAATAATTACTCACCTGAATTTTACTATTACTACAAAGTTTTGTTTCTAAAATTTGCAAAACTGTTTTTTTAATATTATTTTTTATGTAAACACACCGATAGTATTGCCACATTTTTAATAAATTCTTTTGTTAGTTAACCGAAAGATTGTGAAACGAAAATACGTAACCGTTGATTAAATAGTGCCCGTTAGCCTAACCAGCAATTAGTTAATTTTTTTGTTAACAGACTTTTTACCGAACATTGTGAAATCAGGCGTAAAAGTAAGGAAAAGCGAAACTCTACAAAAAAAAAAAAAATAGAAACACATCTACATAAATACACAAAAAAGAAAGGATAATTGCTTTTTTGCTAAGTAAACATGTCATGTGGAAAACTGTCTTAAAATATTTAATCAACAAACATTGTTAAGGGTTGAGTAAATTTGTATTTTCATTTATTTTTGCATCTATTCTCTTCCAACTTTTTATCTGCCTTTAGATTTCCGTCTTTACTGTCCAGTAAATGTGAAGTATTAGACAAATAAAATTTAAGAAAAAAAAACGCAATTTTGCAAACCAAACATACATATGTACATATGTATTCCCTTTTGTACTTTTCACGTTGTTTCTTTGTTTTTGTAGTCTTGTTTTTTACTTTAAATTAATATGATTCATAATTTAAGGCCAGTATTGATAATAATAACTTAACTGTAACAAAAATATATTCTCAATTTTTTGTTAAGATACATAATTGGGGTATTCACACTGTAGTCATAAGTCATATGTCATAAAATAATAGCACACCAAAATATGACAAGTGTGAACAACCCCGTCATAATTTAGTGTGCTATGTCATAATTGTGCCAGCTGATACAAAAAAAAAAACATTTAAAAATACAATTTCATATCAAAATGCCGAAATCAAGTGAAAAAAGTAAAATAATAGCTGGTTTGTGCGAAAATTACATGTTAAACGTGATAATGGCTACCTCAAGTAAATATGAACAAAAAAATTCATGTATGTACATATGTTTTGAAATTTAAATGCACCCTTTTCTAGGTGATGAAGAGGAGGAAGAACAAACTAATGACCAGTTTTTATTAGACGTTGCTACCTTGCTCAGAAGCCGTATAAGTATTCACCTTGGGGTTCCAAAATCTGACACATGGGAAGTAAATGTGCTAAAAAAGTTCGACGACAGCAGATTCAATCAGATGGTTCGTGTTCGGCCAGAGGAATTTACATATATAATGGACTTAATTAAAGACGACGCCGTGTTTAACACAAGTCAAAGTACAACGCAGCTTACAATCGATATACAGCTAAAAATCGTACTTTATCGGTTAGGCTCTTCTGGTGATGGTCTTTCAGTACGGAAAGTAGCTACCCTGTTTGGTGTGGGTGATGGCGGTACGATTCAAAATATCACGAAACGTGTATTTAAAGCATTTTTAAATTTAAAACTCAAGTTTTTATACTGGCTTAATTCAAGAGAACGGTAAGCAATTGCGTTCATAACTAAGGAAGAAATGCCTGGATGTATAGGCTATATAGACGGCTCGGAAATCAAATTATCTGAAGCACCTATGAAGAACCACGAGCTATTTTTTTCGCGGAAACTTCAATATGCAGTTAAAGTGCAAGCAGTTTGTGACTATAAACTTCGAATAAGACAACTGACAGTGGGTTATCCAGGTAGCGTACATGACGCAAAAATATTTTTATACTCTCCCCTAGCTAAGCTAAGCGCTTATCCCCTTAAATCGTTTTTGTTAACTCCTTTTAGGAGAAATAGCATTGAACACACTGAATGCTGAACGAGATCTGTACAATAAGCACTTTTCAAAGTATCGAGTCCGCATTGAAAATTGCTTTGGTATTTTAAAGGAAAAATTCAGCAGCTTGAAAGATCTAAATTTTCAAATGAATTCCAACAAAAATAAGAAGGAATGCAATGACTGGATTACGGTTTGTTGCATTTTGCATAACGTTTTAATTGCATTTCAAGACGAAGATGAAAATCATTCGGAATTTTTAACATTACCTGTAACAAACTTGCCCCAAACATGTAATAATAGAACGAGTTTGCTTCATTTTATACAAAACCAAAATGTTTTAATTCATTAATTATTCATAAATAAATACTTATATCTATATTTGAACATTTATTTACATAAATAACTTAAAAATAAAACAGAAAAACAAACGCTATAAAAAACAAAACAAATATTTTAATTGAATTTGTACTTCATTATTTCACATAAATATGCCTTAAGTATAAAACGTATAAAAAACAACGATATAAAAAAACAAAAGATAAAAAAAAAAACAAAATAAATATACTAATTCACAGTTTGTAGTTACTTTTTTTCATATATGTAGGATGTATTTAATTATATATTTAGTTATTTATATTTCAGCTCAAGCTCCTTCATTGCCAGCCGCTCTTTTATTTCCAGCTCCATTATTTTAATTTTTTCATTGCTGGCAATTTCTTTCTCTCGCAGCTCCACTTCTTTTTGTTTCAAGGAAATTTCTTTTTCTTTTAAGATTAATTCTCTTTCGGCTTTTTCCTTTCGAAATGTAAGTGTTTCTGTTTGCATTTTCATTATGTCGGAGAGAGCAGTTCTTGAGTAAATGCCTTTTCGGCTAGTGGAAGCTGTGGTATCTACATCCAAACTGTTGGTTGCTGGATGACAGGTTTGGTGGAGATAAGCAATCCAAACTATCTTCTATGACGACATTTTCAACCATTCTCGTACAAAAAATGTCGTCCAGCTCATAAAAATAACTGCACATTTTCAATAAGGTCGCTTAAAAAAATAGTTTCAATTGAAATTTGTTATAAAAAATTTGTACATATGTACATGTCGCACACTAAATCATAAAGCTATACAAATAAAAATTACAAATGTTTATGAGATTCAAAATGCTGCTAATGTTGTAGAAGTAATTCAAGCAAAATGAAAACAGTTGTATCCGCTTGTGGTTTAGTGGGCGATAAGAACTACATGCATATGTACTTATGTACATACATATGTATGTATATATATGTCTGCACGTATAGCAAACCAAATAAGAAATAATCACAATTTTAAAAAAATAATAATGTAATACATACCTTTCATTGTTTCACCGTTCATGCTGCCCGCTCCGGTTGATCCTTCCCAGCCTTTGGCTTTGTTGTAGCTCGTACGCATATTTCGTACTTTCGCCCGTGTAAGCTTCCACTCCACTTCAACCTTCATTTCGGCCGAAAACCGTTTATAGTAAACCTGAGCAGTTGGTTTCTTCAAAAACGATATGGGTATGTATGTAAGTGTTTTACTTTATTTATATCCATGCATACATACCTCAAAATCGCGATTAGCCATCAAGAAGTCTACCAGTGACTTCTCTTCCACTACACTCCATTTTTTAGTGGGATTAATGCGCACGCGTTTGCATTTTGGCTTAAATGGAAATAATTCCTAATTCAGACCAACTTGTTAATAAAGAAAATAATAACTTACCTGTAAATCTTCTAAAATGTCCATTATAAATTAAAATTTTTAAATTTCTTTTTATCTATACGAACTTGCTAAAATAAATATGTGCATATAAAAAAGCAGCTGTTGACAGAAATATGAGCCGAAATACTTTTTCTTACGGCGGCAAGTAGAAAAACATCCATAAGCTGCCAGGCAGATAGCTTACACAAACGAATAATTTTCATTCAAGGCGAATTAATTATATGGTGGTTGCAGTGGCGAATTCACGTGAATTTATACATTACCTGCCCTTTCAAATTTGTTAAATATTTTCCGGCGCCATTTTAATGTAATTTTTTATGCATGGAGAATTTTGACAGCGTATATAATGAATTCACCGTTTACACAAACAAAATGCCTGTTGTTTGCTTTGTTTTTGATTTATTGTAGTCTTAATAAATTTGCCTTTTGCACGAAAATTACATTAAAATGGCGCCGGAAAATATCATGGTGTAATAATATCAGATGTGCGCAACAAGGAATATGGTTTTTTGTAGGGTTGTGTTTTGACCGTTAAATAATCTGCAAATAAAATGGTAAGTTTCACGGTCTTGTCAAAAGTTGTTTACATTTTTGGCCGCCATTATGAATATTTTTGTTTACGTTATGCTTTTTGTTTTTGCATAACCACTAAATACATACAAACCACATTTTGTTATCTTTTGTATACAGCTTTTTTTGACAATATTGTGATAATTTTACACAAACAAAATGCATGTTGTTTTTTATTGTTGTTTGATAAGAGCACTTTATATTATTACACCATGGAAAATATGTAACAAATTTGACAGGACAGTTAATGCATAAATTCACGTGAATTCGCCACTGCAACCACCTTATAATTAATTCGCCTCCTGGTAATGAATTTGCCTTGTTTTCATTTTGTGTTATTTGTAGCGGCGGCTTGTTAATATTATCGCCGGCTCGAATAAGGAGTTACAGCTGCTCGACTAAGATTTCTACTGTTATTTTATGACAAACCAAAAACATACCTTAAAAAGTCTTATTATTTTATGACTTTTTTGCTTGAAGCACAACAACAACTTTTTTAAACCATTGTAAAATAATAAGACATTATGACAATATGACTGATATGACCACAGTGTGAACACCCCAAATATGTACATATGTATGTATGTATAAGGTTTTCCAATAGGGATGATATAATTTTGAAGTGACGTTTCGGCCATTTGTAATATGTCATGATCTGTTATTTGTTTTTCATTGTATTCAGTAGTGTTTACAATTTCATCATGGATAGATATAAGCAAGAACAACGTTTAAAAATTATTCAGTTTTATTATAAAAATAATCGTTTTCCAAATGCACCTTTTCGTGCGTTTTTGCCATTTTATGGTCGTAATAATCGTCCAAGTGTGCTCGCTATTCGTCGAATTGTTTAAAATTTTGAGCTTACATTTTCTTTACATAATGTTCAAGTGCCAACAGGACAAAGAACCGCTCGAAATAATGCAAATATTGCTGCCGTTCAGGCAAGTGTTGCTGGAGACCACAATTTGTCGATTCCAAGACGTTCTCAACAATTGGGACTGGCTCAAACCACAACCTGGCGAATTTTGAGAAAGGATTTGGGTTTGCATCCATATAACACTGTTCTCATTCAACAACTGAAGCCATTGGACCACCGTAAACGGCGTGAATTTGTTGATTTTGCCACATAGAAAATGCAACAATTGAATTATTGCGAGAAAATTTTGGAAATTCGATTATTTCAAGAAATTGTGATATTGAATGGCCTTCAAGAAGTTTGGATTTAACACCATTAGACTACGTCTTGTGGAGTTATTTCAATTCATTGGTATTCCGAAATAAACCAGACTCTCTTCAAGCTTTACAGGTCAATATTGAACGTGCCTATCATGACATACGACTTGATTTAGAGGCAAAAGTGCTCGGAAATTGGATTCATCGAATTCATTCCTGCAGAAGAAGTTTTGGAGGCCATTTAAAAGACGTTTTATTTAGAACTTAATTTTACGACCATGTTGTCATCTATTGTACTTTACATTAAATAAAAAACTTTTAAATTTCCTTAACAATAACTGTGTTTTTTTTTAAAGAAATCATATCACTCTTATTTGAAAACCTTTTATTGGCTTCTGTTGTCGGTTAACTCTTAACTTTAGAGTCTAAAGGTTCTGATATAAGATGAAGTTTTTTACTAAAGATCTACTGATGAAAAAACAAGATGATTTTACCAAAACATTGCAGTTGTAACGATTTTGCCATCCCTGAAAACATCTGTTTACAAAATAACAAGAATAAAAAGTACGTACTGTGTAGTAAATTCAATCAAAATCCATTAATTTATTATTATTATATATTAATACATTAATTATATACACAATATATATGGCCAAAGCAGTTTTATCTTTTTCATAGTAATAAATGCCGAAAATTAAACTAAATCTGCAAACAAGCTAATATACAAAAACTTACTTACATACTAGTAAATATGTACATGTGATCGCATTATACCGATTATTGTCGCAATTGGGATTTGGCCGAGATGAACCGAAAAGAAATGTCGCAATATACGACGTTAATGGGACCGCTCGAAAATAAATTGTGCAATGTTTTTACAGGGTGCCGATATATATAGCACGATAAAAATTGTCGCAGATTGTGCAGTTTGCGCCGATATTGGTATCTTAGCTTAAGATCACACACTAACGCCCGCTTTCACGATGTTCGATTAATAAATAATCAACACTTTAACCGAAAGTCTGGCTAAATTGCACAATATTACACAATATATGATTAACTCTTAACTGATAGAATTTAACAGAAAAGTTGATGTTAAATTTAACTGAAAGAAATTTGCCGGTTAGCACTCTAATCGGAGGAAAATAAAACAAAATGTATAGAGATACAAATCGATATTTATATGTTTGTAATACTTTTAATTTAAAAATTTCTATTCACAAAAAAAGAAAGAAACTCCAATACGTTTAGCCAAAATCTGGGCATCTGATAATTTCGTAAAACGCAACATGGCAAATCGAGACTGTATGGGTTCGATGATTTTTTCACTTGTATTACAAGCTAATGCAAAACGTGTGGTCTTACTATAAATTTTCATTATACACCTCAGTGCTTGCTGTGCACCCTCAGTCATTCTGTCAGCTTCATCTAGTACAACAATGTTATGATGTCCATGGGAGAGAGTGACTTTTTGTTAAGCAAACATTTTAATTTTATTCCACACTACGTCCAAACCACGTTCATTTGAGGCATTTAATTCCAATACTGCTTCCTTATAGCTGTCACCAAGTAATATTCTAGCCTAACATTGAATAGTCGTTGTTTTGCTCACACCAGTTGGACCCTATACCATACCAAAAAAAAATTAGCTTTTGTTTATTTTTTTATTCATCATTTTACTTGCCGCTATAATAATGTTAGGAGCGTAGCAAGTTCGGACAAACTAGCTACAGTATCTTCATTGCCTACAATTTCATCAAATTTTGCCGGTTGGTATTTTTAAATCCTAGATAAAAGTATTGGACGTTAAATACGATTATTTACATATTTTTACATCATCTTACCATGGAAAATTCCGTCTCTTGATTTATTTCCTATCCTCTTTACACATCCAAACTAGATTCCTTCAACTATGTATGTCCCAAATACGTTGTCGCCGGAGAACATACTACAACAAACAATTTATATTTATGCTTTATATACATGTACATATGTATTTATGTACAAATAACAATATTTTACTTATTACTTACCTGAATTTTACTATTATTACAAAGTTTTGTTTCTCAAATTTGCAAAAACTGTCTAATTCAACAAACCGATAGTATTGCCACATTTTTATTAAAATCTTTTGTTACTTAACCGAAAGATGGTGAAAAGAAAATACGTAACCGTTGATTAAATAGTGCCCGTTAGCCTAACCAGCAATTAGTTAATTTTTTGTTAACAGACATTTTACCGAACATTGTGAAATCAGGCGTAAGAATGGTAAGATGGCGACAATATCTGCCTTCGAAGTTAACCAACAGATTGCCATGAAATTTACGCCCTGTTTCACAATGTCGACAAGTCGATGTCATTCTCTTATTTATATTGAAAACAAAAACGAATTTAAATATTTTGTTTTTGTTTTCAATATAAATAAGAGAACGACATCGACTTGCCGACATTGTGAAACAGACCGTTAAACTTTATATGTATACTAGCTTATCCCGGTGTGCTTCGCTACCCCCTCGTTATAAAATAAAATTAAAAGTATTTATATATCCAATTGTGAAAATTTAATGACAATGCAGTAGTTAAGACTATATTACGATTTATAATTTTCCTAAAAAGGGGCGTGGTCCCACCCACTTTTCTTCTGGTACGTATTCCAAATTATGCCAATACCATATGTACCAAATATCATCGACGTAGGTCAAAAAATGCCCAAAATATGGCGATTTAAATTTTTGGATTATATGGGCGGTGCCACACCTCTTTGTCCAATCAAAACTTCATATAGCCTATTATTCCTTCCAGAGTCACAGTAACATGCTGTGAAAATTTCAGGAAGATCGGTCCAAGGGTTTGGTTTTCCTAAAAAGGGGCGTGGTCCCACTCACTTTTCTCCTGGTACGTATTCCAAATTATGCCAATACCATATGTACCAAATATCATCGACGTAGGTAAGAAAATGCCCAAAATATGGCGATTTAAATTTTTGGGTTATATGGCCGGTGCCACGCCTCTTTGTCCAATCAAAACTTCATACAGCCTATTATTCCTTCTAGAGTCACAGTAACATGCTGTGAAAATTTCAGGAAGATCGGTCCAATTGTTTGGCCTCTTATAAAGCACAAACAAACAAACAAACAGACACACATTCTGTTATATATACGAGTATATAGATTTCTATTTTGAAGGGCATGTAAGCCATATCTTTATTTAAAAACTATGATCAAGATGGACTAGGTGAGTTATTTCAGTTATTTCAGGAATAAAGTGTTGGAAATTTTTCTTATTCTAAACTATACAAATGATGTGATAAAATTTAGAACATTGATGGATCGTTACTTTGATGAACATTAATACTATGGATTTTTTCTAAACTAGGACAAAGATTGAAATAATAAAGAAGTTTCAGTTATTGCATTTTTATTGTTGATTTACGCTTACGTAAAGTTATATTCAACACTAATTTTTATGTGAATCGATTTAAAAAGCCCGTGTTTGCCTATTGTGCACAGTATATGCCATTTTATCACGTGTTGGTACTCCAAGCAAACAAAATATTTCGTTACCAAAAAAACAGTGAAAGTTAATGTTGAGTGTATATCAAAACAAAAACATGTTTCATTTTACTTTTTTTTTAAGTATTTAGTCAAAACTTAATGCCTAGCGTGCTGCGATACACTTGCAAAGCTAGTAACAAATAAAGTTATAAGTAATGTATCGTAATTCAGTTTCAACTCTCGTAGTGAACAGACGCGTTTTTATAATCGTCGCAACTGAATATAAAAAAAATAAAATAAAAAAAATATTTTCAAGTCACAAAAAATATAAAAAAACAAAACATTTATTGAACAGTTATTTTACTGGTTTTATTTTATTTTTTGCTTGTGTGCAATATACATAAATATTTGCATACACAAACTAATATAAGTGAAAATAAAAAAAGAGAACTCTGATGAGTTCATCTTCTGACAAAAACAACAATAATCCTACAAGCAGTAGGAATGTACAATATATAACTTTAGTTGCTGATGACGACAATAAAAAAAATGAATTAAACAAAAACCTGAATTTAACAGAAAACACAAATACTCGTGCGCGATCATTATCTCTGAACATGTTAAATAGTGATCAAGAAGCAACAACAATTGCAGCTATCAGCAAACTTGTCAGCTTAGCTGTGCAAACAAACAAACAAACAATAAGTAACAAGGTGACCAACGTGCGAAAAATGGTAGATGCGGTGAGTACAATAAGGCTGACTTCCAAAACGTTTGTATACAAAGTTTGTATACTGTATTGATACTGTATTTAAATCACATACTTACATATGCAAAGTTCCGAAACAATGAATCAACTATTAAACCGATGCCTTATTTGCTTTCTTACTGCGTTAAAAATACTTGGCGGCGGCGTTTTGAAATGGTATACATTGTATAATTATTGTACTGCGGCGTTATGAAATGTGCTGCTTTGTTCAAACACAAAGCAATTGACGTTTTGGAAGTCACCCTAAATGATAATAAAATTCAAACAGGAATGGACAGATACTTAACCGTGTTTAAAAGGGGAAGAAGTCCAAAATCAGCTCAAATTGCTTCAACATCGAAAGTTCCCAGAGATGGAAAAAACAATATAATAAATTCCGAAAATCGTTTCGCGATTTGATCTGAGCAAGGCGATGAAAACACAACTACAACAAGTTCGAGTAAGCCCCCACCCATATATTTAAGAGAGCATAATTCCAGATTGCTGGTTAAAAGTCTTATCTCATTAATTGAGTTTTATGTAACTCCAATTAAGCGCGGAAACATCAATGAAACAAAAATTCAGGTAGCTCATGAAAATAATTACCGAAAAATTGTTTCAGATTTAGAATCTAAAAATAAAAACTTCTACACGTACCAATTGAAGAGTGCTAAAGGTCTAACAGTCGTAATAAAAGGTATAGACTCTAGCGTGGATCCAGAAGAGGTCAAGTCTGGCCTTGAAAATAGTGGCTACAAGGTGAAAAATGTCTCAAACATTAAAAATAGAGAAAAAATCCCCCAACCAATATTTAGAGTCGAGTTACAGCCAGATGGCATAAAAATAAAAAAGAATGAAGCACATCCAATATATGACTTAAAGTACTTGTTGCATCGAAGAGTTACTGTTTAGCTTCCACATAAAAGAGCTGGACTTGTTCAATGCCTGAACTGCCAAGAATTTGGCACACGAATACTTATTGCAAGTTGCCTACAGTCTGCGTTATATGTGGTGAGTTACACAGTACTGCTAACTGTGATAAAATAAAAGGTGATACCAAGACGAAAAAATGTGGCAATTGCGGCGGAAATCACACTGCCAACTATAGAGGCTGCCCCCTTTACTCGTTTTTTAAGAATTCATCAACCAAAAAAACGGCATCTGCCAACATAAAAATGAAATAGAATATTTTCTTCAGGATAAACAAATCGATGTTATGCTTATCTAAGAAACTCATTTGACATCTCGAAGCTGTTTCAGAATTAGTGGATATAATTTTTACGACACCAAGGATCCCCGTGGCAGAGCTTGTGGTGGTTCGGGAATCCTAATAAAAACGCGAATAAAACACCACCTGTTGAAGGATTTTTGTGAAGATTATCTTCAAGCAACGAACATCTGCATCGAAACTTACTATCAAAAACTTGTAATATCATCTGTCTATTCGCCCCCCAGATTCTCAATTACCGAGAGTCAGTCAATATACGGCTTTTTATAAATCACTGGGCCTCCGTTTTCTAGCAGCTGGCGACTTCAATGCTAAACACACATTTTGGGGTTCACGTTTAATTACACCTAAGGGACGAATTTTATTCGACACAATATCTAAAATGGGTTTGAATGTAGTTTCAAGTGGACAGCCAACATATTGGCCAACAGATCGACAAAAAATTCCTGATGTTATCGACTTTGGAATTGTGAAAGGCTTGCCCAGCGAGATGGTTGAAGTTGAAGCATCTTTGGACTTATCTTCAGACCACTCGCCTACTACTTATTTTCAAACATACATATATGCAATCATATAAAAAGCTAATTTATATGAGTCGTGCCGGGCCCACTTAAGAGAACAAACAACCTAGCCTATTTTTTCTTCCAGACCAACGCAAATATTCGTTGAAAATTTAAGGATGATTGGTTTACAGGCTTAGGAGTCAATAGGTTTCAAACAGACAAACATACAAACATACAAACATTTACTTTTATATACATAGAAAATAGATTTTTAACAACGTTATTTCATACTACCCAACGTATTGATAAATACACACTTTTGATTCTTAAGCTTTATTAATTAGTTACTTGTTTCCATAAATACATAATTTATTAATAGGTTTGAATTATAAATAGAATATATGTGTGAAAGTGTATGCTTTAATTTTCATTATCGTGTTACATCATGTTTTTTTTTTTTAAATTACAAGTGTTTTAAGTTTATATATTACTAGCTTATCCCGGTGTGCTTCGCTACCCCCCTCGTTATAAAATAAAATTAAAAGTATTTATATATCCTATTGTGAAAATTTAATGACGATCGGTCCAGTATTTAAGACTATATCACAATTTTTAATTTTCCTAAAAAGGGGCGTGATCCCACTCACTTTTCTCCTGGTACGTATTCCAAATTATGCCAATACCATATGTACCAAATATCGTCGACGTAGGTCAGAAATTGCCCAAAATATTGCGATTTAAATTTTTGGGTTATATGGGCGGTGCCATGCCTCTTTGTCCAATAAAAAATTCATAAAACCTTTTATTCCTTCCAGAGTCACAGTAACATTCTGTGAAAATTTCAGAATGATCGGTCCAAGGGTTTGATTTTCCTAAAAAGGGGCGTGGTCCCACCCACTTTTATCCTGGTACGTATTTTAAATTATGCCAATACCATATGTACCAAATATCATCGACGTAGGTAAAAAAATGCCCAAAATATGGCAGTTATATTTTTGGGTTAAATGGGCGGTGCCACGCCTCATTGTCTAATCAAAACTTCATATAGCCTATGTCACCCGCCTGAATTCTTCTCAAGATTCTCTGAAAATTTCATCAAAATCGCTCCAGTAGTTTCGGGGCCTATTCATTTCAAACAAACAAAATATCAAACTTTTCCTCTTTATAATATTAGTATAGATATAGATTTAATTTTCAATAGAATATTTATTAAATAATTTATACTGCAGAACTTTCATAATATAATTATATCAGTGGTTTAATTTTTGCGCATTGTTGACTTTTTTTATTTAATGTTGCTTAATAATATATTTGCTAAAAGTTTAATGTGTATATGTGAGATAATAACATTTATTGGCCTAAAAGTAACCAATTAATTTTATCACCTAAAATCAACCATAAATAATGATAGCAATTAATAATTTGTCTATAAGAGTGTATTTAACATAGAAATTTAATATCTTTATATAATGAGTTATTTTGTTTTATATTAATACCCGTCAATAAATCGATAAAATACTTAGTATGTTGTTTTCTTACAAACTGTTTGAAGTATTTGACCATGTAGTGTTAACAAAATATATATATTAAAACTGCGTTACAATTTAGTTTGACTGCCTTCCTGGTTGTTCACGTGGAAGTGGTTTTAAATTAAGACCTTTATATTCAACGATATCGCTTGCTTCTACATACTTTATTTAAGTATATTTTCTATATAAATTTGTTAAACATTTTCATCTCTTAACGGTGAATTTATTTTACCCGCATTGTAAAAAAAGAAGGAAAAAAAGAAAGAAATGATTTTTTTTTTGTTAATTAGGACCAGCACTTAGTGGATAACCCCTACATATGCAGTGCATTATCAAACTTGTCAGCTAAAGGTGGTTTTAGACACTATGTATTTTACAGTGGCTTTGTCAGCTTGAAGATACATCTGTAATTGCTTATGTCTGTCAAACTTTACAATATACAAACGGTTTATAATTATTGCATTTACACTTGGGTTTTTGGTTTCATCTGACATAACCCATAATAACTTTCAACAGATCTTTTTGTGATGACATTTTTTAATTTCAGACCTAGCTTAATCGATTGTGAGGTATGCCTTAATATGTCTTTAATTATATGAAGATATTATCAGAATTTTTTTTTATTGAATTAATTTTGCGTCTTTACAGCATTTAACTTTAGTCCAAAATTCTAATGTTGATACAATATTGTGCTATTGCATGAAGTGAATCATTCTCCACCCTTTTTCAATACTAGATAATATTTCGACATCGGATTCAAATTGTACTGCTAATGGCATGATATCATATTTGTAATGGGATAAAACATTTTGTACAATGTTGGTTCTTGAAGATTTGCACGAAACTACCCCTAGTTTTTCTTCGGGCTAGTTTGTGCAAGTAGTTAATCAATCAGCTGTTTATGAAATAAACAATAACAATTAAGAAATTTGAATTTTACCTAACAAGAATAAGGATGAAATAATTGTTACTTTTGCACAATGCAAAACAAAATATGTATGTTTGGAGGTAACATTTAGAAAAGCACCTAGTTGACAACGCTAATAACAAAGCAACAACCGAAAGTTAATTCTCATAAGCTACACGAAGATTCTTATAGTATACATGTGTCGACCAGCGTTACCGTTGTGCCCCTAAAGGGGCACTTTGCCCCTTTTCTGACTGCAAAGCCCCTGTTTGGGCCCCTTTAATTTAAATCCCCTTTTGGATCAATATGATTTATATTGTGCCCCTTTTTGAACAAAAAAGAATGCAATTTAGAAACAAGCATAGAAAATATTGATTTTTTTAATGTTTTACACATCAAAGATACTCTTAGGGCCATTATTACAACTTAAAAATAGTTATTTTTAATATTCTATCTGCCACATAAATAGTTTTTGATTATTACAAGTTAAAATTAACCTAAAAAGCTAACATGAGGTTAATCTTCATGCTAACTTTACAAGTGAACATTAAGAATTTGAAGCTGCCATATTTTGTGCTGAAAATATGGTAACTTCAATGTAAAATTAATTATTGAATGACAGTTATATGTAAAATTAAATTATTCCAACTTCTAAAATAAAAATGGAAAATATACAACGTTTATTTTATTTGAATGAGTTAGCTGATATTTTTGAAAACTCTCAGACTCGAAGTAAAAGACCAAAAACATTCAAAAAAAAAGTAGATTATTTTGTGCACTATAATGAAATAGAGTTTATGAAAAGATTCCGGTTGAGAAAAAATACATGCAAATTCATTTTAGAAAAAATTGGAAAACGCTTAGAATCAAGCAGTCAGAGGTCTGTATCCGCACATAAATATTTACATATGTACATACATTTTTATGTACGTGCAAAAATTAAAACAATATTGTTCCAGACATTACTCTGTATCACCTAAGACAAAATTACTATTAACGCTCAGATTTTATGCAAGTGGCAATTTTCTAATAACAGTTGGTGACTTCTGCGGCGTAAGTGTTTCCACAGCAAGCCGAGTAGTTAAAGAAACATCGAATGCTTTGGCTGCTTTATCGAAAGATTTTATTATGTTTCCATCAAATGCAAAGGAAACGCAGGAAGTGGTGTCAGATTTTTTTAGAATCGCAAAATTTCCAAAAGTTATTGGAGCTATAGATTGCACTCACGTACGCATCCAATCACCAGGTGGAAATAACGCAGAAATATTTCGTAATAGAAAAGGATATTTCTCTTTTAACATTCAAGCTGTGTGCAATGCTAAGCTTCAGTTTCAGGATTTGGTTGTGAGATGGCCTGGCTCGGCACATGACAGCAACATATTTAAAAACAGCCGCTTAAAATTCCGTTTCGAAAATGGGAATTTTAAAAACTATACCCTTTTAGGTGACTCAGGATACAAACAATGTAGGTATATGATGACACCGTTATTAAATACAATAACTAGACCACAAAACCTTTACAATGAATCGCAAATTCGCACTCGCAACACAATTGAGAGATGTTTTGGGGTTTGGAAGAGACGTTTTCCAATATTGTCAATGGGGTTGAGATTGGCTACAGAAACCAAAGTGGCTGTCATTGTAGCTTGTGGCGTTCTACACAATATTGCAATTACTTCAAACGATCCACTTCCACCAACAAATGAAACATTACCACCAGAACCCCCTGAAGCAAACATCTCCGAAAGCCTGGAAGAACAGACTCATATTTTTACCAATGAAAACTCAACGGCCAGAACTATTTTAATAGACAACTATTTTACAAAGTGAGTTTTCAATTATGTATAAGTTTCTTTATTTAAAAATTTCGTACATTAAAATGTTTTTATTTTTAGTCTTTTATAACATTCACAGCGATGTACCATTAAAAAACATAAAACAAGAAATTCCCACAAAAAAATTGGCATGAAAGCAAAATCAGCTGCATATTTGTGATAGTGGGGTACATCGTGTTCAAGTTCACATGTGATAAAATAACGTTTACCGAAGAAATTTAACAATATATAAAGTAGTTTCAAAACTTTTATTATCAAAAATTAAAGTAAAGGAAATTATAAGGAATGATGAAAATAAATAATAAAATATGAGTAAAATATGAAAAACGTTTATTTTTTTTTTCCTGCCAACTCCAAACTCAAAATTTCATTTTTTAATTTAAGGGAAATCATCTCCTGCTCATGCTTCTCATTAGCTCTAATATTTTCTTCCCTATAAAATTTTTGCTGTAGCAGCACTAGCTCCATTTTTTCTTCCTCAATACTTCTCTTCCGTTTTGCAGCGAAAACTAACTCCTTTGATTTTGGTTCTCTCAACAAAGCTGGCTTCCAGCTTGACCAATCCACACTTTTCTCTGGAGAGGAATTTTTGTCACTCTGAAAAAAACAAACATACGCTGCATTTCAAGATAAATTAAAGAATATATTATATTGCACACACTTACTTCTATGTTAAACGTCTTAAATTGACCATCGTTCTTGGGTTGTTCATTTTCATTATGCAATACTTGGAAATTAGTTTTAAGTATAAACAATTTTTAATAATGTTTAATATAGCACAGTACTTACAATGATCACTGTCAAAGCAGTTTTGGAGCCCAGTGGCTGAATCACCTAACATTGAGGCTATTTTGGCAGATACTTCACTGACTTTTGCCGTTGAAACTCCACCGCCTGTACGGTATGTTTCCGATTTCTGCTCTGCCATTTCCGATCGCGATTTCTTTTTCAGCAAAACATACTTGTCACGCAATGCCTTCCACTGACGGTGTACTCCCATTGTTGCTCCAAATTTTTCTCCAATTTTTTTCCATGCCTCTTCTTTTTCCTTCCATACTACTGCATCTGATTTTTTGTTTTCTAGCACACTTTTGTGGCTTTCCACCAAATCTACCAACAGTGTCTCTTCTTCCGTCGTATAGTTTTTTGCTCTTTTCTTTGCAGATTCACTATCATTAAGTACTTTTGACATATTTTTTTTAGCACTAATTAAAACAAAACACAAAAATAACGGCACGAAAAAATTTCCTCTGATTTCAGTTAAGGAAAAAAGCAAAAGTAAGTCGTTGCCACTATGTAGTTTTAACAACCAAAAGTAGTCGGTGTCTACTGCAATGTTGCCACAGTATATAAATCACGTTTTTTATTTTATCAGACAGTTGTAATAATGGAGAAAACTTAATGTTCACTTTATCGTTCACGTTAGCTAATCTTCATGTTAACTATTGTGAACTTTCATATTAAGTTGTAATAATGGCCCTTAATATATGTATGTATATTTATTGGCCGTGAAGCCGAGCTAGAAATAGATACTAACGAGATCTCAAGGAGTAATATTATGAATATTAAAAGCAAAATATTGCTTTTTTACCAAAAATTGTGTAGGGAAATTTTATCAAGAATTAATATTAGCGATAAAAGACTGTGTGTATTGAAGTATTTAGATCCAGGTTTTATCAAATCAGTTGAGGACATTAACTACTTTTAAATTGTTTTTGGTTTTAGTGATAGTGAACCAGACGAATTTGTAACTGACTTCAAGCTATTAGAAAGCAAAGCGAATGTCAAAATATCTAAGCCTGAAACCTTTTGGTATGAAATATGAAATTTAAAAAACTGTTTGGACGACAAATTATATCCAAACTTGTATAAATTTGCGTCATAAATATTTACTTTGCAACATAGTAGTGCTTCTGCTGAGCGTGTTTTTTCGAAGTTAGCATAACTAAAAAATAAATTAACAAATAGACTGAAGGTAGACACTTGACAGTCCATGCTATCCGCCTTAAATTTGTTTCAAAGTCACTTGGAAGATTGGATTCCTAGTGATGAACTTATTCAAAAATACAGGAGAACAGTTTCAAAAAAATAGGTATTGAGTGCAATGACTATACATATATTTTAATTTGCTTATATCTTTTAATTTAATAATGAGATGTATAGAAAATTTACACAATTGCTACAGCCAGGTGACTTGAAAATAAAAAAGAATACATACAATATACAATTTAAAGATTTTGTTCCACCGAATATTTAGAGTTGAGGTGTCACTTAAAAAAACTGGACCTATCCAATTATTGAACTGCCAAGAATTCAGCCGCACCTAAAGTTATTGCAAGTTGCCTACAGTTATATGTGGTGAGTTACACAGTATTGCTAACTGTGACAAATAAGAAGGTGGTTTCAAGGCAAAAATATATGGCAATTGCGGCGAAAACTATACTGCTAAGTATAGGGGCTGCCGTCCTTATTCGATTGTTAAGCGTTCGTTGAACATGAGTAATAAAACAGCGTTAATAGCTACCTAAGATGTATAAAAATGGGTTTTAATTATTCGTTTTGTGGTTTTCCAAGCATAAAATGCATTAATAGACACTTTTAGGACAACTGACTATGCACTTCCATACAAATCCCATATAGGTCTGCACAGACCAATTTATACCATTTAGCGACAAAAAACCCGTATACCTCCGAGGGTTAAAAAAAAAAGAGGAGTAAGAGCTATTAAGAGTACTCTTGAAATTTAAATTGTTCTTTCATTCGTAGTTTAAAACAGAAACTGGGCTGCCACTAGCAATAATTTCTGCCAAATTAAAATCAAATTCTACAAAGATTTGCCAAGACTTGCCTTTTCTTGTTTTAATCTAATAGTTTTGTCAAAAGTTTGCAAATATATTTCACATAAAGTAAGAACTTCACTAAAGAAAATTAACTTATCAACCAACCTTGTATACTGAAAAAACAGTTTTACATAAATTCAACGAACTCCCGTTTCTTGAATTAAATTCTTTGAAATTCAAAGTATTGTTTTTTATTTTATTTGTTAATATTATATTATTTATTAAACATGAAAAAGTATTTTTGATAAGTATATCAATGATCTTCACACGAACGAGTTTTTACAGAGATAAAAGTAAAAAGTAATAACGATATTAAATTGTATAGAATAAAGAGTTGCCAGCTAATAATATTTCTAACACCCCTCCTCAATGTGAATTACGTTTTACATGTGAAAACAAAATGAATTAATTACATTTTTTCAAGCAAATTTCATTAATTTTGAAAAATAGTTGTGTTTTGGCTTGGCCAGGTTTTTCGTCAGGATATCAGCAATCATTTTTAAGTTGGACAATACTTCAGCAACATATCTTTATTTTACCACTTCTCGAACATGATGAAATCTGATGTCTATATGTTTGGTCCTTTTATGGTAAATTGGGTTAGATGCCAGTTTCTCTGCGCCTTGGTTGTCAACGTTAAGTTTAACTCCTTCCCCTGTGATATAACCGATATCCTGCAAAAGTGGTTTTAGAAATACAGCCTCTTTTGCTGCTTCTGACATGGCCATATATTCGGCCTCAGTGCTACTGAGAGCAACACATGATTGTTTTGTTGATTGCCATGATATTGAACAATTGCCAACAAAAAATATGAAACCTGTGTAAGATTTCCGATCCAGGGTATTACCGCCCCAGTCGGCATCCACAAATTCTTCAACAGATTTTTCACCAGCTTTGTATGTGATTTTTATATTTTCTGTGCCACAGAGGTATCATAAAACTCTTTTCATGGCCTGAATATGCTCAGAATGTGGACTAACGTTTCGTTGTGCCAGTTTAGCCACAGAATGAAGAATATCGGGTCTTGTTGTAATGGCCAGATACATTAAGGCTCCAATTATTTCCTGGGAATCACGCTGCGGTATTTCTTTAAAATTTTTATTGTCACACAGTACCTGATAATTTGCATCTAGAGGCGTTGCGACAGCTTTACAATCTTGCATATTATTTTCTTTAAGTAGGTCTTTAATATATTGTGATTGGCAAATAGAAATTGCGCCCGTTACACCCTCACGTTCCACCATGAAACCGAGATAGTGGCGTAATTGACCCTTGTCAGTAATGGGAAAATCTTTTGCTAAGAATTCTTTTAATGCCATAACATCTTGCTTATTTGCTGATGCTATTAAGATTTCGTCGACGTAAACTGTCACCAACAGCAGGTCATCCTTTATGATGGCTTTGTAAAGACAAGGTACATTCGCGCATTGCTTCAAACCAAATTTCTGCAGTATAAGATCCAACCGTAAATCGCCTTATGCAACTTCAAAATTTTATAAGGATTTTCTGAATCAATGAATTCTTCGTGTTGTCCAATATAAATTTCATGCTGAAGGTTACTGTTTAAATATGCTGATCTAACATCAACCTGATGCAAATTCATTTTCCATTGCACTGCTACAGCCATCAGTAAACGTATTGTAGCATATCGGGCTACCGGTGAAAATGTTTCGTTGTAGTCGATGCCAAATCTTTAGCTACATCCTTTGGCTACAAGGCGTGCCTTAAAGCGTTCTACATTGCCATTTTCATCCTTCTTTAAAGTAAATACCCACTTAGAATCGATAACCTTAGCCCCGATAGGGAGATCTACTAACGACCACGTTTCGTTATTGTTCAATGATGTCATTTCAGCTTTCATTGCATCATACCATTCTTCTTTATTGGCACTACTCAAAGCTTGTTCAACAGTATTTGAAATATGTTCACTTACCATATTTTTTAAATGCTCCTTACGTGGCCTACCACGTTTGGCAGTTCGGATAATTCTTTTCCTACCACGACTAGAAGTACCAACGGTTTCAGTGTTGTTTGTTTGTGTATCTTCATCATCATCTTCGGCAGTTTCGAATCCGGCAACATCCTCATCTGATTTTTCATTACTGTGTACTTCAGGGATTAATTCGTTGCCAATTTCGCATTCTTCTGCACCATTCTGCTGGTTGTTACTACTGTTGTTGTTGTTGTTGTCAATCGAAATTATTAAATAATCTTCTGCTTTTGTAATTGTTGTATCTTTTGCTGTGTTGCAGTCAAAATCGCTTTCTTCAAACAATACGTCACGCCGTTCAATCACGCTATGATTACGTGTACAATAAAGTCGGTACGCCTTTGCTACTTGTGAATAGCCAACCATAATAAATGTTTCGCCTTTAGGTCCGAGTTTATTACCACCTCTGTTTTTGTTCAATGCCACTGCATATGAGCCAAACGTTCTTAAATGTTGTAGATTAGGTTTTCTGTTGAACCAAATTTCGTATGGTGTCTTATTTTCAAGAATTTTTGTTGGGCATCTGTTTCTTAAGTACACGGCAGTATTGACTGCTTCCGCCCATAAATTATGCTGCACACCACTATGTACCATCATGGAGCGAGCCATTTCAACTATTGTGCGGTTGGCCCGTTCGGCTATGCCGTTCTGTTGTGGTGTGTATGGTACTGTTAACTGCCTGGTATACCTTCACTTTCTAAAAATTTGTCGAAATCTTTGTTGACGTATTCTCGACCGATATCGCTGCGAAAACATTTTATTTTTCCACCCGTCTGTTTTTCAACGTGTAGTTTATATATTTTAAATGTTTTAAAAACTTCACTTTTGGCCTTGAAGAAATAAAAAATTCTTCTCGAAAAATCGTCAATGAATATGACAAAGTACCTTGCACCACCGAAGGAACTCACATTAAACGGTCCACATACATCACTGTACACAACTTGCAACAAATCAGTTGTCCTTGTAGTTGACTCATGTGGAAATGCGCCAACACTGATTTTACTGCACATGCACGTTTTTCATTTTGCTGCTCGATTGTAGTCCTTCATATGCATGCCTTTTACCATTTCTTTCTTGGCCATATCACACATAGAGCTATAGTTTAAATGACCTAGTCTATTATGCCATAGTTGGCTCATATTTGTAGCCATACATAGTTTTTGAACATTATTTCCAAACAGAAACAAATTGTTTTGTTTATAGGCCTTTATAATTACCTCATCTTTGGCATTTTTTTTGCAGCAGACATCGCACTGAAAACCACAGTTCACCTTTGTCAACAACACGGCCAACAGACACAAAATTCATATTCAATTGTGGAGAGTATAGTACATTTTGCAATTTAATTTGTTTTCCTTTGACTTCAATTTGCACGTCACCTTTTCCTTTTGCCATAATGTATTTGTCAGCTTCAAAACGGATTTCTTCTGTGTGCTCAACAAAATTTTAAAACATTTCCCGTCCACAGCACATGTGTGCAGTTGCACCACTGTCGACGCACCATAGCATGTAGTAGAGTTGTTGTTGTTTTTTCGTTGCTTTTGGACATTTGTTAAGCTTACAGTACACGGCATGTCAAAAGCCACATTCGCATGTGGCTCTGACGTAATTTTGACGTCACCATGAAGCTAAATTGGCAACATGTCGTGCACTTCCACTTTTTGTGACACTCACATGCAGCACACATTGATGTGTGTGCCACATGTTCCTTTGTAGAGACATGCAAACATGCGTATTTTAGACATGTCGTGTACTAGCTTGGTACATTTGAATTTTGACATTTGTAATATTTTTA
Source organism: Lypha dubia (assembly GCA_947311025.1). Lineage (NCBI taxonomy): Eukaryota > Metazoa > Arthropoda > Insecta > Diptera > Tachinidae > Lypha > Lypha dubia. The sequence continues at coordinate 26,787,588 of OX371262.1, read as the reverse complement.
CATGCGCATGTAGCCAAACATGTGGCAGCAAAAATTTTTGACACAACATTTTTCAATAGTATGTAGCCAATGGCACTCTTGCCAATGTTGATTTTCTCCAACAAAATGTGGTAGGAATTTAATGACGAAAATTTTTTTTTTATTATTATTACTCACACGATGACTGAGATTCATGATAATTTTTTGGTTTGCGAGCGGGGTAGAGATGAAAGAAGGGTAGAAAAATGATCATATTTTCTCTTTTCCATGCATTTATTTGTATTTCTCTTTGCTTTGGGTTTTTTGTTTTATTAATTAATATCTTAATTAACAGCTTAATTAGTTTGGGTTTTTGTTATTATTTCTCGTTCTTGTTCTAAGCCTTGCAAAAGATACTTTCAAAGCTAAGATGAAAAAAATTCATATATAAATAGTAAATTTATTCAATAATTAATAAAACAACTGTGATCGCCAATTGTTCATGGGAATTATTTTACGATAAAAGTGAATTTATTTTACTTTTTATCAGATGTTGTTTTATTTCATCTTTCTCTTCGACATTTTAAAAATTTGACTTCACACAAAATTTTAAAAATTAAACAAGCGCCATAAACATATGACTGTTGTACATGTTAATATGAAAAATGTGTACATATGTTACATGCGGTGTACTGACAATTCATATGTAGCCAATCACAAGTTCACACATACATATGCTGCCATTGCAAATGTGTACGCTTCGGCTACATTTGTCACATATAAATTTTGGGACAAAACAACATTTCATGTACTACCAAAATTTTGAAGCATGTAGCCACTTCTACATGTTTAGTAAATGTAAACAAAATGCTGCAAATTCTCGTGACGTCAGAGCCACATGCGAAAGTGGCTTTTGACATGCCGTGTACTGTAGGCTTTAGCATAGTGCCCAAATTCGCCGCAACTAAAACACTTGCCTCTAGTTTTGTTGTGTTTGTATCTGGTATCCTTTTTTGGTTTGTTGTCTTTAACCGAAGTTTTCATCGCAAGCGCTTGCTGTACATTAGTTGTTTCTTCTCTGTCACTTTTCTGTTTTATTCTGTCTCCTTCTTCTAGAATTTTTTGTTTAAAAGTCAATAAATTAGGCAAGACGTCGCGTGTTTCGATGGCCACTATAAAATGTTCATATTCAACCGACAAACTAGAAAGAAGCATTATGACTAACAGCTCTTCTTGGATGACTATTCCCGTTTCCGCGAGCTTTTC